>CM071598.1:125295147-127795147 GCA_036435485.1 Saposhnikovia divaricata
TCCTGTTACAATTGTACGTATTAAAGAATAATTCACATTCATGCTTAATTAGAACCACAATCCAAAGTCAATCCAGAATAAAAACCAAACACCGAATAAATGTTATACTGTATGTTCAAAAAATCAAAACTATTCTCTTTTTTTTTACACCAGTCAAAAAATCATAATATCTAGTTACATTATTCTTACTATAACTAGGCCTATAATCAAGGACAAAGGGATTCATGTGTCTCTAAAAAAAATGATAAACAAATTTTATCTTTTTAGTTTACCCTTCATTTCGATACATTTTAAAATGACAACATATCTGGTTATGTTTCGAGTAATCTTTTTAGCTTTAGAAAGGTTTTGTCTTCTTACCTTGAGATTCCAATGATAAAAGAGTTTGGCTTAATTATTCAACAATATGATTTTAATGGAAAATTTGGTTGTGTTGGTTTTAATATGGTTTTCTTGCAAATTTGGATTATAGGACCTTTGACTTTGTGGAAGTCATATATGTTATACTTTTGACAAATACCATGGAGTGACCGTTAATGTCTATATGCATATGCTTCGTATTAAGGGTGACTATTGTTTTCGCGTTATTTGTCTACAAGTTTTTAAGGAAACATTATTATGAAAGTGGATATGATTTTTGTGGAATGAATGAGGTCTAGGGAGTTAGCTATGAAATTTTTGATAATGTTCTTCATGTTGATTTGGTTAAACATGAAATTTTAGATTCCTGTGAATATTTATTGATTTTTACAACCATGAAGATCTCATTAATTTAATTTTCAATCAAGAGATTGGGGAACTTTCTATTTTTAGGAGATTTTTCTGTGTGGGTTTCTGCTGCCTAAGAAAATGAAGAACATGGTGCCTGACTCCACTATTCCTTTAGGGTCTGGATCCAGTCATTACATACATGAAATTTCTGAAGGAGATAATAATGTGGAATGGGCTAATGAAAACATGGTTAGTCCAACCTGGAAAAGAAGAAGATTAGGTGTTCGGAATCTTGAGAATAATGTTGCTAGTTTAGATGAATGGGCTGTCGCTTACAAGAATGGTGCAGTGAAGAAGTGAAGAAGGTTGTTTTGACAAAGCATGGAAAACTAGTGTTGGTTCGTAGAAAGCGATTAAGCATGCTTTGTTCTTTTTGAATCGGATTAATTATCATGTATCACTTTTTACACGGCAATGTATCAAGGGGATCATTGGGTTTTTTCGATTTCAATTAAACCATTCATTGGCTGACACGTGACATTCCATTAGTGGTCTAAACATCTGATGCTAAAATAAATGATTTTTTGTTAATTTATATGACGTGGAAGGAACATGGACTTGACTTGGACCTAACTGGATGGTAACGCGGACTGCCTAAATGGAATGATAGTTTAGAGTTGAAAAACACTTACAAATAAAAGAAAATAAAAAAATTAAAATGCAACACGTACACATACAAAGTGACTACGGACAACAGAGTGAGAACTCATTCGACATATGAATAAAACCCTAATCCCTCTGAACAAGTATAGAATAGAGCATCAGAAACACCAATATCTTTGATCAAAGCAGTGCAAAAGTTGCGATCTTCAAACCCTTAACTCTATTTTAGTGTTCATATGTGTATACTGGTTGCATGTGTTTATACGTTGTATATGTTTATATGTTTGCATTGGGTATTGTCGATTTAATCATATATTTTTGTTAATGTGTACAATATGGTTCAAATTGATGTTTATGTTCATCGTCGTGGGTCTTTCGCACATCCACCCAATGGTACTATTAGCAGGAGTGATTGATAATTTGGAGGAGGATACCGATACTATGTGTTTTACTGATTTGGAAAATTAATCTTTTGTATAATTTGATTAATGTGGGATGAACTCATTAGTATATTATCAATGTGATGGTCATACATTCGAAAAAAATGTTTGGATTTTTAATGATGTTGACTCTATGAAGGACATGATTGAAATATGTAAGCCTTTCGATAATATTTTTCTTTTTGTTGATCATTTTGATCTAGAAGATTTAGAGGACCAAGCAGCGATGAAGAAGATAAAATGAACAATATTAATGAGTTTAGTGATGAGTTTGATAGTAGTGATCCAGACTTTGAAGAAGAATTGGGGATGAGGATGGTGAAAGTGACCCTGAGTTGGAGTCTCATAAGAGTAATCATGATCAGATAATAGAAAATGTTAGGAATATAAAAAGAGTAATTAGCACTTTGCAACCCTTTTCTTTGGACGTTTTTGCGATTCGTTTCACTAGTATTTATCTTGTCATATCGCACCCTCAACTTTAAATGTCGCTTCGATTTGCACTTTTTTCGTTAACAATTTTTAACACCATTAAATTTGAATTAATTTTAAAAATTTGGCAGGGGTATTTTCGGTATTTAGAAAATTGTTTTTCAGAAAAAATTAAAAAAAATCAGAAAATTATATTTCTTTTTTAAAAAAAATATTTTTCGATTTTTAAGAAATATATTGTTTTAAAAAAATATTTTTGGGGAAAAATTATATCATTCTTTTGACAAAAATAATTTCAAAAATGAAATCTATTTCTTATTTATGTTTTTTTATTAGTTTCTTATTTATAATGTTTTAACTCAACATAAAAAAAATATTTCAAAAATGAAAACTGTATTTTAGAAAAAAATAGAATATAATATTTTCATTTTTTAAAAATAAATTGGGAAAAAAATATTTGAAAAATGTTCAGAAAAATGAAAAAAAATATCATTTTCAAAAAATATTTTTTTTAAAAAAAAACACATTCATTTTTTTAAAAAAATATTTATAAATTTTTGAAAATAAAATATTTTATAAATAACCATAACTACCCTTGTCAAACTTGGGTGAAATCCCCAATTACCTATATTTTAATTCTGGAAACCCGAAATACCCGTCTATACTAGGTTCCGCCCAAAATGACCACAGAATACGCATTACAGGACGGCGTGTTTGTGAATACGCATTACAGGACGGCGTGTTCTTTATTGGCTAATTCAAAACAGCAAACTGCTACGTACAATTATACATACCAGTCATATATACGCATTCGGTTTATGTGTAGTATGCGTGGTCAGCCTACGCATCGTGTTAGTGCGCGGAGTTCTCTGGAAATAAAGATAACACCTACTATACTTCCACTAATAAAGACAGATATGTTGTAGTGATGTGCTGTAGTCTGTCGGTAAACTTAGAACATGGTCTACGCATGTTGTAGTGGCACAGACAGAGGGTAAAAAGGGCATTCTATCCCGCCCTGAGGTATTTTGAACAAGCTGAATAAAAATACAGGCATTTTGGGCATTTTTTCGTCAAACTTTGAAAAAAAATTCAAACTTAACAACCCAAAAAAATTATATAATATTTCCCCAATTTTTTTAAATACCATATATCTTTTAAAAATCGAAAAATATTTTGTTTTAAAACAAATATGATTTTTTGAATTTTTTGAATTTTTTTCGAAAATCAATTTTCTAAATATCGAAAATAACCTTGTCAAATTTTGAAAAATAAATTCAAAATTAGCGGAGTTAAAAATTGTTAACGGAAAAAGTGCAAATCGAAGCGACATTTAAAGTTGAGGGTGCAATATGACAAAATACATACTAGTGACACGAATCGCAAAAATGTCCAAAGAAAAGAGGTGCAAAGTGCTAATTACTCATATAAAAATTAGGAAGGCTACTGAAGCTAATAAGAAAAATGATGAATTGAGAAAAAAGTATTTGAAAGTTAGGGATGAGGAGAGTGAAGGTTATGAGTACTTGAGTGATGAGTTGAGATCACTGTCATCTTCACGTACGGATGAAACCTGTATGAAGGTCACATAGGACACTACCTTTTTGAAAAAAGAAAAAGAAAGAGAAATGCATTTTCTAACCCCCATAAGCAAATAGATGGCGTTATAAGATTCAGTCATAGGATGCGCTTTGGATCAATGGAAGATTTTAGAAAAATAGTTAGGGATTATGGTCTTGCTAATAGGAAATCAGTGCAATTCAGTCATAACATGTTAGGCCGAATACACACTTATAATCAACTAAGTATGAGAGAATAACAATAAGTTCTTTAAAAACTTTAAAAACTGTTTGAATTAACTTCTCTCTCAGTGATGTAAATTATCACAGAGAGCTGCTTAGGTTACAATGAAAGATATTGTATTACACGATCGATACCCTTCTAGGGTTAACCTAACTGTATTTATAAAATATACAGCTGCTATACAATCGATAATTGATACTCCTGTAAATTAGTTATACAATTGATATCAATTACGATTGCTACTCGTCT
Source organism: Saposhnikovia divaricata (assembly GCA_036435485.1). NCBI lineage: Eukaryota > Viridiplantae > Streptophyta > Magnoliopsida > Apiales > Apiaceae > Saposhnikovia > Saposhnikovia divaricata. The sequence continues at coordinate 125,299,446 of CM071598.1, forward strand.
CCTTAGTCAACTCAATCTCATTGACAGCTAACCAATCTTCAAAGATATTGCTTCCATAATTATCTTCAATAATTCTTCAAACACTGTTGACAAGTAGACGCTTCCTCCAGACAGAGTTTAACAAACTCTGTCGAGCTTCCAACTGTCAGCGTATAACAAACTCTGTTCAGCTTCTAACTGTCAGAGTTTAACTAAACTCTGACTGCTTCCTATTTAAACTATGTTTTTCCCTGCAAAACTTAAACACTGATATTAACCATATCAATTATATTTAACAATCTCCCCCAACTTGTTCATTAGTAAAAATGCACAAGTTAACAATAATTGATGATGTCAAAACAATTTCATACAAACACAGTGTTTATTAAAATAAGCAGAGTTTAAACTTGACTTAACAAAAGTCTACAGATAACAAGAAAATTCTTACAGACTTTAATCTCTAATCTCCTCAAGATCTGGCATTGTTCTGAGATAATCTATGAGCAATCTTCTTTCTGCATTTTCAAGCTCAATCTTCATAGCTTCTTTAATCTCTCTTAGCTGAGGATCACTCTCATCTGTCTGATAGATAGCAGATCTAAGATCATAGATTTTGTTTCTCCTCATCTCATTTCCCAGCCTAATAAATTTGACTTCTTCTGACTGTGAATTGAAGTCAAGTACTGTGATTCCCAAATCAGTCTTTAATTTTGCAGTACCGTTCTTCATTTCAATAAGATTTCCATTCCAGTCTCTGTACTTAGGAACATATCTGCTATTTCACTTCATCCCTTTGATTGCCAAATTCTAGAGCATTTTCTGTCTGAGCACATTTGCAACTGATTGAGTCCTTTGACTATTCACCTTGAAAAGATATAAAACATATTCTAATTCTTCCCAATATTTCAAGCCAATATCATTCTCACCAATTCTAAATACTGTCCCATCAGCCATAAAGTACAAAAGAAAATCCTTCTTTAAACTCTTCTGATAAACTAACTGTACTGATTCCAGTCTGTCCAAACTCTCTTGAGTGACACCACGACCTGGAACAGCCAGTGAAGAAGGATCTCTGGGACCAGTATATTGCCTTTTGTCTTTATGTGAGCCTAGACCACCCTTATTGTTTCCAACTTTACCAGACAAAGCTCTTCCATCAGAAAAATCCATAGAAACTCCATATAATAGATTTGGATCATGAAGTGTTCCTTTACCAAAAACTGATTGCAACTGAGAAGATAAAGGTCTAGACACAACTTGTGTAGCAACAGAGGTTGTGTTTTCTTTCTTCTGTACAACTTGTGTAGAAACAGATGTTGTAACTTTCTTCTGTGAAATTTCTCCTTCAATGCCTTTCAGCTTGAGTTTAGCTTCTACTACTGTTGATTTCTTTGATAACTGTGATCTTTGACTAGCATCAACATTTTCCTTGATCACAATGCCTTTAAGAATAGGCCTAGGAGCTTTTCCTTTCTTTAACTTTCCAGACTTTAAAGCTTTGAGATGTTCTTCTTGTAAACTCTTTTCTTCAGCTTTAATATCTTCAATTGTAGCTCCTTCCTCATTTTCTTCAATAAACAACTTAGCAGCCAACTCCTCATCAGTCTGTGGATTAGAAGATAATAGCAAACTCTTGGTCTTTGAAGTACCTTGAGTATCAGTGTTTATCCCAGCAAACTGTGATTTAAAGGACTTGCTAGTTTTCCGAGTTTGAAGTTCTTCAGTTTTGCCCCTTCCTTTATTACTTGCTCCTCCATCTCCAGCATTATCCTTTCTGATCAGAGTTTGAGATTGCTTGCATTTGTCTTTAGCAACTCTCTCCCCCTTTTTGACATCATCAGGCATAAGAATAGATGTGATTAACTCCAGGGAGGTAGCAATAGAATCAATCTTTAAGGACATAGCATTTTGATTTTCTTCAACTTTGCTCAGCCTGTGAGACAAAGTTTCTTGATGAGTGGATTTAGGAATTGGAATAGATGCATCAAAAGTTTCAACAACATCCTCTGCAACAGTTTCAGCAGTAGGTTCAACAATAGGCTGTATAACAGGTTGTACAATATCCTCTGCAGATTGCACAATAGGCTCAGAGTTTATCTCCTTAGGTGGTTGATCAATTTCCTCACCCTGTTCAACAGATTGATGAGCATCAGAGATTAACTCAGTATGAGAAGCCACTGTTTCTTCATGTACCAAGGTGGTTTGATTGACTGCATCAGTGGCCTCAGAGAATACAACAAGTGAAGAGATTGGAATGTCCATGTTCTCAGAGAATGGGAACAATGGTTCAAGAATTTCATCCATTTGAGCATCAGCATTTCCATCTCTTTCTATCTCAACAGCAGGTATTTCCTTAGAAATATCCTCTAGAGCTTCAACATTCACATCTTCATCAGAGTCTTCAATAATTAATCTCCTTCTCTTAGCTGGAGGATTCACTTCTGCCCTCTCTTCTTCTGAGACAGAATCATCAAGTATAGAAGAAGACTTAGGTTTGTTAGCCCTTTCCTTTCTAACCTTCTTTGGCTTAGAAGCTTCAGCCATCCTCTGTTTTCTTGATGGCCTTTTAGCCTTGCTTTTCTTTGGCTTCTTAGGTTTTGATTGTGGTTGAGGTTGAGGGTGTGATGAAGATTGTGGTTGTGAAGTAGTAGTAATTGTGGGTGGAGATGTAGGTTTAGTAATTGGTTCAGTGTTTATGGTTTGAGGTGGGTCAGTGTTTGTGGGTTGAGGTGGTGACTGTGGAGGTTCAATGATTGGTTCGTGTTGTGGTTCTTGTTGTTCTTGTGGTTGGTTGAGAAAGTTTCTGAGGGCAAGAGGATAGATAAAATCTGGTACTTGCTCTTTGTTAGCATCCTTATTTGTCAAATCAGAAAACATTCTCTTATGACATTGGAAAGGTTGTATAACATCCTCATCAGCAATTGTCAAATTAGGTAAACAAGCAGAGAATAAACATTGACAGAAACGTGAGAAATAAACAGTTGTACTAGACTCTGCAAGTTTTTCACCTAAATTCATAAGTACAAGATGACCAAAATCGAAGTTACTCCCATTAAGAAGAGAATACCCGATTTGAAGACTTTCACCAGGAATTGCATCCCAGTTGGTGACCTTCTTGCCAAATGCGCGAGTAATGCAATCAAAGAAGAAGCTCCACTCCTTCCTGAGCCCTGGCCTTTTGACATCCCCAATCTTATCCAAAGAAGCAGAAAACCTTATTTGTTGTAACATATCTTTTAATTGACCCACACCAGCCACAGAGTATGAAGTGTGAGTGTCAAAATCCAAAACCTCACGAACAATTGCAGGAGTTATGACAAACTCTTGATCTTCATAGGTAAACACAATTGTTGGAGTCCCATTCTCTCCACCATCATCATAAACCGAGTTTTTCTAGAAGGTTGAGATTTGTGTGGCCGAGAGTTTCTCTGGTTGGACAAGAGCCTTACCAATTTCAGAATCTCTTAAGAAGTTTTGAATCAGATGAAATGATTCTGGGGCTTTAGCAGTGTCTAGGATTGCAGCATAGTTGTTTGTAACAAAAGTTAATCCCTGAGCCACAAAGTTCTTGGTTGCCATTAGAACAGTATAATAGAGAAGAGAGTGTATGGAAAAGTGTTTGTGAAAATGCTTAAGTGAAAGTAACAGAGAAATTGTGTGTGATGTTGTGTGTTCGTGGTTGTAAAGATGAAAAAGTGAATAATGAAATGATTTTGATTAGATCTGTAATTGAAAATCAAAACCCAATCGTTTTAGTCATTAAACACGCAACCAATTTCTTGTTAAGTGTGTGAGTGGGGCACGTGTCACATAAACAGTGGAACAGCTATTTACACACGCAGTAATAATGCCTATTATTACTGCTGTTCTCTCTCCTATTTCCAATAAGCTTTAACTGTCTGACACAATTAAACAACTGGCACATATTACATGCAAATGTCAAAAACTCTTTGTGTACTCCAAGTATATGTTCTGTCTGAAATAAAATATTACCTTAGAGTACTCAATAAAATCCAACAGTGTTTATCAATTCTCCAACTTAATTACTGTTATCCTTTCAAACACTGCACAGTTGTGAATATACGTGTGTGTAGAGCAGAGTTTACTTGATCAGTATTTAGAGCATCTAGTATTTCATAAAATCCATAAAATAAATCAGTAAGCACTGGATGCACAAACTCTCATAGTAAACACTGAATATATGATGAATGCTAAACTCTGTAGTAAACAGTTTATATACAGTAGTAATTAACCTATAACCCCCAAATTTTTATTTTTTTTTTTGGTTTTCTCCAGTAATCAGAGATTGAAACTAGTCACCAAAAATCCTATAATTTTAGCCCTTATCAATTTGATAAGTTCTTGGATCTTCCTAGCTTTCGACTAGTCACCAAAATTTACAGAATTTTAGCCCTTACTATGTACCAGTAAGTTCCTGGATCGTCCTAGTTACAAACATGATCTCAAAGGAGTTCTAACGATCTATATATTTTAGCTTTGGGGTTATTCTAATAACAGAATCTAATTTAACAATGTATAACTAACAGAGTTTAGAGCTCATCAACATCAGAAATTATTTATGAGAGGCAATGCACACAGTATTTACAGACTCAGAGTTTAGGATAAATAAAGTAAGAGATGCTATAAATATAGAACAGTATCATGCTGTGTTAACTTTCTGCACAGTTTAAGATTAGATCACAGATAACTTAGAAAGATTCATGACTAATTACTGAGAATAATGTTTCATACATGTATCTTCATCGGTGTTTATGTTCAGAAAGAAACATTATCAGAGTTTCTCAGAGTTTATTCAACAGTTAACAGTGTATGACTTAAAAGCATGCTACCAGAGTTTAACAGTCATTGATCAGAGTTTGCATATCAGAGATTACCATACCATAAAAATATGAGCAACACAGTACATAAGTAGAGTTTTGAGTCTAACCAATATCTCTAGTCAAAACTAGAGACCATTCCTAGTTCATTTACCAGCCTTGTAAATACAGCTTCACTCAATGGCTTGGTGAAGATATCTGCAAGCTGTTGTTCTGTAGACACAAAATGGAACTCAATATTTCCTTCTTCTACATGTTCTCTGATAAAATGGTAACTTATGCTGATGTGCTTGGTCATTGAATGCTGTACTGGATTACCTGTCATAGCAATAGCACTTTGATTATCACAGTAAATAGGTATTTTACTGTACCTCAATCCATAATCCAGTAATTGATTCTTCATCCACAGAATCTGTGCACAACAGCTACCAGCAGCAATATACTCTGCTTTAGCTGTAGATGTAGAGATTGATTTTTGTTTCTTGCTGTACCAAGAAACAATTCTATCACCAAGAAATTGACAACTTCCACTAGTACTTTTTCTGTCTATCTTACAGCCTGCAAAGTCTGCATCAGAGTAACCAAGAAGCTTGAAGTCTGATTCTCTTGGATACCACAAACCTAAAGTTATGGTTCCCTTAAGATATTTGAAGATTCTCTTCACAACTGTTAGATGTGGTTCTCTTGGATCTGCCTGAAATCTTGCACAAAGACATGTTGCATACATGATGTCAGGTCTGCTAGCTGTTAGATAAAGAAGTGACCCAATCATTCCTCTATAGTTTGTCATATCCACTGGTGAACCTGTATCTCTATCCAACTTTGTTGCTGTTTCCATGGGAGTTGTTGCAGATGAGCAGTCAAGCATGCCAAATTTCTTGAGAAGATTTCTGGTATATTTTGCTTGATTGATAAAAATTCCATCATCTGTTTGCTTCACCTGTAGCCCTAGAAAATAACTGAACTCTCCCATCATGCTCATTTGATACCTAGACTGCATGAGCTTGGCAAACTTCTTACAGAGTTTATCATTAGTAGATCCAAAGATTATGTCATCTACATATATTTGAACTAATAACAGATCACTACCAAGATTGAAATAAAACAAGGTTTTATCAATTGTACCTCTGTGGAACCCACTTTCTAAAAGAAATTGAGCCAGAGTTTCATACCATGCTCTTGGTGCCTGTTTAAGTCCATAGAGTGCCTTGTCAAGCCTGTAGACATAATCTGGATACTTGGGATCTACAAATCCTGGTGGTTGTTCAACAAACACTTCTTCTTCAAGTTTTCCATTCAGAAAAGCACTTTTCACATCCATCTGAAAAACCTTGAATTTCTTGTGAGAAGCATATGCTAGAAAGATTCTTATTGCCTCCAATCTTGCAACTGGAGCAAAAGTTTCATCATAGTCTATTCCTTCTTGCTGTGAATAGCCTTTGGCCACAAGTCTGGCCTTGTTTCTTGTAACAACCCCATCACTGTCAGTTTTGTTTCTGAAAACCCATCTAGTACCAACAACAGATCTATTCTTTGGTCTAGGTACAAGAGTCCATACTTCATTTCTCTCAAATTCATTTAACTCCTCCTGCATTGCTGTTATCAAGTCAGCATCTTTAAGAGCTTCTTCCACTTTCTTTGGTTCAGATTTGGATAGAAATGCATGGAACAGACATTCATTTGTTGTAGCACTTCTTGTCCTAACTTTTGCATCTGGATCTCCAATGATTAAATCAGGTGTATGTGATTTTGTCCATTTCCTAGCTGTAGGTAAATGACTTCTGTCAACAGTTGATCCTCCCCCTTGATCAATGTTCTCCTAATTATCTTGATGCCTTTCTTCATTCTCTGAGGCTCCCCCTGAATTTGATCTCTCAGAGTTTGAACTGTCAGAATTTGGATTTTCAGAGTTTGAGTTATCAGAGTTTGAATTTGATCCAGAATTTTCAGTTGACTCACTATCAGAATTTGAGTCATCACTATGATCATGCTCCCCCTCAACTGGTTCTCCTCTTTGTTCAGACTGTACTATTTCTTCTATGTGTACCAGTAGAGGTTCAGAGTTTGCATCAATAGAGTTTGTTGGACTAGTGTCATCAGAGTTTATTTCATCAGAGATTAGATCTTCATTTTCGAAATGCAACTGATCATGTTCATCAACATCTTCAAGTCCAGTGATTTTCCTTTCATCAAATGACACATGAATAGATTCCATAATCACCCTTGTTCTCAGATTATAAACTCTGAATGCCTTGGTTGACACTGGATAGCCAACAAAAATTCCTTCATCTGCTTTCAACTCAAATTTGGTCAACTGTTCAGGATGAGTTTTCAACACAAAGCATTTGCACCCAAAAATATGAAAATATTTCAGGTTTGGCTTCTTTTCCCTCACCATCTCATATGGTGTTTTTCCATGCTTGTTGATCAGTGTTGCATTTTGAGTGAAACAAGCAGTTTGAACTGCTTCTGCCCAGAAATAGGTTGGCAATTTTACTTCATCAAGCATAGTTCTGGCAGCTTCTATCAAGGTTCTGTTCTTCCTCTCAACTACACCATTTTGCTGTGGTGTACCAAGTGCAGAAAATTCTTGCTTCACTCCTCTGTTCTTGCAGAATTCTTCCATTGTTGCATTTCTGAATTCAGTTCCATTATCACTTCTGATTATTTTGACTTTTTGTTTTGATCCTTTGTCCAGTAGCTTTACATGCTCCATCAGAGTTAATGCCGTTTCATCCTTCTTTGCTAGAAAATACACCCAAGTGTATCTGGTATATTCATCAACAATAACTAGAGCATATTTCTTTCTTCCAATTGACAAGACATTTACTGGTCCAAAAAGATCAACATGTAACAGATGATATGGATCAACAATTGAAGATTCAGACTTGCTCTTGAAAGAGGTCTTCCTCTGTTTGGCCTTTTGAGATGAATCACACAGACCATCAACATTTAGTAAAGACTTTGGAAGTCCTCTAACAAGATCCTTTCTTATCAGCTCATTGATGTTGTTCAGATTCAAATGAGAGAGTTTCTTATGCCACTTCCAACTCTCTTCATTTGACATTCTTGTTGACAGGCACATTGTTTTTCCATCAGAGTTTGTCAACAAGCTTGCTTCATAGATATTGTTGTGTCTTTGTCCAACTAAAACAACTTTCCCTGTGCTTTTGCTGATAACCTCACAGTATTCAGGTTGAAAATCTACATGAAAACCTCTGTCACAGATTTGACTCACAGATAGCAGATCATGCATGAGTCCTGGAACCAGAGCTACATTTGTGATGATGACACTTCCAAGATTAATATTGCCATATCCCAGAGTATGTCCTATGTTGCCATCTCCATAGGAAACTTTTGGGCCAGCCTTCTCCACATACTCTGATAGCAGGGCTTTATTTCCAGTCATGTGTCCTGAACATCCACTGTCCACTACTAGGATGCTTTCCCTGATGCCCTGCAATCACAAACAATTACTGAGGATTAGATTTAAGGATCCAGACTTGCTTGGATCCTTTGGCTTTCTTAATTCTGTTAGCTTTAGCAGCGGAATTTTCATTATCAGAGTTTACACTTTCAGAATTAACTCTAACCCATTTCAGATTAGGTTTCAGTTCATAGTAATTATGATAAATAGCATGATAATTTCTGCAAGTATAAATAGAATGCCAAGTGCTTCCACAGTGTTTGCATAAAGTCTTTGTTCTTCCTGCAAAAACTAGCAAGATGGTTAGTACTACCACAGTTATGACATGTCTTTCTTGGAGCTAAAGTAGCAAGCATTGGATAGTTGCCTTGAGTAATGCCTACTTTACCATTTCTGTTCTTTCTAGACACTTTCTGTTTCTTATCAGATTTTAACTCCTTAAGCTTATGCTTAAGTTGTTTATCTGTCATTAAACCAATATTAACCTGTTTAACACTAGTTTTTATTGGTTCTTTCGTAACAGCTTCTTTTCCACCTTCAAATCTAGGTTCATTTATTCCATTAACAAATGTTCCAAATTTCTTAGGTGGAAGAGGTGGTCTAATCTTGACTGTATTCTGAAATCTAAGTTCATTTTTCTCAGAATAACCTAGACCTACAGTGTCAGATTGAAAAACTTCTTGAGTGTCTTTTCCTGAGTGAGTCCAAGTTTTAATAATGTGATTTGCCTTTTCCAACTCAGATTCTAGTTGTTTATACTGACTTAACAACTCTTGTTCAAGATAGACAGCATCATCTCTCTCCTTTTGAACTTGCTGCATCTTAACAAGTTTCTCTTCTACAACCTTATTTCTCTCTTTGAGTTCAGAATTCTCAGTTTTGATTATCTCATTCTCTAAAGTCTGATCCCTATAACTGATATGCAAAGACTTAAGATATATTCTTAATTCAGTTATATCATCAATGTTATAAGCATAGGTAGTTAGAGGTACCTTGTTTTCAGAATCTACAGCTTCATCAACAGTAGTAGCCATAAGAGCATAGTTTACATCCTCATCTGAGTCAGAGGTGTCTGCCCAATCTCTGCCTTTAGTGAAGAGTGCCTTCTCAGTTTTACCCTTCTTGCACTCAGGAGCATAATGACCCATCTCCTTACACTTGTAGCATTGAATCTCAAACTTGTCTCTTTTCCCAGATTTGGTATCCTTTCTCTCAGATTTTCTGAAATTCTTCCTGTCAAACTTTGAATCATTCTTGGAGAATCTCTTTTCTTTCTTGAAGTTCTTGAAACCCATCTTCTTGAAAGTCTTTACCATCAAAGCAGCCATTTCCATCATTTCCTCATCATCTTCAGAATCAGATGATTCATCTGCATTTGAGTCAACATCAGAGTTTGATGACTCACTTTCAGAATGAATGACCAAGGCTTTTCCTTTTGCCTTCTTCCTTGATGCTTCCTTCTTTGAGGGTCTTTTTTCAACTCTTAGAGGAATAGATTTTGACTTTCTACCTGATCTTCTGCTTCTCTGTTTCATTTCTAGTTCATGAGTTTTGAGCAGCCCATAGATCTCATCAATATCAGTATCAGCCAGATCATAGTTGTCTCTAATAGTGGTTGTCTTGACATCCCACTTTTCAGGTAGAGAAAGAAGAAACTTGAGATTTGAATCTTCTAGATCATATTCTTTATTAACCAGTGACAGATCATTAAGTAGCTTACAGAATCTGTCAAAGGTTTCTGTCATTGATTCTTCAGATTTAGCCTCAAAGTGTTCATACTCCTGTGTGAGTATGTTCCTTCTATTCTTCTTAATTGCAGCAGTTCCCTGACATCTAACCTCTAGAGCATCCCAAATCTCTTTTGCAGTTTTACAATTGATCACTTTGTTAGACATAACATTATCCAAAGAACTATGAAGGAGATGTCTAACCTTTGCATCCTTTCAAATGGATGAAATATCCTCAGGAGTCAAATGTTTCTTCTCCTTTGGAATAGATTTAGCTTCCTGTCCAGCAGCAACAACAGATAATTTTGTAGGCTTATGAGGGCCTTCATAAATTCTGTCAAGATATTCTGGATCTGTAGCTTCCAGAAACATAGCCATTTTCACCTTCCAGGTTGAGTATTCTGTTGGCTTAAGAATAGGAACCCTGATTGTTTCATATTGACTCATAGTTGGAGGTTGAGCCTTCTCAGCACTAGAGCTTGATGTAGGAGGAGGAATTTCTGCCATTGATTATAGTTGTGTGTGTGTGTGTGGATCTTAAACTGTATTAAATTAACAGATTAAGCTCTGATACCAATTGTTAGGCCGAATACACACTTATAATCAACTAAGTGTGAGAGAATAACAATAAGTTCTTTAAAAACTTTAAAAACTGTTTGAATTAACTTCTCTCTCAGTGATGTAAATTATCACAGAGAGCTGCTTAGGTTATAATGAAAGATATTGTATTACACAATCGATACCCTTCTAGGGTTAACCTAAATGTATTTATAAAATATACAGCTGCTATACAATCGATAATTGATACTCCTATAAATTAGCTATACAATTGATATCAATTACGATTGCTACTCGTCTCCTTAGTCAACTCAATCTCTTTGATAGCTATCCAATCTTCAAAGATATTGCTTCCATAATTATCTTCAATAATTCTTCAAACACTGTTGACAAGTAGACGCTTCCTCCAGACAGAGTTTAACAAACTCTGTCGAGCTTCCAACTATCAGCGTATAACAAACTCTGTTCAGCTTCTAACTGTCAGAGTTTAACTAAACTCTGACTGCTTCCTATTTAAACTCTGTTTTTCCCTGCAAAACTTAAACACTGATATTAACAATATCAATTATATTTAACATAACAATCAAGATAGATGTCGAGTGGTGTGTGAGAAAAAATTTCCCTTTTACATATAATGCATAAAAATTAAGAATGAGGATACTGTTGACATTAGAACTCTTGTTAATGAGCATCTTTGTACAAAACCATACAATAAAAAGCTAGCTTCTATGAAGTACTTGACTGAGCTATATGGAGATAGGATTAGGCAGAATACAACATGGAAGATCAAAGACATGATGGAGACTATAAGAGATGATCTGGAAATTGAAGTCTTTAGGATTAAAATAATTATGGTGAGAAAAGCTGTTATCGAATGTGTTTTTGACTGTTTGAAGGAGCATTATTAAAAGGTAAGGGATTTTGGGCATCAAATTGAAAGGCATATGATGTAGCCTATTTGTATTTCGAGGATTCAATTCAACTTAAAAAAGAATGTAATAGTAAATAGTATATGTACTGTCACAGGGATCTCGATTGTATTATCTATCAAAAGAAAGAAGACAAAGTCAATCTACCGTTTTGAGGTATACTACACTTGAAGAAGTTCATTCAGTTGATCAAGCATCAGTGGAGTAATCAAGACAGTGGTTTCTATTTATAGTGAGAAGAGGTTCCTACAGTGGCAGAATACAGATTATAAAGGTTTGAAAAAGAGTGAAGAAAAGGAAGACATGAACCACAACTTAAAGTCAATATATGAAGAACAGTCATTGCGGTTAGTCACTCATGAACCAGACCGTGCATCGAGTGTCAACATTAAACAGCGGTTATTCGTCATTAACTTTAGTGGTTCAAGCTATCAAGACTGGTAAAAGAGAAAATCATTGTGCAAGCAACAGAAGTGTTAAATTCATTAACCACAATGATTTTACTATCAAGTGGACAGGCTACGAGGAAAAAGAATTATCATAAAGAAATTCTAAGTGATATCTTCTTAATGCTGAAACCCCGGTTAGAATTGTTGTATCTTTTGCTAATTAAAAGGAGTCCGGTTTTAGATCCTCAAGACACCGTAGCTTGCACCTGGACGGGTTATGAGAAAATAGAATTATCACAAGAAAATGGAAAGTGATATATTCTTGAAGCTGGAATCCCGGTTGGAATTGATATATTTTTTATTAAGCAAAAGGAGTCCGGTTCCAAACCCTCAGGTAACCGCAGCTTAGAGCTTAAGGATTTATTTATATTAATAAATATTTTATTTTAATTAGACAATTATATTTATAAATATCTAATAATATTAGATATTTATTTTTATAATTTCTGAATTAAATTAATTATTTATTAATTAAAGATTATAAGCTGTGCGGGTTTAAAAAGCATTTCTACGGAGCCCAATCCATATAAAACAAAATAGGCTCGTTGATTTTGAAATAGAAATGTCAGGTGGTTTGTTTATTTAATGAACAAAGAAATGAAAACAAGTTGTCGACTTGTTTATTTATAAAAGCTAAAGAATCACATTTGAATATTAAACAAACAATCTAAACAGTGGTGGTACAGGAACTTGTCGGGAAACTTGTTCACTCTCCCACCACCGTGCGTGAAAGCCACGCGCCAGAAGACCCTCTGCCAAGCGTCCGCGTGTGATGTACACCCACTTCCTGCGACTGGGCTTTGTCTTGACAGCATGTTTTAGCATTGTTCAATTCAGCACAGTTCAGCCGAGTTTATTTAATTGGTTTATTTAACAAGACAATATCAATTGTCTTGCCGATTGTCTTGATGATGATTAAAAAGGAAAAGCCTTCTACAGCTGTTAAAGCAAGACAAATATCTCAGAATTGGATTGTCTTGCCGATTGTCTTGGTGGAAGTTGATTGTCTTGCCGATTGTATTGCCTATTGTCTTGGCGGTACAAAATTGATTGTTTTGGAAGTTCTGATTGTCTTGCCGATTGTCTTGGCAATACAAAATGTTAATATCTTATAAAAAGAGGCAGAAGCAATCAGACAGAGAGTAGCAGACACAACTTCACAACTTCACAAATTCTCTCCGAGCTGAAAAGAGAAAGACCAAGAGAAATAGTTCCTGAGCTTCAAATAAATTCCTGTAAATTATTTCTGAGCTCTATAATTAAATTTGAACCGATAGAAATTGTTTACTTGTAACGTTGGAACTATCTAGCGAGTTTTTACTCCTAGAACTTATCTCTCGGATTGCTTTTAGCATTCGATCTTTTTATTACAAATATAGAAAAGTTCATGTCGAATTTTCTATAGAATTTGTAATAATTAGTTGGTCATCAAACCATTGTAATTTGTACCCGTGTATTTAGACACACCCCATCAAGTTAATATAAATTTTATATTTAACTTGAATATCGGTATTCGTTTTATTCCGCATCAATTTGTTCTTGATTTAATATTTTAAGAAAAGAGCAAATTCGATTAAACGACATAGTTTGTATTCAACCCCCCTTCTACAAACTATTTTGGACCTAACAATTGGTATCAGAGCCTTTTGACTGATGCACAAATCAAGATCCTTATTTTTGTGGTCCTCCAATTGGTTTTCGAGTTTGTTGACCCATACAGAAATTAAATCCGGTATTAGACCAAAAAGTCAACTCTTCTATTTTCGATTTTTTAACCTTCAAAAAATTCAATACTTGAGATTTTTGAACTTTAAATAATTTGAACTTATTTTTGGATTCTTTAACTTTCAAAATTTTCAATTTTGAGATTTTTGAATTTTAAATAATCTAAATTTATTTTCGGATTCTTTAACCTTTAAAAATTCTCAATTTGTGATATTTTTGATTTTTAAACAATATGAGTTTATTTTCAATTGTTAATTAAATTGAATTTATTCTCAAATTGTTTAATCTTAAAAAATTTTCATTTTATGATATTTTTGATTGTTAAGTAATCTTAACTTATATTCGAATTTTTTAATTCTTGAAATGATTAATTATTGGAAATTTTGATTTTTAAACAACTTGAGTTTATTTTCAAATTGTTTAATTTTCAAAATTTTTAATTCTTGATAATTTCGAATTTTAATTAACTTGAATTTATTTTCGGATTCTTTAACTCTAAAAAATTTCATTTCTTGAGATTTTTTTATTCTTAATTAATTTGACTCTAATTTCGAATTTTAATTAATTTGAACTTACTTTCAGATTTTTTATTTCTCAAAAAATTTTCGAGTCCTTGAAGTTTTTGAATTTTAATTATTTTGAATTTATTCTAAGCCAATAGTTCTAAGAAGGTTGTTAGTTGAAGATTCCTACGAATTGTCAAAGATGATTTGAATCTTTTGAAGAAAATGCATTTTTCAATGAAATTAATTTCTGCCTACTGAAGAAAAATTTGTGGAAGCTCCTCAAAATTATATCCATAGAATTCACTGGTTTTTCAGAAGCAGGAATGGAAGAGGTTTTAGTGGATAGAATTTTTCTCGAAGATTTGAATTAAGTCTATTGATTCTGTGATATACAAACACTAAGTGGATTGCTCCAATGTAACATCTACTACACTTAGTGGATTGTACCAAGAAATATCTTTCAAGGAATCAACAGAGATTTTAGAAAAGTGGAATCAAGGAGGTTTGAGAATGAACTAGACAGTTAGACATCTCAGTCAGGAATTAATGATGGAACCTCAGAACATACATGAAGAGTTACTAGTTTAGAAAGAGTACAAATGTTTAATCCAGGAATTAGGCCTATCTATTCCGAAGCAGAAACTCTTCAGGATACAGTTCAAGAGGTGGCTACAAGACTGAGTTGGTGGAAAGAACAAAACATGATAGTTGCAGTTATGAAAAGTTTTATGTGATAAGTAACTATCAAGGTGTGCAAAATGGTACATAATTCTGACAGACAAGGATGAATAGGGTTTCATTAAATGAGATGAAACAGAAGCATCAGTGCAGAACTTATCTTGCTGAAGAAAAGAGTTGGGATGGATCAGATGATGATGAGAAGAGCATAATTAATATCTTGCCTTCATAGCAATCTCTGAAGATGATTCACCTCACATGCCTCAGGTATCAATTTTTCGAACTAGTGTAATATGTAATTCTCAGAAATTCAAAGCATGTTAAGATCATAGTTTTTAATTATTATATCTTTGGTTAGAAGATCTTATTATGTGTATGAATATTTGTTGAATTTAATTAATTGCAATAGTGAGTTAGAAGTGTTCCTTAGACAATATCTCTCAATTCTTAAATGATATATGTCAAGCATATATGACCTCTGCTTAAGCTAGTTTCAGGATCCCCAGTAGAACAAGATTTGCTTATTCATTCTGAATTGTTTGTTAAGGTTTAAAAAGTTTAAAAGATGGAATAATTACCTAGGGTGTCAGTAGAACATCAAGTCATTTGTAAAACTGACTTAGGTAATAGTGATTATATAATATAATATAACAATAGGAATGGGTTGGATAGAATTAGTGATTAATTGTCAATTCTTCTATTCCATGCATGTTTAGAAAATTATTGAATATCTGTAAATCTACTTGCTACCTGTTACACAAGTGTACATAGGTTAAAGTAGATAGTACTGAATTTTCTAAAATGCATAACATGCCTAATTTGCATAATTCTTATCTGCATTGTTTTAATGCTGAATGTATGCAATGTATTCTTATTACCATGCCTGCTTATTTCAAATGTCATAAATGCATTTCCTAGTATTTGCATTGATCATAGAAAAAGCATGTTTAAGAATAACAATAAGGTACAGACTGCTAGTCCTCCTTATGTTAGGAAGGAACCATTATTCTCCTTACTCAGTGAATATTTTGTCAATGACATTAAAAAGGAGAAATGGTCAGTCAAAGATAAGAATGAGCATGTTAAGGTTAAAACTGTTGTTAACTCTAATAAAAGAGAAATCTCTAATCCATTTGGACCCAATTAAATAATTTGGGTACCAAGAACTTTTTATCCATTTGTGAATGTAGGGCTTAACAGGTTAATCGATTATGCATTATTATTGATTTATTCAAAGCATATCATCGAAGAAAGAACCCTGCTATCAAATGTGAATGTGAAGACAGGCCAAGTGGTTTATCCCTTGGAGACAACAGCAAGGTTATGACCTAGGGTCAAGGCTATTCAATAGCTAAGGAATGTTGTCAGTAATAAAGCATCTTTTACAAGATGAAGAGCCTACTGTTCGAGGATTAAGGAAAGAGAACTTATCTGTAGCTGACATGGAATCTCAGTCAAAGGTGAAGTCAACAAGGTCAAATCTAAAGCTTCATCAGACAAGAGTTCAGCTATAACATAAGGAGCTCTCTCACCTGAATGTCAAATCAAGAGATTCCTTCCTGAAAATCGAATCAGCAAAGGAGACTGCCTCATCTGAATTAAAGTAAAATGAAATTACGAGGCATGTCATAAAGGGAAGTCAAAGAAGCATCACACAGAAGTTCTACATCAAAGTAAAATATATTTTAGTAGTGATGACTGACGACTTCTCTCAACAAACAAGTTGTTGTTCAAACAATCTGAAGACAAGACACCACTGATGGTGATTGATCACATCTTAAATCCTGATCCGTAAGAATTTTAGGAAGACCCCATAAGTATGAAGGAAATTGTTTTCCAATGATAAATGAAAGTGAGCATCCTAGTAATCAGCTAATGCTCAAGAGGTTTATTTCCTTGGTTACTCAGTGGAGTCAACAGCCTACAGGGTGATTGTTATTAATCAACAGAAGGTGATTGAAAGTCTTAGTGATGTTCAATAACTTCTAGCTCCCAGCTGTCAATGGTAATGGTGATTCAGATCCAAGCAATGTCAAAGATGGAGAATCTTCATGTAAATCCTGCAACAGCTTAGGGGGAGCAACAGAAGGATCAACTAGTCAACTCAACACCACACTGAAAGTTAAAGGATACTATGAGAACATGTCTGCCAAGACAAAGAATGTTGACTCAATTAATTCTTTGTCCTAGTTCTTAGTGTTTCTAATGGTGGAAGTAAAAGACTAGCAGAGCTTCAAGTACTAATGATTATTTCTTTAGTTTTCTTTTAGAAGAAACTAAGAAAGCTACAAAAGCTCTGAAAGATTCAGATTGAGTGATTACAATGCAAGATGATCTCAATCACTACAAAAGGCAGATTGAAGGGAAGCTGGTATCCAGACCAAACAACAAGGCTGTATTTGGTATAAGGATAACCAAAAGTTTAACTGGATGTCAAGGCATTGTTATGAGGGACAAGGCCAAACTGGGTGCAAGGTTACAAGCTGATAAGACAGTATATCTAACAAGAAGCACCACTTACAAGACTTGAGGATATCAGGCACCTGTTGTACATTCATGATCATAATGGACATCTGGACCTACTGAATCTGGATGCTAGAGGAATGTGAACAAGTGCACTCCTAGTTGGTGAGATAATTGAAAATCTCTGCAGGTTAGTATGAACTGGTATCATCACTCAAGCTAGCATGGAAGACATGGTATGACACCCTACCTATAATTTAATATTTGGTATCAATCTTTAACAGTTGGTATCTTTTAACAATTGGTGTCACATTTATAGAACTCTCTACATCTTTAGGCACAAACATAAATGATATATATGTGCAATGATATCTTGATTATATTATATGTTGGTCTACTAACTATAAATTGGGATCAAGATATTTGCTGTTTTGATATTGGTAAAGTTGCAATTCTTTTGAATTACTTCATGCAAGCCAATAGAAGAATCCTTTTAGGAGCTCAGGCAAGCCAAAAGAATAATTCTATTTGGAGCACAAGTAAGCCAAAAGAATGATGACAATAAAAGTAAGTCCAGGATCTTTTGTTTCTATTCAGAAGATTCTAGACCTGTCAAGACTACATGCCGACACACCACTATAGCTGGCTTTTGACCTATTAGCTTGGACCTAACAAGTTGGTAATCAAAAATTTTAAGATGGACCCGGATATGCGGAAATGGTACCCTAGAGATATTTGACCCAACAAGTTCAAGATCTACTAATTAGGACCTAATCAGGCTATAGAGGAATCATCAGCTCATTATCTTATTCAATTGCTATTAGATCACTTACACACATATTTTATTCTCAATTATGCAATTGTGCATAGTTCCAAGTGGATTCTTGAGAATCTATTCTTGTAGTTATTACAATTGATTTTCAGATGTCTTAAGTTGGACCCAAGTCTGCAGTGTTGGTACCCTAGAGACATCAGTTCTGACATGTTTTGCTGCATAGAGACAGATCAAATGAGTTGTACGAAAGCAGGAGAATACAAGGAATCAAATTCATCTCCAACAACTCTGTGGAACACTCAAGGACTAAGCATCTTGCATAAGGTATCAATTCTTTTGAGAGAGCATGTCTTCAGTCAGGAATAAGATATGTTTGCTAAATCACTTGATGAAATTAATTTTTCAAGTTTGGTTTGTAAACGAAGGATTTTATTAATGCTATATGATTTGTAAATCCCATCTGTTAAGTAATTCTTAAGTAAGCTCACAAGTATTCAATTGTCTGTATCGAAAGGACTTGTGAACTTATTTACATCCAGACCTCACGCTGAGAATTATCTGTTGAATGATTGCCATGTGTATAATTGTAATATATTTCAGTGGTGATTATTTAAGGATAATTTAAATACTTAAATGCTAAAATCTAACTCAAAGAGATTTAGTATTTATTTATTTAATTATTTATTTTGATTAATATGAGTTATAGAACCTAAAGCAGTTCAAATTAGTATTTGCTCTATACCTCATTTATCAAAATAAATCTGAATCATAACTAAATTGGACCTATCTGTCTTGGTCTTCAATTAGTTGTGAGATGTTAATTCTAGTGAATTTATCAATGCTCCATTTTCAGAAATTCACTATAATTAATATCATGGTTCTAACAATTGGTTGTATTGAAGTTTTGACTTATATCAGTTGATGATATTTAGTTAGAATTCTATTTACTAACTAATTGTGAGATGTATTGGTATGTGTGAAATTACTTAGAACTCCTCTAAGTAATCATTGTTATATCTTTTACAATTCACTCATATTACTATGCATAGTATGAAAATTCTCTAAGTAGAACTATGGATATTGAAGTATCTAAAGTGACCATTGTTCAGTTACTTGGAATAATTTTTATGCTTATTTGCAAGCTTCTAATCACTTTGATAATAAATGTTATATACTATGGATCAAGGTGTATAGGACTTAGAATATCATTTCTAAGATTGCAGACAAGACATCTTTGGTAATCTAGTCTTATTTATAGAACCAAGGTTGTCTACCAGTAAACAGTTGTTAGGAGTTAACAATTGTTATTATCGAGGAGTTGCCTTGAAGTCATAAGTTTGAAATGTTATATCTTAAGAGCTTGTGTATTTCTTGTCAACTAGTTCCTCGTACTTATGAATATCAGTGAATGATGTTCTTAAGTAGTTAGATACTAATATTCATTCTATCAATTGGTACTCAATGTAACAATTCAATCTTCACTAAATTGAATTTATCTTACAATAGATTGAATTTATCAAACAATTGGTATCATTGAATATTAAGTATTTAGCAGTGATTATTTATATCCTAGTTAAATTATGACGTGAAGCAATTCAATGGTTTATTTGCTCATAATTTAATTTTGGTAAAGTAATCATAAACACAATTACTTGCATTTTAAAGTATTTGATAAATACTAGCAGTTGGCATCAAATAGTAAAATATTTGTTTACTGACAATTGCTAGTTGTTCTGATACTTTATTGCAAACTAATTGTGATGTATATATTATCTCTGATGATATTACTTAGGATTTATTCTGAGTAAATGTGTCTTATCTATAAATCATTAGTGTTAGTATAAATTAAGGTGTTCAACTTTCTAAGTAAGTAAGACTTAAAGTTACATTCGGTCTCCTATCATATTTTGAAGTGGTGAAGATTTTTCAAAATTAAATTCTCTAATTCTGGTTATACACCACTTTATACATATGATAGTTCTTAGAATATTTTACATCCATCAATCAATTACTTAGTTTATGTTGTGCTAAGTAATGAAGTGCCAAAGGAGAGACATTGGTTATCTGTACTTATGTACTTGGTAATCTTTGTTACCTAAACTACATTCAGTGCTTGTATGAGTCTTTTCACTAACTTTTGTGTTAAAGTTCTCTATACATAATAAGCACTTAAAGAAAATCTTTCTTTCTAAATTACTTTGAAGTCAAGAGTTTGTGTCTTTTAAAAATAAAACGACCTAGTTTTCATTAAAAGACATTATAATACATTGTTTTATGCATAAATACAAACTCTTGCACATTAACAGTTTTTAAAAGAAAAACTCAATTTTTTCTACAGTTGTGATTGCTTATATTGTAAAACTTTTTGAAGTCACAATTGTACATCATTTCTCTCATTGGATATAATGCATATGTTTTCACACAATGTTATGGTATGATGTAAATGCATTCTATCTCTATATTGCTCTATTGCTACGTGATGCAGGTTCAGCTCCTAGTGGAAGTTTTCTCACATTGTAAGTAATGAGGTTGTAAACCCAACAACTTCTATCCCGGACTATAAATCCAAATCTAAACACATCCTAACTTACCCCTGAAGTGGAAGTAACTTATTTGACTTGAGGTCATTAAGGGAGTAACTGCACTTGATGCAGCAAATAAGGATGTGAGGGATAGTAAACCCACAGCTCTACCTCTCAAGGAGAATAGATGTATATAACTTGAGGTATCTGTTAGCTCGCCTGCATTCTCCTAAAAGGATGCAGAGCTGAAAATGGCACTAAAACAGTCTCTGGATTCATTATCTTAAAATGACGAGTTTATTGAAATTCGCCTGTCAGCCAGGGTATCTGTTGGTAAGTCACTACCTCATACACAATACTAAAATACTTCCTATGCATAAAGTGAGATTGCACACACTAAGGATGAATTGACGGAAACAACTCATACTCCGACCATTTTACGGCTAGGATTATAAGTTGAAGGTTCCTCAAAGAACCAAGAGTCTTCACAGACCTCGGGAGAAGGTATTGATCTCAATGCAAAATTCAACAAGATCATTATCTAACTCCCCAGAGGGAACATCTCTGGATCCTGCAGGTATCGGATCCGACATAGGTGCGGATCGGCAACCTGTTAACTATGATTCAGATTTACCTGATGAGTTTAACAAGGTGATGTCTTCATAGACATTAGATGGAAACATGATTTTAATTCTAAGTTTTGATTTCATTGTTTACCTTCTCAGAATTCAAATCTGAAACCCATAAAAAGGGAAAATTTTTATCAACTTGTAGATTATAACTCAGATTCGTCTGACGAGTCTAACGAGGATCGGGGATTTGAGAAACGCCATTGCACCGCCAGTGACCTCTCTAGAAGGGGCTATGGTGAATTTTCCTTGCAGGTACACATGGATGTTGGAGCTATGAGAGATAAGAGTGATACACTAGTGAGCATGAGTGTAAACACTTGAGAGT
This sequence comes from Saposhnikovia divaricata, assembly GCA_036435485.1. Lineage (NCBI taxonomy): Eukaryota > Viridiplantae > Streptophyta > Magnoliopsida > Apiales > Apiaceae > Saposhnikovia > Saposhnikovia divaricata. The sequence continues at coordinate 125,320,979 of CM071598.1, forward strand.
TGAGAGACGAGATCACTCATTTTAAGTGATATGAGTGGAGAGATGAGTTAAACACTTGTGAGGTACACGAAACAGAATCACACACTCACAGTAAGGAATAAAGATAAACACCAAATCTCATTCCCTATTCCCAAACAAAGTTTGCTTACAAGATTTGGGAGATACAAGGAAATTGTCGGAAGATTTGGTTGTCAGGATGATCAATAGTGAGGCCATTCTATAATATCTAAAGGGCAAAGTTGATCAGTCTACATACTTCTATTCTGGAAGTCTTCATGAAAATCCTTCAACACAAGAAAAGCTTCTTTTCTTTATTGCAACAGTCAATGTTAGATGTATGAAGAATCTATTGTACTAAAAGTAAGAGGTGAGTTATAATTGAAAATATGGTATCATCTAATTTACATTTGGATGTTTGCTATAATTGAATGCTTGGAGGATTATTCAACTAAGGGGGAGAGATATACTGAAGAAGATATACTCAAAGATTGCCTTAGTAAGAGATACTCAACTAAGGGGGAGAGTATACGCTTACCTTAGTGAGGGGGAGATTTTCTATCTAAGGGGGAGAAATATGAAAAAGGATATACCTTAGAAAGGGGGAGTATTCACCTTGTCAGGGGGAGATAGATTTATTCGCCTTGTCAGGGGAGATAAGGAGTATTCACCGTTATAAGGAAGAGACATATCACCTTAGGTAGGGAGACATAAGGAAGGAGAGAAGTATGAAACGACAAAGCAGAATTCTTCAGTATGTGGTTGTCAAGTCATATTTTTACCACTGAAGGAATTCTAGTATCTGCTGATAATGTTCAATTTAAGATATAAAGGGTTATCTGGCAGATATGTCATGAAATGAAGATGAGTTACTTAATGTAGATTTGTTCAGTGCTAGAGGAGCAATCATCTATCAGTTCATCGATCAAGGATTCTGGAATTGTAATATCTAAACCAGAAAAAAAAATTTATGTATTATTTACTATAGCACTTTAAAGCTTTATCTTCTTCTTGTTTGTAGTTGAGTTATCCTCTAGGTATTTGCTTGTTATTGTCTAACAAACAAATAGGGGGAGATTGAAAGGCATATGATGTAGCCTATTTGTATTTCGAGGATTCAACTCAACTTAAACAAGAATGTAATAGTAAATAGTATATGTACTGTCACAGGGATCTCGATTGTATTATCTGTCAAAAGAAAGAAGACAAAGTCAATCTACCGTTTTGAGGTATACTACACTTGAAGAAGTTCATTCAGTTGATCAAGCATCAGTGGAGTAATCAAGACAGTGGTTTCTATTTATAGTGACAAGAGGTTCCTACAGTGGCAGAATACAGATTATAAAGGTTTGAAAAAGAGTGAAGAAAAGGAAGACATGAACCACAACTTAAAGTCAATATATGAAGAACAGTCATTGCGGTTAGTCACTCATGAACCAGATTGTGCATCGAGTGTCAACATTAAACAGTGGTTATTCGTCATTAACTTCAGTGGTTCAAGCTATCAAGACTGGTAAAAGAGAAAATCATTGTGCAAGCAACAGAAGTGTTAAATTCATTAACCACAATGATTTTACTATCAAGTGGACAGGCTACGAGGAAAAAGAATTATCATAAAGAAATTCTAAGTGATATCTTCTTAATGCTGAAACCCCGGTTAGAATTGTTGTATTTTTTGCTGATTAAAAGGAGTCCGGTTTCAGATCCTCAAGAGACCGTAGCTTGCACCTGGACGGGTTATGAGAAAATAGAATTATCACAAGAAAATGGAAAGTGATATATTCTTGAAGCTGGAATCTCGGTTGGAATTGATATATTTTTTATTAAGCAAAAGGAGTCCGGTTCCAGACCCTCAGGTAACCGCAGCTTAGAGCTTAAGGATTTATTTATATTAATAAATATTTTATTTTAATTAGACAATTATATTTATAAATATCTAATAATATTAGATATTTATTTTTATAATTTCTGAATTAAATTAATTATTTATTAATTAAAGATTATAAGCTGTGCGGGTTTAAAAAGCATTTCTACGGAGCCCAATCCATATAAAACAAAATAGGCTCGTTGATTTTGAAATAGAAATGTCAGGTGGTTTTTTTATTTAATAAACAAAGAAATGAAAACAAGTTGTCGACTTGTTTATTTATAAAAGCTAAAGAATCACATTTGAATATTAAACAAACAATCTAAACAGTGGTGGTACAGGAACTTGTCGGGAAACTTGTTCACTCTCCCACCACCGTGCGTGAAAGCCACGCGCCAGAAGACCCTCTGCCAAGCGTCCGCGTGTGATGTACACCCACTTCCTGCGACTGGGCTTTGTCTTGACAACATGTTTTAGCATTGTTCAATTCAGCACAATTCAGCCGAGTTTATTTAATTGGTTTATTTAACAAGACAATATCAATTGTCTTGCCGATTATCTTGATGATGATTAAAAAGGAAAAGCCTTCTACAGCTGTTAAAGCAAGACAAATATCTCAGAATTGGATTGTCTTGCCGATTGTCTTGGTGGAAGTTGATTGTCTTGCCGATTGTATTGCCTATTGTCTTGGCAGTACAAAATTGATTGTTTTGGAAGTTCTGATTGTCTTGCCGATTGTCTTGGCAATACAAAATGTTAATATCTTATAAAAAGAGGCAGAAGCAATCAGACAGAGAGCAGCAGACACAACTTCACAACTTCACAAATTCTCTCCGAGCTGAAAAGAGAAAGACCAAGAGAAATAGTTCCTGAGCTTCAAATAAATTCCTGTAAATTATTTCTGAGCTCTATAATTAAAACTGAACCGATAGAAATTGTTTACTTGTAACGTTGGAACTATCTAGCGAGTTTTTACTCCTAGAACTTATCTCTCGGATTGCTTTTAGCATTCGATCTTTTTATTACAAATATAGAAAAGTTCATGTCGAATTTTCTATAGAATTTGTAATAATTAGTTGGTCATCAAACCATTGTAATTTGTACCCGTGTATTTAGACACACCCCATCAAGTTAATATAAATTTTATATTTAACTTGAATATCGGTATTCATTTTATTCCACATCAATTTGTTCTTGATTTAATATTTTAAGAAAAGAGCAAATTCGATTAAACGACATAGTTTGTATTCAACCCCCCTTCTACAAACTATTTTGGACCTAACAAAATTCTTCTTAATAACTCACGAAACAAGGTGGACAATAGAACAAAGAAGCTGAATGAGTATGATCATAACAAATTCAAAAGGATTTATGTCTATTATTATGCTTTGAAGGAGGGATGGAAGCTACGATGTAGGCCTATATTAGATTCAAATGGTTGTTTCATGAAACAATATGTGGAGGCCAATTATTATCTACAGTTGGTAGGGATGAGAATGACCAGATGTATCCAGTGGCTAACGTAGTGGTTGAGATTGAGAATTCATATTCACGGAGGTGGTTTATCAACATACTAAGAGATGATCTTAGTATTGGAGATGGCAGGGATAAGCTATAATTTCTGACCAACCAAAGGTATATCACCCTATTTTTTGTTTGCTTAATCTATCATGTTTTATTACTGTTTTTATTGCTTATATAATAATATTTGATTTGTGTTAATGATCAGGGTTTAGAGTTGGAAGTGAGAGAACATCTTTCAAATGTAGAACATCAAAATTGTTGTTGACAGTTGTGTTCTAACTTTAAGGGCAGATTCAAGTCAAATGCTCTTAGTACAATTTTTTGGCAAATTTCAACTAGAACATACAAGGTAGCACATGAAAGGGCAATAAATTCCATGGAAAGGGCTAGGAAACCAGCTTATGAGGCACTGAGGAACAAATATCCAAACACTTGGTGTAAGGCTTTTTTTTACACTCATTCTTGCATAGACAATGTTGAGAACAACATGTTTGAGTCATTTTATACATGAATATACAGTGAAAGGTATGGAATTAGATTAAATTTTTTTACATGTAATTATGCTGCCATTACTTTGTTTCAAATTGTAATAAATTTTTTCAAGTTGATTTTGCAAAAACATACATGTCTTCATTTCTTATTTGCAATAGAGAGCATAAACAAAGTAGTTGCAATCTTCAAACCAAACACATCAAACTGGATGAAGGGCTATTATTTACAAACTTTGTCATCAATACAAGAAGAAGAATGAAGATAATACAACAAAATATCGTAGTTTATGTCTACTTTTCTTTCTTCACTTTTATGAATTTCTCGTTTCTTTTTACAATTTTTACTTCCAAGGTCTTCATTCACTACGCCATAGATTGCTTATTGCAACCCCAAAACTGTGTTAGCATAGACCCCTGTTTAAAGTTGCCATAGGCCAAAATAGGGCTATGGTAACACTTCAGCTGTGTTGGGTTCTTAGTAGTAACCATAGCTATCTAAGGTAACATAAAAAAACAGCCTAAGGTAACATAGCAAATGTGGTTACAAAAAACCTTAAACACTCTATAGCAACATCTTAAACACTCTATAGCAACATAGTTTGTGTGTTATAAAAGATGATACAAATTTGCACATGGGCAACTATGGGACCCACATGTGGGGCCCACATATGGGTGGGGGCCACTTTTTGAGCCTACTGTGGGGCCCACCTGCTCAATGTACAACGCCTATTGCAACACACTTTGTACCTATTGTAACACCATAAGTGTAACAAAATAAAAATGCATTACTTGAATATTGAATTTCCCATTAAATAAACCAACGACCAATTCAAGTCCTAATTTCATTCACCAAAAACATAACTATTACGGTAACAAAATACATCAAGAAATCAAATCTAGCAACACTAAAGAAAATAAATTAAAACGTACAAGTACTAGAAGACAATAATATATTAATTTTTAACCATTTCGCAATGTCTAATCTAGCTATCCAATTTTAGCTCTGGTACTGGTTGTTTGGGAGTAAATGCAATGCCATTCATCCGTGCACGTGCCTCGACAAACATTCTTTGTTGTTCTGCTAATGCTTCTTCCTCGGTCATCTATGCTCTAGTAGTCTCGACTTTGTGTTGTTCATATGCAGAATAAATATCTTCGATGTATTCCCCAAAGCCAAGAACCTGAAAATATCATGCATTTCGTAATCAATAATATGGTTCATGTGCCAACATCACAAAAGCACCACAAGTATCTATTACTAAATAAATACCAAACTTACAATGTAAAAGAAAATGGTTAAGAGGAAACCCGATGCTCCTGCTGTGACTCACTCCTGGAAGATTTGTGTATATGATGCAGGTATAATCTTTAAAAAAAAACAAAGTACGATCAAAGAAGTAAGATCAAGAGCATGAGTAAAGAACTCACAGACTTGTTTGCTGATTATAAGGAACAGGTGATTTTAAATATTAACCAGAGTCGAGTTATATATAAATCTCTAGAATGCTTATGTATGAACACAATGCTATGCTTACATACTCTATTCTCACTGTTAGAGAATTACAATCAAGCCGAGATAGCCTTTAAGACAACCAGAAAGAAGAATGAATGAATTACAATGAAAATATTCTACAACTGTAGCATGTGCCTTGAAATGATGAGTTTGAAACAATTTTGAATTGGACACCTCTATATTTTACTTTAACAAGCACCCCTCCTGCTACTTGGGTCACTTGGCCAATGGTCATAAGAACAGAGGAATAATTGACAACTGGTGGCCAAAGATTAAACATGTGATTTGTTCTATTTTCTGACACTCAAATAATTTATTTATGACAACTGGTAAATCGGCAAATTTTTATTGAAAACTAATCTACATACATCACATAATAATTTCTTGAGTGCAAAAATGTTCTAGAATCGATTCATATATACACAAACACGTTGCATTAAGCTCTTAAGTGCGTATTGTTATAATGATTACATAACTGTGCATGAAATATACGTAGGAGAATTTTACCTATTAGACGTTTCTGCTACACAAACAATGTCATGTGCTTTTAAACATGCTCAACTATATACAAGCACATCAGCTTAATATATCATGTGCTTCTATGTGCTTTTAATATATGCTCATGCATATATTTTTCAACGATGAGCTGCCATTATTCATTTCTGCAAGAACTCCAGCAACAGCAATGTAGATAAACCCACCTGCTGTGAATCCCTACCAACAGGGAACAGAAGTAAATATTACATTATAGTATATCAGCAATATGAACATTTGGTAGTTAATGATTCTCTAATCATAATCATCACCAGCAAACTTAGAGTATTGGCAAACAACACTGGATAGGCATACCTCGATTAAAGATGACTGTCCAGGATCTTGTCCCTACATCAATGCCTGAGTAAACCACAATGTAGTCTGTTTAGTTGGTTACCTTTTTTTTTTTAAACTTTGCCTACTCCCTCACGTTAACAGACTTTCTTCAGTTTTACCATAATCAAATGTTTTAACATACATTACGAGAAGCGAGCAGGGAGGCAAGCCCAATGGGAATGAAGACAAGACCAACAAGCAAGAATGATGAAATTACCTGTAAACAAAATGAAAATATCACATAAGAATGATTTATGGATAAAGTTTGATAAACCAAGTAATTAAGCACAAAAATGAAAAGTAATTACCCTGCCTGGTGTAAGAAACCTGGTGTTGGCAGAGAGTTCTGAAGCAATTGCTTGAGCCACCTTAGAATGCTCAAGACAATTGTACAAATACTGACTTGTAATTTAGTGCATCGAAATCTCACTATTTCTTATATTTTGACTTGAATGTACTATTTTATTGGTGATTATAGTTCATTTTTTGAGTCTTGGAATTTCCTTAACAATGAATGGACCAGCAATTACAATCTAAAATTAATTTCTATGGAATAGGCTGAGGAAAGATGAACCTGCGGAAACTGCTAAGACAATCGAGCTACGAAAATAGATGAAAGTGGTTTTACTTTTACCTTAAATTAAAGAAGGTAATTACCTCAGAGTTATCCAGAACAATAGAGCTATCCAGGTCCGTATTTAAGTCTATAAATCTCCTAAAAGCTTGAATTTTTGTACCGGTAGAACAGTACTTTAAACAAATAAACCAATAAGGAGTGAATACTTGACATAGAAGAAATAGCTATCACTTCGTAACTTGTACAGAGTACACTCTATACTACATAACATATGATAATTATAGAATTAGAAATGAAGAATAAAAGATAGAAGTGGTATCTGGTATAAACTTTGAACATAATAAACCAGGATAAACTGAAAAAAAAGGAATGAATTATTCGAGAGTCATATGACTTCCATTATACCTCGGATAGTCCCTGCAATTGTAGAAGCTATGTTTCCGCGGTAGTCCCTGCAATTATAGATTGTGAACTTGAAAGAAAGACACGAAATGTAAAGAAAAAATCATTAAAAAGTATATTGTCTACCAAATGAAGTCTTGAATTGGAAACGATGAACATAAAGACATAGTATATTAAAAAAAAATGCATACATGTGAGAATGGGGGAGAGATAGATAGGGAGTGAGAGAGAGATGGAGAGAGAGAGAGATACAAAAAGAGAGAGGGAGAGAAAGAGAGAGAGGGAGAGATACATTGAGATACAGAGAGAGATAGAGAGACCAACTCGAACCCTAATTGAATCGTAGAATCAAGCTTCGATTGACCAGCTCGAACCCTAATTGAACCCTAAACTTCTTATGAGAGAGGCGAGAGAACCCTTATTGAACCCTAAATTGCTATTGCGGCTGAGTTCGGTTCTTCATTTTGAGAGAAAATGAAAGTGAGAAGTGAAGTGAGGTGAACCCTAAGAGTGGCTACTATAGTTTCCCCCAATTCTAATTTTTCATTTTGCCGCTAGTTTCTTTTTTTTTGCTAAGTTGCCGCTCGTGTTTACCGCTCAGCGTGCAGTATGGTACGTATATATTTACTTTCTTTTTTTATTTTTGTAAATATTATCAATTTATATTAATTTCTTGAAATTAAAAAATAATTATTAAATCTATTATTTTCATAATTTTGTAATAATTCAAAATTTATACATAACTTAGTTTTCTTTATTAAATTTTTAATGAATTTAGTTAAAATTTAATAATGTTTGGATATTACTTTATTTTAAAACCTTTTTATTTGAAATTTATAAACAAAATTTAATATTTATGAAAAATCAATAATTTAATTATTTGATGGAATATTACGTTTTAAAATGATTATTTCAACGATTTTATTAAAATTAAATATTTTTAAAGTCAAATAATTATTAAATCATTAGTTTTAAATTAAATAAAATTTTTGTTCATGAATACTCTATGGTAACACATCTCATGTTGTTGCCCACTGTAACACCTTTTATAACTAAAGTAACATACTTTTGTGGAATTGGTAACACCACAATCACAAGGTTGCGATAGGTCAAAATTTTCATAGCTATAGTAACATCCAAGATGGTAAACGGTGCCCAAAAGGTTGCAATAGGACATCTATGGCGTAGTGACTTTTTCTTCCAGTTGAGATATTTGATTCCTGGACATTCAAATTATAAATAACTATTAAAAAACAATCACACAACTAGATTATAAATTTCTTAACCGCAAAATTACCATTGCTCTACCACATGCAAAGAATCTTCTTCCAGGATTTTTTAAGGTCCAACTATTCCTCATTGGTACTCGTTCCCCACAAGAACAATGACGATGTGATTCCGGAATGAAATTGATAGTTCTAAACATGGAATTCATTGGGAATTAATTGATGGTTTATTTGGGGTTGAAATTTCCTGGAATTGAAAATAGGAATGAAGAACCCTAATACCCAAATACATACATATACATAGATTGGTCATGTCTGATGTGGAATGAACAGTCAGCAAAACTAGTCGTTAGATTTACATGTTAGCATATCTCTGTTTTTTTTAAAAAAGTTAACAGAGTGTAACAGTTCTTGCATGGAGTGGTTTAATAGAGACAAAAAAGCCTAGTGATCCGCTTGATACATTGGCGTGTAATAAGTGACCTATATGATAATTAATTTCTTCCGAATCTAGGCTAAAGTTACTAGTAAGACAACGACTAGAATTGCTGTGGATGGAGATAATGATGGAATTGTTGGACCATCATTTGCTAAAAAACTGTGTTATACAAGGGGTGTGAGGCAGGAGATTTTGAGTGATGGTGGTTTGAATATTAATGGCAATTTGCATGTTATGGATTTGTCTATTTTGATTTTACGTTTATGTGCATATATGTGTTGTGTACAAGTAAATAATATTTTTAAATTTGTTACTGTAACCAACGGCTACATTGATTAATTGACTTTTTACTTTCATTTTCTTATTTGCTCTTATTTTCTCTATTCTTCTTTCATAACATCATTTCATTATTGTATATACATACTTACATACAAAAACACACACAAATATATATATATATATATATATATATATATATATATATATATATATATATATATATATATATATATATTGTGGGAAATTTGAGATGAAGTGAAGATTGAAGAACAAAGTTTGCAAAAATAGATTGAAAATTCAAATTTGTAAGATTTACATGTTATATGTGTAATAAATGTACATGTGTTATAAATGTGTATGTACAAAATTAGTCGTTGCAAAGATTATATGTATATTTCTATGTCATGTATATACGAGTAAATATTGAGAAAATCAATTTCTTTCATCGAGTGATGAATATATGAATGGTGAAAAAAATATTCGTGAAATTTTCTTTTAAAACTCTCCATATTCAACTGTGCCTCTTGATTGGGATTATTCGTTGCGGAAGAGAAGGAGCACTAACATTCGACTTAGACCACTAAAATAGGATGAAGGAAGAGTTGAAAACAATATTAAAACATATACAATAGAATAGTAAATCCAATGAAATTTTAGAAAATCTACAATAAATTCATGGATTTTTGAATACTAATAAATTTTAATGGATTTTTTTGAATCCAAATTGAATACGGCCTCATTTTAAAAATATCTTATTACTCTATTTGAGTACATTTAGATTTTAAAATCCAAACTGAATATCTTCAAATTTTAATGATCATATTGAATTTAAATTAAATATCCTAAGATTTCTCAATCAATCCAAAAAATTCTTTCAAGTCTCAACTGAACATATCCCTTGATTAAAACATATTATTTCATATGTTTCATTAGGAAAGTACAAAATCATGTAGTACATATTGATATAAAGATAATTTCTGAATCGCACAATATAAAGAAGAATAAAGTACGACATCAACAAACGAGAATAATGAAATTCGAATGCTGCCAAAAAACAAAAATTTGGGCCAAATTTTTCCTTCATGATATATATTACGCTTGAAATAAGAATTGTAAAAATAATGATTCTTTTTCCAATTATTTAAATGACATTTGTTTTGTATCTTAGATTCTTATCCATATTATTGTCAAATTCAATTGGCAAATCAATCTTTTTGGAAGCAAAAGGGACAAAAGATTCTAGTTTATTCACATTTGAATGAAATGTATAATGGTGGAGTACATATATCTTTATATGTTAATATTATAAATTAGAAATTAGAAAAGTAGTGAGGAGTGGGAATTTGAATAAGTTATTCAAAAATTAGAGTTGATATATACAAACAACGATACGGAGAAGCATCAGCCGCTAACCCCACTTTTCGTTGAGCAAATAAAAAGGGTCGCAAGAATAATAAAAAAAGAAAGAACAAGATGGTAATCTTGGGCGTCATGACCGTGACCAACCATCCAGCAGCATTGCACATGAAGTTGCATTGTTCGGTGAGACGTGACCTGACTGTGGTGGCCGCGTTGACAAAACATGCTGAGAAGGCAGTTTCAACTAGTAGCGATGAGCACTGGAATTACTGTCATGAAATGCTACCAAAAGTGTCGAAAAGCTTCGGTTCTCTTGTGCTACAAATCGCTCAACCCCAGCTACGTGATGCGGTAAATTTATATCATAAACATGTTATATGGTTTTGTAATAATTAAATTAAACAGATTTGAATATTTGATTGTCACTTGTAACCTTTTTATCTTTCATATTTATTTCTAAATTTATGTTAATTTATTGCTTGTTTGCGCAGATTTGCAATATGTATCTTTTGCTCCGTAATCTAGATACAATTGGTATGTGCTTGCTGCTTCTTCGCTTTGTTTGATTGCATATACAATTTATGTGTATATAATTGATGGAATTTTTTATTTATATATATTTATTCCTGCATATCACGTATAAACCTATACTCTACCCTGTTGCAGAGGATGATATGGAGATACCAGCTGAGGTCAAAACACCTATTTTGTATAATTACCATCGTTGTCTATCCGATAATGACTGGAAATATATATGTAAGCTTTTCTCTAGTTAAGACCAATTTATTTATTATATATATCCCCCAAAGAATTTATGTGCCTTAACAATACCCATTTATAAATCGAAAAAATGAAGGTGTTTAAATATTTATTTAAAAAAATTATAGTTGCGCTAATGTTACAGTTGCTATGCAATTTTTTGTGTGAAGGTGGTACCAATGCAGATAGAGAACTCACACAAGGTCATCATCACATTCAAACCGCTTTTATGAACCTTGAAAGCAGGTCTAAATTAGGGTTTTTCCTTTATCTTTTTTATACAATTTATTTGATTCATATATTCAATTTTTATAGCACAAAAAACATGATATATATTTGATAAAGTTTCAGATTAACCAAAGAATGGTTGGGTCAAATAATTAAACACATTCGCACATCCACCTATACATTACTCGATTTATCCACTATTTTGCAGTTCTCAGGAGATTATTTTCGAAGTGACAAAGAAAATGAGCCAAGGAATGGCAAAATTTATGCCCAAGGAGGTAATATTAATCTTAGAGTTAATCCAATTTGATTTTTTATACAGCTGAAGTGCATATAATTTCTATGTGCCTCAGATAGAAACAATGAGCGAATATGAAGAATACACTGGGTACGTACATGGCCTTTTTATGTCTGGAACGTTGAGGCTTGCTTATGCCTTGATTGGTGAACATTTAGCTGAGGATTCACTCTCCCTTTCAATGGCTTGCCTGCATCAGGTATGATTATTTATAATGATATGTGTAGCCAAGGCCTAATACTTACTGTTCTTATTTTTTTTTTTTAATTATGCATAATTTATGACTTTATTTTATAATTTGAACCTGAACAAATTTGTCATGGTAAAATCGTTTCATCATCAACAAAAACTATCTTCAGCAATTTTTCTTTAACTATAAAATCCATGCACTCTAATTAAGTAAATAAATATAGTTTATCCATAATGTGTTTTTTGAACTAATTACCTTTTTTCCTTGCTATGAATCACTTATAAAATATCAAGTGTGTTGATATAATGTTCACAGAATTTGAGCTATAGAGAGTTAGTTTTAATTCTTAACATTATGTATATCTTTTTATAATTGCAGAAGAGGCATACCATTCACAGTTATCACGAGGACGTGACTGAATTACCTAGGAGAAAAATGTATTGGGTTCGAGAGATATGGAGCAAATACGTGAATAAGCTGGAGGTTTTCTTTCTAAGTTGTCATATATTGATAAAATTCTATAAATGAGAGTCGAAAATATTTTTGATATCTTTTACTAAAGTATTGAAAGTTTTCAATCTTATAAATTAAATTTCTGAAAATATATATCTAGTATTCACTTAGCAATGGCGGTGACATATATACATATAGAACAAGCATGTATACAAATTTTTGGTTAATTTCTTATGACATATATTTATATATATATATTGATCTCGCGCAATGTGCGATAAATATTTACCTTTACCAACATCTTGAACATATTTATTTTGTGCAATGCATGACAATTTTAACTATATTTCATATAAATATTTAATACTTTTACTTCATATGATATGTTACTTAAAAGCATGTGATACACACATGTTTAACATGCATTTCTATAATCCTATCTACAACAGACTTGCATTGCTTCAAATATAATATCAGAAGAGCATTATTTGTTAATTATGTATCTTCGGAGTTCAATATTTCAAAGATACATGGTATCCCCTTTCAAAGAATGTTGCTTCTAAGAGATATTTTCTCATATGTTTGTTCAAACTATATTTTGTTAAGGACTTCCAAGACGAGGAAAATTCAGTTAAGGCGGTTCAGTTCCTGAATGAAATGATCACAAATGCATTGACTCATGTAGAGGATTGCTTGGACTTCATGTGTAAAATTAAAGATCCTCTTTTCTTCAGGTTCTATGCAGTTCCCCGGGTATATATCAACACTCACCAGTAATCAGTAATTTTTCCAAGATTGTGACCGTTCATCCATATTTCTATGGGCATGAACTGGATTTAACAATTTCATTTATCTATGGATTTCGTGTAAATTTTCTAATCAGATTGCTTCTATTGGAGAACTTGCTTTGTGTTATAACAACCTTCAAGTCTTCAGAACTCTTGTCAAGCCTAAGAGTCAAGGTAACATTACATTTTGGTGTGAATTGTTGTCCGTGGTGACCTTAAAATTTTGTTTGCTTAGTTTAAAATTTTTTGTGATCTCTTTATGAACAATATTGAAATTGTGATTGGTGGAATGTATTTCGTAGGACATAATTTGGCAGGTTAAATTTTGTTATGATAAATTTTTTAATTTTCACCTATTTCCAGTGAGTCTCTCGCATAATTGTGTGTTTTTGTGGTGTTACTTTTCTAACTTTGATAACAATATGGTTTTCTTCGTCCAGATATTAAAGCAAGAATATTTGAAAGGACAAATACAATGGCAGATGTTTATGGTGCTTTTTATGATATTTCATGTCTATTGGAGTTCAAGGTAAAAAGCTTACAACTTCGGGTATCAAGCTAAATGTGTCTTTGTATTACTGTGCCTAGATATATACATATCATTTGTTGCTAATGAAAATGACTATAAATACAATGTAGGTGAACAACAATGACCCTCATCGTGCAGAAACTTTGAACAGACTTGAAGCAATTAAGAAGAAATGTATGGACTCTAGAACCATAGCCACAAGGTTAATTTCCCAAAATGCACATTCTTCCTACTAGCAGATTACTATACTCCTTCTCATACTCCTTCCTTTCTTTCTTAGAAAAAGATTAATTACAAATGTCTGAACTTTTAACATTTGAATTTGGCAGGAAATCTGTGATCTTCGAGAGCATTCAAGATATAATATAGCTCTTTATATAGTGAGTATTTATTACTTTAATTAACCACAATTAATTTACATTAACTACATAATTAGGATAAACTAACTATCTCGACATTGTCTTCCACAAGAGGATGAGCGTTAAGTTTTAATGTGCGAATAATGAAACTAATGTATAAATTTGTTTTACAAAAATCAACAAAATAAATTTAAACTTGAATTCACATCTTATTCAGGTAAATAATTATTTTATTAATAAATGATTATTTTTTTTGCAGGATTGTATCTTGCCAAAATCCTATTGTGGTGATCATGATTCAGCTCTTCACTATAATCACATATTTTTTCAACACATTACTGTCTTTTACTTTCAATGAAGTTTGTAACTTGCTAGGGTGCAGGTTGTTATCTGCATTTTTGTTTGTGGAGTTTTATTTTTAGCATGCATGTTGCTTGAGTAAGCTAGAATATTTGTGGATCTCGTAATTGCTTAATAGAGACTGTGTGATTGATTCATAAAGTCAAAGATACACAATTCTGTATTTCATCTCTTTCTTCATTTTCCTTCACTTTAGAAGTACGTAGTTGATTTATTCAAATGTTAAAGTTCATACGATAACTATATATTCGAGATTACTATACTACACTGGTTTTATAGATAATTTCATAATCGATATTATCATATCGATATTATCATGCATGGTACCAGAGCTGCATTCATGCAACTCTAATTCAGTCATATTCAAATCTCAATCACACTCTTTATCCTTTTAACCAACTTTCTTTTATTTTATTGTTTTGAAGAAAAAAGGAGACAATTCAATAATAAAAGTCATACGGCATCTACAAAAATGATCGAGTCGAACAAACATAAAACATTGATTGCCAGTTTCATGAAGAGACAATTAAGCGATTTCAAGATGATATATTTACATGTACTTGCTTCGCCACAATCCGTTTGAGCTATCAACCATAAATGCAATCCCATACAAACTTTCATTACTAAATCAAAATCAGCACTCACAAAAATGGAGAGAACAAACATCCTCTCGCCAAGGAGAGAAAAACAAATTGAAATAGCAAACTGAAATTCCAAATAAAAACCTTAGATTTGGAAATTGAAACCACAAAGAGAATCGGTCCACTCTCGAATCCAATAAGCTCCGCTTGAATCGAAAAAGAAAGAAAACCGAAAACTCCGATAATTTAGATCCAAAAACTAAAACAAACAAATCAAAAGGGTAGAAATCCTTCCCCAAAAAAGGAAGATTATTGAAGGAAATAAGAACAAATAAAATAAATTAAAGAATCTAGGGCTTTCCACCGGAAAAAAGGTGGAAGACCTGTCGATTAGGAGAGGGAGGCGGCTGGAAAGTGAGAGAGAGAAATAGGGTTAGGAGGGTTGTGTTACTTCCTTTTATTATATAGCAGTTTTGTCTAGTTGACAAGTTTTTATTATGATAATCGTGAGCATAGAATATTAATCATGCATGTCATTATATATGTCAAACAAATAATGCATTTTAAGTGTATGTAAAACATCAATATATCATGTCAAGTATCCACGTCATCAACTTAGTATCAAGTAGTTTATTCATTTGAGCAAGACTCATCGATAAGAGGATCTGGTACCCTTATTTTTCCTTAGAAATCTCTAAAATTGTAAAAGAATATATGATAAAAAGATTTAATGAAGTGTTAAAATCATTTTTAGATATACCAAGTGATAAGATTTTTACTACCGATACTTCTAGCACTACAAGAAACATAAGTTTTTTGGACCACATAGATGCTGATGTAGCAGAGCATGGGTCAATACGGATCGCCTCACACTATTTACCGAATTTTAAATTAAATAATGACCACTATTTTTGGACGATCAATGTTAGGTCTTTATATTACAACCAAACTGAACCGAACCAACTTGCTGAGTGTGGGGTCCATTTTATTGATTAATCGTTAACAAAGCATCTACATCAGCCAAACAGCGATTGATGTTCCAATCATCTCTACGATCAATAAAATATAGTGTTTACCAAATTTAAAATATACATTACCAGATTAACAGATGATCAATGTCAACGAACGTAATAAATTATACAATAACCACAACTTTTGGACATTTACATGCCAATTCTTCGATCGATAAACACCCCATTTCTTGTATTGTACAACACAAAAAAAGATACCAAGAATGTTCACTTTTCATTGTAAGGAAGTTGTATGGCCATGACATTGCCTTTGGTCATTTAATTGATGATGCTAGAGAGTCGTTGATTGTTTATAGTAAAGTGTTGGATATTTTAGTGACAACTTGTAAAATTTATAACAAATTTCGTCACAAGTTCTAGTTTATGACGAACTTTGCAGATGACCATCCCAAATTTTCATACTATACATTAAGAAAATTAGTTATCGGTGCAAATTTTGAAGGAAAATTTAATGAAAGAATAAATTAAAAAATATTTTGTATATGTCACCTAGTACATTACAACATATCAGTTGTATGTTTCGACAAAATGAATTGGTGGGAAAGAAGTTAATAATTTATTCTTTTGATGGGAAATAACTAATAAAATATTTAATTAACGACCCAAGTAATTCGTCGTATGTCACTTCATGACATAATCTTTTAATTTTTTTGTTCAATAACTTCATGATCCATTTATTACTATTTTTTTGTTAATAGTCTTTTCCTGTTGCATTTTGTAATTGTGGCATAAAATTGAGAAGAAAAAATAACTACATAGCTAATATTTTCAAATGATCTATATATCCATATATTAAACAACATACTATTCAACTTTAATAATTACATAATTTGTTACCCAAATCTATAAAATATACAATTTACGTAATTCATATGAATAACGAACAAGGTTGTATGTTAAAACTTTTACATTAATCATGTCACAGTGAATATAAGATTAATAGTGTTATTCATCACCAACTAGGAACGAGTTTATTAAAATGGGTACAATACAATGATTAACTTTATATTTTGAAAAAATCATTAACTTGTGGAGGATAAAATCATTAACTTGTAGTATAATTATCCATGTATATTATGGAACAAACAAGGTAGTAAGATATACTCATACCCATGATTTAATTATTACCACATTCGATGGTGTTCTATCATACTTAAATATTATATTTATAGCATAATTAAGTGCAATTTGATGTGCCATTCGTTGATAATGTGATAATTTTAGAGGTTTACATTGATGAAATTTATGTGAATGTTGGAGTTTGTTATTATTAATTGCATTATAGTCAGTTATACCATTACACGTGATATATGGAATCTGTTCGTAACCCAATTTGGAATCTTTGATATTTTTCTAAAATAAATACTACAAAAAAATGAATTTTTTCTAGCAACGAATCATTAGAAAAAGGCCTAGAATCGAAGAGTTAAGTTTCGAGTGAGACGATAATGAAATTCATCTCTTGTTGAGGGATAATCGTGGGTGATTCAAATCGTTCAAGGGGTAGAGTTAAGCTACAAAACCTAATTTATTTTAAAAAATTGTAGGATTTTTTCGGCCTAGATTAGCCAACTTCTTTTTGCAATTCCCGGAGTTTCAACCGCTGGATCGGCTTGATATTTTGACTGAGTCTTTTTTGCATTAGTACCTAAGTTTTGAACGGTAAAGATCGTATTTGGAGTTCTGGAAGGTCATATTTTAAGGGTTCAAACAGATTGCATCTCATTCATTCTTTACGTCGTTCTTGATCTTACAATTTGGGTGTTGTTGATGGATTGACATCTATATTACTTGATTATCGAGATATTCTAGTTTTAGTTATTTGGTTTATTTGCTTTAGATTTGGTATTGGCTTTGGATTTGAATCCAGAATTGGAATTAGATTTTGGATTTAGATTTGAATTTGGTTTTATTTTCGATTTTATTTTGGATTGGAGAATTGTTTCTTTTAACTTTGGATTCGGTTTCGGGTTTAGTTTCATATCTGGATTCGACTTTGTTTTCAGAAATTTTTTTTACCATGTATATCTCATCGTCAACAGGACTTTTGTCAACGGGTAATTCAAGTATGTTTTCTTCTTTATGGATTCTGGATTCGGGTGCATCTTATCATATGTCTCCGCATTGGTCATCTTTCATTTCATTTTCTGATCATACATCTTTATCCATCATGACTGCTGATGGTACTCCTATGCCATTGAAATGTGTTGGTTCTATTGTTACTCTAACTGTGTCTCTTTTGATGTTTATTTTATTCAGGATCTTAAGCTAAATCTTGTTTCGGTTAGTCAGTTATGTGAGTCTGGTTACTTTATCTCTTTTTCTCCTACTACTTGTTTGCTAGGAATCCAAGATCTCAAAAGGTTATCGAGAAAGGTCATAAACAGGGAGGACTTTATGTTTTCGAGGAACTTAATATATTTGATGTTGGAACTCCTAGTGTTGATTCGTCCTTTTTTTCATTTGAGTGATTCATCTTCTGACCCTATGACATGCTCGTTTAGGTCATGTTTCTCAGTGTCGCTTAAAGTTTTTGGTCTCAACTAGAGCCTTGGACAGTTGAAATCTCATGATATCTGTGATTATAGCGATTGTAAATTAGCAAAATTTGCTGCTTTACCTTTTCATAAGAGTGTTACATATTCTCTTGCTCCATTTGATATTGTGCATTCTGATGTGTGGGGACCTTCTCCTATGCTTAAAAAAGGAGGATCAAGATATTATGTTTCGTTTATTGATGATTTCACTGGTTATACATGGATTTATCTTATGAAGCGCAGGTCTGATTTTCTGGATATGTATAAAGATTTTAGAGCTCATATAAAAACTCAACACAATGCTGTCATTAAATGTTTTCATTGCGATTTGGGAGGTGAATACACTTATAATGCTTTTTGTCAATTGCTTGCTTCGGATCAAAGTTCATGTACCGACACTCCTCAATAAAACGGTATTGCTGAAAGAAAACATCGTCATCTTTCAAAACAACTCGTTCATTTTTGTTGTCAGCTGATGTTTTCTAGTGTATTTTGGGGTGAAGCACTTCGTACTGTTGTTTATGTGATTAACATAATTCCAACTGCTCAAAATTCAGGTATGTCTCCTTTTGAGAAATTTTATGAAGAATTGCCTGATTATACTTCTATGCGTGTCTTTTGTTATACCTATTTTGTTCTCAAGCCTCAGGTTGAGCGTACTAAATTGTCTGCTAAGTTTGCTTTATGTGTCTTTTTGGGTTACGGTGTAACTCAGAAAGGATCTCGTTGTTTTGACCCGATTAGTCAGAAATTGTATGTTTCTCGACATATTTACTTTCTGGAGCATATTCCATTTTTCTCTGTTCCTGCTAGTTCACATCATATGACGAAGGCGGATCTTATTCGTATTGATCTTTTGGAATAGACACTAAGAAAGCTTCAACCACAAATAATACTTCAGTTCCCGAGACATCCATATTTCCACCTTCTTCTCCAACCACTCAATCGTCACCAGAAATTTCAGACCAACTCCCACATCTCCACCTGCTTCTTCAACCACTCAATCGTCACCAAAGATTGTAGATCCTTCCCCCACTCCATTGTCTTAAGAGATTCCGAATCCCCCACCCATTCATAAGTCCACTCATATACGTAAGTCCACTCAACTTCCTGATTTTGCTGTTTCAGCATATTCTACTTAGTTTGCTTCATTTGTTACTTCTGTTCACCGATTGTCTTTGGCATATTGCTATGTCTGAGGAACTAACTGCTCTACACCAAACTCATACATGGGATTTAGTTCCATTACCACTAGGAAAACATGATATTGGTTGTCATTGGGTCTATAAAATAACACCAAATCTGATGGGTCCGTAGAGCGTTATAAGGCTCGACTTGTTGGTAAAGGCTACTCCCAGGGGTATGGCCTGGATTATGAAGAGACCTTTGCTCCTGTTGCAAAGATGACAATGGTTCTTACTTTGATTGCAGTTACATCTTCTTATAAATGGAAAATTTTTCAGATGGATGTTAAGAATGCAGTTTTGTATGCTGATCTTCACGAAGAAGTTTATATGACACCTCCTCGTGGTCTTCCGCATCAACCAAGTTATGCCTGTAGACTTCGTAAATCAATTTATGATCTTCGACAATCATCGTATTGTTGGTTCGATAAGTTTTCTACTGTGCTTACTTCACTTGGTTTTCGTCCCAGTCATCATGATTCTGCTATATTTGTAAGTTGCACGATTGCTGGTCGAATTCTTTTGTCTTTGTATGTTGATGATATGATTATTATTGGTGATGACTGTGGTGGTATTGAGTCATTAAAATGGAAATTGGCTCGTTGTTTTGCTATGAAAGATTTAGGTTTGCTCAGTTACTTTCTAGGAATTGAGGTTGCTAGTTCACGAAAGGGGTATCTTTTATCTCAATCTAAGTACATTGCTGATTTGCTTGACCGTGCACGCCTTACTGATTACAAGACTTTGGATACTCCTCTAGAGATGAATTCAAGATATTCTCCATCTGATGGCCTTCCCTTAGAGGATCCTAGATTATATCGCGCGATTGTTGGTAGTCTTGTTTATCTCATTGTTACTGGACCGGATATTGCACATGTTGTTCATGTAGTTAGCCAGTTTGTCACTTTTCCTACTACCGTACATTGGGCTACAGTTCTTCGTATTCTCAGGTATCTTCGTGGGACTTAATTTCAGAGTCTTTTGTTTCCTTCTTCCTTATCTTTAGAGTTGCGTGCTTATAGTGATGCTGATTGGGCTGGCAATCTTGTGGATCGTAAATCCACTACTGGTTTTGTATTTTCTTGGTGATTCTCTTATTTTATGGAAGAGTAAAAGGCAGGATGTTGTTTCTCGATCATCTTCGGAAGTTGAGTATCGTGCCATGGCTTCTACTACTTGTGAGGTTGTTTGGTTATGTCGGTTGCTTGTAGATTTGGGTGTTAAGCTTACTCATCCTACTTTGTTATATTGTGATAATAAGAGTGCAGTCTATATTGCTCGTAATTCCGTATTTCATGAGCGCAATAAACATATAGAGATTGATTGTCATGTGACTCATCATCATTACAGCAGGGTACCATCACCTTACCTTATGTCTCTTCTGCACTTTAGATTGCTAATATTTTCACAAAGTCTCACTCTGTTTTGCGCTTCCGCTTCTTATCTGACAAACTCTCAATGCTCGTTGCTGCAACATTGTGAGTTTTGAGGGGAGATGTTAGAATATATACGTATTACTGTATTAAGGGTATTTTCGGCACTTTATCTTATATAGGTTTACTATATAAGTATTGAGGCATGTATTATAAACTTTGGCTTGATCATAATAATATTTAGCTTTGTTCTTTATTCTAACAAAAACTGTTAGGAATAAATTCATGAGTTGTGATGTGTAGAATATAATGAAATAACACTTCTTGTAATACCCTGATCTTATAAAGGGTTTAGCATTTGATTAAGGAGATATCAGTTCTTCAAGATCTGCAGAAACTGTGAACAATACTTGATCAGGGACTAGAGTCACGGACTATGAGTTTTCAGGGACTATGACAGACCCTGACTGAAGCTACAGAATTAGAAAGTGCTATTCTATAGGATCTGATATTCAGAAAATGGAAAGAAGTGTGCATGAAGAAAGGAATCGACTATCAGTGGAAACTATCAACTAGACGGCAGAACATTACCATGTATTAATCATTACTTTCTGTTATTAGTTGATATGTAGCATTATAAATACTCTCTCTATAACATTGGAATATGTGTGAGATTTGTGATCATCATGAGTATACGAGTGAACAAACAGAGAGAGATTTGTATTGAGAACAGCTGCTAAAGGTATTGTACACCTTTGGTAGAGTTTGTATTTGATGTTATTAATCCAAACAGTTTGATTTATTCGTTTGTTCTTATTTATCAAATCAAGTAAAAATCATACAAGATTACATAACTTGTATTCAACCCCCCTTCTATAAGTTATTCGAGTTAACAATTGGTATCAGAGCAGGTTGATTTTGAATAATCATAAAGATCTGCAATCATGTCTGGTTACAAGGATGGTAATACTAAGATCCCTATGCTCAAGAGAAACGAATACACTCTATGGGAAGTGAAGATGTTGCATCACCTGGAGGCAATAGACCCTGATTATCTTGATAGGATAAGAGATGGACCTTTTGTTCCAACAAAGGTTGTTTCTCAAGCAACTGTTGAAGGAAAAGTAGTTCCAGAGCACCCGGCAGAGAAGCCTAAATCTGAATGGTCAGATAAGGACAAGGAAAACATTCTTAAGGATGCTAAAGTGAGAAACATACTATTTAACAGTCTTGATTCTATTCTCAATAATTATGTTCTTTCTTGTAAAACTGCTAAGGAGATATGGGACAATCTAAAGGTTCATTGTGAAAGGAACAAAACCTGTCAGGAAGAATATGAGGACACTTCTCATACAACAGTATGAATATTTTGAATCCAAGTCTGGTGAGTCACTTACTGATACCTTTGATAGGTTTACTAAACTCATCAATGAGATGGCCATGCATGGTAAATATTATGACTTGGAGGATATGAATACTAAGTTCATGAAAGTCTTGCCTGATTTCTTCAATGAGAAAATATCTGTAATTGAGGAAGCTAATGATCTGGATGAAATAACATTAGAGGCAGTTTATGGAAAACTGAGGGCTTATGAACTGGACAGGCAGCAGAAGAAGAGCAGAGGTGAAGGAAAGATGAAATCTGTTGCACTTACTGCTCAATCTTAATCAAAGAAGCTTCCAGAAGAACAAAATGTTGAGCCTACTGTAAAGGACTCAAGGAAGAAGAAAAGCAAAGAAAGTTCTGTGTCAGAGACTACAGATATAGACTCTGACAACAATGACTCTGAATCAGAGATACAGGAACTCTTTGCTATGTTTGCTAAATCTTTCAAGAAAGGAAGATTCAACAGGAGAAGATTTAGCAAAAGACCTTTTCAAAAGAAAGAAGAGAAGAAGAATGACAAGGGCAAAAGTACAATTATCAAGCTTGATAAGGCAAAGATCAAATGCTTTAACTACAACGAGCTTGGACACTTTGCTAGTGAGTGTAAGAAGCCTAGGAATTCAGGAAAGGGTAATGCACTCATGGTCACACAAAAGGATTGGGCAGATTCTAGTGATTCTGAAGATGAATTGGATTATGACAACATTGCATTGATGGTAAATACTTCAGACAAACCTGGATCTCCAAAGAAAACTTCTCCATCTTCTATTAAGGTATCAATTCACTCTCTTGATTCATTTTATAGCTTAGACTCTGAAGATATTAGATCTATCCATGCTAAATTTAAAAATCTAATGACTAATTTCAGAATTCTTACTAGTGAAAGAGATGAACTTAAGATTAAGAATGATGAATTAGTTGATATAAATAATATTCTTGAATCTGAGTTAACTCAAATGGAACATTATAGGTTAGATTCTGATAAAGCTAAGCATGATTATAATGTTATTCTTGAGGCTTATGACTATGTCAGAAAAGAACTAGAGGAAGAGAGAGATAGGTTTCACACATGGAATACCTCTTGTAAGAAGACTCATGACATTATTAACAATCAAAATCTTGGTAAGGTTAATGGCTTAGGTTTTGACAAGGCTAATGAAGTAACTATTGTCATTGATGAACCTAAACATGTTAAGTTTGTTGATTCAAGTGGTACCCCAGTTGTGCACAAAAGAATTTACAACACTAATTCAGATAGTAAAGTGTTAGATAAACCTAAGAATGTTAATATAGGATTTCTGTCTAAGTCTCAGCTGAAACAGAGACTAGAAGGTCTTTCAGAGTCTAGCAAGACCAAAAGAAATAGGAATGGAAAAGAAGGTATTAACAGAGAGAATAATAACAAGAATATACCTGATGCACCTAGGAAGAAATGCTATAAGTGTGGAAATCATAATCATTTGACCCTAGACTACAATCAAAAACCTTCTTAGAAAACTGAGTCTAGATTCCCCAAGACTCAGAAAGTTCAATACCAACCACAAAAAGCTTGTTATCATTGTGGTAGTTTACTTCATTCCATTTATATGTGTAAGGAATATCATGAACTGTATTATGACTATTATTCTCTGAAATCTGAAACTCCTAGTCACAAACAGTTTGTGAAATCATAGTCTAAGGTTGACTCTGCAACAGGTAAATGAAAAGCAAAATCTTCAAAGCCTGTTGTTTCTAAAGTTAGTAAGAAAGGATGCAATCAAAGTTGGGTCCTAAAAATTTCTAACTAATTACTTTTTTGTTTGCAGGGCACAGGAAGGAATCATTCAATTATCTTGGATAGTGGATGCTCTGGACATATGACTGGAAAGAAGTCCCTGCTTACAAAGTTTGAGAGAAAAGCTGGCTCAGTAATATCTTTTGGAGATGGCAACAAAGGAGAAACTCTAGGATATGGCTCAATTATAACGCTCTAGAAAAATCTCGTATTTTATAAATATTTCTTTAATATAGATTATGGATATTATTATGTGATTATTGTTGGAAGGTGGAATATATGTGAAATTGTGTTTATGTGTTCCCATGATGATTTGTGTGTGCTTTGTAAGTCTGTGAAATTTTATTTGTATTTTGAAGATTTAAATATGTTTAAATCATGCATTATTGATCTTCTAAAAATTTTATAAAATCATCGGAGTTGTTAAAAATCATGAATTCTTTTGTGATATTATCTTTATAATATTATTTAGTTTTTAAAATGGTTGGGTGAATTAATTCGGAGGTTTTGGTATTTTAAAATGATTTTTAAGAGTTTTATTTTATTTATAGGATCAAAACTTGTAAAATTCATATTTAATTCATTCTTTATCCTAAAAATATTTTAAAAATATGTGGGTGTTTATAATTTTATACTCTTTATTTTAAAAATGAAAAGTTTAGTTTTCACAATTTTCTACTTAAATTTGATTTGTAAAAGATGTTTATTAGTGTTAAAAGCAATAAGTAGTGTTTTATAAGTAGATTGGGCCAAGCCCAATAAGCACCAAAAACAAACACAACTGAGAACCATCGGGGAGAGAGGGGAAAAGAGATATTGGGGGAGAAAAATTAGGGTTCTTGATTGGGGGAAATTGGGGGATTTCATTTGGGGGTTTGATTTTTAAATCAATTGGGTATATATACATAGATATATACGTGTGTAAGTATTTGTGTGTAAATTGTGTGCTGGTGTGTGTTGCGGGAGAAGGCAGGTCACGCGTGGGGGAGAGGGAGGTCGTGCGCGGGGAGAGGAGGCGCGGCGGAGGGGCTGCGTGGTGGTGGTGGCAGCGGCTGCAGCTGGGAGAAGATAGAGAGGGAGCAACGGATTGAGAGAGATGGCCCAGAGAGATTGACAAGAGAAAGAGAGAGAGATGGAAGGTGAGAGGGAGAAATATGGTGGAGATGTTCGATGGTGGTCATTAGAAAGGTATAATTGTGATGACGCATATCTGCGTGTATGTATTGTACTCATATTTTAGTTATTTAATTGTTGTAATTTAATTAGAGTAAATTGCGAGTTATTGTTTAATTTCCATAAATTAATTCTGAGGCAAGTGTTTCGTGAATCGAGCCAAGTGTTTTGCTCCTCACTTATCATTCAAGTGATGCAATTCAATTTCCTTGTTATTTAAGATGGATTGATTTAGTATGTTTAGAAAGTGGAATACTCTATCAGTTAGCGAGAAAAGCTAATTTTTCCCCACCCAGAACTTAAACATCAGATTTTTTTAAAAGAACCTTACCAATAACCTTTAGCTGCAAAATTACCCTATTCATGGGATGTTAGAGCCTCCTTAGTGGAAGGCCTTTCTTTTGTTTTCTTAAAATGTTTAAGGGACTTTTTAAATAGAGAGAATCCATGTTTTAACCCTCTACAAATACCTGATACTGAAATTTATGGTTTTAGCATAATTTCACCAGAGAACCCCTTTCTTCTTAAAATGTTTTCTCCAAAATGATTTGAAATTGATTATCCTAAAAACTATCTTTTCACAAATAATCGTTTAAGCTGTTTTACTCGCTTATGTGAAATCAAACATTATTGTGCATTGAAAGATTTTATTAATTCGTAGTGCTCAATTATGTTCCTGCTCCAACTTAGATTGTTAACAGTCGAAAATCTTATTGAAACTTATATCCTTATTCTTGCTCAAATGAAATCTCTATTTAGATAAGTTGTTGATGTTATAAATCGAATTACTCACATCCCTCTCGTTGATATTTATTCAAACTTGTTGATTTCTGTTGAAAATCTTGATTGCTCAATTGTTCCCTATAGGGTATCGAACTTGTTGATACTAATCGATTCTGTTGTTTTCTTATTGACTCTAAATCATTAATTGTTGTTCTGGACGTGAGTTCCAATTGTTGGATACCAAGGGCTATCGATTGTCCCGACACCCATTATTGTTATATAGAATTGGAAATGTTTTTTTAAAAGTGGCCCTTGGGGCGTAAAACCCTTCGGGGTGGGACCATATATTGGTCAGAAGTTAAGGCCAATGTGTGCTATGGATCCAATTAAGGACATTGTTGTGTGCGTTTGTCCGGGGTTAGTGCGTGACTGATCAGCAACCTAACCTTGATGTTTTTTTATAAATAAATAAAAATTCCAATTCTAATCTATACTCTGAAATTGAGATGTTTAGTTCTTGACTCCTTGGAAGTCTGTTTTAATAATATTTAATATTAGAACTCTTGTCAGTTTTAGTTTGTGATGCACCTTGGGCCCTCGTGACAATCTAAAGGTTGATATAGCTGATTCCTTCATAGAATGAAATGAAACCCCTTTATTTATCAGAATTGTCACCGTTATTGAAATTGTTATCACTATTGCACTTGCTGAGCATTGTTGGCTCACTCTTGCTTGTTTGTTTTCTTCAGCTAATAGAGAAGGTTAGTGAACCTAGTAATGGTCATTGGTGTCGCTTTCCAGCAGCGAGAGGAGACGATCGGGTTGCGGATTCTCATTGATTAGTGGTTGGGAATTCGTCAAGGTTGAATAGTTAGTTTCACAGTGATCTTATTTAGAAAAAAAAAATTGTATAACATATTTTTATTCAGAGGTTGGTTGTAATATTGTAATTTTGATAGTTTGTTTCATACCATAACCTATATGCGATCTTGGTTAAGGGGTTTTATTATTATATGTTGTTTATATCCAGGATTGTATAATGTTGTTAGTGGCTAGTGGCCCCATATCTGTACCCCGGATTTTGGGATGCTACAAGTTGGTATCAGAGCTACAGGTTATGGTCACTGAAACAGATTAGGAGAGTTAGGGAATGTGTATAAGATAGACATCGGGTAGAACAGTTTAGGATAAGGATTGCGTTAGAATACTTTGGCAAGTATTGCGACGTTGTATGGTCTTTCGGCATATCGCGTGGATAGAGGCTCGAATCGTTAGAGGATTTGGCTAGGCGTAAGACAGCAAACCCGAAGCAGCATAAGCTAAGCGAGCAGCTGGAGCTACCAGTCTGGAGGGCATCATTTTGAGATTCTCGCGTGTATTTCAGAACCTTTCTACGCTATTAGATACGATGTGAACGTTATGGAGAGAATACGAGAAGGTTATGAGCACGAAGTCGGAAGTGATTATTAGCAAGGATTGGAAGTTAAGCGTAGCCGTGCACCCCTAATCATTTATTCGTTCAAATTTATTGCCTAAAGAAATTTCCTATTCTTTCTTTCAATCGTCGTAAATTAATTCCCGATTGGTATCGTTGCTGAGGCATTCGTTGCGCAGTGACGGTTGAAAATCGAGAATGAATTGAGATCTTCTTGTTTATTCAACTCATTATTGTCAGGCTGGTTTGGCAGCTAAGTATAGTAGTGCTTAGTCGACAAGAGTGAGACTATGAATAATTAGGAATTTCTTAAAATGTTTGCCTAATCAGTAGTTGATGCATCTATTGAAAATTCTTCTATACATCAATTGATGACGAGCTTTGTATGTTAGATTTATTCGAATTCAATCTCGTTCTTTTAGAAATATCTAAATTTTTCAGAGGGCACTTGATCCAATTTTACATAAAGTTTTTTGAAACTATTGAATCCCTTCCATTTTCATGAATACTTGATTTTCTCTATTCCAGCTGAGATGAATAACCTATGTAGATAGGGGATTCAGGGACATCTTATCTTTGTGATAGAAGTCCAGTGGGACGCCACTGATTATGTTTGTCATGAAAGTACTAATGACTGGCCATCTTTATGTACTATGGTGGTTGACCAAGTGACAAATGCAACCTGAAAATAGTTCAAAGATCATATTGATCTCTCGGTAGAACTCCTTTATAAAAGTTTAATCAAACAAACTCAGCGTAGATTCATGATTGATGTCCATTCATTTTATTGACTTCCTTTGTCAAAAAAAAAATTTCGATGATTTCAAAATTCCTAATGATGAAGAGATGTGAAGATAGACGTGACGACATCTTGAATGATTGAAACTGCAATTGCATTGACAAAGAATTGGTTGAGCAAACTTAAAAATTTGGTGGTTAAGACGGATAAGTCGTGTCAAAATGAATTATTTATTGGATCGATAAAACATGGACAAGACTTAAGACTAATGAGAATTGAATAAGGAAAGAGCAGTAAATAGGAGCACCTGATTGCAGATATTGTCAAAGGGTGAAAAGAGAATAGTGATGGAGATGTTTAGTATTAGATGTTCAATGCTGAAGAAAGATCGTTTTGGATACCTATTGCATGGAAGAGGTAGTAAACGGAATGTCATCAGATTTTGAATCCATCGTTAGACATAAGATTTTTGAATTAAGAAGTATGACTTAGGAAAAGCAAAGTGGAGCAGGACGGAATGGTTTGTAAGAATTAACAAGGAATTAAGACTGAATGAGGGGTAAGGTGATGGTGTAGAGTAACAAAACAACGAGAAGAGAAAGACAGAGAAACCAGGAAGTTTTCAGAAGCGATTAAATAGAAGACACAAAATTTAGTTAAGGGAAGAATGTGGAATCTCGAAGATTTGGAGTTAGAAGAGTAAGGGCACAATAGTTGCCTATAGAATGAGAATTAACAGAGATTAACGAGACCCCCTGATCAGAGAATAAGATTTCGAGAGAAAAGCCCATAGAGATTTCGTTGAGATGAATGTGAAGAATTGTGGCTGTAACCGGAAGAGTAGTGTGGTAACAAGTGATAGAGCCAGAAGTTAAAGCTACGTACTATAAGCTTGGAAAGACAAGAATTTTTGCCAGAAATAGTATCATATCAATTTTGGTGGAATTTATGATGAGAGCGACAGGACTGCTTCCATAATTATTAAGAATCTAGAAATTCAATATGATTATGAAAGAAGTTAGCAAAAAGTGGATTGTGCTGACAGTAAGAAAGAAGGAGGAAAGAAAAAGAAGAAAGAAAAAAAAGAAAGAAAAAAAAGAAAAGAAAGGAGTTAAGTATGACCCAGGATTGGATTTATTTCCTAACAATAAAATATTAGCAAATTGTGAGAACGAGTAAATGAGACCTTGATTTTCAAAAAGGTAAAAGCGGTGTTTTGAGGCCGAAAGCAGATGTAGAAATCTTAACGATCAGGCAGATCAAGAAAATGCTATATCGAAGGTGTAAAGTTGTTTTGCCCAGGAAGGAGATATCAAAGGGAAAACAGTTATGTCGGAGCATATCCCAATGAATAAGATTTCAAACAATATTCGGACGAAGAATTTATTATGTTCATAGATGACATGTCAAGATGTTCAAAGACTCGTGAAGCGTATGCAAATCAATCGAGATTGACTTTAAAAGGTTCCAAGAAAAGGAAGAAAATTTTGCATAATAATTTTAATGTGAATTTCGAATGTCATGATTTTGTAGTTAATGAGAGTGGTGTCAAATGTTGAAGTCGTAAGGTGTTGAGTCAAACTTGAGGACTCGCCAAGTATGTGAAGTTATGATCCGAAAGTGATTTCGGAGGATACGGGACAGTGAAGTCACAAAACGAGTTGGTTAAGTATTTTGTTATTGGAGAGAGTTATGTCGAAACTAAGGTTATGGAGTTATTAGTTTTTAAAATCTATAAATGTCAAGGATAAAATGTTTTCAAAGATATTTTGTTTCAAAAGCTTTATGTTTAAAACTTCATTATTTTAAATGTTTTTAAAATGATTTTCTAAAATATTTGTTTTCAAAAGGATTTTCAGTGGACAAAAATGATCTTTGATTTGTTTTAAATCAGCAAAACATTCGAGGTTTTCCTTTAAATGTTTTAGCAAACCGATGTTGTAAGAAGGTAGAAATTGAATGGTAAACCGACTGGTGGTTGGCGCAATGCCATGCTGTAAGAGTTGATCGTGTGGTTCGAGTTCAAAATGCGACTGAGAATAGATGATATAAGGTTAAGTTCCAGAGTAGGTACTCAGTAAAATAGTGGGATTGAGGATAGATAGAAGTTTCCTAGTCATTCCCTTCTCGATTGACATTGTACGTTGAAAGTGAAGTAAGAATGATCGGGGAATTTCTTAATATTCTTTTCTCAAAGTTTTATCTGAGACCGTGTGATTATAAGTAAAAGCGTAGGAGTTGTACCAAGTGTAGGTTATCATGAATCAAGGCAAATTACGCAATTGCATTATTGCGAAGGATTGGCGTGGTAATATGAGTTTTTACGCGAAGTATAGTTCGTTATACGGAAAGGTCATAATGATTTCCGGAGAAAGGATATTCGTCTACGTGTGATAAACATCTAGAGTAAATAAGACTCGAAAACCAAAGCTTAAGGTTATCTCGGAATTTGAGGGCTCACAGAATGAGCTTATTAATGTATGAGTTGGTATGGGGGAATCATAGAGTTGAAAGATACAACCTGGGAAGTGGAAGCAAGATGTTTGATGAGAATTGTTATTTGTGTCCTTAGGATTGATTCTGAGGACAGAATCCTATTAAGGGGGGAAGGATATAACGCTCTAGAAAAATCTCGTATTTTATAAATATTTCTTTGATATAGATTATGGATATTATTATGTGATTATTGTTGGAAGGTGGAATATATGTGAAATTGTGTTTATGTGTTCCCATGATGATTTGTGTGTGCTTTGTAAGTCTATGAAATTTTATTTGTATTTTGAGGATTTAAATATGTTTAAATCATGCATTATTGATCTTCTAAAAATTTTACATAATCATTGGAGTTGTTAAAAATCATGAAATCTTTTGTGATATTATCTTTATAATATTATTTAGTTTTTAAAATGGTTGGGTGAATTAATTCGGAGGTTTTGGTATTTTAAAATGATTTTTAAGAGTTTTATTTCATTTAAAGGATCAAAACTTGTAAAATTCATATTTAATTCATTCTTGATCCTAAAAATATTTTAAAAATATGTGGGTGTTTATAATTTTATACTCTTTATTTTAAAAATGAAAAGTTTAGTTTTCACAATTTTTTATTTAAATTTGATTTGTAAAAGATATTTATTAGTGTTAAAAGCAATAAGTAGTGTTTTATAAGTAGATTGGGCCAAGCCCAATAAGCACCAAAAACAAACACAACTGAGAACCATCGGGGAGAGAGGGGAAAAGAGATATTGGGGGAGAAAAATTAGGGTTCTTGATTGGGGGAAATTGGGGGATTTCATTTGGGGGTATGATTATTAAATCAATTGGGTATATATACATAGATATATACGTGTGTAAGTATGTGTGTGTAAATTGTGTGCTGGTGTATGTTGCGGGAGAAGGCATGTCATGCGTGGGGGAGAGGGAGGTCGTGCGTGGGGAGAGGAGGCGCGGCGGAGGGGCTGCGTGGTGGTGGTGGCAGCGGCTGCAGCTGGGAGAAGATAGAGAGGGAGCAACGGATTGAGAGAGATGGCATGATTAGTGCATATTTTTGCATATTTTTATTACCTATTTATTGCTTGAACTCGTGATTTAATAATTTATTTTGTCACATTTCAGGAAATTCGTAAATAAATAAAGAAATAGCAAAATAAAGAAATAAAGAGCAAGGAAGGGAAAAAGAGGAAGAAAAAGGACCAAAAAGAAAAAGAAGGAAAAGAATTAGGAGCTTGGAGCAAAAGGAATATTTCAAGACAAGTGGAAGGTGGAGATCATCCCAACACATTAGAAAAGTGTATGGCCAAGATCAACTCTTCAAAGGTTAAGGGGGAAGGAAACAAATAGATGGTTAGGATTTCACCACCACACACCACAAATGTATGGTGGGGATTTACCCAACACCCTCCTTAACCCTAATTCCTATCCTATAAATACCCCCTCACCCCCCTTGTATTGAGTAACTTAGATTTTAGGGTAGTTTTAATTTCTTGCATTTTTTTTTCAAGTCTTGTAAACACTCCTATTATAATTAATGCAAAATTTATTTTCTTTACTTTTTGTCTTGCTCTCTCGTTTATTTTACTTTCCTTTCGTTATTTTCGTAAATCCAAGTAGTGGACAAAGTAGCGAAAAACTAACCACTATGGGTTGAAAGTAACGAAATTTTAATTTCTTGCTCTTAGTTTAATTCGTAATTTTAATCTCAATTTTATTGTGGGCCATTTAATTCCAAATTTTCATTTAGTGTAATTTTAATTTCCTAATTAATTTCGTAGTTAATTTCGTTATTTTCACATTAAAAAAAAATTCATTTCGTATTTTCAAAAACTTGTTGTTCTAAAAATGAAGCGTTTTAAATTGCAAGCGAACAATTTGTTTCGTTGTAAAATTTATGATTCGTTCCATAAGGACTAATGTTTTCGCATTCCTTAATTTCTAATTTAATCGAATTAGAACAAGTGGGTTTTTGAAAATTTTTGACTTAACTAATTAATTCTTAAAATTTAAACTACTTTAAAGAAAATTAAATCATTATTCTATTTTTGAACTAAAAAATTATGAAAAGAAAAGAAAAACTAAATTATTCTAAAAGTTCTAAAACCTAATTATTCTAGAATTTATAAATTAAAAATTCTAAATTAATCTAAAAATTCTTAAATTCAAATTAAACTAGATAAACTAATTTATTCTAAAATTATTCTAAAAAAAATAAAAAAAATTACAAACTACACAACATCTAGTACCAAAATGACATATAGCACCAGGACTCAGAAACTAACAACACGAACCACTCGACTCAGCATTTGAAATCGCAGAAACAAAAAAACACAGGAACTTCTCAGCAAAACTTAGCACTAATGTGCAACTCCGTGAAATGCAGTAACACAGGCCCCATACCTCAGTAAACGAAAGAACTCAGATAAACCATGAACTCGAGCTAACGACCAAAGACAAAACTTAGAAATTAGAGAGCACCAGAGACAGTCACTGCAACGTATACTGCAAACTTGCAAGAATTATAACGCAGGAACTCAATAAACTCGTTACTCGGCATAATACAATGAACAAAAGACAACAGAAATGCAACAAATTCGTGAAACTGAAGCCACGAAACAGCCAACAAAGAGTCACGAACTCAAACTCAGGGATTTACATTAGCATCATTCTAGACTTAATTCAGGAAATCTCGAAAACAGCAGGCACAACAACTCGAAAATCCCGAAAGTAAGACTCGCAAATAACTCGGAATAGCTACGAAAACAAACAAGACATAAGAACAGGACATAAAAACCCAATTTGTTAGTGCAAAACTCAGGCAACCGAATTAGCTACGAAACCAATGATCTCGATAAAACAAAACCAATGATCTCGACAAGAACCAATGGCAACACGACAATTCGAAATTAAAACTCAGTAACAACCACAAACTCGTGGTTACAACATAGAAAAGAAATCCAAACAACGACCCAGAAATTCAAAACATCATCAAACTCGGAATACTAAAACAACGCAGAACAGCGACTAACTCAACTAAACACTATAACTAAATGGCCAGAACTCGGAAGAAAATAGTTTAAAACAGAGAAAGGAACGAGGAGAAAGAAGAAAAGGGAAGTTGGGAGAAAGGGGAAAATGAATTTGAAGAGAGGGAAGGTGGGTTTTATGAATTAAGAAGATATGAAGAAGAAAAGCTGTGTTTGAGGGGAAGGAAAAAAAGGGGAAAGAAAAAAAATGAAACGAAAAGAAAAAGGATGAAAGAACAAAAAAAAACTTTAGCTGGGTTTTGTGAATTAAAAAAAATGAGGAAGAAGAAGTATGCTGCGTTGGTTTTGAATAAAAACAGGGAAAGAGAGGGTCTGTGTGAGCGAGAGAAGAATATATTCCCGAGTCAACCCGAGGTCAACCCTAAATTCCCAATCAACCAAAGACCTCATGAAAATGTCAGTGTTGTCATTTCTTTAAGGTCGGGTAAACAAGTTGATACTCACGTAGGAATCGAGTTTTCCGAAGACGAGGAAAACGAGTCTAATGTTGAACCAAATCCTAAACTCGATCCTTCAAACCAAATTCCAAATCCCGAGCCTTTCATATCATCTAATCCCGCACCTTTAACTCTTGAATCTTCATTATCCAAATCTATTTCCGAGTCATCAGAATCTTCTCATAAATCACCGTCACCAAATGAATCTTCGTCTTTTAACAAATCTCCTCCAAAATCCATTACCGAAGAACCTACTGAACGAGTCTTTAAACCCGAAGCTCCTTATCCTCAAAGACTCATTTCGAATAAACAATCGGCTCAAATGGACAAAATTTTGGAAGTTTTCAAACAAGTCAAGATAAACATTCCTCTTTTAGATGTCGTTCAACAAGTCCCTTCTTATGCCAAGTGTCTAAAAGATTTATGTTCTCATAAACGTTCCACACACGTTCCTAAGAAAGCCTTTTTGATATCTCATGTTAGTTCAATTCTTTCGAACCAGATTCCCGTGAAATATAAGGACCCCGGTTGTCCTACAATTTCATGTGTCATAGGTAATACTTTTGTGGACAAGGCGTTACTTGACTTAGGTGCTAGTGTGAATCTTCTTCCATTTTCGGTCTATCAAGCTCTTGATTTAGGCGAACTCAAACAGACAAACATGACAATTCAACTAGCCGATCGTTCTGTCAAAATGCCTAAGGGAATAATTGAAGATGTCCTAATTAAGGTCGGTGAATTCATCTTTCCTGTTGATTTTGTTATCCTCGAGACTCAACCCGTCACGAATCCTAAGCACCAAATCCCGATCATTCTAGGAAGACCTTTTCTTGCTACATCCAATGTCTTGATCAATTGTAGGGATGGTTCGATGAAACTTACTTTCGGTAATATGACCATTAATCTTAACATCTTTAATGTCGAAAAAGAACCCAACGAGCTTTATGAACAATCCATAGGGGTTAATCGTGTTGATGACATTGATAATTGGTCAACCCTTGAGGATAGTGAGATTGAGTCACTTCTTGTTGAGGATTTCAAAAGAAATCACGAAACCAATCGCGAGCTTCAAGAGTCATATAGGGATATGACCTCGGAAGAAATGATGAGGGAATTAGACGATATTTGTTCTAAGTGGGAAACCAACCCCGTGGAGGTCTCTTGTAAACCAATTCTTATTACTAAAACTCCCGTTGGTGAACCACCTACATTTGATAACTCATTAGGAAATTTGAATGAAATTTGTTCAAAGTGGAAGACCCCACCCGAGGTTGTTAGTAGTGAGCCTGTTCTTAACACTTCTGTGGTAACACCGCCCGCATTTACTTCAACTCTATATCATCCCGAATTTGATCAACAGCCTTTAGGGAAAGACGAACCTTTGTCTTATGTCATTCCTAGTGATTCTAACCCTAACCAAACGTTCATTATCTATAATTTGCTTAAACAAAATAAAGAAGCATTAAATTGGTTTAGGGAGAACATTAGTGATAATTGTTCTTTAGGGTTAAATGATTCAATGTTGATTGAGAAAATCTGTTCTAATAAAAATTTTCACAAATTTCTTGATATTTTCTCAAAGTTGCACCCGAATTTTCCTATCGGCATCGGCTAACTCGGTTTTATTCCTTTGCCTCCCCTTATGAAATTCAGGTATGGGGGAGGAATTGTGTGCGTGTGTGAGTTATTTTCTTTCATAATTTTTAGAAGTTTTTAGTCTCCGTCATCCCTTGTCAGGTATTTCCTCACCTTTCTCCTTTCTCATTTCTCTTGCATTTGCATACATTGAGGACAATGCATGATTTAGGTATGGGGGAGGGTTTTTAGTGTAAATATTAAAATCAGAAAATCCAAAAAATTAAAAAATGAAAAAAATCACAAAAAGAGTTCTTTTCGTATTCTAGTCTTGTTAATTGATTGCTAGTTGCTTGATGCACCCTTGCATGCTATGATAATCTTATGATCCATTAGCTTTTGTTTGAGAAGTGATTTGCTAAAGTTCTTGTTCACACACTTACACTAGCAAGGAAACTAGTAGACTTATTTGAATTGTGCATTAAATTAGAAGGGCATGATTAGGTGTAAGATGATTTGGTCTTCATGCTTTGAGTACAAGTAGGTGCATTGAGGATACCATTTCTTGAGATTGATTATGTTTTACTACACCAAGTGAGATTTTGAGCCTATATGCAT
Organism: Saposhnikovia divaricata; assembly: GCA_036435485.1. Lineage (NCBI taxonomy): Eukaryota > Viridiplantae > Streptophyta > Magnoliopsida > Apiales > Apiaceae > Saposhnikovia > Saposhnikovia divaricata. The sequence goes on from CM071598.1 coordinate 125,357,591, forward strand.
ATCTTTTGCATTTATATTATTTTGCTTGAGCATCCACTTGTCATTTGCATAGCTAGCACTTGTTTGGATTCCTTCTTGAAATACATGACATTAATTGATGATAAAATGATAAAGGCACTTAGGAATAACCTATATTTCCAAATTATCCACACCATTCTTATATGATCAATTAGTTAACACTTTGAGCCTAATCATTTTCTTTCGGTGACACACCACATTACTCACCTAAGACCTTTTTCTTGTTTAGCCTTACGTATTCTTGATCCCATTTTGTCAAAGGCCAGTAGGAACTTAAGGGAGCAATAAGGTGTGTGAAATAGGGTTTACTTTTGTTCATAACTTTTGAGGAAATATTTGTTGTTACCTTGATAGTCGATTTTCAAAATTAAATCTAATGGAGGATTATTGTTACGTTTATCATTTTCCTTTAAAAAAAAAGAAATGAAAAAAAAAATATACATATGAGAGCATACTTATGTTTTTTGTAATCCTCCTTCATTCGACTAGTCAAGTATTTTTATTGAAAAATGAAAATAAATTGTGTGGGGAGGAAGTTTGGTGTTGTGCATGATATTCATGGTGACTACTAGCTTTTGACACTTCACCTTATTTTGGCCTTTCTTGACATACCTTGTCCCTAGCCCCATTACAATCCTAATAAAGACCTTTTGATTGTCATTATTAATGTATGTTGTGATTTAAGTTGGGATGATACCAAGTGTCAAGCATGTACTTGATTTTGTTGGAATTGAGTGATACACTTACCCTTGTTCTTGAGTGAAAATTCTTTTGTGAGTGAAACGTGAGGTATTGCTTATTTGTTTTTTTTGCATAAGAGATCTCAATTTTTGACTCTGAGGTGTGCCCTTGTAGACTTAGCATGGTTACCAATAATTTTTGCACTTGACATGAACTTATAATCACTCTTGCATGGTTCTTTGAGTAGACTATGTGAATCCTTGCACTTTCCACACCAAGACTTTGCAACTTCATTTTGATTCTTAAGTTGATGTGTCATGAGAGGACATGTATGTGTGGTGTGCATTACCATGTGATCTTTTATACAAACTAGATGGATTTTGTGGGTTCATTCATTATAGGCCCTCACGAGATCTAACTCGTCCACTAGGGCTGCCTAGGGGTTTAAAGGGCTTGTTGCATATGCCAAATGCAACCGTCACACCTACGAAAAGGAGTATAGGACTTTGCATCTAGATTTTCATTTTGTTTTTATTTTACTCGAGGACGAACAAAAGATAGGTATGGGGGCATTTGATTAGTGCATATTTTTGCATATTTTTATTACCTATTTATTGCTTGATCTCGTGATTTAATAATTTATTTTGTCACATTTCAGGAAATTCGTAAATAAATAAAGAAATAGCAAAATAAAGAAATAAAGAGCAAGGAAGGGAATAATAGGAAGAAAAAGGACCAAAAAGAAAAAGAAGGAAAAGAATTAGGAGCTTGGAGCAAAAGGAATATTTCAAGACAAGTGGAAGGTGGAGATCATCCCAACACATTAGAAAAGTGTATGGCCAAGGTCAACTCTTCAAAGCTTAAGGGGGAAGGAAACAAATAGATGGTTAGGATTTCACCACCACACACCACAAATGTATGATGGGGATTTACCCAACACCCCCTTAACCCTAATTCCTATCCTATAAATACCCCCTCACCCCCCTTGTATTGAGTAACTTAGATTTTAGGGTAGTTTTAATTTCTTGTATTTTTTTTCAAATCTTGTAAACACTCCTATTATAATTAATGTAAATTTTATTTTCTTTACTTCTTGTCTTGCTCTCTCGTTTATTTTACTTTCCTTTCGTTATTTTCGTAAATCCAAGTAGTGGACAAAGTAGCGAAAAACTAACCACTATGGGTTGAAAGTAACGAAATTTTAATTTCTTGCTCTTAGTTTTAATTTCTTGTGGGCTATTTAATCCCAAATCATCATTTAGTGTAATTTTAATTTCCTAATTAATTTCGTAGTTAATTTCGTTATTTTCACATTTAAAAAAAAAAATCATTTCGTATTTTCCAGTTAATTCGAAGCAAGCTAGCCTTATTTCCCCTGTTTATTCTGTTTCTTTTTTTTTTGTTTCACAACCACACACAGACCCTCTCTTTCCCTGTTTATTCAAAACCAACGCAGCATACTTCTTCTTCCTCATTTTTTTTAATTCACAAAACCCAGCTGAAGTTTTTTTTTGTTCTTTCATCCTTTTTCTTTTCGTTTCATTTTTTTTTTCTTTCCCCTTTTCTTCCTTCCCCTCAAACACAACTTTTCTTCTTCATATCTTCTTAATTCATAAAACCCACCTTCCCTCTCTTCTAATTCATTTTCCCCTTTCTCCCAACTTCCCTTTTCTTCTTTGTCCTCGTTCCTTTCTCTATTTTAAACTGTTTTCTTCCGAGTTCTGGCCATTTAGTTATAGTGTTTAGTTGAGTTAGTTGCTGTTCTGCGTTGTTTTAGTATTCTGAGTTTGATGATGTTTTGAATTTCTGGGTCGTTGTTTGGATTTCTTTTCTGTGTTGTAACCACGAGTTTGTGGTTGTTACTGAGTTTTAATTTCGAATTATCGTGTTGCCATTGGTTCTTGTCGAGATCATTGGTTTTGTTTTGTCGAGATCATTGGTTTCGTAGCTAATTCGGTTGCCTGAGTTTTGCACTAACAAATTGAGTTTTTATGTCCTGTTCTTATGTATTGTTTGTTTTCGTAGCTATTCCGAGTTATTTGCGAGTCTTGTTTTCGGGATTTTCGAGTTGTTGTGCTTGCCGTTTTCGAGATTTCCTGAATTAAGTCTAGAATGATGCTAATGTAAATCCCTGAGTTTTAGTTCGTGATTCTTTGTTGGCTATTTCGTGGCTGCAGTTTCACTAATTTGTTGGGTTTCTGTTGTCTTTTGTTCAATGTTTTATGCCGAGTAACGAGTTTATTGAGTTCCTGCGTTATAATTCTTGCAAGTTGCAGTATACTTTGCAGTGACCGTCTTTGGTGCTCTCTAATTTCTATGTTTTGTCTTTGGTCGTTAGCTCGAGTTCTTGGTTTATCTGAGTTCTTTCGTTTACTGAGGTATGGGGCCTGTGTTACTGCATTTCACCGAGTTGCACATTAGTGCTAAGTTTTGCTAAGAAGTTCCTGTTTTTTTTGTTTCTGCGGTTTCAAATGCTGAGTCGAGTGGTTCGTGTTGTTAGTTTCTGAGTCGTGGTGCTATATGTCATTTTGGTACTAGATGTTGTGTAGTTTGTAATTTTTTTTTTAGAATAATTTTAGAATAAATTAGTTTATCTAGTTTAATTTGAATTTAAGAATTTTTAGATTAATTTAGAATTTTTAATTTATAAATTCTAGAATAATTAGGTTTTAGAACTTTTAAAATAATTTTGTTTTTTTTCTTTTCTTTGTTCTTTTCATAATTTTTTAGTTCAAAAATAGAATAATGATTTAATTTTCTTTAAAGTAGTTTAAATTTTAAGAATTAATTAGTTAAGTCAAAAATTTTAAAAACCCACTTGTTCTAATTCGATTAAATTAGAAATTAAGGAATGCGAAAACATTAGTCCCTATGGAACGAATCATAAATTTTACAACGAAACAAATTGTTCGCTTGCAATTTAAAATGCTTCATTTTTAGAACAACATGGCACAGAGAGATTGACAAGAGAAAGAGAGAGAGATGGCAGGTGAGAGGGAGAGACATGGTGGAGATGTTTGATGGTGGTCATCAGAAAGGTATAATTGTGATGACGCATATCTGCATGTATGTATTGTACTCATATTTTAGTTATTTAATTGTTGTAATTTAATTAGAGTAAATTGCGAGTTATTGTTTAATTTCCGTAAATTAATTCTGAAAAGTTAATAATTATTAATTAATTGTGAGATTAATTGTGGGTTTGATTATATGTTTCGGTGATTATTAATTGCTAAATGTTATTATTGTGTAATAATTTCGGAAGTGGAATTTGGGGATTTTGGATATATGTCTAGTTGGATAATTTGTTTTAGTTGTTTATATTAGTGGGTTAATTACGTTATTTGTTATGGCAATTAGTGTTAATATATTAGTTTGAAATATTAATTTGTGGATGTCGAAGCTTCCGATTATTTGATGTTGGTTCAGTCGAGAGTTTTATGATTATTAACTATTAATTATTATTTGTCGTATAATGTTGAAGTTTATGACCTTGCTAGTTGTTATTGCCGAATATAATATGTTAAGAGTTATTTGAGATTGCTAGTTGTAAATGGTTTATGTGGAATAAATGTAGTAGTCGAGTCACATTATCTGTTAAATGTTATACCTGTCAAATTCTTGGTGGTGAGTTGTATGTGGTCAAATTGGTGACCATTAAGTAATTGTATAATTGCCTAAGATGTATATTTGTATAAATGTTCAGTAATGGTTTCTGAAAAAGTACCACTGGTCCTAGAGGTTATGTGATTTGTTTTGATTTATTTTTCAAATGTAATCTATAGTAAAGTTAAACTGTTATTTTATTTCCTTATGTGTTTATGTAGTCAATGGATATATGTTATTTAGTTTAACTGCGAGGAGTCGTAAAGAGATCATAAGTTCTAAATGTCAATATTTAAGGACTTGTGTAATTCTCATCGACTAGATCCTCGGGCTTACGAATACCAATGATTGATTGTCACAAGTGTAATTAATATGCTCTAGTGGTATGATCATTGATATAGCGTAAGTAATAGTTAGTGCTAGGAGTTGTTTCCTTGGGCTTACGAATACCAATGATTGATTGTCACGTGTATCATTAATATGCGTGGGTGACATGATCATTGATATAGCGTAAGTAGTAGTTATTGCTAACATAAATTATTATGTGTTTACTGCATGTCGAGGCAGAATTTCTTATGTGTTGAGGTGCCGCATGTCTGGGCGGGTACTTTCTTTATTTGTGCACTTTTATGTTGCTGCAAGTTGAGGCAGCTTGATTTTTGGTAAATATATAGTTAAAACTCCTTGAGTTGTTGAATTGAAAAACAGGTGGATAGTCCGATAAACGAATACTACATGCCGAATTTTCTAAAATTCCCCTGCAAATATATATAAATCTGTTTAATTTATTGGATTTCAATGATTTAAAGTATGTTATGAATTCTAAGGGTATAGGTAAATATGAATTAATTGATATGAAGATTTGAGGAGTGGTATTGTTTTGAAGTGTTTACCATTGGATAATATCCAAGTAATAAGTGACCATCTGTGTTAAATGATTATATGTATTATGAATATTAAGACCATTCTATGAATATAATTGATATGCTCTATATGTATTATATGTGTATGCGTTATAGGAGCGTTTGGGTAGAATAGAGCAATCAATAAAATATTGGTTGGTTTGATACTAAATGGTACTTTACCTTGTAAAGGTACGAGTAGGAGACCTGGTCGAGAGCAGTGCACGGGTAAGCGGAAATTCGAACAGTAGGATAACTAGCGAAGTCAACGAGGGTATTGATGTGAAGATTAGCAGTAAACATGCTGCATCTTGATTTATTTGGTCCAGTAAACATTATGTCTATCATCAAGAAAAGATATGCTCTAGTTATAGTGGATGATTACACAAGGTGCACATGAGTATTCTTTCTACATAAAAAGGATGAAGCTCCTCAGCAATTCATTGAACTTGTCAAGAATATATAGAAAAGCTCTGAGTACAAAGTCAAAGTACTTAGGAGTGACAATGGTACAGAATTCAAGAATTCTACAATGCAGGAGTATTGTGCAGAAAATGGAATCACTAAACAGTTTTCTACACCTGGAACACTTCAGTAGAATGGTGTAGTCGAAAGAAAGAACAGAACTCTCATAGAGGCAGCAAGAACCATGCTTACAGATGCAAAGCTTCCAACCTATCTCTGGGCAGAAGCTATCAACACTGCATGTTTTACTCAAAATTGCACCTTGATAAATAGTCATGGAAAGACTCCCTATGAGATGATCAAAGGAAAGAAGCCAAGTGTGAAATACTTTCACATCTTTGGATGCAAATGCTATGTCCTGAAAGTTCATCCAGAACAACTTGGAAAGTTTGAAGCCAAATCAGATGAAGCAATCTTTCTAGGATATTCAGCATCAAAGGCCTTCAAAGTTTATAATCTCAGAACTCACATTGTCATGGAATCAATTCATGTTGCATTTGATGATAAGAAATTCAGAATTCTGCAAACTGATGAAAGTCATGACAAATTGGAATTTGAAAATCTTAAGGATTCTAAGATTTTCTCTAGTGATGATGAAGGTTCTCTAGAAGAAATCTCTATTGCTTCTCAAAGGAATGCTATTGCTAAGGGGGAACAAATCAATCAAGGAGAACACAGTACTAGTCAGGAGCAGACAAATCATTCAGAGTCTACTTCATCAGGGACTAATGGAGAAAGTACAAGTACTAGTAGCAGTATGGAGTCTATTGATTCTACTGATCAAGGGGGAGCTTTTGAAGGAAATGAACACTCTTCTACAAGAGATACCACTAACATAGGGGGAGAGTCTAGCAGGAGTAATCTACCACCTGTTAGAAAATGGATAAGGGATCATACTGAAGATTTGATTATTGGTGATTCAAATAGTGGTGTTCGAACTAGAAGATCAATTCAAAATGAATGCTTGTAAAGTTGTTTTCTCTCAAAGAATGAACCTAAGAAGGTTGAAGAAGCCTTACAGGATCCTGATTGGGTAACTACACTTTTTTCAGGGACTGCCACCTGTAAATCTACATGTGGACGTGGATTAGTGGGTCTGAAGGAATTTTGAGTATATTATTATTTTGAGACTCTGATTGTTATTGCTTTCTTCATATTTGAATTTTCTAAAGCAAAAACTGATTCAAGCTCCCAAAATCTCTAATCAGTTTCAAAGATTTCTCAAGTTCTTCTTAGATTCAAAATCAATGGCTGCTCAAAGAAGATTACCCAAGTCAGTTGCTTTCAAGTTTGGTGACTTCGACTTTATGACAAACAACCATGTTGCTGCAATCACCAACAAGAAAGGGGTATCAACTGATTTTCACCCAGTGATGGATTTTTTGGCAATTGAACCTTTGTGTTTTGCACTGACAGCATCGCCAGTGATTAATCAAGCTGCTGTTTCACAAGCTTGGGAGAATGCTGAGGTAGTTGATCCTGTTCAGGGTCAACCAGGTAAGATTGTTCTACACCTAGGACAAGATTCTTTTGATATTACTGAATCTGTTGTCAATTCAGTACTTCACTTACCTGTTAATGTGCCTTATGTTAGTGAACCATCTGATGATGATATTAGAACTATGTTATCTTCACTAGGATATAGTGGACCTTTAGATAACATGAGCCAGTTAAGGAGACCTTTTCTTAGAAAAGAATGGTCTTTCTTCTTTGAACAATTAGCTAAATGCTTTACTGGTAAATGTAGTTCTTTTGAACAAATTACTTCTGTCATTTCTCACATTGGATATAGTTTGCTTTATAATAGAGTAATTAACATTGGTCACATTCTATTGAATCAGATGAGTATCAAACTTGGTCCTAATAAAAATGGAAGGAATATGGTTTATTATCATAGATTTATGTAATTATTTATCAACCATTTTATTCCTAATGCTAATACCAGGTTTGGTAGACAACATTGTGTTCCTTCTTATGTACAGCAAAAGAGAATTTTCTCTGATATTACAAAGAAGGACAGTGAGAAGAATTCAGAGGAATTACCTGCAATGCATTATCCAAATCATGTTCAGGTATTTCTAAGAACTCATCTTCCTACTCTCTATAATTCTTCTTTCTTTTGTGGTGAAATGATTCAGGAACCTCAATTGGAAGAGGACCTCCTGTGTCTACCCAAGTAACCCAAGACATCACAGTCTCTGAAATAATTCAAGAACCAAATTTTGATCCACAGCCTATTGTTTCAAAGAAACCAACCTCTGGTGTTTCTCAAATGGCATCAGTTGTAAAGAAGAGAAGATATGTAGCTCCTAGTTCTAGTAGTTCTAGTAGTGAAGATGATGATATACCTCTTGATGAGAGAGAAGAATTGAAGGTTGCAATTCAACTTTCTAAGCTAGGTGAAAGAGGTGAAGGACATAGTCACAACCAGGCTGCAGTCTCTCAAAATACTGTAGTTCTTAAAAAGGGAAAACATTTACTAGGTACAGTCTCTCAAAAGGCTGTGTCTACTGAAAAAAGATCTCAAACCAAGATCACCACTAAGTCTGCACCTCTTGAGTCTTCTCAAGATAAATCTGTTGCTCACTATACCAGGAGAATAAGGAGAAAGATTCAATTGTCACCTACACACATAGAGTCTAGTCCAACTAACATTTTACAGGTCTCTAAGCATAAAGTTGTATCCAAGTCAGAATCTGACAAAAGAGGCCTTGATATTGATTCAAGTTGGGAAACCACTTTGACATACAGGATGGTTATGAAGCTTATTTTTATCAAAGTTAAGCTTTCCAGGCCTGTTCTAGACTTTCTGATTGAGAGAGTACCCAAACTTTCTCATCCTCAAGAATATGGAATTCTATATCAAAGACTTGATCTTTTGAAGATGTATTTCTATCAATCAAACAGAGGAGAATTGAGAAAGAAGTTTGGACTTTCTAAGCATGGTGCATTTCAGTCACTTCACACATACTTGTTTCACAAGGATTTCATTGTTGAAGATGCTCCAGCTCAAGGTGAACAAAGGGAGGTAGTAGATAGTGGAATGCAGTCAACAGAAGATACTATTGCACCAGTGGTGGACAGTAGGATAGATCATATCACAATCACTGCAACTCAAGAACCATCTAGTCAGAGGTTGGATGACTCTAGTTGATGCTGAAAGGTCTTCTGTGATGGCTGAAACTGCAATTGAGATACCCTATGATATAGGAGGAATGACTTTGATTGATTTTCCTGAAGATCAAACAAATATTGTTCAATCAGAGTCTATCCACCTTGAGGGTGAGTCTCAGCAAACAACACTTAAAGACGGTGACATACTAACTATGGTGTCTAATGAAGTTTTACTGAAGACATCAGAGTCTAGTTTAGACCCTGAAAGTGGTATACTGGAGCCTGTAGTCTCTGAAAAAATAGTAGATGTTTATGAGGGTTCAGAGACTGTAGCAGCTCACTCCATGGAGAAAACCTCAAGCCCCTTGCCATATAAGGAACCCTCTCTCCATGTGAGTTCAGGTATAACAACTTCTCCTAACCCCTATTTTTCTGTAGGTCATGAGAGCACTTATCCAAATTTGAGTGATACACTTGAAAAGATGGACATAGATCCACAAATTGAGAGGCTGGCTCCTGACCAGGCAAAAGGAGAGGTAGAAAGAGCATTGGCTTTAGTAAGTCAAAGTGAGAATGAGGGTATGGATGATCAACTCCATAGTGAGGGAGAGAAAACTAGGATACAATTTAATTTCTGGGATCAAGTATTTCCTGAATCTTGTTCTGAAAATCTTGGTATGGATGCTGGTACTTATTCTTTCATAAAGATGTATGAGAAACAGGACTTAACCAAGCATAATTCAAAGCCTGAAGTTAGAGCACAGCAATATCAACAAAGGCTTGTGGATGCTATTAATCGAAGAGGACATAGGCTAAGGGAGTCATTTTCTCAGAATGTGCAAGAAGATTTACCTCATGATCCTAGTATCCCTCTGAATGTGTTACCAATCTCAGCTAGGATTGAGACATTTGCAGAAGCTGATCACTCTATGGAGGAGTTAGAGTCTGTAACTGTTAATATACAGGATACTGGTGAAGGTCAGGATGTGAGTACTGTTGGAAATTTGGCAATGGTACCTTTTACTTCAGTTTCAAATACTCCAGTTGCAGCTGTAAGTCATTCTACTCAAGTACCTTTACTTGAATATCATTCTACATCTGTAGTTCTTGATTCACAGGAAACATCATCTGCAAAGATTAAAGACCCTTCCTTTGGTTATTTTTATCAAATGTGGCCTACTAATCTAGTAGAAGCTCCTGATCTGGGTCTTGATTCTCTGAATTTCACGTTTATTCAACTGCTTTAAGCAAATGACAGAGAAAATGCTCTTGAGAAAGCTACACCTTTGCATCTTGATTTTAACAATCAGATTGATGATACTACTTCTACTCATTATGATGCTGAATCTGAAGAAAAGGAGACATTTACTTATTGGGATCAAGATTTTCCTACTGAAGTTGCTTATAGTCAATTTGTTACTGATCTTGACTCTTTCACACTTATCAGACACATTGGTAAAATTGAGAGAACTAGAGCCAAGGAAAAACTGGAATTCTTTAACAAGTATGGAATCTATCCAGATGAAGTATCAGATCCTACAGCATTAGCTCATGCTAAGGGAATTGCTGAATTCAGTTATCAAAGTGAGTTTCTTGTTGATTCTCATAAAATTTCGGATGCTGATCTTTCTTCTGTAAATCGGTCTGTTCAAGCTCTTGCTACTCAAGTTGCATGTATTGATACAGCAATTCAAGCTACCAATGATTCTATGAAATTTGTATCTTCCGACATTGAAGTCCATCTTTATAAGCACAAAACACTTATTGAAGGTGTTCAACAAAGTCAAACAGATGTTCAACATCGGCTTCAGATATTAGAGGATAACCAGGTCACTATCATGGACAATCAGGCTGTTTTGATGAATATTATTTGTTCTATCACTGAAACTCTTGGAGTACATGTTGCTGATGTCAAAAAGGGGGAGATAAAAAAAATTAAGAGGAAACAAAAAGGAATAGTTATCAGAGATACTTGCAAGGCTGATGCTTCTGAAGACAAGTCTGATAGAAGAGATAAAGGTGATGGTGGTGGCAGTGGTGGTCAGAATGTTGGGAGAGGAAAAAGTAATGTTGGTACAGACACTAATACTGGTAGATCTACTCAGTCGAGATCTAAAGACAAGAAAGTTTCTGGACAGTCAGAGTCTGTAACAAAGAAAGCTAAAACTCTACAAGTACCAGATACTGCATCAATTCTTCTACAGGAACAAGTTGTAAAAGATGTAGTGTCAGGGACTACTATAAATTTGAAGAATGTAGGATTTACACAGGAGGAAGTGATGAAATCACAAGATGTTCAATCTACTACTTCTGGTGTTGAGAAGCAAGTTCATTCAAGTTCAAAGCAACCATCTTACTGGACTATGAGTCAAAATTTACAATCTCTAATTCCTAGAAAAAGGACTGGACTTGGTCACAGGCTGATCCTCATTGACTCTTGGACGAGTTTGGTGAAAAGATGACTCAAAGACATCTTAATAAGTTGATTTCTGCACAGCTTGTTCAGAGAGTGAAGACATATCAAGAATATGAAGAGGAATGGTTGATAAAAAAGAAACAGAAGTTTTTCTTGTATACTTCTTATCTGATGGTAGAGTGAGGTGGATGGATTTGTCTACATTCTTATATCACAAGAAAGAAGAAGAGTTATCATATGTTCGATTCTTGTTACACAAAAATGCTGAAGTTACTCAGAACTATAATGCATCACTTATGCACTAGACTGGTGAAATTGATAAATTGTTGAAGAGATTGTATAGAGCAAAGAAGGAGAATGTACCACTTTTCAAGCTACATTATGTTGATGATGATGGCAAAGACAAAGAGATTGAGTATAAGTCATTAAAGATCAATGTTGATGATGGGGGATCTTTTGTCTTTTATCAAGCTATGGAAGGGAAGTATGATTCTGTTTCTATTGAAAATCTTAACCACTTCAGATATAGGACAGACAAGTTAAGAGCTATGCATTATCAAATCATTAATGATAATGATGACATGTTAGATCTGAAACAGAGTGTTGGTGAAATCTTAGCCAAAACTGAAGATGCTTTGCTTGAAGAATTTCTCAAAGATAATTCACAGTTCAGAAGAATTAAGGTAGATTGAGTAATTGAGGTACTTATGTGACTTAACTTCATGTAAATATTAGATTCATGAATATTCTATTCTAGTTGCATTGTTAGAGGTTTTGACATCAACAACTCAGATTTATGCTTCATGTTATAAAGCATAAATAGGGGGAGATTGTTAGGAATAAATTCATGAGTTGTGATGTGTAGAATAGAATGAAATAACACTTCTTGTAATACCCTAATCTTATAAAGGGTTTAGCATTTGATTAAGGAGATATCAGTTCTTCAAGATTTGCAGAAACTGTGAACAGTACTTGATCAGAGACTAGAGTCACGGACTATGAGTTTTCAGGGACTATGACAGACCCTGACTGAAGCTGCAGAATTAGAAAGTGTTATTCTATAGGATCTGATATTCAGAAAATGGAAAGAAGTGTGCATGAAGAAAGGAATCGACTATCAGTGGAAACTATCAACTAGACGGTAGAACATTACCATGTATTAATCATTACTTTCTGTTATTAGTTGATAGGTAGCATTATAAATACTCTCTCTATAACATTGTAATATGTGTGAGATTTGTGATCATCACGAGTATACGAGTGAAAAAACAGAGAGAGATTTGTATTGAGAGCAGCTGCTAAAGGTATTGTACACCTTTGGTAGAGTTGGTATTTGATGTTATTAATGCAAACAGTTTGATTTATTCGTTTGTTCTTGTTTATCAAATCAAGTAAAAATCAGACAAGATTACATAACTTGTATTCATCCCCCCTTCTACAAGTTATTCGAGTTAACAAGAACAACATCATTTTTGTATTCATCGAATGTTTTATGTATAATAGACAATGGTTCTTTGACCCGGATGTTGGTTGATTTTATTGGGAAAAAAATCATCGATAGAATGCCCAATAGACAAATTTATTTTTCTTATAGAAACATTTCCATAACACAAGTATAATAAGTAGCCTCCATAACACAAATTTGTGATATCATCACGTGGTCTATAACTAATAACAAGTCAAAAGCATATTAACATTTAGACCATCTGTTTGCGAGTAAAAGACTAGTTTGAATAAAATATATAATTGTGGAGTACATATATTTTTGTATTATTATATTCCTATAGTGTGACACGAGAAATGTATATATTGAGGTGTGGGAATTTGAATAAATACTACTATGGTTTAACGATTATTAAGAACAGTTATGTGCAAAAAGAAGAATATAGCCGGTAAGAGCTACAATGTACGACAGAAGATATATATGAACTAAACCAACAATTAAGATAAGCACAAAAATTAAAGCTTCTACAAATACAGATACACCTAGACCTGGCAAATTGGGTCTGGATCCGAAGAACCGATACGAAATTCATGAAACCGAGATCCGATTTTATATCCGAATTAGATTAACTGAAATTTAACCGAATTCGAAACAATCCAATCCGAATCGAAATCCAATCCGATATAGTCAAATCCGATTATTATCCGAAAACCGATCTCATCTGATCCAAAAATTACCCGAACCGAATATCTAATCGATAATAATCCGAAATACTTGATCCGATGATGATCCGAAACCGATCAAATTCGAAAAAAATATTGTCTTAACAGAATATGAATCAAAATACTATATCCATTCTAAATTTGAAACTAAAAACACCTATACCAAAAATATGTGATGAAATAATATTATTGAGATTATATTTTATTTCTCTCTCTGACTCAAAATATTCTATATTTTAGAAAAAAAAACGTTTTAATATATTATATATGTATCAAAATATTCTTGTATAGTAAATATTTTATTTTAGAAATAAAAAACGAATGATATTATTTATTCTGGAAAATAGGTATTAAATATACTGTATATCTACACATGTTGAACCTTCATATCTCCTTGATACACATGTTTAGTAATTAGTATGTTTGTTAATTATAATTAACTATATTTTTTTACATAAAATGAGGTAATAACTAATAAATAACTAATAACTATTTCTCATTATTAAATAATGGTTTTTTAAATAAATACTCATTCCTAATATGTGTATCAACCCATCCCGTCAAGATTTTTGGGTGAGTGCCCTAAATACCTACTTTTTATTATTGGGTGTCAAAAATACCCACCGCGCTAGAACAGCGCCCAAAATACCCACCACATACGCCTACACCATCAACGTCTCCTCAGTCACGCCTCTGTCATTGACGTATCACGTGGATACACTTCTAGACTCGACAAAAATGATGCCAGATGCGCCTCTGTTAAGGCGTATTATGTGAAACGCCGTTTGAAACAGCGTGTGTGACGTTAGCTGACGTCATCTCAGAGCTCACGACAAATGGCGACAATGGTGATTCCGATCGGAAGAATTTGATCTCTCTGTTCTCTCTCAATCGTAATGTAACACCCCCAAATCCTCTACAGGAATCCTGGTCGTCACATCTCTTGCGGAATATTCAATCACCTGCTCACAATATAATCTACAACAAGATTCATAATAAACTCCATAATTTCCTCCACGGGTTATAGTCCTAGAACAAGTACTCAATAATCAAAAAGTTATTACATCTCAAGTTCACTTCCCAGAATCTCTAAAATAGTATTACAACTCCAAAGTACTAGATAATACAACATTATACAAACATCTTCCCAGCTTGCACCCTCCTCAGATGCTATAAGGCTAACATGCTGAATCAGTTGCCTTTCCCCTTCCCTTAATCCCGGTTCGCCGTACTAGTGCCAGCTCCGGACGCCGTTGTTTTAGAATGTTAACTTGAATAACTTGTAGAAGGGGGGGTTGAATACAAGTTATATAATCGTGTCTGATTTTTGCTTGATTAGATGAACAAGAACAAACGAATGAATCAAACTTTGTATGTATTAAATAAATCAAATACAAACTCTACCAAAGGTGTAAAATACCTTTAGCAGCTGTTGACAATACAAATCTCTCTCTATTTGATTCGAACTCTCGAATACAAACTTAATATAGAGCTTCACACGATATGCACTCAAAAATCCACAATCCGCTCTTTTACAATGATATAGAGAGAGTATTTATAATGCTTCCTATCAACTAATAACAGAAAGTAATGATCTATACATGACAATGTTCTGCCATCCAGTTGATAGTTTCCATCAATAGAAAATTCTTTCCTTCATGATATCTTCTTGCTTGTTCTTCAAAACAACGATCCTGTTTTATAGCACTTGCCAGTTTTTGTAGCATCCATAATGACATCATCAGTAACACGACTGATATCAGGATTCCACCTTGCATCAGGATTCGACATCCATCAGTATTTGACTTGGCGTATCAGGATTTGATCTCAGTTCCTGACATGTAGTCCTTGATGCACTGCTGTTCCTGACTAAACTCTACAGATTACTGTCTAACGCATATATCCTATAAAAAGTGCTAAATCCTTTATAAGATCAGGATTTACAAGAAGTATAAGCAAATTTCTATTCTCAACATCACAACTTATAAATTATTCCTAACAATCTCCCCCTATTTATGCTTTAGAATCTGAAGCATAAATCTAAGTTGTAGATGTCAAAATATATGACAATTCAACTAGAATAGAATTTATGAATTTAGGATCATGAAGTTAAGTACCTCCTTCTTCAGATGTAGACATAGTATTCAGTACTTAGAAGAAAGAATTCAACTATTTGATGCTTCTTTTCCTTTACCACTTCCACGATGAAATTTACCACTTCTGTCACCCTCAGTTCTTCTCCCAATCTATTTATCTCCCCCAGTCTGTTGTTGTCTCTGAATTGTCTTTATCTCCCCCTTTTTGACATCAGCAACATTAATTCCAAGAGATTCAGTAACAGAATAAATGAGATTCATTAGAACTGCTTGATTGTCCATAATAGTGACCTGGTTATCTTCAAGTGTTTGAAGTCTTGATTGAAAAGAAATTTGAGATTTCTGAAGTCCTTAAGAAGTTCAAAATTGACTTCAATGTTGGAAGTGCTTGTTGTATCTTCAGATGCAGATGCAGAAATAACCTTATCTTCAAGTCTTGTAGAAGAAGTTGCCTGTATAGAATGATATTCAAGTAATAATACTTGAGGTGAAGTACAAACATCTTCATCTTTCTGATCTGGAGATGAAGTATGATCATCCTGTCCTTCACCAGTATTCTATGTACTAACATCTATAAATCCTGACTCCTTCTTTGAGTGATTAGATACTGTTGATGTCTCAATTCTAGCTGATATTGGAAGTACATACAAAGGAATACTTGGATCATTAGGAATTTCTTCTGGTACATGTGGAGTAAGAGATTGTCTTAGCCTTTCACCTCTTCTGTTAATGATTCCTGCAAGCCTTTCTTTCTCCTTTTGAGCTTTAACTTCTAGCTTTGCATTGTGCTTTGCTAAGTCATTCTTCTCATACATCTTGATAAAAGAATAAGTACCAGCATCCATACCAAGATTTTTAGACCAAGATTCAGGAAAAACCTGATCCTAGAAATCAAACGATGGTGGTTTCCTATTTTTCTCTCCCTCACTATGGAGTTGATCATCCATACCCTCATTCTCACTTTGACTATCTAAAGTCAACACTCTTTCTACCTCTCCTTTTGCCTGGTCAGGAGCCAGCCTCTCTATGTGTGGATCTATGTCCATCTTTTCAAATGTATCACTCAAATTTGGATAAGTGCTCTCATGACCTACAGAAAAATAGGGGTTAGAAGAAGTTTTTATACCTGAACTCACATGGAGAGATGGTTCCTCATATGGCATGGAGCTTGAGGTTTTCTCCAAGGAGTGAGCTGCTATAGTCTCTGAACCCTTATAAACATCTACTTTCTTTCCAGAAACTACAGGCTCCAGTATACCACTTTCAGGATCTACACTAGACTGTGATGTCCTTAGTAATACTTCATTAGACACCATAGCTAGTATGGTTGCTGAGACACACCCTCAAGGTGGATAGACTCTGAAAGAACAATATTGGTTTGGTCTTCAGAAAAATCAATCAAAGTCATTCCTCCCATATCATAGGGTTTCTCACTTGCAATTTCAGTCATCATAGAAGACCTTTCAGCATCATCAATCACAGTTCCTGAGTCATCAAACCTCTGACTAGATGGTTCTTGTGTTGCAGTGACTGTGATTAGATCTATCCTACTATTCACCACTGGTGCAATAGTATCTTCTGTTGACTGTTTCCCTCTATCAACTACCTCCTCTTGTTCACCTTGAGCTGAAGCATCTTCAACAATGACATCCTTGTTAAATAAATATGCATGAAGTGATTGAAGTGCAGCATGCTTAGGAAGTCCAAATTTCTTGTGCAATTCCTTTCTTACTGATACATAGAAGTAAATCTTCATTAAATCAAGTCTTTGATTTAACAGTCCATATTCTCCAGGAAATGAAAGTTTGGGAACTCTTTCAATCAGAAAATCTAGAACAGGCCTGGAAAGCTTATCTTTTAGAGAAATAAGTTCCATAGCCAGTCTGTATGTCAATGTTGTTTCCCATGAAGAATCAAGATCCAGATCTCTCTTGTCAGATACTGACGTGGATATAGCCTTATTTGTAGAGACCTGCATAATGTTAGTTGGACTAGACATTGTGTGTGTAGGTGACAAATGAATCTTTCTCCTTGTTCTCCTAGTATAGTGTAACACCCCCAGATCCGGGGTCCGGGATCCGGTCGTTACGGTCTCCATTTCTGTCCACAATACTTGAACTTACTTCAACATAAAATAAATTACATCTTTATGACCCAACACAACAATATAAAACACACCCATTATAGTCCCAGAGATGAAATCAGAGTAACTACCAAATTTTTATTAAGCACATTATGAGTTCTTACAATCCAAAAGAATTTCAATATGAATACATACTCTTTGCCATCCATTATCATAAGTCATACCAGCCCATATATTTGGTACTGAAAGAATGAATCTATCCTACCAATAGATTTCTCTTCGGCTCTGGTAGTCTCTTCATCCTCGCCAGCGTCGAGTGCGCCTTGTGCGAGTCATCTGGTCTAGCTGTTGTTTTGATATAATAATAAAGCAAGGGTGAGCAATAGCCCACAAACAATAATGTATAATTGAACGATAATATATAACAGTTCAAAAGTATCTTTCAAACCATATGCCATACATTTACGGAAATGATGCCAGTATAATATGAACGATGAAGTTACAAGGTAACTCAAAATGCAAATATAGGTGGGAATATCTGCTATGTCGAAGATAATCAAGATATTATCATTTATCATAAAAGAGGAACTTGCAGGAAAATATTGCAATTCCAATTATGAATACTTTCCAATACTGCCAACAATGATAATGTTGCAGAAAATAAATGAATTTAAATGATGAACTTTTGCTGGAGTATTCACCGCGCCCACTGTTCCAATCCTTACGATGATCAGTCGCAGATTGTACAGCTCAATTTAGATTTACTACCGGTAGAAGGAAGAACTGACGGATTTACTTGTCTACCGCCCTGTTAGATCTCCCCGGCCAATGGTTGGGCCAATGGGATGGACCGGCACTACTCGGCCTCTTACACGACTCCAAGTTCGAAAAGAAGTTCACGACTCTGAACGTAAAGTTCGTCCCCCTTTCCCCAAGTATGATACTTGTTGATAAGACTCCACAAAGTAGTCGTATCTAGTTGGAAAGGAAAATTCAACATCATATCTCCTAAGCTGCTGCTTGTTAGAGGATACCATCTTGTTCCAATAATCTTACCCCTCGAATGATGAGAAGGTTACTCAAAGATTCAATTGATAAACAGCAACCAAGTTGCGAGTGAAAGGAATAGTTTTACAAGATTTATGACCGGGAAGTCAACAAGATAAATAACATTGTTCAAGTAGGTTCCCCTATAATATGGAAGTTTGAGCGAGCATTTAAATCCTTTTAAGATAGATTTAAATGAAAAATAAGGAGTTGGGAACCTTTCCTTGATAAAATAGTCGTAAAAAGACTCCGAAATATTTTACATAGTATCTGGAGGTGAAAGATAATCTTCGAATAATATAAATCATTTTAAAAAGAATTTACAAGGATTAAATAAATATTCCAAGAATATTTATTAACTCAATAATAATTACGGAATATTATTAAATCATAATATTGCTCGTAAGTAATCCTCGAATGAATATATAGAATTATTTACTAAATAAATCCCTCCTTAAATGATTATTCAAAATAATATTCATTAAATAATTAAACTCCAATAAATATTTAAAATAATATTCAATAAATAAGTGAAACCTTAAATGAATATTTGAAAATAATATTCATTTAATAAATAATCTTCTAAATTAATATCCAAATAATATTCATTTAGTAATCAAAACTTTAAAGGAATATTCGAAATAATATTCCTTAAGTAAATAGAACTTCCAATGAATATTTAAAATAATATTCATCAAGTACATAAAACCTTAAATGAATATTCGAAAGTAATATTCATTTAATAAATAAAATTCCAATGAATATCAAAATAATATTCATTAAATAATCAACTCTAATGAATATTCGAAACTAACATTCATTTAATATCTCTCGACTGAGATAATACTCGAATAACATTCCTCGAAAGATTTCCAAGTAATTGATACTTTATGGAAATATAATTAATGTTTAATAATAACATTCCTCAAAATAAATAATAATCTGCCGTTGGAATCCCTCCGGGTTTCCACGACTCTTTATATATCTCAAAATACCGACTCCCGGTCTATATTTAAGAATGAATATCATATGCCCTTCGCTAAGGGTCTTACCAAAACAATCCGGCTTATAACTGATAATCCGTATCTAGTCTATAAGCAAATAGCAATTCAGGGAAGAGGTATCATAATATAATTTGACAATAGGCATGCATGCTATGGCATATGTAAAATGGCAATCACATATATATATATTATCACAACAACAGGTTCAAAGTTTTGAATACTTGCCTGGTAATCGGGTGTGGGTAGAGATAGCGTGTCCTGGGTCTGATCGATGATCTATAAACAATCAGAACATTCGAGATTAACCAATTAACACCTTTTAAAAGTCTAAGTATAAACTTCACTTAAGTCGAAACACGTTTTCGAATTATCTCGTTATACACCTTTTAGTGTAACTCTTTTTATCACCGATACGATCCGACATTTGTTCGTTATTAAGACATGTCATCATACCCACACTTGGTATATACTTAAGTCGTATAAGTTCTAAAGTCGATCGATTACGAACCGAGATTATACCTCAAGTTTTATCGCTCGTTTTATAAGTTATAACCAAAGTTATACTTTTAAGGGGTTCGTCCGCGTTTAACCTTGATTCAAATATTTTTATAAAATCCGAAAATGATCCGTTTGACATGTAGTTTTCTCTCATACCTTCCTTATGACCTCTAGTATTTATTTACCAAGATTTTCCACTGAGTAACATGCTTTACGAGGGTTCAATTGAAGTTACGAACTTTTACTTACGGTTTCGAACCAAGTTTAGTAATTTGACCATAACTCCTAAACCGTAAGTCAGAATGTTTCGATTCTTTCACCAAAACGATCTATGACTCGAGATCTACGAGGACATGTCATGTTCATAACTAGTTAAGACAATTAACCCTACTGTGATGCACGAATTCTTTAAGGTTATCGAAAATCGGGTATTACGACGGCTATAAATCAAATATTTCCAAATTCCAAACTTTCCAATAATCATAGTTTCCACTCCAAACAACATACACATGTTATTTAACCATGAACTAAGGCCAAGCAATGCCTTCCATTCATCTAAACTATTTTATCCTCTTATATCAACAAATCACTATATAAGCATGCTTTAATCATCACCATGATCATACTAATCTAAAAACTCATCAAGAACATCATTAAACTCAAAGTAAGAGCTAGGGTTTTGGTGAGATATACCTTCCATGGAGTGGGTAAAGACCTTTCTAAGCCTTGTATAGTCCTTGTATAGCCTCCATGAAGCTTGGATCATCAACCAAAATCAAGATTCAAGAATTTTGTTCTTGAGGTTACTATTCATCCTCCACTTTGATGATTTTATTGAAAATGGAAAGAGTGGTGTTTGTGGCTAAGATTTCTAGGGTATCATTTTTATGAAATATAGGATCTATGATAAATTTTTGGAGATCAAACAATGGTGGGAAGGATGATTTCTTCCTTTGAATTAAATGAAAAGCCGAATGGTTTCTATGTGGGAGAGAGAGAGAGAGAGAGAGAGATTTTGCTTGCTTGGTTTGATCTCATCTTGCATAAAGTGAGCAATAATGCAAGATATTTGTTTGGCTAACCATAGTTTAGTTGATGGGTTAAGGCTTGCTTAAGGATTTGTTATCATGTGAGCAAGAGCTGGTGTCTTATTGTGCACCTCTTTGCTAACTAGATTGGTTTGTTTCGAATGGTACTTTTTACCTTGGTAACTACTTAGTTCCTTACTCCACCCACTTACACATGTTGTCCCTTGGTTCTCTGCTTCTTTCTTTGTCCGGTTATTGCTAAATTCATTGATCGTTCGAACGAATAACTCAATCGTTTCTAGTTAGGGTTTTACCGAAAACCGTAATAATATTTACACCATCATTTTCAATTCTCTTTAATAAATCTCGACTCCATATTCCTTAAATCCTTTCAATAATTCCTTAAGCCTTTCAGTGTCCAGGGAAATCTCGGGGAAAATAAAAGTGGGGTTTTTCAAAATCCGACAGCTTTTACATACACTTATTTTCCCCCAAGATCACTAATACGAACTCGGAAATCCGTTCCGAATACTTCTATATAGTGTCGTCTCATAATATTCTCATTTCCACCAAAACACTGTTCATACTTTATTCTTCCTTTATTCCCTATATTTATGACAATGTCCTTGTTCTTTCTCGGGCGTTCCTTAACCCTTTCACGGAACCACTGGACTAATCGTTATCGATCTGGATGACATGAGAATATTCTCCTGCTTGGAATTGCCATATCTTATTCCCCTAGGAGATAGATTATTCTTACCTAAGTTGTCAACCATTAGCATTCTTCATGACATATAAGTATTTGAATCCATATCCATTCCATTCATTCATTAGAGCTGGTGACCTTGTTGTCGGAATCATTGTTCCTCATTTTATCAATACTTAATAAAAAGTTTTAATTCTACCAAAAATTTGGGTTCTTACATATAGTGAGCAACAGATTTATCTTGAGAAGACTCAAGAGGTGTAGACACAGAAGTGATCTTGGGATGAGATCTTTTTTCAATAGACACAGTCTTTTGAGAGACAGTATCCAGTAACTATTTTCCCTTTTTAAGAACTACAGCCTTTTGGGAGACTGCAGCCTGGCTGTGACTAGGTGTTCCATCTCTTTGTCCTAGCTCAGAAAGTTGAATTACAGCCTTTAATTCTGCTCTCTCAGAAAGAGATAAATTATCATCATCTTCACTAGAACTACTACTATAAACAACAAATTTCCTCTTCTTTACAACTGATGTCTTTTGAGAAACACCAGAGGTTGGCTTCTTTGAAACAGTAGGCTGTGGATCAAAATTTGGTTCTAGAATTGTTTCAGAGACTATAATGTTTTTGGCTACTTGGGTAGACACGGGGGGGTTCTCCTCCAATTGAGATTCCTGAGTCATTTCACCACCAAAGAAAGAAGAATATAGATAGTAGGAAGATGAGTTCTTAGAAGTACCTGAACATGATTTGGATAGTGTAATGCAGGTATTTCATCTAGATTCTTTTCACTGTCCTTCTTTGTAATGTCAGAGAAAATTCTCTTTTGCTGTACATAAGAAGAAACACAATATTCTCTACCAAATCTAGCTACAACATCAGGAATGAAATGGTTAATAAACAGTTGCATGAATCTGTGATAATAAACCATATTCCTGTCATGATCTCTTGACCCAAGTTTAATACACATCTGACTTAAGATAATGTGACCAAAATTAATTACTCTGTTATAAAGCAAGCCATATGCAATATGTGATGTAACAGTAGTAATTTGTTGACAAGAACTACATTTACCAGTAAAACATTTAGCAAGTTGGTCAGAGAAGATAGACCATTCTTTCCTAAGAAAGGATCTATTTAACTGGCTCATGTTATCTAGAGGTCCATTATAACCTAACTCAGATAACATAGTTCTAACATCATCATCATATGGTACATTCTCAAAATTCGTACTAACAGGTAAGTGAAGTACTGAATGAACAACAGATTCAGTAATATCAAATGAGTCTTGTCCTAAGTGTAGAACAATCTTACCTGATTGACTCTGAGTAGAATCAATTACCTCAGCATTCTCCCAAGCTTGTGAAACAGCTACTTGATTAATTTGTGGAGATGCTGTCAAGGCATAACTTAACGGTCCTTTCGCCATAAAGTCCATAATTGGGTGAAAATCAGTTGACACCCCTTCCTTGTTGGTGATAGCTGCAACATGATTGTTCATCATAAAATCAAAGTCACCAAACTTGAAAGCTACTGATTTGGGTAGTCTTCTTTGAGTTGCCATTTTGATCTGAAAAGAACTTAAGAAATCTTTGAAATTGATTAGTGATTTTGAAAACTCAAGAGTGTTTTTTGCTTTAGAAACTGAAATTAGAGAAAGCAATTACACGATTAGAGTGTCAAAATAATTATATTTCAAAAATCCTTCAGACCCATTATCCCACGTTGACACGTAGGATGACAGGTGTCAGTCCCTGAAAAATGCAGTTACCCACGATTTTATTTTTGAAAATAAATCCAAAATTGATTTCAAGTAAATAAATCAAGGCAAAATCAAGATATAAGTTAATACTGATCAGCTTCCTCTCCTGATGTGATCTTCTCACCAAGATAATCACAAGATTCAATGTGATTTCTGAATAGAAAGAATTACTAATCCTGATGTGAACACACTCGTATTCCTGATCAATATCATCCTGATTCCAGAGACTAAATGGAGTTTCCACGTGGCATTTTCTTTTACCTGTAAAAGAAATAAATAAAATCTGAACAAAATCAATTGGTTAGATTTGTTCAATATTTCTTGAAAATAAAAGAAATACAATCACACATAATTATGACTGACTGCATTGATATCCCCCAAACGACTGTTCAGCTTTCCACGTCTTTCTATAAAAGAAACTAACGTCTTATGCCATTCTCCAAAACCTTTTCATTCTTTTCTCTTTTCATCATGGCTTTCAACTCAAATCTTCATATGAATCCTAGATTTTGGTTCATTACCACTGAGAAGTTCTTTACTCTTGATGATCAGGAGCAAGTGAACTATCTCTTAGAAGAGATGACTTTTCTCATCGAGTCAGATAAGGTTGGTCTTAACTCAGATGATTTCCACGAATCTCCTCTAAAACATCTACCAGTTGGATACAATTCTCCTCTAATCTCTTAACACGTTGAGGATGAAGAATTTGGCGAAGAGTCTGAGGTTGATCTTGATGGAGATGCTATTCATTTTCTTCAATAAGCATGAAGATGAGTCAGCTGCTCTCATTCAAGTCGCCCAGACAAGGAATCCAATCTTGAGATGCTCCTTGTCCTGAAGTCGATCATTGAAGATTGAAGTAGCAACAACTTTAGACAAGAACAGAATTATCAGTAGTAGTTAGACAAAAAGAAGAATTGTATTTCATTTCCATGTATGTAATGCTTTTGATTAATGAAAATACCAGTTTTCTTATTATCTACTTGTCTATCGTTGTTTATTGACTGATCTGAATAATGATATAAATTATCAGTATGCATGTGGTAAAACTTGCTAACATAGACTTTAACAAAACTCAGAATTGAACCACTAAATAACATGAACTTCAGAATTTAAAACAGTAAGATACACAAATTTCACAATCCTGATACTGACGATACAATCCTGATGTCAATACTGATGACGTCAGCATACTGATAGCAATCCTGATCCTGATGTTTATTAACAAGTCTATCATACTGAAATTTATCAAGATAAAATGTTACAGCTTAAGCATTTAACAATCAAGTATAGATCCTGACAAAAATATCAAGTCTATAAACTGAAACAACATACCTTGCTACTTGTGCAGATGTTAAAGATCTAAAAATTTAACATTCCTAACTCACTAACCAATCTAATGAATGTAGCCTCATCAAGTGGTTTAGTTAGAATATCTGCAAGCTGTTTGTCAGTAGGAACAAAATGAAGTTCCACAGTACCATTTTCAATATGTTCTCTAATAAAATGATACCTGACATCAATGTGCTTAGTCCTTGAATGTTGAACTGGATTTTCTGCAATTTTGATAGCAATAGTATTATCACAAAACATTGGAATATTACTAAGTGTCATACCATAATCCATCAACTGATTTCTTATCCAAAGAAGTTGAGCACAACAACTGCCTGCTGCAATGTATTCAGCTTCTGCAGTTGAGGTTGAAACTGATTGCTGCTTCTTGCTTGCCCAAGAAATCAATCTGTTTCCCAAGCATTGACATGTACCTGTTGTGCTTTTCCTATCTATTTTACACCCTGCATAATCAAAGTCTGAATAGCCAATTAGGGAGAAATCAGATTCTCTTGGATACCACAAACCAAGAGTTGGAGTTCCCTTGAGATATCTAAAAATTCTCTTCACAGCAATTAAATGAGATTCCTTAGGATCACTTTGGAATCTAGCACATAAATAGGTAAAAAACATTATATCTGGTCTACTTGCAGTTAGATATAATAGTGAACCTATCATGCCTCTACAGCTAGTGTTATCAACACTCTTTCCCTCAGGATTAGAGTCTAGCTTAGTGGTTGTTGCCATGGGTGTCTTTGCAACTGCACAATCTTGAAAGTCAAACCTTTTTAAAAGATCTTTCATATACTTTGACTGATTAATGAAAATACCAGTCTCAGTCTGTTTGACCTGCAAGCCTAAAAAGTAATTTAGTTCACCCATCATGCTCATCTGATACTTAGACTGCATAAGCTTGCTAAACTTAGCACATAACTTTTCATTAGTAGAACCAAATATAATATCATCAACATAAACTTGAACTAAAAGCAAATCACCTTTTATCTTTCTAAAGAATAGAGTTTTGTCAATTGTACCTCTTGTGAAGCCATTTTCAAGAACAAATTTAGACAAAGTCTCATACCATGCTCTTGGTGCCTGCTTTAGTCCATAGAGTGCCTTGTCAAGTTTGTAGACATGATTTGGAAACTTTGGATCAACAAAACAAGGTGGTTGCTCCACATACACGTCCTCATCAAGCTTGCCATTAAGAAAAGCACTCTTTACATCCATCTGGTATACCATGAATTTTGAATGAGCTGCAAATGCAAGAAAAATTCTGATTGCTTCCAATCTTGCTACAGGTTCAAAGGTTTCATCATAGTCAATTCCTTCTTCCTGAGAATAACCCTTGGCCACCAGTCTTCCTTTGTTTCTTACAATCATACCAAATTCATCTAGCTTGTTTCTGAAAACCCATTTAGCACCAACAATAGATCTATCTTTAGGTCTTGGTACCAGTTTCCAAACTTTGTTCCTCTTAAACTCATTCAATTCTTCCTGCATTGCTATTACCCAATCAGGATCCTGTAAGGCTTCTTCAACCTTCTTAGGTTCATTCTTTGAGAGAAAACAACTGTACAAGCATTCATTTTGAATTGATCTTCTAGTTCGAACACCTCTATTTGGATCACCAATAATCAAATCTTCAGTATGATCCCTTATCCATTTTCTAACAGGTGGTAGATTGCTCCTGCTAGACTCTCCCCCTGAGTTAGTCTTATTTCTTGTAGAAGAGTGTTCATTTCCTTCAAAAGCTCCCCCTTGATCAGTAGAATCAGTGGATTCAATACTGTTGCTAGTTTCTGATCTTCCTTCATTAGACTCTGAAGGATCAGTTCCTGATGAAGTAGACTCTGAAAGACTAGTCTGATCCTGATCAGTACTGTGTTCTCCTTGATTGAATTTCTCCCCCTCAACAGTAGCATTCCTT
This sequence comes from Saposhnikovia divaricata, assembly GCA_036435485.1. Lineage (NCBI taxonomy): Eukaryota > Viridiplantae > Streptophyta > Magnoliopsida > Apiales > Apiaceae > Saposhnikovia > Saposhnikovia divaricata. The sequence continues at coordinate 125,384,441 of CM071598.1, forward strand.
TGAGAAGCAATAGAGATTTCCTCTGGAGAACCTTCATCATCACTGGAGAGAATCTCAGAATACTTAAGATTTTCAAATTCCAGATTGTCATGGCTTTCATCAGTTTGAAAAATTCCAAACTTCTTATCATCAAATGCAACATGAATTGATTCCATAACAATGTGAGTTCTGAGATTGTATACTTTGAAGGCCTTTGATGCTGAATATCCTAGAAAGATTGCTTCATCCGATTTGGCTTAAAATTTTCCAAGTTGTTCTGGATGAATTTTCAGGACATAGCATTTGCATCCAAAGATGTGAAAGTATTTCACACTTGGTTTCTTTCCTTTGATCATCTCATAGGGAGTCTTACCATGAGCATTTACCAAGGTACAATTTTGAGTGAAACATGCAGTGTTGATTGCTTCTGCCCAGAAATAGGTTGGAAGCTTTGCATCTGCAAGCATGGTTCTTGCTGCCTCTATGAGAGTTCTGTTCTTTCTTTCCACTACACCATTCTGCTGAGGTGTTCCAGGTATAGAAAACTGTTGAGTAATTCCATTATCTGCACAATACTCCTCCATTGTAGAATTCTTAAATTCTGTACCATTGTCACTTCTGAGCACTTTGACCTTGTACTCAGAGCTATTTTGAATATTCTTGACAAGTTCAATGATTTGCTGAGGAGCTTCATCCTTGTTGTGTAAAAAGAATACCCATGTGAACCTAGTGTAATCATCCACTATAACTAGAGCATATCTTTTCTTGCTGATAGACATAATGTTTACTGGACCAAATAAATTAAGATGCAGCATGTGAAATGGTTCAGTAATTGAATTTTCTGTCTTGCTCTTGAAAGTAGTTCTTCTTTGTTTTCCAAGCTGACAAGCATCACAAAGTCCATCTTGCACATAATTTGCCTGAGGTAGGCCTCTCACCAGATGGTGCTTAACAAGTTGATTAAGCTTCTTGAAATTGAGATGTGAGAGCTTCTTGTGCCAGTTCCAACTTTCATCATTTGATGCCTTGCTGTAAAGACATCTGACAGTTCCTTTAGATGTGTCACTCAAGCTGGCTTCATATATGTTACCATGTCTCTGACCAGTCAGAACAATGTCTCCATTCTTCATATTCAAGATTTTGCATCCTTCACTGTCAAAGATTGATTGGTAACCCTTATCACCCAGTTGAATTATGCTTAAAAGTGTGTGTTTCAAGCCTTCAACCAGTGCTACATTTTCTATGATGACATTCCCTAAAATAATTTAGCCATATTCCAGAGTTTCTCCTTTGTTGCCATCTCCAAAGGATATTACTGGGCCAACTTTCCTCTCAAACTTTGTAAGCAGAGACTTCTTTCCAGTCATATGTCCAGAGCATCCACTGTCCAAGATAATTGAATACTTCTTTCCAGCGCCCTGCAAACAAAAAGTAGCTAGTTATAATTTTTTAGGACCCAACTTTGATTGGATCCTTTCTTACTAACTTTTGAACCAACAGGCTTTGAAGATTTTGCTTTTGATTTACCTGTTGCAGAGTCAACCTTAGACTCTGATTTCGCAAACTGTTTATGACTAGGAGTTTCAGATTTCAGAGAATAATAGTCATAATACAGTTCATGATATTCCTTACACATATAAATGGAATGAAGTAAACTACCACAATGATAACAGGGTTCTTGTGGTTGGTATTGAATTCTCTGAGTCTTGGGGAATCTGGACTCAGTTTTCCAAGAAGGTTTTTGATTGCAGTCTAGGGCCAAATGATTATGATTTCCATATTTATAGCATTTCTTCCAAGGTGCATCAGGTACATTCTTGTAATTATTCTCTTTGTTAATACCTTCTTTTCCATTCCTATTTCTTCTGATCTTGCTAGACTCTGAAATACTTTCTAGTCTCTGTTTCAACTGAGACTTAGACAGAAAACCTATGTTGACATTCTTAGGTTTTTCTAACACTCTCTCATCTGAATTGCTATTGTTAATTCTTTTATGCACAACTGGGTACCTTTAGAATCAACAAATTTAACATGTTTAGGTTCAGAAACTATCTTCTTACCTTCAGATTTGGACATGCTAGTTTCTTCTTTCCTATCATCCAAGATAATAGCTACAGAATTTTCACTTTTATTCTTTCCAAAACCTAAGCCATAGACTTTACCAAGAATTTGATTGTCAATGATTTCTTGAGTCTTTTTACCAGAAGTGTTAATGGTTTTCATCATATCTCTCTCTTCCTCTAGTTCTTTTCTGACATAGTCATAAGCCTCAAGGATAACACCATAATCATGCTTCGCTTTATCAGAACTTAACCTATATTCTTCCATTTGAATTAACTCAGATTCAAGAAAATTATTTCTACTAACTAATTCATCATTCTTAGCCTTAAGTTCATCTTTTTCACTAGCAAGAATTTTGAAATTAGTCATAAGATTCTTAAACTCAACATGAATAGATCTAATATCATCAGAATCTAAGTTATAAAATGAATCAAGAGAGCAAAGTGATACCTTAACAGAAGATGAAGAAGTTTTCTTTGGAGATCCAGGCTTGTCTGAAGCACTTGCCATCAATGCAATGTTGTCATAATCAAATTCATCTTCAGAATCACTGGAATCTGCCCAATCCTTTTGTGTGACCATGAGTGCATTACCCTTCCCTGAATTCCTAGGATTCTTGCACTCACTAGCAAAGTTTCCAAGCTCACTGCAGTTAAAGCACTTGATCTTGGCCTTATCAAGTGTTAACACAAAATCACGCAAGCGTACGTGGTCACAAGTAATATATAAGGTTAAGTCCAAATTCGTTCCCACAGGGATCAAGTTATGGTTCTTTTCAGTAAATGCACCTATTCAACAATGTATGATCTTAATTCACTGCTAAGATAATTAACAAATATGGGTTTTAATTATCTAAATTAAACTAAGATGCAAAGTAAAAACTAATTAACTAATGAGAATTAAATCTGAATTATTTATAAGAATAAAAACATGGGATCCTAACTTCATTATCTACTTCACTTAGAGTCGTAGCCTTTAATCAATACATGTGATGGTTTTGATATCTGATCGGACAACACGAAATAAGTAAAAGCTACCTCTCGGTATACTAATACCAAACTACGCATGCATCCAAAAAAGAGATAGAAGATGGGTAGACACCAATTATGTTTAGACCCTATATCTCTATAGAATTTGAAAACATAAAGGTTGAAGCACAAGTTATCCACATAGATCACATAGGGCAGCATAATATCTCTATTTACGCAACAAATCATGATGTTAAAACATCAACCTATCCTATGCTAGCATGGCAAGTTCTAAATCTCAAGATCCACTCTCGTTTAGCAAGAGATTAACAAATTAGATGTTCGCGACGCATCTAAATACATGAAACACAACCATACGAGGATATCAAGAATTCACCACACATAAATCTTTAAAGCATACAAACTACTAAGCTACATAGATAAATCCGTTAGAATCCCATGACAACGATTAGCTCATAATTGAACCGTTCATCGCCATGGGATTAGATGAAAACATGACATAAAACAAGATATGAATAAAAGAAGTAATTATATTAATAAACAAAGAGTTAAGAAAACAAATCTAGAATCCAGAATAACACAAAAGATGAAGTAGATCTAGATCTGTTGCTTGTCACGAGCGTTGAATCCTTCTGTCCTTTTCTCCCTTGCAGATCTAAGCTATGTTACAATAATATTAACTAATAATATGTCTATCTCTATTACAATGGTATGATATATTTAAATAGGCTCTAAAAGTCTTCCCCAGCAAGAAAATACAAAAACAGAATTATAATAGAATTTCTGCAAGATACGTTTACTAAATTGATTCTGTTTTTAAGGAAAATTCGTGGCTTACTTTTCTTCAGATTTTCTGGAACGTTCCCAACGTAATTGGACCTCTGGATTACCTTAGAATGATAGAGAATCTCGTTATCTTCGCGTGGACTGCTTACGGGCCTCAAACGGACTTCTAGAACTCAAGATATGGCCACAACAGTGTAGACTGCGCAACCCTTCTCAGAAATTCGAATTTTAATCAATTAATTCCCCAAAAATTATAGAAGCATCCACCTTTGTCAACATTCTCGTAATTCTGCACAACTAAGCAAAACACATCAAAACCACCACAAACTTGAGTCCAAAACAATCAATTTAAGCCGATATGGAACGCTCCAAGTGGATATAAAATCCACTTATCACACCCCCAAACTTAAACCGATGCTTGTCCTCAAGCATAAACAATTACAACTAACTAACTAACTAACTAACTAGTACCACTTCCGTAGGTGATCACGGTTGCATTTGGCATATGCAACAAGCCCTTTAAACCCATAGGCAGCCCTAGTGGACGAGTAAGGTCTCGTGAGGGCCTATAGCGAATGTACCCACAAAATCCATTTAACCTAATGCAATGCAATGCATGAATGCAACTAATATGAAAAATGCAACGATCCCCTTCAAACTAACCAAAACCAACTAGCAAGCAAATATCTCAAAGAATGCAACTAAATCAAAATAGAGCTCGACTAAGTTCCCGTATACTAACAATACATGAACAGAAACGTGCGTGTGTGCAATGCTCATCAGAAATACTCCCAAAACTAGGTCAATAATCATACATGCTCTTCGTCAAGACAATCACAGGTTTATAAATAGAATAGACTGTAAACACTTCATAACCTAGGAACACCTCCATCCTTATCCAAGGTAGACAGAAATTCATGCTTTATTACTAACTACTATGACACATATATACAATCATGCTTATTTAACCGTGCAATGGATGAGACCCCGAAAGACTTATACAATAATACCCATGTAGCGAGCGTTGGGTTAGTGGATCCCAGACTATAAAAGCCTTAGGTCACTAGGCACAAAGTCCCCGCGAACTTAATTGCTCGAGTATTAAAGAGCTCACCCTGGTTAATTCTGCATATAAACAATTGACACTTTTGACTTTTTTTTTCCTCTTTTTTTTTCTTTTTTTCTGCTTTTTTTTTTCTTTTCTATGCAATCTGGAATGAGAATTCTCAATTCCAACCCTAGACTACTCATATAAATATGAGCCGGCTACTAGCCATTTGACATCTAGCAATTATTGACAACTATTTACAATTTAAGCATGAAATCCCTGTTTTCCCCCAAACTTAGACTTTAGTGATCCTACGCCATCAAGGGAATAACGAAAATTCTAAATATAAACAAGTGATTAAATCTCAAACAACCAAACAAGCATAACCTCAACCTAGCCCAAAAGCAAACGATGAGACTGTGTAATTAGTTTTGTTTCTGAAACACATAAGTCAATTTCATAGAAACTATAAGTCAACCCTCTATTCATCATTACCACACTCAATTAGACACCTACCTACCAATCAGAATTAGCTCGTTCTAAGGGATCATGAAATATGCATGCTATGCAAATGCAACTAATATGAACTCACACGGTAAACGAAAAATAAAAACAGAATGTCCTATATGAAACAAACATAATTAATACGAACATATATGCATGAATTACTACAACTAATATGCAAAACATGAAATCCTACATGAACACATAATACAACAACAACTACTAAACCCTCAAACCACCCCCAAACTTAAAATATTTAATGTCCGCATTGAATGGAAGTAAATACGAGGGAAAGTAGAAAACATACCTAACCAGCTGAATCATAACCCTCCTCGAATGAATCTGGTGGAGGACAATGCGAACGAGTTCCATAGACTGGCCACTTCCCAAATAACAAGAATACTACAAAACCCCCAATTACAAGAACACAAATTCGTAAAAATAATATTAGAGAAAAAGAAAAACCAATTACGAATCAAAGAGGTGAACTTGTAATTAATTCCTCTTTAGAATTGAATTTAAATAAATAGAAGAGGAATTGGATTTGTATGTATAGGTGGGTATATATAATGGAGGGATCGGGTGAATAAAAATTGAACGTGTAAGGGAGAAATTTTGAGTGGGTATGAATTTTGAGGTAAGATAGAAAAAGGATTTAATAAATTAGAGAAAAAGAATTTGAATTGATATAGGTTTAGAGATTTGAGGAGAAGATGGGGGGATTTTGGAATTTATATAGGATTAGGATAAAATTTGGGGGTGATAGAATAAAATTGGAAAAGGAATTTTTTTTTTTTTTTGGGTTTGAAATTTTTTTTTTATATACAAAGGAAAGAAAAGAAAAAAAAACAAAAAAAATCAGCTCAAAAAAAAAAATTGATCCTGCGCAGCCTGCTTAAAGCAGGCGCAGCCTGCCTACAGTACAGTCACGCATGCGCCTGCGTGACACGCCCGAATTTTTTTTTTTTCACACAACACTCACAACACTCATTTTTTTTTCACACTCTTTTTTTTTTCCAACACTCATTTTTTTTCCTTCTCTCTACACTACACTCTATTTTTTTTCTACACTAATGCGTGGGTTGCCTCCCACGAAGCGCTTCTTTAACGTCAATAGCTTGACGTTACTTCCAAGCCTCCATTAAGGATGATAATAGTTTGCCTGGTCCTCTCTTCGCGAGACTTCATCGTCATCACGGCGGCACACTTTCTGCCCCTTCTCCTCGCTTGGGCTATTCGTATAAAAAATATGTCCTGTTCCAATGCCTTCTTCTGTTGACCCAAAATCTGTCAATTTGTAGAACAACACACACTCGCGGGCTTCGGTTGAATATAATGGAGGAGGGTAAATGTAAGTTTCTGAAGCCTTTGGTTCCTCAAAGAGAACTTCCTCCATTGGCTCTAATGCGCTACCTCTATCTTTAAACTCTGAGACAGGTAGAAGACCTGCATCTTTCCCATGTTCTTCATCCTCTTGGTACGCACATACCAATTCTTGAAATTTGTGCAGCTCATCAATGTCTGTCTCAAATTGTGCCCTTTCCAAATCATCCACCTCACTAGCTTGATCAAATTCCTCACATGGCTTGTGAACACTCACCTCCTCTTGGAATTTGTCTTCTTCAATTATGCATGCAGTACCTTGCTCCAAGTCATCGTTATTTTCTGGAATTGCCTTTCGTATGGATTGTTGTTTCTCTTGTTCCAAGACACTCAAAACTTGAGCAACTAGTGTCTCCATAGATTTGAGATTCTTCTCATGACCCTCTACAAGCATCGTAATCTCCTTCCTAATCTCCTTCAAATCATCAACCTCATCTGACTGAAAAGTAGGAGTAGGTTGCTGATGTTGAAACTCTTCACTTCCAAAGAAATATGACATGTCTGGAACATCTTGCTGGTACTGTTGAGGATGGTATGGAAAATATGGTTGTTCCTCATAAGTGACATATGGATCAACTCCTTCGTAGTAACAATATTGTGAGGGATCATGAACGCCAAAACACCGCTCACATTGATAAGGCATGGATGTCCTTGAATATGCCCACCATGGCAACTCCTCGCATGCCATCTTCAAACACTCAAGTACCTGAAACTCACCAAACTACAAAATAGGTAAGAAAAACAAATCCGAGTCAGTGAACTCTAACGACCACTATTGACAAGCACATAAACCAAAAATAAAACACCGATGATCCCCGGCAGCGGCGCCAAAAACTTGTTAACACAAAATCACGCAAGCGTACGTGGTCACAAGTAATATATAAGGTTAAGTCCAAATTCGTTCCCACGGGGATCAAGTTATGGTTTTTTTCAGTAAATGCACCTATTCAACAATGTATGATCTTAATTCACTACTAAGATAATTAACAAATATGTGTTTTAATTATCTAAATTAAACTAAGATGCAAAGTAAAAACTAATTAACTAATGAGAATTAAATCTGAATTACTTATAAGAATAAAAACATGGGATCCTAACTTCATTATCTACTTCACTTAGAGTCGTAGCCTTTAATCAATACATGTAATGGTTTTGATATCTGATCGGACAACACGAAATAAGTAAAAGCTACCTCTCGGTATACTAATACCAAACTACGCATGCATCCACAAAAGAGATAGAAGATGGGTAGACACAAATTATGTTTAGACCCTATATCTCTATAGAATTTGAAAACATAAAGGTTGAAGCACAAGTTATCCACATAGATCACATAGGGCAGCATAATATCTCTATTAACGCCACAAATCATGATGTTAAAACATCAACCTATCCTATGCTAGCATGGCAAGTTCTAAATCTCAAGATCCACTCTCGTTTAGCAAGAGATTAACAAATTAGATGTTCGCGACGCATCTAAATACATGAAACACAACCATACGAGGATATCAAGAATTCACCACACATAAATCTTTAAAGCATACAAACTACTAAGCTACATAGATAAATCCGTTAGAATCCCATGACAACGATTAGCTCATAATTGAACCGTTCATCGCCATGGGATTAGATGAAAACATGACATAAAACAAGATATGAATAAAAGAAGTAATTATATTAATAAACAAAGAGTTAAGAAAACAAATCTAGAATACAGAATAACACAAAAGATGAAGTAGATCTAGATCCGTTGCTTGTCACGAGCGTTGAATCCTTCTCTCCTTTTCTCCCTTGCAGATCTAAGCTATGTTACAATAATATTAACTAATAATATGTCTATCTCTATGACAATGGTATGATGTGTTTAAATAGGCTCTAAAAGTCTTCCCCAGCAAGAAAATACAAAAACAAAATTATAATAGAATTTCTGCAAGATACGTTTCCTAAATTGATTCTGTTTTTAAGGAAAATTCGTGGCTGACTTTTCTTCAGATTTTCTGGAATGTTCCCAACGTAATTGGACCTCTGGACTACCTTAGAATGATAGAGATTCTCGTTATCTTCGCGTGGACTGCTTACGGGCCTCAAACGGACTTCTAGAACTCAAGATATGGCCACAACAGTGTAGACTGCGCAACCCTTCTCAGAAATTCGAATTTTAATCAATTAATTCCCCAAAAATTATAGAAGCATCCACCTTAGTCAACATTCTCGAAATTCTGCACAACTAAGCAAAACACATCAAAACCACCACAAACTTGAGTCCAAAACAATCAATTTAAGCCGATATGGAACGCTCCAAGTGGATATAAAATCCACTATCATCAAGCTTGATAATTGTACTCTTGCCCTATGTCACTCTTCTTCTCCTGTTTCTTCTGAAAAGATCCTTTGCTAAATCTTCTCCTGTTGAATCTTCCTTTCTTGAAAGCTTTAGCAAACATAGCAAAGAGTTCTTGCATCTCTAATTCAGAATCATTATCTTCAGAGTCTATATCTGCAGTCTCTGACTCAGAACTTTCTTTGCTCTTCTTCTTCCTCAAGTTTCTTTCAGTAAATTTAGACTTTTGTTCTGAAAGCTTCTTTGATTCAGAATGAGCAGTGAATGCAACAGTTTTCAACTTTCCTTCACTCCTGCTCTTTTTCTGCTGCCTGTCAAGTTCAAAAGCTCTCAATTTTCCATAAAATGCTTCTAATGATATTTCATCCAGATCATTAGCTTCCTCAATTGCAGATATCTTCTCATTGTAGAAATCAGGAAGAGCTTTAATGAACTTAGTATTCATATCCTCCAAGTCATAATATTTACCATGCATGGCCATCTCATTGATGAGTTTAGTAAACATATCAAAGGTGTCAGTAAGTGACTCACCAGACTTGGATTCAAAGTACTCATACTGTTGTATGAGAAGTGTCCTCATATTCTTCCTGAAAGGTTTTGTTCCTTCACAGTGAACCTTTAGATTGTCCCATATCTCCTTAGTAGTTTTACAAAAGAGAACATAGTTAGTGAGAACAGAATCAAGACTGTTGAATAGTAAGTTTCTTATTTGAGCATCCTTAAGAACGTTCTCCTTTTCCTTATCTGTCCATTCAGATTTAGGCTTCTCTGCTGTATGTTCTGGAACAACTTTTCCTTCGATAGTTGCTTGAGAAACAAGCCTTGTTGGAACAAAAGGCCCATCTCTGATTCTGTCAAGATAATCAGGATCTGTTGCTTCTAGGTGATGCAACACCTTCACTTCCCGTAGAGTATATTCGTTTCTTTTGAGCATAGGGATCTTAGTATTACCATCTGTAACACCCACACTTTACCATATTAATAAACAGGCTTTTTATAAGAAAATAAATATTTTTACGGGAAAATTTCAGAAAATTTTGACATGATGTATTTATAAATATGACTAACCACCTGTCCAAATCAACAAAACTAATCCAACTACATCCAAATCTGCTCACAATAGAATATTGACAAAATCATTAAGAAATATAAATTCTAACTCACCAAGACCGCTCACAGGTCACAGTATGAAACAACTACTAATTAACTATTACAACCCGAATCCGAACAAAATAATATAGAATTAATGTGAATAAATAAGGTCACCGTCTAACTAGATATTTAACCTTGTCCAGTTCCCAACCACTAACCAATGAGAATCTGTAACCAGGACGTCTCCTCTCGCTGCCTATAGAGCAATACCAACTGATCACTAGTTCCTCCTATCACCTCTAACAACTGGAGAAATAAACAGAAACAAGAGAGAGCCAACAATGCTCATCAAGTGCAATAGTGATAGAAATTTTTAAAATAAACGTTGACAATTCTGATAAACAAAAGGAGTTTCATCTCATTATTTGGAATAATCAGTGAGATCAACTTTTAGATTGCCACAAGAGCCAACAATTCACCATTAATAATTTGCAACAGAAACTAGAACTGATAAAAGTTCTGATATCAAAATATTACCGAAACAGACTTCCAAGGAGTCAAGAACTAACATCTCAATCGCAGAATATAGATTAGAATTGGAATTTTTATTTATATTTTAAAAAAACAATAAGGTTAGGCTGCTGATCAGTCACGCAGTAACCCCGGACAAACGCACACAGCAATGTCCTTAATTGGATCCATGGCACACATTGGCCTTAACTTCCGACCATGATAAGGTCCCACCCCGTAGGGTTTTATGCCCCAAGGGCCACTTTTTAAAAACATTTCCAATTCTATATCATCCATAACAGGTGTCGGGACAATCGACAACCCTTGATATCCAACAACTGGAAACTCACGTCCAGAATAATAACTCAAGATTAAGAGTTAATAACAAACAACAACTTCGCTTAGTATCGACAAGTTCGATACACTACAGGGAACAAACAAATAATCAAGATTTTTAAAAGATATCAACAATTTTGATACCAACTAGGGTGGGGATTCTAAAGAATGTCAAATCGAATTGATATCAACAAGACCGATATGAATAACTAGAATTATAACATCAACAACTTACGCAAAGAGAAATTTCATTTGAATAGGAATAAAGATATAAATTGCAATAATATTTTCAACAATTGAAATTCTAGACTAAAGCAAGGTGATAGTCAAGTATTGAACATTTATCAAAACTTATACACTCTGAAGAGTTTGAGCTTCCATAAGCGGATAAAATAGTTTAGGACAATTATTGCAAAACAATTTCATTATAAAAAGGTTCAGATCATCTTAGAGAAAACATTGTCCAAATGGAAATCCATTAGTGAAAATATGCTAGATCAGGAATTTTGCCAACGGGTTTTCGTAAAAGTTAAGAAAACTTGGATTTCCTTGTTTAGAAACTTCTTAAGAGTATTTGACGGAAATAGAAGAGATGGCGCTAAAGTGTGGAAAAGGTTATTCATAAGATTCTTTGTAAAACCGACATTTAAATTATGGGTGGAAAAAGTGAATAGCATCATGCTAATTTGAAGAAGTATATATATATCATCTTTCACTATACTTGACCAAATCATTTCATACAACAAATAAACTAAACTGCATCACTTGAACGATAAGTGAATAGCAATAACACCTGCCTCGATTTACGGAGTTCCTGACTTTCACCTCGATCCTCAACTCAACTTATGACAACCCTTAGTTGCTAGCCTTTTATTTAGCCCTACTTCCCTTTCCTTCTTCGTAACTCATCAATTTCCACATCCATTCACACTCTCGGCTTTGATACTCGTCCTTCTGTTCATCTTTCAGATTACCCGCGCTCTGACCTTGACCAAGTCTCCCATTCGAACCTTTACAAGGTCAATCACCATTTCAGTACTAATTCAAGCAAAACCTTATCGTTTGCTCTATTCTACCCATGCGCGTCCTATAACGCTTACATATACAATACATATAGACATATTCATTCATATTCACATAATAGCCTTTCTATAATCAACTAAGTCACATAAACACATCACCTAACCATTTCCAAACAACACAACCACTTAATATTTAAAACCACGACATATTCTCGAAATAATCCACTGATACATATACTTAAACCCTTAGTAAACATAACACACCTTCAAGCATTGAAATTAAATAGGTTAAATAAGTTTTAAATAGATTTACAGGGGATTTTTAGAAAATTTCGGCATGAGGTATTCGTTTATCGGACTATGGGCACAGCCCCTCAATATCAATCAAAATAATTCATCCCTGCTTTTACAAAAATAAAGCTGGCTCAACTGGCAGCAATATATAAGAAAATAAACTCGAATATTGGTGAAACCACCAATTACTTCAAACAATTACAATTTGCATTTAGCACTTAGCAATTACCATTTGAAAATAACTCTTACATCATGTTATCTTGCGAACACAAGTCAAGAACAGTGCCTTAAAACAATTTTCCAAACATTGACATTTATATGAAATTTCAGTTTTAACGTTCTCCTCTTAACCTTTCATAACTCAATAACCGTAACCTTAAATAATGCAAGGTTTTTGCGTACGTAAACTAGAAACAATAGAGAACAGCTGTCTTAAGGAACAATCATCAAAACACCTGTGTAAATGCCTCAATTCTTCTGTCCAAAACAGGACAGTTACTACATACTCTTCATTGTCAGTAAACTACGTTTTCTTTTACCTTAACTCCTTATCCACATGTTCTAAAATTACCAAAATTTATAGAGACCATAATTAGACCTTTCTCCACAACTTTCGTTATTTGGCCAACCAACAATAAAGGCCATAACCTCCTCAAAAACGCTTGTCAAAACAAAGCAAAAATCTGGGAATCAAAATCACCTCTGCGCAGTCTTGGTTCAAACATTTTTCATAAATTGAAAAATTCATCTTTTCCAATGAAATTTTTACATCCCCTTTTAGTTGTTATATACATCTCTCATAGAATTTTCAGGACTTAACTCGCTATTTATCATACAAAAACACCTTCACAAAGTCGAGATAACACTGCAATTCGTGTGTCTCTGCACCTCTTTACTAATAAATTCATAACCCCCAACTTACATATCTATAAATCTTGAAATTTTGAATGGAGCTTCTACAAACTACAAGCAACAACTTTCATGTACAAACTTTAAGATAATTCGGAGCTCAAGGGAACAGAATTTACCGAGTAAAGTGGCGTAGCTGCTGTCTAGGAGCACTGCTTCATCTTCTTCCTCTCTCTCTCTCTCTCTCTCTCTCTCTCTCTCTCTCTCTCTCTCTCTCTCTCTCTCTCTCTCTCTCTCTCTCTCTCTCTCTCTTCCTCATGCCCTGCTGCTACCGTTGCTACCGCTGCTAGCCATCGTCTTCTCCTTCCCCCACCTCTACACATACTCACACACACACACCCTTACATACACGTACACACACACACACACACACATATATGTATATCTCATCTAATTGGTTTAATATTTTCCCCAATTGAATTCCCCAATCTCTTCTTCTTCTCTCCCCCCCCGGTTCTAGAGGTTTCCCGAATGTTGTGTGTGTGATTGTGGTGTTATTGGGCTTGGCCCAATATAATTATATGACTACACCTTATCCGGGCCCAAATACAGCATTCCTCATTCGCTTTTAAAACTAATACGTAACTTTCATAAATCGAAATTAAATATAAAATTCGGAATATTACACTTTTCATTTTTAAAATAAAGAATATAAAATTACGAACACCCACATATTTTTAAAACATTTTTCGGATCAAAAATAAATTAAATATGAATTTTACAAGTTTAGATCCTTTAAATACAATAAGACTCTTAAAATCCTTTTAAAATACTCAAACACCCGAAATAATTCATCGAACAATTTTAAAATCTCAATAAATATATAAAGACAATATCACAAAAGATTTCCTGATTTTTAATTCCTCCGATAATTTTATAAAATCTACAGAGGATCAAAATGCATGATTTAATTATATTTAAATCCTAAAAAAAATATATAAATAAATCACACAACCTTCACAACTTTCCCCAAATCATCATATAAACACATAAGCATCAATTCACATACATTCCACCTTTACAACAATATTCACATAGTATGATTTATAATTTACATTAAATAAATAATTCGAAATTCGAAATTTTCTAGGGCGTTATATCCTTCCCCCCTTCATAGGATTCTGTCCCCAGAATCAATCCTAAGGACCCAAATCATACTACCCCTCAAAATTTTTGCTTTCATTTCCTAGGTTGTATCTTTCAATCTCTAGGATTCCATCATACCATCTCATAAATTTATAAGCTCATTCCTTGAGCCCTCAATTTTTCCGAAATAACCTTAAGCCTTGGTTTCTGAGTCTTATCACACGTGAACGAATATCTTTTCCCCGAAAATCAATATGACTTTTTCGTATAACGAACTATACCCCACGCCAAAACTTATATTACCACGCCAATCCTTCGGAATAATGCAATCGCGCAATTTGCCTTAATTCACAACAATCTACACTTGGCACCATTCTCCTGCTTTTACTTATAATCACACGGTTTCAGATAGAACTGCGAAAAAGAAATCTCAAGAAATCCTTCAATCATTTCTACTCCATTTTTCAAGTAATATGCTGATCAAGAAAGGAATACTTAAGAAGTTTCTTCCTTTCTTTAGTCCTATACTTTTACCAAGTACACAATCTGGAGACTTAACATCATTTCGTCCATTCTCAGTCGCATCCTTACAATCAAATACTATAACCAAACACATACGTATTTAGATGCACATCAAGCATAATTCAATTAACAACTCGATTCTTACTCTCATAAAGTATTCTAGTTCGCTAAATCTTTGCGAAATATAGCATCGATTATTTGCAGCGTTTGATAGCTAATATACTTGTCACCTTGACTGTGACTTCACTCAATACAAGAATAAGATTGAAATATCCAATTTATTACCAATTCTCCGAGGTCACAACTTCACCCGATACTAATCATGAAACAATTCTTCAACAATTTCCAACAAGCTCCCGTTTTTATTAACATGCATATTTTGGGAAAAAAAAATATCAAAAATTCCTCAATTATTCTTACTCCTCTTTCACGTGCAATGTTGCTTGAGAAGAGAATAATCGAAAAAACTTCTAGCCATCCTTCATTTCATTGTTTTACCATGTAACCATTCTGAACTGATGACCATTTTTCTTAAATCATATACATATATCTTACTCGCAGCACACTATTCTGCACCTTCTGAAATCAACTTTCGAATCACAGCTTTGAATACTTGACGAGTTTCCGAATTTAACTTTACACGCTACATCTTCAATCTTTAACACCACTCACATTAACCACGATATCACGACTTTCGAAATTCACATTAAGATCATTGTGCCAAATTTTCTTCCTTTCCTTGGAACTCTTAAAATCGCTCTCGATTGATTTGCATGCTTCATGAGTCTTTCATCATCTTGATATATGATCTACGATCATATTAAATTCTTCGTCTGAATGTTGTTTGAAATCTTATTCATTGGGATATGCTCCGACATAACTGTCTCATTTCTGATATCTCCTTATACAAAACAATTTCAATTTCCTTGGTATAATAACTTCTTGATTTGCTTAATCGTTAAGACCTCAATGTCTGCTTCCAACCTGAAAACGCCGCCTTTATCTTTCTCAAAAATCAAAATTTCCCTTTTTCCAGTCTTACAATTTACTCGCATTTCGTTGTTTGGAAATAAATCTAATCCTGAGTTATTTTTAACTATTTTTCTTTATAGACATCACAATCCACTTCTTATTAACCTCCTTCATAACCATTTTGAATTTCTAGATTCTTGATAATCATAACAGCAGTCTTATTACTCTCCTCATACTTCCACTAAGATTGATATGATACTATTTTTGGCAAAATTCTCATTTTTTCAAGCTCATAACATATAGCTTTAACTTCTGACGTTGCTACTTGTCACCACACTGCCTTTTTGGTTACAGCCACAACTTTTCACATTTATCTCAATAAAATCTCTAGGGATTCTACTCCCGAAATCTTATTTTTGATCATGGGATCTCGTTAATTTCTGCTAATTTTATTTCTATAGGCAACTACGGTGCCCTTACTCTTTTACTCCAAATCTTCGGAATTCCACATTCTTCCCTTAGCTAATTTATATTTTCTACTTAATCATTTGGAACTTCTGGTTTCTCTGTCTTCCTCCTTACTGTCACTTTATTCTATCTTGGTTAGCTTTCCACCATCCTTGATAATTATGACTTTCTACACTGGCTTGCATAAGTTATTTACTCCACATATTCACCTTAACCCTCATTCAGTCTTGGTTCTTCTTGTTAATTCTTACAAACCTTTTCGTTCTGCTTCACTCTACTTTACTCAAGTCAGGCTTCCTTGATTGTAAAATCTTATATCCAACGATGGATTTGAAACTTTCAAAATCTTATGATATTTCATTTACTATCTCTGCCCTTCAGTAGGTGTCCAAAACAAAATCTCTTCGACATTGAACATCTTATACTCAATATCTCCATTACCATTCTCCTTTCGCCCTTAACAATATTTGCAATCATGCCCTCTTCTTTACTGTCATTTTTCCTATCTTCAATTCTTATTAGCCTCGGACCTTGTCCATGTTTTATCGGTTCAGTAATTATTCCAATTTTACACGACATATCTGTTTTAATCACCAAACTCTTAAACGTGCATAACCAATTCTTCATCCATGCAGCTATAGTTCTATCACTTAAGACGTCGTCACGCCCATCTTCGCATTTCTTCATCATTAGGGATTTTTGAAAATATTGAATTTCCGACAAAGGAAGTCAATAAAATGAATGGCATCAAGTATGAATATATACTGGGTTTATTTGATAAAACTTTTTTAAAGGAATTTAACCGAAAGATCAATATGACCTTTGAACTATTTTGAGGTTGCATTTGTCACAGGGTCAACAACCACAGTACATAAAGATGGCCAGTCTTTAGTACCTTAATGACAAACACAATCAGTGGCATCCCAATGGACTTCTATCACATAGATAAGATGTCCCTGAATCCCTATCTACATAGGTTGTTCATCTCAGCTGGAATGGAGAAAATCAAGCGTTCATGATAATGGAAGGGATTCAAGAGTTTCAAAAATTTTCATGTAAAATTGAATCAAGTACTCTCTGAAAAATTCGGATATTTCTGAAGGAACGAGATTGAAGTCGACTAAATCTGAATACAAAACTCGTCATCGATTGATGTATAAAATACTTTTCAATGGATGATTCAATGATTGATCAAGCAAACATTCAAGAAATTCCTAATTATTCATAACCTCACTCTTGTCGGCTAAGCATTAATATACTTAGCTGCCAAAACCGGCCTGACAATAATGAGTTGAATAAATAAGAAGATCTCAATTCATTCTCGATTTTGGACCATCACTGCGCAACGAATGCCTCAGTAACAATACCAACCGAGAATTAATTTACGATAATTGAAAAGAAGAAAAAAAAAGAATAGGGAATTTCTCCAGATAATGACTTGGAATGAATCATTAATTAGGGGTGCACGACTACGCTTAACCTTCAATCCTTGTTAATACTTGTTTTTCACTTCGCATTCTTAACCTTCTCGTACCATCTCCGAAATGTTCACATCGAAACTAATCTCGTAGGATATCCTAAATTCTACGCGAAAATCTCAAGATAACGTCTCTCGGACTAATAGCTCCAGCTGCCCACTTAGCTTACACCGCTTCAGGTTCGCTGTGTTGCTAATAGCCCAATCCTTAAACGATTTGAACTTCTACTTGCGCGATACGCCGAAACCGTTCAATGTCACAACGCTTGCCGAAGTATCCTTTCGCGATCCTTATCCTAAGTCGTTCTACCCGACGTCTATCTTATACACGTACCCTAACCTTTCTATTACTCTATCCCAAATTTCCCACCTAATTGTTTCAGTGACTGTGACCTGTAGCTCTGATACCAACTTGTAACACCCACACTTTACGATATTAATAAACAGGCTTTTTATAAGAAAATAAATATTTTTACGGGAAAACTTCAGAAAATTTTGACATGATGTATTTATAAATATGACTAACCACCTGTCCAAATCAACAAAACTAATCCAACTACATCCAAATCTGCTCACAATAGAATATTGACAAAATCATTAAGAAATATAAATTCTAACTCACCAAGATCGCTCACAGGTCACAGTATGAAACAACTACTAATTAATTATTACAACCCGAATCCGAATAAAATAATATACAATTAATGTGAATAAATAAGGTCACCGTCTAACTAGATATTTAACCTTGTCCAGTTCCCAACCACTAACCAATGAGAATCTGTAACCAGGACGTCTCCTCTCGCTGCCTATAGAGTAATACCAACTGATCACTAGTTCCTCGGATCACCTCTAACAACTGGAGAAATAAACAGAAACAAGAGTGAGCCAACAATGCTCAGCAAGTGCAATAGTGATAGAAATTTTTAAAATAAACGTTGACAATTCTGATAAACAAAAGGAGTTTCATCTCATTATTTGGAATAATCAGTGAGATCAACTTTTAGATTGCCACAAGAGCCAACAATTCACCATTAATAATTTGCAACAGAAACTAGAACTGATAAAAGTTCTGATATCAAAATATTACCGAAACAGACTTCCAAGGAGTCAAGAACTAACATCTCAATCGCAGAATATAGATTAGAATTGGAATTTTTATTTATATTTAAAAAAAAACAATAAGGTTAGGCTGCTGATCAGTCACGCACTAACCCCGGACAAACGCACACAGCAATGTCCTTAATTGGATCCATGGCACACATTGGCCTTAACTTCCGACCATGATAAGGTCCCACCCCGTAGGGTTTTATGCCCCAAGGGCCACTTTTTAAAAACATTTCCAATTCTATATCATCCATAACAGGTGTCGGGACAATCGACAACCCTTGATATCCAACAACTGGAAACTCACGTCCAGAATAATAACTCAAGATTAAGAGTTAATAATAAACAACAACTTCGCTTAGTATCGACAAGTTCGATACACTACAGGGAACAAACAAATAATCAAGATTTTTAAAAGATATCGACAAGTTCGATACCAACTAGGGTGGGGATTTTATAGAATGTCAATTCGAATGGATATCAACAAGACCGATATGAATAACTAGAATTATAACATCAACAACTTACGCAAAGAGAAATTTCATTTGAACAGGAATAAAGATATAAATTGCAATAATATTTTCAACAATTGAAATTCTAGACTAAAGCAAGGAGATAGTCAAGTATTGAACATTTATCAAAACTTATACACACTGAAGAGTTTGAGCTTCCATAAGCGGATAAAATAGTTTAGGACAATTATTGCAAAACAATTTCATTATAAAAAGGTTCAGATCATCTTAGAGAAAACATTGTCGAAATGGAAATCCATTAGTGAAAATATGCTAGATCAGGAATTTTGCCAACGGGTTTTCGTAAAAGTTAAGAAAACTTGGATTTCCTTGTTTAGAAACTTCTTAAGAGTATTTGACGGAAATAGAAGAGATGGCGCTAAAGTGTGGAAAAGGTTATTCATAAGATTCTTTGTAAAACCGACATTTAAATTATGGGTGGAAAAAGTGAACAACATCATGCTAATTTGAAGAAGTATATATATATATATCATC
Source organism: Saposhnikovia divaricata (assembly GCA_036435485.1). Lineage (NCBI taxonomy): Eukaryota > Viridiplantae > Streptophyta > Magnoliopsida > Apiales > Apiaceae > Saposhnikovia > Saposhnikovia divaricata. The sequence continues at coordinate 125,404,331 of CM071598.1, forward strand.
TTTCACTATACTTGACCAAATCATTTCATACAACAAATAAACTAAACTGCATCACTTGAATGATAAGTGAATAGCAATAACACTTGCCTCGATTTATGGAGTTCCTGACTTTCACCTCGATCCTCAACTCAACTTATGACAGCCCTTAGTTGGCAGCCTTTTATTTAGCCCTACTTCCCTTTCCTTCTTCGTAACTCATCAATTTCCACATCCATTCACACTCTCGGCTTTGATACTCGTCCATCTGGTCATCTTTCAGATTACCCGCGCTCTGACCTTGACCAAGCCTCCCATTCGAACCTTTACAAGGTCAATCACCATTTCAGTACTAATTCAAGGAAAACCTTATCGTTTGCTCTATTCTACCCATGCGCGTCCTATAACGCTTACATATACAATACATATAGACATATTCATTCATATTCACATAATAGCCTTTCTACAATCAACTAAGTCACATAAACACATCACCTAACCATTTCTAAACAACACAACCACTTAATATTTAAGACCACGACATATTCTCGAAATAATCCACTGATACATATACCCAAACCCTTAGTAAACATAACACACCTTCAAGCATTGAAATTAAATAGGTTAAATAAGTTTTAAATAGATTTGCAGGGGATTTTTAGAAAATTTCGGCATGAGGTATTCGTTTATCGGACTATGGGCACAGCCCCTCAATATCAATCAAAATAATTCATCCCTGCTTTTACAAAAATAAAGCTGGCTCAACTGGCAGCAACATATAAGAAAATAAACTCGAATATTGGTGAAACCACCAATTACTTCCAACAATTACAATTTGCATTTAGCACTTAGCAATTACCATTTGAAAATACCTCTTACATCATGTTATCTTGCCAACACAAGTCAAGAACAGTGCCTTAAAACAATTTTCCAAACATTGACATTTATATGAAATTTTAGTTTTAACGTTCTCCGCTTAACCTTTCATAACTCAATAACCGTAACCTTAAATAATGCAAGGTTTTCGCGTACGTAAACTAGAAACAATAGAGAACAGCTGTCTTAAGGAACAATCATCAAAACACGGGTGTAAATGCCTCAATTCTTCTGTCCAAAACAGGACAGTTACTACATACTCTTCATTGTCAGTGAACTAAGTTTTCTTTTACCTTAACTCCTTATCCACATGTTCTAAAATTACCAAAATTTACAGAGACCATAATTAGACCTTTCTCTACAACTTTCGTTCTTTGGCCAACCAACAATAAAGGCCATAACCTCCTCAAAAACGATTGTCAAAACAAAGCAAAAATCTGGGAATCAAAATCACCTCTGCGCAGTCTTGGTTCAAACATTTTTCATAAATCGAAAAATTCATCTTTTCCAATGAAATTTTTACATCCCCCTGTTAGTTGTTATATACATCTCTCATAGAATTTTCAGGACTTAACTCGCTCTTTATCATACAAAAACACCTTCACAAAGTCGAGATAACACTGCAATTCGTGTGTCTCTGCACCTCTTTACTAATAAATTCATAACCCCCAACTTACATATCTATAAATCTTGAAATTTTGCATGGAGCTTCTACAAACTACAAGCAACAACTTTCATGTACAAACTTTAAGCTAATTCGGAGCTCAAGGGAACAGAATTTACCGAGTAAAGTGGCGTAGCTGCTGTCTAGGAGCACTGCTTCATCTTCTTCCTCTCTCTCTCTCTCTCTCTCTCTCTCTCTCTCTCTCTCTCTCTCTCTCTCTCTCTCTCTCTCTCTCTCTCTCTCTCTCTCTCTCTCTCTCTCTCTCGCTCTCTCTCTCTCTCTCTCTCTCTCTCTCTCTCTCTCTCTCTCTCTCTCCTCTCTCTCTCTCTCTCTCTCTCTCTCTCTCTCTTCCTCATGCCCCGCTGCTACCGTTGCTACCGCTGCTAGCCATCGTCTTCTCCTTCCCCCACCTCTACACATACTCACACACACACACACCCTTACATACACGTACACGTACACACACACACACATATATGTATATCTCATCTAATTGGTTTAATATTTTCCCCAATTGAATTCCCCAATCTCTTCTTCTTCTCTCCCCCCCGGTTCTAGAGGTTTCCCGAATGTTGTGTGTGTGATTGTGGTGTTATTGGGCTTGGCCCAATATAATTATATGACTACACCTTATCCGGGCCCAAATACAGCATTCCTCATTCGCTTTTAAAACTAATACGTAACTTTCATAAATCGAAATTAAATATAAAATTCAGAATATTACACTTTTCATTTTTAAAATAAAGAATATAAAATTACGAACACCCACATATTTTTAAAATATTTTTCGTATAAAAAATGAATTAAATATGAATTTTACAAGTTTTGATCCTTTAAATACAATAAGACTCTTAAAATCATTTTAAAATACTCAAACACCCGACATAATTCATCGAACAATTTTAAAATCTCAATAAATATATAAAGATAATATCACAAAAGATTTCCTGATTTTTAATTCCTCCGATAATTTTATAAAATCTACAAAGGATCAAAATGCATGATTTAATTATATTTAAATTCTAAAAAAAAATATAAATAAATGACACAACCTTTTCAACTTTCCCCAAATCATCACATAAACACATAAGCATCAATTCACATACATTCCACCTTTACAACAATATTCACATAATATGATTTATAATTTACATTAAATAAATAATTCGAAATTCGAAATTTTCTAGGGCGTTATACCATCCTTGTAACCAGACATGATTGCAGATCTTTATGATTATTCGAAATCAACCTCCTCTGATACCAATTGTTAACTCGAATAACTTGTAGAAGGGGGGTTGAATACAAGTTATATAATCATGTCTGATTTTTGCTTGATTAGATGAACAAGAATAAACGAATGAATCAAACTTTGTTTGTATTAAATAAATCAAATACAAACTCTACCAAAGGTGTACAATACCTTTAACAGCTGTTGACAATACAAATCTCTCTCTGTTTGTTTCAAACTCTCGAATACAAACCTAATACAGAGCTTCACACGATATGCACTCAAAAATCCACAATCCGCTCTTTTACAATGATATAGAGAGAGTATTTATAATGCTTCCTATCAACTAATAACAGAAAGTAATGATCTATACATGACAATGTTCTGCCGTCCAGTTGATAGTTTCCATCAATAGAAAATTCTTTCCTTCATGATATCTTCTTGCTTGTTCTTCAAAACAACGATCCTGTTTTATAGCACTTGCCAGTTTCTGTAGCATCCATAATGACATCATCAGTAACACGACTGATATCAGGATTCCACCTTGCATCAGGATTCGACATCCATCAGTATTTGACTTGGCGTATCAGGATTTAATCTCAGTTCCTGACATGTAGTCCTTGATGCACTGCTGTTCCTGACTAAACTCTACAGATTACTGTCTAACGCATATATCCTATAAAAAGTGCTAAATCCTTTATAATATCAGGATTTACAAGAAGTATAAGCAAAATTCTATTCTCAACATCACAACTTATGAATTATTCCTAACATAGAATATTTAAAATAGCAAGAATGAGCCAAAAATGCCCAGCAAGTTTTATATCACGAGAATATATATATAAAAGGTATATTTTCATTACCAACAACATAATTTCCAAAAGATGCTATTTAGAAAAAGAATCCCGCCATTTGCATTCGCAGGTAGCATAATGCACTCCTATGCTCTCCACCCTTTTTGAGTACTAATTATATATATATACATCAATACTTTTTAAGAAATGAACCCTTGGGTTCTCCTCCATACTGAATATTACCCATATACATTGGGCGATTATATACTTCCATTACTAATAATGGACCCTATTCAGGAGATTTCCCTCGTCATCTATCCGTAAAGGATGATCAGTCCTATTACAGCTACTGTTTGCTACCGGTAGAGGATGAGTATGCCTCCTCACCCTAAGTGCTAATGGTAGAGGATGAGTATGCCTCCTCACCCTAAGATATACTGGTAGAGGATGAGTACGCCTCCTCACCCTATGATATACTGTAGAGGATGAGTACGCCTCCTCACCCTAATATATACTGGTAGAGGATGAGTACGCCTCCTCACCCTAAGATATACTACTATCATCTATATTATCCGGATGACAACAATCAACAGCAAGGTATATGCATTAAATTGCAAGAAGAAAATATCTCCGATAAGTAATCAACTGGATAGAATAATTTTATTAAATCATCTTTGTTATTTCTCCAGAACAAAGCGGTTTTAAGAGAACTTTTTGAAAATGATATTCATCTAATTAAATAAATTTAATTAGACGAATAAGGTTTATTTGCGATGTTGCCTTCAGGTTAATTATTGCGAAATTCTTTTAAAAAGCTTTGTCCGAGTTTTCGATAATTCAATTCTCCTCAGCACTTCGTGCTCATCGCCTACTCCTTATGTTACATCATCTACTTGGAACGTAGGTTACTTCTAACCATATTTCCATTATCTCCTCATTATGTTTACTAGCATTTTACTACTATTACGAACAACTTTCATTACAAAATATCTCTACTCCGAACGATAGAGTAAGAGTTGGTATACTTGCAATTATGGATCGAAAACTTAATCAGCATACTCATGTTTTTAAAATATATAAATACTCTGAACAATAGAGTATGAACTAGTAAACTTGCCTGGTACTCTGGATGCAGTAAGGGCTCGTGACAGTGTCTGACAATCTAAACAAAAGTCAACAAAAACATTTGATTAATCCCCTATAACTTCCACTGATAACTCGATGCTTAAACATGTAAGCAAATCACAAATAAGTTACTAAGGGGTCCCTCTAGACTCGTACTACGTCCATGCTAATCGACAAACACCTTAGTCATAAGTTTAGTCCAAAATCAATCCTCGAATCCATGTTTAACGTAAGATATTTTGTACCTCTTACTAACCATTTATAGCCTCGTTCTTTTACACCAATATGTTGCATTGATAATTCTTAACAAGTTTCGTGTTTTAGTCGACTCGAAATTCCTCTTTTAACTTAGCCAAAACGGATGGTCAATGTAGCACCTCTAGAGTTGACTTTCCTGAAAATTACTATTCCTTGACTCGTACTCCAACACTTTTAATAAATCACTGGAAACGTATTCCAATACGAAAACACCTGTAAAATCATCTTTTATATTTTTAATATTTATCATAAAAATCTTGATTCAAAAAAATGGGTCTAGATAGGTTAAATGTAATTTCGAAGTTGGGTTAACTGCGGATTCTTACTATTTGCACCACTTTTACTAAAACCTTCATAACTCGATAACCGTTAACTCAAATGACGCACCGTTTTCGCGTGCACGATCTAGAGAATGTCTAGAAGGTAACCAAATCAAGACAAGGCTCTGATCAGAAGAGGTATTTTTCGTAATTTACAAAACATGGCAGGAGGTTTACAATGAATAGTATCACCTCCTAAAATGGCTTTTCCACTTGCGCAACCTCGGCTTACGCATTTTTATAAAATTGAAAAATAATGTTTTTAACTCGAAATCTTCACACAAACCTTGCTAAATGACCTTAGTATTAATCCTCAAAATTTCATATTATAATCCGACTATTAAGGGTCTCAATCATAGCCTCAAAGTAGGTATATTTCGGTAATTCCATTCCTCGAACAACTTTCACTAAAATGGTCATATCTCCTAAACCGTAAACTCTTTGACATGATTCTTGCGGCCAAATAAACTAGACAACACTATCTACACAATAAGGGCAGTGGTTACCATTTAAACAAAGTTATGGTCTCGGGTGGCAGCTATTTTTACGAGCTAACAAAATTTTACCATTACGATGGCTATAACCCGGACATTTCCATTTTACAAACACTACAACCAAGCCATACCAGGCAACCAATCATCCTCAACAAACATCCGTTATACTTTTCTAAGACCAATGGTGGGGTTCAAAATCAACACCCATCATTTTACCCATCCGTTATACTTAACGTGAACTCATCTTTACATTAACATCAAAACTATACCAAAACTCATATAAACTCAAAAGGTGGGTTAGGGTTTTACCTTTCTTGATGCTCTCACAGCACTAACAAAGCTTTGTACACCTTATAATAGCCTTGTGTAGCCTTAACAAAGCCTAAAAAGCCGTGAACAAATCATAAAAACAACTTAAAACACTAGTCCTTACTATTCATCATCACTTAATCTGTAAAAAATCGAAAATTTAGAGATTCGTTCTCAAATTTTTACCACATCTTCTACTCTTCAAGGGCTTTCTTTTGAGTCCTAGCTCATCACCAGGGGATGCTTGAAGCTCGACTTATTGATTTTCTAAGACGAGAGGTCGAAACTGCCATGGATTGGACAGTTTTGATTCTCCAACTTAGAGGAGGGATTTGACTAGGCTACCCTCCTTTGTTGGCCATGAAATTTTAAACGTATGTTATCCATATAATGAGGAATCTATGGTTAAAATTTGGTGATTTATGAATGGATAGAAGTGGAGATATGAATTTTTCTTTCGCTTTGGTTTCTGCTGGGCAGTTTGTGTGTTCTTGGTTTTCTCTTGCTTTCCTCCAATCTTGACTTGTCAACTTTACTTTTGATGATATTTCCAGATAAGATCAGTTGTATATGGCTGTGTTGATCATCTTGGGGCTTGTGCAAAGAGTGTTGGATAAGCTTGTTTGATTTCTTTTGTTTTTGGAATTGATTTAAGTGATTTAAATCAATTAAGTCCTAAATTGTTTTGTTTTAATCCTTGGACTAAATCTTTTAATCCACTTGATATAATCCTCTTTATGATCATGTATGGTATCTAATCTCGATATGAACTCAATACATAATCCATAATTCGTTCGATTAATCGTTTAATCTCGTTTAGCGATTTCTAGAACGCTCGTTATACTAACTCAGTGGTTTTCGTCCTAATTCCTTAAATCACCTTATATAGAATAATAAAATATAAAATCCTCAAATCCTCAAATTAAATATACCACTTGTCTTGATCGCATTGATATGTACTTCATTGCCCGGTCAAATATGTTAGGAATAATTCATAAGTTGTGATGTTAAGAATAGAATTTTGCTAATACTTCTTGTAAATCCTGATCTTATAAAGGATTTAGCACTTTGTATAGGATATATGTGTTAAACAGTAATCTTTAGAATTTAGTCAGGAACAGTGCGTCAGAGACTACATGTCAGGAACAGAGTATGGGGACTACATGTCAAGAACAGAGGAGCAGATCCTGATACAGTAAGTCAGATCCTGATCAAATACTAATGGGATAATCAGATCCTGATGCAATGGGAAATCCTGATATCAGTCGTGTTACTGATGATGTCAGTCGTGTTACTGATGATGTCATTATGGATGCTACAGAAACTGACAATTGCTATAAAACAGGATCTTTGTTTTTGGAAAACAAGCAAGAAGATATCGTGAAGGAAACGAATTCTCTATTGATGGAAACTATCAACTGGACGGCAGAACATTGTCATAGATAGATTATAAATCTGTTATTAGTTGATAGGTAGCATTATAAATACTTTCTCAATATCATCGTAAAAAAGTGTGAGCGAGTGAGTTCGTAAGTTTTGTATTCGGGAGTTCGAAACAAACAGAGAGAGAGATTTATATTGTCAGCAGTTGCTAAAGGTATTGTACACCTTTGGTAGAGTTTGTATTTGACTATTTTAATACAAACAAAGTTTGATTTATTCATTTATTCTTGTTCATATAATCAAGCAAAAATCAGACACGATTATATAACTTGTATTCAACCCCCTTTCTACAAGTTATTCGAGTTAACAATTAGTATCAGAGCAGGTTGATTTCGAATAATCATAAAGATCTGCAATAATGTCTGGTTACAAGGATGGAAATACTAAGATCCCTATGCTCAAGAGAAACGAATATACTCTATGGGAAGTGAAGATGTTGCATCACTTGGAAGCAACAGATCCTGATTATGTTGACAGAATCAGAGATGGGCCTTTTGTTCCAATAAGACTTGTTCCTCAAGCAAATGTCGAAGGAAAAGTTGTTCCAGAACAGACAGCAGAGAAGCCTAAATCTGAATGGATAGATAAGGAAAAGGAGAACGTTCTTAAGGATGCTAAAGTGAGAAACATACTATTTAACAGTCTTGATTCTGTTCTCACTAACTATGTTCTCTCGTGTAAAACTGCTAAGGAGATGTGGGACAATCTAAAGGTTCACTGTGAAGGAACAAAACCTGTCAGGAAGAATATGAAGACACTTCTCATACAAAAGTATGAGTACTTTGAATCCAAGTCTGGTGAGTCACTTACTGACACCTTTGATAGGTTTACTAAACTCATCAATGAGATGGCCATACATGGTAAACATTATGACTTGGAGGATATGAATACTAAGTTCATGAAAGCTCTGCCTGATTTCTAAAATGAGAAGATATCTGCAATTGAGGAAGCTAATGATCTTGATGAGATATCATTAGAAGCAGTTTATGGAAAATTGAGAGCTTATGAACTTGACAGGCAGCAGAAAAAGAGCAGGAGTGAAGGAAAGATGAAAACTGTTGCACTCACTGCTCAATCTGAATCAAAGAAGCTTCCAAAAGAAAAGTCTGAATCTACTGAAAGAGACTTGAGGAAGAAGAAGAGCAAAGAAAGTTCTGAGTCAGAGACTACAGATATAGACTTTGAAGATAATGATTCTGAATCTGAGATGCAAGAACTCTTTGCTATGTTTGCTAAAGCTTTTAAGAAAGGAAGATTCAACAGGAGAAGATTTAGCAAAGGCACTTTTCAGAAGAAAGAGGAGAAGAAGAATGACAAAGGCAAGAGTACAATTATCAAGCTTGATAAAGCCAAGATCAAGTGCTTTAACTGTAGTGAGCTTGGACACTTTGCTAGTGAGTGCAAGAAGCCTATGAATTCAGGGAAGGGTAATGCACTCATGGTCAAAAAAAAGGATTGGGCAGACTCCAGTGATTCTGAAGATGAATTGGATTATGACAATATTGCATTGATGGCAAGTGCTTCAGACAAGCCTGGATCTCCAAAGAAAACTTCTTCATCTTCTGTTAAGGTATCACTTCACTCTCTTGATTCGTTTGATAGCTTAGATTTTGATGACATTAGATCTATTCATGTTGAGTTTAAGAATCTTATGACTAATTTCAAAATTCTTGCTAGTGAAAAAGAAGAACTCAAGGCTAAGAATGATGAATTAGTTAGTAGAAATAATTTTCTTGAATCTGAGTTAATTCAAATGGAAGAATATAAGTTAAGTTCTGATAAAGCTAAGCATGATTATGGTGTTATTCTTGAGGCTTATGACTATGTCAGAAAAGAACTAGAGGAAGAGAGAGATGTGATTAAAACCATTAACAATTCTGGTAAAAAGACTCAAGAAATCATTGAACATCAAATTTTTGGGTAAAGTTAATGGTTTAGGTTTTGACAAGGCTAGGCAAGAAAATACTGTAGCTATTATCAATGATGATAGTAAAACTGAAGCTAGCACATCTAAGTCTGAAGGTAAGAAGATAGTTTCTGAACCTAAACATGTTAAATTTGTTGATTCTAAAGGTACCCCAGTTGTGCACAAAAGAATTAACAATAGCAATTCAGATGAAAGAGTGTTAGAAAAACCTAAGAATGTCAACATAGGTTTTCTGTCTAAGTCTCAGTTGAAACAGAGACTAGAAAGTATTTCAGAGTCTAGCAAGATCAGAAGAAATAGGAATGGAAAAGAAGGTATTAACAAAGAGAATAATTACAAGAATGTACCTAATGCACCTAGGAAGAAATGCTATAAATGTGAAAATCATAATCATTTGGCCCTATACTGCAATCAAAACCTTCTTGGAAAACTGAGTCCAGATTCCCCAAGACTCAGAGAATTCAATACCAACCACAAGAACCCTGTTATCATTGTGGTAGTTTACTTCATTCCATTTATATGTGTAAGGAATATCATGAACTGTATTATGACTATTATTCTCTGAAATCTGAAACTCCTAGTCACAAACAGTTTGTGAAATCTAAGTCTAGGGTTGACTTTGCAACAGGTAAATCAAAAGCAAAATCTTCAAAGCCTATTGGTTCAAAAGTTAGTAAGAAAGGATCCAATCAAAGTTGGGTCCTAAAAAATTCTAACTAGCTACTTTTTGTTTGCAGGGCATTGGAAAGAAGCATTCAATTATCTTGGACAGTGGATGCTCTGGACATATGACTGGAAAGAAGTCCCTGCTTACAAAGTTTGAGAGGAAAGCTGGCCCAGTAATATCCTTTGGAGATGGCAACAAAGGAGAAACTCTGGGATATGGCTCAATTATTTTGGGGAATGTCATCATAGAAAATGTAGCACTGGTTGAAGGCTTGAAACACACACTTTTAAGCATAAGTCAACTGGGTGATAAGGGTTATCAATCAATCATTGACAGTAAGGGATGTAAAATCTTGAATATGAAGAATGGAGAAATTGTTCTGACTGGTCAGAGACATGATAACATATATGAAGCCAGCTTGAGTGACACATCTAAAGGAACTGTCAGATGTCTTTACAGCAAGGCATCAAATGAGGAAAGTTGGAATTGGCACAAGAAGCTCTCACATCTTAACTTTAAGAAGCTTAATCAACTTGTTAAGCATCATCTGGTGAGAGGCCTACCTCAGGCAAACTATGTTCAAGATGGACTTTGTGATGCTTGTTAGCTTGGAAAACAAAGAAGAACCACTTTCAAGAGCAAGACAGAAAATTCAATTACTGAACCATTTCACATGCTGCATCTTGATTTATTTGGTCCAGTAAACATTATGTCTATCAATAAGAAAAGATATGCTCTAGTTATAGTGAATGAATACACAAGTTTCACATGGGTATTCTTTCTACACAACAAGGATGAAGCTCCTCAGCAAATCATTTAACTTGTCAAGAATATTCAAAATAGCTCTGAGTACAAGGACAAAGTGCTCAGAAGTGACAATGGTACAGAATTCAAGAATTCTACAATGGAGGAGTATTGTGTAGACAGTGGAATTACTCAACAGTTTTCTGCACCTGGAACACCTCAGCAAAATGGTGTATTAGAAAGAAAGAACAGAACTCTCATAGAGGCAGCAAGAACCATGCTTGTAGATGCAAAGCTTCCAACCTATTTCTGGGCAGAAGCTATCAACACTGCATGTTTCACTCAAAACTGTACCTTGGTAAATGGTCATGGTAAGACTCCCTATGAGATGATCAAAGGAAAGAAACCAAGTGTGAAATACTTTCACATCTTTGGATGCAAATGCTATGTCCTGAAAGTTCATCCAGAACAACTTGGGAAATTTGAAGCCAAATCGGATGAAGCAATCTTTCTAGGGTATTCAGCATCAAAAGCCTTCAAAGTATACAATCTCAGAACTCACATTGTTATGGAATCAATTCACGTTGCATTTGATGATAAGAAGTTTGGAATTTTGCAAATTGATGAAAGCCATGACAATCTGGAATTTGAAAATCTTAAGTATTCTGAGATTCCCTCCAGCGATGATGAAGGTTCTCCAGAGGAAATCTCTATTGCTTCTCAAAGGAATGCTACTGCTGAGGGGGAGCAATTCAATCAAGGAGAACATTGGACTGGTCAGGATCATACTGGTCATTCAGAGTCTACTTCATCAGGAACTGATCCTTCAGAGTCTAATGAAGGAAGATTAGGAACTAGCAGCAGTACTGAATCCACTGATTCTACTGATCAAGAGGGGGCTTTTGAAGGCAGAGAAAGTCTTCTACAAGAAATACCACTAACTTAGGGGGAGAGTCTAGCAGGAGCAATCTACCACCTGTTAGAAAATGGACAAGGGATCATACTGAAGATTTGATAATTGGTGATCGAAATAGTGGTGTTTGAACTAGAAGATCAATTCAAAATGAATGCTTGTACAGTTGTTTTCTCTCAAAGAATGAACCTAAGAAGGTTGTAGAAGCCTTACAGGATCCTGATTGGGTAATAGCAATGCCGGAAGAATTGAATGAATTTGAGAGGAACAAAGTTTGGAAACTGGTACCAAGACCTAAAGATAGATCTATTGTTGGTGCTAAATGGGTTTTCAGAAACAAGCTAGATGAATCTGGTATGATTGTAAGAAACAAAGCAAGACTGGTAGCCAAGGGTTATTCTCAGGAAGAAGGAATTGACTATGATGAAACCTTTGCACATGTAGCAAGATTGGAAGCAATCAGAATGTTTCTTGCATTTGTAGCTCATTCAAACTTCAAGGTATACCAGATGGATGTAAAGAGTGCTTTTCTAAATGGCAAGCTTGATGAGGAAGTGTATGTGGAATAACCACCTGGTTTTGTTGATCCAAAGTTTCCAAATCATGTCTACAAACTTGACAAGGCACTCTATAGACTGAAGCAGGCACCAAGAGCATGGTATGAGACTTTGTCTAAATTTCTTCTTGAAAATGGCTTCACAAGAGGTACAATTGACAAAACTCTATTCTTTAGAAAGATAAAAGATGATTTGCTTTTAGTTCAAGTTTATGTTGATGATATTATATTTGGTTCTACTAATGAAAAGTTATGTGCTAAGTTTAGCAAGCTTATGCAGTCTAAATATCAGATGAGCATGATGGGTGAACTAAATTACTTTTTAGGCTTGCAAGTCAAACAAACTGAGACTGGTATTTTAATTAATCAGTCAAAGTATATCAAAGATCTTTTAAAAAGGTTTGACTTTCAAAATTATGCAATTGCAAAGTCACCCATGGCAACAGCCACTAAGCTAGACTCTGATCCTAAGGGAAAGAGTGTTGATAACACTAGCTATAGAGGCAAGATAGGTTCACTGTTATATTTAACTGCAAGTAGACCAGATACAATGTTCTCTACCTATTTATGTGCTAGATTCCAAAGTGATCCTAAGGAATCTTATTTAATTGCTGTGAAGAGAATTTTTAGATATCTCAAGGGAACTCCAAATCTTGGTTTGTGGTATCCAAGAGAATTTGATTTCTCCCTAATTAGCTATTCAGACTCTGATTATGTAGGGTGTAAAATAGACAGGAAAAGCACTACAGGTACATGTCAATTCTTGGGAAACAGATTGATTTCTTGGGCAAGCAAGAAGCAGCAATCAGTTTCAACCTCAACTGTAGAAGCTGAATACATTGCAGCAGGCAGTTGTTGTGCTCAACTCCTTTGGATAAGAAATCAGTTGATGGATTATGGTATGACACTTAGTAATATTCCTATGTTTTGTGATAATACTAGTGCTATCAAAATTGCAAAAAATCCAGTTCAACACTCAAGGACCAAGCACATTGATGTCAGGTATCATTTTATTAGAGAACATATTGAAAATGGTACTGTGGAACTCCATTTTGTTCCTACTGACAAACAGCTTGCAGATATTATAACTAAACTACTTGATGAGGCCACATTCATTAGATTGGTTAGTGAGTTAGGAATGTTAAATTTTTAAATCCTTAACATCTGCACAAGTAGCAAGGTATGTTGTTTCAGCTTATAGACTTGATATTTTGTCAGGATCTATACTTGATTGATAAATGCTTAAGTTGTAACACTTTACTTTGATAAATTACAATATGATAGACTTGTTAATAAACATCAGGATTGCTATCAGTATGCTGACGTCATCAGTATTGACATCAGGATTGTATCGTCAGTATCAGGATTGTGAAATTTGTGTGTATTACTGTTTCAAATTCTGAAGTTCATGTTATTTGGTGGTTCAATTCTGAGTTTTGTTAAGTCTATGTTAGCAAGTTTTATTACATACATACTGATAATTTATATCATTATTCGTGACAGTCAATAAACAACGATAGACAAGTAGATATTAAGAAAACTTGTATTTTCATTAATCAAATGCATTACATACATGAAAATGAAATACAATTCTTCTTTTTGTCTAACTACTACTGATAATTCTATTCTTGCCTAAAGTTGTTGCTGCTTCAATCCTCAATGATCGACTTCAGGACAAGGAGCATCTCAAGAATGAATTCCTTGTCTGGGCGACTTGAATGAGAGCAGCTGACTCATCTTCATGCTTATTGAAGAAGATGAATAGCATCTCCATCAAGATCAACCTCAGACTCTTCACCAAATTCTTCATCCTCAAGGAGTGAAGAGATTAGAGGAGGATTGTATTCAACTGGTAGATGTTTTAGAGGAGATTTGCGGAAATCATCTGGGTTAAGATTAACCATATTTGACTTGATGAGAAAAGTCATCTCTTCTAAGAGATAGTTCACTTGCTCCTGATCATCAAGAGTAAAGAACTTCTCAGTGGTAATGAACCAAAAGCTAGGGTTCATATGAAGATTTGGGTTGAAAGCCATGATGGAAAGAGAAAAGAATGAAAAGGTTTTGGAGAATGGCATAAGGCGTCGTTTTCTTTTATAGAAAGACGTGGAAAGCTGAACAGTCATTTGGGAGATATCAATGCATTCAGTCATAATTATGTGTGACTGTATTTCTTGTATTTTCAGGAAATATTGAATGAATTTAACCAATTGATTTTGTTATTTCTTTTTCAGGTAAAAGAAAATGCCATGTGGAAACTCTATTTAGTTTCTGGAATCAGGATGATATTGATCAGGAATACAAGTGTGTTCACATCAGGATTAGTAATTCTTTTTATTCGGAAATCACATTGAATCGTGTGATTATCCTGATGAAAAGATCACATCAGGAAGAGGAAACTGATCAGTATTGATTTTTATCTTGATTTTACCTTGACTTATTTACTTGAAATCATTTTTGGATTTTATTTTCTAAAAGTCATGGGTAACTGCATTTTTCAGGGACTGACACCTGTCAACCTACGTGTCAACGTGGGATAATGGGTCTGAAGGATTTTTGAAATATAATTATTTTGACACTCTAATCGTGTAATTGCTTTCTCTAATTTCATTCTCTAAAGCAAAAACACTCTCGATTTCTCAAAATCAATAATCAATTTCAAAGATTTCTTAAGTTCTTTTCAGATCAAAATGGCAACTCAAAGAAGACTACCCAAATCAGTAGCTTTCAAGTTTGGTGACTTTGATTTTATGATGAACAATCATGTTGCAGCTATCACCAACAAGGAAGGGGTGTCAACTGATTTTCACCCTATAATGGACTTTATGATGAAAGGACCTTGACAGCATCTTCACAAATTAATCAAGTAGCTGTTTCACAAGCTTGGGAGAATGCTGAGGTAATTGATTCCACTCAGAGTCAATCAGGTAAGATTGTTCTACACTTAGGACAAGACTCATTTGATCTTACTGAATCTGTTATTAATTCAGTACTTCGTTTACCTGTTAGTACAAATTTTGAGAATGTACCATCTGATGATGATGTGAGAACTATGTTATCTAAATTAGGTTATGATGGACCTCTAGATAACATGAGCCAGTTAAATAGATCTTTTCTTAGGAAAGAATGGTCTTTCTTCTTTGATCAAATTGCTAAATGCTTTACTGGTAAATGTAGTTCTTTTCAACAAATTACAGCTGTTACATCACATATTGCATATGCTTTGCTGTATAACAAAGTAATTAATTTTGGTCACATTATCTTAAATCAGATGTTTATTAAACTTGGGTCAAGAGATCATGACAGGAATATGGTTTATTATCATAGATTCATGCAACTGTTTATTAACCATTTCATTCCTGATGTTGAAGCTAGATTTGGTAGAGAGTATTGTATTTCTTCTTATGTATAGCAAAAGAGAATTTTCTCTGACATTACAAAGAAGGACAGTGAAAAGAATCTAGATGAAATACCTGCGTTACACTGTCCAAATCATGTTCAGGTACTTCTAAGAACTCATCTTCCTACTATCTATAATTCTTCTTTCTTTGGTGGTTAAATGACTCAGGAATCTCAATTGGAGGAGAAACCCCCTGTGTCTACCCAAGTAGCCAAAAACATTACAGTCTCTGAAACAATTTTAGAACCAAATTTTGATCCACAGCCTATTGTTTCAAAGAAGCCAACCTCTGGTGTTTCTCAAAAGACAACAGTTGTAAGGAAGAGAAGATTTGTCATTTCAAGTAGTAGTTCTAGTGAAGATGATGATAATATATCTCTTGTTGAGAGAGCAGAATTGAAGGCTGCAATTCAACTTTCTAAGCTAGGACAAAGAGATGGAGCACCTAGTCACAGCCAGGCTGCAGTCTCTCAAAAGACTGTAGTTCTTAAAAAGGGAAAACAGATACTCAATACTGTCTCTCAAAAGACTGTGTCTATTGAAAAAGGATCTCATCCCAAGATCACTTCTGTGTCTACACCTCTTGAGTCTTCTCAAGACAAATCTGTTGCTCACTATACTAGGAGAACAAGGAGAAAGATTCATTTGTCACCTACACACAGTGTCAAGTCCAACTAACATTATGCAGGTCTCTACAAATAATGCTATATCCATATCAGTATCTGGCAAGAGAGATCTGGATCTTGATTCTTCATGGGAAACTACATTGACATACAGACTGGCTATGGAATTTATTTCTCTAAAAGTGAAGCTTTCCAGGCCTGTTCTAAATTTTCTGATTGAAAGAGTTCCCAAACTTTCATTTCCTAAAGAATATGGACTGTTACATCAAAGGCTTGATTTAATGAAGATGTACTTCTATGTATCAGTCAGAAAGGAGTTACACAAGAAATTTCGACTTCCTAAGCATGTTGCACTTCAATCACTTCATGCATATTTATTTGACAAGGATGTCATTGTTGAAGATGCTTCAGCTCAAGGTGAACAAGATGAGGTAGTTGATAGAGGGAAGCAGTCAACAGAAGATACTATTGCACCAGTGGTGAATAGTAGAATAGATCATATCACAGACACCGCAACACAAGAACCATCTAGTCAGAGGTTGGATGACTCAGGAACTGTGATTCATGATGCTGAAAGGTCTTCTGTGATGACTGAAATTGCAAGTGAGAAACCCTATGATATGGGAGGAATGACTTTGATTGATTTTTCTGAAGATCAAACTAATATTGTTCTGTCAGAGTCTATCCACCTTGAGGGTGTGTCTCAGCAACCAACACTTAAAGACGGTGGCATATTAGCTATGATGTCTAATGAAGTATTACTGAAGACATCAGAGTCTAGTGTAAAACCTGAAAGTGGTATACTGGAGCCTGTAGTTTCTGAAAAGAAAGTAGATGTTTGTAAGGGTTCAGAGACTATAGAAGCTCACTCCTTGGAGAAAACCTCAAGCCCCATGCCATATGAGGAACCCTCTCTCCATATGAGTTCAGGTATAAAAACTTCTTCTAACCCCTATTTTTCTGTAGGTCATGAGAGCACTTATCCAAATTGAGTGATACACTTGAAAAGATGGACATAGATCCACACACAGAGAGGTTGGCTCCTGACCAGGCAAAATGAGAGGTAGAAAGAGTGTTGACTTTAGATAGTCAAAGTGAGAATGAGGGTATGGATGATCAACTCCATAGTGAGGGAGAGAAAATTAGGAAACCACCATCGTTTGATTTCTGGGATCAGGTTTTTCCTGAATCTTGGTCTGAAAATCTTGGTATGGATGCTGGTACTTATTCTTTTATCAAGATGTATGAGAAGCATGACTTAGCACATCACAATGCAAAGCCAGAAGTTAAAGCTCAGAAACAGAAAGAAAGGCTTGCAGAGATCATTAACAGAAGAGGTGAAAGGCTAAGACAAACTTCTACTCAACCAGTACCAGAAGATATTCCTAATGATCCTAGTATTCCTTTGTTTGTACTTCCAATTTCAGCTAGATTTGAGACATCAACAATATCTGATCAATCTAAGGAGAAGTCAGGATTTGTAGATGTTAGTACACAGAATACTGGTGAAGGACAGGATGATCATACTTCAGCTCCAGATCAGAAACATGAAGATGTTTGTACTTCTACTCAAGTATTATTACTTGACTATCATTCTCAACAGGCAACTTCTTCTACAAGACTTGAAGATAATGTTTTTTCTGCATCTGAATCTGAAGATACTACAAGCACTTCCAACATTGAAGTCAATTCTGAAATTCTACAGGACATTCAGAAATCTCAAAGTGATATTCATTCGAGACTTCTAATTCTTGAAAATAACCAAGTCACTATTATGGAAAATCAAGCAGTTTTGATGAATCTCATTTGTTCTGTTACTGAATCTCTTGGAATTAATGTTGCTGATGTCAAAAAGGGGGAGATAAAGACAATTCAGAGACAACAACAACAACAACAGACTGGGGGAGATAAACAGACTGGGAGCAGAACTAAGGGTGACAGAGTTGGTAAATTTCATCATGGAAGTGGTAAAGGAAAAGAATCATCAAATAGTTGAATTCTTTCTTCTAAGTACTAGATACATGTCTATATCTGAAGAAGGAGGTACTTAACTTCATGATCTTGAATTCATAAATTCTATTCTGGTTGTATTGTTATATGTTTTGACATCTACAACTTAGATTTATGCTTCAGATTCTAAAGCATAAATAGGGGGAGATTATTAGGAATAATTCATAAGTTGTGATGTTAAGAATAGAATTTTGCTAATACTTCTTGTATATCCTGATCTTATAAAGGATTTAGCACTTTGTATAGGATATATGTGTTAAACAGTAATCTGTAGAATTTAGTCAGGAACAGTGCGTCAGAGACTACATGTCAGGAACAGTGTATTGGGGACTACATGTCAGGAACAGAGGAGCAGATCCTAATACAGTAAGTCAAATGCTGATCAAATACTGATGGGATAATCAGATCCTGATGCAATGGGAAATCCTGATATCAGTCGTGTTACTGATGATGTCAGTCGTGTTACTGATGATGTCATTATGGATGCTACAGAAACTGGCAAGGGCTATAAAACAGGATCTTTGTTTTGGAAAACAAGCAAGAAGATATCGTGAAGGAAACGAATTCTCTATTGATGGAAACTATCAACTGGACGGCAGAACATTGTCATAGATAGATTATAAATCTATTATTAGTTGATAGGTAGCATTATAAATACTCTCTCAATATCATTGTAAAAAATTGTGAGCGAGTGAGTTCGTAAGTTTTGTATTCGAGAGTTCGAAACAAACAGAGAGAGAGATTTATATTGTCAGCAGCTGCTAAAGGTATTGTACACCTTTGGTAGAGTTTGTATTTGATTATTTTAATACAAACAAAGTTTGATTTATTCATTTATTCTTGTTCATATAATCAAGCAAAAATCAGACACGATTATATAACTTGTATTCAACCCCCCCTTCTACAAGTTATTCGAGTTAACAAAATATTCCACAGAAATAAAGTTTGGAATTTCTGAATTCCGATCGCGTTTACATACACTTATTTACCTCGTAGATTACTAATATAACTTCGAAACATCCATTTCCTATCCAGTACATAGGGTGACATGAAAAATTTCTTAATCCTCAAAAATCACTATTCATCCATACTTTCACTATTCATCCCTCAAATGAAAATTTTTCTCAAGTACAGAAATTTGGGTTATTACACGTAACTTTCCCGTTACATTGTACATACCATTCGATTCGCCTTTCAGAGCTCTACAACCCTATACCAGTGATTTTCCATTTGTTATGCCCGATTTTGAAAATCCAATTCACGATTCCGTCGAGTTCGAAGTTTTCGGCAAGCTTAGTTCGTGCCCCTACGGGGCGAAAAACTGAAAACAGTATAGGGGAAAAGGGAGAGTGAGATGTGCTGATCACGTAGGTGTGCTGTGGTGGGTTGGCAGTGCTGTGGTGAACGAGATCGAGACAATCGACGAAAATCGCCACAAACGCCGGCCAGGAGAGCAGGTTGGGAGAAGGAAAGTTCTGGCGTGAACAGTAACCCCGGATGCGCCACACCAAATGGCGCATCCCGTGGATATTTCGGTCAGTGTTTTCAAAAATGGGTATTTTGGACAGTGGGTACCCAAAAAGTGGGTATTTTGGGCATTCTTTCAAGACTTTTTGTCAAAAAAAATAAAAACCTAATAAATAATTTTTGAACATTTTTTTAATAATTAAAAAATTGTTCTACAAGTCTATTTCACAAATAATTGAAAATCTTTTTTTATTAAATGATTAAGAAATAAAATCCATTTAGTAATATAAATGATTAAATGAGACTTATTAATTATAATAATATATTCGTTTTCAACCATCTAAAAAACTCTTAATCACTTAAAAAATCTTTAAAAGACAAAATAAAAATTTAGATTAAAAAATTGTCACGTATAATTGAATATGCTTGAAAGTTGAATTAAGATATGTAAATCAATAATTTTTTTTTAAAAAAATTATTAAACCCGAAATTTATCCGATTTTAGTCTGAAACGATCCGATCCGAAACTAAACCCGAACCGAACCGAAACCGATTAAAATTTTGTAAAACCAATTCTAGACCAGAACCGAATTAGATCCGATCCGAATTGTATCCAAATATATCAAAACCAAAAATTGATCCGATTCGAAATAGATTCGATCCGAAACCGATCCAATTATCCGATTTACCAGGTCTGGATACACCTAATACATCGAAACTCATTGCCCATGGATAAAGAAAAACCGTTATATATATATATATATATATATATATATATATATATATATATATATATATATATATATATATCCATACTATTATATAAAAGTCGAAATATTAAAAGTTTGGTCGGTCGGTCGGTCTGTCGGTACAGTATGATTTTACTTATTTACCCTTACTCAATTACAGACAAAATTCATCCTACTAATCAATTTCCTTTTTCAGGTTAAACATTTCTACTTTTCAATAACTAAATAATTTTCTTTTTCAGGTAAAATACAATAACTTTTATATTTTATCTAACTAAAATTTCTCCTTTATTAAATCAATTTCCTTTTCGTCAAAAAAAAATTAATTTCCTTTTTCAGGTTAAACATATTACCTTTTCTATTTTTCGATAACTAAATAATTTCCTTTTTTAGGTAAAAAATAATATCCTTTACATTTTATTTAACTAAAATTTCTATTTTTTAAAAAACACTGCGAGCAATTTTGTTTAATAAAATAACATCATTATATTATAATTACTACTAACTAATCAATTATCCTTTTTAGCCAAAACACGTTAAATTTCTCTTTTCTCAAACTAAAATCTCTCTTTTTCCAATTATATCATGGACAGTTACCTTTTTTTAACCAAAACACGTTACCTTTTTTCTTTTTTCTTACTAAAACCTCTTTTTTTCCAATTATATAACGGACGTTTCTATTTAATAAAAATAAAATAATAATATCGTAATACTTATAATTAACCGATTACCTTTTCAGCTAAAATGTATCATCTTTCCTATTTTTTCTAATTAAATTCCCCTTTTTTCTAGAAATATCACGGGCAACATTAATTTCCCATTTTCTAAAAACACTATGAGCAATTTTATTTAGTAAAATAAAATAATTAAATTATAATTCCTTTAAACTAATTAATTATCTTTTTTCACATAAATCAAGTCACCTTTTTAATTTTCACGTAACCTTCCTATTTTCTCTAACTAAAATCTCTTTTTTTCCAAAACACGTTACCATTTTTCTTACTAAAATCTCTCTTTTTCCAATTATATTACTGTCGGTTCTCTTTAATAAAAATAAAATAATAATATTATAATACTTATAACTAACCGATTACCTTTTCAGTTAAAACGTATCATCTATCTTTTTTTTTTCTAATTAAATTCCCTTTTTTTCTACAAATGTCACGGGCAACATTAATTTCTAATTTTCTAAAAAAATTATGAGCAATTTTATTTAGTAAAATAACATAATTAAATTATAATTTCTGTAAACTAATCAATTACCTTTTTCACATAAATCATGTCACAGGTGATTCTATTTAATACAATAAACTAATAATATTATAATATTAATAATTAACCGATTACCTTTTTCGGCTAAAACATATCATCTTTTTTTATTTTCTAACTAAAATACCTCTTTTAACAGAAATATCACGGACAATATTAATTTCTCCTTTTCTGAAAATATTACGAGCAATTGTATTTAGGAAACTAACGTAATTAAATTATAATTACTATAAACTAATCAATACCTTTTTTACCTAGAACATGTTACCTTTTTAATTTAAAAATTCAGTTTAAGCTAGCTGCTCGTACCTGGCACGGTATTTATGCATAAATACCAAAAGAAAGAACAGGATATGATTAAAGAAAAGGATATAATAATAATAAATATGAAAAAAGTTCACACATCCCAAACCAATTATGGAAAATTTTTTAGCTTCCCCTTTTACGATATTTTACCAAAACGAATGTTGTTTAAGTTTTTGCCAGAAACGACAGTATAGTATAATTTTTGTTAACTGTTTCCAGTTGAAGCACACAGCATATCATTTTTGTTTAGATGTTACAAATCGAAGCGCATGCACACACGCATATATAAAACCCCAGATATGTGTTTACATTTACATATATTTTGTTAAGCAAAGAAAAAGAATTGCAAGAGTAACAAAAGAATAACAAAATGGTAAGCTTGAGTGTCATGGCGATGGCCCACAACTATCCAGCAGCAGCGCATATGAAGTTTTATTCTCCGGTAAGACGCGACATGACTGCGGTGGCTGCGTTGACAAAACAAGCTGAGAAAAGAGTTTCAACTAGCAGCAATGAGCATTGGAATTTCTGTCATCAAATCATACCAGAAGTGTCCAAAAGCTTCGGTACTCTCGTTCTGCAAATCGCTCAGCCACAACTTCGCGATTCGGTTAGTAACACACCAATTATATTCAAATTTGTTTAAATAATTTTACAACACAAGAGCTTAGCTCTAGTTTTGAAATATAAGCAACTGATACAAACAATTTGGTACGAAACATTGGTGTGATTCAGCAAAATTTAGATAGGTTAAATGGCTAATTTGTGAGTATGCTACAAAGTCACTTTCAGTTGATTATGCACATTATTTTCATTTAAATTTACACCTTTAATTCCGTTAAATTATATGATTTGTTTGTCACACATTTTTTAGAACTTTTGTGTTGATACTAGCATATAATCGTGAAATGAACGACTTTTTTTTTTTTTTTTAATATTTATGATTATATAAATTATATTATTGAACAAAATTTTTTTAATATTTAATTTACATTGAGAATTTTCTTAATATTTACATTGAGTTTATATTTAATTTACAAATTTTTACATTAAAAATTCTATTTTATTTAATTTAACAAACCTACTTATATATATTTGTTTTATATTATTAAAATTTACTTTTTCGTATTTGAATATAATCCTATTATCGTTCAAATTAACTTACTATCTAATATTAGATCTAATTTTATTCAATTCGGAAGATCTACTTATATTGGTTTACATTATTAAATTTACTTTTTTGTATTTGAATATAATCTTACTATCAGTCATATAAATTTTTTAATATTTGATATAACGATACACATATATTTCTTTTAATATCCAACCGTCCATATTTGTTTAGTCAACGAGCGTACTACAAACAAACTGGATAAGATCACATTACGTTTATTATGTACTAGCTTATAAATCGTGCGGTGCACGAGTTTCTTTTAAATATGATATACTATTTTTTTATAATAAAAATAAATTTTATATAATTTTCTAGTTTAATAATTATTTTAATTTTAATTTAATATATATCAGTCAAAAACTCGTGTATTGTGTATAATTAATAATATAAATTCTTAACTTTAATTCATTGTTAATAGGATTCGATATTTAATATTTTTTAGTGTTAGATCCAACGGTTCTCATCAATTTATTGAAAATCTAACGGTCACTATTGTTTGTATGAACCATTGAACCAAATTACAAACAATTATTTCCTAATTTATTTATTACGGGTTAGTATATATTAGTATACATAAGGATATAATTCTGAAGTTGTATGCTTGTTGAATTAACCATGCAATAACATTATTGTTTGTGCAGCTTTGCAATATGTATCTGCTTCTCCGTAATCTAGATTCAATTGGTACGTAATCGCGACTAGTTTTCTCCCTGTTTTAATGGGTAAGCACAATAGATAGTTGATGGAGGCCGCTCTAGAGTTTGAGAGGCCAAAAGCCAAATTAAAAGAGGCTTTTTTTTTAAATCAAAATTATTGTTTTTTGTGTAATATTAAGTTTTTGTATTTCATGCATATTATTTAGTTATATTTTTAAATTATTTATCTGTAAATAGTTCTCATCCTGCACTGAGATATGTGTGTATTTCTTCATTTAAATTTAATTAAACCTAATAATGTTCACCCCTTTGCAGAGGATGATATGGAGATACCAGAAGAGGTCAAGATACCTACATTGTATAATTACCATCATTGTCTTTATGATAACGATTGGAAATTTATATGTAAGTTTTCTTAATTTGAAACATCGAAAATATAGTTGGATATATGCGTGTGCTAATTGCAGATTTGTTATATAAATGTTCAATTTTGCATGAAGGTGGTACGAATGCAGATAGAGAACTGACGCGGGGGCATCATCACATTCAAGCTGCTTTTATGAACCTTGACAGCAGGTATAAGCGAGGGTTTTAAGATTATTTCTAGATATTTAAAGATAGTCGAGTTGATGTGTAGAAACCATCAGTTCTAAAGTCTTGGGGCTAGGTAAGTTCACCAGCAACACTAAATTAATTCAAATTTAACATGATATAAACTATAAATAAAACCAAATACAGTCTGCGTATATTTTCCATTTTGTTTTTGTTTAGAACTTGGGGATCATGTACAAGTTTTCCTGTTGTACTTGTAGTTCTCAGGAGATAATTCATGAAGTGGTGAAGACAATGTGCCAAGCAATGGCAAGATTTGTACCTAAGGAGGTAACTATATATCATCATTATATATATATATATATATATATATATATATATATATATATATATATATATATATATATATAGAGAGAGAGTTGCACTCCATAGCAAACACCTTATATAACAAACAATAAAGAACACCTCATATTTAATATAATTTAAGAGTTCCGTCATAGCACCCAATACAAAAAGTTGTTACTTTTTTACCCTCTAGCAAACCAGAAAAAAAAATATATTTTGAAAATTTACTGTTCATTGATGACGTCATCAGTAAACAGTATTTTTCAAATTTTTTTTTTTAACAGACTTGATAGAGGGTAAAAAAATAACAACTTTTTGTATTAGGTGCCCCTGGCGGGGCCAAAGGATCTAATAGATCTAAGGTGTTCTTTGTTGTTTGTTATATAAGAGTGTTCTGTATGGAGCAAAGGCCTATATATACATATAACAAACAACAAAGAACACCTTAGATCTATTAGATCCTTTGGCCTCGCCAGGGGCACCTAATACAAAAAGTTATTATTTTTTTACCCTCTATCAAGTCTGCAAAAAAATAAAAAAAAAATGAAAATTACTGTTCACCTGATGACGGCATCATGACGTCATCAGGTGAACAGTAAATTTTCAATTTTTTTTTTTTTTGCAAACTTGATAGAGGGTAAAAAAATAATAACTTTTTGTATTGGGTGCTATGACGGAACTCTTAAATTATATTAGATATGAGGTGTTCTTTATTGTTTTTTATATAAGGTGTTTGCTATGGAGTGCAACTCTATACATATATATATATATATATATATATATATATATATATATATATATATATATATATATATATATATTAGTAAGGTGATTAAAATTTTTGAATTTTTTAATTCACAAGACTAGTAAATGGTCGATTGCCTTAGTCGGATGTTATGGCAAATTACCATCTTCAATATATGCTATATATTTATGGTGCAGATCGAAACAATGAGAGATTACGAAGAATACGCTGGTTACGTACATGGCCTTTTTATGTACGGGGCATTGAGGCTAGCTCATGCCTTGATTGGTGAAGATTTAGCTGATGATGTACTCTCCCTTGCAATGGCTTTCTTGCATCAGGTATTTACATACATGATATATATATTATTATCCTTAGTGGTCTGGGTATATATATATATATATATACACAATATATAGGTCATTACTCCATACAGAACACCCTTATATAACAAACAATAAAGAAACAATAAAGAACACCTTAGATCTAATAGATCCAATGGCCCCGCTAGAGGCACCCAATACAATTTTTTTTTTATTTTTTTGCCCTATATCCATCCATCAAAAAAAAAAATTTTAAAAAAATAAAAAATAAAAATTACTGTTCATGATGACGCCATGCTGACGTCATCTGTGACGTTATCATGAACAGTAAAATTTTTATTTATTTTTTTTACTTTTTTTTTGGATGGATAGAGGGTAAAAAAATAACAATTTTTTGTATTGGGTGCAATGACGGAACTCTTATATTAAATTTAAATTAAATATGAGGTGTTTTTTTATTGTTTTTTATATAAGGTACTCCCTCCGTCCCATTTTTATTGTCCATCCATCAAAATCCACCTTTTATTCAATCATGACAAATATATTTAAGTTACCAAATAATTATATTATTTTTCATAAAAGTTAACATAATTAACACATAATTTACCTTATTAACTAAATATATTTGTTATGGAGTGCAAGTCATATATATATATATATATATATTTTCAAATTACTCTTTAGTCTACAAATCACATTATCCTCGTAAATATGCTTGCAGATATATAATGATATGAGTGCGTGTTCCCGATTTTTTAACAATTTGTATGTCACATCCTTTCATTACTACAGAAGAGGCACACTATTCACAGCTATCACGAGGACGTGACTGAACTACCTAGGAGAAAGATGTACTGGGCTAGAGAGATATGGAGTACATACGTGCAAAACATTGAGGTTTGATCTCTGAAAAAACATGCATGTGCATATTTTAAGTTGATGAAAAAATTATATTGACGCCTTACATATCATAATTTAAGATCTTAAAAACATACACTGAACAATAGATACATTTTGGAGACTTGTGAAGGTGATACACATGTTTAACATGTACATTTTCTCAAATTTATATATTGGAAGGTCCTCGTAAATCTTCTGAATACATAATTTAGATATTCTCGTGCAGTGTGTGGTGATTTTTTTTCCTTTATCATTTTGAAATTCATGTCTTACATGGTACTTTAATTATCTCTCAAATCTTAGTATATAATTTGTCATTTGCTTATTAAGAAAGTTGTATTTAAGATACTTTTCTCACATAATTTCTGTATTTTTCTTTAGGACTTCCAAGATGAGGTGCACTCAGTAAAGGCAGTGCAATTCCTAAATGAAATGATCACAAATGCGCTGTCGCATGCAGAGGATTGTCTAGACTTTATGGGTAATATTAAAGATCCTATGCTCCTCAGGTTCTATGCAGTTCCGCGGGTAATCTATCAGATATGCCTTCATTCTGTTGACCAGTAATTTTTGCATTAGTATATATGATCACTTAACAGATATTGAGCAATTCATTTACAAATTTTAATCTATCTATCACATACAGCTTGATTCTATTGGAGAACTGGCTTTGTGTTATAACAACCTTCAAGTCTTTAGAAAGGCAGTCAAACCGGGGAGTCCTGGTAAGATTAATAAATTACGGTTTGGTGGAAATATATTGCTGTCTGGCCACTGCACAATATATACCTAAAAACAAATACTAAAAGCCCATGAGGTCCTAGCCTAGCTTGTGGCAAAGATTGGAGTCACATGTATGATACGTCACACGGTTGCATGATTTTCCTCTCAGTTTGTACTGGTTTATAGATATGAAGATATATATTTATATATACTTGCAATGCCTCTCATAAGAGTATTTTAATTTAACATCTAATGAATTAGTACGTGTAGAATCAATAAGACTTGTCGAAC
Source organism: Saposhnikovia divaricata (assembly GCA_036435485.1). NCBI lineage: Eukaryota > Viridiplantae > Streptophyta > Magnoliopsida > Apiales > Apiaceae > Saposhnikovia > Saposhnikovia divaricata. The sequence continues at coordinate 125,432,158 of CM071598.1, forward strand.
CTTCTAATCTTCATTTTTATGTATTCACCAAATTATCAGGATTAATAAACATTTCACATATTTATACCTATACTATAGTTTTTTCGAATTTTTCTTGATTGAAAATATTGATATCGGTGACTTTTGGAATGTCTTTTTGTGTTATAATTTTCCTAACTATTATCACATTTTTCTATTCTCTGTCTAGACCTTAAAGCAAGAATATTTGATCGGACCAAAACAATGGCAGATGTCTATGGTGGTTTTTATGACATTTCTTGTCTTATGAAGTCCAAGGTAATAACTCCGGAAATTCGAAGTAAATGTAAAATCATACATATCATTGGGTGCTTATTTACACGACGGAATAAACATTTTAGGTGGACCTCGATGACCCTAATGCGGAAGAAACTTTGAGCAGGCTCGAGGCACTTAAGCAGAAATGCATTGACTCTGGAACCTTGAGCAGAAGGTTAATTTCCAGAATACTATTTTCCTTCCATTTTCTTAGAACAAGAAATTTTATAAATGCGTGAACTCTCTAATTCAATTTTGCAGGAATTCTGTGATCTTCGAAAGCATTCAAGATATAATATAGCTCTTTATATGGTGAGTACAAAATTAGTTCCTGTGAACTTGATTGAGTTGAGATGTTTTAGTTGATTAAATTTTTTTTAAAAATGCATCTGGTTGATGTTAAGTCTTCAATATGAGTTTCAGTTATTAGCAAAATATGAGTGCGTAAATTATAGTTTCTATGCATCAATATCGAAAGAAAATAAATTTAAATGCGAACATTTTATTGTTTAAATTATAAGTGGGCGAAGTAGTAATAATACATTTTGTTTTGCAGGATAATATCTTGCAAAGATCCTGCGGTGATAAACATTTTCTTATTCACAATCAGCACACTGTATTGAGGGAACTTTGCTGTGTATTTATTATCCATAAGTTTATTAGGTCCATATTGCACAATGCAGGTTCTAATCTGCATTGTTGTGTCTGAATTTCTTCAGTTATGATTATTATATTGGTATGCTAGAATTCTTTATTTTTTAAAAAAAATTGTATGCTTATAAGAGACTATATTTGATTAATATAATCAAAGATCTATTTCATCACTTTTCTAATTTTATTTCAACTTTTAAAGGTACAGATTTGTTTTTACTATTCAAGTTCATACGGCAACTATTCGAGTTGCTTGCATTGCTGATAAATAACTAGAAAATTGAAACTTTATCATGGTATTAGAGTCGTATTAATGCAAAACTCTATTCGAGCAGACTCAGACTGATATCGTCCTTGTCTACTTGTATTTTAAACTTATTTCTCCTGATTCTCAAATCTGATTATTTCTCTCAAATATGAATATTGCAAATTCTAGAATTTCACTTCAAAACATGTTAAATTCACTGTTTTTGGCAACCATCAGATGGTACCACCGTTAGGAAAATAATCTTAAACTTGTTTTTATTTGTAGTAAATTAATAATGTTTTCTTATTTGATTTGTTCAGCTGACGATTTAGTCATGCTGTTAGTGGAGAAATTGTAGGACTGAGAATAAGTGGTAGAGGATTAGTAGGAGTTAGGCCCATTAGTAGTTTTTCCTGATTTATATACTACAGGAAATTTGGCTAATTTCGACCGTCTACGTTCGGTCAAAATTAGCTGCTTTCGACTGTTTTCGATCGAAATTAGCTAATTTCGATCGAATGTAAAACGGTCATTTTTAGCGTGGTCGAAATTAACGAAGACGGTCGAAAATAGCTAATTTCGACCGAATAAATTCGACCGGTTATTTTCGACCGAATAAATTCAATCGCTTAATTTTGACCATATCTGGTTATTTTCAAGATTTCCAAAATTTTCACCTGAAAATTCAAATTTCCTTCTGAAAATTGAATTTCCCGCCCATGAACACTAAATTCGACCGTTTGCAGTCAAACATTAATTTCGACCGTTTTACATCGTTGTTTATTTTCGACCGATTCCTGGTCGTATATATATGTATTTACTTCAACCATATTTGGTCGAACTTAATGGCTAATACAAATTTTTGATATGCTTTATTCAACTGGAAATGGTCGAATATATGTGTATTTTATTTTTTTTTAAAAATGAATTTCGACCATTTTAGGTTGTAAATGATTATTTATTTGTCCAATAAATTTGACCAGTTTCGGTCGTTCATGTCATTCCATAAAGATTTAATAGCCATCAAATTTAGGAATCCCCTGCAAGCATTCACAAACAATCCCAAAGGAGCATTCACATTCTAAATCAGTTGTTGAGTACACAAACTCTAAAACCAGTTTGTACTAAACAAGCATTCACACAAACTCTAAAACCAATTTGTACTAAACAAGCATTCACACAAACTCTAATAATGCGGAAAATAAGCAGCAAATATAAAGGTATAAATATAAGTACTAAAATCAGTTACCAAATCCTTAGATTAAAAAGGTACCAACATCAGTTGGTACTAACAGCAGTTGCAACACTTAGATTAAAAATCAGTTACCAAATCCTTCACAAAAGCCCATCAGGGAGCAGGTTTAACATTACTAAATATATAAAGTCATACTAAGGGATAAGGGTACAGGTTTGACCTAAGACAGAGGAAACATGTACGCATCCCGGTCTATCTCTTCATTGTCTGATTCATCATGGTGGTCTCCACCTCCAAGGTCTCCTACAGGGATCAACAATTCCTTCCCTGGCACAGTCTCCTACAGGCACACGCACATATCAACAACTAATTCAAAAAATTGTATATATAACTGGTAATTATAGATATCACAAAGCAGAGTCGGATCTTTTAGCCACCAGGATTAAGTTTATGAAACTTGGATCAAAACCTGGTTCCTTTCAGACTGATGGGATGAATGTTAGTTATGATACTCACAAACTTAAAATTATTAGATGTCTTCTCTTTATGTTGTTATGTTTAAGTTTTCTACGTGTAAACCCTAATTTACTTTTACGTTCTCTAACAATTGTCCTAAGTTCATTTGATTTGAGTAACTCTTCACATCAACTAATATTACCCCTTAGTACCATTTCAAACCTGACTAGTGGTTAAACTAAGGGTCCATAAGGGGTCCATTTCAATCACATTATGTTTTACATGTAATATTTAAAAAGGAAGAAAGAAAATTACCTCTTCAATGACCTTGTCATTGTCCTTCAAGATTTTGCGAAGCAAACCGTTTGCAGCCCGCACATAATGTGATTGCAGAGAATGTTGGCTCGGGTCCGAAAATGCAGCAGCGGCTAACTCACGCACACATGTATGCAAATCAGATTTCTTTACTTCACGCATAAGGAAGGAACGGACCATCTGCGTCACCTCATCTAAAATCTTTGACATAGTCTGATAAATTTCATCCGGAACATCATGAAAAATTGTCTTTTTTTGTGAGCTGACCCATTATGCTGCTTCCCGTGCTCCGAGAAGCTCTCCCACCGTGCTTTGGGGGTAAAGGATGATCTTCCCCTTCTTCGGCGGCCTAACCTGCAGTGTCAAGAAATTAGCCAAATTTCCTGCTGTCTTACATCCCAAAGTATTTATATACATTCATAATTTCATATAGCAAGAAGGGACCGGTGCACAGAACAAGGAATGTAAAGTCAAGCCAACAGAGGAGGATGAATAACGTCGCCTAATGTCTGATGCTGATACAGGACTGAGGGGTAATCAATAAATAAAATCATTTTATACTTTCAATCCGATTTTAATAAAATCATCTTGTCTTTACAACTCCAATTGACTAATAAGACTTCACGTGACATTTTTGGTCAACATTCATCATTAAATATGACAGGCATTTTTTGGTTGACTAATTACAATGCACATTTTCATAACATACAACACAACTGAACCAAAAAATTAACAAAATTTCCCGATAAAAAGAACTACACAGCATAAAATGCTTAGATTACTGTAACACAAACCCCTAGAAGCTCTTTGGGACCATATTTATAGAATTTAATGCATGCAAAAATTGATTGGCTTAATATATTAAAATGTAAAAGATGAACTGGCAAGCCTTTCAACTTTTACAAATCTAGCTCCATTGCAGTTCATAATTTGGCCAGTGGCCCAAATTCACTTGGATACCCAGTCACTAGTTATACTTATACAACTAAGCAAAAGCAGAATGGGTACAGATGTTGGGACAATCAGATCTTGGCACTGCGATTTTTGATACAATAAATTAACGAGTACGAATAGAAAAATCACCTTGTTAACGGTTGATTCCACGCTCTTCTATTGTATTCCCAAATTCCCTTGAGCGAAGTGTGGCCTTCGTCTTCTCAAGTTAACCTCTCTTCTTGCTCCTGGGTGGCTACAAAATTTTTTCGACCAGCCCCCAGCAAGAAGAGAATAGGAATATATATATGCTACAATAGGGATCATGGATAATTAGGTTGGGCCTTCTAATTACATCTTGAGCCTAGCCCAATGTAATTAAATATTAATTCAATCCACTAAAGAATTAATATTTGCACTACCTTTCCTAATACCGTAATTTAATTAATTAATTCGGTTCCAATATTATTTGCTTATTAAATTCCCCATGTTTAAAATATCGCATGTCCATTAATTAAATAAATTACTGATAATTCATTTAATTAATATCTTTTATCCTTGATCATCCACTCAACCTTTATTTAATTACGCCGGAATAAATCCACCTGCAGGGTTTCACATAATTAAATCTTTTTGAGCTTTCAAGGGGACATCATTAACCCGAATATTATCAGGACATGGATTCCTTCAATAAATAATATCCCACCATATATATTATTTCATCACCCAAAATATAATGATATAATTCACAAGAATTATTTCATATATAAATCAAAGCATGTAAATAATATATACGTGTCAACTATTATTTCCGGATTAAGAACCTAAGCATTAATAATAACATAGAATCTTAGTTCACCTTCTTAATCAGTATAAGGGAACAATTCTAAATTTGATCCTGTTCAATATACACAAAGTATACTAGTATTATTTATTAGTCAATATAAACTAATCTAAATAATACTACAGCCATTCCAGTGGATTGTCTAACTCCACCTGTGCTGTGAACCTTATTATATTATATAAACCGTATTTAATAATCTAATATTCTGTATCCCATTTGATACTAGATTATTCACAATATATAATATTTAGACAACATGTAAACATTTAAATGATTCTCAATAAAATAGGCCAGAAATAAATGTATATACTTCAAATAAATATTTTCAGTATACACCAACAATCTCCCACTTATACTCAAAATATTCTATGAGTATATCAGTGTTTATTTAATCCACTATTACACAGAAAACTATGTGTCCATCCATCTGACTCCTATCGCTTCCACATGCCTGTCAAAAACCTTGGCTGGCAGGCTCTTTGTGAAAGGATCTGCCCGGTTGTCTTCTGATGATATGTGAGCCACAACTATATCTCCTCGCTTTACGATTCCTCGTATGAGATGATACTTACGTTCAATATGTTTAGCTGCCTTGTGATCTCGCGGTTCCTTCGAATTTGCCACAACACCAGTGTTATCACAATACACTGTCAAGCTCCTAGGCAAATTAGGTACCACATCCAAGTGCAAAAGGAAGTTCCTGAACCATACAGCCTCCTTTGCAGCCTCAGAGGCCGCCACGTACTCGGCTTCCATGGTAGAGTCTGCAATGCATTTATGCTTTACACTCCTCCATATAACAGCTCCACCTCCCAAAGTAAAAACATATCCCGAGGTCGATTTCCTCTTATCCCTATCTGATTGGAAATCTGAATCAGTATATCCCAAAGGAAATAGATCTGAGGCCTTGTAAATTAACATATACTCCTTAGTCCTTCTCAGGTACTTGAGTATAGTTTTTACTGCACTCCAATGTTCCTGACCTGGGTTCGACTGATATCTACTAACCATGCCTACAGCAAAGCAGATGTCAGGCCTCGTACATAACATAGCATACATTAAGCTTCCACATGTCGAAGCATAAGGAACTGCTTTCATGCTCTCTATATCCTTAGGTGTCGAAGGACACTGCTCCTTGGATAGAGCCACTCCATGCTTAAAAGGTAGAAAACCTTTCTTAGAGTTCTGCATGTTAAAACGAGCTAATACTTCATCAATGTAGGGCTCTTAAGATAAAGCCAACATCCTTTTCTTGCGATCCCTTATTACTTTGATCCCAAGGATGTATGCCGGTTCACCTAAGTCCTTCATTTCAAATTGTTTGAACAACCATGCCTTTACTGATGACAACATTTTAACATTGTTTCCAATGAGTAAAATGTCATCTACATACAGTACTAGAAAAACCACTGCGTTACCCTCACTTCTCTTATACACACATGATTCGCTTGGACTTTGATCAAATCTATATGACTGGACTGCCTGATCAAAACGAATATTCTAGTCCCTAGAAGCTTGTTTTAGTCCATAAATAGACCTCTTAAGCTTACAAACAAGATGCTCTTGGCCATCCTTAATGAATCCTTTTGGTTGTTGCATATAGATGGTTGCCTCAAGACTTCCATTAAGGAAAGTTGTCTTGACATCCATTTGCCAAATCTCATAATCGAGATGAGCTGCTATAGATAAAAGAATCCGGATCGACTTAAGCATAACAACTGGCGAAAAGGTTTCCTCATAATTGATCCCTTCTTTCTGAGTATACCCTTTCGCAACAAGTCGTGCTTTCCAGGCTTTCACCTTTTTGTCAGATCCTCTTTTCTTCTTGTAGATCCACATACATCTAATGGGTTTTACACCTTTGGGTGGTTCCACGAGCTCCCAAACTTGATTAGAATACATAGATTCCATCTCAGATTCCATTGCCTTTTGCCAAAGATCTGCATCTTTATCTAGAATTGCTTCTTCGTATGTCGTGGGATCCTCATCATGTTCACCAGAGACCAAGTCCGAGGACTCTCCCAAAAACATGAATCTATCAGGTTGTTGAACAACCCTCCCACTACGACGAAGCACTGGTGTGGTATTAGTGACAGGTTGTGCATTTTCTTGTGGTTGATCTACTTGTACTATTGGCACTTGGGGATTATCTGTCCCTCCCACTAGTTCCTCTAAAATGATACTACTCATGGGTTTGTGTTTCATTATGTAGTCTTCTTCTAAGAATCTAGCATTGGTGCTAACAATGATATCTCGATCCCTAGGACTATAAAATGAATAACCTTTCGTTCCCATGGGATAGCTTACAAACAGCCTTACTTCTGTACGAGATTCTAACTTGGTCGCGTTCTTGTTCAGCACATGTGCTGGACAACCCCAAATCCGAATATGTCTTAGACTTGGTTTGCTACCAGTCCACAATTCTATTGGAGTCTTGGGAACCGACGTAGAAGGTACCAAGTTCAGAAGGTAAGCTGCTGTTTCTATAGCATATCCCCAAAACGACTTGGGTAAATCTGAATAACTCATCATCGATCTAACACTCTCTAAAAGAGTCCGATTCCTTCTCTCTGCTACACCATTCTGCTGAGGTGTGCCAGGTGCAGACAACTGGGATGCAATCCCATTTTCTGATAAATATTCCCTAAATTCTCCAAGCAAGTATTCGCCACCACGATCTGATCGTAGTGACTTGATACATTTTCCAAGATGTCGCTTCTCCGCACTTGCTTTGTACTCTTTGAATTTTTCAAAGCACTCAGACTTACGGCACAACAAATAAATGTACCCATATCTAGAATAATCGTCAATGAAAGTGACAAAATACTCATAACCTCCTCTTGCTTGGATACTCATAGGTCCACATAAATCAGTATGAACCAATTCTAACACTTCTTTAGCTCTATTCCCCTTTGCTTTAAAAGGCCTATTGGTCATCTTACCTTCCAAGCAGGATTCACAAACCGGAAATGGCTCCACTGCCAACGAGCCTAATGGCCCATCTACTACCAGTCTTTGAATCCTCCTCAAGTTAATATGACCTAATCTTAAGTGCCAAAGATATGTTTGGTTCAATTCAGAAGGTTTCTTTCTTTTATTTGAGCTAGAAAGAATGTTATTAGTTTCCTTATGTTGCAGCATTGGTTGGATAGGATTAATAATATATAAATTGTCTTGCAATGTACCAGAACATATAACTCATTTATTCATCATAATATAAACATTACGATCCAAACAAACATTATAACCATCCATGGCAAGTTTAGAAACCGAAATTAAATTCCTTCTAAACGAAGGTACATAAAGACATTTGTTCAAAACCAAAATCCTATCTTCGCCAAAAGATAATGTAATTATTCCAACTGCAACTACTGCTACTTTCGTAGCATCTCCCATGAACACTTATATCTCGCCATCTCTAAGCATTCTGGATTGCTGGAACCCCTGCATAGAGTTACAAACATGGTCAGTGGCTCCTGTATCTACACACCAAGTGCTCGTAGATATAGTCGCTATATATGTTTCTGTAACTAGAGAAAGAGACATACCAGTATTGTTTGTCTTCTTAGGAAGAGGACAATCCTGTTTCCAGTGACCTGACTGCTTGCACCTGAAGCACTTGCCCTTAGGCTTTTTCACACCACCTTGAACTCCCACTGCATTAGCAATCTTTGCAGCTTTCTGTGTCTGAGTCTTTTTCTTCTTCTTACCTTTCGGCTTAGATGAAGAAGCTTTCTCGGCCACATTCACTTGAACATTCTGCTTAAAGAGTCCTTCAGCTGCCTGAAGTTCTGTCAGAAGTTCCGCGAGACTATACATCCTTTTGTTCATGGTGTAATTCAAGCGGAACTGCTCAAAACTTTTGGGCAAGCTCATAAGGATGATATCGATCTGGGTTTCCCCATCAATATCAGCACCAAGGATCTCCATCTCATTCAGATGAGACATCATTCTGAGAACATGATCCCTTACAGGTGTTCCTTCAACCATCTGAGTGTTCATTAAAGCCTTCATTGCTACTTGCCTAGCAGCCCTATTCTGTTCTCCGAAAAGTTCCTTGAGATTAAAGAGCATATCTGAAGCAGTGGGCATTGCCTGATGCTGATGCTGCAAAACACCCGACATTGCTGCCAGAATGTAACATCGCGACATCTCATCAGCCTTAATCCACCGCTTATAATACTCCTTCTCACTTTCAGGAGCATCTTCAGCAGGCTGGTCTGGCTTGGGTTCATAAGTACAAAATTTGTACTCCTCAGCAGTCAACACTATGTCCAAATTACGTTTCCATTCAATATAGTTCGGTCCAGTAAGTTTGTTATCCTTAAGTATGGTGAATAGTGGATTAAAGCCCATAGTGATCTAATCCTGAGAATCATACATGTAACACATAATCAGATAGTTGCATAAATCTTAAATCCTATTGGTTTCCTCTAACAATTAATTAAAATTAATGCACTAATATTTAAACACCATAAGTATCTGGTACGCCACGATGGATGACATATATACCACTTAAATTCGTTTAAATATTACTTCGGTCCTATTACTAAATAATACGCCACGTTAGGGTGGACTATATATTATTTTTCATAGCTAAGTGTATACCATTATTAAATCTTAAATTAATAAAAGGACTGGATACCACCATTAAATATTTCAAATCAATAATCGATAATAGGATAATTCCCAGATCGGGGGGAGCATTGTCAAGAGGCATCACTTAAGACCCCTTTCTAGACAGAATCATCCTTTCTCTCAATATCAAAATCTATATTCAATCAGTGGTACCCTTCTAATTAATTGAATTCTATGAAACTTGGTACGCCACGATGGGTGGCATGTATACCTTTCAATATTCGTAATTAATTTAGGAAGTTTGTTCTAGTAATATCCATAACACTACCTGACACCATAAATCATACGCCACGATGGGTGGCATGTATATAATTTATATTCGTCTCGGTGTTAAATTACATACAAACAATAATGGAGACCATGGGATTTAATTCCTAATTAATTCCCTCACCCACTTAGAATTTTTTATTTAAAATTGAGGAATTTTATCTAGATGCATCGCCCTATGTTATTTTTTCGAGGTCTACATGTTATAAAAATAACAATACAAAGAACACATAACATAGCAGCATGCATCATAAAATTAAAGCAATAAATAAAATTAATGTCCATGTCGTCCTAATTATGTTAAACATGCAATTAAAATTACACACATAATTAACAACACACATAATAATTATTTAAAGCAATAATTAAAAATTAAATAGTGGAATTAAAATTAAAAAAAAAACATAATTTAAATCCCTTATTATGGCCCCTTGAAAAAATTAAATTTCCAGCCCTGTTCTGCTGAAAAAACTTTTTTTCTGCCAAAAATTACTGTTGCGCATTCACGGCCTGCGTTACAGACCTGTTTCATCCTGTAACGCAGGACAGGCCTGCGTCACAGACCTTTTTCATCCTGTAACGCAGGACAGGCCTGCGTTACACTCTGTTTGATCCTGTAACGCAGGACAGACCTGCGTTACTGACTTGGTCCAGAATTCTTTTCTACGCGCGCCTCTTGCTCCCAGTTCTTGTTCCCAGACTTTGTTTCTTGAATTCTTTCTGTTCGAACTAATATACCAGCAGCCTTCAACAGCTACGCAGCGGATAAATTTTTGTCTCCGTTTCGATTTCCGATCGCACATAATTGTTACAAAATACCCGGATCTTAATAAAATCCAACAAACAATTACAAAAAAATAGATCTAATACAAAACTAATTTTGTAAATCTATTCTAACACGATCAACCCTCGTGTTTTACAACCACGATAAAACCACGTGGGATCCAAACACATAATTAAAATTACATGGCCTTAATAGTGGATACTAAACAACCTGCAAAAGATTATTATCCAAGCACACCACTATACACATGCATATATAATTACGACATGGACATCGTATCAAAATTCGCAGAACAAATGAACCAGGCTCTGATACCAATTGTTGGGACAATCAGATCTTGGCACTACGATTTTTGATACAATAAATTAACGAGTACGAATAGAAAAATCACCTTGTTAACGGTTGATTCCACGCTCTTCTATTGTATTCCCAAATTCCCTTGAGCGAAGTGTGGCCTTCGTCTTCTCAAGTTAACCTCTCTTCTTGCTCCTGGGTGGCTACAAAATTTTTTCGACCAGCCCCCAGCAAGAAGAGAATAGGAATATATATAGGCTACAATAGGGATCATGGATAATTAGGTTGGGCCTTCTAATTACATCTTGAGCCTAGCCCAATGTAATTAAATATTAATTCAATCCACTAAAGAATTAATATTTGCACTACCTTTCCTAATACCGTAATTTAATTAATTAATTCGGTTCCAATATTATTTGCTTATTAAATTCCCCATGTTTAAAATATCGCATGTCCATTAATTAAATAAATTACTGATAATTCATTTAATTAATATCTTTTATCCTTGATCATCCACTCAACCTTTATTTAATTACGCCGGAATAAATCCACCTGCAGGGTTTCACATAATTAAATCTTTTTGAGCTTTCAAGGGGACATCATTAACCCGAATATTATCAGGACATGGATTCCTTCAATAAATAATATCCCACCATATATATTATTTCATCACCCAAAATATAATGATATAATTCACAAGAATTATTTCATATATAAATCAAAGCATGTAAATAATATATACGTGTCAACTATTATTTCCGGATTAAGAACCTAAGCATTAATAATAACATAGAATCTTAGTTCACCTTCTTAATCAGTATAAGGGAACAATTCTAAATTTGATCCTGTTCAATATACACAAAGTATACTAGTATTATTTATTAGTCAATATAAACTAATCTAAATAATACTACAGTCATTCCAGTGGATTGTCTAACTCCACCTGTGCTGTGAACCTTATTATATTATATAAACCGTATTTAATAATCTAATATTCTGTATCCCATTTGATACTAGATTATTCACAATATATAATATTTAGACAACATGTAAACATTTAAATGATTCTCAATAAAATAGGCCAGAAATAAATGTATATACTTCAAATAAATATTTTCAGTATACACCAACAACAGACGCATTGTTACACATTTTAATGAACACCCAGGTGGCTACATGGTGTTAATTACGTACATAAAAAATGAAAGTAGGGTTATTCATGATAGGTTTCGGGGGGCAACAAGCGCAACGAAAAGCGATAATAAACAATAAAATCCGAAACCTAACCATAGAATCCGTGTATAAGTTGTGGTTGATTATGGAGAACAGAATTTGTACCTTAAGAAGCTTTACGATTCGGTTGTCAGATGGAGATCCTATCTTGAATGAACACCACGTATCCCGTATGCAACGATCTACGCTCTATCAGTATCCACGCAGAAGCTCGAACGGAGGATGCTGTGTACTAGCACAATACTTCGTTTTCTTTCTTTCTTTTCTCTCTACCTCTCTAGCAGCTAGGGTTTTGTATAAAAAATGTCTGACCCTCTCCAAGCCACAAAGAGATATTATATAGGAGAGACCAAAAACGAATTCAGCCCTAATCCTATACCATATTAATTCAGTTTTTCTAATCATTATCTAACTAAGACTTTCTCAATTAAATAACAACCGCACTTCTGACTTAATAATTCGAATTTCCATTTATTACATTAATTAAGCCATACTTAAATTAATAATAAATAATTCGAATTCTATCATTTAATTTAAATCCGAATTCAAATTAAATAATCCTCCGAGCATTCTTTGTGTGTGACCCGATAGGTTATTATTACGTTGGCAACGATTTTAAAATCCCAATTAAAATCGTAAACAAAGAGCGGCATCTAGTAACACATCATTGCTACCCAAGCAATAATAATTTAAATGGTGATCCATATTAAACCTTTCGTGATTAATGTTTCCATGTAATATAATCCCTTAACCATGATATTATAGATTAAACTGGAGGCATGGAATGTGTCATCCTCGTCAAAATTTAATCTTTATTTTCTTGATCGATGAGTAGACTATTCAAACAAATAACTATTTGAGCACGACCATGCATTTCATAGTCTCACTCAAACAAGAGGCCAATAATATCACTCCTATATATTTATATATATTAAGGAGGGTTAAATTCCATCTAGATCATTCACATTTCTCATACGATTCATAATATACCCAAGACCACCTTTATCATTACCCGATTAAAGATAACTTTCGATAGAATCAAAATATATTAATTCTCATATAAAAATGTAATGACTTCAGGTCTAAGGATCATTACATCATTATCACATTGAGATTCATAATGACACATTTTTTCATTCCATATCGAATCTCATAGTGGGTCTATCCAGTACATCGTACTCATACATGTACCTATGCATTGACTTTAGTATCACAATACTTATGATCAATGAGAATTGATCATCAGTCAATCAACATACTAGTCTCGATGTATTATTATTGTCCCAATAACAATAATACTTGACTTGGGATATTTAAGATTATTATACTGTATATTATCTCATAGTTATATAGTTCGTATCAATAATCTAGGGATATTTATTATACTAACAATTATATCGCAGTAAATACTAAGCATAATAAAACATCAATATAATCAAAATAGAACATAAATGTCAATGACGAAGTTTAAATAAACTGAAATGTATTGCCTCTAGGGCACATACACTAACAATCTCCAACTTGCACTAGAGCCAATCATTCATATTCCTAAAACCTATGGAACTAGTATGACTTTTGTGCTTCTGCTATGGCAGAGGCTTAGTCAGTGGATCACCAACGTTATCATTGGTATGCACTTTACATATGTGTATATCTCCTCGCTCGTTAATCTCACGAATAAGATGATATCTTCTAAGTATATGTTTCGCCCTGGAGTGCGATCTTGGTTCCTTTGCTTGTGCTATGGCTCCATTATTATCGCAATAGAGATCAATGGGATCTGCTATTGATGGAACCACACCAAGCTCAGTGATGAAGTTTCGGATCCAAACTGCCTCCTTAGCTGCTTCACAAGCAGCAATATACACAGCCTTCATTGTAGAATCAGCTACTGTTTCTTGTTTCGAACTTTTCCAGCTAACAGCACCTCCGTTGAGATAAAACACAAAACCAGACTGGAATATAGAATCATCCTTGTCTATTTGGAAACTAGAATCAGTGTAACCTTTTACAACTAGTCCCTCTTCCCCTCCATACACCAAGAACGAATCTTTAGTCCTTTTTAAGTACTTTAGAATGTTCTTGACAGCAGTTCAGTGAGCTTCACCTGGATTAGACTGAAACCTGCTCGTCATGCTTAAAGCATACGACACATCAGGACGAGTACATATCATTGCATACATGATAGATCCAATTGCAGAAGCATATAGAATCTTACTCATGCGGTCCTTTTCATCTTTCGATTTTGGACTATCTTTATCTGAGATCGTTATCCCATGAGACATAGGGAAAAATCCCCTTTTTGCATCTTGCATCCCAAAACGATGCAATACTTTGTCAATGTATGTACTCTGACTTAGGCCAATCAATCTTCTTGATCTATCTCTATAGATCTTGATCCCTAATATATAGGAAGCCTCACCTAAGTCTTTCATGGAGAAATTCTTTCCTAACCATGCCTTAACAGCCTGTAGAGAAGGTATGTCATTCCCAATCAGTAATATATCATCAACATATAGAACTAGGAATGCCACAGTGCTCCCACTAACCTTCTTGTAAACACAAGGTTCATTTTCATTTTGAACGAAGCCAAACTCTTTGACTGTTTGGTCAAAATGAATATTCCATCTCCTTGAAGCTTGCTTTAGTCCATAAATGGACCTGATTAGCTTACATATCTTTCTAGCATCCTTTGGATTTACAAAACCTTCAGGTTGTATCTTATATACATCCTCTTCAAGGCTTTCATTAAGGAAGGCTGTCTTAACATCTATCTGCCAGATTTCATAATCGTTGTAAGCTGCTATCGCAAGCAAAATCCTAATGGATTTGACCATTGCTACTGGTGAAAAAGTTTCAGCATAGTCAATACCATGAATTTGTTTGAAACCTTTTGCAACCAACCAAGCTTTATAGGTCTGGACCTTTCCATCCATGTCAGTCTTCATTTTGAAGACCCATTTGCACCCAATGGGTTTTACCCCTTCAGGTGGATCAACCAAAGTCCATACTTTGTTTTCATACATTGAATCCATTTCAGATTTCATGGCTTCTAGCCATTTCTCAGAGTTTGGACTGTTCATAGCATCTTGATAGGTAAGAGGCTCATCTTGATCCATGAGCATTATATCACCATTATCGACTAGGAGAAATCCATAATATCTCACAGGCTCATGGCAAATCCTACCAGATCTACGAATAACTTGTGTTTCTTGAGCAATATTCTCTTCAAGATTATCTTGAATATCTTGCTCACGTTCCATTTTCGGTTCAATGTTATCTTGTGGTTCTCGAACTTCATCGAGATCTACTTTCCTCCCATTATTTCTTCTAGAGACAAATTGTCTTTCTAGAAATACAGCATTTCGAGAAACAAGTATTTTGTTCTCAATTGGATTATAGAAATAGTAACCCTTAGTTTCCTTTGGGTACCCCACAAAATAACATTTGTCTGATTTGGGTCCAAGCTTGTCAGAGGTCAAGCATTTTACAAACGCTTCACATCCCCATATTTTCATAAATGACATGCTTTGACGCTTTCTAGTCCATATCTCATATGGAGTCTTTTGAACCGATTTTGATGGAACACGGTTTAGTGTATATACAGCGGTTTCTAGGGCATCACCCTAGAAACTTATTGGAAGATCAGCATGACTCATCATCGATCGTACCATGTCCAACAAAGTTCGATTCCTCCTTTCAGAAACACCATTCCATTGTGGTGTTCCAGGAGGAGTGAGTTGTGATACAATACCACATTCCTTTAAGAAATTCTTAAATTCCAGGGTTAAGTATTCACCTCCTCGATCAGATCAAAGAGTTTTAATACTCTCTTCCTTTTGCTTTTCTACCTCAGCTTTGTATTCTTTGAAATTTTCAAAAGATTCAGATTTGTGCTTCATTAGATACACATATCCATATCCACTGTAATCATCAGTAATGTTATGAAGTAGTAAAAGCCTCCTCTTGCCATAGAACGCATTGGACCTCATACATCACTATGTATTAGTTCTAATCGTTCAGTGGTACTTTCACCTTGTTTGTTAAAAGGGGCCTTTTCCATTTTACCAAGTAAACAAGCTTTGCATTCATCGTATTATTCAAAATCAAATTTATCCAAAAATCCATCTTTTTGGAGCTTGGATATGCGATTCTCATTTATATGGCCTAATCGACAATGCCATAGGAAGGTTTGATTAGAGGCTTTAAGGCGTTTATTAACATTATAGACAGGAGTAAAATTTAAATCTAGAACATGTAAATCATTAAACATGCGTGCAATGCCATAAGTTAAATCATTCAAACCAAAAGAGCAACAATTGTCTTTAATAGTAAATGAAAAACCCTTCTTGTCCAAACAAGAAATAGAAATAATGTTTCTGCAAATCGCAGGCACGTAATAGCAATTATCAAGTTCTAAAATAAGCCCAGATGGCAACGATAAATAATAAGTTCATATGGCTAAAGCAGCAACCTTTGCTCCATTGCCTACTCGTAGGTCAACTTCTCCCTTTGCCAATGTCCTACTCCTTCGCAATTCCTGCACATTAATACAAATGTGAGAACCACATCCAGTATCCAATACCCAAGATGTTGAAATAGACAAATTTACTTCTATAACATAAATACCTGAATCAGTAGAAATCTTGACAGACTTCATCTTCTTCAGATCCTCCAAGTAGTTTGGACAGTTCCTCTTCCAGTGACCAGGCTTGTTGCAATAGTGACAATCACCCTTGTCAGCCTTTGCGACATCTCCCTTCGACTTTCCAGCCTTTTTGAAGGAGGGCTTGGAAGGAGCAAGAGCTTTTGATGCAACCTTTTTCTTCCCCTTCAATTTCCCCTTTCCCTTAGCACCTTTCTTGTCCACCATCATTATGGGAGCTTTCTCAGGTGCCTTGACCATATTTGCTTCAGTGGTCCTCAGCATGGCCAACAATTCCATAGGAGTCTTATCTTGCTCAGTCATATTAAAAGTCATAATAAACTGAGTATAGTCGCTGTTCAAAGATTGCAAGATTATATCGATTTGAGCCTCTCGCTGAAGCGGGAAACCCAAACAAGCAAGGTGATCACAATACCCAATCATCTTTAGAACATGTGGTCTGACTGGTCCGTTACCCTGCTTGCATGAGTAGAGTGCTTTGCTCGTGTTAAACTTTTCCACACGAGCCTGTGATTGAAACATCGTTGAAAGATGTTCAAACATATCATGTGCATTCATATCCAGATGCTGCTTCTGAAGCTCAGCATTCATTGTAGCAAGCATAAGACAAGCCACATCGTTCGCATCATCAATATCCTTCTGATAAGAATTTTGCACAGCACGAGTGGCATTGGCAACAGGGGCTTCCGGTTGAGAATTATCAGTCACATAAGATTTCTTTTCCTGCATGAGAACAATTCTCAAATTCCTAGACCAGTCAAGGAAGTTTGATCCTGCCAGCTTGTCCTTCACAAGGACTGATCGCACAGAGAAAGTGTTGTTTGTGTTTTGTGCTATTTGTTATCTACAATGATAAAATGCATAAGATAAGTTAGATTGTTACAATAATTATGTTCAAGTGATTATGGTACATTCAACTTAATATACCTCCCACTATTTTTATCAAATTAATATCCCTCAATATTAACTCGGAAAGCCTATGTGAAACTTTACTTTCTAGTGGGCCAAGATCCATATTTTATTATGTCTTGGGTCAGCGTTGGCCGATACTCCCAAAACACAACTATTTAGGTAGACAACATTTGTCAATTATATCTCGTATATAATTCTTGGACAGTTTGGTGAACAACAATTGCTCTAATTTATCAAATAAATTTTTCGCCAAACCTATGCTTCTAAGTTCTCATTTCACAATCCTATTGTGATAACTTAGTTAAGTTAGACCCAATTGATTAACATGTCGATTTTCACATTTATTCTTTCGTACCTAACCACGATAATTAGGAATGCTTTACTTTGGCAAACCAACTCCTAATGATCTAGGCTTTGATGAGTGTTATTCAATTGGAAAGCATCTAATAACTTAATATTTAATTAAGGGATTTTTAATTAAAATGACCATGATCCCATCATAAAGAGATCCCCAATTTTTCCTTGAATTAAATATTTCAAATCATAGTTCATTGAATTAATGATTTCCAGGTAGAAAGGTTAACGCACAAATGGAATTATTGACATCTTTTAACCTTACAAGAAATTAATCTCGTTGTTGACAAAATCATTTCATCCTTGAACTATAATAATTCATATTTAATTACCGTGTTTCATAAACACAGGAATCTCATGATCATTTTGTTTAATCTTCATCTTAAATCGTTACGGATTTTATCTTGTTTAGCATGGCATGGATGATGTATCTAATACATACATACATTCTACTTAATCTAATTAAGCATGCATATCTATCACTACGCATACATATCATCATATGAAAGTGCATGAATATAAAATCGTGCTTGGTTATGGCCCAATCCTATATGATCTTTCCAAGCTAATGGAAAAATCTAGGTCAATCTATGGTGGTTAATAAAACTAAATTATTACATAGTTGGTCTTCATAAATACATGTCTTCATGTCTTCTTTGTGTCAACTGCCTTCATCTCTATTGATCCTTCATTGCATGCCTCCAATGAACTTCTTATTACATAGAATATAAAACATAACTATACTAATACAATTACATAAGAACTCGAGTTATATTCGAGATGAACAGTTACAAAGGAAAAAGAAAACGACATGCAAGTCGTATTTATAAAACCAAACCATAATTATTAAAACCACTAACCTATGGGTCTTAAGGCCATAACTAATCACCATGCTCAATTAACAATTAAGAACATCATAAATCACATTATCATATCATAATATATCATAATATGTCACAAGCCCAAATTAAAACAAAGCCCTAAACCGCGGATCGATGGAGGAAATTTTTGCAAAATCACGTATCATAATACAAGCAAAACATGTATCAGAATACAATTCCAGAAGCATGTATCAGTATACAGACGACCCAAATCCCAGTTACCAGAAACATGTATCAGTATACATTCAACTCGTTTCCCAGTTTACAGATCGTGTCCAAACACAATCTGTCCAATAGTTTATATCACAATACAAACCAGACAACATGCATAACATACAAAATCGCATACTGATCAGTCATGGCAGATTGTAAACATGCTTGTTTTTATCATATCAATATATATATATATATATATATATCATAACATAATCATATATAAGCGACATAACATATTATAATCGACATATCTCATAACCGTCTCAAGGCAGATTCATAAAACATGCATACATGCATCGAATACAGTAAACACGTAACCAAATCAACCTCTTATACACGTAGCTCTGATACCATTGGTAGGTTTCGGGGGGCAACAAGCGCAACGAAAAGCGATAATAAACAATAAAATCCGAAACCTAACCCTAGAATCCGTGTATAAGTTTTGGTTGATTATGGAGAACAGAATATGTACCTTAAGAAGCTTTACGATTCGGTTGTCAGATGGAGATCCTAGCTTAAATGAACACCACGTATCCCGTATGCAACGATCTACGCTCTATCAGTATCCACGCAGAAGCTCGAACGGAGGATGCTGTGTACTAGCACAATACTTCGTTTTCTTTCTTTCTTTTCTCTCTACCTCTCTAGCAGCTAGGGTTTTGTATAAAAAACGTCTGACCCACTCCAAGCCATAAAGAGATATTATATAGGAGAGACCAAAAACGAATTCAGCCCTAATCCTAATTAGAGCCCATATTAATTCAGTTTTTCTAATCATTATCTAACTAAGACTTTCTCAATTAAATAACAACTGCACTTCTGAATTAATAATTCAAATTTCCATTTATTACATTAATTAAGTCATACTTAAATTAATAATAAATAATTTGAATTCAATCATTTAATTTAAATCCGAATTCAAATTAAATAATCCTCCGAGCATTCTTTGTGTGTGACCCAATAGGTTATTATTACGTTGGCAACGATTTTAAAATCCCAATTAAAATCGTAAACAAAGAGCGGCATCTAGTAACACATCATTGCTACCCAAGAAATAATAATTTAAATGGTGATCCATATTAAACCTTTCATGATTAATGTTTCCATGTAATATAATCCCTTAACCATGATATTATAGATTAAACTGGAGGCATGGAATGTGTCATCCTCGTCATAATTTAATCTTTATTTTCTTGATCGATGAGTAAACTATTCAAACAAATCACTATTTGAGCACGGCCATGCATTTCATAGTCTCACTCAAACAAGAGGCCAATAATATCACTCCTCCTATATATTTATATACATTAAGGAGGGTTAAATTCCATCTAGATCATTCACATTTCTCATACGATTCATAATATACCCAAGACCACCTTTATCAATACCTGATTAAAGATAACTTTTGATAGAATCAAAATATATTAATTCTCATATAGAAATGTAATGACTTCAGGTCTAAGGATCATTACATCATTATCACATTGAGTTTCATAATGACACATTTATTCATTCCATGTCGAATCTCATAGTGGGTATATCCAGTACATCGTACTCATACATGTACCTATACATTGACTTTAGTGTCACAATACTTATGATCAATGAGAAGTGATCATCAGTCAATCAACATACTAGTCTCGATGTATTATTATTGTCCCAATAACAATAATACTTGACTAGGGATATTTAAGATTATTATACTGTCTATTATTTCATAGTTATATAGTTCGTATCAATAATCTAGGGACATTTATTATACTAACAATTATATCACAGTAAATACTAAGCATAATAAAACATCAATATAATCAAAATAGAACATAAATGTCAATGACGAAGTTTAAATAAACTGAAATGTATTGCCTCTATGGCACCTACACTAACAATTCATGCGACCAACAACAGGTGATGCCTAACCTGCACTGCCGCGATGAGGTCCTTCTTTCGGTGAAGTTCTTTTTGAGTACAAGGGGACGATGGCTGATCAGTAGACTCCTCCTCAAGTGTCAATTCAGACCGCACCTTTCTCATTTTCTCCTGCAATACACAATAAATATCAGATACAAATCAGACACTCATTTAAAGTTTATACCATACTTGCATGAACACTGTTGTACTACCAAATTATATTAACAATTACATTTTAATTATTAAGACCAACTTCATAACTAGTAATAGTAGTCTATTCATCACTTCATAACAGTGTGTAGTATACAATTTGGTTAAATAGTTTAACTGAATGAAGCCAGACCTATATCTAGTTATATAACTGTAAGTAGATAAAAAAAGAGGTGTCCACATTCTCGCTCATAACAATTCAACTCCGCAAATTAGTACTCCTGGACCTAATAAGCATGTTCAGCAACAATGGGTTACGAATAAAATGTAAAAAGTAATCTCTAAAATCAAAAAATTCAAGCACAAAACAAGATGACCTAATTAGTGCCAGATTGAGTTATTTTCCAACCTTTTCAAGTTAGTAATTAACATAATAACAATTATGCACATAAATTAGGCATACTTTATATTAACATAATAATAATATTAAATAATCATGCAAACAGAGAGCACCAAACTAACATGCTTGCTAGCAAATTGACTTGAATGACAGTTATTAATCATAAAGTCAAACAGTCTCGTTCAAAACATAAGCTTCGTACATATAAATTTATTTAAAAATCTACGAAAAAATCAAACAGCAAAGGTACATAAGGATTTTATCTGTAGCTCTATCACAGTTGGTTCACAAGGATCGTACACCATAGACATGAATTCATCATCAAGGATAGGCATATCTCCCCTTGCCTCTCTTTCAGAATCTATGTTTTGCAAGGAAAAGAAACGCATTATTTTCAGTTTTTTATAACAAAAATGCCATTTACTTAACAGAAAAAATAATATTTACTGCCCGTCGCTGATCATAGGATTTGGCCCCTGTGCGGGGGGTAAATTCCACCATCTTCCGGGCTTTCTGCCCATGTTCTGACTTTGTTTCAAACTCCAGTGTTCCCCAATACTCACAAATGGAATTCCATGCGCGTTGGGAGTAGTAGTATGGCTTCAGCACTTCTAAATCCAATTCGTCTTTGGTGTATCCAGCACTTAATAGCTCTCTCAAATGTTTAACTAATCGGCCCTTCTCCGCATTAAGATATTGCTTGAAATTTTTCTTCAAATGGTCTCTCACAATCCTATCCCCTTCTGTTTCCCAAACTCCATCGGGATAAATATGCCTATCGCGTCTGTTAAAAAGGGCTAATTGCGTCTGTTTTCAACAGTCACGTATGGCAGAGTCGTATCAGCTATAGAGCATATGCGACTGTTACTCAACTGACGCATATACACTAGTACAAACTGGACCTATTGCGTCACCACCTATAGCGTCGGTTATTGACCTATAGCGTCGCCACTTTACCTATTGCGTCGGTTGTTTGCATTAACCGACGCTTATTTACTTCTGCCAGAAGCTATAGCGTCGGTTGTTTGCATCAACCGACACTATAGGTATAACCTATAGCGTCGCCTATTAAAAGGCGATGCTATAGGTATAGCCTATAGCGTCGCCCAGTAAAAGGCGACGCTATAGGTATACCTATAGCGTCGCCCATTCGAAGGGCGATGCTATAGAACATAACTATAGCGTCGGCATTTTAGCGGGCGACGCTATAAGTGTAGCTTATAGCGTCACCCTTTTAAGGGCGGCACTATTGGTGTAGCCTATAGCGTCGCCCTATAGGTATACCTATACCATTTTTAACTAGTTTGTAAAATAAATTAAAAAAATTAAATAAAAATAGGAAAATGGACAATTTTTGAAAATAAATTTATACACACCAAAGTAGTAATACTCACTATTTGTGTGATGAATGTTACCTTATTTTCAAAAAAATTCTATTTTTTTATTTTTTTCCCATTTTTAACTAGTTTATAAAATAAAATCAAAAAATTAAATAAAAATAGGAAAAATGATAATTTTTGAAACTAAATTCACACACACCAAAGTAGTCATACTCACTATTTGTGTGATGAATGTTACCTTATTTTCAAAAAAAAAAATTATTTTTTTATTTTTTTTCCATTTTTAACTAGTTTGTAAAATAAAATCAAAAAGTTAAATAAAAATAGGAAAAATGACAATTTTTGAAAATAAATTCATACATACCAAAGTAGTCATACTCACTATTTGTGTGATGAATGTTACCTTATTTTCAAAAAAATTCCATTTTTTTATTTTTGTCCCATTTTTAACTAGTTTGTAAAATAAAATCAAAAAATTAAATAAAAATAGGAAAAATGACATCATATACACCAAAGTAGTCATACTCACTATTTGTGTGATGAATGTTACCTTAATTTCACTAATTTTCCATTTTTTAATTTTTTTTCCCATTTTAAACTAGTTTGTAAAATAAATCAAAAATTTAAATAAATATAGGAAAAATGACAATTTTTTAAAATAAATTCATACACACCAAAGTAGTCATACTCACTATTAGTGTGATGAATCTTGCACTACTTTCAAAAAATTTCCATTTTGTTTGTTTTTTTCCCCATTTTTAACTAATTTATAAAATATCAAATAAATATTTTTATAAATATTGAATATATTTTTGAAATATCAAATCAATGATTAATTATATTTTTATAAATATTAAATATATTTTTAATAATTTTAAATATACCGTTCTTTTTTTAAAAAGGAAATATTTATTGTTTTAAAAATTGGAAAATATTTATATGCTACAGTAGCACACAGAGTCACTCTACAGTGCATATAGAATATTTATATGCAGACATTTCACGTAGCCGAGTGGGGGGAAATCGCAAAAATAAGAGCCCAGCTATTTCACTCAATTATTTCACTTAATAAAATACCCCCACTAGTGCAGATTGAATGTTACCTTATTTTCAAAAAAATTCCATTTTTTTTATTCTTTTCCCATTTTTAACTAGTTGTAAAATAAATAAAAATAATTAAATGAAAATAGGAAAAATGACAATTTTTGAAAATAAATTCATACACACCAAAGCAGTCATACCCACTATTTGTGTGATGAATGTTATCTTATTTGTGTGATGAATGATCTCTCAATCATTGGAGTTATTAAAAATCATAAAATCTTTTGTAATATTACCTTTATATATTTACTTAGTTTTTAAAATTATTGGAAGATTTTTTTTTTATATTTAAGAATTTAATTTTATGAATTATATTGCATTTAAAAGATCAAACTTGTCAAGTTTATATTTAATTTGTTTTTGATCCTAAAATCGTTTTAAAAATATGGGGAGACAGCTAATTTAAGTTTCTACGTTTTAAAAATAATTCCTCAGCTTTATATATTTATTTTAAAATTTACAAAAACTAAATAATTTATTTTTAAGTGAAAAGCTAAATTACGAAATTAATAAACTATCCCTGTTTCCTTTTAACCCTAAATCACCAGTTTCCCCAATTCATTTCTTCGGCTCTCTCAATTTCTCTCCAACTCTCCCCTCTCTCTCTCTCTCTCTCTCTCTCTCTTTCTCTCTAACCTTATTGATTCCATCTCTCTCGATTACTCCGGTTCTCTCTTGTAAGCTCTTCCTTTTAAATCCCCCCTACAAACTCGCCTACTCAACTTTCACCGTTCTAATTCACTTCCATTACACTCCTCACTCAAAACCCATTTTAATCCTAACCGTATAAATTGGTTTTCTGGGAACAATTTGAGGCTTTCATTTGGTTCAAAATTAGGGAAATTGGGGGAAAATTCACTTCTCACTTCTCTCGCCTCTCACTCAATCGCTCACTCTCTCTCGCTCACTATCTCTCGCTATTTCGCTCAGTCACTCGACTCTCTCAAGGATTAGGGTTCGAGCTTGGTTCAAGAATTCAATTACGGTTCGAGTTGGATGTAATCGAAGCAGGGTTTGTGTTCCAAGGTCTTTATATCAATATGAGGTATAAATCTCTCTCGGTTTCTCTCTCTCCCCCTTTCTCTGTCTCTTTCTCCCCCTCTCTCTTTGTATCTATCTCTCTCTCCCCCTCTATGTCTCTCTCTCGGCCCTGATCTGGTGCCCTTTTCGGAATTGGCCTTATAAGTTGTTTTTTCCCCTGTAGGCCAGGGCTGTTGCTACGACGACATCGCTTGCTTCTTCACCGGGTCATTTCAAATTAGCAGTTCCGTCAAATCAAGCTAAATACTTTGAGCTTCTAGCCCAATATTATATCATGAAGCGACAACATGTCTTAGCGGCTTATGTATTGTTGAGACTTGCAAAAAGGCGCTCCATACACGATAATGTTGCCCCTACACACGAACAAAGGTCTTGGTTAAGTTTTTCTTACATGTTATAGTTATGAGATTCTCTAAATTTATGCACATCCACTAATTGTATCATAAAAAAGTAGACAGTTACTAAATTGTGAATTAATGCAAGTCAGGAATATCACAAAAGAGTGTACATTAACGAGCTGTAAGTTCATTACTTCGTTTGCTAACGGGTTCTCAGTTTATTTGTAGGTTGAATGTTATATTTATATCTCTTCTTCAATCTGCAAGTTATATGACAAGCTCATTGACGTAACATTGATCAAGCTGATGGGTCATTTTATGCGAACCGTCCATTAACAAGGTCAACGAATTAGTTTCATCTGATGTGAAATGTTTTTATATTTGCATACCTTGTTATTTATGTTAAATCACTAAATTCATTTTGAAAAAGAGCCATACTTGAGAAGGTACTATTCATGACTTATACTTAAATCATTAGAGAATTTAAGATCAGATTACTGCAAACTGTTGTACATTTGTATTTTAAAGAGGACAATGGTTTCATGCAGGTATCGTAAAATATTCAAGTCCATATGTTCTATCACTGCCATTAGCTGTATATATTGTGCAGAAAGTTAGTGGACCAGCTCCTGCTTGTATTACATGTGTTTTAAAATTGATGAATATGTCTCCTAACTTGTCTCCCTGTTTGTAATTTAATTCCTCATGTCCTGTTAAAAATATGTTAAAACTTACAATCTATTTTTTTCTAATCCATTCTCTTAAAACTTAGTGCTAGAGGCATCTGCATATAGGAGAAATTGGCGCTGGTATATGAGATTTTGGCTATAATGCAATGTTAAATCCATGACTATAACTTATCATTAGGGATTAGTAACCTCACTAACTTGTAGTCGCTGTAAGTTTATAGCAAGTAGTTTATATTTGAATTTTCTGCTTGTCTTTAACTTGGTGTACATTGTTGAACTTGCATGAATGTATAGCAAGTGATTTTCTTTTTTACTTGGAGTTTCTTTTGTGCTTTTTAGAACAAAAATAATAAATTAATACATCCGAGATGGATCCCAGGTTCGATGGAAGCTCTGAACTGGTTGCAGAGTTGGTGACAGCAAATGGATTTAAAGCTGCCTATGTAATTAAAGATGGTGCATAAGGACCCAAAAATAATAAATTAATTATGTGTTCTTTAATTGAATGATATTAAAGTTTCACATATTTTAATATATTTAACTTTGCAAGTAGAGATTAGTACTTGTATGATTTATGTTAATTGTGCATCTACTTACACCGTCCGGTATTCTGCTGTTGGTTTAATTTTATACAAAGAGTTCAGAGTGTAATGTGTACTTCAGTCCAGAGTTTATATATTCTGGTGGTGTCATTTGTTTTTAAGGTTTATAGCGATTAGGGTCCATCTGTTTGACATACTGCATTTTATTTCATTTTTACAAAATATTGTGCTAGTCGGAGGGAAAAAAAATAAAGAAAGCAATAAGCATTACTTATCCTCCAGAGAGGGGTATAACTGTAATTAAGTCCCTCCTTTCTTAGACCGCCATTTGCCCCCGTTTTCAATCTCTGACATTTTTTGTAGAAACAAAACTGAAATCTTCTATCGAAATCCATATCATGTCACTGGAACTTGTAATAGGAGAACTTGTAATAGGAGCTCTGGTTCAATTTTATCTAACCCTAACTTTTCTTTTTGATTCAATTCAGTGTAATTATCGAAATATTTGATGATTTTGATGCTATTTTCAGGTTCTACAGGAAGAATATCGAAGATTCAAAGCTTTTTGAGGTTCTCAGTTCATTTCTCTTATTGTTTTACACCATTTTACACTACTTGGATATAGGAAATGTGCTCTTTAACTGTTCGGTTCTGTTTTTCAATTCCAGAGTGATGTTGAGGTTGATGATGTTCCTTCTCTTCTTCATTGGAGAAGCCCAACAAGAAGGTCACCCATCGTGACCGTCTCTCCGATGTTTAACATCGGAGACACTGTCAGTGATCGGAAACTTCCGCTGGTATTACATCAGGTATTTTCGACAAACTCAAGCAAATAAGCATAAACACCGGCTTGTTGATTGTACATAAATTGCTCTGTATCTCTGCCGTTGATTGTACAATAAGCTTGTTGTTGCGATATTTATATGGAGTGGGACTTTGTATCTCTGCTGTTTAAATGCTGAAGTCCGGATGAAGCTGTATGCTAAACAGAAAAAATGCTGATATGTGGTGTAAGTACATATTTCAAATGAAATGATGACTACACTCATTAGTATATTATGTCAAGGCGTAGTGGCCTACTATTTGTTTATCCGGTCCTGTTTTCATGCCTCTATTTTACTAAAAGATATTTGGTAATGTATGATGTATCTTTTACCATAGTTGTTTAAGATTCTTGGATTTTTGACTGTTATATCTTGGATTCTCATAGGTATCATAGATATGCTTATAAATCATTTCCATAACCAGGTAGAGAATCCAGAGCCTTGAATTCTTGAATTTGCGTTTCCAGAGCCTTGAACACTGATTGTGCAGGCTGTGAGAAGAAGTAACATTCCCCATAATCTTATATATATTTTTTAAAGAATTCAACATCTGAAATAAAATTGTTAGGAATGAATCAGTTGTATTTCAGTGTACATATGATCTGTTGAAACCTTTTCTATCATACTTTAGAAATCTAGTAGTTCTTTGTAATTGTTCTTTACTGATATTACGACCTGGAATAGGAACACAAGAGCAAGTGCAGATGCTGATATGTATGCACGCCAACTAGCAGCAGAAGCTGAACTTTATTCAAAATTGGAAGAAGCAGAAGGTACAACAGCACTAGCACATGAAAGAGATAGCAATATATAGAAAAATTGTAACTATATATATGTATAGAAAAATTGTAATATATAGACAATTTTTTTTAGTTCTTATAGACATTTTTTTTTTGTAGTTGATGTTTGTAATATATATATATATGGAAAAATTGTGTTTAAACTTGTTTGGTGTTCTTGGATTATATTTTGTAATGGTGGAATTCCAATTTTGAAATTATTTTTTTTTTAAAATTGACCTATAGCGTCGGTCATTTGAAAGGGCGACGCTATAGGTATTTTAAAAAAAAAAAAATTAATCTATAGCGTCGGTCATTTCAAAAGGCGACGCTATAGGTATAACCTATAGCGTCGGCATTTTAAAGGGCGACGCTATAGGCTATACCTATAGCGTCGGCATTTTAAAGGGGCGACGCTATAAGCTATACCTATAGCGTCGGTCATTTAAATGACTGACGCCTAGCCGACTTTTAGCGTCGCCAATTTAACCGACGCTATAGGCATAACCTATAGCGTCCCCTGCATATACTACGCCAAAAAACCGATGCTATAGGCCTATTTAGGCGACGCAATAGGTCCAGTTTGTACTAGTGATAGTTTATGCGACTGTCAAGAACAGATGCATAAAAGTAAACACCAGCCGCATAAAGTCTACATTTTACATCTGCTCTGCTTAAACAGACGCAAAAGGTTGTTCTGCATCTGGCACTAACAGACGTATAAAGATAAAGAATAGACGTAAATATAGACTTTATATGGCTGTGATAGTAGAACAGACGCAAAAGGTGTTTTTTTCAAAAAAAAATTTCTATTTTCAGCTAGCACCTGTAGCCTAAATACATTTCTGCGCCACCCCAAAATTACCAAAAGCAAATTCAATTCTCAATCTCAACAATAATAAAATTGATAGGGTAAAATGGAGTACTGAATTAACAAAACACTTGATAATCTCAAATTTTTAACTTGTAGCTAGTACAATGTTTCGTGATTACATTTATACAACTGAAGTACCATTTCCGTATACTCCCATGTACCACTACCACCCTCGTTGCTACTAGCACCTGCGCCTTGCGCCTTCCCTTCACCTGAGGGAGAAGAGAAATCAATAAGTAAATTAAATTGAATTTATAGTGTTCACTGTTGGCCTCACCTAGATTATTCTAAAGTTTATAAATGTACAGAGACATACATAAAAAAACATACATAAAAAATAGACAGATAAAGGGTGAGAAAAAGGTTGAAGCTATTATTTACAAGAATATTCTTATTTACAAGTTATGTATATTTAAGAGTGGTAGGCTGAGTCCACATCTTGCCACTGAATGGAGAACTATGGTACCTTTCATAGCCAAGTCCGTCAAGAATTAATGACATAATCTCCCAAATCTTGATAGGCTCCATATTGGTGATAAAGTATGCCTGCAAAACAACATATATCTAGTCATTCAGAATGCAAGCATCTAATGTAAATATTCAATCTGACGCTTAATAGGCATGTCAATTCTCTATTAGGAGCTCAACAAGTTTCTAGCAATTACTAGTAACGAAAGATGATGCCCACTTGTGCATGAAACGTACAGATGTACAAAAGAGAAATAGAACAACACCAAAGACAAGAAAGTTCTACTTTATCAGAGTGGACTAATGAGCATATGAATATCCAAGGTACAGATTATCAGGCATTTGGCAATTGGCCAGAAGCCAAGATTATAAAAAAAGAAAGAAAACCATCATCGTTTACTGGCACTTAAAATGTGAAAAGCTTAATACAAACACTCCAGTATTACACTTATTAAAATTTGCATGGAAGATTAATAAAAAAAATGAGATGATAAAATTTTGGGGTTCACATCTTTCATATAAATCCTCGAAATATATTAACAGAATATTTTTCTTACAGAACAGGGTACCCTCATCCCTCAAATCTAAACAGTTATCTAAACAGGATAACACAGATATATTGAGCATGTGTCTGTGTATTCTGCTTTTACATCAATCAACAGAAACAGGGACTTGTGCAATTTGTGATACTCTTATAGCATTAGCATTCTGCGTATGGCCTCTGACTATAGAACAACTAGTAATTGATAATTACTAAGCGGTAGAATGGGCAAACGTAATATAACCTGGCCTGCAGCTTTGACTTCAACTGGTCCATCAGATGCTAAAGCTCGTTCAGCACATATGTGTGCATGTGCCACATTTTCAACATAAGTGAAATCATACATATTGTTGTCATCGCCAATAATGAACTGTCATTGCAATGTACAAGGGAAGGCAACATTAACATGTCATAGTCAACCATGTGTGTAGTGTGTCTGAGAACAAGTGAGCAACACCTGTAAATAAGCCAACTATATTAAAGGGTCGATATCAGGAGTTGTCAAAACAAAACTCTGCTGCTCCCTTAATAATGAATCAGCAAAACATAATTCATAGGATAGACTCGACAAATATAACAACACATTTTACAACATTGTAAACTTGCAATGGATATTAAGCATGCCCGATCATTTCAGATATACAGAACTCATACTGCAGAGTGCAAATAGGGTCCTGGTCTGTTTTTCTTTATTGTAATTTCAAATTGTACAGGAGACAGATATCCCTATACTTCGACCCTCTTAATAAAAGAGGAACATGCACACACACACACACACACACACACACACACACATAACTGCAATCTACAGAATTATCCATTTTCATTTCTAAAATAGTCTGCAAAATGCCAGAATGTACGATTGACGTGGATTGAACTGATATTCTGATTTATATTACTATTTCGAAGAACGTTATGAGAGTCACCGCAGTTAGCACACGAATAATCCTCTATTTTGATGTTGACTTTTTATACAGAGTTTTCTTTAAAGTCAGTTAGCACACTTAGTATTCACGAATCAGCGAAATAACTTCTCTAATTCTTAGAGTACATATATATGACAAAATTCATAACATGTTCACTGAATACCGTGAGAGGTGAATAATCAGAAAATGTAGTACACGAAAAAAAAATATTGCTGACCATAACGAAATCCAACTCCTTGGAACCTAGCAGAGAAATTCAAGGTTTCTTTCATGGTCAATTCTCCGATATGGCAATTAATCATTATTACTGATATATGCAGCAGTTCTGTGGGGTACAAATTCGTGTATTCCATGACCATTGTAACACTACCAGAAATTACATTTCCATTACCTGCCAGGCTTGATTATTCCACTAATATCACTAACTTGAGTGTTTGCCACTTGTGCTCTCGAACTTGAGTTGGGAATGTGGTTCAGTTTTTTTTTGTAGTTGTCCATGTACCTCTATATGTTTGTTTTGCATGTAGTATAATTTTTGCTCCATTCAAAATCAAATTACATCATTACATAAGATTACTATTGTGGATCGAATTGAATATCATACCTACTCTTTTATTAAGAGCAGAACTGGTTGACATTAAGTATATATACACTCTCTGCATGCTGGTCCCACCTTGGGAGGGGATCATGTGGAAATACGGTAAACACATGTGGTATTGTGGACAGTGGATACACCATTTTTCAGTTACAAATAGGCTCAAGCTATTATTACCATGTTAAGCAAAATGACAAATGTGTTCTCGTGGCATGTTCATAACGGGTCAAAATTAAATTGCCTGTTATATGGAGGTCAAATGATTTTAATTCACAAAGATGGTATAAGCTCTATGTGCTAATTTGATACGAATATAGGGTTCTTGCTGCTACACACAGAACCATGTGATTTTGTCGTAAATCTTAAGTATTTATTTATAGTTTCTTTGCACCATTTATTACTCCCTCCCACACACTACCATGAAAAAGAATTGCTCATCTGAACTCTCAATATATTTTACAGGGTAACTTATGAATTTGTTGATACTGATAATATATGACCTGGCACACAGAAGGAACTAAGAAACATATACAGTACTAGATAAGTGGTTCATGTTTCTCCAACTCTGGCACTGCGAGATTGACACATTGCCTCTTTTTTAAGAGTATCAAGAACTAAGGAAATTCTTCTTTCTATCTGGTAGTATGTAGAAGCAGTTCAAGAAGCCCTTTTGGGTAAATGCTCAAATCTGACTTCGATTTTTATGTAGCAAATACACACTTCTATGAATCAATATGTAGCAAATACAAATAAAATATCACTTTTAATTAGAACAGAAAAGTCATTAGTCGCATGTGAGACTATTTTGTATCATTACCAGTACAAACGTAAACAAGTCTGAGTATGAAGCAGGGGAAATCTCACCTCTAGAGTCAATTCGAAACAGCCACCATGTATATAGTTCCAATATTGCATAACACCATATATGGGATACTTGCAAAGTAACAGAATTTATAAATACAAAATTAAAGAAAATCATTTAACCTCGTTTAGTGTGGAATTACAATAGAAATAAATATAGGATATCTGCCTACATTACTTACCACAATGCTCCATTTGTTATTCATCCTTTAAATTCCTTGCTCAGAGACATATTAGTGTGTGATCGACTGTATAACCTTGCCATATACTTGAATTTTTTGTCATCAGGACAAGCATTTGTAGTGCATCCTGAAATTCAGCCATTTGAGAAGATAAAACATGGTGAAGAAATGTACAAATGATGCAATAGTTCAGCAAACCATACTGAGGTAGTGAAGTGAAGAATCAAATATACAGATTTAAACAAGAGTTAAACATATAAATGCTCAAATCTGACTTCGATTTTGGGTAAATCAATCCCAACTATGCAAAATTGATAATGATTTAATGTACCATTAAAGTTGAAATTCATTACAATATATACAACGTCATAAACTTGAAAAGTAGTGCGAAACAAAATTAGCATTATTAATCAAAACCTTTCAAGTCTTTTTCTGATTTTGAGCAAAAACTAATATCATTTTCAGTTTTACTTTATTCATAGAAAGGATTGTATAAACTATGTCTTATCAAACATTTGTATTGACGAAATTTAAATCTAGTGCCTACACTTACAAAGATCTTATTGACTCACCTAATCAAGCACATCCATACACACATAAACTTAAACAAACAAAATTAGAAAGTAATCAGAAAATGTTTTAAGAGCACATCCATAAATCGTAACACAAAGTAATCAAAATCAGCATAGTTATATATATATATATATATATATATATATATATATATATATATATATGCCTTTGTTCCATACAGAACACTCTTATATAACAAACAATAAAGAACACTATAAAATTATTTACTCCAATAGATCCATTGGCCCCGCCAGGGGCCCCCAATACAAAAAGTTCTTATTTTTTTATCTTCTATCTATGCAGCAAAAAAAATTTTAAATTTTTTTTTTGAAAAAAATCACTGTTCATGATGACGTCAGCATACAAACAAGCACAGAATAATATAACAATGTACACACCAACTATATATATATAGGTGTATAGAGAGAGGGCGGAAAAGAGAGAGAGGGAGGAAGAGAGAGAGAGAGAGAGAGAGAGAGAGAGAGAGAGATGAAATACCTAGAATTGAATTGAGATGAAGAAGACAAGGAGAAGGAAGCTACCGGTATGATGAGTATACCCCTGAATCGAACTAGATGGAATTAGGACTTCTCCGTAGGTTCACTGAACTAGATGGATTTCTCAATCGTAGATAGAATTAGGGATTCTTTGAATCGGAGTTCGTGAAATTGCAGAGCGCGCTAGGGCTCGGAGTGAGAGTGTAATACAGTCGTGTTATGTGAAATTGGGGGTAATCTGTTTTAAGTGTCATAATATGATATATTTTCTGATTTTCTTTTTAATTAATTATATTTTCATATGTTTTCATTATATTTATTTTATAATTTTTTTATTTACCTTTATACGTCTGTTTTAAATGGTAAGACATATATAGTTGAATTATATACGTCTGTTGTAAAATAACAGACGAAAATAATTTTTCAACCGATGTATAAAACTACCTTATACGACTGTTCAGGCACAACAGACGTATAAACGTGTCTCTTTCTGGTATATACGTCTGTATATTGTTCGACAGATGCACAAAACTATTTTATGCATCTGTTCCTCCTATAACAGACGCAAATGGGGAGACGCATAAGGCAGTTTTTGTACTAGTGAATTATAGTATTCCTGCCAAACAACGAAGTAAAAAAAACCAAATAATAGATACCAAATAAACATTTCATATATATATATATATATATAGCACAAGTAACCAGAGAAAGCAATTTAGTCACTGGTTTGAAATTTATATACATTTCATATATATAAACAGATGATTGCAGCCATGGGTTTTCTAAATTTATATGACCGTGGTATTATAAAAGTATTTCTATAATACTGATCGGCAACATATTTTCAGTTTTCTATAATAACCATTTCGATTAAATGGCAATTTCGAATCAGTATATGCAACATATTTTCAGTTTTCTTTTTCTTTCTTTTCGAAAGTCATCTAGCTAATAAAGTTAAGGATATAAGTATGCAAGTCAACATTGATGCATTGTTAAACATGACAACAGGTCTACAAGATAAATGCGAAAAGAAATTTAGTCAGTTTTCAATTACCCTGAAGTTTTTGATGCAATCATCGTAAAAATCTTCACGCCTCGATCCTTTGCTATTGAGTGTGTGTTCATCCCATCTCATTCGAACAATGTGTTGCAAAGTGTGCTTGGCCTCCGACTCCTTGATGCTGTCACATTAAGATATAAATTAAATACACATATTACAAAAGAAATCAAAGGAACACAGTAAATATGTGACCTAGATTTTGCAAAAAGTAACATATGAAAGATAAAAGAAATAGGGGACCTAGAATTATGTAAATTACCTTTTTGGTTTAATAAAATGCACTGTTGGTCTCTCATTCTCGGCTGGTTTCTTCGAGTAACAACCTTCACTGGCATCGCGCTTTTTCCACTGATAAGGGATTTTCCCGCTGTATTTCTCTCCCACAACACTTTCGTCATCACACCCTCCACTGTCCATAACCTTCTTGCTGCCCTTTCCCTTGTTTTCCCCACCCTTACCCTTTCCCTTACCCTTATTAGGACCGGCCCATTGCACCTACAAAAAAAATACACACATGGATTATATGAGTGAAGGCAGAATAGTATACAACAGTATGATTTGCTTAAAAGACCAAATAAATCCACATCAGTTAAGCATGCATATGTTCTATAAGCAATTAAGCACTTTTGGTGTAAAGCGCATTTGAACCAAAGCTTAATAATACTAGAACTAGAAATTTACAATCACAGTCAAACAATTATTCAATCACATAAACCCAGAAACAGAGATTACAAGTATTCATCGTGTCCACTGCAACAGAAAAAAATCTCTGAGTCGAAGAAAGAAAAGAAAAAAATTTAACATGGGAGTTCACAAAGTATTCATCCTTTGTAATATGTGATTTCTGTTTTATATAGACTCGGTGGAGTCTTGCATTCGTCTGTGTAGACTTTGCAGAATCATTTGTCTTGTCGAACAAGGTGTAAAACACCCTAATTAGAAAATAAAATTAGGCTAGAAATGGGTTAAATTTTTGTTCTTTCGACAAAAATTAGATGTGACAAATGAGTTCAAGTACAGAGCATACGAACCTAGAACAAAACTACAAGTATAAAAAGTCTTTCAAAACAAGCTCAGTATCCATGACAAGCAACTAACATATATGGACGCAGATTGATGAATGATATCAGCCAAATGGCCTGGAGAATGAGTCCCGTTCGAAACATATAAACGAGCCGGCCTAACTAGTCTAGCCTGAACTTTTCCAACCCATTCTAGCCAATCAATGAGCAAGTTTTCATTCCTTAATTAAAGAGGCAGAGGGAATGTTTCTTGCTACTTGACTAAAGAAGTAAAGAAAATGTTTCTTTGCTACTTGATTAAAGAAGTAAAGGTAAGGTTTTTTCTTTATTAAAAGTCAACTGAACCAAAGAAGCTTCGCTATATAGAAAATTAGCAGCTCAAGCTGTCTAAAGGCTAATTCCACATAAATAGAAGAAATTAAACACATAGAAACCTAATTAAACAAACCCTAATTCGACTTAAACAAATAAAACCCTAAATCGACTTAAACAAATACAACCCTAATTCGACTTAAACAGAGAATAATTAACAGAGAATAAGGCACAAATCCCTAATTCGACTTAAACAGAGAAGAGAAGAGAAACCTGTGTAAATTTCGTGAGGTCTATATTTCATTTTGGGGTTTCCATCGACTTCAGCTGCCCAATTTGCAATTCCATGGATTCGTTTTACTTCTGACGACTAAACCCTAATTTTATCGAGAGAGAAGAGAAATAAAAATGGGGAAAATGGGGAAAGCGATTATATATAGTAAGATATAAGATTGACAGTAATAGTCGAATATATCCACATCAACCGAATATATCCACATCAACCGAATACAGTCGAAATTAGCCGAGGAGTTTTTGTTGACTTTATTCAGTCGAATATATCCACATCAACCGAATACAGTCGAAATTAGCCGAGGAGTTATTGTTGACTTTATTCGGTCGAATTTGTTTAAATCGACCGAATATAGTCTAAATTAGCCGAGGTATTTGTTTTGGCTTTATTCGGTCGAATTAAACAGACAAGCTTTTTTCTCCCAGAAGCTACTGCAATAAAACCTGGCACTAAACTAATACAACTATTCATCATTATCAATAAATAAGAAAAAATGATTCATCACTAAACCAATGTGTAAAAATTGGAAACTTTTAAAATTTTGAAATTACATAAATAAAAAATAATTTTTTGAATACATTCCCAATAAATAAGAAAAAATTACACTAAATCATCATTATCACTTAATTCATCATTTTCTTCTTGGTCATCATCTTCGATTCCCTCATCCGTAATTTTTTGACTTTCTACTTCCTCATTGTAAACTATTGAATGATCATTTTCGAACATCCTCAAGTCGACAAAAAAATTCGAGGGATCACGAACAATAACTCTTTCAACGTATGATGATGAAGCATTCGACACTTCATTTTGTAAAGCATCGTCATTGATTTTGGTCTTTTCTTTGGTTGACACAATTTCATCAACTTCTCGACTCTTTGTTGTTAGGACCGTGTACCAAGATGATTTCGCATTTGAAATGTTTGGTGCATAATACACTTGATGAGCTTGGCTAGCCAACACAAACACGTCTTCGGCATTTAGCTTTGATTTGACGTCCACGGTATTCATCCGGTGTCTATCAACTTTAACATGTGTCGTCTGATCAAACCAATGGCACTTGAAGACGATAACTTGATTCCCGTTGTGATAGTGCAGTTTTAAAACTTCCTCCCCTCTTCCATAATAGTTTCCATAACTTTCTTTGTAAGAAGTCACTACAATTACAGATGTATTAAATTTGGGTGCAAATTCTAAATGAAAAAAACATGACTTCAATATTAAAAATAAAGTAAAATTCTCACCAATGACAACTATGCCGGAATTTGGTGAAGTGAGCTCATTAGCATTTACGCTAATAAATTTGTAACCATTGCACTTGCACCCTTTATAAGACTCCACTTTATACATCGGACCTCTTATTAGGTCTATAAATTTGTTCTTGAGCCTTTCATCATTTTGCACCTAAAATATATATGAAAAACATGGTATAATACATAAATGTGTCAAATAAATTATACAAACAAAAGTGTGAGCACATACCCTTCTTTCAAATCAATCTTTAAATTGTTCTTTTTGAACTTGTTCCTTTTCGGCATCGTTGAGATAGGGGTAATGTTGTTGTACCAATTTTTGGAACCCACTACATATTTAAGTTAAACAAAAATAAGTTTAAATTGTAAATTGAATTTGTAAAATCAAAATGGAATAGAAAGGTTTTTACCGCAAGTACTTTCCAACTTCCGGCGAATTAATAATCACATTGTATTTCACAAGCCCATGTTCATCATTACTCAAGATTCTATCTCTACTCCATAGAATAGGATGTGTTGGATACGTGTAAACTTCCAACAAATCGGTATCATAAATCTTTCGAGGTGCCTCGTTTCGATGTAGTATTTCGGGTTTGGAATCAAAATACAACGTGCAAAAGTGAACACATTCTTCCTCAATGTATCGTTGTGCCATTGAACCTTCGGCTCGAGCTTTGTTTCCCACTTTCAATTTTAAGTTATGCAAGTATCTTTCAATAAATTACATCCAGGATAAAAAAGGGTTTCAAGTTTGGAGATTATCCTCACTATATCTTTCTCCATTTTTTCCAAATCCGAGTACTTGAGATTGGAGGAGCATAAATCTTGAAAGAAGTTGCATAACTCAATAATAGGATCAGCTACATGTTTCGGAAGTAAGTCACGACAAACGATAGGCAATAACTTTTGCATGAAAATGTGACCGTCATGTGATTTCATCCCCCGAATGAAATTATTCTTCCAATTCACACACCTAGATATGTTTGAGGCAAACCCATCTGGAAGTTTCAATGCTTCAATCCACTTGAACAACTTCTGAATTTGTTCCCTTGTAAGCACGTATGGTGCATGTGGTTTCGTGTCAACACCTTGAATCCACAGCTCACGGTGTACACCTAATTCTTCACAATCCTTTCTTGATTTAGTGTTATCTTTGGACTTATTTGGATCATTAAGGATTATGTAGAATATGTTGTCAAAGACATTCTTTTCAGTGTGCATAATATCAATGTTGTGACGAAGGCTCAGTGTCTCCCAATATGGAAGCTCAAAAAATGGAGAAAAGTGAGTCCAGTTATGTGTCACACCATAATCTTTCGGTTTTCTGTTCGATGAATTTCCCGGTAGGGGAAACTGTATCTGCTCACACATAGTCTTTGCAATCAATCCAGAATGTCTAGCACAGACTGATCGTGTCTCAACACTTCCAAACCTTGTACTCCTTCTTAGGGGCTCATCTGGTTCCAAAATTACTGAGCAGTGCCATTAAAAGTAGGTTTACCACCATGTTTGAGATGTTTAGCTTTCACCTCTCCCATGAAAACTGGACATGATAACTTACCCTTAATAGACCATCCACTAAGCATGGCAAGTGCAGGAAAGTCACTAACTGTCCACCCCTGTATACCACAAAGTTTTCAATTCATCAATTAGCGGCCTAAGATAAACATGAAAGTGTTTTGTCGGATCTGTCGACCCAGGGATAAGAAGGGGCATGAACATGTATGGAGCCTTAGTACACATAGATGGGGGAAGGTTGTACACAAAGACCACCATAGGCCATACTGTATACTCTCTAGCGTGTGCATCACGAAAGGGGTGATAAGTGGATTTATATCCACTTGGAGCGTTCCAAATCGGCTTAAATTGATTGACTTGGACTCAAGTTTGTTGTATTTTTGATGTGTTTTGTGTAGTTGTGTAGGGTCATAAATCATCGAGTATGGTTGGAGATTTGAGATGATTTTGGTGTGGATGTTGAGTTTTTTATTGAAGAAGGAAGTCTTCCACACAATTCTTGGGAGGTTTGGAATCAAGGAAATGAAGTATGAAAGCTTTGGGGAAAAGAACGGAAGGAAACAAAGGCAAAACGAAGGAAAAACGATGGAAATAGCATGCTGAAAAATTTCCAACAGATTTGGAGCTAGGTCGCAGCCCAGCTACCTAGGCCGCAGCCTAGCATGACTGCTGTTAATTCCGAAAATTGCACTAAAAATCCTCCATAGCTTTCCTATTTTGAGTCTGTTTTGTATTTTTAGGCTATTCTTGTTGGACAAGACTTCTAGGGCTTATAAATACACATTCTATCATTGTAAAATATTATTATCATATCATAACTTAGAATTACAAGGGAGTCTGTAGAACACAGTAGAGAGGTCAAGATCAAGAGGGGAAACAACTTCCAAGGTGACGGTAAGGAAGAATCACACCCAAATTCAAGATCTAGGGTTTTTCTATATTGTTTCCTGAATCTTCTAAACTTATTACTTTGTTATCTATTGGATTATTATCAAGCACTCTATTCTCAATCATTAATTGTTTTCAGTTCTTTGTTTTAATTATGTTATCAATTGAACCCATGATGGTGCTAAGTTCAATCATGAACTAAACACTTTCATGGGGTTCTAATGGAGAGAATTGTGAATTCTAGTAATTGATAGTCTTGATAATATATGCTTGTGATTAAAAATAAGGTTTGCCTGATGTGGTTGTGTTAATTTATATAGATGCGTAGCTAACATCTATTTTGTCAATCTCTAATGAATGCGAAAGTGGATTTAGAGATTAGGGCTTACCATGTTAGCATAGGCTTATGACGGTTTCTCCGCATATCGGTAGTATAGATTCGAAAGAACATTACTCCCCTATGTTGATAGTGGAACTTGTGATTAAATTTATTATGTCACCCAATCTCATAGACATATGGTGATTTGGACGTAATTGATGCCCGTAAAACTTCTATCTTAATTGTGGATGAATTTATGGATTGGTGTGAGTTTATTGAAAGATAACTCGTACTTCCTTCACGTTCCCACTAGCTACCTTAATAATCACATTGCATTGAGCCTTGACGGTTAATCTAGATGAAACAACTCATGAAGTTGGAACCCTGTGTTTTTCTCTTATAAGTAAAATCACCTTAGTAAGTTTTTATTAGTAATAATCTAGAAAACAACTCAAATTTGTTACTTCACCAAGCTATTATAATTTAGCCATACATTGTTGAATAGGCACATTTATATATTTCATCGAGTCTTCGTGGGAATGATCCCTATTTATCCGTATTACTTTTGACTGCGTATACATGCATAGAAAATTGTGAAAAAGTTTTTGGCGCCGCTACCGGGGACTTTGGTGTTATTTTTGTTTATGTGTTTGACATCAGTGGTAGTTAAGTTTTATTGACTTGGATTATCTTTCTCATCTATTCGAGTGGCTTGATTGTGTGTTTCAGGTACTTGATCAGTTTATGCTAACACGTTCTAAAGCTAAACAAGCAAAAGAGCAAGCAGAAGCTTTAAGTATGGGAGATGCACCAGCACCACCAACAGTACCAAAGGCTTTAATGGACTACTCTCAGCCAAAAATTGATGATATTCAGTTGAGCATCATCAGGCCAGCCATTGCAGCAAATACTTTCGAGATCAAATCGGGCACCATTCAAATGATACATAACTCAGTGCAGTTTGGGGGAGCTCCAACTGAAGATCCCAACATGCACATCAGGAATTTCATTGAGATTTGCGACACCTTCAGATTTAACAATGTGTCGAAGGATGCTATTAAGTTGAGGCTCTTCCCATTTTCTCTCAGGGACAAAGCCAAGGGTTGGCTGCACTCTCTACCATCAGGCTCTATCACTACTTGGGCTGATCTTGCTCAAAAGTTTCTCACCAAGTTCTTTCCCATGGCTAAAACTGCAGCAATCAGGAATGCTCTAACTCAATTCTCTCAGCATTCCGGTGAATCTTTGTGTGAAGCTTGGGAGAGGTACAAGGAGATGCTGAGAAAATGTCCTCATCATGGCATGCCTGACTGGATGGTAATTAATTGTTTCTACAATGGGCTTGGATGGCAATCTAGATCGAACGTGTACGCAGCTTCTGGCGGAGCTCCGTGGGCTAAGAGCTATGAGGCCGCTTATGAACTGATTGAGATGATGGCAGCGAATGAGTATCAGAATCCTACTCAGAAAATGCCACAGCAAAAGGTGGCAGGAATTCTGGATGTCAATAAGGCCACTTCTTTGGTTGTTCATCTAGAAGCACTGAACTTGAAGGTAGACTCTTTGGCGAACCAAGGGTTGCATCAAATTGCAAGTGTCTGTGAACTTTGTGCGGGCGCACATGAGACCAACCAATGTGCAATTTCTAATGAGTCGGTTCAATTTGTGAGCAATTTCCAAAGACAGCAACAACCAGCTCCTAACACTTACCATCCCAGCAATCGGAACCATCCAAATTTCAGCTGGAACAACAACCAAGGTGGTTTACAGCAGTCAAATTAGCCGTATCAACAGTCTCAGAATCAGCAGTTGGGTGTTAGGCCATTTAATCCTTCTGGGTTTCAACAGCAGCAATGGCAACGCTTTCAACAGCAGTATGCCCCGAGGCAATTTCAATCACCGGGATTTCAGCAGCAACCTTATGGGAATTCTTGGCAATCTTCTAATGAAAAATTAGAACTAGAAGAATTGAGATTAATGTGCAAGAGCCAGGCCATTTCTATCAAGACTTTAGAAAATCAGATGGGGCAACTTGCAAATGCTTTGTTGAGCAGACCACAGGGAACTCTTCCCAGTGATACGAAAGCAAACCCAGGGCGGAAAAACAGCAAGGAGCAGATTAAAGCCATAACTCTACGGTCCGGTAAAGTCACGGAAAGCACTACACTTGAGAAAGAAGAAAAAAATCTGCCAGAAAAGGAAGAAGAGAAAGAGGATTAGGGAGGTTCAGTTGACAAGGGTAAAAATTCAGATTCAAGCAATGGAGAAGAGGAAAGCGTGCTGACTCCTAAAAAATCAGCCCCTGAGACAAAGGATGTGAAGAATCAGGTCTTCCCACCTCCACCATATCCTCAGAGATTGCAGAAACAGAGGCTGGACAAGCAATTCGGTAAATTTCTTGAGGTATTTAAAAAGCTGCATATTAACATACCTTTTGTAGAAGCTCAGGAGCAGATGCCAATTTATGCTAAGTTCATGAAGGGTATTCTATCTAGGAAGCTGAAATTGGATGAGTATGAAACCGTTGCTTTGACGGAGGAATGCAGTGCTGTTCTGCAACAGAAATTGCCTCCAAAACTGAAGGACCCTGGAAGCTTCACTGTACCATGTACTATTGGTAATCTGTCATTCGACAAAATGGTTATGTGACTTGGGAGCAAGCATAAATTTTATGCCTCTATGTATTTTTGTTCAACATGGTCTTCCGGAGCCGAGACCGACCAATATCTCTTTCCAGCTAGCAGATCGTTCGATTACTTACCCGAGGGGCATAGTCGAAGATGTCTTGGTAAAGGTGGACAAACTTATCTTTCCGGCTGATTTTGTCATCTTGGACTTCGAGGAAGATAAGAAAATTCCAATAATCTTGGGAAGGCCCTTTCTAGCCACGGGCCGAACACTGATCGATGTTCAGAAAGGAGAGCTTACTATGCGAGTGAATGAGCACAATGTTACTTTTAACGTGTTCAAGGCAATGAAATTTCCAACAGAAGAAGAAGAGTGCTTCCAAGTTAACATGGTTGAAACGTCTATAAAAAGAGAAACAGGGCATCTACTAATTTCCGACCCCTTGCAACG
This sequence comes from Saposhnikovia divaricata, assembly GCA_036435485.1. NCBI lineage: Eukaryota > Viridiplantae > Streptophyta > Magnoliopsida > Apiales > Apiaceae > Saposhnikovia > Saposhnikovia divaricata. Next base: position 125,475,694 of record CM071598.1, read on the forward strand.
GGTTTTGAATGGGGATTTTGACGAGGAAAATGGGGAAGAAGCAGAGCAAATTCTGATGTTGAATTCAGCTCCGTGGAAGAGGAGGATGGTGGCACCAATTGAGTCTCTGGGTTTAGAAGCTCTTAAAAAGTCACAAGTGCGCCTCAAGCCATCCATTGAAGAAGCTCCTTCTCTCGAGCTCAAACCACTACCAGACCACTTGAGGTATGCTTATTTAGGTGCTTTGTCTACGTTGCCAGTTATTATTGCTGCTAATCTGTCAGGTAGTGAAGAGGAGAAACTGTTGCGGATTCTGAGGGAGTTCAAATCTGCAATCGGATGGACCATCGCAGATATTAAGGGAATCAGTCCTTCTTTCTGCATGCATAAAATTCTTCTTAAAGAAGGCAGTAAACCATCTGTAGAGCAACAAAGAAGACTCAATCCCATCATGAAAGAAGTGGTGAAGACTGAAATTTTTAAATGGTTGGATGTAGGGATTATCTACCCTATCTCAGACAGTTCTTGGGTGAGTCCGATGCAATGTGTACCGAAGAAAGGAGGTATGACAGTGGTGGCAAATGAAAAGAATGAACTTATCCCTACTCGGACAGTCACAGGGTGGAGAGTCTGTATGGACTATCGAAAGATAAACAAGGTTACTAGGAAAGATCACTTTCCTCTTCCATTCATCGATCAGATGTTGGATAGATTGGCGGGTCATGAATATTATTGCCTTCTTGATGGGTATTCAGGTTACAATCAGATTTGTATCGCTCCTGAGGATCAGGAGAAGAACACATTTACCTGCCCTTTTGGCACTTTTGCTTTCCGACGAGTTTCTTTCGGTCTTTGTGGTGCACCAGCCACTTTTCAGAGATGTATGTTAGCCATATTCTCTGACATGATTGGAACCAATGTGAAGGTGTTCATGGACGATTTCTCAGTTTTTGGTACTTCTTATGATGAGGCTCTATCAAATTTGAGTCTAGTGCTGAAAAGGTGCGTTGAGACCAATCTGGTTCTCAATTGGGAAAAATGCCATTTCATGGTACAAGAAGGGATTATTGTCGGGCACAAGGTATCTAAACGGGGACTTGAAGTGGATAGGGCCAAATTGGAGACAATTGAAAATCTTCCTCCTCCAATCTCAGTTAGAGGAATTCGCAGCTTTCGTGGGCATGCGGGATTCTATCGGCGATTCATAAAAGATTTCTCCAAAATTTCTAAACCATTGTGCAGTCTACTAGAGAAGGACATCCCTTTCAAATTTGACGAAGAGTGGTTGGCTACCTTTGAGCTTTTGAAAAAGAAGTTGACAACAGCTCTGGTTATTACGGCTCCTAATTGGGAAGAGCCATTCGAGCTAATGTGTGATGCAAGTGATTTTGCAGTGGGAGCTGTGTTGGGGCAAAAAAAGATGAACATATTTCATGTGGTTTACTATGCTAGTAAAACCCTGAATGAGGCGCAGCTGAATTACACCACTACTGAGAAGGAATTTTTGGCAGTTGTCTACGGATTCGAAAAATTCAGGTCCTATTTGCTTGGCACAAAGGTGGTAGTTTACACGGATCATGCAGCCATTAAATATCTGATTTCGAAGAAGGATGCAAAGCCTCGGCTGGTCCGTTGGGTTCTATTGTTGTAAGAGTTCGATGTGGAAATCAAGGATAGGAAAGGCACGGAAAATCAGGTGGTGGATCATCTATCACGTCTAGAAAATCACTGTAAGGATGCTAAGGATAAATCTCTCATTAATGAGTCTTTTCCAGATGAGCAGCTATTTATGGTGCAAGGGGAAGTGCCATGGTTTGCTGATTACGTAAATTATCTAGTGAGCAACGTCATTCCATCAGAATTCACTTATGCTCAAAAGAAGAAATTTCTCCATGATGTGAAATGGTACCATTGGGACGAACCTTTCTTGTTTCGTCAGGGGGAAGACCGAATGATCAGGAGATGCATTCCTTATAGTGAGACGGAGGGGGTTCTGAGAGATTGTCACTCCACCACTTATGGTGGTCATTATGGAGGTGAGAAAACCGCAGCTCGAGTACTTCAGGCAGGGTTCTTTTGGCCTACGCTGTTCAAGGACGCTTATCAGTTCGTATTGAGATGTGATCATTGTGAACGTGTGGGGAACATCTCTAAGAGGAATGAAATGCCTCTTAATATGCTTCTTGAAGTGGAGATTTTCGACGTGTGGGGTATAGACTTCATAGGACCGTTTGTCTCATCTTATAATAATCAGTATATCTTGCTAGCCATGGATTATGTTTCTAAATGGGTCGAGGTGAAGGCTCTACCGACCAATGATGCTAAAGTGGTACTGAACTTTTTGCATAAGAACATATTCACGCGTTTTGGGACTCCACGAGCTATAATCAGTGATGAGGGGACACACTTTTGCAATCGTCAATTTACAGCGCTAATGGCGAAATATAATGTGACACATCGTGTCGCTACCGCTTACCACCCCAAAACCAATGGGCAGGTAGAGGTCTCGAACAGAGAAATCAAGCGAATTTTAGAGAAACTGGTGAATCCATCGAGGAAGGATTGGTCATTGAAGCTGGATGAGGCCGTGTGGGCCTATAGAATCGCGTATAAGACACCCTTGGGAATGTCTCCCTTTTAGTTGGTGTATGGTAAGGCGTGCCATTTGCCTGCCGAGCTAGAGCACAAGGCATTTTGGGCCTTACAGAAATTGAACTTCGACATGAAAGCTGCGGGTGAAAAACGTCTACTTCAACTTAATGAACTTGAGGAGTTCCGTGCACAAGCTTACGAGAATAACAAAATGTACAAGGAGAAGGTCAAGAGGTGGCATGACAGAAGGTTGGTGCACAAGACCTTTGTACCAGGTGAATCAGTTCTATTGTTCAATTCTCGTTTTAAACTCTTTCCAGGGAAGCTCAAGTCAAGATGGTCGGGACCATTTGTAGTGAAGACAATGTTCCCGCATGGCGTGGTTGAGGTTTATGAAAAGTCACCTGATCAATCTTTTAAGGTTAACGGACAAAGGTTAAAACACTACTTTGGTGGAACGGTGAACCGTGAAGCGGTCGTCACCGCCCTCGCCACTACGTGATTCAGCGAGGAAATGTCAAGCTAAAGACACTAAGCAAGCGCTTCTTGGGAGGCAACCCAAGCCTTGTATACGTCTTGTATATTGTTCTTTTCTTTCAAAAAAAATCAACAGAATTCGCCCCAGGCTGCAGCGCGCGTGCCTAGGCCGCAGCGCAGACTAGTTTCTGCCCAGCTCTTGTAAAACGCAAGTTCTGTTTAAAAAAAAAATTTCAGAACCAACAGACCTCACCCCGCGCTGCAGCGCAGCAGGGGAGGCTGCGGCCTAGTCTCTCAACTGTCCGTGCGTTTTTTTTTGTGTCTCAAAATTGTGTTGTTTTAACACAACACAATACTCCATATTCTCCCATATTCTTATAACCCCAAAATTCCAAATCCCTAAATTCCTAAACCGAAAATAATTCTTCTCTTTCCCAACCTTGTTAATCCTCTCATATTTATCCTAATTCTACTACCAACCCATCTATACATACACCTATACACACTAATATACAAACCCAATTCCTAATTAAATACCTCTAAACCTCCATTCCATGTTAAAGTGCCAAGAAGGATTCAAGTTTGGGGGATTTTCGTTGCAAGTGTCACCTCTTCGATTAGTATTAGGTATAACTCTTCCTTAAATCTTGTTTATACGAATTTGTGGCTTTGCAAATATTTAGGGGTTTTATGTGTGCTTGTAGTATTTGGAATATTCTTGGTTTGTATTGTGGTTAGTTAATTGGTGATATTGTTGAGTTGGGTTTTGATTGTCATGGCTCCAAAGCGTCAGAGAGGTAGTTCTAGTACTCGGCCATCATCGGATGAGAATGTAAGTGTGGGGAGGTTTGTGAATGAGGAGGCACGAATTGAGTATGATAGGTTGATGGAGAAACCACTTGTTAAAGAGAGGGGGTTTTTGCCGGTTGATTATTCGGAATTGAATCTTATGATTCGTGGGCTTGGTTTTGAGGGTCTTTATGTGTCGTCTACTCCGATTCTTTTGGGTGTTGTGCGAGAGTTCTATGCGAACGCTAAGGTGGAGCAGAATGGGTTTTGTGTAGTTCGTGGTAGGCGCGTGGTTTTTAAACAGCCTCCTAAGCCGAGGGGGTGGTATATTGGGCTAGGAAAACTCGAGATAAGGTGGATTTGGTTGCTATTGTAGCAGAGATTTGTGTACCGGGTACGGTGTGGAAAGTAAGGCTGGATAGTAATGAGCGTACCAATTTTCCAGCTAATGCTATTAACAGGTTTGCACGGGCGTGGAACTTGTTTATTTGTGCTAACATCATGCCTTCGACACATACGAATGACGTGCCTATGGAGAGAGCTATTATTCTTTGGGGCATCTTGAAGGGGAAGTATATTGATGTGGGGTATATTATGCATCAGAACATTCTGCGGTTCTTGCGAGGAAATTCTCAATCACCAATTCCGCATGCTTCTATTGTTGCTGGTGTTTGTGTGGATGCTAATGTTATTTGGGATGATAATGAGCAGCTGCAGAAGCCGGCTAATCCTATTACTGAGGCTTCTATTAACCGGATGGGGGAATGGCCGGGCGGCGTTCTACATCCGAGAGGGCTAGGTTATATTGTTGGTGGTGATGGTGCTGGTGGTCAGGGAGCGGGCGCTACGCCACAGGTCCCTCAGGTTCCTCAAGTTGCTAGAGCAGAGCATGAGCCGGTTATGGCTGACAGGGCATTTTTGGAGACACACTTTCGTCGGATGTATAGGCGGATGGATGCTATGCATGTTAGCAACTGTCAGTATGCTGAGGACAAGTCAGAAGCTTTGACTGCAGCTTTACAGTCACCGGGTAGTGTGGTTCAGTGGCCGGCTTATGGAGCTAGGACTGTGTATCCACCTCCTGATACTCCACCCGAGGCGGGTGATGATGCTAACGAGTAGGTATGTTTCTACTATCCCTTGTATTACCTTTCCATTCAATGTGGACTTTGAATATTTTAAGTTTGGGGGTGGTTGAGGGATTAGTTGTTGTTGTTGTATTATGTGTGCATGTAGGATTTCATGCTTTGCATATTAGTAGTAGTAAATTATGCATTTATGTTCGTGTTATCTACGTTGTTTCATATAGGACATTCTGTTTTTTTCTGTTTCGTATACCATGTGAGTCATCCATGTGGGTCATATTAGTTGCATTTCATGGCATGCATATTTCATGATCCCTTAGAACGAGCTAATTTTGATTGGTAGGTAGGTGTCTAATTGAGTGTGGTAATGATGAATAGAGGGTTGACTTATAGTTTCTACGAAATTGACTTATGTGTTTCAGAAACAAAACTAATTACACAGTCTCATTGGGTGCTTTTGGGCTAGGTTAGGGTCATGCTTGTTTGGATGTTTTGAGATTTAATCACTTGTTTATATTTAGAATTTTCGTTATTCCCTTGATAGCGTAGGAGCACTTAAGTCTAAGTTTGGGGGAAAACAGAGATTTCATGCTTAATTGTAAATAATTGTCAATAATTGCTAGATGTCAAATGGCTAGTAGCCGGCTCATATTTATATGAGTAGTCTAGGGTTGGAATTGAGAATTCTCATTCCAGATGGCATATATGAAAAAAAAACAGAAAAAAATAGAAAAAAAAAAGAGGAAGAAAAAAAAAGTCAAAAGTGTCAATTGTTTATTTGCAAAATTAACCAGGGTGAGCTCTTTAATACTCGAGCTATTAAGTTCACGGGGACTCTGTGCCTAGTGACCTAACGCTCGCTACATGGGTATTATTGTATAAGCCTTTTGGGGTCTCATCCATTGCACGTTAAATAAGCATGCTTGTATATATGTGTCGTAGTAGTTAGTAACAAAGCATGAATTTCTTTCTACCTTGGATAAGGATGGAGGTGTTTCTAGGTTATGAAGTGTCTACAGTCTATTCTATTTATAAACCTGTGATTGTCTTGACGAAGAGAATGTATGATTTTGATCTAGTGTTGGGAGTATTTCTGATGAGCATTGCACACACGCACGTTTCTGTTCATGTATTGTTAGTATACGGGTACTTAGTCGAGCTCTATTCGGATTTAGTTGCATTCTCTAAGATATTTGCTTGCTAGTTGGTTTTGGTTAGTTTGAATGGGATCGTTGCATTTTCATTTTAGTTGCATTCATGCATTGCATGGTTTTTGCATTGTTTAGTTAAATGGATTTTGTGGGTACATTAACTATAGGCCCTCACGAGACCTTACTCGTCCACTAGGGCTGCCTAGGGGTTTAAAGGCCTTGTTGCATATGCCAAATGCAACCGTGATCACATACGGAAGTGGTACTAATTAGTTAGTGTTTAGTTGTTTATGCTTGAGGACAAGCATCGGTTTAAGTTTGGGGGTGTGATAAGTGGATTTACATCCACTTGGACCGTTCCAAATCGGCTTAAATTGATTGACTTGGACTCAAGTTTGTTGTATTTTTGATGTGTTTTGTGTAGTTGTGCAGGGTTATAAATCATCAAGTATGGTTGGAGATTTGAGATGATTTTGGTGTGGATGTTGAGTTTTTTAATGAAGAAGGAAGTCTTCCACACAATTCTTGGGAGGTTTGGAATCAAGGAAATGAAGTATGGAAGCTTTGGGGAAAATAACGGAAGGAAACAAAGGCAAAATGAAGGAAAAACGATGGAAATAGCATGCTGAAAAATTTCCAACAGATTTGGAGCTAGGCCGCAGGCTAGCTACCTAGGCCGCAGCCTAGCATGGCCGCTGTTAATTCCGAAAATTGCACTGAAAATCCTCCATAGCTTTCCTGTTTTGAGTCTGTTTTGTATTTTTAGGCTATTCTTGTTGGACAAGACTTCTAGGGCTTATAAATACACATTGTATCATTGTAAAATATTATTATCAAATCATAACTTAGAATTGCAAGGGAGTCTGTAGAACACAGTAGAGAGGTCAAGATCAAGAGGGGAAACAACTTCCAAGGTAACGGCAAGGAAGAATCACACTCAAATTCAAGATCTAGGGTTTTTCTATATTGTTTCCTGAATCTTCTAAACTTATTACTTTGTTATCTATTGGATTATTATCAAGCACTCTATTCTCAATCATTAATTGTTTTCAGTTCTTTGTTTTAATTATGTTATCAATTGAACCCATGATGGTGCTAAGTTCAATCATGAACTAAACACTTTCATGGGGTTCTAATGGAGAGAATTGTGAATTCTAGTAATTGATAGTCTTGATAATATATGCTTATGATTAAAAATAAGGTTTGCCTAATGTGGTTGTGTTAATTTATATAGATGCGTAGCTAACATCTATTTTGTCAATCTCTAATGAATGCGAAAGTCGATTTAGAGATTAGGGCTTACCATGTTAGCATAGGCTTATGACGGTTTCTCCGCATATCGGTAGTATAGATTCGAAAGAACATTACTCCCCTATGTAGTTGATAGTGGAACTTGTGATTAAATTGATTATGTCACCCAATCTCATAGACATATGGTGATTTGGACGTAATTGATGCCCGTAAAACTTCTATCTTAATTGTGGATGAATTTATGGATTGGTGTGAGTTTATTGAAAGATAACTCGTACTTCCTTCAGGTTCCCACTAGCTACCTTAATAATCACATTGCATTGAGTCTTGACGGTTAATCTAGATGAAACAACTCATGAAGTTGGAACCCTGTGTTTTTCTCGTATAAGTAAAATCACCTTAGTAAGTTTTTAGTAGTAATAATCCAGAAAACAACCCAAATTTGTTACTTCACCAAGCTATTATAATTTAGCCATACATTGTTGAATAGGCACATTTACATATTTCATCGAGTCTTCGTGGGAACGATCCCTATTTATCCGTATTACTTTTGACTGCATATACTTGCGTAGAAAATTGTGAACAAGAGGTCAAATCCATCAGTAGAAAGTCCAAGTCTAACATTCCGAATCTCCTTTGCAAAATTTGGAAATCTACGATCAAATTGCTTCGATTCATCTCCATCTGCTGCGTGACTTAGTTGGCCTTCAACTACAACTCTATCATGGTGCCATCTCATACATTTTGCAACCTTCTCAGCCATGTATAAACGCTGCAATCTCATGGTGATAGGAAAGTACCGCAATATCTTTCGTGGGATCTTTTATTTTTTCGGATCTTTTTGAACTTTGTATCGGTCCCCTTTGCATATATCACAATGTGTTTTATTCTCATTTTCCTTGTAAAACAACATGCAATCATTCTCACAAGCATCAATCTTTTCATACTCCATATTCAGTCCTTTAATCATCTTTCGCACGGTTTAGTACTTCTCAGGCAATTTATGATCATCAAGCAATACTAATCCAATGAGATGAAGCAACTTATCAAAGGCATTATTACTGCAATTATGCCTATTCTTCCAATCAAGCAACTCTATTACGTACTCAAATGTTGTGAAATTGACATTGCCTGGATAAATTGGTTCAGAAGCAATATTCAAGTGTCTATAAAACTCTTTTGCTGTTGCATTTGGTTCTTCTTCAAAATCCTCATAATCCTGAAAATCATCATCATGTGCATCATACATAACATCATCTCTGTAATTAACATTAGCAGAACTCGTTCCAACTGCGACCCTTGGCATATGTTTCTCACCATGACAATCCCATCGAGTGTACCATTGCATGATACCATGTCTATACAAATCGACTTTCACGGTAGAAGGATTCTTATAACAAGAATTTCCACATTTTTCACATGGACATCTTATAAGGCCATTGTCTTCTTCTTGCATATGTTGTATAGCAAATGTAATGAAATTATCCACACCAATTTTGTATTCTTGTGTTAAATATTTTGCCTCATTATATCGATTACGACCAATCCAACTACGATCGGATGCCATCTACATGTAAACAATATGTAAACAATGACATAAGGCAAATGCAAGTCTAGAAAATAAAAAAGTATGCAAAATTATCATAATCACACTAATTGGAACACATAATTTATTTAAACATGAATATATGCAAAATTATCATAATAACACTAATTGGAACATATAGTTTATTTAAACATGAATATATGCAAAATTATCATAATCACACTAATTGGAACACATAATTTATTTAAACGTGAATATATGCAAAATTATCATAATCACACTAATCGGAACAAAAATAATAATATTTACATGATTAATAACTTCAAAAATACTTAATTGATAATTTAGGAGTAGCACATGAAGCAAAAATGGTGAAGCAAGGAAAGAAATGGTGAAAATGGGGAAGAAGGTAAACAAAACGGCAAATGGAAAGAAAAGAGACAGTAGGATTTCCAATTGAACTCGGCTCAATTCGACCGTAACTAGTCGAATTTAGCAAACAGATTTTCGACCGTAAATCGTCACAAACCAATTTCAACAATATATGGTCGATTTTAATAAATTCGACCGATTTGGGTGGAGCCTATTAAATTCGACCGATTCCTGGCGAAAATTTCTTAACACTCTTGGCGCCGGTTTTCCCGCCTGCGTGAAATTTCAAAAAAATGAGAGGGAATCCCCAAATTTTGGAATTCGACCGAATATGGTCGAATTTATTTTTTAAATTAGTGGGAAATTTCCCGCTTACTTTTGATGGGCACTAAATTCGACCGATTTCAAAATCCGGTCGAAGATATTACTAATTTCGACCGACTAATTTCGACCGACTGTATCTTCGACCAGAAATGGTCGAAATTAGCCGACCCTGTTAAATTCGACCGTATACGGTCGAAGTTAGCCGCAGTCGAAAATATTTTTGGTCGAAAATAGCCTTACTTTCTTGTAGTGATAGCTACCAGTACGTTAGTTCCTTTTTATATATAGTGTATAATTTATTAATGAAAAAGCAAGTATTTTGGCGTGTAAATTCTGTGTATGTGATTTGTGTTAAAATTAAACAAAATATCACAAGCCAAATATATTAACAGTATAAGGAAAGCTTAAAGACTGATATGTACAAATCGGAATGCACTTAAAGACTACAGTGTATTGCTTGTTTCTGTTCCAAAACTGAACGCATACAACCAGATATATATAGCCTAGACACACAAAGATGATACCTAAAAAATAGCAACTAACATCCTATCATGACTCCACTTTTTCCACAGTCCTGATAATACTGAAAACAGCTACACTACCTGGTCTATATCTACATCTAAAGCAACAAGCCCATCAACAATGTAACAAGCCCATCAACTACTATAGACAAGTACTCTTTATTTAAATAAACTATCTGAAACAAATAAAACAATAAAACAATTACTAACGAATTAAGTTTAAGATTAATTTCCAACAATTTGTGTTTCACCATTGAGATGCAAACACTTATATTCTACAACCACGTCATTTTAAGTTCAAAGAGCTTCAAGGATCCTCTGGTTAGATCACAAATGAAATAAGTTTATCTTCAAAATTAAGCTACGTTTCATCGAAGGGACAAAACCTCCCACCTGCAGGTGTTCTATGTTCTTCGTACTGAACTAAACGAGGCCTGCAAGAATTTGGCATCATCCTAGAATGGATTACTTATAATCTGTCAACTACTATTGATAATCTCTGTTCTATATATTATTTCCTCCGAGGGTATCCGGAAGATACATAACAGAGATTCTCTCTAACTAATGGATCTAAGAAGTACAAATTATTTAAGGTTCCGTATGTACTTACACAGGAATTTATGCATGTCAGATTGTCAATGAATATTACACAACTACAGGACTATTTTGGCAAAGAAAATGATTCAATGAATGTTCCTCTATCTTCTGAGATCAAAAAGGTATAGGATGACCTTGAACTGCACAGGGATATAGGGAGGATGACAGTTACTTCGCAAAGGATTTGGATGATGTTTAACGACTCCTCTTCTAAATGTTGAAAGTATTTTAGCTGTGATTCAGGAGGAAGAAGCCGGGTGAGATCCAATTAATGCTAATAAACTTGATCAAGAAGTTTCTGCCATGTACAGTAAGGAACATTCTGAGAGAACTTAATTTCAGAGCCGGCTCCAGGGGAGTTGCCCAGGCAATGTTCCTAGGACCTCCAAAATTATAGAGCCACATTTTCCTCCCATAATATATATATAAGTTAATAAAATCTTAGTAAAAAAATTATCACACTATTTTGTTTTTCAATCAATGTCAATATTGTTTAAAATGAGGTCCAAAATTTTTTGGTTAATTTTGGTATTTTATTCCAAATATTAAATATTATTATTTTTGATTGCTACCATTTTTTTCAAATATTTTTACTAATAAAAAATAATTTTTCAGAGAAAATAAGTATTTGAGAGAAAAATTTTAAAAAATTAAATTAAAAAATCTCTAAAATATTGCAGTTCGATTTCACTTACGAGCTCTGAATCGACTGTTCGACCAAAAAAAAGTTCCATAAAGAATTTTTGTCAATCTAACTCCTGGCCGACATGTGTCGACTTGCTATTCCCGCGTTAGCAACTCCAAAAATCAATCTAACATCTGAAATATTTAGAACCAAAATTTATGTTTGATTCTTAGATCAATCAAAACTAGGACCTCCCTGAAGATGCTTAATATGATCAGAGTGTTTGAGAGGACAGGTTCTGAGAAATGCTGGACACTTATTGGCTATCCTAAAAGGCATGTTAAGTATACTCCTAGTTCACCACATGACACAAACTTAGGGATCATTTGGCAAATTTGAATAAATTTATCTGAATGATTAAAATTTTGAATGAATAAGATTTCTGAATAATCTGAACTTCACTACGTCAAATTTTGGCTTCGGTCACATAAAATATGTGTGGCTATGAACTTTACGTCACTCTTTAATTTTTCAGTCAAGTGTGACATAAGATCGGATCATCGTACGCCCCCTACGGACACACCCCTGTTGTGTTGCTGTAACTCAAAACAGACTAAAGCATACCACCATTTGGGTCTGACAGCCCCCATTTTAAGCTCAAAAGTGTGATTAAATACCAACTTACAGCCACATGATGCATAGTGGCTAAAGAGAATTAATAACGTGGCTAAATACCAACATTCATCAAAGGCTTAGTTTTGGTCACACTATTTATTGGTAAATCGTGGCAAAAAACTTTGGTATGACCACATTCTATAATTTTTGTGTGGTCATTTCTATGTTATATACACTATTAAATAACTGATTTTAATCACTAATAATTGTAGAAACTATAGGTCTGGTTAAAATCTATTTTTATAGAATGTTTGTAATATATAGTCAATACCTCACATATAGGTGGAAAACAACTAATTTCATTTTGGGCCAATTGAACTACAATTTTAAGTTTGTTGGACACTGCATGCTTTAGATATTACGATTATAAATTATATTAAACGGGAGTAGATAGCAAAAAAAATGGAAAAATGATACAAAACCAATAAAAAGGCGAAACAGAGGATATATTAAACATTTGGAGTCAATGAGAAAAACTAGTGCCCTGTGATTGATAATAATTGACAATCCAAGACGAGTGAAACCTCCTACTGAACCAACAATTTACAACTTGTCCAACATGAGTTCCATTTTATTCACACGCTGATCATTCTCATCTAGACGAAAAATTAAGCGTTGCTCCTGAATGATCATATCCCAGAGCTTTAACAGCTGCTGCTCTCAAGATGTACTGATGGTGGAAGGCGGCAATTACAGCCCCAATGAATGGCCCTACCCAGAAAATCGACTGAAATAATAGATTAAATGCAAAATATTTAGTCAATTAGGTGATAGGCACATCATATCATATATGGTAGTACTAAACTAGACATCTTCAACAATTGACATAGATAACTATACATACTTGATCATCCCAGGCTTTCTCTTTTCCATAGATAACTGCAGCTCCAAAACTACAAGCTGGATTGATACCAGTTCCGGTGATAGGGATCGTAGCCAAGTGAACCATGAATACAGCAAATCCAATAGGAAGTGGAGCCAACACCTTCAGTAAAAGAATAAAACATTAACTACACAATATCTCGAATATATAGTTCAATATGTGGTATGTTAAAATGATCAACTATTTACTTACGGGAACATGAGAGTCTCGAGCATTTCTCTTAGGATCGGTGGTAGAGAAAACAGTGTAAACAAGAACAAAAGTACCAATAATTTCAGCACCCAAACCCGTGCCTTTGTTGTAACCATCCGCTAATTCATTTGCCCCACCACCATAGCGGATATAATAATTAACAATCCAATCCAACAAGGCTCAAACTTCAATTTAGGAACCTGTAATAAACACAAAGTAAACGTAATCATCAAAATGTACATATCTAAGAGACACACAAAGTCAGATTACAGAGAGAGGGCCTCACATCATGATCTTCTTGTACAGCCCTGATAAATCTTCTGCAAGACCAAACGAAGAATTCATAAACAAAAGGTTTGCCATATAATTCATAAACGAAGAAGTCTGCAACATTTTTAGGCTTGATTTCTTCATATTTTCTGATTATAAACCACAAAATTGACTATCCATGAGCAAAGAAATGAAAACCATCAAGCAAACAGACAATGGAATGAGATAATAAGACATAAGTGCTAGATGCTTACGAGGCAATAAGAAATGAAGAAACACCAAGAAGTTGGAGCGTTTGTCTATTAACAACATTTACTGATAAGTATCAACGTACGAAACCGCTAGATATAGAGTTTCTGGTAGAAGTTTGTACTCAATGGAAACCTCAACCAACCAATCCACCAAAATTCCTCTCCTGTTGGAGGTCACATCTTTTTGGACCTTCTCAATATAATCTGGCATCGGTCTTCTTTTAGTCTCCATCTGAGTTACAATATTAAGATAAATTTAAGCCTCAATACTTATTCAGACATATGCTTATTTGTCTCATTTTGATTATGAAGACGAGCGTGTCATCCTGTTCTATGTTTGATCGATCCGATCATTCTTATAGATGCCGTACGGTTTTTATGTATTGAATTATCGCCTTTTATCAAAAAAAAAAAAAGTGAAAAAGAGAGTGAAAAAATATCTAGGATTTGTGGACCAAATGAGCTAAGGGCGGGGTGTTTGTTTTCGTTAATAAATTAGAAAGAGCGGTATTTTTGCCGCTCAGTCTATTCTTCATTTCATGTCTATTAAAATTATTACTCCCTCCGTCCTAAATTGTAAGAGCTGGTTTGACTTTCACGGAGATTAAGAAAACTATGTTTGACTTTCTATGTGGCAACATGTGATTGATTGGTTGTGAAAGTGGGTGTAAGTGGGTATATAAAAAATGGATAATGTAGGAAAGTAGTGGGTGTAATAGTATTTATTTAATAATAAAGGAGTATAAAATAGAGAAGTAGTGGGTGTAATAGTGAAAAAGTAGTGTTAAAAAATAGTAAGTTTAGTAGATTCATTCTTTTTTAAGTCCAAAAAGGAATAAGTGTAATATAAAATGGGACGGAGGGAGTATCTATTAGTTGAAAAAACATTCATTACATGTATTTATATATAAATAATATTTTAAAATTTGTATTGAATTAAATTTATATTTTACTGACAATAATAATTTGATAATATATTCATATTAGTGCTTTTTTTTAAATAATATATTCAGTGAATCTGGATCGTGTCCTGTTATAAGAAGCACCACTTTTACTACGATTTTGTTAAAATCTCGTACAACCCGACCTTTTTATTTTTTGATTATTTGTTCCCAATAGTAGAATGAGTTTTTATTAACATCCGTATGGTTCGATCGTCGAAGAAATCATTCAAAAGAATTATTCAGTGAATCTGAATCGTGTCCCGTTATAGGAAGCAGCACTTTTACTACGATTTTGTTAAAATCTCGTACCACCCGACCTTTTTATTTTTTGATTATTTTTTCCCAACAGTAGAATGAGTGTTTATTAACATCCGTACGGTTCGATCGTCTAAGAAATAATTCAAAAGAATTATTCAGTGAATCTGAATCGTGTCCCGTTATAGGAAGCAGCACTTTTACTACGATTTTGTTAAAATCTCGTACCACCCGACCTTTTTATTTTTTGATTATTTTTTTCCAACAGTAGAATGAGTGTTTATTAACATCCGTACGGTTCGATCGTCGAAGAAATCATTCAAAAAATTATTCAGTAAATCTGAATCGTGTCTCGTTATATGAAGAAGCACTTTTACTACGATTTTGTTAAAATGTCGTACAACCCGACCTTTTTATTTTTTGATTATTTTTTCCCAACACTAAAATGAGTGTTTATTAACATCCGTACGGTTCGATCGTCGAAGAAATCACTCATAAAAATTATTCAGTGAATCTGAATCGTGTCCCGTTATAGGAAGCAGCACTTTTACTACGATTTTGTTAAAATCTCGTACAACCCGACCTTTTTATTTTTTGATTCTTTTTTTCCAACACTAAAATGAGTGTTTATTAACATCCGTATGGTTCGATCGTCGAAGAAATCATTCATAAAAATTATTCAGTGAATCTGAATCGTGTCCCGTTATAGGAAGCAACACTTTTACTATGATTTTGTTAAAATATCGTACAACCCGATTATTTTTTCCCAACACTAAAATGAGTGTTTATTAACATCCGGACGGTTCGATCGTCGAAGAAATCATTCATAAAAATTATTCTGTGAATCTAAATCGTGTCCCGTTATAGGAAGCAGCACTTTTACTACGATTTTGTTAAAATCTCGTACAACCCGACCTTTTTATTTTTTGATTATTTTTCCCAACACTAAAATAAGTGTTTAACATCCGTACGGTTCGATCGTCGAAGAAATCATTCATAAAAATTATTTAGTGAATCTGAATCGTGTCCCGTTATAGGAAACAGCACTTTTACTACGATTTTGTTAAAATCTCGTACAACCCGACTTTTTTATTTTTTGATTATTTTTTTCCAACACTAAAATAATTTTTTATTAACATCCGTACGTTTCGATCATCGAAGAAGTCATTCATACAAATTATTCAGTAAATCTGAATCGTGTCCCGTTATAGGAAACAACACTTGTACGAGATTTTGCGACCTTTTTATTTTTTGATTATTTTTTCCCAACACTAAAATGAGTGTTTATTAACATCCGTACGGTTCTATCATCAAAGAAATCATTCATAAGAATTATTTTGGGTGTTTAAATATTTTAAAATGATTTTAAGAGTTTTAAAGTATTTAAAGTATCAAACCTTATAAAATTCATATTTAATTCATTTTTAATCCTAAAAATATGTTAAAAATATGGGGGAGAAGGTAATTTTATAACCTTTATTTTAAAAATACAAAAATTATTTGTTAGTACCTTTTAGATTTAAATAACAATTTAGGGTTTTACATAAATTAAATAATTTAGGATTTAAATTATTTAAAAATTATCTTGTACGACTTTTTATCAGAGATCTAGTCAAAGTCACTACGCCATTTAAATTAAGTAATAATTTTACATAAAAGTGTTAAAAATTCTTAAAAAATGATTTATTTAAAAATTTTACATAATGATTTATTTGTGAGAAAAATAAATTTATGAACTATACTTTTGATGAAAGAGCTGGGCGGCAAATTTACTGCCTTCCCCCTTTTGGCCCTTTGCAAACTAGACTCAACATACGGGTTAAGGGTCACAGCAGCTCAAACCCATTCTCCTCTCTCTCTCTCTCTCTCTCTCTCTCTCTCCCACACATATCCACACACATATCTCTATTCTTGTTTACTAATCACCCCCAAATCACTCACACCCCAAAATTCAAATCTCCCCCAATTTCAAAGGTATCTCAATTCCCCAATTTAGGGTTTTCTCAATCATTTGAAATCTCGCTCAATTCTCAATTCAATTCTTGTTTTCATGGCCTCAAAGACGGAACTGGTGAAGAATATAAGAAAGTAGCTGATATATAAGTGGATAATACCGAAATTCATGTTTGTTAGTTGTTTGGAATCAAATTCGATTATAACTGGATCTTTGTTTTTGGTAAAGGAAGGGCATAAGGATATTCCGAATGGTATGCATTGATTTATTTGTTATTTGACTGTTTTGTTATAGTGATTGAAATAGTTTTGTATTTGATTTTATTTTTTCAGAACTTAAAGGCTCTAATGTGCAAATTAATCTCTCACCGTCTTGAATAAGAAAATGATAGTTATGTTGACACAAATCTATGAAGAGAAAAACCGGATCACCTGTACAAAATTAATAATAACTTAGATTCATATTTAGTTTGGAATCCATGTTCCGTCTTCCTAATATCATGTTTCGTGCTTATGTTTATTTAGATGAAGCTCACAGCATTGGGGCCATTGGAAAAAAATAGGAAGGGGTGTTTGTGAACTTTTAGGTGTGGATACTTCTGATATTGATATAATGATGGGAACTTTTACGAAATCCTTTAGATCATGTGGTAGGTACATTTCTGGATCCAAGGTTTGTTTTTATGTCATTCTTTCTTCTAATTCTTCGTGGTGGTACTTTTCCTTATTTGAATATGTATATATTAGTTTGAATATTTGTCTGTTAGTGCCATTCTAACTTGATTTGTCTGTTGTTTACATCATACATCTCGATCTAAACAGAATCAATATAAGAATTTTATTTAACTATACATGACAACTACAAGTAAAATAGTAATAATCGAGTAAACTGGGAAATCCATTTTTTGAAATAGTTTGAAGTTGGATTCTTGCAAGGCATCTATTCGCGTCTACGTCATCTCCATTCTTCTCAAAGTCAATGGTGTCCCTTAAATGGTTTGTGAAAAACATCCTGAATAGGTTCATAAGTTGATTTTAGAATTTCAGCTTAAACAACTTGTCTTGTAGTAAAGGCATTTCACACGTAAATCCTACATTGATTTAAGTATAATGTTACACAGTGTATCTATTTGACTATTGGTGATGGTTGCACATGGGAATGTTGGTGCCACTGCTGCTCTGTACTTAGCTGCAATTCTCGAGTACCTCACAGCAGAAGTCCTTGAGTTAGCTAGAAATGCAAGCAAAGAAACTAATAAATATTTTGTTGCTTTACACACACTACTACAAAACTGAACTTAGGATATGTTACTTAGACAGCGTTTTTGTAAAAGCGGTATCTAAGTTTATTACTTCAATAGCATTTTTTGCAAAAGCATGATGTAAATTAATAAATTAAAAATCAAAATTATATAAAAAATTAAAAATAAATACTACAACAGCGTTGTATTAATAAACGCTATGGTAGAGTCCATTTAAATAGTGTTTCCTACAAACGCTCTGTTAGTTAATGTATTTTAAGTAATATTTATTTGTTTTTTATTTATAATATAACACTACAATACAGAAGAAAAACCTCATTTTCAGCCCGCAATTAACGCTCCCACTCCCAAACACCTCGCGCCGCTCTCAGTAGTACTCTGCATCTCTCCGCTAATCTACCTCGATCTGTTCGATTTGGAATTAGAGATTTGGAGCTCACGAGATCTACTTCCTTCAGGTTTCATCTCTCTCCCCTCCTCTCTCTCTCTCTCTCTCTCTCTTTCTCTCTCTCTCTCCCTCTCTCTCCCTCCCTCTCTCTCTCTAGCTCTCCCCAAAAGAAGGGCTTAGGGTTCAATTGTTATTAAAGAAAACGGACTTAGCACCAAAGCTATGAAGCTTAGGGTTCAATTGTTTTATTAATGGGATGTTCAATTTTGGGGTTAAATTTAGGGATTCAATTTTAGGGGTTCAATAAAGTGAGTACACAATACTAATAATTAGTAGTTTTATGGGGAATGTCGAGTACACAGGTAGCAGTATATATCAAATGTAGCTGGTGCCCTGTTTATAATGTGATTTTTACTGTTAATTAAGAAGTGTTACTAACCAAGTTCTATGGCATTGTCTCAGGGTTAAGAACTGTTTTAAATCTGACAGAAGAGAAGAAACAGAGCAACCAAGACAGGGAAATTTTATAGTAGTTGGTGAGTTCTAAATTCCATAAAGTTCCTGACCAGTAATTTTTCATGGTTGATCTAAGATCATTAGTTGTGTTGTTGATCCTTTAAATATCTCTTAATGCTGTTGACTAGATTAGTAAAATTGTTAAGTGTTGGGGGTTAAATAAACTGCAAAAATTATCAGTAGTTCTGCATCGTTGATTTGTTAATGCATTGTTTAACTGTATTAATTAAATATTAGGTTTAACTGGTGTCAAATTTGGGGTTTTGTCAGTGTTGTAATGGATCGTAATTGGGTAAAAGCACCTCGGTTGTCAGAAGAATACAAAATTGGCGTGAAGGAGTTTTGTGATCATATGCTTAACCATTCCAAGAACATTAATTTCATCTTATGTCCATGTCAGAAATGTTTGAATGTTCTGGAAGTTAATGGTCCGGCTGAGTTGTATGAACACTTGATGTTTAACGGTATTGATAAAACCTATACATGCTGGACATATCATGGTGAAAGTAGAGGAAAATGCAGCTCTAGTAATATTAACTCCAATTATCAATTTATACATAGAGTTGAAACCGAGGGTGGTAGTTCTAGTGTTGTAAAAGATATCCCCAACGTGATTAATGAAGAATTACGTGATCATCCTGATATGCATGAGAAATTAAAGGATGATGCTGCAATACCATTGTAACCTGGGTGCAACAAGGCTTCAAAATTATCGGCTGTGTTGACTCTCTATAACTTAAAAGTTGGACATCAAATTTCAGATGCATTCTTCACGGAGATGCTCGCAGCTGTTAGTGAACTATTGGCAGATGGAAATGTCCTGCCACGTAGAGCGTATGAGGCGAAATAAATGCTCAAATCCATTGGATTAGTACATAATCGGATTCATGCCTGCCTAATTGATTGTATCCTTTATCGAAAAGAGTATGCAGATTTGGATGAATGTCCTAAGTGTAGTTTAAAACGTTTCAAGAAAGATAATTCTCCCGCCAAGGTCATGTGGTACTTCCCAATAATACCTAGACTTAGGCGGTTGTATGCTAGTGTAGAAGATTCAAAACATTTAACATGGCATCATGATGGGAGAATTAAAGATGGAATGTTGCGACACCTTGCTGATCCTCCTCAATGGAAGACATTTGATGATGCATATCAAGACTTTGGAAAGGAACCAAGGAATCTTCGCCTAGCACTTTCAACAGATGGAATGAACCCTTATAATCTTCAAAGCACTACTCATAGTACATGGCCTGTCATTCTAATTATCTATAACTTGGCGTCGTGGCTCTGTATGAAGCGCAAATATATGATGATGTCAACGTTGATATCTGGTCCTACACAACCTGGTAATAACATTGATGTATATTTGGCACCTTTGATCGAGGACTTGAAGTTACTTTGGGAAGAGGGTATTGAAGTACACGATCGATATAGAAATGATCATTTCAGGTTGAAGGCCATGTTGTTCGGAACCATAAGCGATTTTCCAGCATATGGAAATCTTTCTGGATATAGTGTGAAAGGATATGATGCATGTCCTTGGTGTGGTGAGGAGACCGATAATATCCGATTAAAGCATTGTAAGAAGTGTGTTTACATGGGGCATAGGCGGTGGTTGGAGCCAAAGCATCGGCATCGAAAAATGGCAATGGCATTCAATGGTGAAGTTGAAGAACGAGGTCCTCCTCGTATGCGATCGGGTGCTGACGTGTTCAAAGAGGTTGAAAAGCTTAACATACAATTTGGTAAAAAATTTGCAAAGTATGTTCCTTCTAAGGGTTGGAAGAAACGTTCAATCTTCTTTGAATTACCTTATTGGAAGGACCTCTATGTCAGACATTTTATTGATCTCATGCATGTGCAAAAAAATGTCTTTGACAGTCTAGTTGGTACTATGTTAGGTGTCCCGGGTAAAACTAAAAATGGTCTGGAAGCAAGAATGGACATGATGGATATGGGAATAAGAAGCGAACTAGCACCTGCGGAAAAACCAGGAAAAAAACCTTATTTACCTCCGGCCGCCCATACTCTATCTAGGGATGAGAAGAAAGCGTTACTACAAGCACTCCATTCTATTAAGGTCCCTGAAGGATACTCGTCTAACATAAAAAACCTTGTGGATTTGACTGACCTGAAATTAAAGGGTTTAAAATCTCATGATTGTCATGTCATCATGGAGAATTTGCTTCCTATTGCTATTCGTTCCATCTTGCCAGAAAAGGTACGTGTAACAATCACAAAGTTGTGTTGGTTTTTTAAGTCCATGAGTAGTAAGGTTATTGATCCAAGAAGGCTGTCGTATCTACAATGACAAATTGTGGAGACACTTTGTGAGGTTAAGATGTATTTCTCGCCATCTTTTTTTGACATCATGGTCCATTTGACTGTTCACCTGATTTATGAGACTAGGATGTGTGGTCCCGCACGTATGAGATGGATGTACTCAGTTGAACGATATTTGAAAATTTTGAAAGAATATGTGATGAACATGTCTCGACCCGAGGGTTGCATAGCAGAACGCTATCTAATAGAAGAAGCTATAGAGTTTTGGTCAGAATTTATCCCAAATGTGAATGCAATTGGACTGCCAATTGATCGTCACAATGGTAGGATTGATGGTGAAGGTGTAACTGGAGGTCAACAAGTAGAGATCAATAATTCACAATGGCATCGGGTGCACCTTTGTGTTCTACACAACACTGTTGATGTTGTTCCCTTTGTAGATCTGCACAAACAAACAATCACCTTAGAAAATCCAGGCAGAGGTGCTAATTGGATAGAAGTAGAGCACAATCATACATTTATTGATTGGTTCAAGAATCATGTCATAAATGAGTTACGACAAAATAATGGATCAATATCAGATAGGATTAAATGGTTGTCAAGAGGTCCTGATTCTTTTGTGTATTCTTACAAATCTTACCTCATAACTGGATATACTTTTTACACTAAAGAACATGATGCAACAAGCACAATGCAGAATAGTGGAGTTGCAATTACCGCAACAGCACTACACCAATCAAGTAATGACAAAGATCCAATTTTGACAGATACAACTTACTTTGGAAGAATTGCGAATATTTGGGAGCTCGATTATGTTGGATTCAGGGTGCCAGTGTTTGATTGTAATTGGGTTAATAATGTCGGTGGTGTACACATTGAAGATTCGGGGTTCATACGGGTTGATCTTGCAAAGATCGGTTACAAAGATGATTCACTCGTAATGGCTACACAAGCGCAACAGGTTTTCTATGTTAGTGATCTGGTTGATAAGAAGTGGTCGATTGTTGTGTTATCGAACAAGTTCACAAACAGTTATCAAATTAGTGATGGTGTGGACGAAGAACTCGATACAATAGAAGATCCTTTTGTTAGAGCCAACATCTCCACAGGCATAAATGATGATGATGATTATGAATGTTATTATTCTAGAAAAGATCATGACGAGGGAGAATACGTGAATCCAGAATTTTTTAATGTACATGGGCACGAAAGAGCAAAGCCTATTACAAAACGCAAAAGGAAAATTAAAGCTAAGAAATGTATGTATACCTATTATAAATTTTTCTGTGAAATCAAGGTATAAATTATATATTCTCCTTCGTATCTTCTTTGCCTTGAGCTTTCTGTTATTCTCCTATCATTAGAAGAAAGGAGACTGGATTCTGAATTATTATTATTCGCTTAATTAGAATATTAACTAGTACGTAAATCTTAATAACTCGGAAGAAACTACAAAAATGATCAATGATTATGACAAATAGTAATTTTGTAATTTTCTGTTGAACTCACAGTTAAACTCACATTTTTGTTGTAATTTTGTAACCTATGAATGATTTTTATTATTTTGAGGAGTATTATGTCTTCTGTATACTGTGTACAGACTTTTAGGTCTTTTCTGTGTAGCACATCTTGATTTTCTGAAACTGAACAGACATCGAATATAATATATCAACAGTTTTAATTTCACTGTTCAACTGACCTTGTTCTAAAAATGATTGGCTTAATATGAAAGAAACTCCAGGTTAGCCAGCAAGTAACAGAACAATATAAATCATATGGCCCTTGTAATGAATAAGATTCATACGTTTCCTTTGGGATTTAAGAAACAATAATGCCCAAACCTTGTCCCCTGTCTCTTAACAGCTATATAGCAAAAAAAAAAAAATTTACATTGAGAATGCTATATAGCTATATAGTTGTGTAGTATAAATGGTGTTAATAAGCGTTAATAAGCGTTAATAAGCATTTTCTTATATGTAATTTATTCAATCCCATGAAACGTTTCCTACACATTAACACAATTTATACTACACAGCTACAATTTATACTTTTGGTCATAATGTTTTTACGTATGCCACTGAATTGTTTGATATGAATGAATAGCAGAAAATTTAAGTGCTAGGTTTGGCTTGATTTTTTATGCATAAGCTTTGAAAAGTAAAAAAATGAAATGAGAAAGTCTGGAGTCTGCTATTTAAATACTTCAGATTCAGGTTCACTTAATTAACATTAAATCAAAGTCAAACATTAATTAGTCAAGCTCAAATGACTTGCGTATAATCTAACTTTAGGTGATGTAATTGGATGTTTAGAAATGATAAATTCATTTATTCGAAATGTTGCTAATTACCCGAGGTGAAAGCAAAAGATAATACTACATTCTTTGGTTGGTTGTATGATCATAGACTGTCTTCAAATTGCAAACAACTTAATTCAGATTCAAATCATGCTACACACCACTTCGTCATGTCTAACCATTTTAAGCATTACTCTACTCCAAAGACTTAGTTTAAACATATTTTATGATTTATTCTACTTATTTTGTTA
This sequence comes from Saposhnikovia divaricata, assembly GCA_036435485.1. Classification (NCBI taxonomy): domain Eukaryota; kingdom Viridiplantae; phylum Streptophyta; class Magnoliopsida; order Apiales; family Apiaceae; genus Saposhnikovia; species Saposhnikovia divaricata. The sequence goes on from CM071598.1 coordinate 125,499,422, forward strand.
ATGTGTAGGAAACGTTTCATGGGATTGAAGAAAAACATAAGAAAATGCTTATTAAGCGTGCGGGAGAACTTCATCGACAATGGAGAACTAGATTGAGGGATCTAGCTAAAGACAAGAATGGTAACTACTCTGTGGAGCCACCTGATTTGTAAGCACACATGTCCACTGTTGCACCTTACTGGAAAGAATTTGTGGAAATGTCATTAAAAGAGGATTTTCTGGTAAATTTATTCTTCACTCATTAGTTGTACTAAAAAACTACTTATTATATTTCGTAGTATATTTATATGTAATTCAATTGTAGGAAAAAAGTAAAAAAAATAGAGAGCGAGCAGAAGCAATGGATGCCAGATACAGGAAGGCTTGTCTTGGCTACGCACGTATTAGAGAGATAATAGTAAGTTCGGTTTGCAAATCTAAAGAATGATGCTACTTACTGAATAGAGACCTTGAGTACTTGTATCGATTATATGTAGCATTTGTGTCTAGTAGTTGCCATTACTTCATTACTTGACTGGTTGCACCAGTAACATCAGAAATGGAATATGAAAATTCATGTCGGGTTTATGTGCATAATTAACCTCTGTAACTAATCAGCCCCTATTTTTTCTATGCATTGAACAATTCTGAACAATTGTTATTAATCAGCCCCTGTAGATTGCTGACAAAATTAAAGCGGGTGAAACGAACCCTGTTGTGAGTCGATTAGATGCATGGGAGTATGCTAGGCAAAATGTAAATGGTGTAGTGGATGATCCTGTTTCATTGCAAGTTCTTGAGGATGTGGTAATAGTTTTTTTTATTTCATTAAATTTATCATTGACTTGCACTATACTAGTACAAATCTACATTATGTTTGAAATTGTATTATTTATTTATTGTTAGGTTGAAATATCAAAGCAATTATCAGAAAATGAGCTTACAAATATTGGAACGGATGACTTGCTCACTCGGTTAATACCACTAGAGTATCCAGGATGAGTGAGAGCACTAGGATGGGGTGTAACTAAGTCCTCATTGCAGGCAGCAACATCTGTGAGCGAGCTGTCTAAGCTAAAAAATGATGTCTCTTTTTTGAAAAATGAAATCATGGAGCTAAAATGCAAGGGCTCTATTCCGGGGGTGCAATCGGGAGGTTCCAGTCATATGGATAACTTTGGCATGGATGATGACCTTGATGGTGATCATTATGACAATCATAATGATATTTTAAGTGAAGACCTTCCGGAGGTATAAATTCATCTCTATGTCATGTCTTGAATTCTGCCAGCTTGTTTTGAATTTCTCCCGATAAATGTGTGGACTTTTACGTAGTTAATTTTAAACCCACTATGTGTTTTTACTAATTTTGTTCAAGTATATGTTTTCGTTGATAATATTTCAAAATATAGGGGAAAAATGCTTGTTATTTGTGCCTAGAGCCCGGTCGTAGATATGTTGGGCGAGGGACTTTGTGGAATGATATCAATGATAGAATGCTTCATAGTGTTCCACTAGAAGAAGGATATGTGAAGGTGCAGTTTGAGGTGGCTGAACCGATTGAGTTCAATACTCAACTACCTAGGCCTTGTGATGAGGTTACAATTATCGGAGAAGCTCCTGGATATTTTATTGCATGGCCACGCAAATTGGTCTCAATGAAACTAGAGGTTAAACATATAACTATATTTGTTTACATGTATGCCATAGATAGAATTCTTGATTTTTTTGCAAATCCATTGATTGTCGCCTAATATTAAATTTTATTTTACTACTTTCTAGACACCATCAAAAAGCAAGAACAAAAATGGTAAGAATGCTAAGGCCCAAGAAATGTTTAAGAATAAAGAGAAGGAGAAAACAGTTGAGTCCATAGCTGCTGTGTCTTCGAAACCATTACTAGGCTATCCTCTGAACCAGGATGTGTCTCATGATGGAGTTGTGGAGATGGTTCGTCTCACTGTTATCTTGGATCGTGTTAGTGATTTAGAAATAGAAATGGGACCTTTCTGGAATGTAGACCATTGGACTGACCATCTAAATAAGGAGAATGTTTTGGAGGTATTGAATGAACAAAGGTTAAGTGCGTCTAGCCTTGCCTTCTATATTAGGTAATATTATATATTAGGCAATATGAGTTAACGAATTTCATTTATGGAGTTTTGTACATATTTTTTCTAATCATGTTTCTTTCTTAGGTATTTGTGTGAGGTCTATTTATCCAAAAATCCCAACTTGGCTGCAAAGTTTTCTTTTGTATCACCACATATTGTGTCTCACTTGGTAGATATTTCTGAGGCTTCAACCAACTTGGCAAAATTTATGATGGGATATGTTGACAAAGAGCACCTGCTTTTGGTGCCTTTAATGTGTCGTAAGTTAATTTTTTGTTAGGTTATAAATATATTTTATTTATGTAATTGCTTAGTAATAACCAAAATGCAGAGAACACTGGATTTTGCTTGGCATTAATACAAAAACGGAGAGCATCTACTTTAAGGATCCAGCTCCGAGGACTACAATTGTAAAGTACAAGAATTTGAAACGACTTGTAGAAACTTTAGTAAAAAATTTAAGGTAGATATTTAATAAAATGTAAACTACACTTGCACAAACATATGTAAATAATTTAATAGCACTCATACCTTTAATTTGAATTTTCTGATTTAAGGTAGATATTTAATAAAATGTAGACTACAGTTGCACAAACATAACCAACCTATGACCGAACAAAAAGGAGTTCGTCACATGCCTTTAATATGATTTTTCTGTTTACAGTGCTCTGGTGTCCTTTCGGAGTGGCTGTGGAAAGACTTATACCAAGACGGCATTTAGCACTTTTAAATGGACGAATATACTGGTACATTTTTAATTTCTGAATTGACAATATATATATATATATATATATATATATATATATATGTTAGTGTTAGTGTTGGCATTTTGCAACTGATTTGCCCTATACCAGGATAGCCTAAATCCCTGGTTAGTGTGCAGTGCTTACAACTGTAAAAGTTATAAAAATATGAACACCTTTTGTCTTTGCTGCAACTGTGTTTTAGTCTGTAAGTAGTCATTCCTGGCTTCTAAATTTTCTTCCATGCTTTGTACTTTTAAGTTTGTTTAAGGTCCATCAGATTTTGTGCTTTCTCTGCAATTTTACATGTTCACTCCGGACCAGTCGTTACTAACTGTATTTGAAAAAATCCCTCCACCTGGATATACTCTTCAATTTTTATGTGTTGTGCAAATGTCTGATATTTAGACATTTGAACAGGACCATGGCATACCTTTAAAAGTAAAGCAGCTTGTAATAAATCAATCTTATGGTTGAAGCAATTTTCATTTCTCTTGGGAAGTACAAGTATTGATAAAATTTCTTCTGAGTCTACAGTATAGCATTGGCATTTAACGTAGTATATTGCAAGTACTGTGATCCAACTGCATATCAGTATGTCAGTTTTAACTACTGTGATTCCAAGTGCCTATAGTGATTGTGATTGAGCTACTGTATTCAAGTTTCATACTACCATATTACCATTTTTATTTGAGTTGGTTTTAAAACCGAAACGGAACCGATTGCAACTGATCCGATAATTTTGATCAAACTATTATTTGAAGTGCCCTAAGCAACCAGCGAATGATGGCATTTTTTGTGGTCATTATGTTGGATGCTTCATTGAAGATGTGTTGCGATCTGGTGAAACTATTAGTGTTAATGTAAGTTAGTAATATTTCTTAATATTATTAAATAAGTACAGTACTTATTCCCTGAGATGTAATTAGCTTAATAATGTTTTTGTTGTACAGTTCACACGTTCCATCAGACTGATGTGTTATGGTCCAGATAAAATGGCATGCTTTCGTGATAATTGGGCAGGATTCTTGTACAACCGATATCTCAAGGGCAAACTTTTAAATATGTAGTTTGTTATGGTTTATCCTTTTTACATTACTAACTATTGAATGAATTTGACAGACTTTTAAATATGTAGTTTTTGATACTATCCTTCTGATATTGATATGTGTTCTATGTAAGCAATATTTATGTTTTTAAGGAAGTCAATTATTGTTTTGGGATTTTTATTATAAGTTCATGATGAAGTCATTTGAGTTTCATGATGATTTGATGTAGTTCATGATGATTTTTATTGTCCAATTTTTTTGATTGGATTGATTTAACAATTTTTGGTAATACAGCAGGTGAGTAAATTGGCATATATAAAAAATAAAAAATAATAAAAAATTTCACTAGCAAAGCGCTTCAAGAAGTGCTATCTATGTCTTCAATGATTGATCCAAATAGTGAAGCAGTACCTGCAGAAAATTGATAAGAAATGGTGTTGACAGTTATGGGATTAAATTCTGTTTGTTCCTGAGTTGGAATCTCAGGCTAAGAGGCTGCAAAGTGTCCTTGTACGACATCAGAACCGATCCTCTTTGCAGCATCAGTACATACCGGTGAAGGTACGGCTGAAGTTCTTAAGACTTCATGTCCTCTTGAAGCAACAGTATCTTCAAGAGGCACATCATCCTCACCAAAATCAAAATCCCTATGTGCAGAATGTTCAAGGGGTGAACCACTCGCGTGAGGTGGAGTGGTTGCGTGTGACACGCTAGGGTTTGACTGTGGTTGTGAAGTAGCAGCGTGGAAAAGTTTGGCTTTCTTTCGAATAAGTTGCTGCTCTTCGGGTTCACTCTCCTCATCATCTTGTATATATACACGTGCTGGTTTTCTGACTTCCGTTAACAGGGGTGATAGAGAATAGGAATGTGTATCAGACTCAGAGTCAGAAATATGGCTCTTACCCTGGGATAGATCCTGCGGGTTAGCAGTCTCTTGGGTCGCGGAATCAGAAACATAGGAGGAGGAATGAATAGTATGCAGGGAGAGATTACCTGATTGATTACCTTGTGCATCATCGCTTTCCTCATCAGGAATCTCATCAAATGCCTCAGCATGAACAGATGGATTTTGAGCATGTGATGAAACTTGTGATGATGCCTCCAAATTGGTAACTCCTGCATCATATCTAAGCCACATTTGAATATTTTCAGGAGTAGACATCGGCTTACCTTGATGTTTATCCTGATTTGCAATGGTTGAAAGTGACTTAGTGCCCATCCCTAGCGATTCAGATGTGGGGCTTCTGGCAAATCCCTGTCTAATAGCAAGAGCATCCTTCGGTATTAAGTCATTGATCAGCATTTGAAGAAACCGAGGAAACCAGCAGACAACATCATTTGTAGTGAGGTCTCTGCTTGCGAGGGATCCCATTGAGGCCACTATCTCAGAGAGAACTATGCGTCCATAGTTTATATCCAGTTCTCTTGCTAGGGCAACTGCAAAGGTTTGCATTGGAATTGGAATTTGATGAAAGTCTTTTTCGCGTGCCCGAAAACATCTTGTGATGGCCTCGAAAAAGTAATTCCATTCCGCATGGAAGAATTGCTTTTGGATATTTCCTGTGATTGGGCCTTTTGGAGGATAACATCCAATTTCTTCAAAATCTGAGGCGTTCTGCAGCAGTAGGTTCTGGATCATAGACATCTTTAATTGGGAATCCCAGAACTCTGTTGACAATTTGTTCGGTCACCTCATATTCCTGACCCGCTAAGGTAAACCTGAAACCGTAGGGGGTTGATTTACTCCCAAAAGTAACCGCACTAGTCCATAATTGCTGTAAAGCATCATGTACTAGTGTAGGTTTAGCAGTAAAAGCATGGCTAGCTTTGGAATACAAATTGAGAAATCGTATCCAAAACTTAAACCGCGGGAGTTGATCACCAATTTCCGTAGAAATATTATAAAAATTGTTTTTAGCAAGGGAAAATTGGTGAGCCATTTTGATTAAATGTTTTTCTTTAAAAAGATGTGATTTTTGTTTAATTATGAAAAACAAATAATTTACGAATTAAATGATGTATCCCTTTTAATTTATCAAAAAGAACAAAAGTCCCTTAGAGAAAATTAAACTACGGGATTAACAATCAAAAACCAATGACCAAATCTGAATATTCAAAGAAGATGAATATTCGTGTGTACCAGTGAAATCGTGTGTGTTTATGAATGGTGAATATGGAATTGCGTTTTATGAACAGTACACAAACACTATATGTTCGTGTGTATGTATATGCGCGTGTATAATGATGATCACAAAACACACCCACACAAAGATTAAGGATAACACAGTCAAGATTAGTCCAAAAATTGGCAGTAATTCGTGATTAGTACGAGTTTAATCACAAAAACACGGGTTAATGGTATGAAGTTATGAAATCGCACTGTTCTTGTGAAACGGCTGCTGTGAAAATTAGAATTAGGTAAAGTGAATTGGGCATCGAGTTAGAGATGTATATATAGGTGAATGTGGAATGACAAAAATGTCCCTGTTAAAAAATGTGAAAAGTACTAAGTCCATACAGGGGACATCTAAGTCGAACTCTATCTCGAACTTTTCTATCTCGAACATCTCTATCTCGAACATCAAGTCGAACTTCGAGATAAAGTTCGAGATAGAGGTTAACTCGAACAATTATGCACAAAGAAGCACTTTAACCAATTTAACAGCAGAAACTATAGGGAAATCCTATCTTGAACATTAATGAATTGTAGTAAATTTAAAAAAAAGAAAATTCAAGATACTTTTCGAGTTAGAAGTCTATCTCGAACATCAAGTCGAAATTCGAGTTGAGTTTCGAGATAGACTAAGAGCTCTATCTCGAACATCAGGTCGAAATTCGAGTTGAGTTTCGAGATAGACTAACTCGAAGTTAATCTCAAATTCTTTCCAAAATACCCCCTTGAATCAAAAAGTACAGGGTAATTCAAGATATGTTTCGAGTTGAGAGTGTAACTCGAAAAAAATTCCCTTTAGCTTAACTGAGAACTCTATCTCGAACACCAAGTCGAAATTCGAGTTGAGTTTCGAGATAGACTAAGAACTCTATCTCGAACATCAAGTCGAAATTCGAGTTAAGTTTCGAGATAGACTAACTCGAAGTTAATTCTCAGTTCTTTTCAAAATATTCCCTTAATGGAAACCTCATCTCAACCTTTGAGATAAGATTCGAGATAGAATTTATCTCGAATATTTTGAAGATAGAACTAGGCACACTGGTAACTCGAATTCGAACTCTAAGTCGAATTTCGAGATGAATTTCGAGATAGCCAACTCGAAATTCTTCCCAGACTTGGAATTTTTCAAAAACTTCACTCTGACAGCTTAAGTCGAAATTCAAGTCGAATTTCTAGATGAGTTTCGAGATAGAACATAACTCGAAATTTTGAAGTTTTTCAATTCTAAGGCCTCAAATTACATGAAAATCATAGGTAAATTCATCTAAAAATCATGCAATATTTAGAATATTATGAATTTAACTCCCCCTATGATCATGCAATCTAACAAGCATAAATTCACAGATTTGTGCTATAAAAGACACTTAAAACACAATGAATTCATGCAAAATCACACTATATGCAACCTATAACAATCATTAATTAGGCATATTAAAGTCTAAGCACATAATGATTGATTAGCTTGCACATACAAACATAAACATGGATTTTACAGATAGAAGGCTTTACTAACTTATGTTAAGCATTCCCAATTCACCAACCAACCTATTGAATGTTACTTCATCAAGAGGTTTGGTGAATATATCTGCAATTTGTTGCATTGTGGGCACAAAATGTAGCTCCACAGTCCCCTCCTCGACATGTTCTCTTATGAAATGATACCTGATGTCAATATGCTTGGTTCTTGAGTGATCTACAGGATTGTTGGTTATGGCAATGGCACTTGTGTTGTCACACATGATTGGAATTTTCTTGTGCTCCATGCCATAATCCTTCAATTGGTTCCTCATCCACAGTATTTGAGCTACACAGCTTCCAGCAGCAATGTACTCAGCTTCAGCAGTAGAAGTAGATACTGTATGTTGCTTTTTACTTTGCCAGGACACCAATCTTCTGCCAAGAAATTGGCAAGCACCAGATGTGCTTTTCATATCAATCCTGCAACCTGCATAGTCTGAATCCGAATAGCCAATAAGATTAAAACCTGTATCTCTTGGGTACCAAATCCCTAGATTTGGTGTGCCCTTGAGATACCTAAAAATTCTTTTGACGGCTACGAGATGTGATTCTCTAGGATCCGCTTGGAACCTTGCACATAAACAAGTTGCGAACATTATATCTGGTCTACTTGCAGTTAAATAGAGGAGTGAGCCAATCATACCTCGATAGCTTGTGATGTCAACTGATTTACCTGATTTGTCTTCATCAAGCTTCGTGGCTGTTGCCATGGGAGTCTTAGCTGCTGATGCATCTTCTAGATTATACTTCTTGAGTAAATCTCTGACGTACTTGGATTGACAGATAAAGATACCATCTTTTCTCTGACTGATCTGTAATCCAAGGAAGAAGGACAGCTCTCCCATCATGCTCATCTCATATTTTTCCTGCATTAGCTTGGCAAATTTCTCGCACAAGCGCTCATTTGATGACCCAAAAATAATATCGTCCACATATACTTGAACAAATATTAAGTCATTTCTCACAACTTTGTAGAACAATGTTTTATCAATTACTCCCCTAACAAAACCATTTTCAATTAAGAATAGAGATAGGGTTTCATACCATCGCCTTGGGGATTGCCTGAGGCCATAAACAGATTTGAAGAGTAGATACACAAAATCTGCATGTTCTGGATCAACGAAGCCAGGCGGCTGTTCCAGATACACTTCTTCTTCTAACTCTCCGTTCAGGAAGGCACTTTTCACGTCCATCTGGAAAACTTTGAAGTTCTTATGTGCTGCAAATGCCAAGAACATCCTGACTGCCTCAAGTCTTGCAACTGGTGCATAGGTTTCATCATAATCAATTCCTTCTCGCTGAGAATAACCTTTTGCAACCAAACGAGCCTTGTTTCGTGTTACAAGTCCGTTTTCATCCAGTTTATTTCTGAATACCCACCTAGCTCCAATTACGGATTTGTTCTTTGGTCGGGGTACCAGTTTCCAAACTTTCTGCCTTTCAAACTGATTGAGTTCCTCTTGCATTGCAATCACCCAATCAGCATCGCCAAGAGCTTCTTCTATTTCTTTAGGTTCAAGCTTGGATAAGAACCCAGAATATAAGGAGATATTAGCCATGTCAGCTCTTGCAGTTCTTCTAGTAGTCACACCAGCATCTGGATCACCAATAATTAACTCAAACGGATGGTCTCTATTCCATACCCGTTCACCTGGAAATTGTCTTGATGATTCAGCTTGACTTTCTGAGTTAGGGTGCTGACTACTTTGATTATTTTCACTAACTCCCCCTGAGTTAGTGCCAGCTCCTACAGAACTAGAGTCAACTCGACTCGAGCCTTGAACAGTAGTCATTGAGCTGCTATTTGCTCCCCCTGAGTTGTTGCCGGTTGGTACTGAAGAAGTCTCTCCTGATCTTGTAGAATTAGCTTGTTCACTAGACTCAGGTTCTTCACGTACACTTGGAACATTTAATGGAACAACCAACTCAGGTTCATCTTCAAGATCTTCTAAGTCCAGATTTTGAAATTTTAGGGACTCAGGTTCACTAGAATCTCTTGAAATTGATGAGAGTTTGGTATCGTCGAATCTGACGTTGTAACTTTCAGTCACTTTTCGATCATTCACCAAGAACACTCTATAAGCTGCCACCACGTCTGTAGAGTAACCAACAAAGATTCCTTCACGAGCTTTTGCTGCAAACTTGCCTAGATTTTCATCATCTATAAGCACATAGCATTTTGCTCTGAAGACATGAACGTATTTGATTGTTGGTCTTCTGTTGTTCATTAGCTCACATGGTGTCTTTTCTTTATCTTTTATGATCAAGGTTCTATTTTGAGTGTAACAAGCGGTACTCACTGTTTCGGCCCAGAAATACAAAGGAAGTTTTGAATCATACAACAAAGTTCTGGCTGCTTCAACCAAAGTTCTATTCTTCCTTTCAACTACTCCATTTTGCTGTGGAGTTCTCGGGGCTGAATACTGACGACGTATTCCCTTAGATACACAGAAGTCATTTAGCACTGCGTTTTTGAATTCAGTGCCATTGTCTGATCTAATCGTCTTCACAGTAAGTGTTGAAACATTCTCAATTTGAGTGATATGATCAATGATTAAGAAAGGTACTTCGTCTTTCGTCATTGCGAACAATACCCATGTATACTTGGAGAAGTCATCCACGATTACCAAAGCATATCTTTTCCTAGACAAAGATAGGACATTCACTGGGCCAAACAAATCCATATGAAGAAGTTGCAGAGGCTCAGTAATACTAGAAATTTCTTTGCTTTTATGCGATGCTCGCTTCGACTTTCCCATTTCACAAGCTTCACAGAGTCCTTTCGGAGCGAACTCTATTTGAGGTAGATCTCTCACCAATTCTCGCCTCGCGAGAGCATTCATCGTTTTGAAGTTTAAGTGAGATAAATTTTTGTGCCATAACCAACTTTCATCATCCGAGGCTTTGCTGTAGAAACAGGTGACCTCATCCTGATTTGCTGAATCCATATCTGCAACAAAAAGATCTGCCTTTCGAACTCCTCTCAAAGCCAGTGAGCCTTCCTTAATGTGAGTGATTGATACACCTTTCTTGTTGAAGACAATTTCGTAACCTTTGTCACAGAATTGACTTATACTCAACAGATTGTGCTTTAGTCCCTCAACATAGGAAATATCTTCAATGATGACATTGCCAGTCTTCAGTTTGCCATATCCCTTAGTCACACCTATGCTGTCATCTCCAAAGGTAACATAAGGGCCAGCTTTCATAACCAACTCTGTAAGCAGGGACTTGTTTCCAGTCATATGCCTTGATGCTCCACTGTCTAGCACCCATATAACTTTATTTCTATTCTGCTTAATGCCCTGCAATGACAGATTGGTTAGACATTCTTCGGAACCCAACTTTGATTGGGCCCGGCTTTTCGATAAGATCGAGAATCAACAGATTTAACAACAGGAGATGCACTTTTCTTCACATTACTAGAGCTTTCGACTATCTCCTTTCCTTTCTCAGACTTGACAGATTTGTCAATCTTAGGAGAAGGTTTGTCACTCCTAACTTTAGGAGGACTGACAGTCTTGGCTCTACCATACTTTTTCTTGATATTTGAACTAGCAACAGTATTTGAGCATGACTGGCTAGATGCATTCATTAAATGCACAAAAGTTTGCATGATGTTAAAAGTGCATGGCATACAATTAGGTTGACCACACTGTGCATGATTCTGATGCAGATTATTCATTGTATGTGTAGCAGGCATGGCATGTGCAGCAGAAACATTCATGTTAGCTTTGCATGCATAAGAAAGATGTTCAGTAGATTTACAATGATAACATGCTTTCTTTATTCGTTCAGCCTTAACCTCTTTTATGCCTTTCTCTCTCTTTCCTTGTTGTTTAACAGCCTTAGCTCCTAATCCTAGTCTAGATTCATCTCTAGGGAAATTGATTTTAACTTGTTTGATAGGAGTTACAGGTTGTTCTTTCTGGCGATCTTCCATCTCAATCTCATATCTAGCTATCAATTCAGTCTCTTCTTCTTCTATTCTAGGAACAAGATGTTTGTAGATAGGTTTGACAGCCGATTTAAGAATACTAGGTGTTTCCTTTTTAAGGTCACTGGAACTAGGGTCAATAGGTCTCTTTCCTTCTTTCTTAGGAAGGTCAGAATAATCAAGTCCTATACCTACTCCAGTTATTTTCTTAAATGTGTCATTATCTACATACACTTTACTAGCCGCTAGTTTGTAAGCTTCGCATTTTGTTTCTAACTCAGCTAGATTGTTCCTAAGACATGCTTCTACTTCTTCCTTAAGGACGAGCTTGTGTTCCAGAGATTTAATAAAGTCTCTTAGAGAAGTATCTACAGTGCAAGCAGCCTCTAGCTCTTCCACTTTTGCCTCAAGCATTCTGCATTTGGCAACAAGTGTTTTCTGTTCCTTTTGAGAAGAGTCTAGGCTTTTGCACAACATATAGATCTCTTCACTAAGAGCCCCGTTCTGTTCTTTATAATCATCAATAGACATTTCTACTTTAAGAGTCAGAACTGGTACCTCTGGTTCCTCTGATGTCTCAGCCATGAGGGCAAAGTTTGCTACATGAGTAACATCTTCCTCATCTGAATCATCCCAAGCTCTTCCTTCTGTCACTAATAAAGCTCATTTTCCATGTCTTTCCTTCAACAGTGCTTCATAGTTGCTTTTGAGGGCTTCAAATGTCTCTTTTGGATAAGTCTGTTTAGGCTTTTTGTAGTCCGAGGCAAAGTGTCCAGCTTCACCACAATTATAGCATTTGAACTTCATTTTGAAATCCAAAGGAGATTTGTAGCTGGTATTCTTGCCTTTTCCTTTGTAGCCTGACGAACTACCACCACCCCTAGCAGCCCGATAATAAGATGAAGATTTTCTCTGTGGTCGGTTGCTCTTTCTAAATCTCATGTTGCTGAACTTCCTTGCCATGTATGCCACGACACTATCGTCCATGTTGTCCAGCTCTTCTTGGGTGTAGTAGTCATCATCACTGTCAGATGCGCACTCGTCATCATTATCAACTTGATGTGGTGCAAGTGATGATTTAGGCTTTGCTGCAACCATTGCCTTCTTAGACTCTTCCTCATCAGCAACTAATCCTGATGCACTTTCTTTTCCCTTTGAATCATTGTCCCATGCTTGATCTTGAAGAGTTTCCAGCTCATAGGTCTTTAATATTCCATAATATTCTTCCAGAGAAGTTGTATGCAAATCTCTGGTTTCTCTTATTGCGTAGACCCTATGTTCAATGCTCTTTGGCTGGTTCCTCAGATATCTCGTATTAGTCTCAACCATGGGGAGAGTTACACCTCTCAGATTCAAATCCAATACCAACTGACTGAATCGTAGATAGACGTCTGTTATGCCTTCTCCTTTTCGTATTCTGAAGGTGTCGTACTCCATCTTGAGTATGAGTGTCTTGTTGCTTCTGACCTCTGCAGATCCTTCCATGACAACTTCTATCTTGTCCCAAATCTTCTTTGCTGTAGTCAGACCTTTGACTATGTTGAACATTTCATGATCAAGAGATTCCATCAAGGTTTGTCGAACGGCAGTATCACAAGCTATTTGTTCCTTATCAGCATCCGAAAACTCCGAGACCTTTTTAGGCTCAGACCGAGGTGGTATAACCACTCCTCCTTCCGTATGTGAAGGAATAACTACCATTGGGACAAATTTACCCTTGTCAAGGACTTCCAGATATTCAGGGTTAACAGTCTCTAGATATAGTCTCATTCTGAAAACCCATTCTTCATAGTGATCTTTGTTGAACATTGGGATCTTGAATGCATTTTTAGGAGCCATCTCAATTCTGGTCACTAAAAGTTTCTAAGTACCCAAGACTAGGCTATGTAGAATATTTATGTAGAACTTTTGCCTAAGTCGAAATTTCTCTAAGTAGAAAATTTGCTCAAGTCGAAATCACCAAGTAGAAATTGTCCAAGTCGAAATTCTATGTAGAAATTCTCAAGTAGAAATTCTATGTAGAACTTTTGTCCTTAGAATAATTTTTCTGCAGATTACTTTAATATTGAATAAACAATATTATCTCTTTAACACCTTTTGACTTTGAATGCTTTACTCACCTAACCCACCTAACCCACATGCTAGGTACTGAGTATGTCTGTATACTTTCGGCCGAATAAAGCAAATTAAAAAGTCCAAAAACCACCTTTTTTATTCTTTTACTTTTGAAAAGGAGATCAAAAAGTTGTTGGGTTGTCTTCTTTGATAAGAATAGATGATGAACACTCAAGAACACCAAATATGAACGAACCCAGATAAATTCACAAAAATTAGTTAAAATACACCCAAGCTAAATAATCACACCTGGAGTATTTAAATAATTTTTCAGATGAGTTTTCACTACCAACGAATTAGAACACACTTTTCGAGAAAATGAAAAGTAGATCTGAAAAATGAAAACTCACGATTCTTCTACTCAACACAAGGATCTATGTTTTGTATGTTAAACATATAGCTCTGATACCAATTGTTAGGTCCAAATGTGTTGTAGAGGGGGGGTGAATACAACTTTTCGAATATTAGAAGCAATAAATACGATGCAATAAATGAACGCACAGATTCAAGGAATATATTTCTTATATATAACTTGAAAGGGTTGCTACAACATTCATTACAAAGTATAACAGAAGTTCAGAGAGAAGTGAATGATACTAAGCTCTGTGAATGCACTCTCTCTCTTTCTCTTGTGTTTTTCTCAAGAATTGCTCACTAACTAAAACATTACACAAGTACTTCTATTTATACTACATGTAATCTATGTCCTGTAGACTTCAAAGACTAAGATGTACGTGGCCCAATGATGTCCACATAAATCCTGCCTTATCTTGAAAGCTTGGAAATCTGCCAATCAGAAGATGCCATGTGTCATGTTGAAGCTGCACTCTAAGTAGAACTTCTACTTGAGAATTTCTACTTAGCCATCTCGAAGTTCTAAGTAGAACTTCTACTTAGAAACTTCTACTTGGCCATCTAGAATATTTAGTACTTAGAAAATATTCTGGTCTTCAACTTGAAACTTCAATGCACATCTTGAACTTGTGATATCTTCATGTCTTCTTTATTCTTCACCAAGCTCTTGAATATGGATCTTTATTACTGACATAAACTTGCTATCAATGTCCTGACACTTGATGCAACGGTCTGGTTCATAAGTGACTAGTCTTGATAGGGTTTTTGCTTCTTGAATAAATTACCATATCCAATTACAAATGTGGCTTTCCAATATTTTCTTTCCTTCTTGTTCACTTGAAATCAATTGGTCTTATTGATACTGATAGTTATGATCTTGATTCTTGGCTTTCCAAATCACTGAGGCATGAACAACTTTGACTTGAACTTCTCTCAATGATTTCTTCTTGGATTGATCATAGTTAACATGTTGAATTGTATCAATTACCTTGTCTTCATTTAGTGTTGATTTCTTGTGACTTCTTGTTCTTGATTGTTCTCTGGTTAAGTATCTTTTCCTTTAGTTTGAGTTACATTAGTTATATTGTTACAAGTTTACACACTCTGCCTTTCACATTTACCTTCAGCTAGGAAATGGACAAAATCTCATACACCTGATCTAATTATTGGAGATCCAGATGCGAAAGTAAGGACAAGGAGTGCTACAACAAATGAATGTCTGTTTTATACATTTTTGTCTAAATCCGAACCAAAGAAGGTACAAGAAGCTCTTCAAGATGCTGACTGGATAACAGCAATGCAGGAGGAGTTAAATGAATTCGAAAGAAATGAAGTATGGACCCTTGTACCAAGACCAAAGAATAGATCTATTGTTGGTACTAGATGGGTTTTCAGAAATAAAACTGATAGTGAGGGAGTTGTTAGAAGGAATAAGGCTAGACTTGTGGAAAAAGGCTATTCACAGCAGGAAGGAATAGATTGTGATGAAACTTTTGCTCCAGTTGCAAGATTGGAGGCAATAAGGATTTTTCTAGCATATGCCTCTCATAAGAAATTCAAGGTATTTCATATGGATGTAAAAAGTGCTTTTCTGAATGGGAAGCTTGAAGAAGAAGTGTTTGTTGAACAACCACCAGGATGTGTGGTCCCCAAATATCCAGACTATGTCTACAGGCTGGATAAGGCACTATACGGACTTAAGCAGGCACCAAGAGCATGGTATGAAACTCTGACTCAATTTCTTTTAGAAAGTGGGTTCAACAGAGGTACAATTGATAAAACCCTAGTCTATTTTAAATTTGGCAGTGACTTGCTTTTAGTTCAGATATATGTTGATGACATAATTTTTGGGTCTACTAATGATAAACTCTGTAAGAAGTTTGCCAAGCTCATGCAGTCCAGGTATCAAATGAGCATGATGGGAGTGTTGGTGTATACTGAAAATATTTATTTGAAGTATTTACATTTATTTCTGGCCGGTTTAATTGAGAATCATTTAAATGTTTACATGTTGTCTAAATATTATATATTGTGAATAATCTAGTATCAAATGGGATACAGAATATTAGATTATTAAATACGGTTTATATAATATAATAAGGTTCACAGCACAGGTGGAGTTAGACAATCCACTGGAATGGCTGTAGTATTATTTAGATTAGTTTATATTGACTAATAAATAATACTAGTATACTTTGTGTATATTGAACAGGATCAAATTTAGAATTGTTCCCTTATACTGATTAAGGAGGTGAACTAAGATTCTATGTTATTATTAATGCTTAGGTTCTTAATCCGGAAATAATAATTGACACGTATATATTATTTACATGCTTTGATTTATATATGAAATAATTCTTTTGATTTATTTCATTATATTTTGGGTGATGAAATAATATATATGGTGGGATATTATTTATTGACGGAATCCATGTCCTGATAATATTCGGGTTAATGATGTCCCCTTGAAAGCTCAAAAAGATTTAATTATGTGAAACCCTGCAGGTGGATTTATTCCGGCATAATTAAATAAAGGTTGAGTGGATAATCAAGGATAAAAGATATTAATTAAATGAATTATCAGTAATTTATTTAATTAATGGACATGCGATATTTTAAACATGGGGAATTTAATAAGCAAATAATATTGGAACCGAATTAATTAATTAAATTACGGTATTAGGAAAGGTAGTGCAAATATTAATTCTTTAGTGGATTGAATTAATATTTAATTACATTGGGCTAGGCTCAAGATGTAATTAGAAGGCCCAACCTAATTATCCATGATCCCTATTGTAGCCTATATATATTCCTATTCTCTTCTTGCTGGGTGCTGGTCGAAAAAATTTTGTAGCCACCCAGGAGCAAGAAGAGAGGTTAACTTGAGAAGACTAAGGCCACACTTCGCTCAAGGGAATTTGGGAATACAATAGAAGAGCGTGGAATCAACCGTTAACAAGGTGACTTTTCTATTCGTACTCGTTAATTTATTGTATCGAAATTCGCAGTGCCAAGATCTGATTGTCCCAACAATTGGTATCAAGAGCCTGGTTCATTGGTTCTGCGAATTTTGATACGATGTCCATGTCGTAATTATATATGCATGTGTATAGTGGTGTGCTTGGATAATAATCTTTTGCAGGTTGTTTAGTATCCACTATTATGGCCATGTAATTTTAATTATGTGTTTGGATCCCACGTGGTTTAATCGTGGTTATTTTATTTGGTTTCCACGTGGTTTATCGTGGTTGTAAAACACGAGGGTTGATCGTGTTAGAATAGATTTACAAAATTAGTTTTGTATTAGATCTGTTTTGTATGTAATTGTTTGATGGATTATGTAAAAATCCGGGTATTTTGTAACAATTACGTGCGATCGGAAATCAAAACGGAGAAAAATAATTGTCCGCTGCGTAGCTGTTATGGCTGCTGGTTCGTTTTTTTTGTTTTAACGAAGTCGACAGAAGCTGCTGTTGTTCAAAAACAGATCTGGTGGAACAGAACAGGAGCTGCGCGCGTGAAAAAGAAAGAAAAAACTGGCAAAGCAGGGTAACACAGGTCTGTCCTGCGTTACAATAGGAACCAGGGGTGTAACGCATGTTGCACATGCGCAACAGGGCTTCCAGGACCTGTAACGCATGTGCGTCATGCGCAACAGCAAGGTTTTGGCAGAAAAATGATTTTTTCAGCAGAACAGGGCTGGAATTTAATTTTTTTTTTCAAGGGGCCATAATAGTGGATTTAAATTATGTTTTTTAATTTTAATTCCGCTATTTAATTTTTTAATTATTGCTTTAAATAATTATTATGTGTGTTGTTAATTATGTGTGTAATTTTTAATTGCATGTTTAACATAATTAGGACGACATGGACATTAATTTTATTTATTGCTTTAATTTTATGATGCATGCTGCTATGTTATGTGTTCTTTGTTTTGTTATTTTTATAACATGTGGACCTCGAAAAAATAACATAGGGCGATGCATCTAGATAAAATTCCTCAATTTTAAATAAAAATTCTAAGTGGGTGAGGGAATTAATTAGGAATTAAATCCCATGGTCTCCATTATTGTTTGTATGTAATTTAACACCGAGACGAATATAAATTATATACATGCCACACATCGTGGTGTATGATTTATGGTGTCAGGTAGTGTTATGGATATTACTAGAACAAACTTCCTAAATTAATTACGAATATTGAAAGGTATACATGTCACCCATCGTGGCGTACCAAGTTTCATAGAATTCAATTAATTAGAAGGGTACCACTGATTGAATATAAATTTTGATATTGAGAGAAAGGATGATTCTGTCTAGAAAGGGGTCTTAAGTGATGCCTCTTGACAATGCTCCCCCCGATCTGGGAATTATCCTATTATCGATTATTGATTTGAAATATTTAATGGTGGTGTCCAGTCTTTTTATTAATTTAAGATTTAATAATGGTATACACTTAGCTATGAAAAATAATATATAGTCCACCCTAACGTGGCGTATTATTTAGTAATAGGACCGAAGTAATATTTAAACGAATTTAAGTGGTATATATGTCACCCATCGTGGCATACCAGATACTTATGGTGTTTAAATATTAGTGCATTAATTTTAATTAATTGTTAGAGGAAACCAATAGGATTTAAGATTTATGCAACTATCTGATTATGTGTTACATGTATGATTCTCAGGATTAGATCACTATGGGCTTTAATCCACTATTCACCATACTTAAGGATAACAAACTTACTGGACCGAACTATATTGAATGGAAACGTAATTTGGACATAGTGTTGACTGCTGAGGAGTACAAATTTTGTACTTATGAACCCAAGCCAGACCAGCCTGCTGAAGATGCTCCTGAAAGTGAGAAGGAGTATTATAAGCGGTGGATTAAGGCTGATGAGATGTCGCGATGTTACATTCTGGCAGCAATGTCGGGTGTTTTGCAACATCAGCATCAGGCTATGCCCACTGCTTCAGATATGCTCTTTAATCTCAAGGAACTTTTTGGAGAACAGAATAGCGCTGCTAGGCAAGTAGCAATGAAGGCTTTAATGAACACTCAGATGGTTGAGGGAACACCTGTAAGGGATCATGTTCTCAGAATGATGTCTCATCTGAATGAGATGGAGATCCTTGGTGCTGATATTGATGGGGAAACCCAGATCGATATCATCCTTATGAGCTTGCCCAAAAGTTTTGAGCAGTTCCGCTTGAATTACACCATGAACAAAAGGATGTATAGTCTCGCGGAACTTCTGACAGAACTTCAGGCAGCTGAAGGACTCTTTAAGCAGAATGTTCAAGTGAATGTGGCCGAGAAAGCTTCTTCATCTAAGCCGAAAGGTAAGAAGAAGAAAAAGACTCAGACACAGAAAGCTGGAAAGGTTGCTAATGCAGTGGGAGTTCAAGGTGGTGTGAAAAAGCCTAAGGGCAAGTGCTTCAGGTGCAAGAAGTCAGGTCACTGGAAACAGGATTGTCCTCTTCCTAAGAAGACAAACAATACTGGTATGTCTCTTTCTCTAGTTACAGAAACATATATAGCGGCTATATCTACGAGCACTTGGTGTGTAGATACAGGAGCCACTGACCATGTTTGTAACTCTATGCAGGGGTTCCAGCAATCCAGAATGCTTAGAGATGGCGAGATATATGTGTTCATGGGAGATGCTACGAAAGTAGCAGTAGTTGCAGTTGGAATAATTACATTGTCTTTTGTCGATGATAGGATTTTGGTTTTGAACAATTGTCTTTATGTACCTTCGTTTAGAAGGAATTTAATTTCGGTTTCTAAACTTGCCATGGATGGTTATAATGTTTGTTTGGATCGTAATGTTTCTATTATGATGAATAAACGAGTTATATGTTCTGGTACATTGCAAGACAATTTATATATTATTAATCCTATCCAACCAATGCTGCAACATAAGGAAACTAATAACATTCTTTCTAGCTCAAATAAAAGAAAGAAACCTTCTGAATTGAACCAAACATATCTTTGACACTTAAGATTAGGTCATATTAACTTGAGGAGGATTCAAAGACTGGTAGTAGATGGGCCATTAGGCTCGTTGGCAGTGGAGCCATTTCCAGTTTGTGAATCCTGCTTGGAAGGTAAGATGACTAATAGGCCTTTTAAAGCAAAGGGGAATAGAGCTAAAGAAGTGTTAGAATTGGTTCATACTGATTTATGTGGACCTATGAGTATCCAAGCAAGAGGAGGTTACGAGTATTTTGTCACTTTCATTGACGATTATTCTAGATATGGGTACATTTATTTGTTGCGCCGTAAGTCTGAGTGCTTTGAAAAATTCAAAGAGAACAAAGCAAGTGCGGAAAAGCGACATCTTGGAAAATGTATCAAGTCACTACGATCAGATCGTGGTGGCGAATACTTGCTTGGAGAATTTAGGGAATATTTATCAGAAAATGGGATTGCATCCCAGTTGTCTGCACCTGGCACACCTCAGCAGAATGGTGTAGCAGAGAGAAGGAATCAGACTCTTTTAGAGAGTGTTAGATCGATGATGAGTTATTCAGATTTACCCAAGTCGTTTTAGGGATATGCTATAGAAACAGCGGCTTACCTTCTGAACTTGGTACCTTCTAAGTCGGTTCCCAAGACTCCAATAGAATTGTGGACTGGTAGCAAACCAAGTCTAAGACATATTCGGATTTGGGGTTGTCCAGCACATGTGCTGAACAAGAACGCGACCAAGTTAGAATCTCGTACAGAAGTAAGGCTGTTTGTAGGCTATCCCATGGGAACGAAAGGTTATTCATTTTATAGTCCTAGGGATCGAGATATCATTGTTAGTACCAATGCTAGATTCTTAGAAGAAGACTATATAATGAAACACAAACCCATGAGTAGTATCGTTTTAGAGGAACTAGTGGGAGGGACAGATAATCCCCAAGTGCCAATAGTACAAGTAGATCAACCACAAGAAAATGCACAACCTGTCACTAATACCACACCGGTGCTTCGTCGTAGTGGGAGGGTTGTTCAACAACCTGATAGATTCATGTTTTTGGGAGAGTCCTCGGACTTGGTCTTTGGTGAACATGATGAGGATCCCAGGACATACGAACAAGCAATTCTAGATAAAGATGCAGATCTTTGGCAAAAGGCAATGGAATCTGAGATGGAATCTATGTATTCTAATCAAGTTTGGGAGCTCGTGGAACCACCCAAAGGTGTAAAACCCATTGGATGTATGTGGATCTACAAGAAGAAAAGAGGATCTGACAAAAAGGTGAAAGCCTGGAAAGCACGACTTGTTGCGAAAGGGTATACTCAGAAAGAAGGGATCGATTATGAGGAAACTTTTTCGCCGGTTGTTATGCTTAAGTCGATCCGGATTCTTTTATCTATAGCAGCTCATCTCGATTATGAGATTTGGCAAATGGATGTCAAGACAGCTTTCCTTAATGGAAGTCTTGAGGAAACCATCTATATGCAACAACCAAAAGGATTCATTAAGGAAGGCCAAGAGCATCTTGTTTGTAAGCTTAAGAGGTCTATTTATGGACTAAAACAAGCTTCTAGGGACTGGAATATTCGTTTTGATCAGGCAGTCCAGTCATATGGATTTGATCAAAGTCCAAGCGAATCATGTGTGTATAAGAGAAGTGAGGGTAATGCAGTGGTTTTTCTAGTACTGTATGTAGATGACATTTTACTCATTGGAAATAATGTTAAGATGTTGTCATCAATAAAGGCATGGTTGTTCAAACAATTTGAAATGAAGGACTTAGGTGAAGCGGCATACATCCTTGGGATCAAAGTAATAAGGGATCGCAAGAAAAGGATGTTGGCTTTATTTCAAGAGCCCTACATTGATGAAGTATTAGCTCGTTTTAACATGCAGAACTCTAAGAAAGGTTTTCTACCTTTTAAGCATGGAGTGGCTCTATCCAAGGAACAGTGTCCTTCGACACCTAAGGATATAGAGAGCATGAAAGCAGTTCCTTATGCTTCGGCATGTGGAAGCTTAATGTATGCTATGTTATGTACGAGGCCTGACATCTGCTTTGCTGTAGGCATGGTTAGTAGATATCAGTCGAACCCAGGTCAGGAACATTGGAGTGCAGTAAAAACTATACTCAAGTACCTGAGAAGGACTAAGGAGTATATGTTAATTTACAAGGCCTCAGATCTATTTCCTTTGGGATATACTGATTCAGATTTCTAATCAGATAGGGATAAGAGGAAATCGACCTCGGGATATGTTTTTACTTTGGGAGGTGGAGCTGTTATATGGAGGAGTGTAAAGCAGAAATGCATTGCAGACTCTACCATGGAAGCCGAGTATGTGGCGGCCTCTGAGGCTGCAAAGGAGGCTGTATGGTTCAGGAACTTCCTTTTGGACTTGGATGTGGTACCTAATTTGCCTAGGAGCTTGACAGTGTATTGTGAGAACACTGGTGCTGTGGCAAATTCGAAGGAACCGCGAGATCACAAGGCAGCTAAACATATTGAACGTAAGTATCATCTCATACGAGGAATCGTAAAGCGAGGAGATATAGTTGTGGCTCACATATCATCAGAAGACAACCGGGCAGATCCTTTCACAAAGAGTTTGCCAGCCAAGGTTTTTGACAGGCATGTGGAAGCGATAGGAGTCAGATGGATGGACACATAGTTTTCTGTGTAATAGTGGATTAAATAAACACTGATATACTCATAGAATATTTTGAGTATAAGTGGGAGATTGTTGGTGTATACTGAAAATATTTATTTGAAGTATTTACATTTATTTCTGGCCGGTTTAATTGAGAATCATTTAAATGTTTACATGTTGTCTAAATATTATATATTGTGAATAATCTAGTATCAAATGGGATACAGAATATTAGATTATTAAATACGGTTTATATAATATAATAAGGTTCACAGCACAGGTGGAGTTAGACAATCCACTGGAATGGCTGTAGTATTATTTAGATTAGTTTATATTGACTAATAAATAATACTAGTATACTTTGTGTATATTGAACAGGATCAAATTTAGAATTGTTCCCTTATACTGATTAAGGAGGTGAACTAAGATTCTATGTTATTATTAATGCTTAGGTTCTTAATCCGGAAATAATAATTGACACGTATATATTATTTACATGCTTTGATTTATATATGAAATAATTCTTTTGATTTATTTCATTATATTTTGGGTGATGAAATAATATATATGGTGGGATATTATTTATTGACGGAATGCATGTCCTGATAATATTCGGGTTAATGATGTCCCCTTGAAAGCTCAAAAAGATTTAATTATGTGAAACCCTGCAGGTGGATAATCAAGGATAAAAGATATTAATTAAATGAATTATCAGTAATTTATTTAATTAATGGACATGCGATATTTTAAACATGGGGAATTTAATAAGCAAATAATATTGGAACCGAATTAATTAATTAAATTACGGTATTAGGAAAGGTAGTGCAAATATTAATTCTTTAGTGGATTGAATTAATATTTAATTACATTGGGCTAGGCTCAAGATGTAATTAGAAGGCCCAACCTAATTATCCATGATCCCTATTGTAGCCTATATATATTCCTATTCTCTTCTTGCTGGGTGCTGGTCGAAAAAATTTTGTAGCCACCCAGGAGCAAGAAGAGAGGTTAACTTGAGAAGACGAAGGCCACACTTCGCTCAATGGAATTTGGGAATACAATAGAAGAGCGTGGAATCAACCGTTAACAAGGTGACTTTTCTATTCGTACTCGTTAATTTATTGTATCGAAATTCGCAGTGCCAAGATCTGATTGTCCCAACAGGGAGAGCTTAGTTATTTTCTAGGCCTACAAGTGAAGCAAACAGATGATGGGATTTTTATAAATCAAGCAAAATATACCAGAAATCTTCTCAAGAAATTTGGTATGCTTGACTATTCATCTGCAACAACTCCCATGGCAACAGCAACAAAGTTGGACAAAGACACAGGAGCTCCAGTAGATATGACAAGCTACAGAGGCATGATAGGGTCTCTTCTTTATCTAACAGCAAGCAGACCTGACATCATGTATGCAACTTGTCTCTGTGCAAGGTTTCAGGCAGACCCCAGAGAACCACATCTAACAGCTGTGAAGAGAATTTTTAAGTATCTCAAGGGCACCATAACCTTAGGTTTGTGGTATCCTAGAGAATCAGATTTCAAGCTACTTGGTTACTCTGATGCATACTTTGCAGGCTGTAAGATAGACAAAAAAAGCACCAGTAGAAGTTGTCAATTTCTGGGTGACAGACTTGTTTCTTGGTACAGCAAGAAACAGAAATCGATTTCTACATCTACAGCTGAAGCAGAGTATATTGCGGCTGGTAGCTGTTGTGCACAGATTCTGTGGATGAAGAATGAATTGCTGGATTATGGATTAAAGTACAGTAAAATACCTATTTTCTGTGATAATCAAAGTTCTATTGCTATGACAGGTAATCTAGTACAGCATTTAATGACCAAGCACATCAGCATAAGGTACCATTTTATCAGAGAACATGTAGAGGAAGGAAATATTGAGCTTCATTTTGTGTCTATAGAACAACAGCTTGCAGATATCTTCACCAAGCCATTGAGTGAAGCTACATTTACAAGGCTGGTAATTGAACTAGGAATGATCTCCGGTTTTGACTAGAGATACTGGTTAGACTAAAACTTTACTTATATAATATGTTGCTCATGTTTCTGTGATTAGTATATCTTGATGTGGTAATACAATTGTTAGAATACTCTGTAGGTCATACACTGTTGAAATGTTGGACAAACTCTAATAAACTCTGATAATGTTATTGTCTGAACTTAAACACCGATGAAGAAATCTGTATGAAGCATAATTCTCAATAATTAATCATGAATCCTTCTAAGTTATTTGTGATCTAATCTTAGACTGTGCAGAAAATTAACACAACATGATACTGTTTCCATATTTATAGCATCTCTTAGTTTATCTATCCTAAACTCTGAGTCTGTAAATGCTGTGTGCATTGCCTCTCATGACTAACTTCTGATGATTGATGACTTCTAAACTCTGTTTGTTAAAACTCTGTTAAGTTAGATGCTGTTATTAGTCTCCCCCCAAAGCAAATGTATATAGGCTGTTAGAACTCCTTTGAGATTATGTTGTGTCTAGGACGACCCGGGAACTTGCTAGTAAAAAGTAAGGGCTAAAAT
Source organism: Saposhnikovia divaricata (assembly GCA_036435485.1). Lineage (NCBI taxonomy): Eukaryota > Viridiplantae > Streptophyta > Magnoliopsida > Apiales > Apiaceae > Saposhnikovia > Saposhnikovia divaricata. Next base: position 125,524,580 of record CM071598.1, read on the forward strand.
TCTCTAATTTTTGGTGACTAGTCAAAGACTAGGAAGACCCAGGAACTTATCAAAAAGATAAGGGCTAAAATTATAGGATTTTTGGTGATTAGTTCCAACCTCTGATCACTGGAGTATGAAAAAAAAAATTAAGTTAGAAGGGGGGGTATAAGTTAGTTCAAAGTTACTGTATATTAATTATTTACTACAGAGTTTAGCATTCATCAGACATTAAGTGTTTACTATGAGAGTTTGTGCAAACAGTGTTTACTGATTTATTTTATGGTTTTTTATGAAAAATTAGATGCTCTAAATATTGAATTAGTAAACTCTGCTATACACACATATAAATTCACAACTGTGCAGTTTTTGAAAGGGTTATGGTAATAAAGTTGGAGAATTGACAAACACTGATGAAATTTGTCAAGTACTCTAAGGTAAATTTTATTTTAGACAATTTACAGACTTGGGGTAAAAAGAGTTTTTGAAAAATGAGATAAATAATTGCCAACTGTTAATGAGTATTAGAGTGTTAAAGTGTATTGGAAATAGGAGAGAGAGAGCAGCAGTAATTATTGCCATAATTACTGAACGTGCAAAGTTGTTCCATTGCATGTGTGCCGCATGTCCCACTCACACATTAAACAAGGAACTGGTTGCGTGTGTTAATGCTTAAAACGATTGGGTTTTAATTTTTAATTACAAATCTAATCATTTTACATAAACGGTTATTCTCTTTGCACACAACCACTCACAGTTACTTTGTTCTTTCACTTGCACATTTTCACAAACACCTTTCATACACTTTCTTTTTCTCTGATATTCTCTTCAAGTCTAATCTCATGGCCACCAAAGCTTTTACCGTTCGAGGGTTAGTGTTTGTACCTAATAACTATGCAGCTCCGTTGAATAATGAGAACGTTCCTGCGGCGTTTCATCTAATTCAAAACTTTTTGCTCGATTCGGAGATTGGTAGAGCCTTAGTCGAACCAACAAAGCTCTCTACTGCACAGATTGCTATTTTCTGGCAATTAGCTACTTATGACGATGGAGACGAGAATGGGACTCCTTCAATTATTTTCACACATGAGGAAATAGAGTATGTCATTACTCCAATGATGGTCAGAGAATCTTTGGGTTTTGATACACACTCTACATACAGTGTTGTTGGTGAAAGATTTCTAAAAGAGATGTTGCAGCAAATTGGGTACTCAGGACCTTTAGAGAAACTTGGACAAGTGAAAAAGCCATTTCTGAGGATGGAGTGGAGTTTCTTTTTCGATTGCATCATAAGGGCGTTTGGAAAGAAAGTCACCAATTGGGATGCTATTCCTACTGACAGTCTTCAAATCGGGTATTCTCTTCTTTATGGAAGTAATTTTGATTTTGGTAGACTTGTCTTGATGAATATTGGTGAAAGATTGTCAGAGTCTAGCACCACTATTTATTTTTCTAGATTTTGTCAATTACTATTCTCTGCTTGTGTGCCTGATGTTGAAATTTCTGAGGAAGACACTATTCAGGCCTTTAAGGTTCATAAGAGAGTATTCTCTGATTTGACCAACAAGGATCTAACCAAAGAGCACATACCTGACTTGGTTTTGCCTCTTGCTCTTCAAACCTTCCTAAATCAACCTCAAGAACCACAACAGCCTGAGCCTGAACCTTTACAACCTACAAACACTGAACCACAACCTCAACCCTCTCAACCTGAAAATGCTGAGCCAAACACTGAACAAAATCCACCACCTACACAGGCTAAACCACAGCGTGGAGGAAGAACAGAGCAGAAAGCTGTCAGGGCTAAAAAGGTAAGAGTCAAAAGGTCTGTTTCTCAAACTCTGCTGAAGAAGAAGTGGCAGCTGAGGTACCTAAATCAAAGAGGAGAAGGTTGTTAGTTGATGAGTCAGATGAAGAGATAAATTTTGAAGTTCCAGAGGTGATTTCTAAGGAGATACCTACTGTTGAGATTAATACTGAAGAAGAAGCTGTAAAGACAACTGAAGATGCACAAACGGATGTGGAAAACAGAAATGGTTTTGCTGATATGGATGCTTTTGATGAGTCATTCATTCCATTCTCTGATGACATTGAAATTCCTATCTCATCACCTATTGTTGCTAACTCTGAAGAAACTGGTGTAGCTGATCAACCTACTGTGGTACTTGATGAAACAGTAGCAACACATACTGCACTATTCTCTGATGCTCACCAAGTTACTGAACAAGGTGAAGAAATTGATCAACCAACCAAGGCTGTAATTTCTGAGCCAGTGGATGAAGTTCTTGCAAAGTCTGTTGCAGATGGAGAGCAAACTGCAGAGAATATTGAGGAGACTTTTGCTGAAGGTATTGAAGTTGCAGAGCCTCCAGTTGAGAAAGTTGAAGCTGCAGTGAATATTGCTGAGACTGATCCAGTGGAAAATGAAATCGATGTTGAAGATGAAGGAAGTACTGAGTCTAACTCTTCTCAGAGACAACCAGTACAAACTGATGCAAAGAGAACTGATTTTTCTGGACCTTCACAACGTGAAATTGAAAAAGAACATTTTGTCAAATTTTTGGAAAATTGGTATAAAGAAGATTGCATTTTTCCTGCTGGAAGAGCAGCTGCTTTTGTGCATAGTACTGCTACAAACATTTCAAATCCAGAGATTCTTTCATGTCTGAAAGCCACTGTTGTTCAAGTCAAGACTCTTAATACCAGGTTTGATGATTCTCAACAAGAAATAACTGATCTGCGAGCTGAAGTTGTTCAAAGAGACATGCTTCTGCAGAGAGATAATAAACTAAATTTTCAGACTTTTTCTAAAGATCAAGAAACTCTGTTTAAAAGGCTAAGTAAAGTGGAAGAGAATCAAACTGACTTGTCTGGTAAGATTGACTCTATTGCTACCTCATTGGAATTGATCACATCTATTTTGATTCCTGATGATGTCAAAAAGGGGGAGAGAGTTGCTAAGATCAAATGGAGGCAATATCAAACTCTGACTGAGAAGGATGATGCTGAAGATGGAGGAGCAAATGATCAAAAGAGATTAAAATCAAAAGCTGGTAAAGATATGAGTCTGAGATCTGCCAAGTCTTCTACAAAGTCTGATGGAATAAATACTAATGTTCATGGTACTTCAAAGACCAAGAGCTTGTTATTCAATGGCAATCCACAGACAGATGAAGAATTGGTTGCAAGACTGTTTCTTGAAGAGAATGAAGAAGGAGTTACAATTGAAGACATTGAAGCTGAAGAGAAGAATTTAAAAGAAGAACATCAAAAAGCTTTGAAGTCTGGAAAGTTAAAGAAGATTGAGAAAGCTCCTAGGCCTGTTCAAAAAGGCATTGTTATTAAAAAAATGTTGGTGTTGATCAGAATTGATTATTGTCTAGGAAACCAACAGAAGATGCTAAACAGAAGCTGAAAGGTAAGATTGATGAAGAAGAAAAGTTTTTGAAGAAAGTGCATACAACCTCTGTTGCTACACAAGTTGTACATAAACCATTGTCTACTCAGATGCAAATGTATTTTGCAAAACCAACTATTCCTGATCAAACTCTGAAGACTGGAGGTACTAATTTTCTATAAGGCAGAGCTTGTATGTCCAAGCAAAGTCAAGATACATCTGGCTTGGGCTCACATAGAGAAATTAAAGTGAATACTAGTCCTCTAGATCCTTCATCACTGGCTGTTCCAGGACAAGGTGTTCCACATGAGAGTTTGGACAGACTAGAATCAATACAGTTGATTCATCAAAGGAGTTTGAACAAAGATTTTCTGCTGTATTTCATGGCTGATGGAACTATGTATAAAGTTGGTGAGAATGACATTGATTTGAAGCTATGGGAAGAATTGGAATATGTTCTATATATCTTCAAATTGAAAAATCAAAGGACTCAGCAAGCTGCTAATGTGCTAAGGAATAAGATGTTGAAAGGTAAGGCAATTAGTGGTACAAGATATAGAGATTATTATGGGAAGATCATTGAGATGAAGAAAAATATTGCTCGACTGAAGACAGATCTGGGTATAACTATTTTAGATTTTAATCCGGAGTCAGAGAAAGCAAATTTTATCAGACTGGGTAATGACATGAGGAAGAACAAAATATATTCTCTGAGATCTGCAATCTATCAGACTGGTGAAGATGATCCTGAACTTAAAGAGATTAAGAAGATCATGTAGATAGAACTCGAGAATGCAGAAAGAAGGTTGCTTATAGACTATCTCAGATCAACACCTGATGTTGAGGAAATTAAGTAAACAAAGCTCTGTAAGTATTTCTTGTTTTCTGTAAATTTTGTTTAAGTAGAAGTTTAAACTCTGTTTATTTATTAAACACTGTATTTGTCTAATTGTTTTGACATCATCAATTATTATTAACTTGTGCATTTTGGCTAATGAACAAGTTGAGGGAGATTGTTAAATATAATTGATGTAAATAATGTCAATGTTTAAGTGTTACAGAGATTCATCAGAGTTTAACTAGAAGCTGGAAGCGGCCAGAGTTTAATTAAACTCTGACAGATGGAAGCTCGACAAAGTTTGCTAAAATCTGTCAGGAGGAAGCGTCTACTGGTCATCATCAGACTTTGAAGAATAATTGAAGATAATTATGGAAGCAATATCTTTGAAGATTGGATAGCTGTCGAAGATATTGTGTTTATGACGCCCCTAGATCCGGGGTCAAGGATCCAGGTCATCAGGGTCCAATTTCCGATCAATATCCATATCTCTTGAGTCTTTTTTTAAAAAAAATTTTAATACTTATGCAATTGACCCCCCACTAATACACACACACACCAGTCATATGCTCATAGAACAACATCCACAATATTAAAAGTTTAGAGTTAAACAGTTATTACAAACCCAGAATTCTACTAAGTACATTGTTGAATATTACCTCTACAGGAAGCATTTCAACAACCAGAAGTTTATTACAAACTTACACACTTAATTTACATAAGTCTACTAAGCCCCTTTCGCTTGTCACTACCTCGGGGATGGTCGCCAGCACTCGCTCAAAAGGTCGCCTTTCCCTTACCCTCTTGCGGGGTGTAGTGCGTAAAATCGGCATGGGACCTAGCTGCTATATACATAAGTGGCAAGAGTGAGCTATAATAGCTCAGCAAGATAATATTGTAACTAGAATTTAAAATGTAAATAGGTATACATATATATACATATATAAGCAGAAATCAATTATAATCCTTAAGGAAGAATAAAGCTCTTATTTAATAATACATCATCCACTTACTATTATAAGAAAGAAATCTAAAATAATATAATATCAGTTGTTCTTCATCTGTAACCATAATTCCATCGTCTCATATCATTATTATGTTTTCAGTATAGAAATCTGAAAACCATTGTCAACACTTTCTTTTCAAAAACATTGGGGATATCTGCTGTCGCCTGATACGTTATGACGATGATCAGTCGCCTAATCGTACCTGCTCTCTTTTTACTACCGGTAGAAGGAATGAAGATCATCCCTGGAGGAAGGCCACCTGCTAACATCCTCCCTTGGCATTTTCGTGCCGTAATAAAAATAATAAATACTGGACTGTGTCGCACACAGCCCTGACACAGCCACTTACGCAAGTCTGTTGCAATCCCCCTTTTCGTCAAATCATTATTCCCTTTATAAAATATCATTCCACATTTCCATTTTCTCGCTTTCATTTCCACATATCATTCACTCATATCATTTCCATTCTCGCACATTACTTCTATAATATATATATATATATATATATATATATAACATAATGCTTTGATTATGATCCAGACATCTCGTTCATATTCAAGAAATCAAATATACTTTTATATTCATAAAATATTCTGTCTATTTTAAAAGTAGTGAATAATAATCAAATAATATTTATTAAACCACTGATACTCAAAGAGAATATTTTTAGTATAGTATTATAAACCATATAACCCTAGATAACAACTGATACCATTTCCTTTCATATCTCTTTTACCATAGAGCATATTCGCTCCATTCGTAATCATCTCTATATCCATATTTCATAAATCATATCCATCTCTCTTTAATTTCCCAAAATCAAGGAAATATATATTCTTTGCAACATAGCAACAATAACATCACATATATATATATTCCATGATATCATTTTTATTCCGAAGATAAATAATTTTCAAAGTAGGGATAGAAGGATCTTGCCTCGATCTCTGTAAGTCGGAAGTATAGCTCGTGGCTCTCCCGAAGTCTCTATAAACACAAAAAGGATCATTATCAGAACATATTCCACTTAACCACCTATGCTCATATAATAACACCCTTATAATATCCCATTACTATCTTAAAAGGCCTTGAGGACTTAACCATTCTTATTCCCGACTAAAGTTCTTAACGATTTACATTCTTTCCTTAACAACCACTCTCGACTGTAAAAATCCTCATAAAATATCAATTCCGAATTTTAATGCAAGGTCAACTGGTAATGGTCCTCTATCCACCCCACTACAATATACCAAAATTTTATAACTTTTAAAAATGTTTAAGTATGGTAATTATAGCCTCAAAATTGATACAATTACGTTTTCTCGGTTCTCGAACGTCTTTCACTAAAACTGACTTTTCTCCTAAACCGTTCATCAGATTTTAACGTACTTTATATCAAAACGATCTATGAACCAAGCTCTACCCTCTCATGATCAGTGGGTTCTCTGGACAGAAACCTACCGTACAAATATGGGGACCAAAAACAGGGTATCTATTTGGTTTAACGAAAATCGGGCATTATAACGGCTATATTTTCATACTTTCCAAAATTCAACTCCTCCAAATCCATCATCCACCTTATACACCATCACCTACACCATGTGGTCATCTTACCAACCATGGTTACAAGCACATACTCCTTTCATATACCATAAAAGCACTTTTAAACACATATATAATCATGATTTCATCACTTATAACCACTTAACTACTAATACCATTAATATTCATCATAAAACTCAAGAGGGGTGAAGAGATTATACATTCTTTGAAGTTTTAATACTCTTAATATATGCTTGTAGTCATTGGTACACCTTTAAACAACCTTAACACACCTTAATCTTTCAAAACAAAACATAAAATCCATATAAGTTACTATTAATCACTATTCATCATCACCTTCATGACTTTATATCTCAAAGATGGAATGGATTTAGAAGCTAGGATTCATAGCATACCTTAACCTATACCCAAGAAAGCTCCTTGAATTTTCCCTTGATTTCAGATGGCTTGGAACTAGGGTTTTGATTTTTGTTTTTTTTTTCTAAAGTGGCCGATTGGAATGAAGAGGATGGGGAGAGTTCTTTTGTGTTTTTGTTTAATCTTATCTCATATTGTCTTAATCTCTTGAGAATTCTAGAGTTTTGTGGAAAATCCCATGGTTAAACGACTAATTTGCCCCTTAAATAAGTGTTAGTGGAGTGTGATGTCACTAGTGATGTCATTGGATGCATCCTTTAATCCTTTTCTTGATTTTCTAAGTAAAGGGTTAATAATTTTGGTAATTAATAATGTGGTATATGTCCTTGTTATATTATAATCTTGGTTGTTTGGTTTCCATACTCGTCTAGTTGTGGTTCGTTTCGAATATATCTCGTTATCTCAGTGATTCTGAAATCATTTAACAATCCAAATTCCTTTGGTATTTCCTTAACTTAATAATCCCTTATTTTACCCTAATTCACTAATTCCTCAAAATATAATTCCTTTAATATCTCCATGCTCCTTAATATCCAGTAGAAGCTTATTCGAAATCAAAATTCTCCAGAATCCATATTCAGGAATTTCTGAAATCTATCGTCATTTCGAGTCACTTATTTTCTTAGTTCAACACGAATATGGTTTCTGTTTACTCATTTTCTGTTTCAATTATAGTGTACCTACATACCATTTCCCTAAATCCTCAAATTTTACTATTCATGTGATCACTGTAGCATTGCTAAAGTTAGGGTTATTACAGTCTTCCCCCCTTAAAAGGATTCCGTCCCGGAATCACGTTGGAAATGTCCATAGGTACCCTTTTTCATTCACACCTCCTAACTTCCACACTACTTCCTCTATCCTTTTCCTTCATAATATCTCTATCTTGTTTGCGCAGAAATACACCAACATAAACTTTCTTGTCATCCATCAACATGCCATTTAGTTTATCAATAGTAGTACTTTCACTATCTTTTTCTTGCAAATTCCCTCCTGTTTTCAGTCATTCCATATTATCTCGTCTCTCCTTCCACTTTCGACTAAGGGTATCCGCCACTACATTGGCCTTTTCTGAATGGTAGTGTATCTCACTATGGTTTGTCTATATTTTGATCTCTATCATGACATAAATATTAACACCTCAATATTCCTATATCTCATCTCTGTAAAATTTTCCAGAAAATAAGCTCTATTAACATTCTTTTCATAGCGTTTCCTAGCCCTTAATAGATACTGATTTTCCTTATCTATATTATTAACTTATTTACTCCATTAATTGATTAAGTCGATCCTTAGCCAAGACTTACACACAAAATTTAAATCGAAAAAAAAAACAAGTACCTGTATCTGCATCTGGTTTCGTCAACGCTTCCCCTAAGGTCATGTTGTACACTCTAGCAGTAGGCCTATTTGAAGCAGTCACACTCTGTCCTGGCGCGTATGACCCACCGGAACGGCAATCTCTAGCAATGTGTCCTAATTTCCCACACTGGTAACACTTAACATCTCTTTTAGGGTTTGTATCAGTTGATGGGCACTGGTTAAGGTAGTGTCCTTTTTGTCCACACTTAAAACAAGTTACTCCCAGCACCCTACAGACTCCTATATGCTTCTTACCACACGTGTCACAATCTGGTAATGGTGGTCGTGATTGATTGGACTGAAACGTTCCTGTGGATTTATCACCCTGATTCACAATTTCACTAATAGTCCTATTAACTCCTGACTTTCCTACGAACTGAGATTTTCGTCCTTTACCAGCTTTGCCAAAATAACTTCCTTCACTTGAACCTCCTCTCTGACCCTCAAATCTCCTTTTCTTACTTTCTCGACCTATTTGAGCATGTTCACTCTCGGCCTCTATAATAGATGCCTTTTGAACCACTGCAGCATAATCAGTCAACTCAAATGGTGCCACTCTCGTTCGTAACCAGGGTTTCAATCCTTGTTGGAACCTTTTCGCTCGTTGTTCTTCGGTACACACAAACTCGGGAACAAACTTCGACAGTTCTGTAAATTTAGTTTCATACTCTGCCACTGTTAGGTTATCCTGTTTTAACTCCAGAAACTTTATTTCCATTTGGTTTTCCAAATACCTAGGGGAATACTTTTCTAGGAACACCCTAGTGAAACGCTCCCAGGTTATCACTCCCGCTTCTTCTAGGTTCTTCTTAGCTTCCCACCAGTAGTTTGCCTCTCCCTTTAAGAGATAGGCTGCAAGAACTGTATTCTGATCTTCCTCTATCCTCAGTATCTCAAAAGCTTTCTCCATCTCTTTCAGCCATGCCCTGGCTACTACTGGGTTAGTGGTTCCCTCAAATTCTGGGGGTTTTAATGACTTAAAGGCACGAAAGGAATTAGCTGCCTGATTGGGGAGAACAGGTGGTTGTTGGGGATTCTGTGGATTAGCTAAATTCTGCCTTAATAGTTCCATGAATTGGTTAAAGGGATTGCCTCCCGGATTTCCTTGTTGGCCAGTTGATTCCTCTTCTTCTTCTTCATGATTTTCTTCATTATGAGCATTTTCATTCAGTCTATTACCTCCTATATTTTGACTTCTTTCGTCTCTCTCATTTCCCCTTGCATTCGCTCTATTATCACGTCTAGGCGGCATAGTTCCGTACATAATAATAGTCTTTATTAATTACCCGAATTTGGGGTACAATATACATCATTTCTATATACACAATTATATCGTTAATTAAATCATTTGCACATCACAATATTCTTATCTCCACACGGTTTTCATCTAGTTATATTATAACTTTAGTAAGTAAGTGTATCGCCCTTAACACGATAACCTTTTCATTAAGTCAATCACCTTTTATACAACAAAAGTACTACTAGCTGTCTTCCAATCAGACTGGGATTAAAACAGTAACCAACTAAACTAATCCCTCAAAAAGACATCAGTAAGATGACTAGTCTGATTAGTGACGAAGACTACTACCCCGACTCACAGTCCTGCCCTAATAATGTCTCGGATCTGGACTACCATAGACGTGACTGTATCCACTATCGCAGCCCTCCACTCGGGGTCTCCTCTATCAGCTAACAGCCTCCTAATGTCCCCCAGGGCCCGCAGCTCAACACTCACTAATCCCAAGGATATACCATCAGGAATGATACCTCCTCTCCCTCTCTCTGACCTCTGCATCAGTGTGTCTATCACCCGGCGGGACTCCTCTAACAGACCCTGTAGGGCAAAGTACTCTATCAACAGGATGGCTGGCAGTGAGTCACCTGTCGGTAAGGGTGCCTCCTGAGGGGGCATAGCAGCTGGGAAAGGTGCCTGTACAGGTGGAGGTGGTGGAGGTGCAAATGGTGGGGATGGAGGAATAGACTCGGTATCTGCATCCTCAGACGGATCCTCCTTTATCTCATCCTCTGGAAAGATAAAATGTCCGGGCGGAGTGAATGGCTCAGCTGGATCCTCTAGAGGGCCAGGACTCGGTGAGGGAGATGGGACTGGTGATGGTACTGGAATAGGCAAGGCAGGGGTAGGTATCATAAGGATATCGGTCCACTCAGTCTCCTCCTCCTCCTCAGCTATGACTGACAACCTAGGCCTCTTACGTAACGTCCTCTCCTCCTCAGGAATCTCCCATCTCACTCTAGAAGGACCTGCCTCATCAGATCCTGAAGAAGGTCTACCAATGTATGGCACTATGGCTACAGCATCCCTCTGTCTACGCTCCTCTGCCTCCTATCTCAGTCTCTGTTCACACCTCTCTCTGGCTGCCGCTCGACGTCTCTCCCTGAGGTCATCGACCGCATACTCGGGAACTTCTACCCCGGCTAGCTGTAGATCTACAAGCTCCTGCTCTGACAATCCTATCCACTGAGGGTCTCGACTCGGCTCTCCCATCTCTGATCCCTATAATAAAAAAAAATAAAATTCTATTAGTAATAATCTATAAAATTATAATCAATGCTTAAAATAAAACTATCTGCGATATACCACCCTTGAACTCGATGGGAGTTCACAATTTATATTATTACTGATACAATTATTATTATTACTCTTGTTCTTGAGCATTATGACTCTTAGCTCTGATACCATCTGTGACGCCCCTAGATCCGGGGTCAAGGATCCAGGTCATCACGGTCCAATTTCCGATCAATATCCATATCTCTTGAGTTTTTTTTTTAAATTTAATACTTATGCAATTGACCCCCCACTAATACACACACACTCACCAGTCATATGCTCATAGAACAACATCCACAATATTAAAAGTTTAGAGTTAAACAGTTATTACAAACCCAGAATTTTACTAAGTACATTGTTGAATATTACCTCTACAAGAAGCATTTCAACAACCAGAAGTTTATTACAAACTTACACACTTAATTTACATAAGTATACTAAGCCCCTTTCACTTCTCACTACCTCGGGGATGGTCGCCAGCACTCGCTCAAAAGGTCGCCTTTCCCTTACCCTCTTGCGGGGTGTAGTGCGTAGAATCGGCATGGGACCTAGCTGCTATATACATAAGTGGCAAGAGTGAGCTATAATAGCTCAGCAAGATAATATTGTAACTAGAATTTAAAATGTAAATAGGTATACATATATATACATATATAAGCAGAAATCAATTATAAATCTTAAGGAAGAATAAAGCTCTTATATAATAATACATCATCCACTTACTATTATAAGAAAGAAATCTAAAATAATATAATATCAGTTTTTCTTCATCTGTAACCATAATTCCATCGTCTCATATCATTATTCTGTTTTCAGTATAGAAATCTGAAAACTATTGTCAACACTTTCTTTTCAAAAACATTGGGGATATCTGCTGTCGCCTGATACATTAGGACGATGATCAGTCGCCTAATCGTACCTGCTCTCTTTTTACTACCGGTAGAAGGAATGAAAATCATCCCTGGAGGAAGGCCACCTGCTAACATCCTCCCTTGGCATCTTCGTGCCGTAATAAAATAATAAATGCTGGACTGTGTCGCACACAGCCCTGACACAGCCACTTACGCAAGTCTGTTGCAATCCCCCTTTTCGTCAAATCATTATTCCCTTTATAAAATATCATTCCACATTTCCATTTTCTCGCTTTCATTTCCACATATCATTCACTCATATCATTTCCATTCTCGCACATTAATTCTATATATATATATATATATATATATATATATATATATATATATATATAACATAATGCTTTGATTATGATCCAGACATCTCGTTCATATTCTAGAAATCAAATATACTTTTATATTCATAAAATATTTCGTCTATTTTAAAAGTAGTGAATAATAATCAAATAATATTTATTAAACCACTGATACTCAAAGAGAATATTTTTAGTATAGTATTATAAACCATATAACCCTAGATAACAACTGATACCATTCCCTTTCATATCTCTTTTACCATAGAGCATATTCGCTCCATTCGTAATCATCTCTATATCCATATTTCATAAATCATATCCATCTCTTTAATTTCCCAAAATCAAGGAAATATATATTCTTTGCAACATAGAAACAATAACATCACATATATATATATATTCCATGATATCATTTTTATTCCGAAGATAAATAATTTTCAAAGTAGGGATAGAAGGACCTTGCCTCGATCTCTGTAAGTCGGAAGTATAGCTCGTGGCTCTCCCGAAGTCTCTATAAACACAAAAAGGATCATTATCAGAACATATTCCACTTAACCACCTACGCTCATATAATAACACCCTTATAATATCCCATTACTATCTTAAAAGGCCTTGAGGACTTAACCATTCTTATTCCCGATTAAAGTTCTTAACGATTTACATTCTTTCCTTAACAACCACTCTCGACTGTAAAAATCCTCATAAAATATCAATTCCGAATTTTAATGCAAGGTCAACTGGTAATGGTCCTCTGTCCACCCCACTACAATATCCCAAAATTTTATAACTTTTAAAAATGTTTAAGTATGGTAATTATAGCCTCAAAATTGATACAATTACGTTTTCTCGGTTCTCGAACGTCTTTCACTAAAACTGACTTTTCTCCTAAACCGTTCATCAGATTTTAACGTACTTTATATCAAAACGATCTATGAACCAAGCTCTACCCTCTCATGATCAGTGGGTGCTCTGGACAGAAACCTACCGTACGAATATGGGGACCAAAAACAGGGTATCTATTTGGTTTAAGGAAAATCGGGCATTATAACGGCTATATTTTCATACTTTCCAAAATTCAACTCCTCCAAATCCATCATCCACCTTATACACCATCACCTACACCATGTGGTCATCTTACCAACCATGGTTATAAGCACATACTCCTTTCATATACCATAAAAGAACTTTTAAACACATATATAATCATGATTTCATCACTTATAACCACTTAACTACTAATACCATTAATATTCATCATAAAACTCAAGAGGGGTGAAGAGATTATACCTTCTTTGAAGTTTTAATACTCTTAATATATGCTTGTAGTCCTTGGTACATCTTTAAACAACCTTAACACACCTTAATCTTTCAAAACAAAACATAAAATCCATATAAGTTACTATTCATCACTATTCATCATCACCTTCATGATTTTATATCTCAAAGATAGAATGGATTTAGAAGCTAGGATTCATAGCATACCTTAACCTATACCGAAGCAAGCTCCTTGAATTTTCCCTTGATTTTAGATGGCTTGGAACTAGGGTTTTGATTTTTGTTTTTTTTTTCTAAAGTTGCCGAATGGAATGAAGAGGATGGGGAGAGTTCTTTTGTGTTTTTGTTTAATCTTATCTCATCTTGTCTTAATCTCTTGAGAATTCTAGAGTTTTGTGGAAAATCCCATGGTTAAAAGACTAATTTGCCCCTTAAATAAGTGTTAGTGGAGTGTGATGTCACTAGTGATGTCATTGGATGCATCCTTTAATCCTTTTCTTGATTTTCTAAGTAAAGGGTTAATAATTTTGGTAATTAATAATGTGGTATATGTCCTTGTTATATTATAATCTTGGTTGTTTGGTTTCCATACTCGTCTAGTTGTGGTTCGTTTCGAATATATCTCGTTATCTCAGTGGTTCTGAAATCATTTAACAATCCAAATTCCTTTGGTATTTCCTTAACTTAATAATCCCTTATTTTACCCTAATTCACTAATTCCTCAAAATATAATTCCTTTAATATCTCCATGCTCCTTAATATCCAGTAGAAGCTTATTCGAAATCAAAATTCTCCAGAATCCATATTCAGGAATTTCTGAAATCTATCGTCATTTCGAGTCACTTATTTTCTTAGTTCAACACGAATATGGTTTCTGTTTACTCATTTTCTGTTTCAATTATAGTGTACCTACATACCATTTCCCTAAATCCTCAAATTTTACTATTCACGTGATCACTGTAGCATTGCTAAAGTTAGGGTTATTACAGTGTTGACTAAGAAGACGTGTAACAATCATAATTGATAACATTTGTATAGCTGATTTATAGGAGTATCAATTATCGATTGTATAGTAGCTGTATATCTTTATAAATACAGTTAGGTTAACCCTAGAAGGGTATCGAAAAACACATTATCATTTTCATTGTAACCTAAGCAGCTCTCTGTGATATTTTACATCACTGAGAGAGGAGTTATTAATTCCATACAGTTTTTGATTGTTTAAACGTGTGTTAATTATTATTCTCTCATACAAACTTGATTATATTTGTGTATTCGGCCTAACAACTTACTATATACTTCATACTACCCTTCCTTCTCATATAACATATTCCTTTAGTCCATAAAGTGCTTTGCACTATCCTTATTCATATCAAATAATTTCAGAAATCAGGGAAATATGTCCCTAGGAATATAATAATATGAAATCACATATATTATCAACAAAACCATTTTCCATGAAAATATCACAATTTATCCAAGTAAGGGCATAAGATATCTTGCCTTGATCTCTAGGTCGAATATGAGTGCTCTGGCGTTCCTTTCGAGTCTCTATAGAAACGAAACGAATCACCGTTAGAACTCTATTCCATTATAACTCCATGTTACTCATAACAATTACCTTAACCACTTAGTTCACTTAACCACTTAATCCTTGTATAATAACACTAAGAATTTTTAAGCATAATGACCGTAAGTTCAAAGGTATCACATTGATGTAATCTCGGTTTTCCGAATGACTTTCACTAAAATGCTCATTAACCGTTAACTCAATTGATGCACCGTTTTCGCGTGCATGATCTAGGAAATGTCTAGAACAAAACCATGTAAAGTGTTTTCCAAAATAGCAGAAAATCTTTCACAGAGTTACTGTTCACAGAAGATGGTTCGATGACTAGTGATTTCGCGTAAATTTTATTAAAACTTTGATATCTCCTAAACCGTATGTTGGATTTTTACCATCTTTATATCAAAACGATCCATGAACCAAGCTCTATCTTACCATGATCAGTTTATACTTTTAATGACATTTAACAGTTCAAAATTCTGCCTTAAAAATAGGGCAGTTTTTGTTCTAACGAAAATCGGACATTATAACGGCTATACTTTCATACTTTCCAAATTATCACCCTTCCAAACTCATCATTCAACACATATACCATTCCATTCACCATGTGGTCATCATACCAGCCATGGTTACAAGCATATAACATCTCCATATTCAATTAACTCAACTTATAACACGCATATAAGCATGGTTTCATGTCTTCTACAAGTTTAATCCTTAAACTAGCCATAATCCATAACAAACTCAAAAAGGTAAGAATGTTTATACCTTCCTTGATGCTTTAACACTCTTAACAAAGGCTTGTAGTCCTTGAGAAGCCTTGATATAACCTTATAACACCTTAAACTAACAAGAAACATCAAGAACACACTTAGTAATTTTCGGAGTTACTAAACCCCTCCTTAAAGAACTGAAAAAACGAGGTCCTTACCTTTCCAACAAGCTAAAGAACACAAAAATCTAGTGAGAAATGAGGGAGATATGCCCATTTTACTGAGCTGCTATCTTGGTTGGCCGAAAATGGTAATGGTGGAGAAAATGGGAGAGTTTTGTGTTGGATAGCAAGTTCTTGACTTTTGTAGATATTTTGTATGATTTATGTAGATAATCATCAAGTAATCTTGCTAGATAATCCTTGATAAAAGCTAGTGGAAACTTGCCTAACTTGGTGATGTCATGCATGATGTCATGGAGGATGACCTTATAATCTTGTTCTTGATTTTTCTAAATAATGTGTTAATAATTATGGTAAATGATAATGTGGTATTTATCCTTGTTATGTTACTAATCTCGGTTGTTTGGTTTCCGTACTCGTTTAATCACGATTCATTTATCAATCCAAGTTCCCGTGGTAATCCTTTGATTTGCTCATTTCTAGGTTTAACCTAATTCTGTCAAATTTATTATGATGTAAATCCTTTTAAAATTTTCATAATCCTTAATGCCCAATACAATAGGGACTCAATTGAAATCGAAATCCTTTAGAGTCCATACTCGAGAATCTTTAAAATGCGTGATCATTTTCAGTCACTCATTTTCATAGTACAACAATAATATGATTTCAACTTATTCATTTCTCAATTCGAATAAAGAGTACCTAAATCTCTTTTTCATAAATCCATAAAATTGCTATTCATTTAAATATTGTAGCATTACAAAAGTTAGGGAATATCACAGTCTTCCCCCCTTAAAAGGATTCTGTCCCGGAATCATGTTGAAAATAACTGTAGATATTTTTCTTGCATAGCTCCTTCCAATTCCCACATCACTTCATCCATCCTTTGGTTCTTCCATAGCACTTTCACTATTGGAATGATCTTGATATGGGTGAAAAATAATCCCTAAAGACATAATTAATATAGTATTTATTGGCTCGTAAATGAGGCCCAAAACCCTAGCTGGGCATTAAATTCGTGGTTAGTGGTTAAGCCCAAAAGAACAGCCCAAACCGGGGACGCCCGGTACAAGCTAGTTTATAACACGGGCCTGATCCACAAAACAGGAACGTTCTAGAAACCAGGAACGTTCTGGAATATCCCAGGGATATTGTGTAGCCTCCAAGGCACCTAATTCAACAAGGAAACTAATTCATATAAGGAAGGAGTCAGAACCTTCCTCAATAACGGTGACTTGTCCACCAAGTCTCCAAACCCTACTACGATTCTGAGGCTCTTACAGCCTATATAAAGGGCCAGACCCCTCATCTCAGAACTACGTTTTTTGGCTTGATTCTCGACATTGAGATACGTAGGCATCTCGTGAAGAGCCGAATTAGGTCACGGTAACACAAGTACAGCCATTAAAGCACGAAGCTCACGAACCCTAGCCGTAATTTGATAACCTTACTTTTTGTTCCATAACATTTGGCGCCGTCTGTGGGAACGACAACATCAACCATGGTTAACACACGAAGAACGAGAACCGAGAACCTTCCTGTTACTTCTGATCCACCAGCCATCTCCACCGCTCCACCCGTTGTTACGGAGCAAGGGTATGTACCCCCATTAACAGAGACAACCACTCAGCCTCAAGTTTCTCAACCCATAGGGACGAATCCCCATGTTGAGAGAACCTTACCAGTGGACGTCCATCCGAGACGTGAGACCAATCAGCTTCTGATGGTGGTCTCACCATTAAATAGCCGTCCCCCACTCTCAGGAGTTCAGATCTCCACCACTTCACTCCCCGTGAACACTGATCCGTTGTACGGATTGCCTAACTACCCTCCAAATCGTAGGGATCCTGGACCAAGTGGTCACGCTCTACAGATACCTGAGTCATATCAGCCTCCCTATGTTAGGGGTTTAGCCCCTCCTGAGCAAGGGTATTATGATTACTCCGGACCTTACACTGATGATTCCTCGTCTGAGGACGATGATCGTGATGAAGCCCCGAGGAGGCGACGTGCAAGCAAGGAACTTATGGGAAGGACTCGAAGAATCCATGATGGACCTCCTCAAACAGCCGCTGAGAGAATCAAGGCCCATGAGGCTGAGATCCAAAGGCTGAAGGACGATATAGCCAGGGAGCAAGCAAGGCAGAATCAGAATAGGCCCCCTCCAACTCCGAGGGAGATTCCCTTTATTGATTTGGAAAGATCTTCAAGGAGACAAAGAAGGGCTGATGCCCCAACTGGAGGAATTACAAGGGTGGAAACCCCCAGGGGTGATCCCAATGACCTGATGCCACTCGGAGACCCTGACGATCCCACATCCCCGTTCACTGAGGAGGTGATGAACGCTCGTGTTTCCCAAAAATTTAAGATGCCCACGATAAAACCATACGATGGAACGGGTGATCCCTCGAATCATGTCAGGACGTTCTCAAACGCGCTGTTGTTACAACCCGCCAGCGACGCTCTTAAGTGTAGGGCGTTCCCTCAAACCCTGGCAGGCATGGCTCAAAGATGGTATAGCCTGTTCCCCGTAAACTCAATTGGCTCCTTCAAGGAGTTGAGCACTGCTTTCATCAATCAGTTTGTTAGTGGAAAAGTCCATGAAAAAAGCTCTGCATCTCTCATGCAAGTGAAATAAGGGAAGAATGAGAACCTGAGGGATTATCTCAAGCGTTTCACCTAGGAGACATTGAATGTCCCAGACCTGGAGAACAAGGTAGCTATGATAACCCTGGAGAATGGAACAACGAACACCTACTTTCAGATGTCGTTGGCAAAACATCCCCCTGAGAGCATGACTGAGCTCCAAAGAAGGGCGAGTAAATACATAAAAGCAGAAGAGAGCATGAGGAAGGCAGAAGCCCCTACAACGAATGGAGGAAACGGAAATTCCCGAAAGCGGAAGCAAGAGCAAGAGTATGATGCTAGGGACAAATATCCCCGGACTAGCAAGGGCTCCGACTCTGCCCCTAAGAAAAATTTGGGACCAAGGTTCTCTGAATATGCGAGGTTGAATGCCCCCAGGAGTCAAATCCTGATGGATATTGAGAAAGACAAGGATTTCCGATGGCCGAAGCCACTCAGGGGTGATCCCGCAAAGAGACCGATGATTGTAGGCAACTCAAGGACGAAATCGAATTCTTGATCCGAAAAGGAAAGTTGAGCAGGTTCACGAAAGGCGAAGATCGTAGAAATCAAAGGGGAGACTATGATAGAAGAGATAATGATAAAAGGGATAACGATCATGATCGTAACCCCCAGCCACGAGGGCCAGTTATTAACATGATTTGGGGAGGCCCGACTGCGGCTGGCACGACAAAGAACTCTCGAAAGGCATATGCCAGGGAGGTGATGCACATCGTGGGAGAGGCCCCAAAACGTGCAAAGACTGAAGTAGTGATTGGTTTTGACGATTCAGACTTGGAAGGGGTGAAGTTCCCCCATGACGACCCGTTGGTCATAACCCCGGTAATTGGAAACTCAGAGGTAAAGCGAGTCTTGATAGACAATGGTGCTTCTGTCGATATTTTGTTTCATGATGCATTTGTGAAGATGGGATACAACGACTCACAGTTGACTCCTAACAATATGCCTATATATGGGTTCAATGGAGTCGAATCCAATGTCGAAGGGACCATCTAGCTACCGGTTACTATTGGACAAGAGCCCAAGGAAGCTACTCAGATGTTAAATTTCTTGGTAATCAAAGCAGCTTCCACGTATAATGCGATCCTCGGAAGGACTGGACTTCACGCGTTTAAGGCTATTGCCTCAAGCTACCATATGAAAGTTAAGTTTCCAACCAGGAATGGCGTTGGAGAACAGAAGGGTGATCAAAAGATGGACAGAAGTTGTTATGTGGCCGCATTAAGAGCTGATGGAGTAGGGGGGCAGGTCCTCCCAATAGATGACATGGATGTCCGAGGGGATGATGAATACCGCGGGAAACCGGTAGAAGATTTGGTTCCTATACCTCTGGATTCTCGAGACCCTGAAAAAGTTACGTATGGTGGAGCGTCTTTAAAAGAACCCTTGAAGGGCAAGTTGGTAGAATTCTTACAAGAAAATAGAGATGTGTTCACTTGGACGGCAACTGATATGCCAGGGATAGACCCCCAACTCATAACTCACAGGTTGAATGTCGACCCCAAGCGGAAGGCAATAAAACAGAAGAAGAGGAACTTTGCTCCGGAAAGGCAAGAGGCCACTAAGCAAGAGGTAGACAAGCTCTTGGAAGCTTGTTTTATTGAGGAGATTCAGTTCCCTGAATGGTTGGCTAACCCTGTGATGGTCAAGAAAGCCAACGGAAAGTGGAGGATGTGTATAGACTTCACCGATTTAAATGACGCGTGTCCTAAGGATTGCTTCCCTTTACCAAGGATTGACACACTAATAGATGCCACGGTAGGGCATGAAATGCTGAGTTTCATGGATGGTTTCAGCAGCTACAACCAGATTAGGATGCACAAAGACGACATCCCTAAGGTATCTTTCATAACTGACTTTGGTGTTTTTTGTTACCTTGTCATGGCTTTTGGACTAAAGAATGCAGGAGCTACTTATCAACGACTGGTAAATAAGATATTTGCCCATTTGATTGGGAAAACCATGGAGGTCTACGTTGATGATATGTTGGTCAAAAGCTTATTTACAGCAGACCATGTTGAACACCTCAGAGAGGCTTTTGAAGTGCTGAGGCACCATAAGATGATGTTAAATCCAGCCAAGTGTGCTTTTGGCATTGGATCAGGGAAGTTTTTGGGTTTGATGGTTTCAAAACGTGGTATTGAAGCCAACCCATATAAGATTAAGGCAATCCTCGATATGGAACCACCCCGTTCTGTGAGGGACGTGCAGAAGTTGACTGGTAGAATAGCTGCATTGGGAAGATTCATCTCCAGGTCTGGCGACAAGTGTTTGCCTTTCTTTCAGGCTTTGAAGAAAGTGAAGAATTTCGAATGGACTTCAGAAAGCCAAGAGGCTTTTGAACAGCTAAAAAAGTACATGGCTGAGGCCCCGTTGTTGGCCAAACCTAGTCCTGGAGAGACCCTATATTTATACCTAGCGATATCCGAACAAGCACTGAGTGCCGTTCTCATTCGAGAGGAAAACAAGATTCAGAAGCCTATCTACTACGTGAGCAAGGTATTGCACGGAGTTGAGTTGAATTACTCACCCTTTGAGAAGTTTGCTTTGGCGCTAGTAACAGCTTCAAGGAAGCTACGACCTTACTTCCAGGCACAAAAGATTGAAGTCATGATGGATCAGTAGTTGAGAAGTATATTGCATAGCCCCAAGGCCAGTGGAAGGCTGATTAAATGGGCAATCGAACTCGGGGAGTTTGATATCACATATAAGCCTCGTACAGCCATCAAGGCTCAGGTATTAGCTGACTTCGTGGTTGAATGTACCATCGACAACCAAGAAGTCGGGGGTAGGAGATAGTGTCAGGCCAAGAAGGCGAAGGTAAAGTTGAGGTGCTTGCACCTGATCAGAAGGAATATTAGGTGCTCTATTTTGATGGGGCATCAAAAACAAAATCTAGTGGTGCAGGCTTGGTCTTGCAAAGCCCCGATGGGTTTTTAGTAGAATATGCTTTGAAGTTGGACTTTCTAATAACCAATAATGAAGCTGAATATGAAGCCTTGATAGCCGGATTAGGCTTGGCCAGAATATTGAGAGTCAAGAACCTTAAAGTTTGTGGAGATTCGAGGCTCGTAGTATCGCAGGTGAATGGTGAGTTCGAAGCCAAGGATGAAACTATGGCAAAATACCTAAGGGTTGTGAAAGCCGTTATGACTCAGTTTGATGAATGCTATATGGAGCACATTCCGAGGGAGGAGAACGTCAAGGCCGATGCCCTATCAAAGTTCGCCTCCTCTGAGATAGAGAATTATGCAGGGAGTGTTTACTTCCAGGTCTTGAAGGCCCCTTCCATTAATTCGAAATTGGTGGCACCCATTGATATAGGAAGTTGTTGGATAGATCCTATCAAGGCACATTTGGAAACGGGATGGCTTCCCGAAGACGCCTCGGAGGCGCGGAAACTATTAGTGAGAGCATTGAGATATGTCTTGATTGAAGGCATCCTTTACAAGAGGTCTTTTGTTATGCCGTACCTGAAGTGTTTGAGGCCCCAAGAGGTAGAAGAAGCATTAAAAGAAGTCCATGAAGGGATCTGTGGGCAACACTTGGGGGCAGAGCCCTAGCCCATAAGATCATCCGTCTGGGGTTTTATTGGCCAGAGATGTTGGCAGATGCGCAAAGTTATGTAAAGAAGTGTGACAGGTGTCAGAAACATGCTCCGATTGTTAGGCAGCCACCAGAGATGTTAACGTCGATTAACTCTCCTATTCCGTTTGCCATGTGGGGGATGGACATTCTAGGTCCTTTCCCTGTAGCTTCAGCACAAAGGAAGTTCTTGATAGTGGCCATCGACTATTTTACCAAGTGGATTGAAGCTAAGCCATTAGCTAAAATAACCACCCAGCAAGTTGCCCAATTCTTCTGGGAGAACGTAATTTGCAGATACGGTATCCCACGAATCCTTGTGACGGATAATGGGCACCAATTCAACAATGAGGAGTTTAAGAAGTATTGTGAGGAGAACGCCATCAAACTTCGCTTCACTTCAGTAGCTCACCCTCAGGCTAATTGGCAAGCTGAGGTAGCGAATTGGATTATCCTAGATGGACTTAAGAAAAGGGTCGAACGTTCAAGAAACACGTGGGTGGATGAGTTGCTGCCTATTCTATGGGCATATCGTACCACCTGTAAAGTGACAACAGGAGCTACCCCGTTTTTGCTAGCCTATGGAGCAGAGGTAGTAGTGCCCTTGGAGATCTCTCATACGTCTCCAAGGGTGGAAGCATATGAGCAAGAAACTAATGAGGAAGGCATGAGGTTTGCCCTTGATTTAATTAATGAAGTCAGGGACGAAGCGAATGCCCGCAATGTAGAACATCAGAAGAGGGCATCTTTTTATTATAACCATAGGGTTAAAGAAAGGTTCTTCAAACAAGGTGACTTGGTTTTAAGGAAGATAGAAGCATCTGGAGTTGGACAGACAGGCAAGTTAGCCCCTAATTGGGAAGGGCCGTATAGAGTCAGCAAAACGTTGGGAAGAGGTTCTTACAAGTTGGAAACCTTGGATGGAAGCGAGCTGCCCCGTACTTGGCACGCCTCGAATCTCAAGATTTATTATGTTTAAGCTCTCCTAGCAAGGACTTAGCTTTTAGCCTATCTAATAGAAATAGAAATAAGGTTTATGTAAAACCATTGCAGAGCATGTTGCTCATTGTAGAACTTATCATTTTATGTAAGGGCAGAGCCCATTTCACGTTATTAATACAAGTTTGTTTTCTATTCTACGTTTCTGTGATTTTAATGATGTACCAAACACCTGATGTGTGTAAGTCTAGGATGACCAAGTACCGTAAAAAAAAGGAACGTATGAATTAAAGGAAACAAGCATGTAGATATATACCCCTAGGGGGACAGAGTTATAAGTTACAAACAACATCGAATAAAATATAAGTCCATGAAGGACCATGAGCAAAGTCAGGATAAAACGAGAACTGAATAAGAGCCACACGAGGCAAACATAAGCCATGCAAGGCTTAAAAGATAATCACTTCTTGATAGAAGCAGTCTTCACCAATCGTTTCTTGGCCTTAGGAGGAGCAACCTGAACAAGGGCTTCTTCTTCGCTGGAGGACCCCGCCTCACCTTCTTCCCTACTCTTGGAAGTCGAAGTCGAGGAACTGGTAACACTCACCGATCTGGGCTCACGAATTCGGCCGGATAACAGGCATCCTGAACTGTCACTTCGGTCCTTCCCACGGGATCTCGAAAGGTGCCTCCCAGAACTAGGTCCTGAATATCGGGGAGTGGCCTTAGCCCCGGAGCCTGAAGCACGCCTATTTGCCTGGGAGGAAGTTCCAGCACCTTCAACAAGGTCATCAGCATCAGTCACCTTCCAAGGACTTGGATAGAAGGAAGGAAAAACAACCCCTTTGTGGTCTTGGCTAATCTTATTCACAACTTTTTCCCAACCTATGGACATGCTGTCCGGTTGGACCTCCCTATCATGTTCATCAATGAAGGCAAGGAATGTATCCGAGCCCAAGTAGTTCTGGATGATGGAATCCTCGTTGTTCTGGGTCCTGTTCTCCAAAGCTGTGTACTTTCCCCTAAGGGATGAGAGTTGATCTTCGGAGGTGAAGTACTTAGCCTCCCATTCTTGAGATTCTTTCTGATGCTTTTCCGCAGCCTTGAGGGCAGTTCTTTCCATATCCCTATATGATCTCCCCAGCTGAATAGCGTTCTGGAAATGAGCATTCAACTACAAGAATAAAACACCATAAAAAAAGTTATATTAAACCATGATGGTCAATATTTAGTAAGAGTAATAAAAGATAAGGGGAGATAAGCTTACGTTATAGGCATGAAATGCCCCCAAGCTTTCATTTTCCTCAAGGTCCGTTGCTGTTGCGAAGTGAACCTTGTCAACCGGGGCTATAGCATTCCGAGACCATTCCTGAGCAAGAAGATGGCTATCTCGAATAGCGTCCTACTCGCATATCCCCCACTCAGGCATAAATGCAGTCTTCATACTCCCGTCCGAACTCCTAATCCTTTTCCCAGCCTTTGAGCAATGTTGGAGGAATTCAGGAACTGGAATATCATCAAGATTGGCTTCTTTCTCAGCCTTTTTGATCATCCTTTTAGTAATCTGGGGAGCATAACCCGGCAGACTGTCAATCTCCTCAGCAACTGCAAGAAAAAACAAAGAAAACAATGTTGGAATAAGAACAAGTATGATGAGAATAAAAGAGTTAAAGTAAGAATTACCCTCGAGAGGGATACTACTAAGCCCGGTCTCTATCAAGTTATGCTCAGTCACAACTTCGCGGTAGTGGGCATTTTGAAAGGTTGAAATAAGCCAATCCCGATTGGCTACTTCTTCAGTTGAGAGCTGCAGCTCACTAACACCCTCATCGTTCACGTGGTTGAATTTAGTCCTGAAAAATTCACCTCAATCTCCTCCTTTCCACCTAAGGATAAAAAATTCGTGCCTCCAATTGTGGCATGAGTCAGGAACGGAGGCAGCGTTGATAATTATTTGGGACTTTGTACGATATTGGATGCTTACCCATCCTTTCCTAGTAACAGGGCTATTTTTGAAAGCAAACAAATGTCTAAATAAAGGAATGCTAAGGCGGACGCCTCCCATGATGCATTCAACCATAAAGATGAATATAAATTTCCAGGAGTTAGGATATAGTTGGCACGGGTTGATTTTAACTTCAGCTAGTAACCTAACAAGCCATGGGTGAACCGGAAACCTAAGGCCAGCTGTGATAGCCCCTTTTGTACACATATAAATTTTCAGGGTGCCAATTACAAGTCCTATCTCCCGGTGAAGGGATTCTGAGTCTCAAACCAGAAGGAAATTCATATTTGAGTAGGTCGTTAATATCTCCTACGCCTAAAGTGCTAGGAAATATGAAAGAGTCAAATTCCGCATTGTTTGGAAACACGTCCCCGGGCTCTTCTAAGAGTTCGGGTAAAGTTAATTGATAACGAGGAGGAAACATCTTACCTTTCCTGTTCTTGTCCTTGGTCCTCCTGTTGATTGCTTGGAGAAGGGTCTTAGAAGGGACTACGGTGCTCTGACCACCTTCACTTGCCATCAGGTTTGTCTGAAATTGAAATAGGTGCTTGAATCTTGAGAGCTCTTCAGAGAGAAATTTTCTTTGGAAGAAGATGGAAATGTGAAGAATGACTTCCACTCCTACTCTTTTATAAAGAAATGAGCGACCCCTCATAGCAGGTCATCTTTCCGACGACCCGCGTTTACAGGTTAAATATCCGAAAACAGCAGGAAAAAGGCGTTATAAACTCGGAATTGGGTCAAATAAACGAAAGAAACGAATGAAAATGCAGGCTGGAGCAGCAACATAGTTAACAACCTAAGAGGTTGAACTAACTTATGCTTAACGAGCCTAAACGGAGGATTAAGCCAAAAATCCATGATTAAGGCACTAAGTAGAAAGATTGGCTAAAAAGCTAATACTTTATAGGAATATAGAAAATAGATTCTAAGAAAATGGTGGGAGTTTTGAAAACCTGCCTAAAATATATGCCCAGATGGCCAACGAGGTTGTATGTCCTGAATTAAGCCGGTTGATTGAACTCAAGGCCTAAAATTCAGGAACCTTTGAATAAAATCAATCCAAGGCATGGCCTTACAAACAAGGTAGGAGTTTTAAAGTCCTTGAGTATGAAATCAAGGATAAAAACTGACCATAGCACCCTAGACATGAAGTCAGGTGTTGAAAACAAGAGAAAAACCCTACACAAACTAATAAAGGAACAAAAACCTCCATGGCAAGGGGGCAAGGCCAAGGTTGTTTAAAACACCCTATTGTAAGTATGGAAGGGTGTTAGCAAGTCAAGGGCCATAGTATAGCCCAAGGTTATTGGAAACTAAGAGTTCAAGAACAAGTTAAAACCCAGAAGGTCCTGAAAACTAAGAAGAAGGTTATTTGTGATTAAGGATCACAAAATCAACCAAGATATTGTAAACTCACTCTAGAAACAAGGAGGGGAGTTTAAAACAAGTTTTGGTCAAAGTCAAAGTCAAAAGTCAAAGTCAGCGGTCAAAGTCAACTAGTCAAAATTTGGCCAAAATTCAAAAAAAAAAAAAAAATTCATGGGGCCCAGCCGACCAGGGGTGGCCGACCAGGTCCCCTTGGCCGAATGGCCGACCAGGGTTGGCCGACTAGGTCACCTTAGTCAGGTGTTTTGAAGACCTGAACCCCCTTGGTGGTTTCATGACCCTCCAGAACGCTCAAAAATGCTCCGTTTGTGCTCAAATTTGGGATTTGGAAACCACTCAAGGTCCTCTACAAGCCTAGGTAGGTCTCTCAGTGGTTTCAAGAAGTTGAAAAAAGGAGGGTGTTTGAAACAAGGTCTGGTTTGAAAACCAGCTCAGAATGAGGTATTTCGCCCCTAAAACGTTCAAAAATGCATATTTTCATGTGATTCTTGCTCATACCAGGAGATTATAAGAATCCCTATCATATAAGCTTAACTTCAAAATTTGAGTTTAGAAATGCCAGGGGTGTTTGAAACCAGGAGGGTGTTTGAAATCAGGAAGGTGTTTGAAACACCTTGCCCAGAAGGCCGTATTTCTTGCCTAGACAACTCAAAAATGAGAATTTTTACGTGATTCTTTCTACAACCATGAGTTTATAAGAATCTCTATTAGATTGGCTTAACTCCAAAATTTGGGATTAGTGTTTCGCTAACCGCAATTAGGGGTGATTAACCTCGATTATCGACGTTTAAGGACTCTAGCTCTAAAATTAACCTATCTCAAGGTTAAGGGTGAATATCCTAGTATTAATCACATTAAATATGAATTATTTAGCCTCGGTTAAGGCCTTTGTAGCCCCGTTTAGGGTTGTTTAGCCCCGATTAGGGCTGAATTAGTGTCTTTCGCTGAGAAATTAGCCATTATTAAGGCTTATGAGCAGTGACCGTCAGATATTAACCCTAACTTAAAAAGTTGGGGGAAATAAATCATTAATGAATCTATGATAAAGGATCCTATGCATGAATTGCACTTGGATTAGTGTCTATGAGCTCGAAACGACACTAATCCTATTCCCGAAAGGCCCAGAAATATTAAGAAAGAGGTTCAAGAGGTCAAGGAACGTTTAACTTTCTTAAGTGTTAACTTAGGAGAGAGTCTTAGTCGTTGTGAATGTGTAGGTCGCTCCACACTTCATTGTAAGACGATACCCTGGTAGGGCCGAACTGACCTTAAACTTCTACGAAATCAAGTTTTCCTAGAAGTTGGGGGGCAAATGATATGGGTGAAAAATAATCCCTAAAGACATAATTAATATATTATTTATTGGCTCGTAAATGAGGCCCAAAACCCTAGCTGGGCATTAAATTCGTGGTTAGTGGTTAAGCCCAAAAGAACAGCCCAAACCGGGGACGCCCGGTACAAGCTTGTTTATAATACGGGCCTGATCCACAAAACAGGAACGTTCTAGAAACCAGGAACGTTCTGGAATATCCCAGGGATATTGTGTAGCCTCCAAGGCACCTAATTCAACAAGGAAACTAATTCCTATAAGGAAGGAGTCAGAACCTTCCTCAATAACGGTGACTTGTCCACCAAGTCTCCAAACCCTACTACGATTCTGAGGCTCTTACAACCTATATAAAGGGCCAGACCCCTCACCTCAGAACTACGTTTTTTGGCTTGATTCTCGACATTGAGATACGTAGGCATCTTGTGAAGACCCGAATTAGGTCACGGTAACAGAAGTGCGGCCATTAAAGCACGAAGCTCACGAACCCTAGCCGTAATTTGATAACCTTACTTTTTGTTCCACAACAGATCTTATTCCTTAACACTTTCTCTTTATGATCAATAATTTCTACTGGCTTTTCCACATAAGTTAAATTTGACTGTATATCCTTAATTCATAATAAACTCTGAAAACCTTTGTTATTCATAATACGAACAAAGTTTCAATATAATATAAAAGATGAAGTTACAAGGTTCTTCAATAAAATATTTCCGTAAATACCTCTATCAAATACACCAACATAAACTTGCTTGTTATTCATCAACATGCCATTTAGCTTATCAATGGCAGCACTATCACTATCTTTGCAGCCTTGGTCCGCATACTTTCTCTGTCTGTTCTGGGTTGTCACTAGCCACTTGCTGGTAAAATCTTTTGTTTTTCTAGTTTGTTGGACTAACTCGGGTCCTAATATCTTTTTCTCGCCAACCTCCTCCCAACACAAGGGAGAGTGACATTTCCTCCTATACAGGGCCTTCACTGTTTTGGCTTTCCTATCTCATTATTATCTAGTATCAACCTCTCGCTATTCCAGCCCCTACTTCACTCATTTTATAGAAAGCCAACCTGTCTCCTATATATTCAGTCATTCTTTATTATCTAATCTCTCCTTTCTCTTCTCTCTCTCTTTCTCTGAAAGAAAGGTGAGTCTCTTGGGAAATTTGTTTGCGGCGAATGTTGTCTGGCTTGTCGCATGTTTAGTTCTTTTTTTTGTGTGTATATATTTGAGGCTCTTATGGTCCGTACAAATCTCAACTTTTAATTCCTGAACATTAAGAATCCATATCCTCGATGCATATCTCATTATTCCATTTCTATCTCTCTCTCATATAACCTCTTCTCCTATCATTATTTCCTCAGAGGACATCTCTTCCTCTTCCATTTTCTTTTCTTGACATTACTTAATATTTTCTAACAACGGTAGTTGGACACTAATTTCCATTAAGCTTCTTGGCCTTCTCTTGACATTTTCATCCCAATCTCCAATCTCTTAATATCTTTGATCAATTCCTCTGACGCGCTTATAATCTTAAGTCCCTCTTTTCGATTAAAGTATTAGCCACCACATTGGCCTTCCCTAGATGATAGTGTATCTCATAGTCATAATCCTTAATCAACTCTAACCATCTTCTCTGTCTCATGTTCAGCTCGTTTCGAGTGAATAGATATTTTAAACTCTTATGATCAGAATAAATCTCACACTTTTCTTCATATAATAAGTGTCTCCAAATTTTCAAAGCGAACACTAAAGCAGATAATTCTAAGTCATGGGTAGGATATCCTTTCTCACACTTCTTAAATTACTTAAACGCATTACTGTAATTCATCAAATCTCCTTTATCATCAAACATTGCTAACAACAGGGTTATTACTACTACTGCTTCAATCCTTTAAACTTTATTCATTAAATCCATAAAAGTTATGGTGCATTAATCACCCCAAATGACATCACTTAAAATTCATCCACTGTTAATATTTCTTCACTTTAGGTATTACTCTTTTGATTTCTACCTCATATGCTAAATAAGCTTCACATTCTTGGCATGACAGTTTCTTCAATATACACTAATGGATTTTCCAATAGCCACATATTATTTTCTTCACCTTACCCAAATGTATCCTTAGGCCTTGCTAATCCATATCATTTACTCCACTCCGTCACCCCTTTCATCATTCATAATATTAACACTCCTATTTATACTTCTTTCACTCAGGAAAGGCCATACCTATCCTCTTTTTATTCTTATAAACATTTTTGTTAGCTATTTCCAAAATTATCCTTTAATTGGTTATCTCAGGTATTAACTTATCAATGGCTCTTTCTCCACTTTTGCAATTCCCATCAATCGATGACTTCCATTTACCAGTACTATACCGTTCCTTATTCTAACATTATCAAATCTCCATATCAAATTTCAACTTGAGTTTTGCGCTTACTTCACAATTTTTGATTGACAATCGAATTTCATAATTAAATAACATCCTTATGCCGCTCCTTGCAGGCCACATGTAAATCCTAAATAGTTATTCTACATACTCAAACACTTATGAAAACCTAGTGTTTCCAAATTATTCCCATATGTCCATAAGTACTAATGTCCCTTAAAAAAACACAATCATTTGTCATTCTCAAAATTAGCTAAAATTCTCAAAATTAGCTCAAAATTTGTTCATAAGTACTAATGTAGCTCAAAATTGGTCACTCTAATTTGTCTTCCCTTTCATGGAATAATCACAGTTTGTCCTTTGTCTTAATCTCAACTCTACATCATTGAATCACTACATTTAACCCTCAAATCCACATTCCTCGAGCTATTATATTTTGTAGCTCTCAAATTGTCATACACTTTTAAATTAGTATCTCCCTTACAAATCAGCCTTTTTCTTAATATCATCTTATCATTTTAACTTCCCGTAACTTACATCATAGGTCATCTTTTACATACTTAACACATGTAGTATTGTTATTAGGATACTCAAAACATTTCACTCTCAATTAATAGCATATCCTTGCATGCTTTTATCCATAAGTTTTGTCATCTGCTAACAGAGGTCGCGTATATTCACCACTCAGCTATTCAATTCTCTATTACTTCCTGATGAAAACTCTTACCTTTTCATTAAAATAGCTTGGGAAATTAGTGCCAATTATATTCCCCTTATCACTCTGTTCAGAATCCAGGGTTTTTTTAACCCTTTTTAATACCTCATTACTCTTATTTATTCCGTACTCACAAAGTACGGAGCCGATCTCAATAATTCTATAACTTTCACCCATAATTCCTTTCTCGAAATTCCTTCAAATTCAGTTATTGTTATAACCATCTTTATACCTGATATTCCTTTCCCCACATCAATCCCGTGTGCCTTATAAGCTAAACACTTTTGGCATAATATGTGACGCCCCAAAATCCGAGGTCAGAGATTCAGGTCGTTACGTCACCATCCAACCATATCATACCTGTATTAACTTTACAACTCAACAATACATCCATCCAGACCTCAATCTTACACACAAACAAGTTAGAGCCTCAGAAACGATAATCAAAAGTAACACTAAATAATACAATTCATCTGTACCATCTAGAATCTTGCACACTTCCATTTATACAACTACACTTGAAGACAAGTCTTACTATTACAGTTGAATACCTATCAGACTTACTCTGTAGTATTTATCAGGAACTAAATCATCTCAGGGGTAAATCTTCCACTCCTCTTCTGCTGGTGCGGAGTTAACCGATCAAATTCTTCTCTTTCTGAAAAGTTTTTATAAAGCAAGAATGAGCTACATAATGCTCAGCAAGTTCACCATTTTGAAAAATAATAATGTGGTTTATTTTGAAAACATTCCCAACTGTATGAGCATATATCTCAGATTTCAAAACATAATTGGACAATATATATGTCCGAGTTTGAATAAAATATTTATACTCACTAAGGAGCTTTAAGAATCACATATGAACCCTTTATAAGGTTCCCATTTCAACATATCTCAAGTTTTAAAGTATATACATATGAGTATATCATTTTCGGCAAAACACTCTACGGTTAACATACTGTACAGGGAATACATCATTGCAAACCTCTTTCCTTCCATTAGCTTAGAAGGTTTCTCATTCAAAAGCATTTCATTCTTTGAAATAATTGCAAGAGTGCACTAACACGTGCCAATCTTTATAGAAAATCTTGCAGTTCTAGATACTGCACGATGTCAATATTTTTCTTATCAAAAGCCACACTATCGGCAACTTGGCACTTAGGCCCAAGAAGCAGTGTTTGAGAATTTTTCCAAAGTGGAGGATGGGACTTGAAGAAAACATAAAACCTGACAGGGATTGACGATGATCAGTCGCCACATCCAAGTCCAATAATCCGCGGGTCTTCTCTACCGGTAGAAGGATAGAAACTACATCCGTAACTATCCCCGGGTGAAAACTACATCCGTAATCACCCTCGATGAAAACTACACCCGTAATCATCCTTCGGCAACACCTGGGCCGGAATAATAATTGATGGACCGCCTGGCTCACGGCCGCTTACACATCCCGGGAATCGTTCGTCAACGGTTCCCACACCTGCCAGAGTCCCTTTTTCTTTTTCTTTTGAAAATTTGATTTTGATTGAAAACGGAGTAATTGAGGTCCGACATCAGTCGACCGATGATTCTTGAAATCACACAAGAAACAAACCTGACCGGGGGTTTTCGAAAATGTTTTGAGTTCGAAAGAGTTCGAGTTTGAAAGTGCTAAATGTATCTTGGTTTAGCTTTGTCTATAAAATAATGAACAATAATTAATAAATGATATTTTAAGATTTAATATTAATAATTAATAAAATAATTATTTAATTAAATAAGCTTTTAATCCAAGATAGGTATTTTGAGTATTTACGAAGATATAAGAATAATTACTTGAGTTTACGATACTTCCCGAATGACCCCTCGGGTTTTTGCAATTTAATTACGATATAATAATATACCGCTCCCCGGTCAATAGTATATACGAACCGCTACGACCTCTATTGCTAGAGTTGTTGTCCGAAGAAAACATTTCAATCTAAGTTCAAGGGGGTGCAAACATATACGTGCTTATACATCTCAATTTCATCAATACTTCGATAAACATAAACATTTGATATGATTGAAAACTACAAACACAACAGTGAAAGTCCTTGTATATGTAAGTTTTGAAAAGTAAACTTGCATAGGTAGAATCAGGAACATAATATCTTGAAAATAAATGCTTAGGGTTGAAAAACTTGCCTTGGGAAGGTTGAGGTGGTTGGGCTCGTGGAGTGGAGCGACAATCTATAAATATCCAATATTCGCTCGTTAGTATCTTAGCAATACCACTTAATCATAATGTTTTAAAGAATACAAGGCCATCTTAGCGACTCCACCATTTGACCCACTAACCCTCCTATATGACCATGTCATCACATTATCACATTCTTTACCCATTCGACTCAAATCTATTCCTCAAACTCGAAACTCAAGTGAATACTCTTAAAACTACTTTAAACTAATCTCCTAAGTGGTTTTTCACTTGCGCGGATTTTACTCCAACATTTCTATAAAATTGAAAAATACTTATTTTAATCTAATTCTTTTTGGGTAGCCTTCACCACTGTATTTACTAGCTTCTCTAATTTTTCCATGATCCTACATAAATTTTTAGGGGTTTAAACAAGGTTCACAAGGGGACCATTTAGTGCAGTCCGGATTCCAGAAACACATTTCACTTCCCAGGCCATAACTCAAAATTTATACATCACCTAGTCATTCACCTTATATTTCTGGAAACTACATTCAAATACCTTTCCAACAATATATATTAGGACCTCAGGGGACAAGATTTGGGGGTTCAAAACTATCTTACAAAACAGTTTAAGTTCCTGGAAAAATCTCAGCATGCTTATACCACTTAACCAACCAAGAATCTTATATACACATCACAACCATCATCTAATCCACCAAGATCATACTTTATAACATACATGGAGTTACATACACTAACGACAAGCTTAAAAATCACAACCACAACATTTAAACTCAAGATCTACATCATCCATAACTTATATGTCCAAGATTCACACTAATAACCATGGATCTAACATTAAACATCACAAATACTACATGGCCAAGAGGGGTTAGGGTTTTTATACCTTCTTGATGTTCTTACAATATCAAACAAGCTTGGTTAACCTTGGGGAAGCCTTACTCTATGCTCACCATCTTCAATCTCACCAAAGAAATCAAGAACATGGAAGTGAGTTTCCTGACTGGAAAAACACGCCCCAAAGATCAGCCAAAACGAAGCCCTTGCACTCGTTTCCTGGTCGAGGCTCCTGAATTAAAGTTGTAGAGCGTCTTAACAGCTTTCTAACCATATAAAGAACAAAAAATTTCATTGAGTAATGAAGGCTCTAGGCCCGTTTTACTGAGCTCCTTTCCTGCTGGGCAGAATGGAGTATTTGGTGTTTGTTTTGTTTGATTAAAGTGATAAAGTGATCAATAATGCTTGATATTTTCACTTGGATGCATCTTATCTCCTTGCCATGTGGTGTCATCTCCTCATTGGTTCATTTGGATTACCATTATCCATCCATAATTGCAAGCAAGTCCCTTGCTTTATACATATTGTTTCCAAGTCCTTCCTTCCTTTTCTTATTTGCACCAAGGGGCTTCCCTTCTTGTATATTTACTAAATCAATATGTTACAACTTATATGTTGCACTTCATTGTAATAGTGTGGCCCAATACCTCAAACAATTGTTGTGTCCAATTTCTTTGTATTTTCTCTTTATCTCAGAAAAATTCTCGCGGTTTCTCAATTGTTCTTATTTCCTTTAACTCTAGGATTTTATTCTCAATTCCATTTTCCTCTCATAATATATCCTTCCTTGGACTTCTAATATTTACTATTCTCAATTCATGATTCGCTCGCTTGATCGCTTAATCTCGTTATAATGTCTCAGCGGTTTCTAGAACGTTCGTTTCACTATCTCAGTGGTTTTCGTTCCAAATTCTCAAATCACTTATAATAAAATTCCAAAATATTAACTCCTCAATTCCTCAAATTAAATATCTCATTTCTTGATATTACTGATATATAATTCACTGATCGGTCAAATATTACACGAAAATAGAATTTGGAATTTCTGAATTCCGATCGCATTTACATACACTTATTTACTCCGTAGAGTACTAGTATAACTTCGGAATATCCACACTACGTCTCGTACATAGGTGGCATGAAAAATTTTCTTAATCCTCAAAATCACTATTCATCCACCAAATCACTATTCATTGATGCACTTCATCATAATAGGAAAAGTTTTAATTCTACCGAAATTTTGGGTTCTTACAGTCTCCCCTCCTTAAAAGGATTCCGTCCCGGAATCAGTTTAGGAATCACTGGGGTTACTCCTTCCTTGTTTCACTCTTTCAACTTCCAGGTGGATTCTTCCACATCTTGATTTTCTCACAATTCCTTATTAGTTTGAAAACCTTGTTCCTCAGCACTTGTTCTTTTCTATCCATGATTTCCACGGGTTGCTCCACATAGGTCAAGTCTGGTTGTAGGTCCACTTGGTCGTACTCTATCACATGCCGATAGTCGGTGTGGTAGGGTCGTAACATAGACATATGAAACACATTATGAATTTGCTGCAAGCTTGGGGCAAGGCTAACTCGTAGGCTAACTTCCCAATACGCCTCAAAATCTAAAAAGGTCCAATAAACCTCAAACTTAGCTTCCCTTTCTTACCAAACCGCATCAATCCTTTTCAGGGGGATACCTTTAGCATCACGAAGTCTCCCAGCTCATACTCCTTTGATATCTCATAAACTTTGACCATTCGAAATAATGGGTTTCGTAAAAACTAAAGACTTTTACATACACTCATCTGCACCGTAAAGGCGTAATATCAATTCGAAATCTTCATTTAATAATTCGTACATATCGTGATTGCAAAAATTTCTCATCCACCCATAAAATTAATTTTCATCCAGGTTTCGAATATTCACGAAATTTAGGGTTATTGCAGTCTCCTCTCCTTAAAAGGATTCTATCTTAAGAACTTAAGGAAAATAGTTGTGGATACAATTCCAACTTTACCCTTCCCAACTCTCAGGTTGACACTTCAACCCTTTTATTCTCTTACCTTGATCTTACCAACGCTTTAGTGTTGCTTCTCAACGCATGCTCTCCTCGACCTGTATTCCTCATCGGTTGTTCTATGAATGAAAATTTCTATCCCACTACTTATACGTTCCTCTTCTACCTTGTTCATAGTATCCGTGTTGAGTCCTTGTATAGTTGGGCCGTGAATACTTTGTGGTCGTGTTCTATAATCTGAGACAACGTCAATACCCACGGTATTCCTCATTTTCCTTGGCTTGATTAGCACGCATGTGTTGCCTCCCGTCAGTCGTTACCACTTGCTATGGATACTGTATAGTCTTCGGTATACGTCGAACCAGTTCAGCTACTATGTCCCTCGTTCATTGACTTCTTCGTAACGCAAGAAAAGCGAAACTTCTTCTTTCGTAGTACGCTTTACAAGAGACGTCCTTACGTTCGGATGGTGCCGATTGTGATAACAGCAATCGTTTCATGGATAAGTTTTTATTCTCGACTGCCCCGTGAAATCTAAGGCACGACACTAATTATAAATTCGATCGTCTGGACAATTCTTCTTCCCTGTCCGTCAGCCACAGATCAAATTAGTACATACGCTCAATCTCTTTATTAATTATACTTGAAAGCACCTTCAATATTCGAATTTTAACCTTAAGTCTCTATCTGACGTAATCACTGCAGAAGTTTTATATTGCACCACCATCTCTTCCGTATATAAATCGATAATCTTCTAAACGGAAAGTCTCTCGTAGGTAAATCACTTGGTCCAGCAATTATAAATCAACTAGGGCCATCTCTTGGCTCGGTCTTCGGCGACCTACTCATGAAATTCATTATAATTCTGTCCACGTTCAAGATTTTCTACGGGCGGAATTGATCCACTAGATCTCTATCATTTTGTTTTTGACATGTTGCATTTGTACTTAATAGCTTGCCAATACAATTCTTCATATCCGTTTGCCAAACATTCTCTTAATTCTCTGTACATCTTTGTCCTTCCCCATAATTTAGTCATTTTCCTCTAACATTATTCTTTATTGTATATACTCTATTTTCTTGGTCAATACTGGCTGAATTCCAATTTTGAATAATCCCCTCTATAGGTATCGGCCACCACACTGGCCTTTCCTGGGAAATAACAAATTTCTCGATTATACTCCCTGCTCCCTTTCGTCACCTTCTCTTTCTTATGTTTAGTTCTAATATGAAGATATACTTATGGTACTTGTGGAAAAATTTCACACTTTTCCCATAAGGTTAACGTCTCAGTTTTATGCGTGAACGCTATCATGACTAATCCCCGACTCACGGTTAGTATATCCTATCCCGTAACCTTTATGTTGTTTAGAAGTATAGGCTATCATCCATTTTCTACTGCATCAGCACACCTCTTAAACTCTCGAAAGACGCATCATCGTGACCCTCAAAGTCCTCTTTTTATCATCAAGTATAGCTAACAACGAGGTTGTTACTAATATCTCATTTCATTCCAAAACTTTGTTCATTAATCCATAAAGGCTTCTGACTCGCTAGTCCACTCAAATGATACTACCATAATTTTATAACGTTTATATTAGGGTGACATGCCAACTTTGGCACAGTACAGAGGTCGATCTTGAGTTGGTGAAACCCGCCTTTCAACCTTATCCTTGAAAAACAACTACGCGTTTTAACTAGTCAACAATTCCTACATCTCCAGTTAGGAGTATCGATTCTCGATGGCATATGTAAGATGTCATACGCTCGTCCTCTTTCACAACTGGCGCCAATCAGTCTGAGGCCTGCATGCTGCTGCGATTCCCAATAAACTTGATTAGGTGGTAATCTCGAAGGATCATTGAGATATATCCATGCATCCATTTGCTATTAGGGGCCTGTTAAACTTTATGTCTCTCTATGTGCATCAATCCCTTTAAGCTAAGTAAAGCTTCACATTCTTGCCACGATACTTCTTCCTTTCTTGTCTATCTCACTTCCATGTTAGTTTCCTCTAAGGATATGTTTTACATTGCAATCGATTTTCATTTCTTGGATCAGGGAAAGGCTTGGTAACTCCAGAATTCATTAATATAACATCCTGACAACGGTTGGTAGGAGCGTACTCCCAACCACCTCATCATTTCTTATAACTTTCTTCACATTAATATTAAAGGTCTTGTGGTATGCCCCGACATGTTATTTCTACTTTAATAATTACTCGGCATAACGCTCTGGCTGCACAATTACAACATTTGGTTTTTGATCTCATATTGGTGTAACGGTTCATAATTGTACCTCCCGTTCACCTTAGAGTAATCACTTTGAATGGAATGGTTTCAAAATAACAAGGTCCAATAGATAATTTCAATAAGAATTCCACATTGGACGTTCCAAGAATGTTGATGGTTCCAAATACTAGGAGTCTCGATTTTTGGAGATGTAAGGATGGACAGAAAGAATACAACAAGGTTTATTCCTTCCCGTCCTGATAGTTCTGTAACATGATACCATAGAGAATGTTGCACAAGGGCAATGATTGTTGGATACAAAAATCATAAAGACGGTCTTTATACAATTCTTACATCGGGTGGATACTTTTCCTCCTAAATAATAAGAGGAAATCTAAAGTCGCATTGATGAAGGTCAGCCAATAGAAAGCAATTCTACTCCATGACAATTAAAGAATGAAGTAGTTTATCATTCAAGTAATCAGTGGTTTCAAATGAATTCTCATTGTGTGAATGAAAGAATAAAATATTCAAGTGATATATAGTCTGATACGAAGATGGGTAGAATTCGAGTTGAGTGGGCGACCTCATTAGGTCTCAATCAAGTTATTCATCGAACTTTCATCATCATGCTTTACCGTAGGAAAAATGCATGGCAAAATTTGCTGAATAAATTAAATTGGGAGTTGGACCAGTGAAACAATAACTAGTCCTTTTCAAGAAACACTAGAACTAGCTAGACAAAATTTGCTAGTCCACCTGTTTGAGACATCACCACCGGCTAGGACAATTAGCTAGGTGTTCTTCACAACATTACAATTTTGAGTAGTTAGAACAATCAACTAGTCATTCATATTGACATAACGACTAGCCAGTTTCAATTGGATAGAACGGAATTTCAACATCGTAGCCACTCAAGAAACTTTAGGCTTCTCGGACAACGAATGAAAATAAGAAGTTATTAAGAAAGAAAACTATAAAATCTGAAGAGAATGTTCTAGGTATCGGAACAATCGATAACCTCTCATCAAATATTACTTATCAGTGAAACGGTCCACCCAAGGGTGCCTCCGTACACATACTTTATCAGATCTTACAGTAGAATGAAATTCAGAATACCAGTATCAAAATGACATCCTTACTATGATTTCAATGTACGATGTACAATCTCATCTTGAATAGAAGAAAAGAATTTATGAGGGATGTCTGGATGTTAGATCATCCCTTTTCTCAACGAGTTGATAAATATTTATGGGCTCAACTGAAGAGTGCAAGTATGAAAGAAGTAGTCAAATATCAATATTCGTTTCGGAATATTCATTGATTAATTAAGGAAACAATTGTTGAACATTCCTTGGATAATTGAAAGGAAGTGTAAATAGTCCTGAGCCGAACAAGATCATCATGAATTTTTGAATAGAATGTTCATGGATCAAATAAAATTACTTCGGATAAGTCCTACTTTAGGGAAAGTATCTCACTGGTTGTTATTCCACAAGTATGAAGTAGAAAGCTAGAAGGGTTACCTGATATAAACTAATCGAGGTAACAGGGTTAGTGAACAGTTTAAAATGAAGTAGTGC
This sequence comes from Saposhnikovia divaricata, assembly GCA_036435485.1. Lineage (NCBI taxonomy): Eukaryota > Viridiplantae > Streptophyta > Magnoliopsida > Apiales > Apiaceae > Saposhnikovia > Saposhnikovia divaricata. Next base: position 125,564,484 of record CM071598.1, read on the forward strand.
ACCTGCCGGTAGTTACCAAAATAAGCTAATGATCATTCGTGCATCTCATTATCACCATAATGAGGGTAACTCCATCTCTTCGTCTTCGTAATACAAGACACCAACTAGTGCGTCTCTCAATCATCATCTTAAAGTCATTTATCGAGTTGGGGTTTCACAAATATATCTGTCATTTCCGTGCTTTATCTTGAAGACCAAGCTTCACATCATTCCTGGGACACCTGCTAAGTCCATAATGTCCTACTTCATGCCTTCCGACATGAATCACAAGTGGCCAGTTCCCCCTGGGAACAGATCAAAGAGATCTATCAGGGATCTCAGTGCAGTCCATAGGTTCAGTGGCGGGTGTGTGTATGTGAACATATACCAAAAATATTGAGGTCTACAATACATATATACGTAGTCCCTGATAACATCTCTATCAAGGAATCCCACTCTAGACCCACTGGTCTTTTCTTTTGGTAGACTCTGAGATCACTGTATCGCTCGTTGCAACTATATTCAACTTCTCTTGAGTCCCTTTGTTAATTCTACTTGTTTGTTCTCTAAGTTGAACTACCATGCTCTAGCGTCCGAATCATGCGTGGAATTGTCTAGCACGCTCGTCTTATGATAACTTTCTCGTATAACACATGTAAAATTCGCTATCAAGGGTAATGAAATCCACAACGACATAGTGACCAACTTTCAGGTAAACCCGTTACTTATCGAAAATCGGATCTTACAGCCAAAGTAAAAGACTTTCATTATTCCAAGTACTAAGTACCCTTAATTATGTAGGGAAGTCTAAACTTCTTGATTCTTAAAATGCCGCCTCCTAAACTGTGGAGGACTATGGGCCGCAAAGTTTATGCCAGCCTAGTCATCCGATCATATTAGCAATATCGCCTCTACCTCATCTATTCTTGAGATTTCGCTCTGCTTCCTATATCATTACCTATGATAGGTCATGTACGACTCTCAAACCTCTATTCATCATTCTGAAGGTCTCTAAGGATTCTATCGATCCTAGTATAATACCTCCAGTAAACACTCCAGTCCATTCTACTCACCGGTACCTCTTCCGGAAGTCCAATAATAAGTTTACTACGATATCTTATGTCATTCTCCTACTTAGACTCAACTCTCAACACTCTCGTTTCTGAGTACTGTAACTTATCGCTCTGATACCATTTTTGTGACGCCCCCAAATCCGAGGTCAGAGATTCAGGTCGTCACGTCACCATCCAACCATATCATACATGTATTAACTTTAAAACTCAACAATACATCCATCCAGACCTCAATCTTACACACAAACAAGTTAGAGCCTCAGAAACGATAATCAAAAGTAACACTAAATAATACAATTCATCTGTACCATCTAGAATCTTGCACACTTCCATTTATACAACTACACTTGAAAACAAGTCTTACTATTACAGTTGAAAACCTATCAGACTTACTCTGTAGTATTTATCAGGAACTAAATCATCTCAGGGGTAAATCTTCTACTCCTCTTCTGCTGGTGCGGAGTTAACCGATCAAATTCTTCTCTTTCTGAAAAGTTTTTATAAAGCAAGAATGAGCTACATAATGCTCAGCAAGTTCACCATTTTGAAAAATAATAATGTGGTTTATTTTGAAAACATTCCCAACTGTATGGGCATATATCTCAGATTTCAAAACATAATTGGACAATATATATGTCCGAGTTTGAATAAAACATTTAGACTCACTAAGGAGCTTTAAGAATCACATATGAACCCTTTATAAGGTTCCCATTTCAACATATCTCAAGTTTTAAAGTATATACATATGAGTATATCATTTTCGGCAAAACACTCTACGGTTAACATACTGTACAGGGAATACATCATTGCAAACCTCTTTCCTTCCATTAGCTTAGAAGGTTTCTCATTCAAAAGCATTTCATTCTTTGAAATAATTGCAAGAGTGCACTAACACGTGCCAATCTTTATAGAAAATCTTGCAGTTCTAGATACTGCACGATGTCAATATTTTTCTTATCAAAAGCCACACTATCGGCAACTTGGCACTTAGGCCCATGAAGCAGTGTTTGAGAATTTTTCCAAAGTGGAGGATGGGACTTGAAGAAAACATAAAACCTAACAGGGATTGACGATGATCAGTCGCCACATCCAAGTCCAATAATCCGCGGGTCTTCTCTACCGGTAGAAGGATAGAAACTACATCCGTAACTATCCCCGGGTGAAAACTACATCCGTAATCACCCTCGATGAAAACTACATCCGTAATCATCCTTCGGCAACACCTGGGCCGGAATAATAATTGATGGACCGCCTGGCTCACGGCCGCTTACACATCCCGGGAATCGTTCGTCAACGGTTCCCACACCTACCAGAGTCCCTTTTTCTTTTTCTTTTGAAAACTTGATTTTGATTGAAAATAGAGTAATTGAGGTCCGACATCAGTCGACCGATGATTCTTGAAATCACACAAGAAACAAACCTGACCGGGGGTTTTCGAAAATGTTTTGAGTTCGAGTTTGAAAGTGCTAAAGGTATCTTGGATTAGCTTTGTCTTTAAAATAATGAACAATAATTAATAAATGATATTTTTAGATTTAATATTAATAATTAATAAAATACTAATTTAATTAAATAAGCTTTTAATCCAAGATAGGTATTTTGAGTATTTACGAAGATATAAGAATAATTACTTGAGTATACGTTACTTCCCGAATGACCCCTCGGGTTTTTGCAATTTAATTACGATATAATAATATACCGCTCCCCGGTCAATAGTATATACGGACCGCTACGACCTCTATTGCTAGAATCGTTGTCCGAAGAAAACATTTCAATCTAAGTTCAAGGGGGTGCAAACATATACGTGCTTATACATCTCAATTTCATCAATACTTCGATAAACATAAACATTTGATATGATTGAAAACTACAAACACAACAGTGAAAGTCCTTGTATATGTAAGTTTTGAAAAGTAAACTTGCATAGGTAGAATCAGGAACATAATATCTTGAAAATAAATGCTTAGGGTTGGAAAACTTGCCTTGGGAAGGTTGGGGTGGTTGGGCTCGTGGAGTGGAGCAACAATCTATAAATATCCAATATTCGCTCGTTAGTATCTTAGCAACACCACTTAATCATAATGTTTTAAAGAATACAAGGCCATCTTAGCGACTCCACCATTTGACCCACTAACCCTCCTATATGACCATGTCATCACATTATCACATTCTTTACCCATTCGACTCAAATCTATTCCTCAAACTCGAAACTCAAGTGAATACTCTTAAAACTACTTTAAACTAATCTCCTAAGTGGTTTTTCACTTGCGCGGATTTTACTCCAAAATTTCTATAAAATTGAAAAATACATATTTTAATCCAATTCTTTTTGGGTAGCCTTCACCACTGCATTTACTAGCTTCTCTAATTTTTCCATGATCCTACATAAATGTTTAGGGGTTTAAACAAGGTTCACAAGGGGACCATTTAGTGCAGTCCGGATTCCAGAAACACATTTCACTTCTCAGGTCATAACTCAAAATCTATACATCACCTAGTCATGAACCTTATATTTCTGGAAACTACATTCAAATACCTTTCCAACAATATATATTAGGACCTCAGGGGACAAGATTTGGGGGTTCAAAACCCTCTTACAAGACAGTTCAAGTTCCTGGAAAAATCTTAGCATGCTTATACCACTTAACCAACCAAGAATCTTATATACACATCACAACCATCATCTAATCCACCAAGATCATAATTTATAACATACATGGAGTTACATACACTAACCACAAGCTTAAAAATCACAACCACAACATTTAAACTCAAGATCTACATCATCCATAACTTATATGTCCAAGATTCACACTAATAACCATGGATCTAACATTAAACATCACAAATACTACATGGTCAAGAGGGGTTAGGGTTTTTATACCTTCTTGATGTTCTTACAATCTCAAACAAGCTTGGTTAACCTTGGGGAAGCCTTACTCTATGCTCACCATCTTCAATCTCACCAAAGAAATCAAGAACATGGAAGTTAGTTTCCTGACTGGAAAAACACGCCCCAAAGATCAGCCAAAACGAAGCCCTTGCACTCGTTTCCTGGTCGAGGCTCCTGAATGAAAGTTGTAGAGCGTCTTAACAGCTTTCTAACCATATAAAGAACAAAAAATTTCATTGAGTAATGAAGTCTCTAGGCCCGTTTTAGTGAGCTCCTTTCCTGCTGGGCAGAATGGAGTATTTGGTGTTTGTTTTGTTTGATTAAAGTGATAAAGTGATCAATAATGCTTGATATTTTCACTTTGATGCATCTATTCTCCTTGCCATGTGGTGTCATCTCCTCATTGGTTCATTTGGATTACCTTTATCCATCCATAATTGCAAGCAAGTCCCTTGCTTTATACATATTGTTTCCAAGTCATTCCTTCCTTTTCTTATTTGCACCAAGGGGCTTCCCTTCTTGTATATTTACTAAATCAATATGTTACAACTTATATGTTGCACTTCATTGTAATAGTGTGGCCCAATACCTCAAACAATCGTTGTGTCCAATTTCTTTGTATTTTCTCTTTATCTCAGAAAAATTCTCGCGGTTTCTCAATTGTTCTCATTTCCTTTAACTCTAGGATTTTATTCTCAATTCCATTTTCCTCTCATAATATATCCTTCCTTGGACTTCTAATATTTAATATTCTCAATTCATGATTCGCTCGCTTGATCGCTTAATCTCGTTATAAAGTCTCAGCGGTTTCTAGAACGTTCGTTTCACTATCTCAGTGGTTTTCGTTCCAAATTCTCAAATCACTTATAATAAAATTCCAAAATATTAACTCCTCAATTCATCAAATAAATATCTCATTTCTTGATATTACTGATATATAATTTACTGATCGGTCAAATATTACACGAAAATAGAATTTGGAATTTCTGAATTCCGATCGTATTTACATACACTTATTTACTCCGTAGATTACTAGTATAACTTCGGAATATCCACACTACGTCTCGTACATAGGTGGCATGAAAAATTTTCTTAATCCTCAAAATCACTATTCATCCACCAAATCACTATTCATTGATGCACTTCATCATAATAGGAAAAGTTTTAATTCTACCGAAATTTTGGGTTCTTACATAATAGCCTTTTCATTTAAATCAATCTCAGAACTTCTCGGTCCGTCTTGGTTCTTAAAATACATCTCGTCTTTACCGACCAATTTCACCATTTCATTTCTACAATCAATTGAAACAATCATGGTCCGTTCACCAACCCATTTACAATATTGCCTCTAACTCCCTTAACTCAAGAAGATTTAAATAAATATGTCTCTTTTAAAAAATTTTGTTGTTTATCCTTTTTATATTTACTAAAGCTGGTTCCGTTTGCAGATACTCAAAAAATTGTACCATTCCTAGGGCAACCTAAAACAACAGGTAGATTACGTCTATATCTCCTGGCATACTTAATTTCATATCTTGTATTAAAACGCTTCTAGCTCAAATCATCTCTTAACGAAATTTCCCTTGGAATCTCGAGTTTCCTCGTATAATCACGTATACTCTAAACCTTGCTTCCATTATTCCATCCATTAAGGAAATCTTCTATATTCGAAACAAGTGATAGAATTCAAGAAACTTTGAATTGAAACGAACCCAGAAACCAGTAAGGGTCCCCTAACAATTTATAAGATTAAGAGTTTTAAATAGCTCTTATTCGAAACAAAAGAATATTTGAGAAATCAATATGATGGAAGAAACCGTACGTCACACAAGTGAGGGCATCCCCTCCGACTTTCTATCGCACAGACAGATCATCCTAGTGTATACATATAGGGATGTTCCTCTTAGTTGGAGTAAGAAATATAGAGGGAAATTTAAATCACGATGATAAATACCATCTTCCGAAAATAATCTTAAGAGGAATATTTTGACTAAGATAGATAAAATACAATTTTGAAACACATTTAAAGGGTACCAGAAAGTTTTGAAAAGATAACGACACTTAATAAATAAGAGGTGCCAGATCAAAACTGGAATTACCCACCAGTGAAGGAAAATTGAAACTCAATAATATAATTTAGCAGGGCTTTAGGAAACTTGAAAGTAGATACCGTTAATAGCCACTGCCCAATTGAAATCCCAATGATGGAAGGTTTCCCGCAAATACTATTTATATCATAGACTACGTACTCACGAAAAAAATTCTTAAATTTGGCACTCACCGTTTAGCCTTAACCTATCATCTGATATTCCCAATTGTGGTCATTTATCTAGTCATGACTTGATTCGATAATTTCTGCATTTATCCATAATAGCATACAACCTTCTGATCGATATCCTTACGTACTATTAATCGTCTTGGCACGACACTGCTCCGATATCAAGGACCCTTCAAACTATACTTCTATTTTATAATTGTATATTCTAACATCCCACGCATACTCACGAGGTTGTCTAATGTACACTTCTCGATACATCAAATATTCCCTAAGGGCATCAAAAACCCTGAATTGTATAGTAGTCACTGTCGGTGGTGAAAGCACTATTTATCAAGGGTTGAATCTCATGGACAAAACCACATATATAGCGGGTCCTGAAATTAAGCCGCATCATAGGGCTTTGAAGTCTCATTCTGAAAGAAAAATTAAATATTCCTATGAAATTCTTTATACAATACATCCCGCTTAAGGTGAAAACTCAATTTACGAATATCTGAAATCTGATGCTGTTTACATACACTTATTTATCATATATATCACTAATACTCATTTAGAATTTCATTCATGGCCTTATAACATAGGTGGCATAACACAAATTCACTATACCGCACAGTTACTATTCATTACTATTCACCAGAAAAGTGAATCTTCCAATACTGATAGGATACTCACTTATTACACTTCCAATTTCAGCATAGGCACATTGCCCTTATCTCATCTATTCTCAAAAATTTTATTCACATTCTGTATCAGTTCCTTTGATGAATCATCATACAATCTCAATTGTTTCTGTCGTCATCTTGATATTAACCCTTAAACGGTCTATGTAATTGTCGACCTTCTCTTGTTTATGAGAAATCAATAATAGACATCCACCACAATAGGAAGCTCGATCTAACTCAACATAATCCTCGAAGTAAGCATTTCATTCTTAACTTACTCATCGCTACTACTTCCAATCGTCCACTAACGAATTCTATATAAGCTCTTACGTTATCCTCTTATATATTTACACATAACTCTTAACACTCTCGTCCCTGAGCAATATAACCTTGAGCTCTGATACCATTTCTGTGACATCCCTAGATCCGGGGTCAGGAATCCAGGTCGCCACGGTCCAATTTCCATTTAATAACACTATACACTTTGCAATTTAAATCTTAATCCCTGTTAATACCTACACAAGTGACCCCACATTATCATCCACACACACAAGCCATATGCTTAGGGAACAACATCCATTAATAATAGCAGTTAAAGATAAACTGTTATTATAATCCCAGAATACCATCTACTATACCCATATATAAGTATTGTTAACACAATATCACGCAAGTATACGTGGTCACAAGTAATATAGATTAAGTTCGTTCCACAAAGATCTGGTTGAGTTTCTATTCAGTTAATGTACCTATTCAACAATGTATGGTTATAACTCACTGCTAAGACAAGTAACAAATTGGAGTTTTAATTACTTAAACTAAACTAAGATGCAATTTATCAAATTAAGAATTAATTAACTGCTGAGATTTAAAACTGAATGTAAGAACCCAAAATTTCGGTAGAATTAAAACTTTTCCTATTATGATGAAGTGCATCAATGAATAGTGATTTGGTGGATGAATAGTGATTTTGAGGATTAAGAAAATTTTTCATGCCACCTATGTACGAGACGTAGTGTGGATATTCCGAAGTTATACTAGTAATCTACGGAGTAAATAAGTGTATGTAAATGCGATCGGAATTCAGAAATTCCAAATTCTATTTTCGTGTAATATTTGACCGATCAGTGAATTATATATCAATAATATCAAGAAATGAGGTATTTAATTTGAGGAATTGAGGAGTTAATATTTTGGAATTTTATTATAAGTGATTTGAGAATTTGGAACGAAAACCACTGAGGAAGTGAAACAAACGTTCTAGAAACCGCTGAAACTTTACAATGAGATTAAGCGATTGAGCGAACGAATCATGGATTAAGGATATGGTATATTAAGAGTCCAAGGAAGGATATATTATGAGAGGGAAAAGGGATTGAGAATAAACTCCTAGAATTGAGAAAAGAGAATGCTTGAGAAATCGGGAGAACGTTTTCTGAGATAAAAAGAAAAAAACAAGGGATGTTGGAATTAATATTCGTTCGAGGTATTGTGCTATATTAGAGCAATAATATGCAACTTATAAGTTGTAACGTATTTATTTTATTCAAGAAACGACGAGGAAATCAAGGCGGTGGAAAAGAAAACAAAACAAAAGGACTTAAGTGCAAGAAACAAGAGACAAGGACTTGGTTGCAATTAGCAAAGGGCTTGGTTGCAATTTAAGTGGATAAGAAATCTAGAGGATCCAATGAGAGGTTGCCACCTAGGAAGGATGAGATGCATCCAACCAAAAATAGATATATATCAAGTGTATGGCATTATTAGAACATAAAACCAAGAACAAAACCATTCTGCCCAGCAGAACACCTCTCAGTAAAACGGGCCTAGAGCCTTCATTACTCAATGAAATTTTTTGTTCTTTATATGGTTAGAAAGCTGTTAAGACGCTCTACAACTTTCATTCAGGACCCTCGACCAGGAAACGAGTGCAAGGGCTTCGTTTTGGCTGATCTTTGGGGCGTGTTTTTCCAGTCAGGAAACCCACTTCCATGTTCTTGATTTCTTTGGTGAGATTGAAGATGGTGAGCATAGAGTAAGGCTTCCCCAAGGTTAACTAAGCTTGTTTGAGATTGTAAGAACATCAAGAAGGTATAAAACTCTAACCCCTCTTGGCCATGAATTATTTATGGTGTTTAATGTTAGATCCATGGATGTTAGTGTGAATCTTGGACATATAAGTTATGGATGATGTAGATCTTGAGTTTAAGTGTTGTGGTTGTGATTTTTAATCTTGTGCTTAGTGTATGTATCTCCATGTATGTTATAAAGTATGATCTTGGTGATTTAGATGTTGGTTGTGATGTGGATGTAAGATTCTTGGTTGGTTGTGATGTGGATGTAAGATTCTTGTAAGAGGGTTTGGAACCCCCAAATCTTATCCCCTGAGGTCCTAATATATATTGTTGGAAAGGTATTTGAATGTAGTTCCCAGAAATATAAGGTTCATGACTAGGTGATGTATAGATTTTGAGTTATGGCCTGAGAAGTGAAATGTGTTTCTGGATTCCGGGCTGCACTAAATGGTCCCCTTGTGAACCTTGTTTAAACCCCTAAAAATTTATGTAGGATCATGGAAAAATTAGAGAAGCTAGCAAATGCAGTGGTGAAGGCTACCCAAAAAGAATTGGATTAAAATATGTATTTTTCAATTTTATAAAAATGCTAGAGTAAAATTCGCGCAAGGGAAAAAGTCGTAAGTGGAGTGTAATTTTAGGGGTAATGGATATGATTCGGATATGGTAACCAAATTAGGTCGAATAAGTGACGAGCATAATTGAGTGATGACATGAACCTATAGTGGGGCTAGAGTGTCATAAGACGAAGTCATTAAGTTAATTTTGTACCCCCTAAAACCCCGCAATTAAAGAGATATTGATTAAGGTACTAACGAACGGTTATTGCTTATGTATAGATCATTCCACTCCGCACGCTCGACCACCCCAACCTCACCAAGGCAAGTTTACTTTTCAAAACTTACATATACAAGGACTTTCACTGTTGTGTTTGTAGTTTTCAATCATAGCAAATGTTTATGTTTATCGAAGTATCGATGAAATTGAGATGTATAAGTACATATATGCTTGCACCCCTTGAACTTAGAATGAAATGTTTTCTTCGGACAACGACTCTAGCAATAGAGGTCGTAGCGGTCCGTATATAATATTGACCGGGGAGCGGTATATTATTATATCGTAATTAAATTGCGAAAACCCGAAGGGTCATTCGGGGAGTATCGTATACTCAAGTAATTATTTTTATATCTTCGTAAATACTCAAAATACCTATCTTGGATTAAAAGCTTATTTAATTAAATAATTATTTTATTAATTATTAATATTAAATCTTAAAATATCATTTATTAATTATTGTTCATTATTTTAAAGACAAAGCTAATCCAAGATACCTTTAGCACTTTCAATCTCGAACTCTTTCGAACTCAAAACATTTTCGAAAACCCCCGGTCAGGTTTGCTTCTTGTATGATTTCAAGAATCATCGGTCGACTGATGTCGGACCTCAATTACTCAGTTTTCAATCAAAATCAAGTTTTAAAAGAAAAAGAAAAAGGGACTCTGGCAGGTGTGGGAACCGTTGACGAACGATTCCCGGGATGTGTAAGCGGCCGTGAGCCAGGCGGTCCATCAATTATTATTCCGGCCCAGGTGTTGCCGAAGGATGATTACGGATGTAGATTTCATCGAGGGTGATTACGGATGTAGTTTTCACCCGGGGATAGTTACGGATGTAGTTTCTATCCTTCAACCGGTAGAGAAGACCCGCAGATTATTGGACTTGGATGTGGCGACTGATCATCGTCAATCCTTGTCAGGTTTTTATGTTTTCTTCCAGTCCCATCCTCCACTTTGGAAAAATACTCAAACACTGCTTCTTGGGCCTAAGTGCCAAGTTGCCGATAGTGTGGTTTTTGATAAGAAAAATATTGACATCGTGCAGTATCTAGAACTGCAAGATTTTCTATAAAGATTGGCACGTGTTAGTGCACTCTTGCAATTGTTTCAAAGAATGAAATGTTTTTGTATGGGAAACCTTCTAAGCTAATGGAAGGAAAGAGGTTTGCAATGATGTATTCCCTGTACAGTATGTTAATCGTAGAGTGTTTTGCCGAAAATGATATACTCATATGTATATATTTTCAAACTTGAGATATATTGAAATGGGAACCTTATAAAGGGTTCATATGTTATTCTTAAAGATCCTTAGTGAGTATAGATGTTTTATTCAAACTCGGACATATACATTGTCCAATTATATTTTGAAATCTGAGATATATACCCATATAGTTGGGAATGTTTTCGAAATAAACCACATTATTAATTTACAAAATGGTGAACTTGCTGAGCATTATGTAGCTCATTCTTGCTTTATAAAAACTTTTCAGCAAGAGAAGAATTTGGCCGATTAACTCCGCACCAGCAAAAGAGGAGTAGAAGAATTACCCCGGAGATGATTTAGTTCCTGATAAATACTACAGAGTAAGTCTGATAGGTTTTCAACTGTAATAGTAAGACTTGTCTTCAAGTATAGTTGTATAAGTGGAAGTGCGTAAGACTCTGGATTGTACAGATGAATTGTAATATTTAGTGTTACTTTTGATTATCGTTTCTGAGGCTCTAACTTGTTTGTGCGTAAGATTGAGGTCTGGACGTATGTATTGTTGAGTTGTAAAGTTAATACAGGTATGATATGGTTGGATGATGATTTGACGACCTGAATCTTTGACCTCAGATTTGGGGGCGTCACACTGAACATCTATATGAGAATAAACATGGGACTCTAACTTCATTATCTACTTCACTTAGAGTTGATGCCTTTAATCAATGCATGTGATGATTTTGATAACTGATCGAATAACACGAAACAAGTACACGCTACCTGTCAGCATACGTATACCAAACTACTCATACATCCACAAAAGAGATAGAAGATGAATAGACACCAATTATGCTTAGACCCTATATGTCTATAGAATTTGAAAACATAAAGGTTGAAGAACAAGTTACTCATATTGATCACATAGGGTAATATAAGTATTTTCATCTTATACTATGAATCATATTGATAACCAATTATGAACATATGCTAGCATGGCAAGTTCTAAATCACAAGATCCACTTTCACTTCACAAGAGATTAACAATTCAATTTAGATGTTAGCTACGCATCTAAAAGCATTAAGATTGACCATACAAGGATATCAAGAATTCATCACACACAGATCTTTAAAGCATTCACACTACTAAGCTACATAGATAAATCCGTTAGAATCCCATGACAACGATTAGTTCATAATTAAACCGTTCGTCACCATGGGATTTGATGAAAACATGGTATGAAACAAAATATGAATGAAAATAAGAATATTATTAAAACAAAGAGTTGAGAAAATAAATCTAGAATCCAGAATAATGCCTAAGAAAAAAACACAAAAGATGAAGTAGATCAAGATCCGTTGCTTGTCACGAGCGTTTGATCTTTCTCCCCTTTTCTCCCTTGCAATTCTATGCTATATTGATATAAATTACAATGATTCGATGTGTTTATATAGGCTCTAGAAGCCTTGTCCCACAAGAAAATACCTTACAAAACTATTAGAATTCGATTCGGTGCAAGAAACTGCCTAAAATACGATTACAACTCAAATTAGGGCAAAACGGTAATTTTTCAGCATCTTCTGGCCAACTAGGGCACAGTCAGCGCACCTAGGGCACAGCCTGCACAATAGCATTCTGTCCAAGGGCGTAGTCTGCGAACCTAGGGTGCAGTCTACCCACCTGGCCTCTGGAATTTTTCTGTTTCAGCTCGTTTTGTTTCGTTTTGGCTCCAAACCCTTCCGTTCTTTTTGCACTAGCTTCTGTCTTCCATTCTCTATCTCTGGAATCACCATGGTGGTCTACAACAAGACTCCATTCTTCATTCGTAAGGTCAAATTCAATTCCACAATCAAAGGAAACGTTAACCCTAATCGACGTTCTTGCACCCATGCACAATTAAACAAAATACATCAAAACTACAACAAACTTGAGTCCAAGACAATCAATTTAAGCCGATATGGAACGTTCCAAGTGGATATAAAATTCACTTATCAAGTATATACTACCTTGAGAACAGGTGTCCATAATTTATCATAAGGTAGACTTCCCCTTTACCCTCTTCTGGGTTGTATTGCGACGTTTCGGCACCTGATCTAGTTGTTATATAAAGAAATAGCAAGAGTGAGCTATAATAGCTCAGCAAGGTAAAGTTTTTAAAACCAGTACCAAAGATAATATATAATCATTTAATAAAATGAAAATTCAACAAAAGAATCAAGAGAAGAATTTAATTCTTACTCTGTTTTTTTAATCTTCCATTTACTATTAATAATAAACTTGTAACCCTTTAATAAAATAAAATTTCAGGAAATAATCAAAAGAATAATTAACCCTTGTTCCATTTGTGTAAACATTCCATTTTTTTCTCTTCTGTAATGAAAATAGTATTATAATAATACTTCCCTTTTTATCCACTGTATAATTCCATTATTCAATGCCAGTTCTTCTCTTTTCAGTACATCAATCTGTAACATTTATCAATTATTGCTTTAAAGAAATTTTTTGGGGATTTTCACTATTACCAAATGCGTAAGGACAATGATCAGTCGCCCTCCGTATCTATCCCTTTTTACTACTAGTAGAAGAAGGAAGGTTACCCACTGCATCCCCCTGGAAGAAGGTTACCCACTACATCTTCCGTCGACAACACATGGGCCGAAATAAAATATCGAGTGCTGGATTGTGCCGAACACAGCCTCTTACGCGAACTGTCAGAATCCCCATTGAAAACAATTTGTTATTCCAATTCATACTGAAAGATAATCTTTCACATTCCCATTTCCATTTTCCAGAGTTAAGATTTTCAGAATGAATTTGATTTAAAAGAGTTTGACCAGGGAGCCTTGGGGTTGAAAGAATCCTTAACTTTTAAAATCGTCCTTAGTACTTTAATATTCCTTGAAAAGTTTTAGTAACATTTAAAGCAGCAATTAATACTTTTCCCCTTATTAAAATAATTAATCAATATTGACTATTATACTATTATTATATTAATATATAATTTAAAATAATATAATCTATAATCATTTAAAAGAATATACTTTTATTCTTAAAGAGTACACAAACTATAATACTATGCATGAAAATTTCCTTTGCAGAAAATCTGCAAATATTAATCTTTATTTACTTAGGAAAACTTAGCTCCCGGTCACTCATAGAATATAACTTACTATATACTTCATACTACCCTTCCTTCTCATATAACATATTCCTTTGTCCATAAAGTGGTTTGCACTATCCTTATTCATATCAAATAATTTCAGAAATCAAGGAAATATGTCCCTAGCAATATAATAATAAGAAACCACATACATTATCAACAAAACCATTTTCCATGAAAATATCACAATTTATCCAAGTAAGGGTATAAGATATCTTGCCTTGATCTCTAGGTCGAATATGAGTGCTCTGGCGTTCCTTTCGAGTCTCTATAGAAACGAAACGAATCACCGTTAGAAATATGTTCCATTATAACTCCATGTTACTCATAACAATTACCTTAACCACTTAGTTCACTTAACCACTTAATCCTTGTATAATAACACTAAGAATGTTTAAGCATAATGACCATAAGTTCAAAGGTATCACATTGATGTAATCTCGGTTTTCCGAATGACTTTCACTAAAATGCTCATAACTCATTAACCGTTAACTCAATTGATGCACCGTTTTCGCGTGCACGATCTAGGAAATGTCTAGAACAAAACCATGTAAAGTGTTTTCCAAAATAGCAGAAAATATTTCCCGGAGTTACTTTTCACAGAAGATGGTTCGATGAACAGTGATTTCGCGTAAATTTTATTAAAACTTTGATATCTCCTAAACCGTATGTTGGATTTTTACCATCTTTATATCAAAACGATCCATGAACCAAGCTCTATCTTAACATGATCAGTTGATACCTTTTAATGACATTTAACAGTTCGAAATTCTGCCTTAAAAATAGGGCAGTTTTTGTTCTAACGAAAATCGGACATTATAACGGCTATACTTTCATACTTTCCAAATTATCACCCTTCCAAACTCATCATCCAACACATATACCATTCCATTCACCATATGGTCATCATACCAGCCATGGTTACAAGCATATAACATCTCCATATTCAATTAACTCAACTTATAACACACATATAAGCATGGTTTCATGTCTTCTACAAGTTTAATCCTTAAACTAGCCATAATCCATAACAAACTCAAAAGGGTAAGAAAGTTTATTCCTTCCTTGATGCTTTAACACTCTTAACAAAGGCTTGTAGTCCTTGAGAAGCCTTGATATAACCTTATAACACCTTAAACTAACAAGAAACATCAAGAACACACTTAGTAGTTTTCGGAGTTACTAAACCCCTTCTTAAAGAACTGGAAAAACGAGGTCCTTACCTTACTTTTCTGGACGAGTCTCCTGATAAAGAGTTGTAGAGCATCTCAATACCTTTCCAACAAGCTAAATAACACAAAAATCTAGTGAGAAATGAGGGAGATATGCCCAATTTACTGAGCTGCTGTCTTGGTTGGCCGAAAATGGTAATGGTGGAGAAAATGGGAGAGTTTTGTGTTGGCTAGCAAGTTCTTGACTTTTGTAAATATTTTGTATGATTTATGTAGATAATCATCAAGTAATCTTGCTAGATAATCCTTGATAAAAGCTAGTGGAAACTTGCCTAACTTGGTGATGTCATGCATGATGTCATGGAGGATGACCTTATAATCTTGTTCTTGATTTTTCTAAATAATGTGTTAATGATTATGGTAAATGATAATGTGGTATTTATCCTTGTTATGTTACTAATCTCGGTTGTTTGGTTTCCGTACTCGTTTAATCACGATTCATTTATCAATCCAAGTTCCCGTGGTAATCCTTTGCTTTGCTCATTTCTAGGTTTAACCTAATTCTGTCAAATTTCTTATGATGTAAATCCTTTTAAAATTTTCATAATCCTTAATGCCCAATACAATAGGGACTCAATTAAAATCGAAATCCTTTAGAGTCCATACTCGAGAATTTTTAAAATCCGCGATCATTTCCAGTCACTCATTTTCATAGTACAACAATAATATGATTTCAACTTATTCATTTCTCAATTCGAATATAGAGTAACTACATCTCTTTTTCATAAATCCATAAAATTACTATTCATTTAAATAATGTAGCATTATAAAAGTTAGGGAATATCACACTGATGATATTACTTTTCAAATCAGGTATATAATAAACATAATTTATATACTTCTTATCACCTTTCTTTCACACAATCGTAACAGTGCCTTTTCCTTTGACTGGAATCTTCGATGAGTCACCAAATGTAACTTCTCCAGTGATGGTGTTGTCTATCTCCGTTAATAATTCCTTATGGCCATACATGTGATTGCTGGCTCCCGAATCAAGATACCATGTATTCTTCTTGCCTTCGTCATCTCTTTTGTAAGTGAGGAACATAGCGAAACCCACATCTTTGTCTTCTTTTGCGGCAAAATGACTTCTTTCTTCCACTTTTGGAGATCTACACTCATAGCTGAAGTGATCAGATTTGTTACAATTATAAAATTTTAATTGAGACTTATCACCTCGTTGTTGGAATCCGCCTCTTCCCTGACCTCTGAAATTTTGACCACGACCAGATGGTTGATAACCTTGAGAATTCTGGCCTCTGTTGAAAGATTGTCTTCCACATCCATGTCCACCTCGGTAGCTACCTCTATAGCCACCTCTGCCATGTGAAGAACTGCTACTTCCAGAACTGTCATCGATGGATACTTTACTTTGCAATACCTTTTCCAAATGGCTTGCATCATCATATTGGTTCATCCGCTGCTCATGCGCTTGAAGTGAACCAACTAGCTCATCAATAGAAATCGTGGACAAATCTTTCGACTCCTCGATAGCAGTAACAACATAATCAAATTTTCTTGTTAGCGAGCGAAGGAGCTTTTCCATGACCCGAACATCATCGAGACTTTCGCCATTTCTTTTCATTTCGTTTGTCACCGTTTTCAAATGCGTAACATATTCATCGATATTCTCTGAAGTCTTCATTTTGATATTTTCAAACTCGCTACGAAGAACTTGGAGCCACACCTTTTTAACTTTCTTGACACCTTGGAATGATTTTTGCAAAATCTCTCACGCCTCTTTCGATGTTTTTGCCTCCGAGATTTTTTCAAATGTTGATTCGTCAACTCCTTGAAAAAATAAGTACAAAGCCTTCTTTTCTTTTTTCCGAGACTCCTTTAACGTTGACTTTTGGTCATTTGATAAGCCTGCTTCCGCAGTTGTATCTGCGGGTTCAGTATACCCGTTTTCAACCATATCCAAAATATCTTTGGAACCAAGTAACACCTTTATTTGAATACTCTAATTCCCGTAATTTGTACCCGTCAATTTCGGAATTTGTGGCAGCATCATATTTGCCATTTTTTTTTCAAAAAATATCCTTGTACAGTATAAGTGAACAGTACTTCGTATGAACAGTACTTCATATGAACAGTGCCGTATGAACAGTACTTCGTATGAACAGTGGCGTATGTATGAACAGTACTTCGTCTTCTACGACATGAACAGTGCCTTCTTCTCTGGTGATGAATAGTGCCATATGAATAGTGCCGTATGTATATATAAAAAGAAATTATAATTTCTTTTCTTTCTCTCACACAAGAGCTTCAGCTCTTTCTTTCTGTTTCTCTACTCTCTTACACTTCGGCGTGTTTCTACAATGGCAATACAATGAGCCTATTTATAGACTTCAAAATACAAGCTAACATCATTGCTTATTTGACTATTGGCTAGCCTTCTTATTTGACTTCAAGAAGAGTTTGAATTCTAACAGTGCGCTTGGGCATTACACTCACGCCAAACGTGATAAGAAAAAATTTGCAAAGCCAACAATGCCACATTTTGCTTAGCTACATCCTGTATTTGAGTAACAGCTGTCATCCTGTATTTGAGTACCAGCTATGATAAAAATATGCCAAAGCGGGAAAAATTATCACTAATGCCCATCGGCACCAAAAGACCATTGATATGGGCTAAAAGTAAGCCCTAAAGACACATTTAATGTGGCATTAATTAGACCCGGAATGGTCTAAATGTGGGGCCCACCAGATGGGCCCAAACCCTATTTATAATATTAATTTTGTAATTAATATTAAGGTTAATAAACAGCTCAGCAAATAAGAGTCAAACAAGGATATTACTCTTGCCTGACTTAGCCTCCAAGATACATATTTCAACATAGAAACTGATTCCTATAAGGAAGAGATCTATAACCTTCCTCAAGAAAGACTTGTCCACCAAGTCTCTGACTCCTACCATAATTCTAGGGCTTCTCAGCCTATATAAAGGGTCTAACCCCTCACTGCTGTATATATGTATCACTGTTCAGTTATAGTCCTAGAGATGAAATTGAAATAAGTCTTACATTAAAGGGTTACGAATAAAAGTTATTACAATCCCAAAAGGATAACACCATAAGTTTAAAAGTTTTGCCGTTGATTTCATTAATTATACATATAG
This sequence comes from Saposhnikovia divaricata, assembly GCA_036435485.1. Lineage (NCBI taxonomy): Eukaryota > Viridiplantae > Streptophyta > Magnoliopsida > Apiales > Apiaceae > Saposhnikovia > Saposhnikovia divaricata. Next base: position 125,582,995 of record CM071598.1, read on the forward strand.
TTAAACAGGAAACTAAAGCTATCTAACTATGCTACCTCAGCAACGACTTAATAAGTCAATAGCACCCGAGTTGCGAGTGAAGAGAATACTTTATGACCGGGAAGTCGACAAGATAAATAACATTTTCCAAGTAAGGTTCCCTTATTATTAGGGAGATAGACTCAAAGAAGAATGATGTCTGAGAACCTTTCTTGATATAAGATTAATAATAATATGACTCCGAAATATTTTCCGTAATAATCGAAGAAGATAAACCTTATTGAGGTTATTCTAAGTATGGAGTAAATATTCAGAGAATATTTATGGAATTATAAATATTTAAAGAATATTTAGGAATATGAAAGAATATCTTTAATCAGAGTATTTTTCAAAATAATCCCTGAAGAAATATCAGGAGAATATTTATTGAATAAATAAATATTTAAATAAATATTCAAAATAATATTCATTAATTAATAAGACCTGAAAGAAATATTTAAGATAATATTCATAATTAATTAGGAATTTAAATGAATATTCAAAAAGTAATATTCATTTAATGAATAATATTCTAAATGAATATCAAGTAATATTCATTTAGTAATCCAAGCCTTATAGGAATATTCGAGATAATATTCGATAGATAAATCAAGCTTCAGATGAATATTAGAATCACATTCATCAAGTAATTAATATCTTAAATGAATATTCAAAAGTAATATTCATTTAATAAAATAATATTCTAAATGGATATTCAAATAATATTCATTTAGTAGTCTCATCTTTAGAAGAATATTCGAAATAATAATCGATAATCAATTCGACTCTGCATGAATATTGAAAAATATTATTCGTCGAATGGTTATGTTCAAATAATTATTTGAAGTAAGGATCGTTAAATAAATAATCCCGAACGAATATTCAAATAATATTTGTCGCCCAAATAATGGAAAATATTTACTTAAATATTTTCCTCCGAGGTAATCTCGGTATATCAAGAAATATTGATTCCCGGTCTATATTTGATGAATAAGATGTATACGCCCTTCTATGAGGGTCTTACAATAACCGGCTTATAATTGATACGTTAGCTATCTAATTTATAAGCCAATAAACGATCAGGGAACAAGCATAACGATATTACTGGAAAGTAGGAATGCATGCTATGGCATATGTATAACAGAAAACATATATATATATATATATATATATATATATATATATATATATATATATGTATATATATATATATATTCAATCACAACAACAGCCTAAAAGAAGGGAATTGAGACTTGCCTGGTAGTCGAGTACGGTAAGGGGTAGTGGTAGCGGGTCCCGGGTCAGCTTGGTGATCTATAAATAGCCAAGGCATTCGGGATTAATCACTTATCATTTTAAAAGTTAAGTTATACATAAATCGAAACACGTTCTCGAGTTATCTCGTTATACCCCTTTTAGTGGGTTCCTTTTATCATCGATCCGATCCCACATTCGTTCGTTAATACGACATGTCACTGTACTTACGCTTGGGACCTACTTAAGTCATACAAGTTCTAAGGTCGATCGTTACGAACCAAAATTATACTCCGAGTTTTTATCGTCCGTTTTCTAAGTGTTTTACTGAAGTTATAATAGAGTCGTCTTTTAGGGGTTCGTTCGCGTTTAACCTCGACTCGAATATTTTTAATAAATCAAAAAACGATCCTTTTGACATACCGTTTTCTTTCACACCTTCCTTTTTACCTCTAGTATTTATTTACCAAGATTCTTCATGACTTTACATATTTTACAAGGGTTCAATTTCAGTTACGAACTTTCGTTTACGGATTCGAACTACTTTTAGTAAATCGGTCATAAATCCTAAACCGTAAGTCTGTTTGATTCGATTCTTTTTCCAAAATGATCTACGACTCAAGATGTACAAGGGCATATTGAATACTTGTCCAGTTTCGTCCATTAGACCTACTGTGATGCACGGTTTTCAATGATTAACGAAATTTCGGCATTATAACGGCTATAATACGAACGTTCCAAAAATCACAATCAACAACCCAAGCCACACCGGGCATCTAAACAACTTATACACATAATAAGCATCTCAACAAGTCCAGAAGCTACTGATCTTAGCATCAAAATCATCATGTTAATCAAATCACTAAATCACTAACTAAGCATGCTTATAACATGAACATAATCATAACTAAGCTGGATCCATCAAGAACATGCTTAAAACTCTAAGTAGATCTAGGGTTTTTCAAGTTTTATACCTTCCTTGTAGTATGTACTAGCCTCACAAAGCTTGGTTTGGACCTTAGGAGTGCTTGAGCTTGCTAGAACAATCAAAAGATTCAAAGAAAACAAAGTTAGTACATGATGAACACTATTCATGCTCCTCTTTCTTGATTTTTTTGAAAATGGAAAATGATGAGTTTGAAGCTAAGATTTTGAGGAGATAAGTTTTATGAAATGTAAGACTCACCTTAATTATTACAAGATCAAACAATGGTGGGAAGTTGGATTTTTGTTTTTGAATTAGAGCATAGGCCGAATGTTTTGTTCATGGGGGGGCGGAGAGGGTTTGCTTGGTTTCTTTTGGATAATCTTGCATAAAGTGACTTTGTGTGAGATAATATCTCATCTAAGATGTGTTAGTGGAAGGTGAGGTAATGTATGATGGTTTTTTTGTAGGACAAGTGTTGCATTTTGCATGGTTGGAGGCTAGCTAGCTAGTTGGTCTTGCTAAGTACTTGTTCAAATCCTAACCTGCTAGTTACTCTTGCCCACTTGGTTACTAGATATTTATTCTAGTAACTTGCACAAGACTCTTGCTTCCTCTGCTTGTTTCTGTGTCCGGTTATTGCCCGTTTCGATTGATCGTTCGTAGGAATATTTCACGGATTTCTAATTAGGGTTTACCGGGAATCTTTTTTAATATTAATACTATCATTCTCCATCTTTCATTCTAACTTTCCAATTTATATTCCTTAAATCCATTCGTTAAATAATCAAGGCTATCAGTGTCCAGGGAACTCTCGGAGAAAATAAAAGTACGGTTTTTCAGAATCCGACAGCTTTTACATACACTTATTTTCCCCCTAGGTCACTAATACGAACTCGGAAATCCGTTCCAAATACTTCTATATAGTGTCGTCTCATATTATTCTATACTCCCACCAAAACACTATTCATTCTTTATTCTTTACTTATTCTCTTAGGCTTGTACAATTGTCCGTATTCTCTTTCGATCGTTCCTTAACCTTTTTACGGAACTACTGGATTAATCGTTATCGATCTGGATGACAAGAGAATATTCTCCTGCTTGAAATTGCCATATCTTATTCCCTTAGGAGATAGATTATTCTTACCTATGTTGTCACCCTTTAGAATTCTTCAAGACATAGAAATAATAAAGTCGAATTCCATTCATTCTTTCCAAATATCAATTATTACATTGTAGCCGTAACAACTATTCATTCTTACATCATTAAATACATAAAAGTTTTAATTCCACCCAAAATCTGGGTTCTTACAGTATCCCCTCCTTAAAAGGATTCCGTCCCGGAATCAGTTTGAAAACAAGTGGGGGTACTTCTCTTGCATTGCGCTTTCAAGTTCCCAGGTTGATTCTTCTACATTGTGGTTCTGCCACAAAACTCTGACTAGCTGAATGACCTTGTTTCGGAGCACTTGTTCTTTCCGGTCTATGATTTCTACAGGTTGCTCTACATAGGTCAAGTCTGGTTGCATGTCCACTTGCTCATACTCTACAATGTGCTTGGCATCCGGATGATACTTCCTCAGCATCGAAACATGGAACACATTATGCACCTGCTGTAGATTCGGGGGCAATGCCAGCTCATAAGCTAGTTCCCCAATCCGTCTCAAGATCTCAAATGGTCCAATGTATCTGGGACTCAGCTTTCCTTTCTTCCCAAATCTCATTAAACCTTTCCAAGGTGACACTTTCAAGAACACTAGGTCCCCTACTTCGTATTCTTTGCCTTTCCGAGCTAAGTCGACATATTTCTTTTGTCGATCCTGAGCTGCTACCAACCGTCCTCTGATTAGATCTACTGCATCTTTAGTTCGTTGGACCACTTCGGGCCCGAGCATCTTTCGCTCTCCAACTTCATCCCAATACAAGGGAGATCGACATTTTCTTCCATAAAGGGCCTCATAAGGTGGCATCCCAATGCTTGAATGATAACTGTTGTTGTAGGAGAACTTAATCAATGGCAAGTGATCATCCCAATTTCCTTTGAAGTCTATCGCGCAGACTCTCAACATATCCTCTAGCGTTTGGATGGTCCTTTCACTTTGCCCATCTGTCTGGGGGTGGTAGGCTGTGCTCATGTTCAGCCGGGTCCCTACACATTCTTGAAAACTTCTCCAAAACCTGGAGTTAAATCTTGGATCTCGATCGGATACTATTGCGACTGGGACTCCATGTCGCGCCACTATCTTTTTTAAGTAGACGTCCACTAGTCTGTCGACTGTGTACCTTTCGTTGATCGGGAGAAAGTGAGCTGACTTCGTCAGTCGATCTACAATTACCCATATGGCGTCATGATTAGCCTTGGTCCTTGGTAAACCTACTACGAAATCCATGGCTATGTGTTCACATTTCCATTCTGGAATCTCTAAGGGATGTAGAAGTCCGCTGGGCTTCTGGTGCTCTGCTTTCACTCGTTGGCAGGTCAAGCATCTGCTTACCCATTCTGCTACGTCCTTTTTCATGTTGGGCCACCAGTAATACTCCTTCAAATCCCTATACATTTTTGTGCTACCGGGGTGCACTGAGTATCTTGAGTTGTGTGCCTCATTTAAAATCTCATCCTTGAGTTCCTGAACGTTTGGGATCCATATCCTGTACGTGTACCTCATGATCCCTTCCTTGTCTCTTTCACACTTAATTTCTTCCCCGGTCATTATCTCTTCTGTGGAGTTCTCTTCTTCCTCCATCATCCGTTCCTGGCACAGTCTAATGTTTTCTAACAATGGAGGTTGGATTCTAATTTCCATCAACTTTTCTTGGCCCTCTCCAGGTAACTTAACCTCAATTTCTAACTTCTCAAAATCTTTCACTAGCTCTTCCTCTGAAGTTATCATCTTGAGCTTCTCTTTCCTACTAAGGGCGTCAGCCACCACATTGGCTTTGCCCGGGTGATAACGAATTTTACAGTCGTAATCCTTGAGTAACTCTAACCATCTCCTCTGGCGCATGTTAAGCTCTTTCTGAGTGAAAATGTACTTGAGGCTCTTATGGTCAGTGTAAATCTCGCACTTTTCCCCATACAAGTAGTGTCTCCAAATCTTTAAAGCGAAGACTATGGCTGCTAGTTCTAGATCATGCGTGGGATATCTGACCTAATAATCCTTCAGTTGCCGAGACGCATACGCTATTACCTTGCCGTGCTGCATAAGCACGCATCCCAGTCCTTTATGCGAAGCATCACTGTAAATCACGAAATCTCCTTTTCCATCAGGTAATGCCAGCACTGGGGCTGTTACCAACCTCTTCTTTAACTCTTGGAAACTCTTCTCGCATTTCTCAGTCCATTCAAATTTCTCGGTTTTACGGGTAAGTCGAGTTAATGGAGCTGCGATTTTCGCAAAATCTTGGACAAACCTTCTGTACTATCCGGCCAGTCCGATGAAACTCCTCACCTCGGTTGGAGTAGTTGGACGTTCCCAGTTTGAAACTGCTTCTATCTTGGAGGGGTCAACCAACACTCCCTCTCTATTGATCACGTGCCCTAAGAATTGTACTTCATTTTTCCAAAACTCACACTTGGAGAACTTGGCATATAACTGCTCCTTCCTGAGTATTTCTAAGGTTATCCTTAAATGTTCCGCGTGTTCTGCCTCTGTCTTTGAGTAGATGAGAATATCATCAATGAAGACTATCACGAATATGTCCAAATATTCCTTGAACACCCTATTCATTAGGTCCATGAAGGCTGCTGGGGCGTTGGTCAATCCAAATGACATAACCAAGAACTCATAATGTCCATATCTGGTACGGAATGCAGTCTTCGGGATATCTTCAGGTTTGATCTTCAGTTGGTGATATCCCGTTCTCAGATCAATCTTAGAGAAGTATTCAGCGCCTCTTAGTTGGTCAAACAAATCGTCTATCCTAGGCAATGGATACTTATTCTTTATGGTTAGCTTGTTCAACTCCTTGTAGTCGATGCATAACCTCATACTCCCATTTTTTTTCTTAACAAACAACACTGGTGCGCCCCAAGGTGACACGCTGGGCCTTATCATGCCCTTATCCAACAATTCCTGTAATTGTTTAGCTAGCTCCTTCATTTCTACTGGGGCTAATCGGTACGGGGCCTTCGAAACTAGCGCCGTCCCCGGGGCTAACTCGATGGCAAACTCAATTACCCTATCAGGTGGTAGTCCGGGAAGATCTTGTGGGAACACGTCCTCGAACTCATTAACCACCGGAATGTCTTGCAATTTTGGCGCTTCCTTCTGAGTGTCTATAACGTAAGCTAAATAAGCCTCGTTCCCTTTTGAAACAATCTCTTGGTTTGCGCCATGGTCAAAATTTTCTGGGTCTGTCGCATCCCCTTAAACACTATTTCTTTCTTCCCTGGGGTTTTCAACTTAACCTTTTTCCCTTTACAATCTATCTGCGCATTATTGTGAGACAGCCAATCTATACCCAAAATGACATCGAATTCCCCTAGCTTAAAAGGAATTAAATCGACATAGAAGGATCGTCCTCCTATTTCTAGCTTACAATCGGGGTGAATTTGATTAACCGGTACGATTTCCTGATTAGCTATTTCTACTTGTAAGGAATCTCTTAGTTGCTGGGTTTTAAGTTTCAATTTATGCGCAAAATCTCTAGATATAAAAGACTTAGTTGCTCCTGAATCAAATAAGACATTTGCACTGACTGAATTGAGAGAAAATGTACCTCCTATCACATCTGTGTCCCTCACGGCATCTTGTACTGACATATTAAAAGTCCTAGCAGTTGGTGGCCTATTTGAGGCAACCTTGCTTGCCCCTGATGCTACTGGTTTGCTCCTTGGGCAATCCTTCGTCATGTGCCCTCGCTATCCACACTGGAAACAGGTTGTGCTGTTAGGGATGACCGTGGTGCAAGAGGTAGCATAGTGCCCAGCTCGCCCACACTTATAACAGTTTATCTTCTTCAGGTTGCACACCCCGGAATGCCTCTTCCCACAAGTAGCACACAATGGCAATGGAGGTCGAGAAGGGTTGGAACGGGACATTCCTGATTAATGGCTGCCCTGGCTCACACTTACACTCGCAGAAGGTTTAAACCCTACGTTCCTCCCAGGTAGGGAAATCGCTCCTCGATTAAACTTGGTTGGGGGTTTTCTTCCAGCGGATCCTCCGCCCATACTAACATGCTTTCTCTTTATCCCCCCTTTCTCTCTCTCTCTCTGCATCTGATCACTACCAGCCTCCACAATGGTTGCTTTCTGTACCAAGGTGGCATAATCTGTAATCTCTAAAACCGCCACCCTATTCTGGATCCACTACTTCAGCCCTTGTTGAAACCTGTTAGCTCTCTTTTCTTCTGTGTCTACAAACTCTGGCACAAATCTCGACAGCTTGGTAAATTTGGCCTCATAGTCGGCCACTGACATATTGTTCTGTTTCAGTTCCAAAAACTTAAGTTCCATCTAGGTTTTCATGAACTTCGGGAAGTACTTCTCCAGGAATAATTGTTTGAACCTTTCCCAGGCTATGACAGCATCAGTCTCCATGTTCTTCTTGGCTTCCCACCAATAATTGGCCTCTCCCTTTAGTAGGTAAGTTGCAAAAACAGTCTTCTGAGCCTCATTGATACTCAGAATCTTGAAAGATTTTTCCATTTCCTTGATCCAGGCCCTCGCCTCAACGGGATTAGCCGATCCGTGGAACTCTGGGGGCTTAAGGGACTTAAAGGCCCTAAAGGAATTTACCACTGAAGTGTTGTTGCCTGGTGGTGGTTGGGGGTATTGGTTAAAATTCTGCCTAAGTAGTTCCATAAACTGGCCCATGGGGTCTCCGCCCTGGTTCTCCCATTCCTGCTCTACTTCAGTTTCTCCACCCTCTATTTCCCCCTCAAATTCTTCAGAGTACATGGGTTCATCCTCTGCTCCATACTGGGAATCTTCTTGCTCATTATAGTCCTGATCTTGTTCTTCACTACTTTCATGGTCTTCCTCGTGTTGGTTGTGACTCTCTTGGTCAGTAGATTCCCGGGGGTTAGCCCTAGTGCCCATTCGTCTTGGAGGCATTTTACTGAAAATTTGGAAAATTTTTACATTAGGTTCACTTACCTGTTTTAAAGGATTTTTCCTTGTATAATTCTTCACATGATTGGGTTTAAGATCCCACAGTTTTATGTCTCATGGCAACTTAATCGAAAAATAGTACATATGCTAATAAACTCGTGATCACATCCCAACAAAATTGAAATAACTGAAAGGGAAACAAATATATACCAGGTACCGAAAAGGTACAACATCCGAGTTACAACGATAGTTTAAAGTACAACCATCCTAACAACAACAATACATCAAAAGTGAAATACGTTGTCTATCTGTCTAGTCTGCAAAAAGGGAAAATAAGTACAAGAAAACCATCCCTACAAAAGCCGGCACTACTACGTCCATACATGACTAGACAACTAGACTACTGCATCACTACATCTGAAATCAGCCGCCACGATGAAACATCATCCGAACCCTCCCCATGGCGATGCGGAAAATCTCCTCGGCATCTGCTCTGTCTACCCTACCATGCCCATCAGTAGGCAACTGTCTCACCCTCATCCGAGCCCTCAGCTCGATGCGGGTCACAGCCCTATACCCAGCCCTGTCACTGATAGTCCTCCTGCCGTGCAACCTCATCCGGGCGGCTCTCTCTGCTGCTAGCTCCCTCCTAGACTCTGCCAACCTGGCATCCGCCACTGACGACTCTCTATAAAGCCCGTTCACAATCAAGTTGTGAACACATACTGGGACTCCTCCTATCGGGACATGTGGTGGGGTGGATGGCTCAGCTGGAGCTGCAGTCTCTGTCTGCTAGGGCTCTGGGGTAAGCTCCTCAAACTCATCGGGGAATGGGCTCACAGGTAATGGTGGTGGGGTAGGGGCTCTCTCAACAGAGAGGGGTGGCACTCGTAGTCCGGAACTCCCTACTGCATCCTCTACTGGCTCAACCTCATCTACAGCCTGTCCAACAACAGCAGCCATGACCTGCTCAGTGGTCATATAAGTATCCTCCTCCATGGTCCTAATCTCAGATACAACCCAATAATCCTCATCCTCAGCAACTAACTCAGTATACTGTCCGGTCTGGATCCCCTCCGGGTCCTCCTCCCCCTCAGTCTCAACAACATCTGTGTCATCATCAACCTGGACCTCCTCAGGGTCCTCCTCCTCAGGCTCAGTATCCTCCTCAGGCAAGTGCTCATAGTACGGGTCCCTAGTCCGGAACATGTTCTCATCATGCTATCTCATAGCTGCCTCCTGGGCCGACATGTCGTTCGCCTACACAAGACGAACTATGTTACTATCATGATACTTAAAAGGTTCCCGTAATGGTTTTAGATGAACCTGGCAAGGGTTCTTATTACATTATTGAATTTATTATTATATAACGTCGTATCATCTCTTGGGATATATAACTCTCGCTCTGATACCATCTCTGTAACACCCCCAGATCCGGGGTCAGGGATTGGGTCGTTACGGTCTCATAATTTATACATAATACTTGACCTGAGTCCAAAAATCAATAAGTAGCATACTATGACCCCACAATAATAACCATTCACACACACACACACAGTTATAGTCCCAGAGATGAAATTGAAATAAGTCTTACATTAAAGGGTTACGAATAAAAGTTATTACAATCCCAAAAGGATAACACCATAAGTTTAAAAGTTTTGCCGTTGATTTCATTAATTATACATATAGTTAAACAGGAAACTAAAGCTGTCTAACTATGCTACCTCAGCAATGGCGGCTAGCATCTCAGCGGAGAGTCGGGTGGGTCGGGTAACCCGCTTGCGCCGAGTGTGCCTGACGCGAGCCATCTGTCCTAGCTGTTGTTGTGACATAATATGAACAAAGCAAGGGTGAGCGAAGGCCCACCAACAATAATATAACTGAACAGTGATACATATATACAGCAGTTCAAAATATCTTTTGAAACCATATGCCATGCATTAATGAAGTTATTGCCAGTATAATATAAAGGATGAAGTTACCAGGTAACTCAAAGTATTTGTTTATAGAAATATCTGCTACATCAAAAGTAAGCGAGATATTCTCATTGTCATTAAAAAGAGGAACTTGTATGAAAAGATTGCAATTCCAGTTATGAACACTTTTCCAGCTCTGCCAACAGTAATCATGTTGCAGGAAATAAATAAGTTTGGATGATGAACCAATGATGGAGTATTCACCGCACCCGCTGTTCCAATCTTGATGATCAGTCGAGATCGTACAACTCAAATTAGATTTACTACCGGTAGAAGGAAGAACTGACGGCTTTACTTGTCTACCGCCTTACTAGATCTCCCCGGCCAACGGTTGGGCCAAAGGGGATGGACCGGCGCTACTCGGCCTCTTACACGACTCCTAGTTCAAATAGAATTCATGATTCTGAATGCAACGTTCGTCCCCCTTTCCCTAAGTATAATACTTGTTGATAAGACTCCACAAAGTAGTCGTATCTAGTTGGAAAGGAAAATTTCACCAATAACTTCCAAGCTATTGCTTGGTAACGAATATCAGCTTGTTCTAACAATCTTACCCCTCGAAAGATGAGAAGGTACACGACTTAATAAGTCAATAGCACCCGAGTTGCGAGTGAAGAGAATACTTTATGACCGGGAAGTCGACAAGATAAATAACATTTTCCAAGTAAGGTTCCCTTATTATTAGGGAGATAGACTCAAAGAAGAATGATGTCTGAGAACCTTTCTTGATATAAGATTAATAATAATATGACTCCGAAATATTTTCCGTAATAATCGAAGAAGATAAACCTTATTGAGGTTATTCAAAGTATGGAGCAAATATTCAGAGAATATTTATTGAATTAAAAATATTTAAAGAATATTTAGGAATATAAAAGAATATTTATTGAATAAATAAATATTTAAATAAATATTCAAAATAATGTTCATTAATTAATAAGACCTGAAAGAAATATTTAAGATAATATTCATAATTAATTAGGAATTTAAATGAATATTCAAAAAGTAATATTCATTTAATGAATAATATTCTAAATGAATATCAAGTAATATTCATTTAGTAATCCAAGCCTTATAGGAATATTCGAGATAATATTCGATAGATAAATCAAGCTTCAGATGAATATTAGAATCACATTCATCAAGTAATTAATATCTTAAATGAATATTCAAAAGTAATATTCATTTAATAAAATAATATTCTAAATGGATATTCAAATAATATTCATTTAGTAGTCTCATCTTTAGAAGAATATTCGAAATAATAATCGATAATCAATTGGACTCTGCATGAATATTGAAAAATATTATTCGTCGAATGGTTACGTTCAAATAATTATTTGAAGTAAGGATCGTTAAATAAATAATCCCGAACGAATATTCAAATAATATTCGTCGCCCAAGTAATGGAAAATATTTACTCGGTATATCAAGAAATATTGATTCCCGGTCTATATTTGGTGAATAAGATGTATACGCCCTTCTATGAGGGTCTTACAGTAACCGGCTTATAATTGATACGTTAGCTATCTAATTTATAAGCCAATAAACGATCAGGGAACAAGCATAACGATATAACTGGAAAGTAGGCATGCATGCTATGGCATATGTATAACAGAAAACATATATACATATTCAATCACAACAACAGCCTAAAAGAAGGGAATTGAGACTTGCCTGGTAGTCGAGTACGGTAAGGGGTAGTGGTAGCGGGTCCCGGGTCAGCTTGGTGATCTATAAATAGCCAAGGCATTCGGGATTAATCACTTATCATTTTAAAAGTTAAGTTATACATAAATCGAAACACGTTCTCGAGTTATCTCGTTATACCCCTTTTAGTGGGTTCCTTTTATCATCGATCCGACCCCACATTCGTTCGTTAATACGACATGTCACTGTACTTACGCTTGGGACCTACTTAAGTCATACAAGTTCTAAGGTCGATCGTTACGAACAAAAATTATACTCCGACTTTTTATCGTTCATTTTCTAAGTGTTTTACCGAAGTTATAATAGAGTCGTCTTTTAGGGGTTCGTTCGCGTTTAACCTCGACTCGAATATGTTTAATAAATCGAAAAACGATCCTTTTGACATACGGTTTTCTTTCACACCTTCCTTTTTACCTCTAGTATTTATTTACCAAGATTCGTCATGACTTTACATATTTTACGAGGGTTCAATTTCAGTTACGAACTTTCGCTTACGGATTCGAACTACTTTTAGTAAATCGGTCATAAATCCTAAACCGTAAGTCTGTTTGATTCGATTCTTTTTCCAAAATGATCTACGACTCAAGATCTACAAGAGCATGTTGAATACTTGTCCAGTTTCGGCCATTAGACCTACTGTGATGCACGGTTTTCAATGATTAACGAAATTTCAGCATTATAACGGCTATAATACGAACGTTCCAAAAATCACAATCAACAACCCAAGCCACACCGGGCATCTAAACAACTTATACACATAATAAGCATCTCAAAAAGTCCAGAAGCTACTGATCTTAGCATCGAAATCATCATGTTAATCAAATCACTAAATCACTAACTAAGCATGCTTATAACATGAACATAATCATAACTAAGCTAGATCCATCAAGGACATGCTTAAAACTCAAAGTAGATCTAGGGTTTTTCAAGTCTTATACCTTCCTTGTAGTATGTACTAGCCTCACAAATCTTGGTATGGACCTTAGGAGTGCTTGAGCTTGCTAGAACAATCAAAAGATTCAAAGAAAACAAAGTTAGTACATGATGAACACTATTCATGCTCCTCTTTCTTGATTTTTTTGAAAATGGAAAAAGATGAGTTTGAAGCTAAGATTTTGAGGAGATAAGTTTTATGAAATGTAAGACTCACCTTAATTATTACAAGATCAAACAATGGTGGGAAGTTGGATTTTTGTTTTTGAATTTGAGCATAGGCTGAATGTTTTGTTCATGGGGGGGGAGAGAGTTTGCTTGGTTTCTTTTGGATAATCTTGCATAAAGTGACTTTGTGTGAGATAATATCTCATCTAAGATGTGTTAGTGGAAGGTGAGGTAATGGATGATGGTTTTTTTGTAGGACAAGTGTTGCATTTTGCATGGTTGGAGGCTAGCTAGCTAGTTGGTCTTGCTAAGTACTTGTTCAAATCCTAACATGCTAGTTACTCTTGCCCACTTCATTACTAGATATTTATTCTAGTAGCTTGAACAAGACTCTTGCTTCCTCTGCTTGTTTCTGTGTCCGGTTGTTGCCCGTTTCGATTGATCGTTCGTAGGAATATTTCACGGATTTCTAATTAGGGTTTACTGGGAATCCTTTTTAATATTAATACTATCATTCTCCATCTTTCATTCTAACTTTCCAATTTATATTCCTTAAATCCATTCGTTAAATACTTAAGGCTATCAGTGTCCAGGGAACCCTCGGAGAAAATAAAAGTGCGGTTTTTCAGAATCCGACAGCTTTTACATACATTTATTTTCCCCCTGGATCACTAATACGAACTCGGAAATCCGTTCCGAATACTTCTATATAGTGTCGTCTCATATTATTCTATACTCCCACCAAAACACTATTCATTCTTTATTCTTTACTTATTCTCTTAGGGTTGTACAATTGTCCGTATTCTCTTTCGATTGTTCCTTAACCTTTTTACGGAACTACTGGATTAATCGTTATCGATCTGGATAACATGAGAATATTCTCCTGCTTGAAATTGCCATATCTTATTCCCTTAGGAGATAGATTATTCTTACCTATGTTGTCACCCTTTAGCATTCTTCAAGACATAGAAATAATAAAGTCGAATTCCATTCATTCTTTCCAAATATCAATTATTACATTGTAGCCGTAACCACTATTCATTCTTACATCATTAAATACATAAAAGTTTTAATTCCACCCAAAATCTGGGTTCTTACACAACATCAACCATGGTTCAGACATGAAGAACATCACCAGCCTCAACCGAGGCCGTACCTCTCAACTCTGCTCCACCTGCCACCAAGCCGGTGCCCCCAGCATCAGCGGCGATCATTCAACAGGTTCCCCCAGCATCAGGGGCGATCATCCAACAGGCTCCTCCAGCATCAGGCGTGATCACCCAATCTCAAGTTTTTCAACAATTAGGGGCGGATCCCCACGTTGAGAGTACGCTGCCTGTGGGCAACCAAGCAAATCAAGAAACTAACTTTCTCCAGATGGTGGTTTCTCCCCTTTTCAATCCTGACAACCCACCACCAGGGATACAGATTCACACTACGGATCTCCCCTTGAATATGAACCCGAGGAATGGTCTGCCTAACTACCCTCCTATTCAAGGAACTAGACCAAGTGGTCACGCTTTGCATATCCGAGATCGAGAATATACCGACTAATCTAGCCCTTATACTGATGATTCATCATCTGATGATGATGATGATGATGAGCGTGATGAAGCCCCGAGGAGGCACCGTGCTAGTAGAGAACCTCAAAGGAGGACTCAAACCATCCATGATGAATCTCCTTTGACAACTACTGAAAGGATCAAGGCTCATGAGGCTGAGATCCTGAGGTTGAAGGAAGATATGGCAAGGGAACAAGGTAGGTTGAATCGAAACCTACCGCCTCCAACCACAGGGAGGATCCCCATCATAGATTTGGAGAGGCCTTCAAGGAGGCACAAAAAGGCTGATGCCTCAACCGAAAAAACAACTAGGGTGGAAATCCCCAAGGGAAACCCCAAAGATTTGATGCCACTTGGAGATCCTGATGATCCCACACCCCCGTTTACTGATGAGGTGATGAACGCCCGTATCTCAAAGAAGTTTAAGATGCCAACAATCAAGACTTATGATGGAACGGGTGATCCCGCAAATCATGTAAGAACGTTTTCAAACGCACTGCTGCTGCAGCCTGCAAGTGATGCCCTAAAGTGTAGGGCGTTCCCTCAAACCCTGTCGGGCATGGCACAAAGGTGGTATAGTCGCTTGCCTGCAAACTTGATTGGATCTTTTAAGGAGGTAAGGGCTGCTTTCATCAGCCAATTCATTAGTGGGAGAGTTCATGAGAAGAGCTCCGTATCCCTTATGTACGTGGTACAAGGGAAGAACGAAAATTTGAGTGATTATCTCAAGCGATTCACAAAGAAGACGCTGAATATTACCGACCTGGAGACCAAGGTAGCCATAGTGGCCTTGGAACACAGAACCACTGATCCATTCTTTAAAAGATCATTGACAAAGCACCCCCCTGAGAATATGGCCGAACTTCAACGAAGAGCTGACAAGTATATTAAAGCTGAGGACAGCATGAAAAAGGAGGTCGTAGTGGGTAATGGCAAGGGCGCCAATGACTCAAAGAAACGGAAACAAGAGCAAGAGTACGATGCTAGGGACAAGTATCCCTGAACCGGTGACGACTCCGACTCTACTCCTAAGAAGAACCAAGGGCCAAGGTTCACTGAGTATGCAAGGTTGAATACTCTTAGGAGTCGAATCTTGTTGGACATTGAAAAGGATAAGGATTTCCGATGGCCGAAGCCACCTAGGGGTGACCCCGCAAAGAGAAACAAAAATCCGTATTGCAGATTCCATAGAAATGTGGGGCATGACACTGATGATTGCAAGCAACTCAAAGATGAGATCGAGTTTTTGATCCGTAGAGGGAAACTGAGCCACTTCACTAAGGGTGAAGACCGTGGTAATCAGAGAAGAGAGTATGATATGAGCGATGATGATCGAGATCACAACCCACAGCCCCAAGGGCCAGTAATCAACATGATCTCAAGAGGCCCAACCGCGGCCGGGACAACAAGGAATTCTCGGAAGGCTTATGCCAGAGAAGTGATGCACATCGTGGGAGAGGCCCCGAAGCGTGCAAAAACTAAGGTATTGATTGGTTTTGATGACTCAGACTTGGAAGGGGTGAAGTTCCCCCATGACGACCCGTTGGTCATAACTCTTGTGATTGGAAACTCAGAGGTGAAGCGAGTCTTGATAGACAATGGAGCTTCTGTTGACATTCTGTTTCATGATGCATTTGTGAAGATGGGGTACAATGATTCTCAATTAACCCCCAATAGCATGCCTATGTATGGATTTAATGGAGTAGAATCCAAAGTTGAAGGGACTATTCAGTTGCCTGTAACTATTGGACAGGAGCCCAAGGAGGCCACTCAGATGTTGAATTTCATAGCAATCAAGGCTGTTTCAACGTACAACGCTATCTTCGGAAGGACTGGACTTCATGCATTCAAGGTTGTTGCCTCAACTTATCATATGAAGATCAAGTTCCCAACCAGGAATGGTGTTGGAGAACATAAAGGTGATCAAAAGATGGCACGAAGCTGTTATGTAGCCTCGTTAAGGCCTGATGGAGTCGGGGGGCAGGTCCTTCCGATCGAAGACATGGATGTCCACGGTGGTAAGGAACACCAAGAAAGGCCAGCAGAGGACATCACACAGAAGCCTCGGACAGCCATTGAGGCGAAGGCATTAACTAACTTCGTGGTTGAATGTACTATTGGCAACCAAGAAGTCGGGGGGCAGGAGGTAGTACCCCAAGTAGGAAGTGAACTTCAGAATAAGATGAGGAGACCAGAAGGAGTGGTGAGAACTCTATTTTGATGGAGCATCAAAAATAAAATCAAGTGGTGCATGCCTAGTCTTGCAAAGCCCCGATGGGTTCAAGTTATCCTAGTAGGACTTATCTTTATATTTATCTAGTAGAAGTAGAAATAAGGTTTCATTGAAACCATTGCAGAGCATGTTGCTCCGAGTAGGACAGTAGTACTTCATGTAAGGGTTGAACCCATTTCAAGTTATTAATGCAAGTTTGTTTTCCATTCATTGATTGTGTAACAAGCACCTGATGAGTGCAAGTCAAGGATGACCGAGTACCGAAAATAAAAGAATACATGAATGGAAAACAAACAAATGCATAAATAAAGACCCCGAAGGGTTAAGAGTTAGGTCACAACACGACCAAATAATAGTTTAAGTTCGTGAAGGACCCTGGATAAAAGAAAAGAAGATAAAAGCCACACGCAACAATCAAAGCCATGTAAGGCCGAGGATGTTAAGGGCTAGCTACTCTTAAATATTTATTAAGTACCTGGATTAAAGATCCATGGATGAACGCCAATAGAGAACCTTAAGAAAGGATCAAGAAGATCAAGCAAGTTCTCGTCTCAGAAGTTTAAAAGGCAAGAAGCCCACAAGATGGCATTTATCGAAATCTAAATCGAGGGATCAACCCCGAATCCTAGGTTGACAAACATGAGTTATTAGCCATGAAGGCCAAGATTAGCCATGAAGGCCAAGATTAGCTATGAAGGCCAAAATTAAGGGGGACATGAACCTCCAATTAAGATCCAAAGGTTGAAACTTCATGTTAAAACTTGAAAATCGGTATGTAATTTTGGATTCTCGATCCGGAATGCCGACATTGAATATCTGAACACCAACATTCAACACTTGAATATTAACCCTAAAATGGAGATTGAAAGCCTCCTAGAGAAGGTTCAAGACTTAATAGGGGCTGACCAGAAACCCCCTGGCCTTGAATCGACAACTCTGATAGCCCTTGAGATTGAAAACCCTTGATTTCAAACATTGGCGTTCAACCTTCGAAAATTGACATTCAACACTCAAGGCCGAACACATGCCAGCCGAGAGGCCATCAAGCGAGAGGTTGATAAGCTCTTAGAAGTGGGGTTTATTGAAGAAATTCAGTTTCCCGAATGGTTGGCTAACCCTGTGATGGTCAAGAAAGTGAATGGAAAGTGGAGGATTTGTATAGATTTCACCGACGTGAATGACACATGTCCGAAGGATTGATTTCCTCTGCCAAGGATAGACACATTGATAGATGCCACAGCTGGACATGAGATATTGAGCTTCATGGATGGGTTCAGTGCCTACAATCAGATTAAGATGCACAAGAATGACATCCCAAAGAATGTAGGAGCTACTTACCAACGACTGGTGAATAAGATATTCGCCCATCTGACTGAAAAAACCATGGAGGTCTATATTGATGACATGTTGGCCAAGAGCCTAATCACAACAGACCATTTTAACTATCTCAGAGAAGCATTCGAAGTGCTGAGGCACCATAAGATGATGTTGAATCCGGCCAAGTTTGTTTTTGGTGTTGGATCGGGAAAATTTTTGGGTCTGATGGTTTCAAAAAGAGGCATTGAGGCCAATCCTGATAAGATCAAAGCAATCTTGGACATGGAACCACCCCGCTCTATACGAGATGTACAGAAGTTGATGGGCTGAGTTGCAGCCCTAGGGAGATTCATCTCCAAATCTGGTGATGAATGTTTGCCTTTCTTTCAAGCGTTGAAGAAGGTGAAGAATTTTGAGTAGATACCTGAAAGCCAAGAGGCCTTTGAACAGCTGAAGAAATACATGACTGAAGCCCCGTTGTTGGCCAAACCTAGTCTTGGGGAGACTCTTTATTTATATCTGGCGGTATCTGAACAAGAATTGAGTGCTATTCTCATCCGAGAAGAGAATAATGTTCAAAGACCTATCTACTATCTGAGCAAGGTCTTACACGGAGCTGAATTGAATTACTCAACCATTGAGAAGTTTGCTTTAGCATTGGTAACTGCCTCGAGGAAGCTACGACCATACTTCCAAGCACAAAAGACTGAAGTCCTGACGGACCACTAGTTGAGGAACCTATTGCATATCCTGAAAGCAAGTGGAAGGCTGATCAAGTGGGCAATTGAGCTTGGAGAATTTGACATCACATATAAGCCTCGAACAGCCATAAAGGCTCAAGCATTTGCTGACTGCGTGGTTGAATGTACCATTCGCAACCAAGAAGTCGGGGGGCAGGAGATAGCAACCACCCTTGGAAGAGAGGATAAAGATGAGGAGCTTGTACCTGATCAGAAGGAATATTGGGTGCTCTATTTTGATGGAGCATCAAAAACAAAATCTAGTGGTAAAGGTTTAGTTTTGCAAAGCCCCGATGGGTTCACAGCTGAGTATGCCTTGAAGTTGGATTTTTCGATAATCAACAACGAAGCTGAGTATAAAGCCTTGATAGCCGGATGGGCTTTTTCCAGAATCATGAGAGTCAAGAACCTCAAAGTTTGTGGATATTCAAGACTGGTAGTCTCACAAGTGAATGGTGAATTTGAAGCTAAGGATGAAACTATGGCCAAGGACTTGAGAGTCGTGAAGGCCGTTATGACTCAATTTGATGAGTGTTGTGTAGAGCACATTCCGAGGGAAGAGAACGTTAAGGCCGATGCCCTCTCAAAGTTTGCTTCTTCTGAAATAGAGAATTATGTGAAGACTTTTTACCTCCAGGTCCTGAAGACCCCACCATCAATTCGAAATTGGTAGCACCAGTTGATGTAAGCTGAAGGATAGACCCTCTTAAAGCTCATCTTGAGACTGGTAGGCTCCCTGATAATGCCTTAAAGGCACAGGAGCTGTTAGTAAGAATAAAGGTCCTTTGTCACTCTATACTCAAAATCTTGAATCTCAAATCCTGACACAAAATTTCAGCCTTGATGGCTAAAAAGGCTGTCTGCCCCCAATCGAGTTCGACATTTGAGTTTAAGGACTTGAATCAAGAGCCGTCAATCGAATTCAAACCAAAGCAAGGTCCTGTAAGCATAAG
This sequence comes from Saposhnikovia divaricata, assembly GCA_036435485.1. Taxonomy (NCBI): domain Eukaryota; kingdom Viridiplantae; phylum Streptophyta; class Magnoliopsida; order Apiales; family Apiaceae; genus Saposhnikovia; species Saposhnikovia divaricata. The sequence continues at coordinate 125,602,839 of CM071598.1, forward strand.
AAGAAGGTTGGAAACCTAGAATCAAGATAAAGGGTTAACAACCAGCCAAAGCACACCAGACTTGAAGTCAAGTGCTGAGTGGCAAGAGAACTTCTTGAACGATCAACCGAGAAGCAAGACCTCCATCATATGTAGCAAGGGGGGCAAGAGCTAAGGGACTCCATCATTTTTACATGAGAGTTAAGGGTTGATGATAACCAATAACCATGAATGAATTCAAGGTTTAAAACCAAGGATTCAACAAGCGAGTTAAGGCCCACAAGGTCATGAAAGTTACGAAAGCCAATTTAAAGTGAAGGATGTATGTTTGGCCATTAACTTTAAATAACGACATGCGATGATCGGTCACTGACGTTGAGGTCCAAATATCGATTAATTGACGTTGAGGTACAAATATTGACGTTCATATATTGACGATGAGGTTCAAGGATCAAGCAATGGCCGACCGAGCTCTTGTTCCAGTCAATTGAAGTTGATGTTCGAAATGTGATGGTCAATGTGATGAACCGAGAGCCACAACTTTCAAAGTTGAGGCCACAACTTTCTAAGACCACGGATGGTTTTAGATCCTAGACCCGAGGTCCATAACTTTCTAAGACCACGGATGGTTTTAGATCCTATACCCGAGGTCCATAACTTTCTAAGACCATGGATGGTTTTAGATTCTAGACCCGAGGTCCATAACTCTCTAAGACCATGGATGGTTTTAGGTCCGGGCACCTTAGCCAACCACGAAGTGGCCGACCACCATGCCCGAAGGAGCAGCAGCCGACCACGAGGCCTAAGACCACATATGATTTTAGATCCTAGATCCGAGGTCCATAAATTTCTAAGACCACGGATGATTTTTGATCCTAGATCCGAGGTCCGTAACTTTCTAAGACCATGGATGGTTTTAGATCCTAGACCCGAGGTCCATAACTTTCTAAGACCACGGATGGTTTTAGATTCTAGACCCGAGGTCCATAACTCTCTAAGACCACAGATGGTTTTAGGTTCGGGCACTTTAGCCAACCACGAAGTGGCCGACCACCATGCCCGAAGGAGCAGCAGCCGACCACGAGGTCTAAGACCACGGATGATTTTAGATCCTAGATCCGAGGTCCATAACTTTCTAAGACCACGGATGATTTTTGATCCTAGATCCGAGGTCCGTAACTTTCTAAGAACACGGATGATTTTAGATCCTAGATCCGAGATCCATAACTCTCTAAGACCACGGATGGTTTTAGGCCCGGGCACCTTATCCAACCACGAAGTGGCCGACCACCATGCCCGAAGGAGCAGCAGCCGACCACGAGGTCTAAGACCACGGATGATTTTAGATCCTAGATCCGAGGTCCATAACTTTCTAAGACCACGGATGATTTTTGATCCTAGATTCGAGGTCCGTAACTTTATAAGACCACGGATGATTTTAGATCCTAGATCCGAGATCCATGATTCTTTTTAAGACCACAGATGGTTTTAGGTCCGGGCACCTTAGCCAACCACGAAGTGGCCGACCACCATGCCCGAAGGAGCAGCAGTCGACCACGAGGTCTAAGATCACGGATGATTTTCGATCCTAGATACGAGGTCCGTAACTTTCTAAGACCACGAATGATTTTAGATCCTAGATCCGAGATCCATGATTCTTTTTAAGACCACAGATGGTTTTAGGTCCGGGCACCTTAGCCAACCACGAAGTGGCCGACCACCGTGCCCGAAGGAGCAGCAGCCGACCACCACACCCGGGAAACGCCAGCCAACCACCAGCTGGCCGACCACCATGATTTGAAGGCCTTCGGCCGATCACCAGCTGGCCGATCACGGATTGCCCATAGATCCGGCCGATCACGGGTAGTCTGTGGTCCTGGTCCTCGATTTTTTGGTCGACTAAGATTGATTTTCAGTCCTACACGGGCTGTTGACGCTGTTTGGACCATATCTTGAGCTCCGGATATCAGATTTAGACGATCTTATAGTCCATGCGAAGCTCACTGAGTTTTCTACATTCTTGGAGAACCTCAGCCCACCATGGTTGGCCGACCAAGCTCCGGGAAGGGCATCAGCCGACCAAGACTGATTTTCAGTCCTACACGGGTTGTTGACGCTGTTTGGACCATATCTTGAGCTCCGGGCATCAGATTTGGACGATCTTACAGTCCACGCGAAGGTCTCTGAGTTTTCTACAATCTTGGATACCATTAGCTGACCACCAACTGGCCGATCATGGTGTTTTGAGGGGCTTTGGCCGACCTCCGACTGGCCGACCACGGATCGCCCATAGATCCAGCCGATCACGGGTGATTTGTGGTCCTGGTCCTCGAGTTTTCTTGACTAACCAAGATTGATTTTTAGTCTGGGTCCTCGAATTGGTGTTTAACTTCAATCTTGATGTGCTGAACATGAAAATCAATAAGAAGCCGAAATTAAAATTTAGCACCGCTAGCACCGTTTAGTGCTGTTAGCGCTGCCTAGCGTCGTTTAGTGCCTTTTAGCACTGCTTAGTGCCGTTAGTACCATTTAGTGCTATTAGTGCCGTTAACACCATTTAGCACCACTAGCACCGTATAGTGCCATTAGCGATGCCTAGCGCCGTTTAGTGCTGTTTAAGCGCTGTTTAGTGCCTGTTAGCACAGTTTAGTGCCAATTAGCACCGTTTAGTGCTGTTTAAGCGTTGTTTAGTGTCTGTTAGCACAGTTTAGTGCCGATTAGCACCGTTTAGTGCTGTTTAAGCACTTTTCAGTGCCTGTTAGCACAGTTTAGTGCCGATTAGCACCGTTTAGTGCTTCTTAAGCGCTGTTTAGTGCCTGTTAAGCACCGTTTAGTGTCGATTAGCACCGATTAGTGTCGTTTAAGCACCGTTTAGTGCCGATTAGCACCGAGTAGTGTCGTTTAGCAACGTGAGTGCCATTTTATCCTTTTAACATTGTTTAACACTGTTTAAACATTGTTTAAGGCTGTTTAGCACCGTCTAGTGCCGTTTAGCGCCGTTTAGTGCCGTTTTATGCCGTTTAACGTCGTTTAAACATTGTTTAAGCATCGTTAAGGCTGATTAGTGCCGATTAGCATCGAATTAACATTGTCGTGAATGCTTCTGTCGCTCCACGCTTTACATAAAGATAATACTCGTGAAACACTAGTGTACAAAGATGAACCCTGACCCAAGTCTCGAAAAAGGCCGTTAAAACTTCAAGGAAAACCTGATCAGTTTTCCTAGAAGTTGGGGGCAAATGATATGGGCTAAAAGTAAGCCCTAAAGACACATTTAATGTGGCATTAATTAGACCCGGAATGGTCCAAACGTGGGGCCCACCAGATGGGCCCAAACCCTATTTATAATATTAATTTCGTAATTAATATTAAGGGTAATAAATAGCTCAGCAAATAAAAGTCAAACAAGGATATTACTCTTGCCTGACTTAGCCTCCAAGATACATATTTCAACATGGAAACTGATTCCTATAAGGAAGAGATCTAGAACCTTCCTCAAGGAAGACTTGTCCAGCAAGTCTCTGACTCCTACCATAATTCTAGGGCTTCTCAGCCTATATAAAGGGTCTAACCCCTCATCTCAGAACTACGTTTTGGCTTAATCTTCGAATAAGGACATGCAAGCCACTGCGTCCTAGGTGAGCTCTCGCCGCCATAGCCTCGAGGGCACCATCACCTAGAACTACGTCTTGGCTTGATTCTCAATACGAGATACGTAGGCATCTTGTGAGGACCGATCAGTCTCGAAACACAAGCACAGCCATTAAAGCACGAAGCTCACGAACCCTAGCATTAATTACAATTCGTAACCTACTTTTTATTCCACAACAACCATGAAGAATGTGACGGGCATATGAACATTGTAAGAACAAATGAGTACCTGTCTCCAAACCTCCAACACAAAAATAACAGTGGGTGGACAGCTACATACCAAAACCATGTAATCGCATGAGTGTGTGCAACCTGCCATATATGGCAAAGAATCCAATTGTGGTAGGCATATCTCACGACTACCGGCTTCAGCCAAACACTAGTGTGCCATGGGACTTGCCCTCCTCTCGTACTGATACACTCCCAAACTCATTAACCATAAATTAAATCAAACGTCACCACCATGTCTTTTGTTACTCCTATAATTATTTGTCCGATATTATTCCATTGTAGTTCAATATCATTAACGCATACCCTTCTTTAATTAACACCAATTTTGTTCGAGCAAAGTATGGATCATGATTCCTATTTGTTGTGGTTCCTAGATGACAAATCGATCAATTATAATATCTCAAGGATACTATCTTATAATAACTCAGCGGTACTAACTTAGAATAGATCAAAACAATCACTTTAAGTTCTTGGCCATCTTCTGGGCAGAGTCGCATGTCACTCATGCCACCGAACCATAACAAGCATCCACTTCCCCATATGTACAAAATTTGTACTCGTGTTTATGTACAAGATTTGTACTCGTGTTTGGCAATTCTACCCCATTTTACACTAAATCATAGATTGCATATTGCAACAACAAGAATACATTGCCTTAAGGCCTGTAGAGCATATGGCAATGACTTTGCAAAATTTGGTCGTTGCATCCATACAGCAACACAATACAACATACAATGTTTTTGACACCATACAGCAACACAATCAAATCATTGCAACAAAATTCAGTAGCAACATTTTAGGCTCTATAGCAACGATTAAAAACTATTGCAGTGGCATAAGAGAGTAGTGAATTGACACTTTATGGTAACATCTCTGAGACCAATTGCAATGATATTTATTTTATAGATTAATGCAACATATTTTGACCAAGGTTATAAAAAGCGGGAATCGGTGTTGTTCAATAAAGTCACGGAACATCGATTTATCGGATATTCGGGGACTAATCGGAATGATTCATCGGGCCACCAATCGGAATCAATTTAATATTATTTTTAACATTTATAATTACTTTTATATATATAATATAGACTTAAGCAACTATTTAATGAAATTTTAAAATAAAATTGAAACACCGAAAAACAAAATTGTAAAATAAATAATTAAATTCACTTGCATGTATTTAATAAGTTTTAAATAGTACAAAAGTATTCAGTAGTAGATGCTGAAGATTTCTACCCAAACTTCAATTTCGAGAACTAAAAAAAAAGAGTATTATTTTTACATTACAATTTATAAAAATTTTATTGTTTCCAGTTTTTTTTTTAATTTTTTGAATTTTCACATTATTTTTTCCTTCAAAAAAAAGTTGACCGATTAATTCCGATTATTGACTGAATTAGCCGATTTTTGATCGATTTTATCGCGAACGGTGATTAATTGCTGATTAATCCCGATTAATCACCATTTTTTATAACATTGATTTTGACCCTACTGTAACATTTTTTCTAAAAAAAAAACAGTAAGTTCATGCTGGTAATACAATACACCAAGGGAATTTATAGCCAAAAATCTAAGTATCATCATTTCATAAACCAAGGCAACTTTATGTCAAAAATCCATCTACATATATTTGTTCAAAGTAAAATAAAGTTACAATTCTTATACATCAAATTTTTCTCAACAACGATTACATCGGAAAACCAAAATAAAGTTAAAAACTACAAATGCAGATTGCTTTTTCCATATATTTGTGCTTGGCGTTTGCAAATCAACAACGAGAAATCCTTGGTGAGCCTAAAAAAGTATTGCACCTTATGTCCGACAATGCATATGCCTGCAAGTACAAAATTATTAATTATATTGTTAAAGACCAAAGAATACATAGTGCCAAAATTAAGAAATGTTTCAATTATTATCCCATTCATATGATTGATGATCCCTGGCAGGATGGCATTATCTCTTTAGTGAACTTATTGTAGACATATACGATCTCTAGATCTATGATACCAGCGTAGACATGAAACCTGTAAATGACAAAAATAATTGCTCATGGTGATTATTTTAAACCATAGACCACACACACACACACACACATACACACACACACACACACACACACACATATATATATATATATATATATATATATATATATATATATATATATATATATATATATATATATATATATATAGGGAAAAGAGTATCTAAAGCACACAATAGAGAAGTTCTCTATTAGTGCGGCTTAAAATATGATAAATTAATTATTATTTGAACAATCCCACCGTACAGATGTTAAATTCATACAAAAATACGTGAATGTACAAATTTTCTTGTAATTTAATTATTTGGAACTATAAATTTATAGCAATAAAATTATGATAAATCTGTGTCATTGAATATATATAGAAAATAGTATTATTATAAAAGTGATGCTTCACTATTTCACATATAATAAAAATTTGTGTACAATGTTATTTCGACATAAACTTTTCATCCGTACGGTTGGATTATCAAAAATAATAATAAAATATATGATTTAAGGTGCACTAATAGAGAACTTCTCTATTGTGTGCTTTATATATATATTGATAGCTTTAAACAGAATGTTATCAGGTCCTTTGGTGGTTGCTGAAAACTAATACATTTACAACTGAAAATCTACATTGACAGTATATATATATAATAAAAGAATTTAAGTGTAGCTTTACTAATAATAACATAACTAGTATCATATCGCGATTTTGATGGCCGTTGAACAAGCTTCAACTACTTTAGATAATAACTTTTGATGGCTGTTGAACAAGAATAATAAGTTTACACACGCTCAAGAATTAATAGATTCAGAATAATCATGTAATAGAGAAATGAGTGTAACGAAAAAATTTAAAGTGGAATCATATTCAGACCTGGCTTGCAACACCCAATGATCTTACTGCAGACTTATCAATCATTGCATGAACCTTCTTCTTTAGATCTTGTTAGGTCCTGTAACATTGTAGAAGGGGAGGTTGAATACAATCTATACCTTTTTATCGAAATTTGTCCGGTTGATTTAAACTTGGTTTAAATTAAATGAAACAAAGTTCAAGTTAAATATAACGATATATTAAACTTGAGGATTGTTACAAATACAGTACAGTGTAATATCTAGTTAATAAAAAAAAATTAGAAAATTCGACATGAACTTTTCTATATATGTTAATAAAAATTGAGATATAAATTAGGAGTAAAAACTCGCTAATTGTACAAGAGATACAAATGATTTCTATGGGATAAAATATTAAGAAGACTAAGAACTTGATTTTATACGAATTAATCTAACTCTTGCTGTTCTTCAGAGTTTTGTTGAGAGAGAAGAGAGTACTGGGTGTTTTGATTTTTATATTGAAGTGATAAAAGATCTAGCTGCATCTGTTGATTTATCATGATGTTTTAATGAAACATTAATCCTTCTGCCTTCTTTTTAGAACAAATGCCTTGTACTACCTTTGAAAAGACAATTAGTAATACCCTCATAAATACTTTCGATACTACCTTTGCTGTAATACTCTAACAAAAACATTCGGTTGATTTGTTAACAACTGAACTGCTGCCAAACGGAAACCAACCGCAAGAAGGAGACTGAAATGCACGGCGTGGCTTTTGTTGGCTTCTCCATGGCGCGTGGACTGCACGCGGAAGGCAGGAGTTTGAAGAAGTTTTGGCCGACCGCTTCCATGTGATTGATAGTTCTTTTGTTTCTTTTTTTTTTTTGTCGAATTCACTTTGTTTCAACTTTTAATTACTCCGCCGACTAATTTCCTTCTCTTGCATATTAAAACCAGTAAGACCTGTTAAATTATTTCGGTACTACCTTGACATGGCTACTACTACCTTCTGCAAGACCTTTCCAGAAAGGTAGTAATAGAACAAATTCTGACTTAATCAATTAAATGGTTATTTAATAATTCATTTAATTGATTTTCTTTTACATAATAATTCTGAAATGATTAATCAAGTAAATATTTTAATGAATAAATTAATTCTGATTGAATTAATTTATTAATAAAATTAATCACATAATTTAGTTAATGGAAGGAGAATTAATATGAGTCCTTTAATAGCCAAATCTCTTCCTTGAACCACTGAAACTAATAAAAAATTACCACTGAATTTTCTGCTGCCGCTCGATGCACGGTCTGGTTCATGAACGACTAACTTCAATGACAGTTCTTTACTGTTGACTTTAAGTTGTGGTTCTTTTCTCTTCTAAACTTTCTCTTCAACTTCAAGTCTGTAGATTGACTTTAATCTTTTTCAGTAAGTCTTCAAGTCTGTAGATTGACTTTAATCTTTTTCTCTGACAGATTATAGAATCTGAGATTCCTTGACAGTCTATATATTGTTTACTGTTACAATCTTGTTTAAGTTGAGTAAGCGATCAACAAAAATACATATACTCTATTGCTACAAGCAGGTTAAGGAGATTTGAACCTGTTCTGGAGCACCATCTAGAACTAATTAAGGAAGCAAAAAAATCTCACATACAAGAGTAAACACTAACTTTTCTTTCTTCTTGAATCTGATAACGAAAATTTACTATTAGCTTTGGCGATAAAACAATCAAGATAAGTCACAAATATGATTAAGATTTTATCCACCTTATAACTGGAACTAAAATGAACTGGTAGTGAAAATGTTTTGCTCAAACTATATAATATTATAATTTATTCCCAAGTTAATTTTAATGTAGATTGCAGATTGTAGAAAGACAGAGTCAGCAATTCTGCCATTTATGATTGTACCAATCATAGCAACAATGGTTAGAAAGGAACCAAACATCGAATTCTAAAAAATGGTAGTAGAACATACATCTTAATTCTCAATTAGAATAGAGTTGATAGAATTTAAATAAATTCAATAATTAAAAAGGGCAAAAAAAAAAAAGCTAATGTTAAATTTAAATCTTTCCTTAAAGCAGATTGAGCAGGTGCTGAGTATCCCACCTGTAACCATAAAATAGAAATAGTTAAAGATATATTTTCAATTTTTTTATCAAATAATTACGTATTTTCAAATTTTTATACTGAACAAAAATAAGAGTGTCACAATAGAATTTGTTTAAACATCATTTTTCATTCGATCACTTCAAATCTAGTTTGTGTATGATAAAATGATAGGCTATAACCAATCCCGACTGGGCTCGACCCAAGGTCGCCCTATGATCGGCCACACCCAGTCCGGATTGGGCTCAAGCCACCTAAACCTGCAACCCAGGCCCAAGATGCATGGGAGTATGGCAGACATGAATCATTACAGGGGTCCTACATGACAATGATAGATAAGGGAATCCTAGGATTGGCACAATCATGTCCTTGTCAAACCATGTGCCGACATGTTCGGGGCACACGCCACCACAGACATCACCTGGGAAGGTGGGAATTACCAGTAGCGGACAAGTGTCCTATCTACCTCGGATCCAACGCTCATGATTGCAGGTACCAACCCCTAAACCCTAATCCTTTGCCTATAAATAGACCAGGAGAAAAAGGTGTAGGAGTTACATTCTCTTTACACACACTCATATACACACACCCTCCATAATTAGATACTCTAGTCCTTATCTTCTATTCTCCAAAGCCGTCACTTATTCTCATGTCGGAGGCACCGCGGGGCTCAAACCCCCATCCGGTGTTGTTTTGCAGGCACCCAGCCACCAGTTTCTCCTCCTACCAGGCATGGGAATGGCGGAGGAGGCACTAGATCGGGTCTTGGAGTTATCATTGGTGCTAGAAGGAGGGGTGTGCTCCGTCCTTTGGGTCCTTTGGTCTCGGTGCCACATGACTCGTCTACATCAACAAGCTCTCGAAAGAGAGCCCGAAACAAAGTTGTAAGATCTCAAATCACCATAAAAACTTTGTCAAAGATGTCACCTTTACAAATTTCTTAGCTATGTGTGCACGTATTCAGCGTTATCTAGCCTCTTTAGCCTAGATTTTTGATAAAGTTACGATTTTAGCCTGATGTGATAAAAAATAGAAATGATTGCAAGCGCACAATCTCATTTTAGTAATTTTAGATTCGATCCACAGGGACTTACTTTATTTTCGCGAACCTTAATTCTTAATTTAATCGAACTAGAAAAATTAATTTTTGAGAATTGTTTTGATTAAACCAATCTAACAAATAAGACAAAATATAATTAATAAAACGAAATTAAACAAATTAAACACAAACAAGGAGATAAAACTAACGCAGGGACATGATTTATGGGCCAGATAACAAAAATTGAACCAGTACTTGAGTCAAAGGAAATTAACAAAGTTAGTATTGAATTTGATGTAAAATGGTGGCCACGATAGTACAAGAAACATGAAGGCTAATAAGACGAAATAGCTAATTAATGACAATGAACTGGATGGCTGTGGACATGTACTAGCAGCGGAAAACATGTAATATCTAAAATTGTAAATTACAATTAGCAAATTAAAATAAAGAAATGCTAGAATTAAAAAGATTAAGTCACTAGCTTTACTTTAAATGACGAAAATTAAATGACACAAACATATTAAAATTGACAAAATTACAACTAGCAAATAACAAACCTTACGTCTCAAGATTTTGATAAAATAAAAATGACAAACGACCTAAACAGAAGCTATCTAAATGAATATCCGAGTGTAAAATAGAAACAGTAAAAAGAAAGAAAAGCAATAGGTATTCCATGAGTCATGACAGATGCTATTTTAATTTAATGAACCAGGAGATGATAGCTTAAAGACTTGCCGACAACTAAAAAGATGAAATGTGAGGTAACATTAAAAATAAATGTAAAGGGGCTCTTTTCAATCACAAGTGGTTAGCATATTTGCTACTTTATCCACTTGTAAAATTGAAATGGGTCATAGCCAAATTATTAAATGAAGAGAGCAAGATGTAAGGAAAGAGTGAAAATTTGCATTAATAAAAGGGAAGTGTTTACAAGATGGAGGCTACAAAATTTAGGGTAAGTAAAAACTAAAATGTACTAAAAGCAAGCAAAAGGAGCCAGCAAGAAAGAGAAAGTAAAGTAAAGTGCTAATTGATTCTTCTCCTGCTCTCCCTTTTCCTGCGTGTGCCCCCTTCTATTTATAGGCCAGCCTTCATCCTTCAGTAAACATCGGCTGAGAGCTTTCACATGGATACATTGACAATTTATCAAAATCTTTATTTTTTTTCCTACCATCAAATCCGTGTTAGGTGTTGAAGAGCTAGAATCTTTTGACAATCACATACCACAATTATTACAACACTCCCCCTTGATTGTCAAATGCAAGTTATTTCAAAGACTGATTATCTCGTTAAAACCTTGCAAGGAAAAACCTAGAGGGATAAAAAATTTCCTTCTTTCATTTTAGTCCTTTTTCTTCCTCTTTTGTCCTTCTTTGCACTTTATTTCTTTATTTTCCTCGAATTTCCTGAAATGCAACAAAATAATTTATTAAAATACGATTTCAAACAATAAATAGGTAATAAAAATATGCAAAATATGCACTTATCAAATGCCCCCATACCTATCTTTTGCTCGTCCTCGAGTAAAACAAAAATAAAAATGCAGAATAAAAAAACTATACTCACTGTCGTAGGAATCACGGGTAATTTTAGGTTTACCAACCCGTTAAACTCATAGACGATCTCTACAAGAGGAGTGTTGTCTCATAAGGGTTTACAAAAGATATACCCATAAAATCTTTGAGATAAATCCGCAAGTATCCAACTTTCCTCTTTGAATCTAGCTTTCATTGGTGTCAACAAAACAATTTTGTAGGAAAACATATACCTTAAAGTTTATTCTAATAATAGCCAAGTTATAGGTTCCCACAATCCATTTCTATCGACTCTAAACGTTTTCAAAAAATCCAAGGTGTATAGTGAATTTAAGGTCTTTGATGGATAAGTGCATACGAATATTTTCTCTTTTTCAACCAATATGGAACTGACCCAATCTCTATCAAAACAAGTATTTAGCCAAATTTCACGTTCTTAGTAGTTAGACCGACTGTGCAATGGTTGAGGTCCCAAAAGACTTTTGCATCGATACCCATTTAGCGAGTTTTAGGTCAACAATCCCATATCACAAAGGACCTTAGGTTGCTAGGCACAAAGTCCCCTCAGACTTACTTACTCGGGTTATCAATGAGCCCAACCTAGCTGATTTCCCTACTAAGAATTTATTATTACAAAATTACACTAGCACTCTACAATTACAAAAATTTATTGACTTTTTTTTCTCTCTTTTTTTCTCTTTTCTTTTTCTTTTTTTCTTTTTTCTTTTTTTTAAGACACTATAGGGACAAATCTCGCAAAGGTTTGATTCGACATTGTTCTAACATGTGGGTTCTCTCTCAGGTATTGAATAACATTCCTATACAATTTTTCCATCAAAAGTCTTGTGCAAATGTGTCGTCTTGGACTTTTAATCAAAAATTTGTTCGACACAAGTTTCATGAGGAAAACCTTACTTGACTACGTTCAAATTATCTAAAGGCATTATACATATAATTTTTAAAAATAGTTAACACCAACTAGTTCTAAAGTTCAAAGAGCGGGAAGGACAACTAAGCTAAAATATCTCTATTTTTGGATTTTTAAAATTATTAATTTTTTTGGATTTTTCAATTTTATGTATTTACACTAAAACCCTCCCCCATACCTAAATCATGCATTGTCCTCAATGTATGTAAATGCAAGAGAAATGAGAAAAGGAGAATGACGAGATAATACCTGACAAGGGATGACGGAGACGAACGAAAAAAAAAAAAACTAATTAACACGACTCTCGCACACATTCCTCCTCCATACCTATCTTTCACGAGGGGAGGCAAAGGAATAAAACGGAATCAGCCGATGCCGGTGGAAAATTGGGGTGCAGCTTTGAAAAAGAATCAAGACAGTTTTGAAAATTTTGATTAGAAAATACTTTCTCAAGCAACATGGAATTATTCAACCTTATGGAACAAGTGTCACTAATGTTCTCCCTAAACCAACTTAAGGCTTCTTTATTTTGTCTAAGAAAATTAGAGACAATGAAAGTTTGGTTATGGGTTAAATACCTAGGAATGACATAAGAAAATGATCCATCTTTTCCTAAGGGCTGTTAATCAAACTCGGGATGATACAAAATTGAGTCAAATGCAGGTGGTGTTCCTACGGGACTCTTAACAACGGCCTCAACATTAACAACCTTGGGTGGGGTCTCCCACTTAGAACAAATGTCATATAACTCTCTCAGCATCTCTTCCGAGGTCATATCCCTTAACGACTCATTATACGCTTGATTCGACGCATAGTTGACTTTAAAATCCTCATTGAGAAGAGACTCAATCTCACTATCCTCAAAGCTAGACCATGTGACAAACTTGTTGACAACATTAACCCCTTTTGATTCTTCATAAAGCTCATTGGGTTCTTTTCCTACATTGAAAATGTTAAGGTCAATGGTCATGTTACCAAAGGTGAGTTTCATCGAACCATTCTTACAATTGATCAAGGCATTGGATGTAGCAAGAAAAGGTCTTCCTAGAATGATAGGGATTTGGTTCTTAGGATTCGTGACGGGTTGTGTCTCGAGAACGACAAAGTCAACTAGGAAGATAAAATCACCAACCCTAATTAAGACTTACTATCCCCTTAGGCATTTTGACAGAACGATCTGCTAGTTGAAGTGTCATATTCGTCTTTTTAAGTGCACCTAACCCTAAGGCTTGATAGACCGAAAATGGAAGAAGATTCACACTCGCTCCTAAGTCAAGTAAAGCTTTATCCACAAAGGTATCGCCTATGACGCATGAAATTGTAGGACAACTGGGGTCCTTATATTTCACGGGAATTTGATTTGAAAGAATTGAACTAACCTGAGAGGTCAAAAAGGCTTTCTTAGGAACGTGGGTGGTGCGCTTGTGAGAACACAGATCTTTTAGACACTTGGCATAAGAAGGAATTTGTTGAATGACATCTAAAAGAGGAATGTTGATCTCGACTTGGTTAAAGACTTCCAAAATCTTATCTACTCGAGACGATTGCTTATTAGAAATGAGTCTTTGAGGATAAGGAGCTTTAGGTTTAAAGACATGTTCACTAGGTTCTTCGGGAATGGATTTTGAAGATGAAGGTTCAAGAGGTGAAGGTGGTGTACTAGATGACTTGAGAGGCTCGGGATTTGGGAGTTGTGTGGAGTGATCAAGGCTAGGGTTCGGTTCAACATCGGACTCTTCTTCTTTGTGAGACTTGACACCTACTTGATTATCAACTTGATTTCCTGTCCTTAAAGAAATGATGGCGTTAACATTTTTATGAGGTCTTTGGTTGAGAGGAAATTTGGGATTGACTCGGGAACTTGTTTCTCTCTCGCTCACACATGGTGTTCGCTAATTGACCCAATTGAACCTCTAACTTAGATATGGCTTGAGCATTAAGATTCAATACTTGCCTATCTTGAGTTATGGTTTGCATGAAATTATTTTGAGATTTCAACAAAGCCTTGATACTCTTTTCTAAGGAATTAAGTCTCTTATCCGACTCATGAAAGACGGGAGGATGGGCGGATGCTTGAGTTGGATAAGGACCTTGATTTTGAGTTGGGTAAGAGTTCGGCTTTTGAAAAGAAGGTGGCGGAGATTGGTAATTTTGACCTTGACTCCATGAAAAATTCGGGTGGTTCTTCCACCCAGGATTGTGGTAGGAGCAAAAGGATCATTCCTTTGGTTTGGTTGAAACATGGCATTGACTTGCTCACACTCGGGAAAGTTCGGCAAACCTTGATTATAATTCGAGCACATAGACACTTGTGAGGGGGCCTTACTAGTTTTTAGGGCTTCGAGTCTTCTAGTTAGAGTAGCTAATTTGGCATCGGTTGCAATCGAATTTCCAATCGAATGTGAACCCCTAAATGATGAACTAGATGATTCGTTTGACTTATTCGGTTCCCTAGTAGACTCCCACAACATCATCTTTTTCGCTAATTCCTCGAAAAAGGCCCACCCTTCGTCCTCATCTTTCTCCATGAATTTACCTTGGCACATAGACTCTAATAAGGCGGTTGTTTGACTATCTAAGGCTTCGTAAACAATTTTGCAAAGTCTCCATTTTTCTATTCGATGGTGGGGGCATTGTGATAAAAGGCTTTTAAAACTATCAAAATATTTCTAAAAAGACTCATTTTCCTTTTGATGAAATTGATTTATTTCGTTTGTAATCCTAGTAGTCTTATGGTTTGGAAAATATTTTTTTAGAAACATTACCACAAATCCCTCCCACGTGGAAATAGAATTAACAGGAAGACTATACAACCATTTCTTAGCATTTTCTTTCAAAGCGAAGTTGATAAGTCCAAGCCTAATGGAGTCTTCGGTCAATTGTTGGAGTTTTTGTAGGGCACAAACCTCCTCAAATTCATGAAGGAAAAGATACAGATCCTCACCCTCACTCTCGGTAAACTTAGGTAACATGCTAATGTGATGACCTTTAATCTCAAAGTTATTACCATTAACCGGTGGAAGAGTGATACAAGAAGGTTGGGTCGATCGGGCGGGATAACAACGATCCTTAAGAGATACTGCCATGGTAACTACGGGGTCAAGTATTTCTACGGGTTTGGATTTCGAAGAGGATGAACACTCAATTGGTCTTACTAACCTAGAAGAATTATCTCTAACCCAAGTAGTGTGCATAAACAGAATTGTAAGCAAGTAGCAAATAATTGCGAAAAATTAAACGCACAAAAGAAAAAAAAAGAAAGAAAAAAAATAATCAAAAGAAAAATTCTAGACCTAGGGTTCCTTAACAAAATAAACTTACCTTGCTCCTAACTTTAAGGACCACCAAAAATTCGGTAAATCAATAATTATTCAAACTGATTTGGCCAGGTAGGTGCAAGCATTGCCAAGAGGCTAAACACCGGCCTAGACACCAAATCCTAATTGGCCAGGTAAGCTTTCGCTTGCCTAGACACCAAAAAATTGGAATAATTAATGATTACGTCGTTTCTTAGGTACCTTCCTAATTGAGCGCGAAAATCCTATGGGCCATGTCTAATTTAATTTTATTAAGGCTAATGGCATGCAAAATGATGAATTAATTGTTGTGGGCCAAGGAAAGAGTGATGAAATCTCTCCCCTTATCTTATGAGTGGTTTTGCCCTTAAGATTTATTAAAAATGATGCAACAAACAACGAAATTATTTAAAAACTATAAACAATTATGGATGCATTAAACTACGTGTCCTAAATTCTAGAGAGAAAAAAAATTAACGTACCTTTGGGTCTTCCAGCGATCACTAAAATTTATAAGGTACGAAAAATTAAAAACAAGAAAATAAAAATCTAGATGATGTGCCCTAAGTGATTAAATGCATGATGCAACAATTATGTAATTTCTAACTAATTTTTTTGGATTTTAAATTTTCAATTTTTTTGTGATTTTTTTGATTTTTTTTTATTTTTTGTGACTTTCTAAAATAATAAAAAGGCGAAAAGAGAGAAATACGGGTTACCGAAGCACGGTTCCAAAAATTCTCATTTTTTTCCAAGCTTCGAGAGGAGATTCCCGAAATTTCCAACTTTCCTAAAAAAATGAGACAAAAATAAGACAAGTAAAACTAATCCGAAAAATTTAAAATTAAGTAGCGAAAAATTATAGTCCCCGGCAGCGGCGCCAAAAACTTGATGTGCTAAAAAATAGAAATGATTGCAAGGGCACAATCTCATTTTAATAATTTTAGATTCGATCCACAGGGACTTATTTTATTTTCGCGAACCTTAATTCTTAATTTAATCGAACTAGAAAAATTAATTTTTGAGAATTGTTTTGATTAAACTAGTCTAACAAATAAGACAAAATGAAATTAATAAAACGAAATTAAACAAATTAAACACAATCAAGGAGATAAAACTAACGCAGGGACATGATTTATGGGCCAGATAACAAAAATTGAACCAGTACTTGAGTCAAAGGAAATTAACAAAGTTTAATATTGAATTTGATGTAAAATGGTGGCCACGATAGTACAAGAAACATGAAGGCTAATAAGACGAAATAGCTAATTAATGACAATGAACTGGATGGTTGTGGACATGTACTATGTAACACCCTCACTAATCAATATTAAGATTATATGCTTTTATAATTAATTAAACATTAATATAGAAGAAATTTTAGAAAATTCGGCATGATGTGTTCGTAAATAGGACTAACCACCTGCCCAAATCAACCAAACCAACCAACTAATACTAAAACAGTTCACTTGCGTGATAATAACAAAACCATAGAGAATTATATCTACACCAACCAAGACCGCTCACAGGCCACAGTATGAAGCAACTACTAATTAGCTATTACAACCCAATACTGAATAAAATAATATACAACTCCATATGATAAATAATCTGTCTACTAATACTGAAATGACATGAAGTAGGGTGATAAGCTCACTACCCATCCCACCACCTCGACTCTCTGGCTGCCTCTATGGCTACCCCAACCAGACGGTCCACTCCTTCTAGACATCTTCGTGCTTAGCTGAGGAAACAGAATTAGCAAGCAAGTGAGCTAAAATGCTTAACAAGTATATATATAATTAAAAGCATAGACAAACTGAAATGTTTACAAGTCTGTCAAGAATTAACAATCAACAATATATAAGCTCAACTGAATGATACGTCTTTTTTTTTGTCTGGATCATAAAATAGGAGAGGATTAGACTATCATGCATTTTATAAATAAAACCAATCATAAGGTTAGGCTGCTGATCAGTCACGCACTAACCCCGGACAAACGCACACAGCAATGTCCTTAATGGATCCACGGCACACATTGGCCTTAATAATTTCTGACCACGAATCTGGTCCGACCCTTACGGTCCACATTTTAAAAAAACTAACAGTCCAATCCTATAACTAGACATCAGGTGTCGGAACAATCGACCACCTCAACTGCCAAACACCCTGGACACTTTCGTTCCAGGTCAACGTCTCAAATCTCGCAAAATGAAATAAGGTCGGGTACTTTCTGACCTAGGTATCGACAAGTTCGATATATATACAAGGGGTATGGATGTAATTCAAGCCACTAAAAGAATCAACAAAATCAATATAATCGAGTCGGGGTATAACAATTTAATATTCGAAATTAAGGGAAATTAATGGAACAATTATAACAATGATAATTCGAACGAGCATATGAATCAAGTTATAATAATCATAATTCACTTGAAAGATAAGTGAAGTAATTTACTTGCCTTAACCAGGAAATAACAAGATAAGAAGAGTCTTTACGTCCTCAGCTTTAGCTTTCCCTTTATCCACGGGATCTACACACAATATAACACTATTTTAGAATTCTACACAATATTCGCTAATCAATATCAAAATTTAACTTAAGCTACCCCCGCGAATAATCTCCTAATTTACATATATTTAACTATATACCAACATTATATAAGCCACTGATAAAATATTTAATCATAAATGGTACATTACCACATAATCGATCAGTCAGTTTTAAAATATGAAGCCCGACTCAAAATTTATGCAAGTTATATAATATTATACATACACATTTTAAAGAAATAAATTAAGATTTTTAGAAAAATTTTGACGGTATCCCCTTTATACGGGGGACTGCCAGTCGGGATACAGCCGACACAACCAACACAATCATCAATTACCAATCAACTCCATATTTCGACTAACTTCCCAATTCATTATAATCTCAATCCAATACAGTTTAAATAATTAATACTAAATCGATATTAAATTACAATTTATTACGTAAATATTAAATGTAAATACTTGGCTCAGAAAATCATCATCATCGCCAATTACCATCGACTCAATTTATTTTTTAATATCATTGTCGATGGGGCAAAGTCCCGGAGGTACCCTAACTCGGGTTTCCAATCACGAAACTCTACCAATTAATTCGCATATCACACTTGAACCAAAAGTCATCATAAATTTTCATAATCAGGCAAGACAAAAGAATCGAAATTCAACAATTATCTCGAACCCATTAATATTTTAGAACCAAAAGTTTCGGTTCTCAGCAATTCGCACCACAAGCTTAACAGATAGAATCAAACATCACAAGGCAGGCACCACAGTAGCAGGAAACTTAACAGGAATTTGCACACACACACACCCATTTCAACTCGCATACACAGTATACACGCAGTACACTAACAGCAGGAGCACAGAGCAGTATACGCAGCAAGAGACACACACAACTCATCACACACGCACGTTGTTACACTCACACCAACACGCCAAACTCACGCACGCAGTAATCAAGGACACTACACACACAGAGCTCGATGTACACACATACACACAGCGAAATAAAGATTTGGGGGAAGGAAGGGAAATGGATGATTTCTACTCGCAAGAACTGAATTAAGCGAATTGTAAAATGGAAGAATGGGTGAGATTTCAAGGAATTAAAAGAGAGGATTTGACGAGAACCTTCGAGAGAATTGATCGAGAGAGATTGATGTCTTCTGATTTGGGTAATAAAACTGATTTAGGGATTTGATGTTATAAAGGATTTGGGGGAAAATTCTAAAAAAAATATTTCATGAGCATTTTTTAAATAGAAATCATAAAAAAATCATATTTGTAAAATTATAATTAAATACAATGGATGGAATATTATATTTAAAAATTTAAAAATGAAGAAGGTAAAATTACGATCACCCATACATTTTTAAAATATTTTTAGGATTAAAAACGAATTAAATATGGATTTTACAAGATTAAATCCTTAAATCGGAAAATAATTCGTAAAATCATTTTAAAATTCTCAAAACCAAAAATAATTCATCCAATATTTTTAAAAGTCATATAAACTAGTAAAATCAATAATGAAAAAGATTTCAGGATTTTTGCTAATCCCGAAGATTTTATAACATTCACTGAAGATAATTATAACACAATTAAATAGGAAATAAATTCCCAAAAATATAATTAAAAATAGCCGGGCTCACACAACACATACAAAACATCAACTAGGCCCCCAAATATTATTTCACAGATACTTCACCTCCTCAACCAATTTATACGCCACATAATTCACATTTAATATAAAATAAATAATTTTAGAAATAAAAAAATTCTGAAAATTTCTAAGGCGTTATACCCTTCCCCCCTTAAAAGGATTCTGTCCCCAGAATCTCACCTAAGTGAATAAGTGAGGATAATTCTCAAGCATGTCGCTTTCAAGCTCCCAAGTTGATTCTTCCACTTTGGGGTTTCTCCACAAAACTTTTACTATAGGAATTGTCTTAGTTCGTAGGACTTTCTCTTTACGATCTAATATCTTAATAGGTTGTTCCACATAGGATAAATCTGGCTGAATCTCTATCGGCTCATATTCAATGACATGATTAGAGTCCAGATGGTACTTTTTAAGCATTGATACATGAAACACATTGTGAATATGTTGCATGTGAGGCGGTAGGGCTAACTCGTAGGCAACTTTTCCAACCTTCTTCAAAACCTCAAAAGGCCCGACAAATCTTGGACTTTATTTTCCTTTCTTACCAAATCTTACTAACCCCTTCCACGGAGATACTTTCAACAAAACTTGTTCTCCTTCTTCGAATTCCATATTCTTTCTAGCCAAATCAGCATACTTTTTCTGTCGGTTCTGAGCTGTCACTAATCGTTTCTGAATAAGTTGAACTACTTCCTTGGTTTGCTGCACTAACTCTGGTCCGAGTATCTTTCGCTCGCCAACTTCTTCCCAGTATACTGGAGATCGACACTTTCGCCCATATAATGCTTCATATGGTGGATACCAATGCTAGCATGAAAACTGTTGTTGTATGAGAATTCCACTAGTGGCAAATGTTCATCCCAACTTCCTGCGAAATCCAGTGCACAAACTCGGAGCATGTCTTCAATTGTTTGAATCGTTCTTTCACTCTGACCATCAGTCTGAGGATGGTAAGCAGTACTCATTTTTAATTCGGTGCCCAAACATTCTTGAAAACTTCTCCAGAATCTCGAATTAAATCTTGGATCTCGATCTGAGACTATTGATACTGGAACTCCATGTCGTACCACAATCTCTTTTATGTATAGATGGACCAATTTGTCTAATGAAAATCTCTCATTTATCGGAAGGAAGTGTGCAGATTTCGTTAATCGATCAACAATTACCCAGATAGCATCATGATTAGCTCTCGTCCTTGGCAATCCTACCACAAAATCCATCTCAATATGTTCCCATTTCCACTCGGGAATCTCTAATGGTTGCAGCATCCCACTTGGTCTCTGATGTTCAGCCTTTACTTTCTGACAGGTTAAACACTTACTTACCCATTCGGCAATATCTCTTTTCATATCCGGCAACCAGAAGTTTCTTTTCAAGTCTCGATACATCTTCGTACTTCCAGGATGGATCGAATATTTCGAACTGTGGGCTTCCTGTAGAATCTCATTCTTTAACTCTGTCACATTGGGTATCCAAATACGTGAAGAAAATCTCAATATCCCACTGTCATCTACTTGTGTGCATATTTCCTCACCTGTTAACTTGTTCACATCTCCGCTCATGACTTCCTCCTGGCATCTGCGAATCTTTTCTAACAATTCTGGCTGAAATGTCATAGTGTACCCCGTATCTGTACTAGTTGCAGGCATACATACCTCTATCTCCAATCTTTCAAACTCTTTGTATAATTCCTCAGGCATTGTTAACATGTTGATTTTCTCCTTCCTACTTAAGGCGTCCGCCACCACGTTCGCCTTCCCAGGGTGATAGTTAATGGTACAGTCATAATCCTTGAGTAATTCTAACCATCTTCTCTGTCTCATATTTAGCTCCTTCTGAGTGAAGATATACTTTAAACTCTTATGATCCGTGTAAATTTCACACTTTTCCCCATACAAATAATGTCTCCAAATCTTCAAGGCGAAAACAATCGCGGCCAATTCTAAGTCATGAGTAGGATATTTCTGCTCGTGAGGTTTCAATTGTCTCGAAGCGTAAGCAATTACCTTACCGTGCTGCATTAATACACATCCCAAAACTTTGTGAGATGCATCACTGTAGATCACAAAATTTCCTTTTTCGTCTGGAAGTGTCAATACAGGTGCAGTCACCAATCTCTTCTTCAATTCCTGGAAACTTTCTTCACACCTCTCATTCCACACAAACTTTTCATTCTTCCTTGTCAACTTTGTTAGTGGGGTGGCTATCTTCGCAAAGTCTTGAACAAATCTTCGATAATATCCCGCCAATCCTAAGAAACTTCGAACTTCTGTAGGTGTTCTAGGTCTCTCCCAACTCATCACAGCTTCAATCTTAGCAGGATCCACTTTAATCCCTTCACTGCTGATGACATGCCCTAAAAACTGCACCTCTTTAAACCAGAACTCACAATTAGAAAACTTTGCATACAGTTTCTCTTTTCTCAACGTTTCTAGAGCTATCCTCAAATGCCCTGCATGTTCTTCCTCAGTCTTTGAGTATATCAAAATGTCATCTATAAACACAATCACAAACTTATCCAAATATTTCTTAAAGACTATATTCATTAGGTCCATGAACGCTGCTGGTGCATTAGTTAGCCCAAAGGCCATCACTATGAACTCGTAGTGCCCATACCTAGTCCGAAACGCTGTTTTTGGAACGTCTTCCGGTCTAATCTTTAATTGGAAATATCCTGATCGCAAATCAATTTTCGAGAAACAAGTTGCTCCTTTCAGCTGATCGAATAAATCGTCAATTCTTGGCAAAGGGTACTTATTCTTAATGGTCAACTTATTTAGTTCCCGATAATCGATACACAATCTCATACTTCCATCCTTCTTCTTTACAAATAATACCGGAGCTCCCCACGGCGAAACACTAGGCCTAATAATACCTTTCTCCAAAAGATCTTTCAACTGAGCTGCCAATTCTTTCATCTCTACGGGTGCCATACGATATGGAGCTTTTGACACGGGTTCGGTCCCTGGGGCTAAGTCGATGGTAAATTCTATTTCTCTATCCGGAGGTAACCCGGGAAGTTCATCTGGAAAAACATCGAGAAACTCATTCACCACTGGTATTTCCTCTATCTTAGGTACCTCTTGCTTGGTATCCATGACATAAGCCATATAGCCCTCGCATCCCTGTCTCAACAGTCTCTTAGTTTGCATGATCGTTAAAAATCTCCTAGTCTGTCTCTGACCCCTAAAGGTAACTTCTATATTATCGGAGGGCTTAAGTATCACCTTTTTGTTCTTACAATCAATTTGTGCATTATTCTCTGTTAACCAATCCATTCCTAGGATGACATCAAATTCACCTAGCTGGAAGGGTATCAAATTAACGTAAAAGCAATGCCCTGAGATATCGATCTTACAACGAGGACATACTTGAGTAACCGGAATTCGTTCTGAATTAGCTATTTCTATAACTATAGCCTCATGTAACATGCATACCTCACAATTTAACCTTTGAACAAATTCTTTAGATATAAAGGATTTCGTAGCCCGGAATCAATTAATACTTTAGCTTGAACAGAATTTACAGGGAGCGTACCTGCTACCACATCAGAATTCTTAATGGCTTCATTCAGAGTCATATTGAAGGTCCTCGCCATTGGTCTGACATTTGCTGTTGGGGGTGCCTCAATCGCTTGGAGCATTGGGTTAGCCAGAATCGGAGGTTTCACCACAGGTACTTTACAGTCTCTCATTACATGCCCTGGTTTCCCACAACGGTGACATATAATCCCTACCTTGCATTCTCGAGCATAGTGACCTTTCTGATTACACTTGTAGCACGTTACCTCCAACTTTGCACACACTCCTGGATGCCTCTTTCCACAAGTCTTGCACTCTGCCAAGGGTGGCCTAACCAGTTTCTGCTGACTCGAATCTTGAAGTCTATTTCCTTGCCCTCCATTCCCCGATCCCGGCTTCCTAGAATTCCCATTCTTTCCTGACTGAAACCCTGGCTTTTTATTGGGCACACTCTGAGAGCTGCCTTGCTCTTGTCGTCCATCCATTAACCCAGCTTTTCTTTTCTTTCCCTCTTTTTCCTTAAAGTACAATTCACTTTCTCCTTCGGCTATCATGGCCTTCTGCACCACAGCTGCATAAGTATCCAGTTCCAAAACTGCTAGCTTACTACGAATCCATGGTTTCAACCCTTGTTGAAACCTCTTTGCCTTCTTGCTCTACATGTCCACATAAGCCGGAGCAAACCTAGCTAGTTCAGTAAACTTTGTTTCATACTCCGTCACTGACATACTTCCCTGTTTCAACTCCAAAAACTTCATCTCCATCTGATCTTTCATGTAGTCTGGGAAATACTTTTCTAAAAACAATTCTGTAAACCTTTCCCAAGGAATCACTTCTGTAGCTTCCAGCATCTTTACCAACTCCCACCAATAAGTGGCTTCATTCTTCAGGAAATAACTTACATATTCGGTCTATTTATTTGCTGGGACCCCCACCAGTTCAATAGCCTTTTCCATCTCTTTCAGCCAAGATCTCGCCTCTACTGGGTCCGCTGTTCCTTTAAATTTGGGAGGTTTAACTGCCTGGAAGGAATTAAAAGTGACCACCGGAGGAACAGGTGGTTGTTGCTGCTGCTGCTGTTGTTGCTGTTGTTGCTATTGTACCAACAACTGCTGCTGTAATTGTTGCTGTTGCTGTGCTAGAGTAGCAGTCTGCTGAACAAGGGTCTGTAATATTTGAGCCAAAGCGGGGTCCATTTGACCTACAGGGGGTGGGTTGGCTTGCTCACCCTGATTGGTGGTTCGAGTATTTTGTTTCTTCTTCCTTGGAGGCATATCTCTGAAATCAACGGACAATCATTAGGTTCAAATTCAAGAGCAATTAAATCAAAAGAATCTAATTTAAGCCAACAATGAATATACTTTTGAAATATAATTCAAGGTTCCCAGTCATTACTCGGGTCAGTAATTGGTTTACAAGGTATAACAGAGTACAAGAATCAAAGCTATGCAAGGTATTCATAAATATCTGATAGATGCATTAACAGAACAATAAACATAATGCTAAAATTATATATGATACTGAAGGTAAAGGCAGTACTAGAGACAGAAGCAATGCTGAAAATAAATCCAATGCTGAAAAATAAATATGATGCCGAAAATAAATGGGGTACTGAGAAGGAATATAGTGCGGAAAGGTAAATATGGTGTGCAAAAGTAATCAACAACGTATAAAGGAAATTTAACAACAATTCTGCAAAAGTGTAAGAACCCCAAATTTTGGATATAATTAAAACTTTTTATTAAGTAAGGATAAAACGAGGAACAATGATTCCGACAACAAGGTCACCAGCTCTAATGAATGGTGGTTTCAAAGAACAATGATTGTAATGAATGGATATTGCTTTGGACAATGATCCTGATGCATTGGTATATTGTCAGAATAGAGTAATTCGATGGTTGTGGACCTAGATAAGAATAATCTACCATCCAGGAAGGAGCTAATGGATCCTTGAAGGGAAATGAGTACGTGCATAGTGTTTCCCGTACGTGCATAGTGTTTCCTGTACGTGCATAGTAATTTGGTGGATGAATAGTGATTTTGTAAGTTGAAAAACTTTTCACGCCACCCTATGTACGGGACGTGATATGGATGTTTCGAAGTCATATTAGTAATACGCGGAGGAAATAAGTGAATGCAGAGACGATCGGAATTCAGAAATTCCAAATTCTTTTTCGGTATAATATTTGACCGGACAGTGGATTAAATATTATTATAATCCAAGAATTGAGATATTAACTTTGAGGATTTGATATTTTGGGATGTTATTATATTTGATTTAAGAATGAAGGTAGGAAACCACTGAGGAGTGGTTATGGCTACAATGTAATAATTGATATTTGGAAAGAATGAATGGAATTCGACTTTATTATTTCTATGTCTTGAAGAATGCTAAAGGGTAACAACATAGGTAAGAATAATCTATCTTCTAAGGGAATAAGATATGGCACTTTCAAGCAGGAGAATATTCTCATGTCATCCAGATCGGTAACGATTAATCCAGTAGTTCCGTAAAAAGGATAAGGAACGATCGAAAGAGAATATAGACAATTGTACCACCTTAAGAGAACAAGTAAAGAATACAGAATGAATAGTGTTTTGGTGGGAGTATATAATAATATGAGACGACACTATATAGAAGCATTCGGGACGGATTTTCGAGTTCGTATTAGTGATCCAGGGGGAAAATAAGTGTATGTAAAAGCTGTCGGATTCTGAAAACCGCACTTATATTTTCTCCGAGAGTTCCCTGGACACTGATAGCCTTAAGTATTTAACGAATGGATTTAAGGAATATAAATTGGAAAGTTAGAATGAAAGATGGAGAATGAAAGTATTGATATTAAAAAGGATTCCCGGTAAACCCTAATTAGAAATCCGTGAAATATTCCTACGAATGATCAATCGAAACGGGCAATAACCGGACACATAAACAAGCAGAGGAAGCAAGAGTCTTGTGTAAGCTACTAGAATAAATATCTAGCAACCAAGTGGCTTAAAGTAACTAGCATACTTGGAGATGGAAGTAGTACTTAGATATCAAACCAATACTTAGCATGAAAACCATTCAAAATGCAACACATGTCTCTTGATTGCATCATGGATGACCTAGGCACTTTAATAAAGCTACTTTAGCAAGATATTATCCAAGGCAACACAATAATACAAGGAAAAGATCAAGAACAAGCAAGCAACTCTCTCCCCCTCCAAAACATTCCATTCGACTTCCTCCCTAAATTCCAAATCCAAAGTCCAAGCTTCCACCATTGTTTGATCTCCAAATTTTTATGGTAAGTCCTATAATTCATAAAAGTGATACCCTAGAAATCTTGGCTTCAAACTCCATGTTTTCCATTTTCAAATAAATCATCCAAGCCTAGGGTGAATAGTGATTTTAAGAAACTAACTTTGATTTCTTGTTTTGTTTGGATGATCCAAGCTTTGTTAAGGTAATCTAAGGACTAGACAAGGCTTACCAAGTGTTATTGACTCTCCAAGGAAGGTAACAAGCTCCAAAAACCCTTGGTACCATTTTGAGATTTTATGAGTTTTATGGATGATTTAGTGTTAGTATGCTATGTTATGCTTAGATCTATGTTATTAGTTGATTATGGTTGTTGTTTGGATTGTGATCCATGAGATGGTTGAGATGAGTTGTTGATAGACTAGTCATGATGATTATCATGCGTTTGTGTGGTTGGATTGATCTTTGTTAGATCGAGATAAAGTGTAAAAACTTTGGAAAACGCGTAAACATAGCCGTTATAATGCCCGATTTTACAATATCATGTTTTGTATGCCATTTTTCACAACAAGACCCTACTGACCAGAAACTTTTCTGCCATTTTAGGATAGCTTATGTTATAAGCTTCGTTTTGATATAAAGATCACGTGGAACGGACTTACGGTTTAGGAGTTACGGCCGCTTTACTAAAAGTATTTCGAAACCGTAACCGAGAATTCGTAACTGAATTTGAACCCTCGTAAAATATGTAATGTCATGGCGAATCTTGGAAAATAAATACTAGAGGTAAAAAGGAAGGTGTGAAAGAAAACCGTATGTCAAAAGGATCATTTTTTTCGATTTATTAAAAATGTTCGAGTCGAGGTTAAACGCGAACGAACCCCTAAAAGACGACTCTTTTATAACTTCGGTAAAACAATTAGAAAACGGGCGATAAAACTCGGAGTATAGTATTGGTTCGTAACGATCGACTTTAGAACTCATATGACTTAAGTATGTCCCAAGTATAAGTACAATGACATGTCGTATTAACGAACGAATGTCGGGTCGATCAGTGATAAAAGTAATCCACTAAAAGGGGTATAACGAGATAACTCGAGAACGTGTTTCGAATTAAGTATAACTTAACTTTTAATATGTTAAGTGATTAATCCCGAATGCCTTGGCTATTTATAGATCACCAAGCTGAACTGGGACCCGCTACCACTACCCCTTACCGTACTCGACTACCAGGCAAGTTTCAATTCCCTTCTTTTAGGCTGTTGTTGTGATTGAATAAATATATATATATGATTGCTGATATACATATGCCATTGCATGCATGCCTACTTTCAAGTTGAATTGATATACTTGTTCCCTGAATGTTATTGTTGGCTTATAAGCTAGATAGTTATATATCAGTTATAAGCCGGTTATTGTAAGACCCTCATAGAAGGGCGTATACATCTTATTAATCAAAAATAGACCGGGAGTCAATATTCCTTGATATATCGAGATTACCTCGGAGGAAAATATTTAAGTAAATATTTTCTATTATTTGGGCGACGAATATTATTTGAATATTCGTTCGAGACTAATTATTTTAACGATCCTTACTTCAAATAATTATTTGAACAAATAATATTTCTCAATATTCATTCAGAGTCGAATTGATTATCGACTATTATTTCGAATATTCTTCTAAAGATGAGACTATTAAATGAATATTATTTGGATATTTTTTAGAATATTATTTTATTAAATAAATATTACTTTTGAATATTCATTTAAGATATTAAATACTTGATGGATATTATTTTAATATTCATTTGAAGCTTGATTTAATTATCGAATATTATCTCGAATATTCCTTAAGGCTTGGATTACTAAATGAATATTACTTGATATTCATTTAGGATATTATTCATTAAATGAATATTACTTTTGAATATTCATTTAAATTCCTAATTAATTATGAATATTACCTTAAATATTCTTTTCAGGTCTTATTAATTAATGAATATTGTTTTGAATATTCATTTAAATATTTATTTATTCAATAAATATTCTCCTGATATTTCTTCAGGGATTATTTTGAGAAATACTCTGATTAAAGATATTCTTTCATATTCCCAAATATTCTTTAAATATTTTAACTCATTAAATATTCTCCGAATATTTATTCCATACTTAGAATAATCTCGATAAGATTTATCTTCTTCGATTATTACAGAAAATATCTCGGAGTCATATTATTATTAATCTTATATCAAGAAAGGTTCTCAGACATCATTCCTCTTTGAGTCTATCTCCTTAATAATAAGGGAACCTTACTTGGAAAATGTTATTTATCTTGTCGACTTCCCGGTCATAAAGTATTCCCTTCAACCGCAACTCGGGTGCTGTTGACTTATTAAGTCGTTGCTTACCTTCTCATCTTTCGAGGGGTAAGATTACTGGAACAAGTTGATATCCGTTACCAAGTAATAGCTTGGCAGTTATTGGTAAATTTTCCTTTCCAACAAGATACGACTACTTTGTGGAGTCTTATCAACAAGTATTATACTTGGGGAAAGGGGGACGAACGTTACATTCAGAATCATGAATTCTATTTGAACTAGGAGTCGTGTAAGAGGCCGAGTAGCGCCGGTCCATCCCCTTTGGCCCAACCGTTGGCCGGGGAGAGCTAGTAAGGCGGTATACAAGTAAAGCCGTCAATTCTTCCTTCTACCGGCAGTAAATCTAAATTGAGCTGTACGATCTCGACTGATCATCAAGATTGGAACAGCGGGCGCGGTGAATACTCCATCATTGGTTCATCATCCAAATTTATTTATTTCCTGCAACATGATTACTGTTGGCAGAGTTGGAAAAGGGTCATAACTGGAATTGCAACCTTTTCTTGCAAGTTCCTCTTCTTAATAACAATAAGAATATCTCGCTTACTTTGATGTAGCAGATATTTCTACAAACAAATACTTCAAGTTACCTTGTAACTTCATCGTTCATATTATACTGGCATCATTTCCGTAAATGCATGGCATATGGTTTGAAAGATACTTTTGAACTGTTATACCTTATCATTCAGTTATATATTATTGTTGGTGGGCTATTTCTCACCCTTGCTTTATTATTATATCACAACAACAGCTAGACCAGATGACTCGCACAAGGCGCACTCGACGCGGGCGAGGACGATGAGACTACCAGAGCTGAAGAAGAAGCTATTGGTAGGGTATATTTATTCTTTCAGTACCAAGAATATGGTCTAGTATGACTTATGTAAACGGATGGCAAAGAGTATGTATTTTTATTGAAATTCTTTTGGATTGTAAGAACTCATAATGTGATTAATAAAAATTTGATTGTTACTCTGATTTCATCTCTGGGACTATAACGGGTGTGTTTTATATTGTTGTGTTGGGTTATAGAGACGTAATTTATTTTATGTTAAGGAAAGTTCAATTGTTGTGGACATAATTGGAAACCGTAACCACCGGATCCCGGACCCCGGATCTGGGGGTGTTACAAAAAGTGATAATGATATATATATAGATCCGATACAAGCGTACGAACAACGCTTCGATAGGGGTACATCATAATACTAAAAGAGGAGACTGCTAGCATCTAGTCACAGTACAACAGATATCTACAACAAAACTGGTCGTACTGCAAATCCTGATATACTACTACTACCATAACATGCCTCTATATACTACATACATCATCATACTACCCTAACCATCACTGGTCGTCATCATCATCAGACTCTCCCCGCCAAGTTGATCCAAGAATGCTCTCCAGCTCCGCCTTCACCAGGCCTAGAGTCACCTGCTGTGTCACGAACGCCGGCTCATCTCGGGACCTAATCCGTCCCCGCCTAGTGATAACATGCCTAATAGCTCGTACACGTCTCCGAACATCCTCCAACTCAGCTACCGCTCTATCTCGCGCTCTAGCCAGATCCGCCTCTCCAGACCTCATAGCTCTCAACTCTTTCACCTACCCTAAGAGATAGTCTCTCTCTGGCCACTCGCTCATACGCATGGTATGGAACAGGCTGAGGAGTGTACTGATATGCGGTCCCATTCACCGAGCCCTGCGATCCTACGTATGGCTGCATAGCCCCTGGGGAAACCTGCTGCGGTACAGAAGCCTCTCCTTCCGGATCCTCGTCCGGGTCTGAATCGGAACCAGAAACAGGTGCCTGTATATATATATATATATATATATATATATATCATATAGTTAGACGTTCTATCTCTCGCAAAACGATCCTAAGCTTTCTTATAACTCTACCCCGACTTCCCACCTAATTGTTTCAGTGACTGTGACCTGTAGCTCTGATACCAACTTGTAACACCCTCACCAATCAATATTAAGATTATATGCTTTCATAATTAATTAAACATTAATATAGAAGAAATTTTAGAAAATTCGGCATGATGTGTTCGTAAATAGGACTAACCACCTGCCCAAATCAACCAAACCAACCAACTAATACTAAAACAGTTCACTTGCGTGATAATAACAAAACCATAGAGAATTATATCTACACCAACCAAGACCGCTCACAGGCCACAGTATGAAGCAACTACTAATTAGCTATTACAACCCAATACTGAATAATATAATATACAACTCTATATTATAAATAATCTGTCTACTAATACAGAAATGACATGAAGTACGGTGATAAGCTTACTACCCATCCCACCACCTCGACTCTCTGGCTGCCTCTATGGCTACCCCAACCAGACGGTCCACTCCTTCTAGACATCTTCGTGCTTAGCTGAGGAAACAGATTTAGCAAGCAAGTGAGCTAAAATGCTCAGCAAGTATATATATAATTAAAAGCATAGACAAACTGAAATGTTTGCAACTCTGTCAAGAATTAACAATCAACAATATATAAGCTCAACTGAATGATACGTCTTTTTTTTTTGTCTGGATCATAAAATAGGAGAGGATTGGACTATCATGCATTTTATAAATAAAAACAATCATAAGGTTAGGCTGCTGATCAGTCACGCACTAACCCCGGACAAACGCACACAGCAATGTCCTTAATGGATCCACGGCACACATTGGCCTTAATAATTTCTGACCACGAATCTTGTCTGACCCTTACGGTCCACATTTTAAAAAAACTAACAGTCCAATCCTATAACTAGACATCAGGTGTCGGAACAATCGACTACCTCAACTGCCAAACACCCTGGACACTTTCGTTCCAGGTCAACGTCTCAAATCTCACAAAATGAAATAAGGTCGGGTACTTTCTGACCTAGGTATCGACAATTTCGATATATATACAAGGGGTATGGATGTAAGTCAAGCCACTAAAAGAATCAACAAAATCAATATAATCGAGTCGGGGTATAACAATTTAATATTCGAAATCAAGGGAAATTAATGGAACAATTATAACAATGATAATTCGAACGAGCATATGAATCAAGTTATAATAATCATAATTCACTTGAAAGATAAGTGAAGTAATTTACTTGCCTTAACCAGGAAATCACAAGATACGAAGAGTCTTTACGTCCTCAGCTTTAGCTTTCCCTTTATCCACGGGATCTACACACAATATAACACTATTTTAGAATTCTACACAATATTCGCTAATCAATATCAAAATTTAACTTAAGCTACCCCCGCGAATAATCTCCTAATTTACATATATTTAACTATATACCAACATTATATAAGCCACTGATAAAATATTTAATCATAAATTGTACATTACCACATAATCGATCAGTCAATTTTAAAATATGAAGCCCGACTCAAAATTTATGCAAGTTATATAATATTATACATACACATTTTAAAGAAATAAATTAAGATTTTTAGAAAAATTTTGACGGCATCCCCTTTATACGGGGGACTGCCAGTCGGGATATAGCCGACACAACCAACACAATCATCAATTACCAATCAACTCCATATTTCGACTAACTTCCCAATTCATTATAATCTCAATCCAATACTGTTTAAATAATTAATACTAAATCGATATTAAATTACAATTTATTACGTAAATATTAAATGTAATACTTGGCTCAGAAAATCATCATCATCGCCAATTACCATCGACTCAATTTATTTTTTAATATCATTGTCGATGGGGCAAACTCCCGGAGGTACCCTAACTTGGGTTTCCAATCACGAAACTCTACTAATTAATTCGCATATCACACTTGAACCAAAAGTCATCATAAATTTTCATAATCAGGCAAGACAAAAGAATCGAAATTCAACAATTATCTTGAACCCATTAATATTTTAGAACCCAAAGTTTAGGTTCTCAGCAATTCGCACCACAAGCTTAACAGATACAATCAAACATCACAAGGCAGGCACCACAGTAGCAGGAAACTTAACAGGAATTTGCACACACACACACACCCATTTCAACTCGCACACACAGTATACATGCAGTACACTAACAGCAGGAGCACAGAGCAGTATACGCAGCAAGAGACACACACAACTCATCACACACGCACGTTGTTACACTCACACCAACACGCCAAACTCACGCACGCAGTAATCAAGGACACTACACACACGGAGCTCGATGTACACACATACACACAGCGAAATAAAGATTTGGGGGAAGGAAGGGAAATGGATGATTTCTACTCGCAAGAACTGAATTAAGCGAATCGTAAAATGGAAGAAGGGGTGAGATTTCAAGGAATTAAAAGAGAGGATTTGACGAGAACCTTCGAGAGAATTGATCGAGAGAGATTGATGTTTTCTGATTTGGGTAATAAAACTGATTTAGGGATTTGATGTTATAAAGGATTTGGGGGAAAATTCTAAAAAAAACATTTCATGAGCATTTTTAAAATAGAATTCATAAAAAAATCATATTTGTCAAATTATAATTAAATACAAAATGGATGGAATATTATATTTAAAAATTTAAAAATGAAGAAGGTAAAATTACGATCACCCACACATTTTTAAAATATTTTTAGGATTAAAAACGAATTAAATATGGATTTTACAAGATTAAATCCTTAAATCGGAAAATAATTCGTAAAATCATTTTAAAATTCTCAAAACCAAAAATAATTCATCCAATATTTTTAAAAGTCATATAAACTAGTAAAATCAATAATGAAAAATATTTCAGGATTTCTGCTAATCCCGAAGATTTTATAAAATTCACAGAAGATAATTATAACACAATTAAATAGAAAATAAATTCCCAAAAATATAATTAAAAATAGCCGGGCTCACACAACACATACAAAACATCAACTAGGCCCCCAAATATTATTTCACAGATACTCCACCTCCTCAACCAATTTATACGTCACATAATTCACATTTAATATAAAATAAATAATTTTAGAAATAAAAAAATTCTGAAAATTTCTAAGGCGTTATATACTAGTAGCGGAAAACATGTAATATCTAAAATTGTAAATTACAAATAGCAAATTAAAATAAAGAAATGCTAGAATTAAAAAGATTAAGTCACTAGCTTTACTTTAAATGACGAAAATTAAATGACACAAACATATTAAAATTGACAAAATTACAACCAGCAAATAACAAACCTTACGTCTCAAGATTTTGATAAAATAAAAATGACCAACGACCTAAACAGAAGCTATTTAAATGAATATCCGAGTGTAAAATAGAAATAGTAAAAAGAAAGAAAAGGAATAGATATTCCATGAGTCATGACAGATGCTATTTTAATTTAATGAACCAGGAGACGATAACTTAAAGACTTGCCGATAACTAAAAAGATGAAATGTGAGGTAACATTAAAAATAAATGTACATGGGCTCTTTTCTGTCACAAGTGGTTAGCATATTTGCTACTTTATCCACTTGTAAAATTGAAATGGGTCATAGCCAATGTATTAAATGAAGAGAGCAAGATGTAAGGAAAGAGTGAAAATTTGCATTAATAAAAGGGAAGTGTTTACAAGATGGAGGCTACAAAATTTAGGGTAAGTAAAAACTAAAATGTACTAAAAGCAAGCAAAATGAGCCAGCAAGAAAGAGAAAGTAAAGTAAAGTGCTAATTGATTCTTCTCCTGCTCTCCCTTTTCCTGCGTGTGCCCCCCTTCTATTTATAGGCCAGCCTTCATCCTTCAGTAAACATTAGCTGATAGCTTTCACATGTATACATTGACAATTTATCAAAATCTTTATTTTTTTCCTAACATCAAATCCGTGTTAGGTGTTGAGGAGCTAGAATCTTTTGACAATCACATATCACACTTATTACAACAATCCCCCTTGATTGTCAAATGCGAGTTATTTCAAAGATTGATTGTCTCGTTAAAACCTTGCAAGGAAAAACCTAGAAGGATAAAAAATTTCCTTCTTTCTTTTTAGTCCTTTTTCTTCCTCTTTTGTCCTTCTTTGCACTTTATTTCTTTATTTTGTCATTTCTTTATTTTCCTCGAATTTCCTGAAATGCAACAAAATAATTTATTAAAATACGATTTCAAACAATAAATAGGTAAGAAAAATATGCAAAAATATGCACTTATCATAGCCCTTAGTCATAGCCGATATCCAGATCTTCGTTCATAATCGCTTGCTTATTTGCTTGTGTCTACCAAACTATGTTTTTATCTGAATATTAAGTGCATGCATAAGCTGTTTTACTCGAAACCCAGTCTAGATCCACTATAATCTGTGATTTGTGAGATATTTTGTTGGGAAACCTGAAATCATGCCGAGAGGAAGTAAATCTACTCAAAGAACCAATACCCGGGCCCAAGACCCTAACCATGTTCCGGACTAGCCTTTAGTACCGGCCGAAACAGCTCCAGTTCTAGAAAGGGTAGGGATTGGCCCCGGGGATGCCCGAATTGACATTGAAGTCAACCAATATAAATACACTGATGTGCCCCTAGCTGCAATGCACATGGAAAATCTTACCCGAGATGAATTGGCAGACGGAGGGTTGTGCTCTGTCCTTTGGTCTCGGTGCCACAGGACTCGTCTACATCAACAAGCTCTCGAAAGAGAGTCCGAAACAAAGTTGTAAGATCTCAAATCACCATAAAACCTTTGTCAAAGATGTCACCTTTACACATTTCTTAGCTATGTGTGCACGTATTCAGCGTTATTTAGCCTCTTTAGCCCAGATTTTTGATAAAGTTACGATTTTTAGCCCTTAGTCATAGCCGATATCCAGATCTGCGTTCATAATCGCCTGCTTATTTGCTTGTGTCTACCAAACTATGTTTTTATCCGAATATTAAGTGCATGCATAATTTGTTTTACTCGAAACCCAGTCTAGATCCACTATAATCTGTGATTTATGAGATATTTTTGTTGGGAAACCTGAAATCATGCCGAGAGGAAGCAAATCTACCCAAAGAACCAATACCCGGGCCCAAGACCCTGACCATGTTCCGGACTTGCCTTTAGTACCGGCCGAAACAGCTCCAGTTCTAGAAAGCGTAGGGATTGTCCCCGGGGATGCCCGAATTGACATTGAAGTCAACCAATATAAATACACTGATGTGCCCCTAGCTGCAATGCACATGGAAAATCTTACCCGAGATGAATTGGCAGATGCTACCCGGGCATACCGAGAAAACCGCGTAGCACCATCTCCCGAACCACAGCAGGCTGAAAATTCTCAAGATTCTGAACACTCTCACCGATCCAGGAGGTCAGTCTTCGACCAGATTGGTGATAGAGGCAAAGAAAGACAAACCGCCAACAAAGCTCAAAGCAAAAATCATGAAGCTGAGAAACTTAAAAAGCTAGCCGAATTCATGGAAAAAATCAGACAAAAGGAGGAAGCAAAGATGGAGCTCAAAATTCAAAAGAGAATCCAAGAGGAAGAAGACCGAGTCTTAAGCAGGTCCGGATCTAAAAGAGTTCAAAGCGAAATCAGTCCGGAGCTTATCTCAGACGAAGATGAACTTGAAGACAATATAATGCAAACGATTCATGAGTTACAGAGAAAAGTGGGGCATGACTCCGGACTTGAAACTGAAGGGATTCTGACACCATTCAGCCGTTCTTTGGAAGCCATTCTGAGACAAAAGAATTTGAAGCACTACAACTTCGATTCATTTGACGGGTTGGGAGATCCTGAAGAGCATGTCAATTATTTTGAGCAGATTGCTCTCATCTATTACTACAATGACATTACCAAATGTAGATTCTTCGCATCAACCCTGAAAGGAGAGGCCCAGCGATGGTTCAGCCGAATCCCCTCCCAGAGCATTCACTCTTGGAAACAATTCCGCGAATCTTTTCTGAAAAGGTTCAGAGCAAATCGAACGCATGAGTTACACATTTGCCATCTGGAAACCATTCGACAATATGACAACGAATCTCTTTCAGATTTCATAAGGCATTTTCTGGAGGCAAGCAATAAAATCTCATGATTAGATGAGCGCGAAGCTCTCAGTATCTTCCGGAGGAACCTAGATCCGGATCAAAATGAAAGATATGTCTATGAGCTAATCAACAAAGAGCCTGAAAGCCTAGCCGTAGCATATTCCATGGCTGCTCGATTTATTAAAAAAAGTGATGTGCTGCAAGCGATGAGGATGACTCGTCCAGGTAATGCCTCATCTCGAACTACTCGAGGTGGGTACCAGCCAGACAAAATG
Organism: Saposhnikovia divaricata; assembly: GCA_036435485.1. Classification (NCBI taxonomy): domain Eukaryota; kingdom Viridiplantae; phylum Streptophyta; class Magnoliopsida; order Apiales; family Apiaceae; genus Saposhnikovia; species Saposhnikovia divaricata. The sequence continues at coordinate 125,640,073 of CM071598.1, forward strand.
TTCAAACCTAACAGACAGACCAACTATATTCAAAGTTCTCGACTCTCAGTGTCTGAAAAAGTCTTTGAACCAATAGCAACCACTGTCAAATCTGACTCAAGGCCTCCGAAGCCACCTAAAATTGATCCGAAACCAGAACCTAAGTGGACCCCGCTCAGCCGAACCCGGTCTGATATCTTGAAAGATGTCCGGGACAAGCCATACTTCTACCCACCTAAACCAATGATCACCGCTCCGGAAAATCGTCTTACCCACAAATAATGTGATTATCATGGCACTCACGGTCACACCACCGAAAACTGCTTGTCTCTCAAGTACTTTATCAAAGATCAAATAAAGAAAGGGAACATGGGGCAATACATAGCTCGGAAAACCATGGAAAAAGGGGAAGGATCCGGAACAGGAAAAAAGCATGTCGTTAATGTAGTAATGGGGGGATCTAGCTCTCCTCCCCTAGTCCGGACTCAGGAGAAGAAGTCATGATGATCCAGTCCTTTCCCGAACAAGTAATAACTTTCAGAAATGTCGACTTCGAAGGAATTGATCCAAATCATAATGAAGCCCTGGTGGTTAGCCTGGACGTTACCGAGAATGAAGTCAAAAGAATTCTAGTCGATAATGGATCCTCAGTCAACATCATTATCAAACATACATTTGATAGAATGCAGCTGGGCAGTGTAAGAATAAATGAATGCAGAGAAGACCCACTCTTTGGATTCGAAAACAATTTAGTCCCAATTCAAGGAACTTTGTACTTACCTGTCCAGTTCGGCACTTTCCCAAAGCAAGTCACTCACATAGTGAAATTTTATGTTATCAATACTCCGTCCTCTTACAACATGATCCTTGGCCGACCAGCACTAACCAAGCTTCGGGCAATAACCTCTACACAACATTTGAAGTTTAAATTCCCCACTCCATCTGGAATTGGAGAAGTCAAAGGAGATTCGGAGACTGCCGGTCGATGTGATGGCCAAGCTTTGATCATGGCTGAAACCGATCCGGAAAATAAAAGAAAAACATCCTTGTATCAAAAGAACTTAAGTCGAAAGAAACACCGGGCATACTTCAAGAAGGAGCCTGGACATGAGGTACAAAACATCGAAAGTATGGAAGCCCAAACCAAGGGAGAACTAATCGCCAAAGCCCGTTATTACTTGGAGTCAAACACTCAAGCCCGAGTTCAGCAATTTGTCTCAAAAAAGGATATGGGAAAGGTGGAGCCCGCTGTGGAGAAAAAAACCATTGAACTGGAGGAAGGTAATCCGGATAGAAGAATCAAGATTGGTTCGGAACTAGATCCTATGTTCAAGGAAAATCTAGTAAAGTTACTTAGAAGTTATGCGGATGTTTTCGCTTGGAGCCCGGAGGACATGCCCGGACTTAAAGTGTTAGATATAATTAATGTAATATTTCAGTGTTTAAGTGTAACAGTGAAATATCAGAGTTTAACTGGAAGGAAGTCAGAGTTTAGTAAAGTCTGACTGATGGAAGCTGGACAGAGTTTAGTAAAGTCTGTCTAGAAGCAGCGCGTTCGGAGTCAACAGAAGATATTAGAGATCAATTGAAGATTGATATGGAAGCGAGATCTTTGGAGACTGGATAGCTATCAAAGAGATTGAGTTGACTTAGGAGACGTGTGACAATCTGTAATTGATATCATTGTATAGCTGATTATTAGGAATATCAATTAGAGATTGTATCGAAGCTGTATGTTTTATAAATACAGTTAGGTTAACCCTAGAAGGGTATCGTGCATCGAACTATCTTTATTGTAACCTAGAAGCTCTTTGTGATAGTTTACATCACGAAGAGGGTTTTTAATATCAGAAGATTTAAATTGCATAATCATCTTACTTGTTAAACTCTCATACGAAGTTGATTATTAATTGTGTATTCGACCTAACAAGTGGTATCAGAGCCAATCTATTACTTTATTACAGGTTAAGATCCAAACACAACAATAATCATGTCAGCCATTCCTCCACCAACATCTACTAGTTCTGAAAAGGCTCCTACTACTGTGAGTCGTTATGAACCAATCAGGGTTCCTATTCTCAGGCCATCAGAGTATGCCATGTGGAAGGTCAAGATGACTATGTTTCTGGAGGCTACAGATCCAGAATATCTTGACAGGATTTATGAAGGCCCTCACAATCCTACAAAGCTATCTGCTGCAACTGCTGGTGAAGAAGCTAAAATAGTTCCAAAGGAAAAGAAGGACATGACTCCTCAAGATCTATCATCAATTGCTAAGGATGCGAAGGTTAGGCATTTACTGTATAGTGCTTTTGACAATGTTATGTCTAACAAAGTGATTAACTGCACCACTGCAAAAGAGATCTGGGATGCTCTTGAAGTCAGATGTCAAGGAACTGCTGCTATTAAGAAGAATAGGAGAAACATACTCACACAAGAGTATGAGCACTTTGAGGCTAAACCTGAAGAGACCATGACAGAAACATTTGATAGATTCTGTAAATTGCTTAATGATCTGTCATTGGTCAACAAAGAGTATGATCTAGAAGACTCAACTCTCCAGTTTCTTCTTTCTCTACCTGAAAAGTGGGATGTGAAAACAACCACTATTAGAGACAACTATGAACTTGCTGAAACAGAGATTGATGAAATCTATGGGCTGCTCAAAACTCATGAATTGGAAATGGAGCAGAGAAACAGGAGATCAAGCAGGAAGGCAAAGTCTGTTGATCTTAAGGTTGAAGAGAAGCCTCAGAAGAAAGAGGCATCAAGAAGGAAAATGAAGGGAAAAGCTTTGGTCATACACTCAGAAAGTGAATCATCAAACTCTAATTGTGATTCAAACTCTTCTGAATCATCTGATTCTGAGGATGATGAAGAATAAATGAGAAAAATGGCTGTGTTGATGGTGAAGACCTTCAAGAAAATGGGTTTCAAGAATTTCAAGAAAGGGAAAAGGTTTTCTAGAGATTCAAATGAAGACAGAAAAAGTTTCAGGAGGTCTGAAAGAAAAGAGACCAAGTCTGGGAAAAAGGATAAGTCTGAAATTCAATGCTACAAGTGCAAGGAGATGGGTCATTATGCTCCTGAGTGCAAGAAGGGTAAAACTGGAAAAGTACTCATCACAAAAGGTAGAGATTGGGCAGACACTTCAGATTCTGATGAAGAAATTAACTATGCTCTCATGGCTACTACTGAATCAGAAACTTCTGAAAATCAGGTACCTCTAACTACCTATGCTTATAATATTGATGACATTTCTCAATTAAGAATTTATCTTAAGTCATTGCATATAATTTATAGGGATCAGACTTTAGAGAATGAGAGGATAAAATCTGAAAATTCTGAACTTAAGGTTAGAAATAAACTTGTTGAAGAAAAACTTGAAAACATGCAACAAGTTCAGAAAGAGAGAGATGATGCTGTTTCTATAGAACAGGATTTGTTTCAGAAATATAAACAACTAGAATCTGAGTTGGAGGAAGCAAATAAGAAAATTAGGACTTGGACTAATTCTGGAAAGGACACTCAACAGATTTTTCAAACAGACACTGTTGGTCTAGGATATAATGAGGGAGATGAACTAAGATTTCAAAGTCAAGTTAAAATCAGACCTCATTTTGTACATGGAGCCAGTAAATTTTTGTCTGATAATGAAAAAGAAACTGTTGAGGTCAAATCAGTAAAAACTTGTGCTAAACAGGTTAATATTGGTTTGATGACAGATAAACAACTCAAACATAAACTGAAGGAGTTAAAATCTGTTAAGAAACAGGGAGTGTCAAATAAGAATAGAAATGGAAAAGTAGTCATCACTTCTGGAAATAAACCAATGCTTGCTAGTTATGCTCCAAGAAAGACATGTCATAACTGTGGTAGTACTAAGCATCTTGCAAATTTCTGCAAGAAAAACAAAAATATAAATTCTTTACCTTCCAAGTCTGAGGTAAAGAAGGATTTTGCTAAAACTAAGCCACAGACTTTATGCACACACTGTGGAAGCACTTGGCATTCCATTTATACTTGCAGACAGTATCATGCTATCTATCGTAACTACTATGAACTTAAACCCAATCTGAAATGGGTTAAAGTTAATACTGCAAGTGTAAACTCTGATACTGTTAGCTCAAACTCTGATAATGTAAATTCCGCTGCTAAAGCTAACAAAGTTAAGAATGTCAAAGGATCCAAGCAAGTCTGGATCCTTAAATCTAATCCTCAGTAATTGCTTGTGATTGCAGGGCAACAGGGAGGCAACCCTAGTTGTGGACAGTGGATGTTCAGGACACATGACTGGAAATAAAGCCCTGCTATCAGACTATGAGGAGAAGGCTGGCCCAAAAGTTTCCTATGGTGATGGCAATGTAGGAAGAACATTGGGATATGGCAATATTAATCTTGGAAATGTCATCATCAACAATGTAGCTCATGTCCCAGGACTCAAGCATGACTTGTTATCTGTGAGTCAAATCTGTGACAAGGGATATCATGTAGATTTTCAACCTGAATATTGTGAAGTTATCAGCAAATCTACAGGAAAGGTTATTCTAGTTGGTAATAGGCAAAACAACATTTATGAAATCAAGCTTTTAATAGACTCTGTTGGAAAAGCTGTTTGCCTGTCTACAAGAATGTCTAGTGAAGAGAGTTGGAAGTAGCACAAGAAACTCTCACATTTGAACTTGAATAACATCAATGAATTGATCAGAAAGGATCTTGTAAGAGGACTCCCAAAGGCTCTGTTAAATGTTGATGGCCTATGTGATTCATGTCAAAAGGCCAAGCAAAGGAAGTCATCTTTCAAGAGCAAGACAGAATTTTTAATCACTGATCCTTATCATCTTCTGCATGTTGATCTCTTTGGTCCAGTAAATGTTATGTCTATAGCAAGAAAGAAATATGCTTTAGTCATTGTTGATGAATACACTAGATTCACTTGGGTGTATTTTCTAGCAAAGGAAGAATGGTTGAAATGAATAGAAACAGTGCTAAGCTGAGAACTGATTTGGGTATCACCGTGCTTGAATTCAATTCAGAATCAGAAAAGTCATACTTTATCAGACTTGGAAATGAAATGAAGAAGAACAGCATCTATGATTTGAGATCAGCTATTTATCAGACAGATGGTACAGATTCTAAGCTTCGAGAGATCAAGCTAGAGATGGAAAGAGCACTTGAAGTTGCAGAAGAGAGATTGCTAACAGAGTACTTGAGGACAGCATGGGATGTTGAAAGGATTAAGTAATTTATGCTCTGTAAGTTTTTCATATTTTCTGTAATTTAGTTAAGTATCAGTTTAAACTCTGTTTAGTTGTTAAACACTGTATATGATTATTTGTTTTTGACATCATCAATTATCTATTAACTTGTGCATTTTTGCTAATGAACAAGTTGGGGGAGATTGTTAGATATAATTGATGTAATATTTCAGTGTTTAAGTGTAAAAGTGAAATATTAGAGTTTAACTAGAAGGAAGTCAGAGTTTAGTAAAGTCTGACTGACGGAAGCTGGACAGAGTTTAGTAAAGTCTGTCTAGAAGCAGCGCGTTCGGAGTCAACAGAAGATATTAGAGATCAATTAAAGATTGAGTTGACTTAGGAGACGTGTGATAATCTGTAATTGATATCATTGTATAGCTGATTATTAGGAATATCAATTAGAGATTGTATCGAAGCTGTATGTTTTATAAATACAGTTAGGTTAACCCTAGAAGGGTATCGTGCATCGAACTATCTTTATTGTAACCTAGCAGCTCTTTGTGATAGTTTACATCAAGAAGAGGGTTTTTAATATCAGAAGATTTAAAGTGCATAATCATCTTACTTGTTAAACTCTCATACGAAGTTGATTATTAATTGTGTATTCGACCTAACATAAAGAATCTGTAGCCATGCACAACCTTGATGTCAATCCTAACAGAAAGCCAGTAAAGCAAAAAAGAAGGAACTTCGCTCCAGAAAGACAAAAGGTAATTGATGAAGAAGTTGAAAAGCTTCTCAAAGCAGGAATCATTTGTGAAATAAAATACCTAGACTGGTTGGCCAACGTGGTCCTAGTCAAAAAACCCAACGGAAAATGGAGAATGTGTGTCGACTACACCGATCTGAATGCTGCATGCCCCAAAGACCCATATCCCCTTCCAAGCATAGATCAACTCATTGATGCCACGGTGGGTCATGTGATGTTCAGTTTCATGGACGCATTCTCTAGTTATAACCAAATCAAAATGAACCCAACGAACATAACAAAGACCGCCTTCATAACCCACAGAGTTGTCTATGCATACAAATACATGCCCTTCGGATTAATGAATGTTGGGTAAACCTACCAAAGAGCAATGGTTGAAGTGTTCAAAGACCAGTTGGGCCGAAATGTGGAGTCCTATGTGGATGATGTGATAGCTAAGTCAAAGACGGTCGAGGACCATGTCCCGGATTTGTGAGAACGCTTCGAGAACCTAAGGAAACACGAGATGAAGCTGAACCCGGAGAAGTGCACCTTCGGGGTAGGAGCTGGGAAATTTTTGGGATTCATGATTAGTCAGAGAGGAATTGAAGCCAAACCGAAGAAAATTAGAGCGATAATGGAAATGGAGCCACCCCGGACTCAGAAAGATATATAGAAATTTGCAGGCTCACTAGCTGCGTTGAGGAGATTCATTCCTAAGTTAGCCAAAAGATGTTTACCCTTCTTCGAGCTGCTTAAGGGGGCGAAAAACAAAAAGGAGATATATTGGAGTCCGGAGTGCCAGAAGTCCTTCGAATCAATAAAGGAATTTCTGTCATCTCCCCCAGTCCTATCAAAAGCCGAACCCGGGGAAGCACTATCTCTTTATCTATTAGCAGGACCACTAGCCGTAGGAGCAGCCATAATCCGGGAGCAAGAAGGACAACAAAAACTGGTTTACTATGTCAGTCAGGTATTAAAGGATGCGGAAACCAGATACCCAAACTTGGAAAAATTTGCTCCTACACCTTTTTCTCCTAGTCTATTTATAGGCCAAGGATTAGGGTTCAGGGTTTGGTACCTGCAATCATGAGCATTGGATCCGAGGTAGATGGGACACTTATCCTCTACTGGTAATTCCCACCTGTCCAGGTGATGTCTATGGTGGCGTGTGCCCCCAACTTGTCGGCACCTGGTTTGACAAGGACATGATTATGCTAATCCTAGGATTCCCTTATCTGTCACTGTCATTTAGGACCCCAGTCATGACTCATGTCTGCCATACTCCCATGCATCTTGGGCCTGGGTTACAGGTTTAGGTGGCTTGAGCCCAATCCGGACTGGGTGTGGGCCGGTCTTAGGGCGACCTTGGGCCGAGTCCAGTCGGGATTGGTTATAGCCTATCATTTGCCCCTCACTCCCTTATGCGGAATTTCCGAATGGGGGAGTAGGAGTTCGAGATTAGCCCTGAAGATGGTTTCTTAGTTGAACAATTGTAAGGAGAAAATTTTTGGCTGGATGTTGCCTCCTAATCCGAATTGTTGCCAAGTGGGGATAATTCGGATTGAAGTAGTGTGTAGAAAATTTTTGGCTGGATGTTGCCTCCTAATCCGAATTGTTGCCAAGTGGGGACAATTCGGATTGAAGTGGTTTGTAGAAAATTTTTGGTTAAATGTTGCCTCCTAATCCGAATTGTTGCCAAGTGGGGACAATTCGGATTGAAGTAGACTCACTTAGAAAAAATTTTGCTGAATATTTGCCTTTCTATCCAGATTGTTGAAAGGAAGCAGTTCGGATTGAGGTGCGCCGTGGAATTCCAAGTGATTTTATTGTTTTCCCTCTATTAATTTCAAAAATATTTTACTCCACTTCTCCTTAAAAGTCGTGTCACAGCTGTCCATCATTATGGCTTTTGTCTCCTCACGTCTCTGCCCATTTTCCAGCTAATTAACGCGAGCCACGTGGCCCTTCAAGCAGTTTCTTTTCTGAAGTTATATATAACTTCTTTTCGGTTCTAATTGTACTTTCATTCTTACTTTTCTTCCAAAGTAAAACCCCTTTTCATCTTCTTTTCATCTTGTTTTTCTCTCGGAGTTTGCACCATCGCCGGGATTCATATTTCTGGGCTTTTGATCTCTTACTGTCATCCTTCGGAGAGCTCATCCCTGCAAGTCTCTTCTCTTCTTTCTCTTCCTTTCTTTCTTTAACCCCTCTTGCATGCCGTTTGGGAGAGGGTTTTCTCAACTATTCATCCTTTCAAATTTTGTTTAGAATTATATGAGCTGCTTCTATGTCTTGGAGTAGGATTGTAGTTTGTTTATGTGTTTATGTGTAATTCAAGTTTTTGTGTTTAAGGTTTTGGAATGGGGGTTTTGACTGTTTGTGGGTCTAGGTTTTTGTTGGATGTTCTTCGTGTTTATGAATTTTATAGGTTTATATGTTTGTGTGTGTATATGTATATGTCTAGATCTTTGTTTTGGTGCCTCGAATAGTTGTAATTGTGTTTTTGGGGTTTTGGTTTGTGACTAGTCTGGATCAGTGGCTCAATCAACGTTTGGATGAGATATCTAATCTGGACTGGTGACCAAGAAATAGTGTTTAGGCTAATCAGAATTTAGGCTTTTAGTCTAACTCTAAGGGGTCACACTAACCCGGACTATCTAGGAAAAATCCTTGCCCGAATTAGATTAAAATACAAATTCGGATTATGGCACCTTGTGTCCTTAATCCGGACTGCTTAAAACAGAGAGTTGTAAATGAATGTGGTTTATTGGTCACAGAGAGAGAGACTTACCCTTGTCGACTTCTTCAGGTTTTATGGTTCGTGTCAAACAACGGGAAAGGAAACAAAAGACTCCTTCTAATCCTATTGTCATTAGCTCCGACAGTAGTACCGGTATCTCTAAATCTGTTAACCAACCCGCTCCCATAGTAGATCTTGACTGGTGTCTTATGGCCAAGAAGAAGAAAGATACCCGGCAAGTTCTTCAATTCTTCAACAAAGACCGAGGTAGTGGTCAAAGCATGGTAGGTCCAGACGGGCTTTGGGTAGATAGTAAGTACTTGTTCCTTAGGAAGCATGAAGTCGAAAAAAGCTTTTTCTATGATGACTTCAGCTCTCAATATAGGCATCGGTAACAGCATGGGGTTTCCGGTTCTTACGATCAAGCCAGGTTAGATGCTGCCTTTTCAAAAACCATTTTAAGTGAAGTTCCATATCATCTCTCGACCAGATGTGCAGCTTATTCTGATTCAGATATGGATACTGTAGTCCGATCCATTTTCCACCTTGGTCCAGAAATCGAGTGGAGGTGGCCCCACCATGGGGAAAGAATCTATCATCGTCCTGCTGATGGGTATATCGGGGTTTGGCTGGAACATCTTCGTTCTGGGTGGACTCCGAAGTGTCATATCTTCGTGAAACACCTCTATAAGTATGAATATGGGATTTCTTTAATGCAATTGACTCTCAATGCCGTCAAGTGGATTTCTTGGTTCCTTACCGCTTGTCATTGCACCGGAATTTTCCCCAGCCTGAAGCTCTTTCATCAAATCTTCACTCTTATACACTCTAGCAAAGACCCCTTTTATGAGCTTAGGTTCCGTGGAGAGGAATTAGGTTTTGGCTCCGGGGACGCGAAATTCGTGGTAATGGAGGGTTATCTGAAAGGGTGGAATCGCTCGTGGATGCTCTTGAAAGGTTTAGATTTTGAGTATATGCCTCTTTTTTGTAAACGAATTACGGTTCTCCCCGAAAGGGAAACTTTTAAATTTGAGGTAGAAGCTTTGAAGAAGTTTTATAGCTTCTACATGAGTGTCGGGTTTCAAATGACCCGAGATACTTTTATGGACCACGAACAGATGTACAAACTTGGGTGTAAGTTGTTTGCTTTCTTTTTTCTTTACATGGCGCGTTACTTAACACTCTGACCTGATTTCATCTCTTTTCAGATTTTCAGGCTTGCCTCATTATGATCCAGAGTTAGTTGAAAAGATGAAGAAGAATCCAGCTCTTGAGGCACTTGTGTTAACTCGAATAACTTGTAGAAGGGGGGTTGAATACAAGTTATATTGTAATAACCCGAATTTTGGGTAGAATTAAAACTTTTCTTATTGTGGTTAAAGAGCACTAACGAATGGTGGTTTCAAAGAACAATGATTGTAATGAATGGATATTGCTTTGGACAATAATCCTGATGCATTGGTATATTGTCAGAATAGAGTAATTCGATGGTTAAGGACCTAGATAAGAATAATCTACCATCCAGGAAGAAGCTAATGGATCCTTGAAGGGAAATGAGTACGTGCATAGTGTTTCCTGTACGTGTATAGTGTTTCCTGTACGTGAATAGTAATTCGGTGGATGAATAGTGGATTTTGTAAGTTGGAAAACTTTTCACGCCACCCTATGTACGGGACGTGATATGGATGTTTCGAAGTCATATTAGTAATACGCGGAGGAAATAAGTGAATGCAGAGACGATCGGAATTCAGAAATTCCAAATTCTTTTTCGGTATAATATTTGACCGGACAGTGGATTATATATTATTATAATCCAATAATTGAGATATTAACTTTGAGGATTTGATATTTTGGAATTTTATTATATTTGATTTTAGAAATTAGAACGAAAACCACTGAGACAGTGAATCAAGCGTTCTAGAAACTGCTGAAACTTTACAACGAGATTAAGCAATTAAGCGAACGAATCAGGGATTAAGGATCAAGATTGTGACAAGATTAAATATCCTATATGATCATCAAGAGAATTATATCGAGTAGATTAAATTATTTAATCAAGGATTAAATCAAAACAATTTAGGAGTTAAGTGATTTAAATCACTTAAATCAAACAAGAAACAAAACAAATATCTACCAAGCTTCTCCAAGACTCTTTGCACAAGCCCCAAGGTGAGCCACCAGCCACACACATCCAATAATATCTAGATATTATGATCAAAAGGGTGAAGAAAGGAAAGAAGCAAGCAAAAACACATTTCTCCAAAAAAACTGCCCAGCAGAACCAAGCTTAAGAAAAAAATTCATATCTCCATTTCTATCTATGATAAAATCACCAAATTTTAACCATAGCTTCTCTACTCCATGGGCAAGGTTCGTTCCAAATTTCATGGAAATCCAAGTACTATAGCCTAGTCAAATCCATGCTTAAAGTTGGAGGACAAAAACTGTCCAGGTTGTGATCAGTATAAAGATGGGGCTCAAAACCCTAGCTCCCATGGTTGGATCCTTGTGTTCTATAGCTCAAAATAAATCCCTCGAAGAGTAGAAGGTGTGGTAAAAATTTTAGAACCAAACTCTTAGTTTTTGATTTTATATGATTTTTACAAGATTGACGATGAATAGTGGATCTTAGAAACTAACTTTGTTTTCATGATTTCTTTGGATGATCTAAGGTTTGATTAAGCTAGACAAGGACCATACCAAGCTTATTAAGGTTATATAATACTCCAAGGAAGGTAGATCTCTTGAAACCCTAGCATTTGATTTGAGATTTATGAATGTTTTTGATGGATTTAGCTTGGTATGATTATAGTGATAATTATAAGCATGATTATGTAATTAGTTATATGATTTAAGATGCATGATGATTTTGATGCTAAGATCAGTAGCTTCTGGACTTGTGAGATGATTATTATGTGTATAAGTTGTATTGATGCCCGGTGTGGCTTGGGTTGTTGATTGCAATTTTTGGAACGTTCGTATTATAGCCGTTATAATGCCGAAATTTCGTTAATCATTGAAAACCGTGCATCACAGTAGGTCTAATGGCTGAAACTGGACAAGTATCTAACATGCCCTTGTAGATCTTGAGTCGTAGATCATTTTGGAAAAAGAATCGAATCAAACAGACTTACGGTTTAGGATTTACGACCGATTTACTAAAAGTAGTTTGAATCCGTAAACGAAAGTTCGTAACTGAAATTGAACCCTCGTAAAATATGTAAAGTCATGACGAATCTTGGTAAATAAATACTAGAGGTAAAAAGAAAGGTGTGAAAGAAAACCGTATGTCAAAAGGATTGTTTTTCTATTTATTAAAAATATTCGAGTCGAGGTTAAACGCGAACGAACCCCTAAAAGACGACTCTATTATAACTTCGGTAAAACACTTAGAAAACAGGCGATAAAACTCGGAGTATAATATTGGTTCGTAACGATCGACTTTAGAACTTGTATGACTTAAGTATGTCCCAAGTGTAAGTACAGTGACATGTCGTATTAACGAACGAATGTCGGGTCGGATCAATGATAAAAGGAATCCACAAAAAGGGGTATAACGAGATAACTCGAGAACGTGTTTTGATTTAAGTATAACTTAACTTTTAAGATGTTAAGTGATTAATCCCGAATGCCTTGGCTATTTATAGATCACCAAGCTGACCCGGGACCCGGGACCCGCTACCACTACCCCTTACCGTACTCGACTACCAGGCAAGTTTCAATTCCCTTCTTTTACGCTGTTGTTGTGATTGTATATATATATATATATATATATATATATATATATATATATATATATATATATATATATATATATATGTAATCTGTTATACATATGCCATAGCATGCATGCCTACGTTCAAGTTATATCGTTATGCTTGTTCCCTGATTCTTTATTGGCTTATAAATTAGATAACTAACGTATCAATTATAAGCCGGTTATTGTAAGACCCTCATAGAAGGGCGTATACATCTTATTCGTCAAATATAGACCAGGAATTAATATTTCTTGATATATCGAGATTACCTCGGAGGAAAATATTTAAGTAAATATTTTCCATTATTTGGGCGACGAATATTATTTGAATATTCGTTCGAGATTATTTATTTAACGATCCTTACTTCAAATAATTATTTGAACGTAACCATTCGACGAATAATATTTTTCAATATTCATTCAAAGTCGAATAGATTATCGATTATTATTCCGAATATTCTTCTAAAGATTGGACTACTAAATGAATATTATTTGAATATCCATTTAGAATATTATTTTATTAAATGAATATTACTTTTGAATATTCATTTAAGATATTACTTACTAGATGAATATTATTCTAATATTCATCTGAAGCTTGATTTATTTATCGAATATTATCTCGAATATTCATTTAAAGCTCGGATTATTATTCATTAAATGAATATTACTTTTTGAATATTCATTTAAATTCCTTATTAATTAGTGAATATTATTTTGAATATTCGTGTAAATATTTATTTATTCAATAAATATTCTCCTGATATTTCTTCAAGGATTATTTTGAGAAATACTCTGATTAAAGATATTCTTTCATATTCCTAAATATTCTTTAAATATTTTTAATTCAATAAATATTCTCTGAATATTTATTCCCTACTTAGAATAACCTCAATAAGGTTTATCTTCTTCGATTATTACGGAAAATATTTCGGAGTCATACTATTATTAATCTTATATCAAGAAAGGTTCTCAGACATCATTCTTCTTTGCGTCTATCTCCCTAATAATAAGGGAACCTTACTTGGAAAATGATATTTATCTTGTCGACTTCCCGGTCATAAAGTATACTCTTCACTCGCAACTCGGGTGCTATTGACTTATTAAGTCGTTGTTTACCTTCTCATCTTTCGAGGGGTAAGATGGTTGGAACAAGTTGATATTCGTTACCAAGCAATAGCTTGGAAGTTATTGGTGAATTTTCCTTTCCAACTAGATACGACTACTTTGTGGAGTCTTATCAACAAGTATTATACTTGGGGAAAGGGGGACGAACGTTACTTTTAGAATCATGAATTCTATTTGAACAAGGAGTCGTGTAAGAGGCCGAGTAGCACCGGTCCATCCCCTTTGGCCCAACCGTTGGCCGGGGAGAGATAGTAAGGCGGTATACAAGTAAAGCCGTCAGTTCTTCCTTCTACCTGTAGTAAATCTAATTTGAGCTGTACGATCTCGACTGATCATCAAGATTGGAACAGCGGGCGCGGTGAATACTCCATCATTGGTTCATCATCCAAACTTATTTATTTCCTGCAACATGATTACTGTTGGCAGAGCTAGAAAAGTGTTCATAACTGGAATTGCAATCTTTTCATGCAAGTTCCTCCTTTTAATGACAATGAGAATATCACGCTTACTTTTGATGTAGCAGATATTTCTACAAACAAATACTTTAAGTTACCTTGTAACTTCATCGTTCATATTATACTGGCATCATTTCCGTAAATGCATGGCATATGGTTTGAAAGATACTTTTGAACTGTTATATATTATCGTTCAGTTATATATTATTGTTGGTGGGCTATTGCTCACCCTTGCTTCATTATTATATCACAACAGCTAGACCAGATGACTCGCACAAGGCGCACTCGACGCGGGCAAGGACGATGAGACTACCAGAGCTGAAGAAGAAGCTATTGGTAGGATATATTTATTCTTTCAGTACCAAGTATATGGTCTAGTATGACTTATGTAAATGGATGGCAAAGACTATGTATTTATATTGAAATTCTTTTGGATTGTAAGAACTCATAATGTGACTAATAAAAATTTGATTGTTACTCTGATTTCATCTCTGGGACTATAACGGGTGTGTTTTACATTGTTGTGTTGTGTTTTATGTTAAGGAAAGTTCAAGTGTTGTGGACAGAATTGGAAACCGTAACGACCGAATCCTGGACCCCGGATCTGGGGGTGTTATAGAAGTGGTATCAGAGCGTACGTTATAAACCCCAGAGATGATGCGACGTTAAAACAATAAACTCACTAAGATAATAAGAACTCTTGCCAAGTTCATAGTCGGACTACTTCAAGTAGTACTGACATATAAAACCCTTATGGGAACTCTTAAGTATCATGATAGTAACTTAGCTCGTTCTCGTATCGACTAGTAAAGCGACAGACCTTGAGGTGTACGAGCAGCAGCATGATGATGTTTTATTATATGTTGACGATCGGATTGTGAATTTGATAGAGTACCCTATTGAGGACTCGAAAGAGGTTCCAACAGAGGAGAATCCTATTGAGGATGAGGAGTTTACTCCAAGGAAATGAGGGCTGTAGCCAGAGGGATAGCGAGAGTTAAGATTATAGTGCTCAGAGAAGTGAGCATAAAGAATTGAGATATTATTAAGAGAATTGAACTTTTATGTTGGATTTATAGCCGGACTACGAGAGGTAGTACCAGCAATTAAGACAGATTGGAAGGATTACTTGAGGTCTTATATGGGGATAGATAAAGATCCTTAGAGACTTTTAGATTAATGAGAAAGGAGTTAGAATGAGGCATGATTATCAAAGACGTCGATGTAGGACGGGGAGCACCCAGGAGCAGTTGAGATAGAGGAAACAAGTGCCATATTATCGGATAAATGGATTAGTGTGAATATTGTCAATGGTAATTCGCCATTAGAAGGTGGATTTCATGGGTTATATTTTATGAAAATTGAGATTGTTGAGGTGGTTTTATTCAGCGAAATGTCCATATTATGAATGAACCAGCTTCGAAAGTAAAGATAGTGGAAAGTGATGGCCTGATTGGATAAAGTTATATAAAGTAGTAAGCGAGACGATGATCTCAGAAACTACCAGAGGAAAAGACCAGTGGGTCTATGATAAACTCGTAATATGACTACTATTAGGTACTAAGTATAAGTTTATTTTTAACTCAGTAAAATGGTGAATCAGGAACGTTAGATGCATGTGATTCAGAAAAATATTAAATTCTTTCTTTTCCCCGAATAGATTATAGTAGTTACCTTAAGTTTATTCTGACACTGAATTGCAAATGGATCAAGTAATGCGATTAGTGGTTAAGAGGTAACAGAGAATGTTTTAAGATGAATTTGGTAACGACCCGGCGTTGGTGTTGCCTAACGGGAGAAGGAAGACTTTATGATACACTATGATGCATCTCATACAGTTTTAGGTGGTGTGCTTATGCAGCACGGCAGAGTAATTGCCGGTGCATTCGAACAGCACGGTACACCAAACTAGGATGGCCCTAGTAGTGCCAATTTTTATGAAACGACTAACTCTGACGGTAGTGTTCCTTCTGAAACCTGTGGTTAGGAAGACTGACATTTGATATTATCGACAACTAAGATGTATATGTATCAGGAAGAGGTGGCATGTTTCAGTTTGAAACTTTTGATTTCCCTTCTATGGGATATATATATTTGGTTCCTTTCTAGTGGTTAAACTTCCAACTTTATGTCAATAATTCAGTTATTATAACTGCTTATGATTCTACCTGCTTGGATGCTCATAGAACTATTCTCTAGGTTTCGAAATTGATCTTCATAGTGTTACCGGTGGTTGGATAGATTGACCAAAATTTCCTTGATTCTGGAAAGAAATTCAACGAATTTTGGCAAACCTTGTCTTTCTGATTATCAAAGAACATCATGGAAGAGAGTAGAAACTGGGGCGAACCCCGTGAATTGGGTAAAGTAGCCGCTATATGGGTTGGTGGATAGACCCCGGTTATCGCGATTGATTGTAGAAATACAATGATGAAGTGAGATTGGACTAAAACAGGAAATTTAAGTAAGAAACCGGCCGGACTGAGAAACTCCGGGATTGACTTAAGTGAAAAGACTGTTATACCATGAATGGTAAGCTTGCGTGGCACGTGGGATTGATAAGAATAGTTGAAAAGATAAAGGAGGAGGAAAGGTGACCGGAGACGGTGCCGAGAAGTCGATTAAGACCTATATGGAGTAAAGTTTTGGAAAGGTAGAAAGGTATCAAAGTAGAAGGCACTCTGCCAGCAATTGCTAGAAAGGTAATGCTAATTAGCCAACCCCTAAAACCATATATTTTTATTTTAGTGTGGTTAGTTGAGGCCAAGTCACAAAGGATTATCAAGTGACTAGACCAGCAATGAAAGGACAAAGCAGGGTTGCTTCTAAGTAAGCGCCGACTGCAAGGGCTTTTGATATAAAGGAAATATTAATGAGATCGTAGGAATCTTCTACTGGACCATTTGCAACCCATGTTTGGATTGGGAATTTACTAGACTTTTTGGAATAGGGTCACCCGTACTAAAGTGATTCATGTGTATATGATTGCCCAAGATTACGAGTAAAAATGGAAGTATAATGACTTGAGATGTATGATGTTAGGGTATTATAAATACCATGAATATATTATGACCAAGGAAGTAAACAATGAAGGTTTGTGAAGAGAGTATAGAAATGGTCAGAGATGGATCAGTATGCTGTAGAAATTTTGTCTAAGGCAAGTACCTTTGAGAAAAACGATAAGTACTAAGAGATTCACGTTGAACTCGATCAATATCTTCCAGAACATCCTTGCTACCATTACCAAGTTCTGTAAGAGAGCAGATAGACATACGTTGTCTTTTGGAAGGTCAAATAGGCTGATAACTATCTGAAAGAAGAGGTTAGCATTAAGCCACCGATAGATTATCAAATGAGAATGATTGAAAAGAGACCCTTATTAAGGATACATGATTTGATTGCCAAGTATAGGATGCAAGAATTCCTTGGCAGTTGAATTAAGGATAGGATATCAATAAATTAAGACAAACCCTGGGGAATGCACAAGGGATGGCATTAACCCTAATAACGACATTATGAATTCAGATGATATGAGTTGGACTTGCTAAGGCAACAATGACCGGTAAGGATTATTAAAAAGAGTTCTGGAAAGAACATAGATAGAATTATTAGAGTATTGATCAATGACATTTTGATATACCCTGTACCCAGAAAATACAGGAGGAATGATGAGGATGACCTATGAAACCTTACAAGGAAAAAAAAGTAATATTCCGAACTTCAAAATGGAAGTTTGGTAAGGAATGTATGACATAGTAACGATAATGCCAGATGAGGCATGTATGAAACCCTGAGGAAGTATGGATTGAACCTATAAAGGCTGAGATTATCCTAAGATAAGGAAAGAACTAAGAAAAGAAGTATCCTAAGTAGGATTGGGTATAAACGTGATAAAGTTCCCACGGGTAGGTGGAAGCAATGACTTATGGAAAAAAAACTGATAAATATATTTTTCTCCATCAGCAGAGCTTAAGGGAGAATGCTTTCACCCAACAGTGATGGGAATGAGGTAGAAAAGTTTGAATTGGAATATATCCAGAGAACAAGGATTACCAGAAATTATTATTTTCAGGAAGGGCCAATGAGGTGGCCGATAGTCTAAGTATAAAGGAATAATTACAAATGTTCATACCGAAGAAACAAAATGATATTTGGAAAGACCTTGAAGGTCATATCGGAGTGGAGGAAGTTACATTCCTTTTGATGATTGTGCAAGAATCGAAGGTAATAATAGTTTAAGTAAAGATTCGATTCGTGATGGAGTCTTAAGCATATTACGTACCTTAGAAGGTCCCATTTTGAGGCAAACCAGGACCATGATACAAAATTGACGAAGTAAACCGTTAAGTTTCCAGTCTTTTATGGAAGCTGCATGAGTGATAGTTTCATCAACCTGACATAGCTGCGATGCTTGAAACTCTTCTGCAATTTCATCTACTTCATGTAATATCTACATCAAGTTCAGGAAGTGTTCCTTATGGATAAGGAATAGTGATTTCCAGAGAACCTACCCAGGGTACCACTCGATCGAGAGATTTGATTCCTTTCGAATTAGGGAGAAATTGATATTATAATAATGATGGATTAGTTGATACCCAATGGAGCCAAATTTATTATGAGGGAAATAATTTAAGGATAAAGACGGAGTCAGAGATTTTGGAATCTAGTTCAGACTAAGAGATTATGATGCCAGAGATATGAGGCTTGATTAGCTCATATGGTTTACCCCGAGGAAAGAGACACCAAGTACAATTATAATGATTTTGGGAGGTTGTACAAGGTTTTAATAAGCTACCAGATATCGATTTGGATGACATAATAATGAATATCGAGTGTTCAGAGCCTAGTGCTGCATTTCCCGTTAGCCCAGTAGGAATAAAAGAATTATCAACTCAGATGCGAGGATTGTTGAATAAGAGTGCGATGAGACTCAGTGTGCCACCGTGAGGAACCGGTGTGTTGTAAGAAAGAAATATGTTAGCACAAGATTGTGCATCGAACCTCGAGAGTTGAATGAATCAACATTGAGTATAGGTGCTGTTGTAGAAGATTGCCTGAGCAGCACAGGGACGCTGTGTATTTTCCAAACTTATTAGGAAATGGGACATCATCGGTTGGAAGTTAAAAATCGAGGATATACCCAAGATTGTGAATCGCACTAGGTATAGACACTATGAAATTGTAAGTGATGTCATTTTGGGTTGACTATTGCACCCACAACTTGTAAGAACCCCAAATTTTGGATATAATTAAAACTTTTTATTAAGTAATGATAAAATGAGGAACAATGATTCCGACAACAAGGTCACCAGCTCTAATGAATGGTGGTTTCAAAGAACAAGGATTGTAATGAATGGATATTGCTCTGGACAATGATCCTGATGCATTGGTATATTGTCAGAATAGAGTAATTCGATGGTTGAGGACCTAGATAAGAATAATCTACCATCCAGGAAGGAGCTAATGGATCCTTGAAAGGAAATGAGTACGTGCATAGTGTTTCCCATACGTGCATAGTATTTCCCGTACGTGCATAGTATTTCCCGTACGTGCATAGTGTTTCCTGTACGTGCATAGTAATTTGGTAGATGAATAGTGATTTGTAAGTTGGAAAACTTTTCACTCCACCCTATGTACGGGACGTGATATGGATATTTCGAAGTCATATTAGTAATACGCGGAGGAAATAAGTGAATGCAAAGACGATCGGAATTCAGAAATTCCAAATTCTTTTTCGGTATAATATTTGACCGGACAGTGGATTAAATATTATTATAATCCAAGAATTGAGATATTAACTTTGAGGATTTGATATTTTGGGATGTTATTATATTGATTTAAGAATGAAGGTAGGAAACCACTGAGGAGTGGTTATGGCTACAATGTAATAATTGATATTTGGAAAGAATGAATGGAATTCGACTTTATTATTTCTATGTCTTGAAGAATGCTAAAGGGTAACAACATAGGTAAGAATAATCTATCTTCTAAGGGAATAAGATATGGCAATTTCAAGCAGGAGAATATTCTCATGTCATCCAGATCGGTAACGATTAATCCAGTAGTTCCGTAAAAAGGATAAGGAACGATCGAAAGAGAATACGGACAATTATACAACCCTAAGAGAACAAGTAAAGAATACAGAATGAATAGTGTTGTGGTGGGAGTATATAATATTATGAGACGACACTATATAAAAGTATTCGGAACGGATTTCCGAGTTCGTATTAGTGATCCAGGGGGAAAATAAGTGTATGTAAAAGCTGTCGGATTCTGAAAAACCGCACTTTTATTTTCTCCGAGAGTTCCCTGGACACTGATAGCCTTAAGTATTTAACGAATGGATTTAAGGAATATAAATTGGAAAGTTAGAATGAAAGATGGAGAATGAAAGTATTAATATTAAAGAGGATTCCCGGTAAACCCTAATTAGAAATCCGTGAAATATTCTCACGAACGATCAATCGAAACGGGCAATAACCGGACACAGAAACAAGCAGAGGAAGCAAGAGTCTTGTGCAAGCTACTAGAATAAATATCTAGTAACTACTTAGTTACATAAGTAACTAGCATGTTTGGAGATTAAATAGCACTTAGCAAAAATCAAACCACTAGTTACATGAGAACCATCAAAATCCCAACACTTGTCCATCCATTTTCATCATCCTATACATCATCACTTTATTAAAGTGGCTTTTAGATGAGATATTATCTAAACCTCATCCACTTGATGCATTATTATCAAAGAAACAACCAAGCAACTCCAACACTCTCTCTAAAAGCCATTCGGCTTTTCCATAAATTCAAAAGGGGAAATCAAGCTTCCACTCCTTGTTTGATCTTGTAATTTTTAAGGTGAGTCCTATATTTCAAGAAAGTAATCTCCTCAAAATTTTAGCTTCAAACTCCCTTGTTTCCATTTTCAAAAAAATCAAGAAAGAGGAGGGTGAATAGTGCTTCCATGAAACTAACTTTGATTTTCTTGATTCTTTTGAATGATCCAAGCTTTGATAAGGTGTTCTAAGGATTAATCAAGGTTTATCAAGGTCTTAAATACTCCAAGGAAGGTATAAACTTCAAGAACCCTAGTCTTTGATTTGAGTTTTAATGGAGTTTTGGATGAGTTTTAGTGTTGTATGCATATTTAGAGTACTAGATCTATGTGTGGGTTTTATGAGATGATAGTATAGCTAGATGAACGGAAAGGCATTGCTTGGCCTCAGTTCATGTGTATAAGTCATGTATATGATGTTTGGGTTGGATACTATGTTTATGGGAAGGTTCGAAATTGGTAGATATTCGATTTACAGCCGTTATAATGCCCGATTTTACAATACCATGTTTTGTATGCCATTTTCCATGTCGAACCCCTACTGTCCAGAGACTTTATCTGCCATGATAGGGTAGGTAATGTTCTAAGCTTCGTTTTGATATAAAGATCATGTGAAACGGACTTACGGTTTAGGAGTTACGGCCGGATTACTAAAAGTAGTTCGAATCCGTAAACGAAAGTTCGTAACTGAAATTGAACCCTCGTAAACTATGTAACGTCATGGCGAATCTTGGTAAATAAATACTAGGGGTAAGAATGAAGGTGTGAAAGAAAACCGTATGTCAAAAAGAGCATTTTTCGATTTATTAAAAATGTTCGAGTCGAGGTTAAACGCGAACGAACCCCTAAAAGACGACTCTTTTATAACTTCGGTAAAACACTTAGAAAACGGGCGATAAAACTCGGAGTATAATATTGGTTCGTAACGATCAACCTTAGAACTCATATGACTTAAGTATGTCCCAAGTATAAGTGCAGTGACATGTCGTATTAACGAACGAATGTCGGGTCGGATCAGTGATAATAAGTAATCCACTAAAAGGGGTATAACGAGATAACTCGAGAACGTGTTTCGAATTAAGTATAACTTAACTTTTAATATGTTAAGTGATTAATCCCGAATGCCTTGGCTATTTATAGATCACCAAGCTGAACCGGGACCCGCTACCACTACCCCTTACCGTACTCGACTACCAGGCAAGTTTCAATTCCCTTCTTTAGGCTGTTGTTGTGATTGAATAAATATATATATATGATTGCTGATATACATATGCCATTGCATGCATGCCTACTTTCAAGTTGAATTGATATACTTGTTCCCTGAATGTTATTGTTGGCTTATAAGCTAGATAGTTATACATCAGTTATAAGCCGGTTATAGTAAGACCCTCATAGAAGGGCGTATACATCTTATATAGACCGGGAGTCAATATTTCTTGATATATCGAGATTTCCTCGGAGGAAAATATTTAAGTAAATATTTTCCATTATTCGGGCGACGAATATTATTTGAATATTCGTTCGAGATTATTTATTTTAACAATCTTTACTTCAAATAATTATTTGAACGTAACTATTCGACGAATAATATTTTTAATATTCATTCAGAGTCGAATTATTTATCGATTATTATTGCGAATATTCTTCTAAAGGTTGGACTACTAAATGAATATTAATTGGATATTCATTTAGAATATTATTCATTAAATGAATATTACTTTTGAGTATTCAATTAAGACAGTAATTACCTATCGAATATTATTTTAATGTTCATCTGAAACTTGATTTATTTATCGAGTCTTATCTCTAATATTCCTTTAAAGCTTGGATTACTAAATGAACATTACTTGATATTCATTTAGAATACTATCCATTAAATGAATATTACTTTATCAATATTCGTTTAAATTCCTTATTAATTATGAATATTATTTTGAATATTCATCCAGGGTTCTATTTAATCACCGAATATTATTCTAAATCTTTTAAATATTCCTTTCAGGACTTATTAATTAATGAATATTATTCTGAATATTCATTTGAATATTTAATTATGCAATAAATATTCTCTAGATATTTCTTCAAGGATTATTTGAGAAATACTCTTATTAAAGATATTCTTTCATATTCCTAAATATTCTGTAAAATATTTTACTTCAATAAATATTCTCTGAATATTTATTCCATACTTAGAATAACCTCGATAAGGTTTATCTTCTTCGATTATTACAGAAAATATTTCGGAATCATATTATTATTAATCTTATATCAAGAAAGGTTCTCAGACATCATTCTTCTTTGAGTCTATCTCCTTACTAATAAGGGAACCTTACTTGGAAAATGTTATTTATCTTGTCGACTTCCCGGTCATAAAGTATTCCCTTCACCCGCAACTCGGGTGCTGTTGACTTATTAAGTCGTTGCTTACCTTCTCATCTTTCGAGGGGTAAGATTACTGGAACAAGTTGATATCCGTTACCAAGTAATAGCTTGGGAGTTATTGGTAAATTTTCCTTTCCAACTAGATACGACTACTTTGTGGAGTCTTATCAACAAGTATTATACTTGGGGAAAGGGGGACGAACGTTACATTCAGAATCATGAATTCTATTTGAACTAGGAGTCGTGTAAGAGGCCGAGTAGCGCCGGTCCATCCCCTTTGGCCCAACCGTTGGCCGGGGAGAGCTAGTAAGGCGGTATACAAGTAAAGCCGTCAGTTCTTCCTTCTACCGGTAGTAAATCTAAATTGAGCTGTACGATCTCGACTGATCATCAAGATTGGAACAGCGGGCGCGGTGAATACTCCATCATTGGTTCATCATCCAAATTTATTTATTTCCTGCAACATGATTACTGTTGGCAGAGTTGGAAAAGGGTCATAACTGGAATTGCAACCTTTTCTTGCAAGTTCCTCTTCTTAATAACAATAAGAATATCTTGCTTACTTTGATGTAGCAGATATTTCTACAAACAAATACTTTAAGTTACCTTGTAACTTCATCGTTCATATTATACTGGCATCATTTCCGTAAATGCATGGCATATGGTTTGAAAGATACTTTTGAACTGTTATACATTATCGTTCAGTTATCTATTATTGTTGGTGGGCTATTGCTCACCCTTGATTTATTATTATATCACAACAACAGCTAGACCAGATGACTCGCACAATGCGCACTCGACGCGGGCGAGGACGATGAGACTACCAGAGCTGAAGAAGAAGCTATTGGTAGGATATATTTATTCTTTCAGTACCAAGAATATAGTCTAGTATGACTTATGTAAATGGATGGCAAAGAGTATGTAATTATATTGAAATTCTTTTGGATTGTAAGAACTCATAATGTGATTAATAAAAATTTGATTGTGACTCTGATTTCATCTCTGGTACTATAACGGGTGTGTTTTATATTGTTGTGTTGGGTCATAGAGACGTAATTTATTTTATGTTAAGGAAAGTTCAATTGTTATGGACAGAATTGGAAACCGTAACCACCGGATCCCGGACCCCGGATCTGGGGGTGTTACAGAAGTGGTATCAGAGCGTACGTTATAAACCCCAGAGATGAGGTGACGTTAAAACAATAAATTCAATAAGATAATAAGAACTCTTGCCAAGTTCATAGTCGGACTACTTAATGTAGTGATGACATATAAAAACCCTTATGGGAACTCGTAAGTATAATGATAGTAACTTAGCTCGATATCGTATCGACGAGTAAGGCGACTGACCTTGAGGCATACGAGCAACAGCGCGATGATGCTTTATATGCTAAAGATCAGCGGGTAATTCGATGGAGTACCCTACTGGAGACCCGGAAGAGGTTCCAGCAGATAAGGAAAATCCTGTTAGGATAAGGAGCTTACCCTTGGGTAATGAGGGTCGCAGTTAGAATGACTGTGATGATTAAGATATGGTGCTCAGAAAAGTGAGTATAAAGAACCGAGATATTATTGAGAGATCTGAAGATGCATGTTGAATTCATAGCCGGACTACCAGATGTAGTACCAGCAAGAAAGAAGGATTGGAAGAATTACTTGAGATCTTATACGGAACTAGATGAGAATCCTTAGAGATTTTCATCTTAACAAAGAAAGAGCTAGAGGGATGTATGACTATCAAAGACAGCGATATAGGACGAGGAGCAGAGTCCCTAGGAATAATTGAGAATGAGGCAGTAAGTGCCATATCATTTGATAAATGAATCAGTATGAATATTGTCAGTAATAATTTGCCACGAGAAGGCAGATGTCATAGGTTATAATTTACGAAACCAAAGTGAGGTTAATGAGGTGGTTTTATTCAGGGAAATGTTCATGAATGAATCAGTAGAAAGTAAAGATATTGGGAAGTGACAGCATGATTGGGTAAAATTATATAAGGAAGTAGTAAGCAAGACAATGATCTCAGAACTTACCGGAAGATAAGACCAGTGAGTCAAGATGAACTCGTAATGAGACTACTGCCAGAGACTGAGTATAGAGTTAATTTAGCTCAGTTAAATGATGAACCAGAAACGTTAGATGCATGTGATTCAGAGGAATATTAAATTCCTTCTTCTCTTTGAATGGATTATAGTAGTGCCTTAAGTTTATTCCGATGCGGAATTATAATAGATCAAGTAATACAATCAGCAGTTAAAGAGAAAAATGTGAGAAAATCTTCCTGGAGCTAAAAGGTGAAATTGGTAATGACCAAGAGCTGGCATTGCTTAATGGAAAAAGAAGACTTTGTGCTTCCAATGACGCTTCGCATAAAGGGTTAGGTAGACCGACATTTGGTAGTATTGAATATCTGGACGTTGTGACAGGTTTCAGTTTGAAACTATTGATTCCCTTCTAAGGGATGGATATAATTGATTCCTCTCCAGTGGGTAAACTTCCAATCTGATGATGATTATTTCGTTAACTATGACTGCTTATGATTCCACCTGCTTGGAGGTTCATAGAACTATTCTTCAGGTTTCGAAACTGGTCTCCTTAATGTTACCAGTAGGGGGTAGATTGATCAAAATTTCCCTGAGTCTGGAAAGGAATTCGGTGAATTTTGGCAAACCTTTTCTTTCTGATTATCAGAGAATGTCATGGAAGAGAGTAGAAACTGGAGCAAACCCTGTGATTTGGGTAAGGATGCTGTAAAATGGGTTAGTAAACGGACCCTGAGCATTACAATCGACGGTAGTGATAAAATGATGAAGTGAGATTGGACGAAAACGGGAAATGTAAGTAAGAAACCAGCCGGACTGAGAAATTCCAGGATTGACTTAAATGAGAAGGCTGTTATGCCAGGAATGGTAAGCTTGTGTGGCACGCAGGATTGATAAGAATAGTTGAAAAGATAAAAGTGGAGGAAAGGTGACCGGAGACGGTGCCGAGTAGTCGATTAAGACTTATATGGAGTAAAGTTTTGGAAAGGTAGAAAGGTATCAAAGAAGAAGGCACTATGCCGGCAATTGCTAGAAAAGTAATGCTATTAGCCAACCCCTAAAATCATATATTTTTATGTGTGGCCAGTTGAGGCCAAGTCCCAACGGACTATAAAATGACTAGACCAGCAATGAAAAGACAAAGCAGGGTTGCTTCTAAGAAAGCACTGACTGCAAGGGCTTCTGATATAAAGGAAACATTAATGAGATCGTTTGAATCTTCTGCCGAACAACCCATGTTTTGATTGGGAATTCACTAGACCTTTTTGGGATGGGGTCACCCGTACTAAAGTGACTCATGGGTATATGGTTGTCCAAGATTTCGAGTAAAATGGAAGTATAGTGACTTGAGATGTATGATGTTAGGGTATCATGAATACCATGAATATATTATGACGGAGGAAAGAAAACAATGAAGGTATATGAAGAGGGTATAGAAAAGGTCAGAAATTGAACAGTATGCTGTATGAATTTTGTCTGAGGCCAAATAGGCTGACAACTATCTGAAAGAAGAGGGTGGCATTAAACCACCGATCGATTATCAAATGTGAATGATTGAAAAGAGACCTTTATTAAGGATACATGATCTGATTGCCAATTATAAGATACAAGAATTCCTTGGCAGTTGAATTAAGGATAGGATATCCATAAATTAAGACAAACCCTAGGGAATGCACAAGGGGTGGCATTAACCCTAATAACGACATTATGACTTCAGATGATATGAGCTGGACTTGCTAAGGCAACAATGACCGGTAAGGAGTATTAAAAAGGGTTCTGGAAAGAACATGGATAGAATTATTAGAGTATTGATCAATGACATTTTGATATACCCGGTACCCAGAAAATACCGGAGGAATGATAAGGATGGCCTACGAAACCTTACAAGGAAAAAGGGTAATATTCCGAACTTCAAAAATGGAAGTTTGGTAAGGAATGTATGACATCATAACAATAATGCCAGATGAGGCATGTATGAAACCCTGAGGAAGTATGGGTTGAACCTATAAAGGTTGAGATTATCCTAAGATAAAGAAAGAACTAAGAAAAGAAGTATCCTAAGTAGGATTGAGAATAAACGTGATAAAGTTCCCACGGGTAGGTGGAAGCAATGACTTATGGAAATGACTGATAGTTATATTTTCTCCTTCAGCAGAGCTTAAGGGAGAATGCTTTAACCCAACAGTGATGGGAATGAGGTAGAAAAAAAAACTTGAGCTGGAATGTACCCAGAAAACATGGGTTACAAGAAATCATTATCATCAAGAAAGGCCAATGAGGTGGCCGACAATCTAAGTATAAAGGAATAATTACAAATGTTCATACCGAAGAAACAGGATGATATTTGGAAGGACCTTGAAGGTCATATCGGAAGGGAGGAATTTACATTCCTTCTGATGACTGTGCAAGAATTAACAGTAATAATAGTTTAAGTAAAGATTCGATTCCTGATGGAGTCTTAAGCATGTTACGTACCTTAGAAGGTCCCGTTTTGAGGCAAACCAGGACCATGGTACAAAATTGATGAAGTAAACCGTTAAGTTTCCAGTCTTTTATGGAAGATGCATAAGTGATAGTTTCATCAACCGGACCTAGCTGCGATGCCTGAAACTCTTCTGCAATTCTATCTACTTCATGTTATATCTACAACAAGTTCAGGAAGTGTTCCTTATGGATAAGGAATAGTGATTACTTTGTCTCCCTAAGGGATTTGAAACCCGTAGGGTTAGCTATTAATGCACTACGTAAACAACAAGTGATGGTGATTCTTCTAAGAAAGTAGATGACAATGTAAAGATAAAGAAAGTGCTGCCATTGATTAACTAAATGGCATGTTGATGAATGACAAACAAGTTTATGTTAGTGTACTTCTGCGCAAACAAGATAGAGAATATGAGGTTGATGATTCATGATGTTAAAGATATTCCCATGGAAAGAATTAATGAGACTTGGAGGGAAGGGCGGTTGAGCCCGAGACTTATTGGGCCACCTGAGAGTTTAAAGTGTTCGGACGGCGGTATTCGAGCCAGCCTTACCCCCAAGGCTTATAGCACGGTCATAACGGGTTTTCATGTGGCCAGGCTACGTCAGTAAAATGCAGATGTTCAACAGATGATAGGAGTACGAGCATGTAGATATACAACCTGGTCTGACTTACGAAAGACAACCTGTGGAAAACCACGGTTAGAAAAGAACAAGTGATGAGAAACACGGTTGGCAGAAGTAGATTATATGAATCTAAGTTAAAGGGATCGGGCCAGATTCATTTCGGAAAGTTTAAATTGGAATAACGTGATGATTATAGAATAAATGTGACGGAATACCGATAAGGAGGTACCAAGTGCAAAAAGGTGTCTCAATAAAGAGGTGAAGGTGAAAGTAAATAATAGAAATGAGTAAGAATCAGATAATAAGAAGGATGTGAGTGATAAAGAAAAGGCTGGGAAAGCAACTATGGAATGAGAAGCAAGGAATGTTATGAATGGGTTTTCTAATGAATTCTCAGGATGACAACCTGATAGTGTCAATATTATAGTTATGAAAAAGCTAGTAACATGATATGGGATGTCAGTAATAATGATGTCAAATGAGAAATCTAAGATTTAACCTGAAAGGTTGAAGGATTTCCCGAATGTGAGTATCGCTAAGATTGAACAAGAGTATTTGTCCATAGAATAATGGACAAAGCAGCAAGATATGTTGACACGTGAGATTGCGATCAAATAGTATTGGATATAATTATGATTAATTTCTTCTTTGATAAACCTCTATAGTTCAGAGGTAAATTCTGAGTATGATATTCTACAATCATGAAAGCTTCCTATAATCCTTTAGAACTCTTTTCTCTTCTTCTCTCTTATTCATCTTCTTTATGAATTGAGAAGAACAACCCTTTTAGGGGGGAGGTACTGCTACGTGACTATCTGTCTATGTGATAGAAGTCTAAGTGGAATACCATGACTTGTTTAATTGCTTGTCAAGTACTAAAGGCTGGCCCCCTTCTGTACTAACTATGCAAAATAACAAATGTTCAATTGATCATAGTGATCTCTCAATAAATCTTTCCACTTCTCTATATTGATCGAGATTGCGAAGATTAAAGCAATCAGGAAATGCACAGTACGAGCGAGGTTACCTCCGAATCGCAGGGTGATAGTGATACCAATGTTACTGCAGGTATCAATAAGGATAAGACTGAGTAAGAGTATAACCCGGATAGTGAGTTGTACGAAAAGTAGCAACGTTGATGGAAAAAGGATAAAGTATGAATTGTAGCACTAGAAGATGTGCTGAGGAAGGGTAGAACGACTAAGAATTGACCGGGAAGCTAAACGAGTGAACGGCAGGCAAACGACTCTTTGCTTCCTACCTGATTCCGGGACGGAATCCTTTTAAGGAGGGGAGACTGTAAGAACCCCAAATTTTGGATATAATTAAAACTTTTTATTAAGTAATGATAAAATGAGGAACAATGATTCCGACAACAAGGTCACCAGCTCTAATGAATGGTGGTTTCAAAGAACAAGGATTGTAATGAATGGATATTGCTCTGGACAATGATCCTGATGCATTGGTATATTGTCAGAATAGAGTAATTCGATGGTTGAGGACCTAGATAAGAATAATCTACCATCCAGGAAGGAGCTAATGGATCCTTGAAAGGAAATGAGTACGTGCATAGTGTTTCCCATACGTGCATAGTATTTCCCGTACGTGCATAGTATTTCCCGTACGTGCATAGTGTTTCCTGTACGTGCATAGTAATTTGGTGGATGAATAGTGATTTGTAAGTTGGAAAACTTTTCACTCCACCCTATGTACGGGACGTGATATGGATATTTCGAAGTCATATTAGTAATACGCGGAGGAAATAAGTGAATGCAAAGACGATCGGAATTCAGAAATTCCAAATTCTTTTTCGGTATAATATTTGACCGGACAGTGGATTAAATATTATTATAATCCAAGAATTGAGATATTAACTTTGAGGATTTGATATTTTGGGATGTTATTATATTGATTTAAGAATGAAGGTAGGAAACCACTGAGGAGTGGTTATGGCTACAATGTAATAATTGATATTTGGAAAGAATGAATGGAATTCGACTTTATTATTTCTATGTCTTGAAGAATGCTAAAGGGTAACAACATAGGTAAGAATAATCTATCTTCTAAGGGAATAAGATATGGCAATTTCAAGCAGGAGAATATTCTCATGTCATCCAGATCGGTAACGATTAATCCAGTAGTTCCGTAAAAAGGATAAGGAACGATCGAAAGAGAATACGGACAATTATACAACCCTAAGAGAACAAGTAAAGAATACAGAATGAATAGTGTTGTGGTGGGAGTATATAATATTATGAGACGACACTATATAAAAGTATTCGGAACGGATTTCCGAGTTCGTATTAGTGATCCAGGGGGAAAATAAGTGTATGTAAAAGCTGTCGGATTCTAAAAAACCGCACTTTTACTTTCTCCGAGAGTTCCCTGGACACTGATAGCCTTAAGTATTTAACGAATGGATTTAAGGAATATAAATTGGAAAGTTAGAATGAAAGATGGAGAATGAAAGTATTAATATTAAAGAGGATTCCCGGTAAACCCTAATTAGAAATCCGTGAAATATTCTCACGAACGATCAATCGAAACGGGCAATAACCGGACACAGAAACAAGCAGAGGAAGCAAGAGTCTTGTGCAAGCTACTAGAATAAATATCTAGTAACTACTTAGTTACATAAGTAACTAGAATGTTTGGAGATTAAATAGCACTTAGCAAAAATCAAACCACTAGTTACATGAGAACCATCAAAATCCCAACACTTGTCCATCCATTTTCATCATCCTATACATCATCACTTTATTAAAGTGGCTTTTAGATGAGATATTATCTAAACCTCATCCACTTGATGCATTATTATCAAAGAAACAACCAAGCAACTCCAACACTCTCTCTAAAAGCCATTCGGCTTTTCCATAAATTCAAAAGGGGAAATCAAGCTTCCACTCCTTTTTTGATCTTGTAATTTTTAAGGTGAGTCCTATATTTCAAGAAAGTAATCTCCTCAAAATTTTAGCTTCAAACTCCCTTGTTTCCATTTTCAAAAAAATCAAGAAAGAGGAGGGTGAATAGTGCTTCCATGAAACTAACTTTGATTTTCTTGATTCTTTTGAATGATCCAAGCTTTGATAAGGTGTTCTAAGGATTAATCAAGGTTTATCAAGGTCTTAAATACTCCAAGGAAGGTATAAACTTCAAGAACCCTAGTCTTTGATTTGAGTTTTAATGGAGTTTTGGATGAGTTTTAGTGTTGTATGCATATTTAGAGTACTAGATCTATGTGTGGGTTTTATGAGATGATAGTATAGCTAGATGAACGGAAAGGCATTGCTTGGCCTCAGTTCATGTGTATAAGTCATGTATATGATGTTTGGGTTGGATACTATGTTTATGGGAAGGTTCGAAATTGGTAGATATTCGATTTACAGCCGTTATAATGCCCGATTTTACAATACCATGTTTTGTATGCCATTTTCCATGTCGAACCCCTACTGTCCAGAGACTTTATCTGCCATGATAGGATAGGTAATGTTCTAAGCTTCGTTTTGATATAAAGATCACGTGAAACGGACTTACGGTTTAGGAGTTACGGCCGGATTACTAAAAGTAGTTCGAATCCGTAAACGAAAGTTCGTAACTGAAATTGAACCCTCGTAAACTATGTAACGTCATGGCGAATCTTGGTAAATAAATACTAGGGGTAAGAAGGAAGGTGTGAAAGAAAACCGTATGTCAAAAAGAGCATTTTTCGATTTATTAAAAATGTTCGAGTCGAGGTTAAACGCGAACGAACCCCTAAAAGACGACTCTTTTATAACTTCGGTAAAACACTTAGAAAACGGGCGATAAAACTCGGAGTATAATATTGGTTCGTAACGATCAACCTTAGAACTCATATGACTTAAGTATGTCCCAAGTATAAGTGCAGTGACATGTCGTATTAACGAACGAATGTCGGGTCGGATCAGTGATAATAAGTAATCCACTAAAAGGGGTATAACGAGATAACTCGAGAACGTGTTTCGAATTAAGTATAACTTAACTTTTAATATGTTAAGTGATTAATCCCGAATGCCTTGGCTATTTATAGATCACCAAGCTGAACCGGGACCCGCTACCACTACCCCTTACCGTACTCGACTACCAGGCAAGTTTCAATTCCCTTCTTTAGGCTGTTGTTGTGATTGAATAAATATATATATATGATTGCTGATATACATATGCCATTGCATGCATGCCTACTTTCAAGTTGAATTGATATACTTGTTCCCTGAATGTTATTGTTGGCTTATAAGCTAGATAGTTATACATCAGTTATAAGCCGGTTATAGTAAGACCCTCATAGAAGGGCGTATACATCTTATATAGACCGGGAGTCAATATTTCTTGATATATCGAGATTTCCTCGGAGGAAAATATTTAAGTAAATATTTTCCATTATTCGGGCGACGAATATTATTTGAATATTCGTTCGAGATTATTTATTTTAACAATCTTTACTTCAAATAATTATTTGAACGTAACTATTCGACGAATAATATTTTTAATATTCATTCAGAGTCGAATTATTTATCGATTATTATTGCGAATATTCTTCTAAAGGTTGGACTACTAAATGAATATTAATTGGATATTCATTTAGAATATTATTCATTAAATGAATATTACTTTTGAGTATTCAATTAAGACAGTAATTACCTATCGAATATTATTTTAATGTTCATCTGAAACTTGATTTATTTATCGAGTCTTATCTCTAATATTCCTTTAAAGCTTGGATTACTAAATGAACATTACTTGATATTCATTTAGAATACTATCCATTAAATGAATATTACTTTATCAATATTCGTTTAAATTCCTTATTAATTATGAATATTATTTTGAATATTCATCCAGGGTTCTATTTAATCACCGAATATTATTCTAAATCTTTTAAATATTCCTTTCAGGACTTATTAATTAATGAATATTATTTTGAATATTCATTTGAATATTTAATTATGCAATAAATATTCTCTAGATATTTCTTCAAGGATTATTTGAGAAATACTCTTATTAAAGATATTCTTTCATATTCCTAAATATTCTGTAAAATATTTTACTTCAATAAATATTCTCTGAATATTTATTCCATACTTAGAATAACCTCGATAAGGTTTATCTTCTTCGATTATTACAGAAAATATTTCGGAATCATATTATTATTAATCTTATATCAAGAAAGGTTCTCAGACATCATTCTTCTTTGAGTCTATCTCCTTACTAATAAGGGAACCTTACTTGGAAAATGTTATTTATCTTGTCGACTTCCCGGTCATAAAGTATTCCCTTCACCCGCAACTCGGGTGCTGTTGACTTATTAAGTCGTTGCTTACCTTCTCATCTTTCGAGGGGTAAGATTACTGGAACAAGTTGATATCCGTTACCAAGTAATAGCTTGGGAGTTATTGGTAAATTTTCCTTTCCAACTAGATACGACTACTTTGTGGAGTCTTATCAACAAGTATTATACTTGGGGAAAGGGGGACGAACGTTACATTCAGAATCATGAATTCTATTTGAACTAGGAGTCGTGTAAGAGGCCGAGTAGCGCCGGTCCATCTCCTTTGGCCCAACCGTTGGCCGGGGAGAGCTAGTAAGGCGGTATACAAGTAAAGCCGTCAGTTCTTCCTTCTACCGGTAGTAAATCTAATTTGAGCTGTACGATCTCGACTGATCATCAAGATTGGAACAGCGGGCGCGGTGAATACTCCATCATTGGTTCATCATCCAAACTTATTTATTTCCTGCAACATGATTACTGTTGGCAGAGCTGGAAAAGTGTTCATAACTGGAATTGCAATCTTTTCATGCAAGTTCCTCCTTTTAATGACAATGAGAATATCACGCTTACTTTTGATGTAGCAGATATTTCTACAAACAAATACTTTAAGTTACCTTGTAAATTCATCGTTCATATTATACTGGCATCATTTCCGTAAATGCATGGCATATGGTTTGAAAGATACTTTTGAACTGTTATATATTATCGTTCAGTTATATATTATTGTTGGTGGGCTATTGCTCACCCTTGCTTCATTATTATATCACAACAACAGCTAGACCAGATGACTCGCACAAGGCGCACTCAACGCGGGCGAGGACGATGAGACTACCAGAGCTGAAGAAGAAGCTATTGGTAGGATATATTTATTCTTTTAGTACCAAGTATATGGTCTAGTATGACTTATGTAAATGGATGGCAAAGAGTATGTATTTATATTGAAATTCTTTTGGATTGTAAGAACTCATAATGTGACTAATAAAAATTTGATTGTTACTCTGATTTCATCTCTGGGACTATAACGGGTGTGTTTTACATTGTTGTGTTGGGTCATAGGGATGTAATTTATTTTATGTTAAGGAAAGTTCAAGTATTGTGGACAGAATTGGAAACCGTAACGACCGGATCCCGGACCCCGGATCTGGGGGTGTTACATATATAATCGTGTCTGATTTTTACTTGATTAGATGAACAAGAACAAACGAATGAATCAAACTTTGTTTGTATTAAATAAATCAAATACAAACTCTACCAAAGGTGTACAATACCATTAGCAGCTGCTGACAATACAAATCTCTCTCTCTCTCTCTGTTTGTTTCGAACTCTCGAATACAAACCTTATACAGAGCTTCACACGATATGCACTCAAAAATCCACAATCCGCTCTTTTTACAATGATATAGAGAGACTATTTATAATACTACCTATCAATTAATAACAGAATTATAATCTATCTGTGACAATGTTCTGCCGTCCAGTTGATAGTTTCTATCAATAGAGAATTCGTTTCCTTCACGATATCTTCTTGCGTGTTCTTCAAAACAACGTTCCTGTTTTATAGCACTTGCCAGTTTCTGTAGCATCCATAATGACATCATCAGTAACACGACTGATATCAGGATTTCCCATTGCATCAAGATCTGATCATCCCATCAGTATTTGATCAGGATCTGACTTGCTGTATCAGGATCTGCTCTTAGTTCCTGAATTGTAGTCTTTGACGCACTGTTCCTGACTAAACTCTACAGATTACTGTCTAACACATATATCATATACAAAGTGCTAAATCCTTTATAAGATCAGGATATACAAGAAATATTAGCAAATTCTATTCTTAACATCACAACTCATGAATTATTCCTAACAATCTCCCCCTATTTATGCTTTAGAATCTGTAGCATAAATCTAAGTTGTAGATGTCAAAACATATAACAATACAACCAGAATAGAATTTATGAATTTAAGATCATGAAGTTAAGTACCTCCTTCTCCAGATGTAGACATGTATCTAGTACTTAGAAGAAAGAATTCAACTATTTGATGCTTCTTTTCCTTTACCACTTCCATGATGAAATTTACCAACTCTGTCACCCTTAGTTCTGCTCCCAGTATGTTTATCTCCCCCAGTCTTTTGTTTGTTGTTTCTGAATTGTCTTTATCTCCCCCTTTTTGACATCAGCAACAGTAATACCAAGAGATTCAGTAACAGAACAAATGAGATTCATCAGAACTGCTTGATTTTCCATAATAGTGACTTGGTTATCTTCAAGAATTTGAAGTCTCGATTGAATATCACTTTGAGATTTCTGAATATCCTTTAGAACTCCAGAATTAACTTCAAAGTTGGAAGTGCTTGTTGTATCTTCAGACTCAGATGGAGAAATAACCTTATCTTCAATCCTTGTAGAAGAAGTTGTCTGTGTAGCATGCTCTACTGGAGTAGAATGATATTCAAGTAATAATACTTTATTAGAAGTACACAAATCTTCACTTTTCTGCTCTGGAGCTGAAACATGATCATCCTGTCCTTCACCAGTATTCTGTGTGCTAACATCTACAAATTCTGACTCCTCCTTAGATTGATCAGATACTATTGATGTCTCAATTCTAGCTGATATTGGAAGTACATACAAAGGAATACTAGGATCATTAGGAATATCTTCTGGTACATGTGGAGTAAGAGATTGTCTTAGCTTTTCATCTTTTCTGTTGATGATTCATGCAAGCCTCTCTTTCTGTTTCTAAGCTTTAACTTCTGGCTTTGCATTGTGCTTTGCTAAGTCATTCTTCTCATACATCTTGATAAAGGAATAAGTACCAGCATCCATACCAAGATTTTCGGACCAAGATTCAGGAAAAACCTGATTGTTAACACTAAAACACGCAAGCGTACGTGGTCACAAGTAATACAGATAGAAGTCAAGTTCGTTCCAACAGAGATCTTAGGTTTCAATTCAGTTTTGTACCAATGCAACAATGTATGGTTATTATGCACTGCTAAGACAATTAACAATATTAAGTTTTTTACTAACTATAATTAACAAAGATACAAATTAACAAACTAAAAATTACTAACTACTTATATGCGAGAAAAACATGGAATCCTAACTTCATTAAATACTTCGCTTAGATCTGACGCCTTTAATCTCTATATGCAATGGTTTTGATATCTGATCGGACAACACGAAACAAGTACACGCTACCTCTCAGTATACGTATACCAAACTAAACATACATCCACAAAAGAGATAGAAGATGAATAGACACCAATTATGCTTAGACCCTATATGTCTATAGAATTTGAAAACATAACGGTTGAAGAACAAGTTATCCATAAAGATCACACAGGGCAATATAAGTATTCTCATCTCATACTACGAATCATGTTAATAAACAATCATGAACCTATGCTAGCATGGCAAGTTCTAAATCTCAAGATCCACTTTCACTTCACAAGAGATTAACAGATTAGATGTTAGCTACACATCTATCAATTAAGCATAACCATACGAGGATATCAAATATACATCACACACAGATCTTTAAGCAATCAAGATACTAAGTTCCAAAGTAAATCCGTTAGAATCCCATGACAACGATTAGTTCATAATTGAACCTCTCGTCATCATGTGATCAAGTGAAACCATGATAACAAACAAGATATGGAAGAAAATAATAATATTAATAAAATAATCGTTAAGAAAACAAATCCATGATACAAAAGATGAAGTAGATCTAGATCCGTTGCTTGTCATGAGCGTTGAATCCTTCTCTCCTTTTCTCCCTTGCAGATCTAAGCTATATTATGTACAAGATATATAATTGTCTAATTCCTAATTCTAATTGTCTAATTTACAAGGGGTTGGATGTGTTTATATAGGCACTCCAAGTCTTGCCCAGCAAGAAAATACAAAAACAGAATTATAATAGAATTTCTGCAAGATACGATTCCTAAATTGATTCTGTTTTTAAGGAAAATTCGTGACTGACTTTTCTTCAGATTTTCTGGAATGTTCCAAACGTAATTGGACCTTTGGACTACCTTAGAATGATAGAGAATCTCGTTATCTTCGCGTGGACTGCTTACGGGCCTCAAACGGACTTCTAGAACTCAAGTTATGCCCACAACAGTGTAGACTGCGCAACCCTTCTCAGAAATTCGAATTTTAATCAATTAATTCCCCAAAAATTATAGAAGCATCCACCTTAGTCAACATTCTCGTAATTCTGCACAACTAAGCAAAACACATCAAAACTACAATAAACTTGAGTCTAAGACAATCAATTTAAGCCGAATTGAAGCGATCCAAGTGGATATAAATCCACTTATCATACCCCCAAACTTAAACCGATGCTTGTCCTCAAGCATAAACAATTACAACTAACTAACTAACTAGTACCACTTCCGTAGGTGATCACGGTTGCATTTGGCATATGCAACAAGCCATTTAAACCCCTAGGCAGCCCCAGTGGACGAGTAAGGTCTCGTGAGGGCCTATAGCGAATGTACCCACAAAATCCATTTAACCTAATGCAATGCAATGCATGAGTGCAACTAATATGAAAATGCAATGATCCCCTTCAAACTAACCAAAACCAACAGACAAGCAAATATCTCAAAAAATGCAACTAAATCCAAATAGAGCTCGACTAAGTTCCCGTATACTAACAATACATTAACAGAAACGTGCGTGTGTGCAATGCTCATCAGAAATACTCCCAAAACTAGGTCAAAGATCATACATGCTCTTCGTCAAGAATAGACTGTAAACACTTCATAACCTAGGAACACCTCCATCCTTATCCAAAGTAGATAGAAATTCATGCTTTATTACTAACTACTACCACACATATATACAATCATGCTTATTTAACCGTGCAATGGATGAGACCCCGAAAGGCTTATACAATAATACCCATGTAACGAGCGTTAGGTTAGTGGATCCCAAACTATAAAAGCCTTAGGTCACTAGGCACAAAGTCCCCGCGAACTTAATTGCTCGAGTATTAAAGAGCTCACCCTAGTTAATTTTGCATAAAAACAATTGAAACTTTAGACTTTTTTTTTCTGCTTTTTTTTTTCTTTTTTTCTTTTCTATGCAATCTGGAATGAGAATTCTCAATTCCAACCCTAGACTACTCATATAAATATGAGCCGGCTACTAGCCATTTGACGCCTAGTCATTATTGACAATTATTTACAATTAAGCATGAAATCCCTGTTTTCCCCCAAACTTAGACTTAAGTGTTCTAGGCCATCAAGGGAATAACAAAAATTCTAAATATAATCAAGTGATTAAATCTCAAAACATCCAAACAAGCATGACCTCAACCTATCCCAAAAGCACCCAATGAGACTGTGTAAAAGTTTTGTTTCCGAAACACATAAGTCAATTTCATAGAAACTATAAGTCAACCATCTATTCATCATTACCACACTCAATTAGACACCTGCCTACCAATCAGAATTAGCTCGTCTTAAGGGATCATGAAATATGCATGCTATGCAAATGCAACTAATATGAACTCACATGGTATACAAAAAATAAAAACAGAATGTCCTATATGAAACAAACATAATTAATACGAACATATATGCATGAATTACTACTACTAATATGCAAAACATGAAATCCTACATGAACACATAATGCAACAACAACTACTAATCCCTCAAACCACCCCCAAACTTAAAATATTCAATGTCCGCATTGAATGGAAGTAAATACGAGGAAAAGTAGAAAACATACCTAACCAGCTGAATCATAACCCTCCTCGAATGAATCTGATGGAAGATAATACGTACGAGCTCCATCGACTGGCCACTTCCCAAATAACAAGAATACTACAAAACACACAATTACAAGAACACAACTTCGTAATAAAAATAAGATTAGAGAAAAAGATAAACCAATTACGAATCAAAGAGGTGAACTTGCAATTAATTCCTCTTTAGAATTGAATTTAAATAAATAGAAGAGGAATTGGATTTGTATGTATGGGTGTGTATATATAATGGAGGGATTGGGTGAATAAAATTTGAACGTGTAAGGGAGAAATTTTGAGTGGGTATGAATTTGATGTAAGATAGAAATAGGATTTGATGAATTAAAGAAAAAGAATTAGAATAAATATAGGTTTAGAATTTTGGAAGAAAGATGGGGGATTTTGGAATTGAATTAGGAATAGGGATATTAATATAAGAGGAGAGAAAAAAATTGGGGAGAAAGAATTTTTTTTTTATATATATAAAAAAACTGCAATATGCGTGTAACAGGGGCAGACTGCGCGCATAGCAGTAACGCAGGCGCAGTCTGCGTCACGCAGGCGCAGTCTGCGTCACATACAGAAACGCAGGTGTAGCCTGCGTTACGCAGGCGCATCCTGCGCGACCAGTAATTTATTTATTTTTTTTTTTCACAGCAGGTTTTTTTTTTTTTGATACAACACTCAGATTTTTTTTTTTTGCACAACACTACTACTTTTTTTTTCCACTACACTTTTTTTTTTCTTTTTCTTTTTTCCTACACTAATGCGTGGGTTGCCTCCCACGAAGCGCTTCTTTAACGTCAATAGCTTGACGTTACTTCCAAGCCTCCATTAAGGATGATAATAGTTTGCCTGGTCCTCTCTTCGCGAGACTTCATCGTCATCACGGCGGCACACTTTCTGCCCATTCTCCTCGCTTGGGCTATTCGTATAACAAATATGTCCTGTTCCAATGCCTTCTTCTGTTGAACCAAAATCTGTCAATTTGTAGAACAACACACACTCGCGGGCTTCGCTTGAATATAATGGAGGAGGGTAAATGTAAGTTTCTGAAGCCTTTGGTTCCTCAAAGAGAACTTCCTCCATTGGATCTAATGCGCTACCTCCATCTTTAAACTCTGAGACAAGTAGAAGACCTGCATCTTTCCCATGTTCTTCATCCTCTTGGTACGCACATACCAATTCTTGAAATTTGTGCAGCTCATCAGTGCCTGTCTCAAATTGTGCCCTTTCCAAATCATCCACCTCACTAGCTTGCTCAAATTCCTCACATGGCTTGTGAACACTCACCTCCTCTTGGAATTTGTCTTCTTCAATTATGCATGCAGTACCTTGCTCCAAGTCATCGTTATTTTCTGGAATTGCCTCTCGTATGGATTGCTATTTCTCTTGTTCCAAGACACTCAAAACTTGAGCAACTAGTGTCTTCATAGATTTGAGATTCTTCTCATGACCCTCTACAAGCATCGTAATCTCCTTCCTAATCTCCTTCAAATCATCAACCTCATCTGACTGAAAAGTAGGAGTAGGTGGCTGATGTTGAAACTCTTCACTTCCAAAGAAATATGACATGTCTGGAACATCTTGCTGGTACTGTTGAGGATGGTATTGAAAATATGGTTGTTCCTCATAAATGACATATGGATCAACTCCTTCGTAGTAACAATATTGTGAGGGATCATGAACGCCAAAACACCGCTCACATTGATAAGGCATGGATGTCCTCGAATATGCCCACCATGGCAACTCCTCGCATGCCATCTTCAAAAACTCAAGTACCTGAACACACCGAACTAAACAAGATAGATAAGAAAAACAAATCCGAGTCGGTGAACTCTAACGACCACTATTGACAAGCACATAAATCAAAAATAAAACACCGATGATCCCCGGCAGCGGCGCCAAAAACTTGTTAACACTAAAACACGCAAGCGTACGTGGTCACAAGTAATACAGATAGAAGTCAAGTTCGTTCCCACAGAGATCTTAGGTTTCAATTCAGTTTTGTACCTATGCAATAATGTATGGTTATTATGCACTGCTAAGACAATTAACAATATTAAGTTTTTTACTAACTATAATTAACTAAGATACAAATTAACAAACTAAAAATTACTAACTACTTATATGCGAGAAAAACATGGAATCCTAACTTCATTAAATACTTCGCTTAGATCTGACGCCTTTAATCTCTATATGCAATGGTTTTGATATCTGATCGGACAACACGAAACAAGTACACGCTACTTCTCAGTATACGTATACCAAACTAAACATACATCCATAAAAGAGATAGAAGATGAATAGACACCAATTATGCTTAGACCCTATATGTCTATAGAATTTGAAAACATAACGATTGAAGAACAAGTTATCCATAAAGATCACACAGGGCAATATAAGTATTCTCATCTCATACTACGAATCATGTTAATAAACAATCATGAACCTATGCTAGCATGGCAAGTTCTAAATCTCAAGATCCACTTTCACTTCACAAGAGATTAACAGATTAGATGTTAGCTACACATCTATCAATTAAGCATAACCATACGAGGATATCAAATATACATCACACACAGATCTTTAAGCAATCAAGATACTAAGTTCCATAAGTAAATCCGTTAGAATCCCATGACAACGATTAGTTCATAATTGAACCTCTCGTCATAATGGGATCAAGTGAAACCATGATAACAAACAAGATATGGAAGAAAATAATAATATTAATAAAACAAGAGTTAAGAAAACAAATCTATGATACAAAAGATGAAGTAGATCTAGATCCGTTGCTTGTCACGAGCGTTGAATCCTTCTCTCCTTTTCTCCCTTGCAGATCTAAGCTATATTATGTACAAGATATATAATTGTCTAATTCCTAATTCTAATTGTCTAATTTACAAGGGGTTGGATGTGTTTATATAGGCACTCCAAGTCTTGCCCAGCAAGAAAATACAAAAACAGAATTATAATAGAATTTCTGCAAGATACGTTTCCTAAATTGATTCTGTTTTTAAGGAAAATTCGTGGCTGACTTTTCTTCAGATTTTCTGGAATGTTCCAAACGTAATTGGACCTTTGGACTACCTTAGAATGATAGAGAATCTCGTTATCTTCGCGTGGACTGCTTACGGGCCTCAAACGGACTTCTAGAACTCAAGATATGGCCACAACAGTGTAGACTTCGCAACCCTTCTCAGAAATTCGAATTTTAATCAATTAATTCCCCAAAAATTATAGAAGCATCCACCTTAGTCAACATTCTCGTAATTCTGCACAACTAAGCAAAACACATCAAAACTACAATAAACTTGAGTCCAAGACAATCAATTTAAGCCGAATTGAAGCGATCCAAGTGGATATAAATCCACTTATCACTGATCCCAGAAATCAAACGATGGTGGTTTCCTAACTTTCTCTCCCTCACTATGGAGTTCATCATCCATACCCTCATTCTCAATTTGACTATCTAAAGTCAACACTCTTTCTGCCTCTCCTTTTGTCTGGTCAGGAGCCAGTCTCTCTGTGTGTGGATCTATGTCCATCTTTTCAAGTGTATCACTCAAATTTGGATAAGTGCTCTCATGACCTACAGAAAAATAGGGGTTAGAAGAAGTTTTTATACCTGAACTCACATGGAAAGAGGATTCCTCATATGGCATGAGGCTTGAGGTTTTCTCCAAGAAGTGAGCTGCTATAGTCTCTGAACCCTTACAAATATCTACTTTCTTTCCAGAAACTACAGGCTCCAGTATACCACTTTCAGGATCTACACTAGACTCTGATGTCTTCAGTAATACTTCATTAGACACCATAGCTAGCATGTCACTGTCTTTAAGTGTTGGTTGCTGAGACATACCCTCAAGGTGGATAGACTCTGAAAGAACAATATTGGTTTGATCTTCAGGAAAATCAATCAAAGTCATTCCTCCCATATCATAGGGTTTCTCACTTGCAATTTCAGTCATCATAGAAGACCTTTCAGCATCATCAATCACAGTTCCTGAGTCATCCAACCTCTGACTAGATGGTTCTTGTGTTGCAGTGACTGTGATCTGATCTATCCTACTATTCACCACTGGTGCAATAGTATCTTCCGTTGACTGCTTCCCCTATCAACTACCTCCTCTTGTTCACCTTGAGCTGAAGCATCTTCAACAATGACATCCTTGTCAAATAGATATGCATGAAGTGATTGAAGTGCAACATGCTTAGGAAGTCCAAATTTCTTGTGCAATTCCTTTCTAACTGATACATAGAAGTACATCTTCATTAAATCAAGTCTTTTATGTAACAGTCCATATTCTTCAGGAAATGAAAGTTTGGGAACTCTTTCAATCAGAAAATCTAGAACAGGTCTGGAAAGCTTCACTTTTAGAGAAATAAGTTCCATAGCCAGTCTGTATGTCAATGTTGTTTCTCATGAAGAATCAAGATCCAAATCTCTCTTGTCAGATACTGACGTGGATATAGCCTTATTTGTAGAGACCTGCATAATGTTAGTTGGACTAGACACTGTGTGTAGGTGACAAATGAATCTTTCTCCTTGTTCTCCTAGTATAGTGAGCAACAGATTTATCTTGAGAAGACTCA
The DNA here is from genome assembly GCA_036435485.1 of Saposhnikovia divaricata. Taxonomy (NCBI): domain Eukaryota; kingdom Viridiplantae; phylum Streptophyta; class Magnoliopsida; order Apiales; family Apiaceae; genus Saposhnikovia; species Saposhnikovia divaricata. The sequence goes on from CM071598.1 coordinate 125,684,094, forward strand.
AGAGGTGTAGATACAGAAGTGATCTTGGAATAAGATCCTTTTTCAATAGACACAATCTTTTGAGAGACAGTATCCAGTAACTGTTTTCCCTTTTTAAGAACTACAGCCTTTTGGGAGACTGCAGCCTGGCTATGACTAGGTGTTCCATCTCTTTGTCCTAGCTTAGAAAGTTGAATTGCAGCCTTCAATTCTGCTCTCTCAGCAAGAGATATATTATCATCATCTTCACTAGAACTACTACGTGAAGTAACAAATCTTCTCTTCCTTACAACTGATGTCTTTTGAGAAACACCGGAGGTTGGCTTCTTTGAAACAATAGGCTGTGGATCAAAATTTGGTTCTAGAATTGTTTCAGAGACTGTAATTTTTTTGGCTACTTGGGTAGACACAGGGGGGTTCTCCTCCAATTGAGATTCCTGAGTCATTTCACCACCAAAGAAAGAAGAATTATAGATAGTAGGAATATGAGTTCTTAGAAGTACCTGAACACGATTTGCAGAGTGTAATGCAGGTATTTCATCTAGATTCTTTTCACTGTCTTTCTTTGTAATGTCAGAGAAAATTCTCTTTTGCTGAACATAAGAAGAAACACAATATTCTCTACCAAATCTAGCTTCAACATCAGGAATGAAATGGTTAATAAACAATTGCATGAATCTATGATAATAAATCGTATTCCTGTCATGATCTCTTGACCCAAGTTTAATACACATCTGACTTAAGATAATGTGACCAAAATTAATTACTCTGTTATAAAGCAAGCCATATGCAATATGTGATGTAACAGCAGTAATTTGTTGAAAAGAACTACATTTACCAGTAAAACATTTAGCAAGTTGGTCAAAGAAGAAAGACTATTCTTTCCTAAGAAAGGATCTATTTAACTGGCTCATGTTATCTAGAGGTCCATTATAACCTAATTCAGATAACATAGTTCTCACATCATCATTAGATTGTACATTCTCAAAATTCGTACTAACAGGTAAGTGAAGTACTGAATTAACAACCGATTTAGTAATATCAAATGAGTCTTGTCCTAATTGTAGAACAATCTTACCTGATTGACTCTGAGTAGAATCAACTACCTCAGCATTCTCCCAAGCTTGTGAAACAGCTACTTGATTAATTTGTGGAGATGCTGTCAAGGCATAACTTAATGGTCCTTTCGCCATAAAGTCCATAATTGGGTGAAAATCAGTTGACACCCCTTCCTTGTTGGTGATAGCTGCCACATGATTGTTCATCATAAAATCAAAGTCATCAAACTTGAAAGCTACTGATTTGGGTAGTCTTCTTTAAGTTGCCATTTTTACCTGAAAAGAACTTAAAAAATCTTTGAAATTGATTAGTGATTTTGAGAACTCGAGATTGTTTTTGCTTTAGAGAATGAAATTAGAGAAAGCAATTACACGATTAGAGTGCCAAAATAATTATATTTCAAAAATCCTTCAAACCCATTATCCCACGTTGACACGTAGATGACAGGTGTCAGTTCCTGAAAAATACGGTTTCCCACGACTTTTGGAAAATAAAATCCAAAATTAATTTCAAGTAAATAAATCAAGGTAAAATCAAGATAAAAAATCAATACTGATCAGCTTCCTTTTCCTGATGTGATCTTCTCATCAAGATAATCACATGATTCAATGTAATTTCTGAATAGAAGGAATTACTAATCCTGATGTGAACACACTTGTATTCCTGATCAATATTATTCTGATTCCAGAGACTAAATGGAGTTTACACATGGCATTTTCTTTTACCTGTAAAAGAAATAAATAAAATCTGAACAAAATCAATTGGTTAAATTCATTCAATGTTTCTTGAAAATACAAGAAATACAGTCACACATAATTATGACTGACTGCATTGATTTTCCCCAAACGACTGTTCAGCTTCTCACGTCTTTCTATAAAAGAAATCAACATTTTATGCCATTCTTCAAAACCTTTTCATTCTTTTCTCTTTCCATCATGGCTTTCAACCCAAATCTTCATATGAACCCTAGCTTTTGGTTCATTACTACTGAGAAGTTCTTTACTCTTGATGATCAGGAGCAAGTAAACTATCTCTTAGAAGAGATGACTTTTTTCATCGAGTCAAATATGATTGGTCTTAATTCTGATGATTTCCTCGAATCTCCTCTAAAACATCTACCAGTCGAATACAATCCTCCTCTAATCTCTTCACACCTTGAGGATGAAGAATTTGGCGAAGAGTCTGAGGTTGATCTTGATGGAGATGCTATTCATCTTCTTCAATAAGCATGAAGATGAGTCAGCTGCTTTCATTCAAGTCGCCCAGACAAGGAATCCAATCTTGAGATGCTCCTTGTCCTGAAGTCGATCATTGAGGATTGAAGCAGTAACAGCTTTAGACAAGAATAGAATTATCAGTAGTAGTTAGACAAAAAGAAGAATTGTATTTCATTTCCATGTATGTAATGCTTTTTATTAATGAAAATACGAGTTTTCTTATTATCTACTTGTCTATCGTTGTTTACTGACTAATCTGAATAATGATATAAATTATCAGTATGCATGTAGTAAAACTTGCTAACATAGACTTTAACAAAACTCAGAATTGAACCACTGAATAACATAAACTTCAGAATTTGAAATAGTAAGACACAGAAATTTCACAATCCTGATACTGACGATACAATCCTGATGTCAATACTGATGACGTCAGCATACTGATAGCAATCCTGATTCTGATGTTTATTAATAAGTCTATCATACTGAAATTTATCAAGATAAAATGTTACAGCTTAAGCATTTAACAATCAAGTATAGATCCTGACAAATATATCAAGTCTATAAGCTGAAACAACATACCTTGCTACTTGTGCAGATGTTAAAGATCTAAAAATTTAACATTCCTAACTCACTAACCAATTTAACGAATGTAGACTCATCAAGTGGTTTAGTTAGAATATCTGCAAGATGTTTGTCAGTAGGAACAAAATGAAGTTCCACAGTACCATTTTCAATATGTTCTCTAATAAAATGATACCTGACATCAATGTGCTTAGTCCTTGAGTGTTGAACTGGATTTTCTGCAATTTTGATAGCACTAGTATTATCACAAAACATAGGAATATTACTAAGTGTCATACCATAATCCATCAACTGATTTCTTATCTAAAGGACTTGAGCACAACAACTGCCTGCTGCAATGTATTCAGCTTCTGCAGTTGAGGTTGAATCTGATTGTTGCTTCTTGCTTGCCCAAGAAATCAGTCTGTTTCCCAAGAATTGACATGTACCTGTAGCACTTTTCCTGTCTATTTTACACCCTGCATAATCAGAGTCTGAATAGCCAATTATGGAGAAATCGGATTCTCTTGGATACCACAAACCAAGATTTGGAGTTCCCTTGAGATATCTAAAAATTCTCTTTACAGCAATTAAATGAGATTCCTTAGGATCACTTTGGAATCTAGCACATAAACAGGTAGAGAACATTATATCTGGTCTACTTGCAGTTAAATATAACAGTGAACCTATCATGCCTCCATAGCTAGTGTTATCAATACTCTTTCCCTTAGAATCAGAGTCTAGCTTAGTGGCTGTTGCCATGGGTGTCTTTGCAATTGCACAATCTTGAAAGTCAAACCTTTTTAAAAGATCTTTGATATACTTTGACTGATTAATGAAAATACCAGTCTCAGTTTGTTTGACTTGCAAGCCTAAAAAGTAATTTAATTCACCCATCATGCTCATCTGATACTTAGACTGCAAAGCTTGCTAAACTTAGCACATAACTTTTCATTAGTAGAACCAAATATAATATCATCAACATAAACTTGAACTAAAAGCAAATCACCTTTTATCTTTCTAAAGAATAGAGTATTGTCAATTGTACCTCTTGTAAAGCCATTTTCAAGAAGAAATTTAGACAAAGTTGCATACCAAGCTCTTGGTGCCTGCTTTAGTCCATATAGTGCCTTGTCAAGTTTGTAGACATGATTTGGAAACTTTGGATCAACAAAACCAGGTGGTTGCTCCACATACACTTCCTCATCAAGCTTGCCATTAAGAAAAGCACTCTTTACATCCATCTGGTATACCTTAAATCTTGAATGAGCTGCAAATGCAAGAAACATTTTGATTGCTTCCAATCTTGCTACAGGGGTAAAGGTTTCATCATAGTCAATTCCTTCTTCTTGAGAATAACCCTTGGCCACCAGTCTTGCTTTATTTCTTACAATCATACCAGATTCATCTAGCTTGTTTCTGAAAACCCATCTTGCACCAACAACAGATCTATATTTAGGTCTTGGTACCAGTTTCCAGACTTTGTTCCTCTCAAACTCATTCAATTCTTCCTGCATTGCTATTACCCAATCAGGATCCTGTAAGGCTTCTTCAACCTTCTTAGGTTTATTCTTTGAGAGAAAACAACTGTACAAGCATTCATTATGAACTGATCTTCTAGTTCGAACACCACTATTAAGATCACCAATTATCAAATCTTTAGTATGATCCCTTGTCCATTTCCTAACAGGTGGTAGATTGCTCCTGCTAGACTCTCCCCCTGAGTTAGTGGTATTTCTTGTAGAATAATGTTCATTTCCTTCAAAATCTCCCCCTTGATCAGTAGAATCAGTGGATTCAATACTGTTGCTAGTTTCTGATCTTCCTTCATTAGACTCTGAAGGATCAATTCCTGATGAAGTAGACTCTAAAAGACTAGTCTGATCCTGACCAGTACTGTGTTCTCCTTGATTGAATTGCTCCCCCTCAACAGTAGCATTTCTTTGAGAAGCAATAGAGATTTCCTCAGGAGAACCTTCATCATCACCGGAGAGAATCTCAAATACTTAAGATTTTCAAATTCCAGATTGTCATGGGTTTCATCAGTTTGCAAAATTCCAAACTTCTTATCATCAAATGCAACATGAATTGATTCCATAACAATGTGAGTTCTGAGATTGTATACTTTGAAGGCCTTTAATGCTGAATATCCTTGAAAGATTGCTTCATCCGATTTGGCTTCAAATTTTCCAAGTTGTTCTGGATGAACTTTCAAGACATAGCATTTGCATCCAAAAATGTGAAAGTATTTCACACTTGGCTTCTTTCCTTTGATCATCTCATAGGGAGTCTTTCCATGGCCATTTACCAAGGTACAATTTTGAGTGAAACATGTAGTGTTAATAGCTTCTGCCCAGAAATAGGTTGGAAGCTTTCAATCTGCAAGAATGGTTCTTGCTGCCTCTATGAGAGTTCTGTTCTTTCTTTCTACTACACCATTCTACTGAGGTGTTCCAGGTGCAGAAAACTGTTGAGTAATTCCATTGTCTGCACAATACTCCTCCATTGTAGAATTCTTAAATTCTGTACCATTGTCACTTCTGAGCACTTTGACCTTGTACTTATAGCAATTCTGAATATTCTTGACAAGTTAAATGATTTGCTGAGGAGCTTCATCCTTTTAGTGTAGAAAGAATACCCATGTGAACCTTGTGTAATCATCCACTATCACTAGAGCATATCTTTTCTTGCTGATAAACATAATGTTTACTTGTCCAAATAACTCAAGATGCAGCATGTGAAATGGTTCAGTATTGAATTTTCTGTCTTGCTCTTAAAAGTGGTTCTTCTTTATTTTCCAAGCTGACAAGCATCACAAAGTCTATCTTGTACATAATTTGCTTGAGGTAGGCCTCTCACTAGATTGTGCTTAACAAGTTGATTAAGCTTCTTGATGTTGAGATGTGAGAGCTTCTTGTGCCAGTTCCAGCTTTCATCATTTGATGCCTTGCTGTAAAGACATCTGACAGTTCCTTTAGATGTGTCACTCAAGCTGGCTTCATATATGTTATCAAGTCTCTGACCAGTCAGAACAATGTCTCCATTCTTTATATTCAAGATTTTGCATCCTTCACTGTCAAAGATTGATTGGTAACTCTTATCACCCAGTTGACTTATGCTTAAAAGTGTGTGTTTCAAGCCTTCAACCAGTGCTACGTTTTCTATGATGACATTCCCCAAAATAATTGAGCCATATCCCAAAGTTTCTCCTTTGTTGCATCTCCAAAGGATATTACTGGGCCAGCTTTCCTCTCAAACTTTGTAAGCAGGGACTTCATTCCAATCATATGTCCAGAGCATCCACTGTCCAAGATAATTGAATGCTTCTTTCCAGTGCCCTAATTAACAGAAGATGAAGAAGTTTTCTTTGGAGATCCAGGCTTGTCTGAAGCACTTGCCATCAATGCAATGTTGTCATAATCCAATTCATCTTCAGAATCACTGGAATCTGCCCAATCCTTCTGTGTGACCATGAATGCATTACCCTTCCCTGAATTCCTAGGCTTCTTGCACTCACTAGCAAAGTGTCCAAGCTCACTGCAGTTAAAGCACTTGATCTTGGATTTATCAAGCTTGATAATTGTACTCTTGCCTTTGTCACTCTTCTTCTCCTCTTTCTTCTGAAAAGATCCTTTGCTAAATCTTCTCCTGTTGAATCTTCCTTTCTTGAAAGCTTTAGCAAACATAGCAAAGAGTTCCTGCATCTCTGACTCAGAATCATTATTTTCAGAGTCTATATCTGTAGTCTCTGACTCAGAACTTTCTTTGCTCTTCTTCTTCCTCAAGTCTTTTTCAGTAGATTCAGACTTTTCTTCTGGAAGCTTCTTTGATTCAGATTGAGCAGTGAGTGCAATAGTTTTCATCTTTCCTTTACTCCTACTCTTTTTCTGCTGCCTGTCAAGTTCATAAGCTCTCAATTTACCATAAACTGCTTCTAATGATATTTCATCCAGATCATTAGCTTCCTGAATTGCAGATATCTTTACATTGTAGAAATCAGGAAGAGCTTTCATGAACTTAGTATTCATATCCTCCAAGTCATAATATTTACCATGCATGGCCATCTCATTGATGAGTTTAGTAAACCTATCAAAGGTGTCAGTAAGTGACTCACCAGACTTGGATTCAAAGTACTCATACTGTTGTATGAGAAGTGCCCTCATATTCTTCCTGACAGCTTTTGTTCCTTCACAGTGAAACTTTAGATTGTCCCATATCTCCTTAGCAGTTTTACAAGAGAGAACATAGTTAGTGAGAACAGAATAAAGACTGTTGAATAGTATGTTTCTCACTTTAGCATCCTTAAGAACGTTCTCCTTTTCCTTATCTGTCCATGCAGATTTAGGCTTCTCTGCTGTATGTTCTGGAACAACTTTTCCTTCGACAGTTGCTTGAGGAACAAGCCTTGTTGGAACAAAAGGCCCATCTCTGATTCTGTCAAGATAATCAGGATCTGTTGCTTCCAGGTGATGCAACATCTTCACTTCCCATAAAGTATATTCGTTTCTCTTGAGCATAGGGATCTTAGTATTACCATCCTTGTAACCAGACATGATTGCAGATCTTTATAATTATTCAAAATCAACCTGCTCTGATACCAATTGCTAACTCGAATAACTTGTAGAAGGGGGGTTGAATACAAGTTATATAATCGTGTCTGATTTTTACTTGATTAGATGAACAAGAACAAACGAATGAATCAAACTTTGTTTGTATTAAATAAATCAAATACAAACTCTACCAAAGGTGTACAATACCTTTAGCAGCTGCTGACAATACAAATCTCTCTCTCAGTTTGTTTCGAACTCTCGAATACAAACCTTATACAGAGCTTCACACGATATGCACTCAAAAATCCACAATCCGTTCTTTTTACAATGATATAGAGAGAGTATTTATAATGCTACCTATCAATTAATAACAGAATTATAATCTATCTATGACAATGTTCTGCCATCCAGTTGATAGTTTCCATCAATAGAGAATTCGTTTCCTTCACGATATCTTCTTGCTTGTTCTTAAAAACAACGATCCTATTTTATAGCACTTGCCAGTTTCTGTAGCATCCATATTGACATCATCAGTAACACGACTGATATCAGGATTTCCCATTGCATCAGGATCAGATCATCCCATCAGTATTTGATCAGGATCTGACTTGCTGTATCAGGATCTGCTCTTAGTTCCTGAAATGTAGTCTTTGATGCACTGTTCCTGACTAAACTCTACAGATTATTGTCTAACACATATATCCTATACAAAGTACTAAATCCTTTATAAGATCAGGATATACAAGAAATATTAGCAAATTCTATTCTTAACATCACAACTCTTGAATTATTCCTAACATCTTGCCTCTAAAATGAAGAAGCTCACAGGAATTCACCAGGTTAAGATTCCTGCGAATCACATTCCGGACTCATCTGAGACCGGGACCGGAGTTGGTGAAGGTTCCAGCATCCAGAAACAGGGTGGCGGGGAGTCCATGGCACCCCCCGGGGTGTCAGGGCCCCCCTCTTAACATAGAAGATCTTACCCAGATTGAGGGGGTGGAATCTCCTCCATTGACAAGCCCTCCCACAATTTCAGCTTATGTTTTGTGGTATTCTCCCCCAATTTTAGCTTTGATTATACTCTTAGTTTTTTCTATTTTTTCTCAGCAAGGACTGACATTAGCCGGAGTTGTTGCTAATGCTGAACTGGAGGAACAGGAAGTCGAGGAGCTGAACAAAAAGCTTTCTGAAAAGGATAAAGAAATTTCTGACAAGAACTTAAAGATCAAGGAACTCGACAGGGCTCTGGGTGAAAGTTCCCAGAAAGACTTAAAAATCGTTGAGCTTGAGAAGAAAGTTTCTGAGTTGAAGGATACTGCAAAGGTTGCAATAGACCGTGCTATTACTGCAGAGACTGAATCCAGAAATGCTAAGAAGTAGGCTGAAGATTTAAGGACTCAACTCCTCGTAGTCCGGTCTGATGCAGAGATCATAGCTGAATACAAAGCGCCTATACTGAAGCTGTCACCGAGGCTACTACTTCAAAACTTCTACGTTGTTGGCGTGTTACCGGATGGCTAGTCCATACTGACCCAGAGGCTTCATGGGACGAGTTTACCGAGGCGTACATCGCGGCTGAAATGGTATTTGATACTGATGGGACTGAGCCCCAGCCATATGACGGTCCCCGTCTGATTATCGCCCAGGTTGCCCAGACTGCCGAAGTTCAAACTCCCAATCCAAATGACCCGAATCAGAATTAATTTCTAACTGTGCTCTACAGCTTTCCTTTTGTAATCTGTTTATTAACATTCGTGAACTGGTGTTTTGTAACTCTGGAATTTGTGCTTTCCATGTGCTTTAAACTTGTATCTTTTCATCTTTATTTTATTCGCATATATTGTGTATATTCATTGCCCTCAAGTCCGGATTATCTCCATAGGAGGGACTTTGGACTGTGGTAGAAATTTAAAACACATCTCCTTAGTCCAAGGTTCAAAAACCTCGAGTAACTAAGGGAATATTTGTGAAGTTTGCCCCCCTATCCGGATTGTTCCCGAGGGATGGAATCCGGATGTGGTGAGAAATTTAACGTACTTCCCTTAAGTGAAATGTTGAAAACCTTGAGTAACTAAGAGAATGTTTGTGAAATTTGCCCCCGATCCGGATTGTTTCCGAGGGATAGAATCCGGATGGTGGTTAGAACAGATGCTTTCCTTTTGGTCTTCTTTTATTTTTCTCGTTTTTTGTCAAATTTATTGTGGAACTTTGTGAATTGTAATTTCCATAGTCAAACGCTTTGGTGTCCATGTTGTCAACCATCATTAATACTTCATCAATTTTCAAAGGTGACGGAGAATTGGAATCATCTGACCTCTAATCTCTTCCTTCTTTATAAATACAGCCCCTTGCACATATTTTCTTCCCATAACAATTCTTCTCCAAAGCACTCAAGCTTTCTTCCCTCTTCATACTTTCTTTACAATGGATCCTAAAAATCTTGTATACGACTACGAGAACAACAAGATCATCGTGGATGGCATGGTCTTCGATAGGCCAACCACCATGGCTAAGATTGATACAGTCCTCAAAAGGATCGATGATGCATTAGCTCTGCACAAGATGGTCGTAGATGAGACCAAGAAGAAGCCTGGAAATCCTGGCAGGGACGGGGAGGGTTCTGGCGGCTCTGGTTCAGCTTCTAGTGGAACAGCCGTTTAGCTACCAGCACTTTTGTGCTTTTGTATTTCCCGAAAGTTGTAGTCCCCGTTTTAATTAATGAAAATGGCTTGAAACACAGCCATGAACGATTATTATTTGTGTAACACCCTCACTAACCAATATTAAGATTATATGCTTATATAATCAATTAAACATTAATATAGAAGAAATTTTAGAAATTTCGGCATGATGTAATCATAAACCGAACTAACCACCTGCTCAAACAATTAAGTAGAACTAAAACAATCCACTTGCATAAGTTAATTTAAACCATAAGAAATAAAACCATGCCAACCCAGACCGCACACAGGCCACTGTATGAAACAACTACCAATAACTATTACAACCCAGAACTGAATCAAATAATATACAACCCATCAAATATAATAGCCTGACTACTAGTACGGATGTAATGTGAAACAGGAATATGTGTACTACCCATCCAACCACCTCAACCCTCTGACTGCCTCGGTGACTACCCCAACCAGACGGGCCACTTCTTCTAGACATCCTCTGGCTTAGCTGAGGAAACAGAATTAGCAAGCAAGTGAGCCAAAATGCTCAGCAAGTATATATATATAAAACATCAACAGCTGAAATTTCTGCAAGATTGTCAAGAATTAACAATCAACATTATATAAGCTCAATTGAAAGTTCATCTTTTATCTGAATCATAGAATAGAAGCGGATTGGACTATCATGCATTTTATAAATAAAAACAATTATAAGGTTAGGCTGCTGATCAGTCACGCACTAACCCCGGACAAACGCACACAGCAATGTCCTTAATGGATCCACGGCACACATTGGCCTTAATTATTTCTGACCACGAATCTGGTCCGACCCTTACGGTCCACATTTTAAAAAAAACAAACAGTCCAATCCTAACTAAACATCAGGTGTCGGAACGATCGACCACCTCAACTGCCAAACACTCTGGACACTTTTGTTCCAGGTCAACATCTCGAATCTCACCAAGTAGAATAAGGCCAAGTAATCTCTGAATTAAATATTGACAAGTTCGATATGGCAAACAGAGTATTGATTTAAGTCAAGCTACTAAAAGGATCAACGAAAACGATATAATCAACTCGGGGTATAACAATTGAATATTCACAATTAATGAAAATTATCAGAGCAGTTATATCAAGGATAAATCGAATGCATAGGAATCAGGTTAAGATAGTCATAATTCGCTGGAAATATAAGTGAAGTGGTTTACTTAAAAGAAAAATGGAATAATATACTTGCAAGGAATATGGATGTAAATCAATTCATTAATAGCATCAACAACTCAGTAGAACCAATTTGGGGCATAACGATTAAGTATTCAAAATTTCGGGAAATTACTGGAACAATTATAGCAAGAGTAATTCGAATAAACGTATGAATCAGGTTTTTGTAATCATAACTCATCTAAGAGATAATTGAAGTAATTTACTTGCCTTAACTAGAAAATCACAGAATCCGAAGTGTCTTTACGTCCTCAGCTTTAGCCTTCCCTTTATCCACGGAATCTACACACAATATAACACTATTTTAGAATCCTGTTCAACATCCACTAATCAATATAAACATTCCACTAGTCTACCCCTGCGAATAGTCCCCTAATTGCATTTATATACTTATATAATAGCAATATATATATATAAGCCACGGATAGCAGCATTTATTCATATTGGCACATTAACACATAATACATAGACTTTAAAATATGAAGCCCGACTCACAACTCGTATAAGTTAAACAATTATACATACTCATCATCAAGAAATGATTTTAATATTTTAGAAAAAATTTTGACGGCATCCCCTTTATACGGGGGACTGGCAGTCGGGATACAGCCGACACAACCAACACAAATCTCAATTACTAATCGAATCCATAATTAGTATTCAATCCCAATTCACATCTCGATTTGCATTTACAATCCTCCGATTCATAATTTAATACCTTTTAAGCAATTAATACCAACTCGACAATAAATTACAATTTATTAGATAAATAACAAATATTAAATATTAAATAATTTTTGGCTCAGAAAATAATCATCATCGCCAATTACCCTCGACTCAAATTAAATCATCGTCGAGGGGGCAAAATTTCGAGGGTACCCTAATTTGGGTTTCCAACTCGAAACTCCGCGCAAAATATTATACGAATAATCATAAAATTTCAGTAATTAATTCAAAAAAGTTTCGACTCTTATCATTCAGCCTCACAAAAAGGACTGTGCTAAATGACTGTAATCATCATAAAACTCGAAGGATCCACACAATCAAGCAAGTACAGTTAGCGAGTGAATCAACAGGAAAAGCAGTGAATTAATTTCATAACAGGAACCATAAATAACTGCTGAAACCACCGTTTAACCACAACACCTCAAAGATTCCAACCACAAATTGGCCATACAATCACACACAATCAGCCACGATTACACACACTCTGTAACACCCACACACTCTCGAACCCAACTACACGAACACACACATTAACACACACTAACTCGACACACACACACACACACCATCGTCAAACACACACACACTCACAATTGCAACCATAACAGGGGATGGAAGTACTTGATACCCACACACACGGCTGCACACACGCACACCCCTCGTTTCACTCACCCACTTGCAGAAATTGCAAGCCACAACCACAACAGTACAGTAATTACAATTTCAAAATCGAACTAGCACACCCATATATCCTCCGTATACCTGCCAATATATTTCGACCGTAGAGAGAGGAGGGATGGAGAGATATGAAGTTGAGAGTGATTTAGAAAGGGAGGGATGTTGTAGAGATTAGGGAAAGATTGGAAGTTTACCGAGAGAAGATTCGAGATAAACGAGAAAGAGAGCTGCTAGATTGATCGAGAAATGAGATGGATGTTGTGTATAATTTAGAAATTAGGGATTAGAGTTATAGGATTTGGGGGAAATGTTTAAAACAAATTCTTTTCACAATTCTAATAAATTAAATCCCTAAAATCAAATAAAAAAAATAACAATTAAACTAAAAATAGGTGGAATATTAAATTTCAAATTTTTAAAAATAAAGAATGAAAAATTACCATCACCCACGTATTTTTAAAATATTTTTAGGATTAAAAACGAATTAAATATGAGTTTTACAAGATTAAATCCTTAAATTGGAAATAATTCGTAAAATCATTTTAAAATCCTTGAAACCCAAAAATAACCCACCAAGTATTTTTAAAAGCCATATAAACTAATAAAATCAATAATGAAAAAGATTTCAGGATTTCTGCTAATCCCGAGAATTTTATAAAATTCACAGAAGGTAATTATAACACAAATAAATAGGAAATAAATCCCAAAAATATAATTAAAATAGTCGGGCTTACATAACACATATAAAATATCAATCTGACTTCCAAATATTATTCCACAATATAATACTTCCTCAACCAATTCACACACCACATAATTCACATTTAATAATAAAATAAATAACTTTTAGTAATTAAATAATCTGAAATTTCTAAGGCGTTATAACCTTCCCCCCTTAAAAGGATTCTGTCCCCAGAATCTCACCTAAGAGAATAATTGAGGATACTTCTCCAACATATCGCTTTCCAACTCCCAAGTTGATTCCTCCACCTTGGGGTTTCTCCACAAAACTCTCACTATAGGAATTGTTTTATTCCTCAAAACCTTTTCTTTTCGATCTAGTATCTTGATAGGCTGCTCCACATAAGATAAATCTGGCTGAATCTCTATCGGCTCATATTCAATGACATGCTTAGAATCCAGATGGTATTTCTTAAGCATGGATACATGGAACACGTTATGGATATGTTGCATATGAGGCGGTAAAGCTAGCTCGTAGGCGACTTTCCCGACTTTCTTCAATACCTCGAAAGGCCCCACAAATCTTGGACTTAATTTTCCTTTCTTGCCAAATCTTACTAATCCTTTCCACGGAGATACTTTCAACAGTACTTGCTCTCCTTCTTCGAATTCCATATTCTTTCTGGCCAAATCAGCATACTTCTTCTGTCGGTTCTGAGCTGTCACTAACCGTTTCTGAATAAGTTGAACTATTTCCTTGGTTTGCTGCACTAACTCAGGTCCGAGTATCTTTCGCTCGCCAACTTCTTCCCAGTATACTGGAGATCGACACTTTCGTCCATATAACGCTTCATACGGTGGCATACCGATACTAGCATGAAAGCTATTGTTGTATGAAAATTCCACTAACGGCAAGTGTTCATCCCAACTTCCTGCAAAATCCAATGCACAAACTCGGAGCATGTCTTCAATTGTTTGAATCGTTCTTTCACTCTGACCGTCAGTCTGAGGATGGTAAGCAGTACTCATTTTTAATTCGGTGCCCAAACATTCTTGAAAACTTCTCCAGAATCTCGAATTAAATCTTGGATCTCGATCTGAGACTATTGATACGGGAACTCCATGTCGCACCACAATTTCTTTTATGTATAGATGAACTAATTTGTCTAATGAAAACCTCTCATTTATTGGGAGAAAGTGTGCAGATTTCGTTAAGCGATCAACAATTACCCAGATAGCATCATGATTAGCTCTCGTCCTTGGCAATCCAACCACAAAGTCCATGGCAATATGTTCCCATTTCCACTCGGGAATCTCTAATGGTTGTAGCATCCCACTTGGCCTCTGATGTTCTGCTTTTACTTTCTGACAGGTCAAACACTTACTTACCCATTCAGCAATATCTCTCTTCATATCCGGCCACCAGAAATTTCTTTTCAAGTCTCGATACATTTTCGTACTCCCTGGATGAATCGAATATTTCGAACTGTGGGCTTCCTGTAGGATCTCATTCTTCAACTCTGTCACATTGGGTATCCAAATACGTGAAGAAAATCTTAATATCCCCTTGTCATCTACCTGTGTGCATATTTCCTCACCTGATAACTTGTTCACATCTCCGCTCATGACTTCCTCCTGGCATCTGCGAATCTTTTCTAATAATTCTGGCTGAAACGTCATAGTGTACACCGTGTCTGTACTACTTGCAGGCATACATACCTCTATCTCCAACCTTTCAAACTCTTTGTATAATTCCACAGGCATTGTCAACATACTGATTTTCTCCTTCCTACTTAAAGCGTCCGCCACCACGTTCGCCTTCCCAGGATGATAGTTGATGGTACAATCATAATCTTTGAGTAATTCCAACCATCTTCTCTGTCTCATATTTAACTCCTTCTGGGTGAAAATATATTTTAAACTCTTGTGGTCCGTGTAAATTTCACACTTTTCCCCATACAGATAATGTCTCCAAATCTTCAAGGCGAAAACAATCGCGGCTAATTCTAAGTCATGAGTAGGATATTTCTGCTCGTGAGGTTTCAATTGTCTCGAAACGTAAGCAATTACCTTTCCGTGCTGCATTAGTACACATCCCAAACCTTTGTGAGATGCATCACTGTAAATCACAAAATTTCCCTTTTCATCTGGAAGTGTCAATACAGGTGCAGTCACCAATCTCTTCTTCAATTCCTGGAAACTTTCTTCACACTTCTCATTCCACACAAACTTTTCATTCTTCCTTGTCAACTTTGTTAGTGGGGTGGCTATCTTCGCAAAGTCTTGAACAAATCTTCGATAATATCCCGCCAATCCTAAGAAACTTCGAACTTCTGTGGGTGTTTTAGGTCGGTCCCAATTCATCACGGCTTCAATTTTAGCAGGATCCACCTTAATCCCTTCACTGCTGATGACATGCCCTAAAAACTGCACTTCTTTCAACCAAAACTCACATTTGGAAAATTTCGCATACAATTTCTCTTTCCTCAACGTTTCTAAGGCTATTCTCAAATGCCCTGCATGCTCTTCTTCGGTCTTCGAGTATATCAAAATATCATCTATAAACACAATCACAAACTTATCCAAATATTTCTTGAAGACTCTATTCATTAGGCCCATGAACGCTGTGGGTGCATTAGTTAGCCCAAAGGCCATTACTAAGAACTCGTAGTGCCCATACCTAGTTCGAAACGCTGTTTTTGGAACGTCTTCCGGTCTAATCTTTAATTGAAAATATCCTGACCGCAAATCAATCTTCGAGAAACAAGTTGCTCCTTTTAATTGATCAAATAAATCGTCAATTCTTGGCAAAGGGTATTTATTCTTAATGGTCAACTTATTTAATTCCCGATAATCGATACACAGTCTCATACTTCCATCCTTCTTCTTTACAAATAATACCGGAGCTCCCCACGGCGATACACTAGGCCTAATAATACCTTTCTCCAGAAGATCTTGCAATTGAACTGCCAATTCCTTCATCTCTACAGGTGCCATTCGATAAGGAGCCTTTGACACGGGTTCAGTTCCTGGGGCTAAATCAATGGTAAATTCTATTTCTCTATCCGGAGGTAATCCGGGAAGTTCATCCGGAAAAACATCAAGAAATTCATTCACCACTGGAATTTCCTCTACCTTAGGCACCTCTTGACTGGTATCCATGACATAAGCCATATAGCCCTCGCATCCTTGCCTCAACAACCTCTTTGTTTGAATGATCGTTAAAAATCTCCTATTTTGCCTCTGACCCCTAAAGGTAACCTCTACATTATCAGAGGGTTTAAGGATCACCTTCTTATTCTTACAATCAATTTGGGCATTATTCTCTGTTAACCAATCCATTCCTAAGATAACATCAAATTCACCTAACTGAAAGGGTATCAAATTAGCGTAAAAACAATGCCCTGAAATATCAATCTTGCAACGAGGACACACTTGAGTAACCGGAATTCGTTCTAAATTAGCTATTTCTATAACTATAGCCTCACGCAACATGCATACCTCACAATTTAACTTTTGAACAAATTCGTTGGATATAAAGGATTTCGTAGCCCCGGAATCAATTAACACTTTAGCTTGAACAGAATTTACAGGGAGCGTACCTGCTACCACATCCGAATTCTTAATAGCTTCGTTCAGAGTCATGTTGAAAGTCCTCGCCACTGGTCTGACACTTGCTGTTGGGGGTGGTGCTTCAATTGCTTGCAGTATTGGATTAGCCAGAACTGGAGGTTTCACTACAGGTACTTTACAGTCTTTCATTATATGCCCTGGCTTCCCACAACGGTGACACACAATTCCTGCCTTGCATTCCCGAGCATAATGACCTTTTTGATTACATTTGAAACACGTCACCTCCAACTTTGTGCACACCCCCGGATGCCTCTTCCCACAAGTCTTACACTCTGCCAAGGGTGGCCTAACCAATTTCTGTTGACTCGCATCTTGAATTCTATTTCCTTGGCCCCCATTCCCTGATCCCGGCTTCTTAGGGTTCCCATACTTTCCTGGCTGGAATCCTGGCTTTTTATTTGGCACATTCTGAGAACTGCCTTGCTCTTGTCGTTCCCCCATTGACCCAGCCTTTCTTTTCTTTCCTTCTTTTTCCTTGAAGTATAATTCGCTTTCTCCTTCAGCTATCATGGCCTTTTGCACCACTGCTGCATATGTCTCCAACTCCAAAACTGCTAGTTTAGTACGAATCCACGGTTTCAATCCTTGTTGAAACCTCTTAGCCTTCTTCCTTTCCGTGTCCACATAGGCCGGAGCAAACCTAGCTAGTTCCGTAAACTTGGTTTCATATTCTGTCACCGACATTTTCCCTTGTTTCAGCTCCAAAAACTTCATCTCCATCTGGTCTTTCATATAGTCGGGGAAATACTTTTCCAAAAATAGCTTTGTGAACCTCTCCCAAGGAATCACCTCAGTAGCTTCCAACATCTTCACCGACTCCCACCAGTAAGTAGCTTCATTCTTCAAAAAATAACTTACATATTCGGTTTGTTTGTCTGTTGGGACCCCCACCAGTGCAATGGCTTTTTCCATCTCTTTTAACCAAGACCTCGCCTCCACCGGGTCCGTTGTTCCTTTAAACTCAGGAGGTTTAACTGCCTGGAAAGACTTAAAAGTAACCACCGGAGGAACAGGTGGCTGCTGCTGCTGCTGCTGCTGCTGTTGTTGCTGTTGTTGCTGTTGTTGCTGTTGTTGCTGTTGTTGATGTTGAGCCAACAACTGCTGCTGTAATTGCTGCTGTTGCTGTGCCAGAGTAGCAGTCTGCTGAACAAGAGTTTGTAATATTTGTGCTAAGGCAGGGTCCATCTGACCAACAGGAGGTGGATTAGCTTGTTCACCCTGATCGGGGGTTCGGGTATTTTGTTTCTTCTTTTTGGGAGGCATATTTCTGAAATCAATGAACAATTATATTAGATTCAGGTTCAGAAAATAATAGCTCAAAATGATCCAACCTAAACAAATAATGCATATATTACTGAAAGATAATTCGAGGTCTCCAACCAATATTCCGGTCAACAATTGATTCACAGGGTGCAATAGGATATCAATCCAAGGTTACACAAGGTATTCACAAACGTTCAACAGGTGCAATAAAGAAACAATGGTCATAATGCTAAGGTCAAACATAGTATCGAAAGTAAAAACTATGCTAGAAGGAAATGATGCTGAAGGTAAATATGAAACGAGCAGTAAATAAGATACTTAAGTAAATGACAGTATAAGGAAATTTAACACAGTTCTGCAAAAGTGATAATGATATATATATAGATAGATCTGATACAAGCGTAAGAACAACGCTTCGATAAGGATACAACATAATACTAAAAGAGAAGACTGCTAACATCTAGTCACAGTACAACAGATATATACAACAAAACTGGTCGTACTGCAAATCCTGACGTACTACTACCACCATAACGTGCCTCTAAATACCACATCATCATACTACCCTAATCATCACTGGTCATCATCGTCATCCGACTCTCCCCGCCAAGCTGATCCCAAAATGCTCTCCAGCTCTGCCGTCACCAGACCTAGGGTCACCTGCTGTGTCACGAATGCCGGCTCATCTCGGGATCTCATCCGTCCCCGCCTAATGACAACACGTCTAAGAGCGCGTACTCGCCTCCGGACATCCTCCAGCTCAGCTACCGCTCTATCTCGATCTCTAGCCCGGTCCTCCTCCCCAGCCCTCATAGCCCTCAACTCTGCCATCTGCCCTAAGAGATAGTCCCTCTCTCGGGCCACTCGCTCGTACACATGATATGGGACAGGCTGAGGAGTATACTGGTATGCTGGCCCATTCACTGAGCCCTGCGATCCTACGAACGGCTGCATAACCCCTGGGGAAATCTGCTGCGGTACAGAAGCCCCTCCTTCCGGATCCTCGTCCGGGTCTGAATCGGAACCAGAAGCAGGTGCCTGAAGTATACATATATATATATATATATATATATATAATTAGACTTCCTATCTCTCACGACACCATCCTAACCTTTCTTATAACTCTACCCCGACTCCCCACCTAATTGTTTCAGTGACTGTGACCTGTGGCTCTGATACCAACTTGTAACACCCTCACTAACCAATATTAAGATTATATGCTTATATAATCAATTAAACATTAATATAGAAGAAATTTTAGAAATTTCGGCATGATGTAATCATAAACCGAACTAACCACCTGCTCAAACAATTAAGTAGAACTAAAACAATCCACTTGCATAAGTTAATTTAAACCATAAGAAATAAAACCATGCCAACCCAGACCGCACACAGGTCACTGTATGAAACAACTACCAATAACTATTACAACCCAGAACTGAATCAAATAATATACAACCCATCAAATATAATAGCCAGACTACTAGTACGGATGTAATGTGAAACAGGAATATGTGTACTACCCATCCAACCACCTCAACCCTCTGACTGCCTCGGTGACTACCCCAACCAGACGGGCCACTTCTTCTAGACATCCTCTGGCTTAGCTGAGGAAACAGAATTAGCAAGCAAGTGAGCCAAAATGCTCAGCAAGTATATATATATATAAAACATCAACAGCTGAAATTTCTGCAAGATTGTCAAGAATTAACAATCAACATTATATAAGCTCAATTGAAAGTTCATCTTTTATCTGAATCATAGAATAGAAGCGGATTGGACTATCATGCATTTTATAAATAAAAACAATTATAAGGTTAGGCTGCTGATCAGTCACGCACTAACCCCGGACAAACGCACACAGCAATGTCCTTAATGGATCCACGGCACACATTGGCCTTAATTATTTCTGACCACGAATCTGGTCCGACCCTTACGGTCCACATTTTAAAAAAAACTAACAGTCCAATCCTAACTAAACATCAGGTGTCGGAACGATCGACCACCTCAACTGCCAAACACTCTGGACACTTTTGTTCCAGGTCAACATCTCGAATCTCACCAAGTAGAATAAGGCCAAGTAATCTCTGAATTAAATATTGACAAGTTCGATATGGCAAACAGAGTATTGATTTAAGTCAAGCTACTAAAAGGATCAACGAAAACGATATAATCAACTCGGGGTATAACAATTGAATATTCACAATTAATGAAAATTATCAGAGCAGTTATATCAAGGATAAATCGAATGCATAGGAATCAGGTTAAGATAGTCATAATTCGCTGGAAATATAAGTGAAGTGGTTTACTTAAAAGAAAAATGGAATAATATACTTGCAAGGAATATGGATGTAAATCAATTCATTAATAGCATCAACAACTCAGTAGAACCAATTTGGGGCATAACGATTAAGTATTCAAAATTTCGGGAAATTACTGGAACAATTATAGCAAGAGTAATTCGAATAAACGTATGAATCAGGTTTTTGTAATCATAACTCATCTAAGAGATAATTGAAGTAATTTACTTGCCTTAACTAGAAAATCACAGAATCCGAAGTGTCTTTACGTCCTCAGCTTTAGCCTTCCCTTTATCCACGGAATCTACACACAATATAACACTATTTTAGAATCCTGTTCAACATCCACTAATCAATATAAACATTCCACTAGTCTACCCCTGCGAATAGTCCCCTAATTGCATTTATATACTTATATAATAGCAATATATATATATAAGCCACGGATAGCAGCATTTATTCATATTGGCACATTAACACATAATACATAGACTTTAAAATATGAATCCCGACTCACAACTCGTATAAGTTAAACAATTATACATACTCATCATCAAGAAATGATTTTAATATTTTAGAAAAAATTTTGACGGCATCCCCTTTATACGGGGGACTGCCAGTCGGGATACAGCCGACACAACCAACACAAATCTCAATTACTAATCGAATCCATAATTAGTATTCAATCCCAATTCACATCTCGATTTGCATTTACAATCCTCCGATTCATAATTTAATACCTTTTAAGCAATTAATACCAACTCGACAATAAATTACAATTTATTAGATAAATAACAAATATTAAATATTAAATAATTTTTGGCTCAGAAAATAATCATCATCGCCAATTACCCTCGACTGAAATTAAATCATCGTCGAGGGGGCAAAATTTCGAGGGTACCCTAATTTGGGTTTCCAACTCGAAACTCCGCGCAAAATATTATACGAATAATCATAAAATTTCAGTAATTAATTCAAAAAAGTTTCGACTCTTATCATTCAGCCTCACAAAAAGGACTGTGCTAAATGACTGTAATCATCATAAAACTCGAAGGATCCACACAATCAAGCAAGTACAGTTAGCGAGTGAATCAACAGGAAAAGCAGTGAATTAATTTCATAACAGGAACCATAAATAACTGCTGAAACCACCGTTTAACCACAACACCTCAAAGATTCCAACCACAAATTGGCCATACAATCACACACAATCAGCCACGATTACACACACTCTGTAACACCCACACACTCTCGAACCCAACTACACGAACACACACATTAACACACACTAACTCGACACACACACACACACACCATCGTCAAACACACACACACACTCACAATTGCAACCATAACAGGGGATGGAAGTACTTGATACCCACACACACGGCTGCACACACGCACACCCCTCGTTTCACTCACCCACTTGCAGAAATTGCAAGCCACAACCACAACAGTACAGTAATTACAATTTCAAAATCGAACTAGCACACCCATATATCCTCCGTATACCTGCCAATATATTTCGACCGTAGAGAGAGGAGGGATGGAGAGATATGAAGTTGAGAGTGATTTAGAAAGGGAGGGATGTTGTAGAGATTAGGGAAAGATTGGAAGTTTACCGAGAGAAGATTCGAGATAAACGAGAAAGAGAGCTGCTAGATTGATCGAGAAATGAGATGGATGTTGTGTATAATTTAGAAATTAGGGATTAGAGTTATAGGATTTGGGGGAAATGTTTAAAACAAATTCTTTTCACAATTCTAATAAATTAAATCCCTAAAATCAAATAAAAAAAATAACAATTAAACTAAAAATAGGTGGAATATTAAATTTCAAATTTTTAAAAATAAAGAATGAAAAATTACCATCACCCACGTATTTTTAAAATATTTTTAGGATTAAAAACGAATTAAATATGAGTTTTACAAGATTAAATCCTTAAATTGGAAATAATTCGTAAAATCATTTTAAAATCCTTGAAACCCAAAAATAACCCACCAAGTATTTTTAAAAGCCATATAAACTAATAAAATCAATAATGAAAAAGATTTCAGGATTTCTGCTAATCCCGAGAATTTTATAAAATTCACAGAAGGTAATTATAACACAAATAAATAGGAAATAAATCCCAAAAATATAATTAAAATAGTCGGGCTTACATAACACATATAAAATATCAATCTGACTTCCAAATATTATTCCACAATATAATACTTCCTCAACCAATTCACACACCACATAATTCACATTTAATAATAAAATGAATAACTTTTAGTAATTAAATAATCCGAAATTTCTAAGGCGTTATAATTTGTCTCCTTTCCAAGCAACTGTATGTTTTAATCTTATGTATCTTTTCTCGTGTTTTCCTCTAATTCCGATAATTTTCTAGGACATTATCTCGATTAGAGTATCCATTTTTTTGAAATTTTTTGGATTAGAGTAGTTGTTTTTAGCTAACTCCAAAGTTTGCAAACTTTGGATTACTTAGAGAATTTTGTGTTATTTGCCCCTAATCCAGACATTTTTCGTAGAAAATGGTCCGGATTAGAGTAGTTGTTTTTAGCTAAGTCCAAAGTTTGCAAACTTTGGGTTACTTAGAGAATTTTGTGTTATTTGCCCCCAATCCGGACATTTTTCGTAGAAAATGGTCCGGATTAGAGTAGTTGTTTTTAGCTAAGTCCAAAGTTTGCAAACTTTGGGTTACTTAGAGAATTTTGTGTTATTTGCCCCCAATCTGGACATTTTTCGTAGAAAATGGTCCGGATTAGAGTAGTTGTTTTTTGGCTGAGTCCAAAGTTTACAAACTTTGGGTCACTTAGAGAATTTTGTGTTATTTGCCCCCAATCCGGACATTTTTCGTAGAAAATGGTCCGGATTAGAGTAGTTGTTTTTTAGCTAAGTCCAAAGTTTGAAAACTTTGTGTTACTTAGAGAATTTTGTGTTATTTGCCCCCAATCCGAACATTTTTCGTAGAAAATGGTCCGGATTAGATTAGTTGTTTTTTAGCTAAGTCCAAAGTTTGCAAACTTTGGGTTAGTTAGAGAATTTTGTGTTGTTTGCCCCCAATCTGGACATTTTTCATAGAAAATGGTCCGGATTAGAGTAGTCATTGCATATTGGTCTTGCCTTGGTTCCAATGCTTGCCTATGGCTCCGAACCAGGGACTTGTGTGTGTGAGTGATACAATAATTTTACAAAAAAAGATGAAAAGTACAAGGCAAGGCCCGATTTCATTAGTCATAACTTCAAAATTACAAACAACTTATTCTCGCTTCATTACAGAGACTAATCTATCTATTGAAGACTTTTTGGGCTCAGAGGTTGCTCCTTGATTGGTTTCTCGGGCCTTGGCCTTTTCTTTACTGGTAGAACTTCCGGAGTCGGAGGCCGTGCTAGGTGTTGGGGACCTCCGATTCATCCATATTACTTAGCTTGTAGGTTCCAGAACGAAGAATCTCTTTGATCTTGTATGGCCCTTCCTATTTGGGCATTAGCTTCCCGGTGTTGGTCTGGTCTGAAGCCTCAGTATCTCAAAGGACTAGGTCTCCAACTTGAAAGTTCTTGACTCTAGCCTTCTTTCCGAAATATTCTCTTGTCTTCTCCTTATACTTTTCCATTCTTGCCACAGCCTCATCCCGGACTTCTTCAATTAAATCTAGGTTAACCCGTAGGCCTTCTTCATTAGCTATTTCTTCGAAATTTATACCTCGGTACGATGGGGATCCCACTTCTATGGGTAGCATAGCTTCAGTTCCATAAGCCAGCTTGAATGGCATTTCTCCCGTACTAGTTCTTGGGCTGGTTCTGTATGCCCACAACACATTTGGTAACTCCTCCGGCCATTTATTCTTGCTCTCCTGAAGCCTTTTCTCGATTCCCCTGAGTAAAATTCTGTTGGTGACTTCCACCTAGCCATTTCCCATCGGATAAGCCACTAACAATTTCTTATGTTTAATCCCTCTCTCTTTTAGATAGTTCTCAAAGTCCGAACCAACGAACTGGGGCCCATTGTCGATACCAGGACTCGAGGTACCCCAAACCTCATCAAGATGTTATCCATGAAACGAATGCAGTCCTGCTGATTAATTGTTCTCATAGCTTTGGCTTCTGCCCACTTCGTCATATAATCAATCGCAACCATTAAGTACCTCAGATCACCCTTGGCCCGGGGAAAGGGACCCATGATGTTAATTCCCTAGATAGCAAAAGGTATAGGGGATAGGACCGAGGAAGGTAGGACCGGACTCTGTCTCTGAACATTGCTGAATAACTGGCAATTCTTGCATTTCTTGACAAACTCCACCGCATCATTGTCAATTGTTGGCCAATAATAGCCTTGCCTTATTATTTTGTAAGCCAAAGCCTATGCAGATAAGTGGTCCCCGCAAATTCCTTTGTGAACTTCTTACAAACAGTACTCAGCTTTGATAGGCCCCACACATTTCAAAACCGGACTAGAGAATGTCCTACGGTAGAGTTGTCCTTCCTCAAGGAAAAACTTAGCAGCTTTGGCCTTGAGTCTTTGAGCTTTGTTCTTATCTTCTGGAAATTCTCCTTTTTCCAAGTATGAAATAAGAGGGGTCATCCAGTTGGGCTGATCATCTATCTCCATCACTTCACCATTTTCAAAGGTGGGCTTCTCTATTTCTTCAAAGTAGACCGAGCTGTCCAGTTCAGCAGCATTCTGGACTAGCCTGGACAATGAATCGGCTTCCGCATTTTCTTCTTTATTAATTTGAATCATTTCAAACTTCGGGATTGTAGTTAAGTAACTTTTGACCAGATCTTGGTAATGGGCTAACCTGGGATCTTTCGCAATATACTCTCCTTTCGTTTGCTTTACCACAATCTGGGAATCACTGTAGATATTCAAACTCTGGACTTTGAACGATCTACCTAACCGGAGTCCGGCTAAAAGTTCTTCGTACTCCGCTTGGTTGTTGGTGGCCAAGAATTTGAAGGTTATGGCTTGTTGAATTTTAAAATCGTGGGGGCTTTTCAGAACTAAACCTACACCGAATCTCTCACTTGTTGAAGACCCATCAACGTACAAAGACCAGGCTTTCGGGCCAGAGATATCCTCTTCTCCTGATTCCACGATCATGGGACTAGATCAGGGTTCTGGAAAAGAGCATTCCACAATGAAATCAGCTAGTACTTGAGCCTTGATTGCTGTTCGCGGTATAAAGGTGAGTTGAAATTGGCTCAGCTCGATAGCCCAATTGACGAGCCTTCCGGATATATCTGGCTTATGAATTATCCTTCTCAAAGACTGGTCGGTTATGACTTTAATCTCTCTCCCTTGGAAATAATGCCTTAGTTTCCTAGAAGCTGTTACCAAA
Organism: Saposhnikovia divaricata; assembly: GCA_036435485.1. Classification (NCBI taxonomy): domain Eukaryota; kingdom Viridiplantae; phylum Streptophyta; class Magnoliopsida; order Apiales; family Apiaceae; genus Saposhnikovia; species Saposhnikovia divaricata. The sequence continues at coordinate 125,709,991 of CM071598.1, forward strand.
GCAAAAGAACATTTTTCCAAGTTTGGGAGTCTGGTTTCCGCATCCTTTAATACCTGACTGACATAGTAAACTGGTTTTTGTTGTCCTTCTTGCTCCCGGATTAAGGCTGCTCCTACGGCTAGTTGTGACACCCCCAAATCTGAGGTCAAAGATTCAGGTCGTCACATCACCATCCAACCATATCATACCTGTATTAACTTTACAACTCAACAATACATCCATCCAGACCTCAATCTTAAGCACAAACAAGTTAGAGCCTCAGAAACGATAATCAAAAGTAACACTAAATATTACAATTCATCTGTGCAATCCAGAATCTTACGCACTTCCATTGATACAACTACACTTGAAGACAAGTCTTACTATTACAGTTAAAAACCTATCAGACTTACTCTGTAGTATTTGTAAGGAGCTAAATCATCTCCGGGGTAAATCTTCTACTCCTCTTCAGCTGGTACGGAGTTAATCGGCCAAATTCTTCTCTTTCTGAAAAGTTTTTATAAAGCAAGAATGAGCTACATAACGCTCAGCAAGTTCACCATTTTGAAAAAAAATAATGTGGTTTACTTCGAAAACATTCCCAACTATATGGGTATATATCTCAGATTTCAAAACATAATTGGACAATATATATGTCCAAGTTTGAATAAAACATCTATACTCACTAAGGAGCTTTAAGAATAACATATGAACCCTTTATAAGGTTCCCATTTCAATATATCTCAAGTTTGAAAATATATACATATGAGTATATCATTTTCGGCAAAACACTCTACGGTTAACATACCGTACAGGGAATACATCATTGCAAACCTCTTTCCTTCCATTAGCTTAGAAGGTTTCTCATTCAAAAACATTTCATTCTTTGAAATAATTGCAAGAGTGCACTAACACGTGCCAATCTTTATAGAAAATCTTGCAGTTCTAGATACTGCACGATGTCAATATTTTTCTTATCAAAAACCACACTATCGACAACTTGGCACTTAGGCCCAAGAAGCAGTGTTTGAGTATTTTTCCAAAGTGGAGGATGGGACTGGAAGAAAACATAAAAACCTGACAGGGATTGACGATGATCAGTCGCCACATCCAAGTCCAATAATCCGCGGGTCTTCTCTACCGGTAGAAGGATAGAAACTACATCCGTAACTATCCCCGGGTGAAAACTACATCTGTAATCACCCTCGATGAAAACTACATCCGTAATCATCCTTCGGCAACACCTGGGCCGGAATAATAATTGATGGACCGCCTGGCTCACGGCTGCATACACATCCCGGGAATCGTTCGTCAACGGTTCCCACACCTGCCAGAGTCCCTTTTTCTTTTTCTTTTAAAAACTTGATTTTGATTGCAAACTGAGTAATTGAGGTCCGACATCAGTCGACCGATGATTCTTGAAATCACACAAGAAGCAAACCTGACCGGGGGTTTTCGAAAATGTTTTGAGTTCGAAAGAGTTCGAGTTTGAAAGTGCTAAAGGTATCTTGGATTAGCTTTGTCTTTAAAATAGTGAACAATAATTAATAAATGATATTTTAAGATTTAATATTAATAATTAATAAAATAATTATTTAATTAAATAAGCTCTTAATCCAAGATAGGTATTTTGAGTATTTACGAAGATATAAAAATAATTACTTGAGTATACGATACTCCCCGAATGACCCTTCGGGTTTTCGCAATTTAATTACGACATAATAATATACCGCTCCCCGGTCAATAGTATATACGGACCGCTACGACCTCTATTGCTAGAGTCGTTGTCCGAAGAAAACATTTCATTCTAAGTTCAAGGGGTGCAAACATATATGTACTCATACATCTCAATTTCATCGATACTTCGATAAACATAAACATTTGATATGATTGAAAACTACAAACACAACAGTGAAATTCCTTGTATATGTAAGTTTTGAAAAGTAAACTTGCCTTGGTGAGGTTGGGGTGGTCGAGCGTGCGGAGTGGAATGATCTATATATAAGCAATAGCCGTTCGTTAGTACCTTAACAATATCTCTTTAATTGCGGGGTTTTAGGGGATACAAAATTAACTTAATGACTTCGTCTTATGACACTCTAGCCCCACTATAGGTTCATGTCACCACTTGATTACGCTCGTCACTTATCCGACTTAATTTGGTTACCATATCCGAATCACATCCATTACCCCTAAAACTACACTCCACTTACGACTTTTTCCCTTGCGCGAATTTTACTCTAGCATTTTTATAAAATTGAAAAATACATATTTTAATCCAATTCTTTTTGGGTAGCCTTCACCACTACATTTACCATCTTCTCTAATTTTTCCATGATCCTACATAAATTTTTAGGGGTTCAAACAAGGTTCACGAGGGGACCATTTAGTGCAGTCCGGAATCCATAAACACATTACACTTCTCAGGCCATAACTCAAAATCTATACATCACCTAGTCATGGACCTTATATTTCTGGAAACTACATTCAAATACCTTTCAAACAATATATATTAGGACTTCAGGGGACAAGATTTGGGGGTTCAAAACCCTCTTACAAGACAGTTCAAGTTCCTGGAAAAATCTCAGCATGTTTTTGCCACTTCACTAACCAAGAATCTTACATACACATCACATCCATCCTCTAAACCACCAAGATCATGCTTTATAACATACATGGAGTTACATATACTAACCACAAGCTTAAAAATCACAACCACAACACTTAAACTCAAGATCTACATCATCCATCACTTATATGTCCAAGATTTACACTAATAATCATGGATCTAACATTAAACATCATAAATAATTCATGGCCAAGAGGGGTTAGAGTTTTATACCTTCCTTGATGTTTTTACAATCTCAAACAAGCTTGGTTAACCTTGGGGAAGCTTTACTCTATGCTCACCATCTTCAATCTCACCCAAGAAATCAAGAACATGGAAGTGGGTTTCCTGACTGGAAAAACACGCCCCAAAGATCAGCCAAAACGAAGCCCTTGCAGTCGTTTCCTGGTCGAGGCTCCTGAATGAAAGTTGTAGAGCGTCTTAACAGCTTTCTAACCATATAAAGAACAAAAAATTTCATTGAGTAATGAAGGCTCTAGGCCCGTTTTACTGAGAGGGTGTCTGCTGGGAAGAATGGTTTTGTTCTTGGTTTTATGTTCTAATAATGCCATACACTTGATATATATCTATTTTTGGTTGGATGCATCTCATCCCTGCTAGGTGGCAACCTCTCATTGGCTCCTCTAGATTTCTTATCTACTTAAATTGCAACCATGTCCTTTGCTAATTGCAACCAAGTCCTTGTCTCTTGTTTCTTGCACTTAAGTCCTTTTGTTTTGTTTTCTTTTCCACCGCTTTGATTTCCTTATCGTTTCTTGAATAAAATAAATACGTTACAACTTATATGTTGCATATTATTGCTCTAATATAGCACAATACCTCGAACGAATATTAATTTCAACATCCCTTGTTTATTTCTCTTTATCTCAGAAAACGTTCTCCCGATTTCTCAAGCATTCTCTTTTCTCAATTCTAGGAGTTTATTCTCAATCCTTTTTCCCTCTCATAATATATCCTTCCTTGGACTCTTAATATACCATATCCTTAATCCATGATTCGTTCGCTCAATCGCTTAATCTCGTTGTAAAGTCTCAACGGTTTCTAGAACGTTCGTTCCACTTACTTTTTAAATCCTCAAATCAAATATAATAAAATCCTAACATATTAAATCCTTACTTCCTCAAATTTAATATCTCATTTCTTGAATATAATAATATATAATTCACTGCCCGGTCAAATATTACACCGAAATACAAATTGGAATTCCTGAATTCGGATCGTCTTTGCATACACTTATTTGCTCTGTAGATCACTAATATGACTTCAGAATATCCATAACTCCTCATCGTAATTCCTAATAAATCTTTTAATACTCCAATAACTCTCAAGTCCCAAGTTTTATAAATCTTACTAGCAATAAGACTTTTGCCTTCAACAATCTTCCCCTTTTCTTACATAGTGAATGTAACAACATAATTTTCTCAGATAGTCCATTCTATTAAACAACATGGGTGACTCAAAAGGTTCCAAATTGACAATGTCATATGATATTATATATAAAAAAAATATTACAAAAATTAGGGTTCTTACAGCCTCCCCTCCTTAAAAGGATTCCGTCCCGGAATCAGGTTGAAAACAGTTGGGGTAACTTTCACGCATCGTGCTCTCTAGTTCCCATGTTGATTCTTCGACATTCTGGTTCCTCCACAAAACTCTCACTAGTTTGACAACCTTGTTCCTTAGCATTTGTTCTTTTATATCCATGATTTCTACGGGTTTCTCCACATAGGTTAAGTCTGGCTGTAGGTCTATCTGGTCGCATTCTATCACATGCCGAAAGTCCGTGTGGTAGGGTCGTAGCATGGTCACATGAAACACATTATGCACTTGCTGCAAGCTCGGGGGCAAGGCTAGTTCATAGGCTAACTTTCCAACACGCCTCAAAATCTCAAAAGGTCCTATAAACCTCAGACTTAGCTCCCCTTTCTTTCCAAATCTCATCAATCCTTTTCGAGGGGATACCTTTTGCATCACGAAGTCTCCCACCTCATACTCCTTTGATATCTCATAAAATTTGACCATACGAAATAATGGGTTTCGTAAAAAAAAAACTAATGACTTTTACATACACTCGTCTGTACCGTAAAGACGTAATATCAATTCGAAATCTTCATTTAATAATTCGTACATATCGTGATTGCAAAAATTCCTCATCCACCCATAAAATTACTATTCGTCCAGGTTTCGAATATTCACGAAAATTAGGGTTAATGCAGTCTTCTCTCCTTAAAAGGATTCTATCTTAAGAACCTAAGGAAAATAGTTGTGGATACAATTCCAACTTTACCCTTTCCAACTCTCAGGTTGACACTTCAACCCTTTTGTTCTCTCACCTTGGTCTCACCAACGCTTTAATGTTGTTTCTCAACGCATGCTCTCCTCGACCTGTATTCCTTATCGGTTGTTCTATGAATGAAAATTTCTATCCCACTACTTATACGTTCCTCTTCTACATTGTTCATAGTATCCGTGTTGAGTCCTTGTATCGTTGGCCCGTTAATACTTTGTGGTCGCGTTTTATAATCTGAGACAACGTCAATACGCATGGTATTCCTCACATTCCTTGGCTTGATCAGCACGCATGTGTTGCCTCCCGTCAGCCGTTACTACTTGCTATGGATACTGTATAGTCTTCGGTATATGTCGAACCAGTTCAGCTACTATGTCCCTCGTTCATTGACTTCTTCGTAACGCAAGAAAAGCGAAACTTCTTCTTTCGCAGTACGCTCTACAGGAGACGTCCTTACGTTCGCATGGTGATGATCGTGATAACAACATTCATTTCATGGATAAGTTTTTATTCTCGACTGCCCCATGAAACCTAAGGCACGACACTAAATATAAATTCGATCGTCTGGACAATTCTTCTTCCCTGTCCGTCAGCCACAGATCAAATTAGTATACGCTCAATCTCTTTGTTAAATATACTTGAAAGCACCTTCAATATTCGAAGTTTAACCTTAAGTCTTTGTCTGACGTAATCGCTGCAGAAGTTTTATATTGCACCACCATCTCTTCCATATATAAATCGATAATCTTCTAAATGGAAAGTCTCTCGTAGTTACATCACTTGGTCCAACAATTATAAATCAACTAGGGCCATCTCTTGGCTCGGTCTTTGGCGACCTACTTCTGAAATTCATTATAATTCTGTCCACGTTCAAGATTTTCTACAGGCGGAATTAATCCACTAGATCTCTATCATTCTGCTTTTGGCACGTCGCGTTTGTACTTAATAGTTTGCCAATACCATTCTTCATTTCAGTTTACCAAACATTCCCTTAATTCTCTATACATCTTTTTCCTTCCCCATAATTTATTTTCCTCTAACATTATTCTTTATGGTATATACTCTATTTTCTTGGTCAATACTGACTGAATTCCAATTTCGAATAAGCCCTTCTATAGGTACCGGCCACCACACAGGCCTTTCCTGGGTAATAACAAATTTCTCCATTATACCCCCTGCTCCCTTTCGTCACCTTCTTTTTCTTATGTTTGGTTCTAATATGAAGATATATTTATGGCGCTTGTGGAGAAATTTTCACACTTTTCTCATAAGGTTAACGTCTCAGTTTTATGCGTGAACGCCATCATGACTAATCCCAGACTCACGGTTAGTATATCCTATCCCTTAGCCTTTATGTTGTTTAGAAGTATAGGCTATCATCCCCTTTCTACTGCATCAGCACACCTCTTAAACTCTTGAAAGACGCATCATCGTGCCTCTCAAAGTCCTCTTTTTATCATCAAGTATGGCTAACAACGAGGTTGTTGCTAATATCTCATTTCATCCCAAAATTTTGTTCATTAATCCATAAAGGTTTCTGACTCATTAGTCCATTCAAACGATACTACCACAATTTTATAACGTTTATATTAGTGTGAAATGCCAACTTTGGCACAGTACAGAGGTCGATCTTGAGTTGGTGAAACCTTCCCTTCAACCTTATCTTTGAAAAACAACTACTCTTTTTAACTAGTCAACAATTCCTCCATTTCCGATAAGGGTATCAGTTCTCGATGGTATATATAAGATGTCATACGCTCGTCCTCCTTCATAACTGCCGCCAATCAGCCTGAGGCCTGCATGCGGCTGCGATTCCCAATAAACTTGATTAGGTGGTAATCTCGAAGGATCATTGGCATATCTCCATGCATCCATTTGCTATTAGGGTCCTGTTAAGCTATATGTCTCTCTATGTGCATCAATCCCTTTAAGCTAAGTAAAGCTTCACATTCTTGCCACGATATTTCTTCCCTTCTCGTCCATCTCACTTCCATGTTAGTTTCCTCCAAGGATATGTTTTACATCGCAATCGATTTGCATTTCCTGGATCAGGAAAAGGCTTGGTAACTCCAGAATTCATTAATATAACATCCTAACAACGGTTGGTAGAAGCGTATTCCCAACCACCTCATCATTTCTTATAACTTTCCCCACACTAATATTAAAGGTCTTGTGGTATGCCCCGATATGTTATTTCTACTTTAATAATTACTCGGCATAACGCTCTGGCTGCACAATTACAACATTTGATTTTTGATCTCATATTGGTGTAACGGTTCATAATTGTACCTCCCGTTCACCTTAGAGTAATCACTTTGAAAGGAATGGTTTCAAAATAACAAGGTCCAATAGATAATTTCAATAAGAATTCCACATTGGATGTTCCAAGAATGTTGATGGTTCCAAATACTAGGAGTCTCGATTTTTGGAGATGTAAGGATGGACAGAAAGAATACAACAGGGTTTATTCCTTCCCGTCCTGATAATTCTGTAATATGATACCATAGAGAACGTTGCATAAGGGCAATGATTGTTGGATACAAAAGTCATAAAGACGGTCTTTATACAATTCTTACATCGGGTGGATACTTTTCCTCCTGAATAATAAGAGGAAATCTAAAGTCGCATTGATGAAGGTCAGTCAATAGAAAGCAATTCTACTCCATGACAATTAAAGAATGAAGTAGTTTATCATTCAAGTAATCAGTGGTTTCAAATGAATTCTCATTGTGTGAATGAAAGAATAAAATATTCAAGTGATATAAAGTCTGATACGAAGATGGGTAGAATTCGAGTTGAGTGGGCGACCTCATTAGGTCTCAATCAAGTTATTCGTCAAAACTTTCATCATCATACTTTACCACATGCAAAATGCATTGCAGCATTAATTAAATTGGGAGTTGGACCAGTGAAACAATAACTAGTCCTTTTCAAGAAACACTAGCAACTAGCTAGACAAAATTTGCTAGTTCACCTGTTTGAGACATCACCACCAGCTAGGACAATTAGCTAGGTGTTCTTCACAACATTACAATTTTGAGTAGTTAGAACAATCAACTAGTCATTCATATTGACATAACGACTAGCCAGTTTCAATTGGATAGAACGGAATTTCAACATCGTAGCCACTGAAGAAACTTTAGGCTTCTCGGACAACGAATGAAAATAAGAAGTTATTAAGTTTGAAAAAGAAAACTATAAAATCTGAAGAGAATGTTCTAGGTATCGGAACAATCGATAACCTCTCATCAAATATTACTTATCAGTGAAACGGTCCACCCAAGGGTGCCTCCATACACATGCTTTATCAGATCCGACAATAGAATTAAATTCGGAATACCAATATCAAAATGATATCCTTACTATGATTTCAATGTACGATGTACAATCTCATCTTGAATAGAAGAAAAGAATTCATGAGGGATGTCTGGACATTAGATCATCCATGTCCTCAGTAATTTGTTGAATATTTATGAGCTCAACTGAAGAGTGCAAGTATGAAAGAAGCAATCAAATATCGATATTCGTTAACTAGTATTCGTCGATTAATTAAGGAAATATTTGTTGAACATTCCTTGAATAATTGAAAGAAAGCGTAAATAGTCCTGAGCAGAAATAATTATAAACTTCAAATAGAATGCTCGGGGATCAATTAATATACTTTGGATGAGTCCCGGTTTAGAGAAAGTATAACACTGGTTGTTATTCCCCAAGTTTGAAGTAGAAAGCTAGGAGGGTTACCTGATATAAACTAATCGAGGTATCATGGTTAGTGAACAGTTTAAAATGAAGTAGTGCACTAGCTGGTAGTTACCAAAATAAGTTAATAATCATTCGTGCATTCCATTACCACCATTATGAGGGTAACTCCATCTCTTCGTCTTCGTAATACAAGACACCAACTAGTGCGTCTCTCAATCATCATCTTAAAGTCATTTATCGAGTTAGGGTTTCACAAATATATCTGTCATTTCCGTGCTTTATCTTGAAGACCAAGCTTCACATCATTTTGGGGACACCTGCTAAGTCCATAGGGTCCTACTTCATGCCTTCCGACATGAATCACAAGTGGCCAGTTCCCCCTGGGAACAGATCAAAGAGATCTCTCAGGGATCTCAGTGCAGTCCATAGGTTCAGTGGCGGGTGTGTGTATGTGAACATATACAAAAAAATTATTGAGGTCTACAATACATATATACGTAGTCCCTGATAACATCTCTATCAAAGGATCCCACTCTAGAACCACTGGTCTTTTCTTTTGGTAGACTCCGAGATCACTGAATCGCTCGTTGCAACCATATTAAACTTCTCTTGAGTCCCTTTGTTAATTCTACTTGTTTGTTCTCTAAGTTGAACTACCATGCTCTAGCGTCCGGATCATGCGTGGAATTATCTAGCACGCTCGTCTTATGATAACATTCTCGTATAACACATGTAAAATTCGCCATCAAGGGTAATGAAATCCACAACGACATAGTGACCAACTTTCAGGTAAACCCGTTACTTATCGAAAATCGGATCTTATAGCCAAAGTAAAAGACTTTCATTATTCCAAGTACTAAGTACTCTTAATTATGTAGGGAAGTCTAAACTTCTTGATTCTTAAAATGCCGCCTCCTCAACTCTTGAAGACTATGGGCCACAAAATTTATGCCAGCCTAGTCATCCGATCATATTGGCAATATCGCCTCTACCTCAGCTGTTCTTGAGATTTCGCTCTGCTTCCTACATCATTACCTATGATGGGTCATGTACGACTCTCAAACCTCTATTCATCATTCTGAAGGTCTCTAAGGATTCTATCGACCCTAGTATAATACCTCCAGTAAACACTCCCGTCCATTCTACTCACCGGTACCTCTTCCGGAAGTCCAATAATAAGTTTACTACAATCTCTTATGTCATTCTCCTACTTAGACTTAACTCTTAACACTCTCGTTTCTGAGTACTGTAACTTATCGCTCTGATACCATTTCTGTGACACCCCCAAATCTGAGGTCAAAGATTCAGGTCGTCACATCACCATCTAACCATATCATACCTGTATTAACTTTACAACTCAACAATACATCCATCCAGACCTCAATCTTAAGCACAAACAAGTTAGAGCCTCAGAAACGATAATCAAAAGTAACACTAAATATTACAATTCATCTGTACAATCCAGAATCTTACGCACTTCCACTTATACAACTACACTTGAGGACAAGTCTTACTATTACAGTTAAAAACCTATCAGACTTACTCTGTAGTATTTATAAGGAGCTAAATCATCTCCGGGGTAAATCTTCTACTCCTCTTCTGCTGGTGCGGAGTTAATCGGCCAAATTCTTCTCTTTCTGAAAAGTTTTTATAAAGCAAGAATGAGCTACATAACACTCAGCAAGTTCACCATTTTGAAAAATAATAATGTGGTTTACTTCGAAAACATTCCCAACTATATTGGTATATATCTCAGATTTCAAAACATAATTGGACAATATATATGTCCGAGTTTGAATAAAACATCTATACTCACTAAGGAGCTTTAAGAATAACATATGAACCCTTTATAAGGTTCCCATTTCAATATATCTCAAGTTTGAAAATATATACATATGAGTATATCATTTTCGGCAAAACACTCTACGGTTAATATACTGTACAGGGAATACATCATTTCAAACCTGTTTCCTTCCATTAGCTTAGAAGGTTTCTCATTCAAAAACATTTCATTCTTTGAAATAATTGCAGGAGTGCACTAACACATGCCAATCTTTATAGGAAATCTTGCAGTTCTAGATACTGCACGATGTCAATATTTTTCTTATCAAAAACCACACTATCGGCAACTTGGCACTTAGGCCCAAGAAGCAGTGTTTGAGTATTTTTCCAAAGCGGAGGATGGGACTGGAAGAAAACATAAAAACCTGACAGGGATTGACGATGATCAGTCGCCACATCCAAGTCCAATAATCCGCGGGTCTTCTCTACCGGTAGAAGGATAGAAACTACATCCGTAACTATCCCCGGGTGAAAACTACATCCGTAATCACCCTCGATGAAAACTACATCCGTAATCATCCTTCGGCAACACCTGGGCCGGAATAATAATTGATGGACCGCCTGGCTCACGGCCGCTTACACATCCCGGGAATCGTTCGTCAACGGTTCCCACACCTGCCAGAGTCCCCTTTTCTTTTTCTTTTAAAAACTTGATTTTGATTGAAAACTGAGTAATTGAGGTCCGACATCAGTCGACCGATGATTCTTGAAATCACACAAGAAGAAAACCTGCCCGGGGGTTTTCGAAAATGTTTTGAGTTCGAAAGAGTTCGAGTTTGAAAGTGCTAAAGGTATCTTGGATTAGCTTTGTCTTTAAAATAGTGAACAATAATTAATAAATGATATTTTAAGATTTAATATTAATAATTAATAAAATAATTATTTAATTAAATAAGCTCTTAATCCAAGATAGGTATTTTGAGTATTTACGAAGATATAAAAATAATTACTTGAGTATACGATACTCCCCGAATGATCCTTCGGGTTTTCGCAATTTAATTACGACATAATAATATACCGCTCCCCGGTCAATAGTATATACGGACCGCTACGACCTCTATTGCTAGAGTCGTTGTCCGAAGAAAACATTTCATTCTAAGTTCAAGGGGTGCAAACATATATGTACTTATACATCTCAATTTCATCGATACTTCGATAAACATAAACATTTGATATGATTGAAAACTACAAACACAACAGTGAAAGTCCTTGTATATGTAAGTTTTGAAAAGTAAACTTGCCTTGGTGAGGTTGGGGTGGTCGACCGTGCGGAGTGGAATGATCTATACATAAGCAATAGCCGTTCGTTAGTACCTTAACAATATCTCTTTAATTGCGGGGTTTTAGGGGATACAAAATTAACTTAATGACTTCGTCTTATGACACTCTAGCCCCACTATAGGTTCATGTCACCACTTGATTACGCTCGTCACTTATTCGACTTAATTTGGTTACCATATCCGAATCACATCCATTACCCCTAAAACTACACTCCACTTACGACTTTTTCCCTTGCGCGAATTTTACTCTAGCATTTTTATAAAATTGAAAAATACATATTTTAATCCAATTCTTTTTGGGTAGCCTTCAACACTACATTTACCATCTTCTCTAATTTTTCCATGATCCTACATAAATTTTTAGGGGTTCAAACAAGGTTCACAAGGGGACCATTTAGTGCAGTCCGGAATCCATAAACACATTACACTTCTCAGGCCATAACTCAAAATCTATACATCACCTAGTCATGGACCTTATATTTCTGGAAACTACATTCAAATACCTTTCAAACAATATATATTAGGACTTCAGGGGACAATATTTGGGGGTTCAAAACCCTCTTACAAAACAGTTCAAGTTCTTAGAAAAATCTCAGCATGTTTTTACGACTTCACTAACCAAGAATCTTACATACACATCACATCCATCCTCTAAACCACCAAGATCATGCTTTATAACATACATGGAGTTACATATACTAACCACAAGCTTAAAAATCACAACCACAACACTTAAACTCAAGATCTACATCATCCATCACTTATATGTCCAAGATTTACACTAATAATCATGGATCTAACATTAAACATCATAAATAATTCATGGCCAAGAGGGGTTAGAGTTTTATACCTTCCTTGATGTTCTTACAATCTCAAACAAGCTTGGTTAACCTTGGGGAAGCCTTACTCTATGCTCACCATCTTCAATCTCTCCCAAGAAATCAAAAACATGGAAGTTGGTTTCCTGACTGGAAAAACACGCCCCAAAGATCAGCCAAAACGAAGCCCTTGCACTCGTTTCCTGGTCGAGGCTCCTGAATGAAAGTTGTAGAGCGTCTTAACAGCTTTCTAACCATATAAAGAACAAAAAATTTCATTGAGTAATGAAGGCTCTAGTCCCGTTTTACTGAGAGGGTGTCTGCTGGGCAGAATGGTTTTGTTCTTGGTTTTACGTTCTAATAATGCCATACACTTGATATATATCTATTTTTGGTTGGATGCATCTCATCCTTGCTAGGTGGCAACCTCTCATTGGCTCCTCTAGATTTCTTATCCACTTAAATTGCAACCAAGTCCTTTGCTAATTGCAACCAAGTCCTTGTCTCTTGTTTCTTGCACTTAAGTCCTTTTGTTTTGTTTTCTTTTCCACCGCTTTGATTTCCTTGTCGTTTCTTGAATAAAATAAATACGTTACAACTTATATGTTGCATATTATTGCTCTAATATAGCACAATACCTCGAACGAATATTAATTCCAACATCCCTTGTTTATTTCTCTTTATCTCAGAAAACGTTCTCCCGATTTCTCAAGCATTCTCTTTTCTCAATTCTAGGAGTTTATTCTCAATCCTTTTTCCCTCTCATAATATATCCTTCCTTGGACTCTTAATATACCATATCCTTAATCCATGATTCGTTCGCTCAATCGCTTAATCTCGTTGTAAAGTCTCAACGGTTTCTAGAACGTTCGTTCCACTTACGTTTTAAATCCTCAAATCAAATATAATAAGGTCCTAACATAATAAATCCTTACTTCCTCAAATTTAATATCTCATTTCTTGAATATAATAATATATAATTCACTGCCCGGTCAAATATTACACCGAAATACAAATTGGAATTCCTGAATTCCGATCGTCTTTGCATACACTTATTTGCTCTGTAGATCACTAATATGACTTCAGAATATCCATAACTCCTCGTCGTAATTCCTAATAAATCTTTTAATACTCCAATAACTCTCAAGTCCCAAGTTTTATAAATCTTACTAGCAATAAGACTCTTGCCTTCAGCAATCTTCCCCTTTTCTTACATAGTGAATGTAACAACATAATTTTCTCAGATAGTCCATTACATTAAACAACATGGGTGACTCAAAAGGTTCCAAATTGACAATGTCATATGATATTATATATAAAAAAAATATTACAAAAATTAGGGTTCTTACACTAGTGGTCCTGCTAATAAATAAAGTACGGGTTCGGCTTTTGATAGGACTAGGGGAGATGACAAAAATTCCTTTATTGATTCGAAGGACTTCTGGCACTACGGACTCCAATATATCTCCTTTTTGTTTTTCGCCCCATTAAGTAGCTCGAAGAAGGGTAAACATCTTTCAGCTAACTTAGGAATGAATCTCCTCAACGCAGCTAGTAAGCCTGCCAATTTCTGTATCTCTTTCTGAGTCCGGGGCGGCTCCATTTCCATTATCGCTCTAATTTTCTCCGGGTTGGCTTCAATTCCTCTCTAACTAATCATGAATCCCAAAAATTTCCTAGCTCCTACCCCGAAGGTGCAATTCTCCGGGTTCAGCTTTATCTCGTGCTTCATTAGGTTCTCAAAGCATTCTCATAAATCTGGGACATGCTCCTCGACCGTTTTTGACTTAGCTATCATATCATCCACATACGACTCCAGATTTCGGCCCAACTGGTCTTTGAACACTTCAACCATTGATCTTTGGTAGGTTGACCCAGCATTCACTAATCCGAAAGGCATGTATTTGTATGCATAGACAACTCTGTGGGTTATGAAAGCGGTCTTTGCTAAGTCCGTTGGGTTCATTTTGATTTGGTTATAACCAGAGAATGCGTCCATGAAACTGAACATCACATGACCCGCCGTGTCATCAACGAGTTGATCTATGCTTGGAAGGGGATATGGGTCTTTGGGGCATGCAGCTTTCAGATCGGTGTAGTCGATGCACATTCTCCATTTTCCGTTATGTTTTTTGACTAGGACCACGTTTGCCAGCCAGTCTGGGTATTTTATTTCACAAATGATTCCTGCTTTGAGAAGCTTTTCAACTTCTTCGTCAATTACCTTCTGTCTTTCTGGAGTGAAGTTCCTTCTTTTCTGCTTTACTGGCTTTCTGTTAGGATTGACATCAAGGTTGTGCATGGCTACAGATTCTTTAATTCCGGGAATGTCCTCCGGGCTCCAAGCGAAAACATCCGCATAACTTCTATGTAACTTTACTAGATTTTCCTTGAACACAGGATCTAGTCCGGAACCAATCTTGATTCTTCTATCCGGATTACCTTCCTCTAGTTCGATGGTTTCTGTCTCCATAACGGGCTCCACCTTTCCCAGATCCTTTTTTGTGGCAAATTGCTGAACTCGGGCTTGAGTGTTTGACTCCAAGTAATAACTGGCTTTGGCGATTAGTTCTTCCTTGGTTTGGGCTTCCATACTTTCGATGTTTTGTACCTCATGTCCGGGCTCCTTCCTGAAGTACGCCCGATGTTTCTTTCGACTTAAGTTCTTTTGATACAATGTTGTTTTTCTTTTATTTTCCGGATCAATTTTAGCCATGATCAAAGTTTGGCCATAACATTGACCGGCAGTCTCCGAATCTCCTTTGACTTCTCCAATTCCAGATGGAGTGGGGAATTTAAACTTCAAATGTGGTGTAGAGGTTATTGCCCGAAGCTTGGTTAGTGCTGGTCGGCCAAGGATCATGTTGTAAGAGGACGGAGTATTGATAATAAAAAATTTCACTATGTGAGTGACTTGCTTGGGGAAAGTGCCGAACTGGACAGGTAAGTACAAAGTTCCTTGAATTGGGACTAAATTTTTTCCGAATCCGAAGAGTGGGTCTTCTTTAAATTCGTTCATTCTTACACTGCCCAGCTGCATTCGGTCAAATGTAAGTTTGAAAATGATGTTGACTGAGGATCCATTATCGACTAAAATTCTTTTGACTTCATTCTCGGCAATGTCCAGGCTAACCACCAGGGCTTCATTATGATTTGGATCAATTCCTTCGAAGTCGGCATTGCTGAAAGTTATTACTTGTTCGGGAAAGGACTGGATCATCATGACTTCTTCTCCTGAGTCCGGACTAGGGGGAGGAGAGCTAGATCCCCCCTCATTACTACATTAACGACATGCTTTTTTCCTGCTCCGGATCCTTCCCCTTTTTCCATGGTTTTCGATAAAATACTTGAGAGACAAGCAGTTTTCGGTGGTGTGACCGTGAGTGCCATGATAATTACATTGTTTGTGGGTAGGACGGTTTTCCGGAGCGGTGATCATTGGTTTAGGTGGGTAAAAGTATGGCTTGTCCCGGACTTCTTTCAAGATATCAGACCAGGTTCGGCTGAGCGGGGTCCACTCAGGTTCTGGTTTCGGATCGGTTTTAGGTGGCTTCGGAGGCCTTGAGTCAGATTTGACAGTGGTTGCTGTTGGTTCAGAGACTTTTTCTGACACTGAGAGTCGAGAACTTTGAGTATAGTTGGTCTGTCTGTTAGGTTTGAACAGTTTGTCTGGATGGTACCCACCTCGAGGGCGGTCATCTTGAGTAGTTCGAGATGAGGCATTAGCTTGACGAGTCATCCTCATCGCTTGCAGCAAATCACTTTCTTTAATAAATCGAGCAGCCATGGAATATGCTGCGTCTAGGCTTTCAGGCTCTTTGTTGATCAGCTCATAGACATATCTTTTATTTTGATCCGGATTTATGTTCCTCCGGAAGATACTGAGAGCTTCGCGCTCATCTAATTGTGAGATTTTATTGATTTCCTCCTGAAAACGCCTCATGAAATCAGAAATAGATTCATTGTCATATTGTCGAATGGTTTCCAGATGGCACATGTGTAACTCATGCATTCGATTTGCTCTGAACCTCTTCAGAAAAGATTCATGGAATTGCTTCCAAGAGTGAATGCTCTGGGAGGGGATTTGGCTGAACCATCTCTGGGCCCCTCCCTTCAGGGTTGATGCAAAGAATCTGCATTTAGTAATGTCATTGTAGTAATAGATGAGAGCAATCTGCTCAAAATAATTGACCTGCACTTCAGGATCTCCCAACCTGTCAAATGAATCGAAGTTGTAGTGCTTGAGATTCTTTTGCCTCGGAATGGCTTCCAAAGAACAGCTGAATGGTGTCAGAGTCCCTTCAATTTCAAGTCCGGAGTCATGCCCTACTTTTCTCTGTAACTCATGAATCATTTGCATTAAATTGTCTTCAGGTTCATCTTCGTCTGAGATAAGCTCCGGACTGATTTCTTTGTCTTTCTTTGCCTCTATCACCAATCCGGTCGAAGACTGGCCTCCTGGATCGGTGAGAGTGTTCAGAATCTTGAGAATTTTCAGCCTGCTGTGGTTCGGGAGGTTGTGCTACCCGGTTTGCTCGGTATGCCCGGATAGCGTCTGCCAATTCATCTCAGGTAAGATTTTCCATGTGCATTGCAGCTAGGGGCACATCAGTGTATTTATATTGGTTGACTTCAATGTCAATTCGGGCATCCCCGGGGCCAATCCCTACCCTTTCTAGAACTGGAGCTGTTTCGACCGGTACTAAAGGCAAGTCCGGAACATGGTTAGGGTCTTGGGCCCGGGTATTGGTTCTTTGAGTAGATTTGCTTCCTCTCGGCATGATTTCAGGTTTCCCAACAAAATATCTCACAAATCACAGATTATAGTCACTACTAGAAATATGTCAATAGACATCGGTTTCTGGCCGTTGTTAAAAAAAAATCTGACCGATGTCTATGCGTGTGTAGAGAAAGGTCAAAAACTTTAGACATCGGTTTTTGGCCGTTGTCTATTATCAACTTAGACATTGGTTTCTTAAATATTTCTGATGTCTAAGATACATTATGTGCAGTAGTTCTTTTTAAATTATGATATATTATGTTCATTAGATCAACATAAACATAGCACGGACAAGGTAAATAATGACATATACATCGATTTCTTGGTAAAAACCGATGTTTTATGTTATCTTAGACATCGGTTGTTTGGTAAGACTGATGTTATATGGTGTATTAGACATCGTGTTCATTAACAAAACCGATGTCATATGCTCCAGTAGACATCGTTTTCAGTAACAAAACCGATGTTATATGTCCTAACAGACATCAGTTTTTAACCATTCTCCGATGTTATATTTTACCATTATACATCGTTTTTTTTAGAAAAAGTGATGTGAATTATTGATAAAGACATCAGTTTTATATTGAAAAAGTGATGTGAATTATTGATAAAGAAATCAAACAAAACATATACAAAAACCAAGTACTTTCCATTCATTTACCAAACATCCAAATGTTTACAATAGCCATAATTAGTATCAAAAATCTACTTGTCGACCAAAAGCATATATAACCAAGTACATGTACGTACTTCGACAAAAGCATAACCAAAGTACATGTACGTACTTCGACAACTTTGGCAAGCATAACCAATGTACATTACCAACTATCAACTACCTTAATTACACAAACCAACTACATGTACTTCCATAAACAGACCCCTTGTTCCACAAGTATAGACAATTTCATTTAATAATTGGTACCAAAAGCTAGATGTTAGGCAGAGATCTCTATACCAACTGTTCCATAAACCAAGCCACTATTTCATGAGTTTTTCAATGTGCTTCAAAGTCTTGTACCGCACCTCTTCAAGCTCTACCATCTTGTAAGATGCCCGAGTCTTACAAAGCCACTACAAACAATTAAAACCCAAAGCAAAAAATAGGATAAATATACTATTTTTCAAATGCATAAAATTTATATCTACTAATTACACAATTATATTCCATATATCAAAACACACCAGTTAAAGTATACCTTGGTAGAAAATGAGTACATGTCCTCATCCAGAATAATATCCCGCATATACCGCATGACAACATAACCACATTCAACAGCGCCAGGTTGTTTTGGTGATCCCTGTTCCAATAAAAATGAGAATATATAGATTGACCAACCAAGAAAATGAAGTACGTACATACATACAACAAACCAAGTTAAGTGCTTAAATAATTACCGCAAGATTATGTATTTCGGGAGTTTTATTCACCCTTCCTGTTTGAGCATTGAAAGTTCTCACTGCACTGCAATTAAGGCAGGGAACGACAATGTGATACCAAAGAAAGCATAATATATATATATATACATATAATTATTTATTTATTTGTCAATACCTTATTAAAGCTTTTTCTAAGGCTGGATTCCGTGGTGGATGAGACAGTGGATTGAGAGTGTAAATGTCACTTTCCCAGATTATAATCAAAATCCAGTGGAAACTGTATTTGTTAAAAAGAATACCACGAAGCAAGAATTAATATAAATCGTAGTGCTACAATTAGTTAAGTAAAAATCCACAAAATCACCTACTTTTCATTATGTGGCATGAAGAAAACGCGATCTGGGCTACCCTCTTTCAGCCTTTGAACAACTAAATCTTCAAAGTCAGCATTCAGGGTATATGTGGCTGAGGGATCAAAAAAGGCAAAAAAGTCCAGTAACTTCTTTTTACGCAGAACATTATGCAGGTACCTACAAATAATTTAATGTAATAAGTACATATATATTGCTGTGCAATATGCAGAATTCGACAAGATTTAAAAAGAACAATACTTACGACATGTAAGTTGATATTACAGCCTGTCCAATCTTGTCGAACTCTAATAAGGAAATTAAATTCTCATGCAAGATAAATATTCTTTTCTCAAACCCGAAAACATCAATATCACATGGAATTTCAATTGAGACACCTGACACTGCCATAGTTGTTGTTGCATGTTTATACAACAACCTAAAGCGGTTTGGCACATTTTTGTTTGTTGGCTCGGCATTTTTAAACATGTTCGCCAAATTCTTTAACGGATCATCAGCCTTCTGCGACACTTGCCTTTTCTTTTTCTACAAAAATTCATTTTATCAGTCATAAATATAAACACTTACCACAACGTGCACATGGGCATGGAATTTGTTTTGGATTTTTAGCATTCTGTTCAGCATATATCAAGAAACTTTCAACCCCAATTTCATACTCTAAGGTATCCCTGTCTTTCGAAATCCATGACTTATCCATATGTTAAAGAAACCTACATGATATTGTTTTTATTCAAAAATTAAAAACAACCTTGTCCAAAATTATACAAGTCATTAAATTATCATTACTATTCTAATAGCAGAAAGAATTAAACATATTAAAAATCAAATCACAATTAAACATTATAGGAATCATATAAACAAGCACATGCATCTAATTAGAAATTAGGAGGTCACTAAAGGATAGAACTTAATAGCTGAGCAATTACTAACCTGAAGAACACAAGCAAATGCTCAAAAACAGAAAATGTAACCGCACGCACACAAGCAAATGCTCCTGCAAATTCATGTTGAAAAATCAGAAGTGTCTAATTAGAATGCTCAAATTAACCAATAATCCAACACACCAAAGAAACAGATCATATTTCCACAATTAAGTTCAGGAGCTTTAACTAAATGTAAACTCTCCCTTACCCACCCACTCACCAATACATACAGTACCTCACCAATTAATGCACAAAATTGAAACAAAAATATTTAGGGTTTTTCAATTTTTATGAAACAAAAAATAAGAATTACAAATAAGAATTATAAGTAATACAAACTAAAAACAAGAAACAAAAACTAAATTCGAACAAGAAAAACATTAATTTGCAGATGACCCAGAACAAGTAATACAAGAAAAGCAAGAAATAGATACATGCAAAAAGAAAAACAAGTAATTAACACAAAAACTTACTAATTGCAGATGACTCAAGCTAAAAGAGCAATAAATCTGCAAAAAAATGTTCAATTAAAACAAAATCGAGCTATTAATCGAACTATTAATCGAAAATTAATCGAACATTACTTACGATTTGAGCTTCCTTTTCTCTTAATTCGAGCTTCCCTCCTCTCTATTTCGATTTACAGAAATCGTAACTACTAAGATGTGGGTTTAATTAGGGTTAATTAGATAAAAGTGAGAGAGACAGAGAGAGAGGGTCGTGTATTACTGATGAGAGAGAGAGAGAGAGAGAGAGAGAGAGAGAGAGAGAGAGAGAGAGAGGGAGAGGTGAGAGAGAGAGATGAGGGCGTGCGGCTAGGGTGAGAGAGGGAGAGGTGACAGAGGCGGGGGAGAGTGAAATGTTTAAGGGGGGAAATGTTTTATTAGAAATGGGGGGAAATAATCTAAGGGGGAAATGTTTTATTAGAAATGGGGGGAATGTATCAGCCGCGTGTTTTTTATTTTTTAAAATATCATAAAAGACATCGGTTATTTTAACTACCGATGTCCGAAAAATAGCTTAACATCGCTTTTAAAAAAACCGATGTCAAAAACCTTTTTAACATCGGTGGTTTTTCAAACCGATGTTAAAGGGGTGATGTCTAATCCAGTTTTTCTAGTAGTGAGTGGATCTAGATTGGGTTTCGAGTAAAACAGCTTATGCATGCACTTAATATTCGGATAAAAACATAGTTTGGCAGACACAAGCAAATAATCAGGCGATTATGAACGCAGATCTGGATATCGGCTATGACTAAGGGCTAAAAATCGTAACTTTATCAAAAATCTGGCCTAAAGAGGCTAGATAACGCTGACTAGTGCAAACATAGCTAAGAAATGTGTAAAGGTGACATCTTTGACAAAGTTTTTATGGCGATTTGAGATCTTACAGCTTTGTTTCGGACTCTCTTTCGAGAGCATGTTGATGTAGACGAGTCCTGTGGCACCGACACCAAAGGACAGAGCACACCCCTCCTTCTAGCGCTGATGATAACTCCAAGATCCGATCTAGTGCCTCCTCCGCCATTCCCACGCCTGGTAGGAGGTGAAGCTGGTGGCTGGGCGCCTGCAAAATAACATCGGAGGGGGGTTTGAGCCCCGCGGTGCCTCCGGCGTGAGAATGAGTGACGGCTTTGGAGAATAGAAGATAAGGACTAGAGTATCTAATTATGGAGGGTGTGTGTATATGAGTGTGTGTAAAGAGAATGTAACCCCTACACCTTTTTCTCCTGGTCTATTTATAGGCCAAGGATTAGGGTTTAGGGGTTGGTACCTGCAATCATGAGCGTTGGATCCGAGGTAGATGGGACACTTGTCCGCTGCTGGTAATTTCCACCTGTCCAGGTGATGTCTGTGGTGGCGTATGCCCCCAACATGTCGGCACGTGGTTTGACAAGGACATGATTGTGCCAATCCTAGAATTCCCTTATCTGTCACTGTCATGTAGGATCCCAGTCATGACTCATGTCTGCTATACTCCCACGCATCTTGAACCTGGGTTGCAGGTTTAGGTGGCTTGAGTCCAATCCGGACTGTGTGTGGGCCGGTCTTAAGGCGACCTTGGGCCGAGCCCAGTCGGGATTGGTTATAACCTATCAGTGTGTATGTGTGTGTCCACAAACAGCAACACGAATACAACCTAATTTGTTTCTGTAAATCAGGTTTATTAGTCTCATCAGCTTCAGAATCCACCACCTTCGTGGTATGCTCTAAAAATGGCTCCTTTAAATTTTGAATCCCATTACTGCCACCATTCTCAGTTTCTCTACTATTAGTAATTGTCATCTCTCTCTCTTTCTCTCTCTCTATTTCTCTCTACTTTTAGAATTTTAATCGTTAAGACATACAACCTAATTTGTTTCTATAAATGAGACAGTGACATACATATAGCGCCGAAGCATATTGCAAATTTTCCAAATTCAAAGCTCATTTAGTTACTTGTAGCCAAGTAAGCAAGACAGAATTCTCAAGATTAGCACATAACATTCTTCTACAAACTTCATCTTTCTGTGAGATCAGATCAAGAACGCAACATAGTCATGAAATTAGATGACACCATATTTGCACAAAGATGTTCAAATTTAAGATTGATACATTAAACAATTTACACGCACATACAGTTTCAAGATCTATTCTACTTAGCTCAACTACTAGTGATTGTAAAGACAAATAATGAATTTTGAATATTAATATTAAACTAGCTCTACATTGTTTCTACAAAAGGGACACGCATACCATGTACTTCACCTAAGCAAACTGCACATTACTAAGTAATTGAGACACATAGCCCACTCATAATTCTCACAAACTCTCTAAACACAAATGCAAAGTACAGCTTCTCTACATGTTTAGACCAAGTTAAGCAACCTAGAACAAATTAATAATACTAGCATGCCTTTCCTTAAAGACATCTGTCTCTTAATCTTTAATTACTGATCAAGACAAACAACAGCTCCATGGAATCAAAGATCATAATAGCACATTATTGTTCAAGCAATCTTTTATACTAGTTTATCAATGTACCAACATTCTTATAGACGAGAGTGTCACTGGACACTAATTGCCAAAGCCACCAAAAGGAAACCCATACAATTAAAACAAAGCAGGTGTTAACTAAACCAGCTGAAGTGTAACATTTTATCGATTTTCAATTAAATTTTTTACAAACTGAAAATTGAATAACAGCGCTTATAAAAAGACCAAACTGAAAAATAAAACACCAAGAAAGCTACATATACAAACTCGGTATGCTCAAAGAAAATCCCAAATTCAAACACACATATACAAACATTAATTTGTGACTCAAAAAACTTATGTCAAACCCTAACTAACAATATATAAATGCAGAACAGCACAATCCCAAATTATAATGTTGTGTTTGGTTGGGATGAATCAAATTGGAGGGAATGGAATGAAATTTCAATAGAAAAATAGTTATATATTTAATAATTTCATTCCTTACATCATTCCATTCCTAACCACCTAAACTAAAGTTTAAACACACCAAATTGAAAAGGAATGATCCATTCTCCCTCCAACATATTTTCTTCCCAAATCCTATCATCTATAATAGGGAGGCTGTTTCCGAAGGACCCCCGGCCATTACAAATACAGAAATACAAATACAGAAAGGAAACCTAATACAAACTAAGAAACTCACGCACACGCAGGAGTCGAACCCCTGACCTCCTTAGGAGGTCAGTGGCTCAACCACTGCACCAACATGTTGTTGGCATATTCCTTTAATTTATATTCATTCCATTCCATTCCATTCCTCCCAACCAAACACAACCTAAATGAAATTCAATTTGAAACTCAATTTGGGGGGAACAAACCTTCTTCATGCTTCAGTTTTCTTCTATCTCATGCTTTTTTTTCATCTAGTTTTCTTCGATTTAGTCGATGCATGGTTATCTAGGTTATCTATATGTTTGGCTATGTTTGTTTCTGTTTGTAGGTCTTTGTGCTATTATTATGTGTTTTTTATTTTGGTTTTATAAAGGTGGCCAAATTTTTTCAAAAACCCACTCAACTCATTTTTATAGCAATTACTGTATGAGTTTTTAAATCGTTATAACAAATGATAAATTTTGTACTAACTCCAATTTTTTAACTTCAGTTGTAACACTTCATAAACGCATTGCAATATAGAGCAACATCTTTTTATCAAAATTTTAAAATTTGGTTGCAATAACCAATCTTGGTGTAGTGATACTTCAAGAAATCATCTTTGTTTCAACATTTTCATTGAACAGTGCTCCAACAATAATTAGGCCAATTTCCTTGCAACAATAATTTTAGAAAAGAGAATAATTTTTTCAGATTATCTGATGACTCAAAATAACTGTATCAAATCACAAAATCTACGAATAAAAAGGAAATTTAAATTTGGTTATAAGTAATTAGCAATCATATAAATAGGATGCCGATTTATGCACACCTAAAGTTATTCATGCACACCCTTGTTTATGCATTTTACTAATATACCCTTAGTCTCCTATTTTGTTTATTATAATATTGATCATTTTATATACCTCTACTTACTTAAAAAGGATGGTAGAAAGATAACCGTGATAGGGATGACTTTTTTTAATTTTTGTAGGCATCCTTTTATTATTATTATTATTATAAACATGAGTTTTAAATTAGAAAAATGACAATGATACTTATAAGAAAATATTATATAAATTTATTAAAATTTGTCAACTTTCTTATCTTGAAATGAAATATGGGAAAAAAAATAATTAGTAAATGTGATTAAAAGTGAGTAAATTGTAACTTGAAGGAACTACTCAATATTTTACTTTAGTAAATAAGAAAACATATATTAAATTACTTTTTTTTTCGTATTTTTCTATTGGTTATTTTTTGAGTTGGATATTCATATTTATAGTAAGTCGTGGATATAATTGAGCTAATAAAATTAAGACAAGTAATAAAATTTTAATAATAATAATTTAATTTCAAAAATTCATAAAACATTTTATTAGAAAAGAAAATTATGCATAATCGTAAGATTTGGGTAAGATTGTGCCAGAAAAAAAATACAAGATTAACATATGTAGATTAAGGTTATTTTAGTCTAAAAGAAATCTAGGATGTGCATAAATAAGTTTGGGGTTTGCATAAATCACCACCCTATAAATATCACATTTAAAATTCTACTAATTGACTTTAAAAAAAATATTTCAATAACAAATTCTCTTTAGAAATTTCGAAGTACGATATTTTTGCCCTTGTATGCAATATAAAGCTTAAGGGCAATATCAAAGAAATTTTTATGAAGGATTAAAAAATACAAACCTCGTACTTGAAGGGCAAAGTCATACGAAAAAATTCTTGAAGGCATGGTGTACAAAATATAAATCGACATCAGGAAGAATGCTGAGATGGAATTATTGTAGTCAATTGATGGAAAAAATTGTAAATATGCAAGATTAGAGAAAGGAAAGGGCTAACATTGAAATCAAAATCAGGGATCAGGTTAAATGCAAAATGCAAAATGATTATTACCATTTTTATAATACGACACTTAAAAGTAAAGAATAAGGATTCTGATTTTAGGATACTTTTCATGAGATGCATTAAAAATACTTGTAAATAATAAATTTAGTCATTTATTATCAAATATTTATTTACAATGTTTTTGCTTTATTTTTATATCAATCTCAAATCAATAATACGTCAAGAAAAGTATCCTAAGTAATTTTATGATCCTTATTCTAAAGTATTTTAGTTGCTTGAAAATTGTTGGCTCAGATAAGAACGGTGTAGTGAAATTGTAATGGATTGCTGGAATAAAAATGGGTCTGTAGCTTTTACTCGAAGAATTGAGGCGCGATCAAAGGAGTTAAAGGCATGGGGAGAGAGACTTACAAAAGCTTTTAAGAGCAGATTACAGAGATGCAGAGATCGAATGGAACGTTTCAATGACTTTACGGATGTCTTTTTCGTATAATGTCTAAGAGAAATTGAGATAGAGTAATCCAAAATTCTAAGCCAGCAAGAGGATTTCTGGAAGCAAAGGGAAAAATAGTTTTGGCTTCAGTCAGGGGACAGTAATTCCAAGTACTTTCATTCGTATGCGTCTTCCAAAAGAAAGAAGAATCAAATCACACATCTAAAGAATGAAGATGGTAATTTGGTAAATTGGTCAAATGGATTGGGAGAGCTTATCGAGGGGTATTACAATCAGTTGTGTGAAGCTAAAGAAATAGTGATGGAAAGTGTTTTAGAGTGCATTGGGGAATGGCTTAACAGAACCAAGAATGAGGAGTTAACACGGGACTTTACTGAAGAGGAGGTCAAGAAAGCAATTTTTGCTATGCACCCGGACAAGATTCATGGGCCAGATGGGATGAATCTCGCGTTTTATCAGGAGTTCTGGAGTATTATTGGTAAAGATGTGGTTAAGGAGAGTATTCGTATTTTGGCAGAAGAATAGTGCAAGAAAAGCTTAACAACACGTTAGTAGTCCTCATACCCAAAAAGAAAAAGCCAGAGGCAATGAGTGACTTGAGACCAATCTCACTATGTAATGTTATGATGAAAATAGTCACGAAAATGCTTGCTAATTGACTCAAGGGACTGCTTCCAAATATTATTTCAGAGAATCAAAGTGCGTTTATCCCGGGACGTTTAATCACTGATAATGTATTAGCAGCTTCGAGATTAATCACTGGTTACATAATAAGACCCAAGGGAAAATGGTTTCTCGGCCCTCAAAATTGACATGAGCAAGGCTTATGATAGAGTAGAGTGGGAGTTCATTTTGGGGGTGTTGAGAAAGATGGGTTTTGATGAAAAATGGAGGTGGATAAACATTTCTTTGTTGACTGTCTCATATAAATTTCAGGTTTCAGGCAATGAGGTAGGGCCAATCTTTCCAAGTAGAGGGCTACGTTAGGGCGAGCCTATCTTACCCTATCTTTTTCTTCTATGTGTAAAGGTTCTATTGTCGCTGATTCAAAACAGGCTGGCTAAGGGAGTCCTCCATGGGTGTAAAATTGCTAATGGAGCACCTATAGTAACTCACCTATTCTTCACTAATGACTGCTATATTTTCTTCCGGGCTATCGTTCCAGAGGCAGAATGCATTAAGGAATGTCTAATCCTTTACGAACGGGCATCAAGACAACAAGTCAATTTTGAGAAGTCGGCTATCTTTTTTAGCAGAAATACCAATTTTTCTACTAAAGTGGTAGTCAGCCAAGCTCTGCAGGTTCCGATTTGGAACGATTCTTTTTATTTGGGTCTCCCGAAAGTAGTCTATAATGTTTTCAAATACACTAAGGAAAAGGTCTGGAAGTGACTTCAAAGTTGGAAGGGAATGAGTTTGTCAAGAGGGGGTAAGGAGATTTTGCTAAAATCGGTGGTACAATCTATTCCATCATATGTTTCAAGTATTTTTCTCCTTCCAAAAAAAACTTTGTGAGGAGATTGAGGTTTTAGTGAACAAGTTTTGGTGGCTTTCAGACGTAGGTAAGAACAGAGGGATTCGATGAATGTCCTATCGTAAGATATGTTACCTGAAGAAATTTGGGGGAATGGGATTTAAGAGAACTCATGAGTTTAATTTAGCGATGCTAGGTAAACTGGCTTGGAGGATATTGACGGAACCTAATTCATTCATAGCCAGGCTATTAAAGGCTCGCTATTTCCCATCTTATAATTTTGGAGAGGCAGGCCTAAGCAATAATCCAAGCTATACTTGGCGCAATATTATATCCAAGTGTGCTTCGAGTTGGGAAGGGGGATACGATTAATGTCTGGAAGGACCCGTGGTTTTCTAATTTAAATTACAGGATGATAACGATGCCAGCTATTCCAGATATGGAAGATATCAGGGTGAGTAATCTTATGATGGTTAACACATTGGGGAGGGATTTAGGTGTATTTAGGGATCTATTAAATGAAAATGATGTACAACAAATAATACGAATTCCTCTGAGCGAATCAAGAGAAGAAGATTCGTGGTTGTGGCTGGATGAAAAATATGGTATATATTCAGTTAGAAGTGGATATCGTAGAGTTTGTCAAAATTACAGTGGTGATTCTAGCTTGGGGAGTGATATTCAGTGATTAAAATTGTGGAATTTATCAGTTCCGCCAAAATTGAAGAATTTTATTTGGAGAGCAGCCCAGAACTGTCTTCCATCTCTAGATAATTTGAGGAGCAAGCATGTGGAGGTCTACCCAATCTATCCCGTATGAAAAAAAGCTCAGATTAAGCATTCTGGTAATGTTCTCATAAATGACAGTGAAGGGGCACTGGTTTGGAGAAGACCAAAATCGAGGTGATTATCGTGCAATATTGATGCATCAGTGTTTGATAGAAGGGGAATTAGCTCGTTTGGTTGCATAATCAAGGAAAGGAAGCTTTGTTGTAGGCTATAGAGGTAGTACCGTTGGAATTCTTGACCCTAATATTGCCGAAGCCTTAACACTGAGGAAGGCCCTTTCTTTGGTTGAAGAAGATGCAAGTTTCCCAGGTTCACATTGAAATGGATTCGCTTGCTGTTGTTCAAGCATTTGAAAGCACGAAGAAAGATTCTTAATTCGTATCTTGGAGCTATCATAGCTGATTGTCATATGATCGTAAAGGACTTAGGGTCCTATTATTGTATTTTGTTAGACGTTCAGCAAACTCAGTGGCTCATACATTAGCCAGAGAGGTTGGTTCTTTGACTGAGCGTAAGGAATGGTTTGAAGCACCATCCTTCCTTATCGATGTTTTAAGTATTGATTTGATATAAAATTTCGAAGTTTTATTTCAAAAAAAAAAGTAAATAAATACAATTTTTATTTAAAGTGCACTAACTTTCAATTCATATAGCGCATTGATGATGCGATATTGATGTACATATTGATCCTTGGTTGCAATTTTGGTTAGAACAATGGATATATGTAAGCAATTATGATGGAATAGTAAAATTTTCGTATTTGTTATACATTTATACATGTGTATGTATAACAAAGAAGAAGATATTCTTGTGAGCGGGTTGAGTTTGATATGCAACACACCAACACTGGTTCATATAGTATGAAAAGACAACTAAATTTACCGTTACAGACTTCCTCAAACTGTCTTCCTTATGTAAACTAGCTTAAAACCCGACCGATGCACGGATTTTCTTTAATACTACAAAAATATTTCAATAATTTGAATGAATTCTTTATGATATGAATTTTGTAAGTTAAATGTTTAGATGATATATATATTGTTAGGAATATGTTGTACTTGATGATAACTTCACAATCAATCAAATTGTATAAGGTTTTGTAGCTGTCAACGGATGAGGATTTATAACTCTATCCGATGACAGGTAGCTCATCAACGGATGAGGTTTTGTAGCATACTGCAGTATCTCTATGTTATCAGTTGATAGTGTTTTTATCCACAGTCATGTTGACCATCAACGGATAGGCAGAATAGGGTAGCCAATTGTAAATAAGCTATGCTATGTAATTCTGTCTAAGTGAAAGTGTATCAACAGATGAAGACAAAACTCTATCAACGGATACAACTCAAATCCACTCTATCAACGGATACAGCTCAAGTCTCAATATCAACGGATACAGCTCAAGTCTCAATATCAACGGATACAGCTCAATACATCATCAACGGATGTCAGTGTACAATATCAACGGATAATCTTTGACACTGTCTTCTATGATTAGCTGGGGATTAGCAGTTGATAAGGACATGTTTGACTGACAGATCACATGGGTTGATAGTAGATACAAAAAGCAGTATGGCAGCCATACTTTGGAAACACAGAAGAAAGAAGCATTCCGTTTACACTATGAATACAAGAAAGGTGCAGGAGACATGTCTGAACACAAGGACAACCTTTCGGCTACATGTGTATTTGGAGTGTAGTAGCAAGTCAACTAGAATTAGATTAATATTATCTTATTCCAGTAGTACTTGTAAAACTTGGGATTTATAACCAAGTGTAGCAACTCTTTGTAGGCTAAGAAAACACATACATTTTGCTTAGGGTTTCTATTGAATATTCTTAGAAAGCAAAGAGTTGTAAAACAGAAGCTGTGTACTTTTGTATCACAGAGTTTTCTTCGAATAAAAGCTTCAGGTGGTAAATATAACCACCTGATTTTTATGTGTTTGTGCATTAATCTTTCTACAGCAATTATCTAAGTATAGATTTCTGGAGTTCTTATCAGAAATTTATAAATATCAAGAATTGTATTCAACCCCCCCTTCTACAATTATACAAGTGTGTAATCTGGGAATAACAATTGGTATCAGAGCAAGCTTCTAACATATTTGAAGTTTAAAGATCAACACACTTCCAACATGTCTAAGAAGGATTATGGAGTAAAGATTCCAGTTCTTGATAGAGAAAATTACTTTCACTGGAAAGTAAAAATGCGTCTACATCTCTCATCTATTGATGAGGGCTTTGTGGATTGCATTGACAAGGGTCCTAACGTTCCAATGAAGACTGCAACAAGAGTTGGCCTGGCTGAAGATGTGCCTGACACTCTCATTCCCAAACTTGTTTCTGAGTGGAGTCTTGAAGATATTACAGAAGTCCACAAAGACAAAAAGACCATGAATATTATGTTCAATGGTCTAGAAACAGACATGGTTGACAATGTTATTAACTGTACTACCGCCAAGGAAGTATGGGACACTGTTCAAACCCTTTGTGAAGGAACAGAACAGGTAAGGGAAAACAAGATGCAACTACTAATCCAACAGTATGAACATTTTCACTTTAAGAGTGGAGAAACATTGAATGATACATTTAGTAGATTTCAAAAGCTACTAAATGGTTTGAAACTTTATGGAAGAATCTATCAAGTTAAAGATTCTAATCTCAAATTTCTGAGATCACTGCCCAAGGAATGGAAGCCAATGACTGTTTCTCTAAGAAACACTCAAGAGTACAAGACATTTACTCTTGAAAGGCTCTATGGAACTTTAAAGACTTATGAGCAGGAAATGGAGCAGGATGAAGAGATTGAGAAGTCTCAAAAGAAAAGTGGGTCAGTTGCACTTGTTGCCAACTTGGAGCAAAAGGAGGAAAGGACAGAAACTGCTAGTTCTACACCAAACAGGGAGGTTTGTAAAGGTAGAGCAGAATCAAGCAGGAGCAAGGAAAAGGTATCTGAGGAATTGAATGTTCTTCAGCAGGATGAATTGGATGAGATAGATGAGCACTTAGCTTTTCTATCTAGGAGATTCTCTAAGCTGAAATTCAAGAGAAACTCTGGGGTGGCCAAGCCATTTAACAAGGATTTTTCCACAAGCAACTATGTGGATAAATCCAAAATTAAATGCTACAATTGTGGAATTTCTGGTCACATGATAAGTGAATGCAGAAAACCTAGATCTGAGAACAAGGGAAAGTC
Source organism: Saposhnikovia divaricata (assembly GCA_036435485.1). Lineage (NCBI taxonomy): Eukaryota > Viridiplantae > Streptophyta > Magnoliopsida > Apiales > Apiaceae > Saposhnikovia > Saposhnikovia divaricata. Next base: position 125,741,363 of record CM071598.1, read on the forward strand.
AACTGAGGCTGTTGACTATAAGAAGAAATATTTTGATCTTCTCAGGCAGAAAGGAAAGGCATTCTTGACCCAAGAGTATGACTGGGCTGTTGATGACAATCATTCTGATGATGATGTTGAGTTAGTCAACCTTGCTTTAATGGCTGATTCTGGAGAGCAGGAAGCAAGTTCAGCTAGCAATCAGGTATTTTCTACTAATCTCTCTGAGCTCACCAAAGAGGAATGCAATAGTGTTATAGATGAAATGTCTACTGAACTATATCACTTAAGTGTTACTCTTAAATCACTTACTAAAGAGAACAATAGGATTAAAGAGTCTAATCTGTTTTTAAGTGATAGAAATGCTGCTCTAGAAACTCAATTTCTAGAATTTGAGAAAATGAGAGTTGATTGCAATAATGCTAAAAGTGAACTTGAAGCTGTGTTAAAAAGAGAACTGATTTTAAAAGACCAGCTTGAAAAAGAACAAGGGATAATTGCTAAATTTCAAAGTTGTAGGAATATTTCTCAAAACATAATAGAAGTTCAGGGAATAGAATCGTTTGTGAAGGATACCTGGACTCAAAAGAAAAAGGAGCTAGAACCTGGCCTTGAGGATCTAGAGACTATTTGTGAATCAACGGATAGTGATCATCCGTTGACAGATGAACCGTCAACGGATGAGAGGTATCCGTCGACTAACAAAAAGTTTGTTAGTAAGAAGGAACTCAGGAAACTGGATATCAAGTATGGTCCAGTCAACAAGAATTTTGTTAGTGGTGAGTGCAGCAAAACCAAATCCAGTGGGAAGGCTAAGGCAGGTGATTTACACAACAAAAAGGCTGTTGGTAAATCAGATAATGAAAAGGTAGAAATTAAGGATAAAAAGAAAAAGAACAGAAATGGTAAGATAGGCATCAACAAGAAAAACAATTACTCTCCTGACAAGTTTGCTCCTAGGAAAACTTGTAGTAATTGTAATAGTGTCAATCATCTATCTTCTAATTGCAAGATTGTCAACAAGGCTCCTGTTCATGTACCTCAACCAATGCCATGTATGCCTGCAATGCCTGGTTTGTATCAAAATGCTAGTTTTTCAAATCCATATGTGAACATGCCATATGTGTCTAATCCTTACTTTCAATCTATGAATGTGCCACAAATGTCATGGAACATACCTAACATGAATAATATGTATGCCAATTTTCCACACATGCATGCATCAAATATTCATGTAAATGAGCATTTGTCAAACCCCATCACTCAAGCATCTACACCTAAGTTGAAGAATGCTAAGAGTGCAAAGTCAAAGGCTAACAAGAAAGGACCCAAGGAAGCTTGGGTAACAAAATCAACTTGATTTGTTTTTGAAATGTGTGCAGGGAAACAGAAGGAATCTATGGTACCTAGACAGTGGATGCTCTAGGCACATGACAGGAGATTCAACCCTGCTCACAGAGTTCAAGGAAGGAGCTGGCCCTAGAATTACCTTTGGAGATGACAGCAAAGGATATACTAAGGGATATGGCCTGATTTCAAAAGACAATGTCATCATTGAAAAAGTGGCTTTAGTTGAAGGTTTGAAGCACAATTTGCTGAGTGTCAGTCAGATTTGTGACAAAGACTATGAAGTAAAGTTCACAAAAGAAGCCTGTGTTGTTTCTGCCAAGAAAGACAACAATGTGGTATTGACAGGCTTTAGAAAAGGAAATGTTTACATAGCTGACTTCAATTCAGCATGCTCAGAATCCATTACTTGTCTCTTCAGCAAAGCAAGTAAGGATGAGAGTTGGCTATGGCATAAGAAGCTGTCACATTTGAATTTTAAAGTTATGAATGATTTGGTAAGAAAGGATCTTGCTAGAGGAATCCCTCAATTGGAGTTTGTCAGAGATGAACTATGTGATGCCTGCCAATTAGGGAAACAAAAGAAATCATCCTTCAAAAGCAAGACAGAGTCATCCATTGTTAAGCCTCTTCAATTGCTACATATGGACTTATTTGGTCCAGTAAATGTCATGTCTATTTCAAAGAAGAAATACTGTCTGGTGATTGTAGATGATTTTTCTAAGTTCACATGGACCTTCTTCCTGCACTCCAAGGATTGTGCAAGTGAAATCATCATCAATCACCTCAGAATACTAAACAATGGTTCTGAAGACAGAGTACAAAGAATCAGGAGTGACAATGGTACTGAATTCAAGAATTCCACAATGAAGATTTTCTGTGAAGAGAATGGAATTGTCCATGAGTTTTCTGCTGCCAGAACACCTCAACAAAATGGGGTTGTTGAAAGGAAAAACAGAACTCTCATTAAAGCAGCTAGAACAATGTTAAGTGAATCAAGGTTACCAACATATTTCTGGGCTGAAGCTGTCAACACTGCATGCTTCACTCAGAATATTTCCTTGGTCAATCAAGCTAGAGGAATGACTCCTTATCAGTTATTAACCAACAAGAAACCAACTTTAGCTTTCCTACATGTCTTTGGATGTAAGTGTTTTGTGCTAAGGAATCATGGAGATAACTTGGGCAAATTTGAAGCAAAGGCAGATGAAGCTATTTTCGTTGGATATGCAGCAGGGAAAGCCTACAAGGTCTACAATCTAAGAACCAACATTGTTATGGAATCAGTACATGTTGTGTTTGATGATCAAAAGATTCTAGGCCTAAATGATGAAGGTTCCCATGAAAAGTTGGAATTTGAGAATGAAGGTGAAGGAAGAATGTACTATGATGATGATGAGGACAATGAAGATCATGACCACGGAGATCCACCTAGAGCTGTTATACTAACTAGAAGTGATGCTTACACTGAAAATGAAGCATCCGTTGACAGTCATTCTGCAACATCCGTTGACACTATTAGAGATGCATCCGTTGACAGAGATTCTCAAGCATCCGTCGATAGGCAAAATGATGCATCCATTGACAGTCAACTTCATAATTCAGCAAGGACAACAAACTCAGGGGGAGTTTCTCAAGGTCAAAATTCAATGCTAAATCAACATGATCATGCTCATGGAAATGAAGCAACCTCATCAAGATCAAACCTTCCACCTGCAAGAAATGGACTAGAAATCATCCATTTGAGTTAATTATTGGTGAATCAAATTCAAGAGTCCAAACTAGAAGGGCCACTCAAGTAGAATGTCTATACAGTAGCTTCCTGTCTCAAGAGGAACCTAAGAAAGTGGAAGATGCCCTTCTAGATCCAGATTGGGTGTTAGCAATGCAAGAAGAGCTAAACCAATTTGAAAGAAATAAAGTATGGAAACTTGTGCCCAAACCTGATGATAGAAGTGTCATAGGTACTAAATGGGTTCTCAAGAATAAGACAGATGAAAATGGCATAATTGTGAGGAATAAAGCTAGATTAGTGGCAAAAGGCTACTCTCAAGAAGAAGGAATAGATTTTGATGAAACTTTTGCTCCAGTAGCAAGACTTGAAGCAATAAGAATCTTTCTAGCCTATGCAGCACATGCCAATTTCAAAGTCTATCAGATGGATGTCAAAAGTGCCTTTCTAAATGGGGAACTGGAAGAAGAGGTCTATGTCCATCAACCTCCTGGCTTTGAGGATCCAGAATTTCCAGGATATGTATATCTTCTCATGAAAGCACTTTATGGTTTGAAGCAAGCACCAAGAGCCTGGTATGACACCTTATCTCAATTTCTTTTGGAGAACCACTTCACTGGAGGTACAGTAGATAAAACCTTATTTCATAGGAATATTAATGGCTCTTCAATACTTGTTCAAATCTATGTAGATGATATTATTTTTGGGTCTACAGATGAGAAGCTTTGCAAAAAGTTTGCCAAACTTATGCAAAGTAGGTATGAAATGAGCATGATGGGTGAATTAACTTACTTTCTTGGCCTACAAGTAAAGCAAGTTAATGAGGGCATTTTCATAAGTCAAACAAAATATATTTATGATCTCTTAAAGAAATTTGACTTAATGGATTGTGCATCTGCTAAAACACCTATGGCCACTGCAACTAAGCTTGAGTTGAATACTAAGGAAAAGTCTGTCGACATCTCAAGCTATAGAGGCATGGTAGGTTCACTTCTATACCTAACAGCTAGTAGACCTGATATAATGTTTTCTACTTGTCTTTGTGCTAGATTTCAAGCTGACCCTAGAGAGTCTCACTTAATAGCTATTAAAAGAATTTTCAGGTATCTCAAGGGAACACCAAACCTTGGCATTTGGTACCCAAAAGAATCTGGGTTTGATCTAACTGGCTATTCAGATGCAGATTATGCAGGTTGCAGAGTTGATAGGAAAAGTACTACAGGTTCCTGTCAATTTCTAGGAAACAGGCTTGTTTCATGGTTCAGTAAGAAACAAAACTCAGTCTCCACTTCTACAGCTGAAGCTGAGTACATTGCTGCTGGAAGCTGTTGTGCACAGATTCTATGGATGAGAAACCAACTCATTGACTATGGTCTAAAAGTTGAGAAGATTCCAATTTTCTGTGACAACACAAGTGCTATTGCCATCACAGGGAATCCAGTGCAACATTCGAGAACCAAGCACATTGACATCAAATACCACTTCATTAGAGAACATGTGATGAATGGTACAGTAGAAATGCACTTTGTGCCAAGTGAAATGCAGCTTGCAGATATCTTCACCAAGCCTCTTGATGAATCCACATTCACAAGATTGGTAGGTGAGCTAGGTATGCTTAACTTGTCATAATTCCTAGTGATATTTGATTTCACTACATTGAAGCTAGAAATGTGTTTTGATTTACTTGAAAGTTAAAACTTTCAGAAAAATTTTCTGCAGAAATTTTGTCTAAGGCAAAATTAGCTTATCAACGGATATCCTTTTATCCGTTGATAGTATAAACACATTACTAGATTTTCGCATGTCAACGGGTAACAGGCTATCCACGTCATCAACGGATAAACTGTATCTCAACCATTCATTCTATATCCGTTGATATACATTTTTTTTATATATAGCCGTTGGTAACCGTGTATATCTAATCATGGCTGTACTTATTTTCTTTTCATTTATTATTTGACAGTTACTTTTGACCAATGGGGTAATTACTTTTAATTATTTCATTTTTAACTCTTGAAAAATATAAAAGGCTGACTTGTACTCTCACATCTCACTTTTATTCATTTTCAAGCATATCAAAAGTTAACTGCATCTTCTTCTCTAAAACTCTCTGTAACCAAAGTTCAAACACTTCAATGGCGCCCATTATTAAGATGATGTCCTCCACTGGGTTTACCTATGAGAAGAACAATTTCGCGGCCTTTGTTGACACAGTGAATGCTCCAGAAGCTTACCACACTTTGATGAGTTTCGTGAAGAAATGCAAACTGTCATATGCTATGACTGCCACCACTCCCTTAATCCACGAGGTAATTGAAGAGATGTGGACATCTGCTGAGTACAATGGAACAGACGGTACAATTGCTTTTTCTTTAAAGGGTAAAAACTATGTAGTTAATTCTGATGTAATAACTGCTTGTTTAAAATTGCCTGAGAATAACTGTCTGAAAGTACCCACTGATGCTGAAATTGTTGCCATGCTTAATTCTATTAATTATGCCCTTAGTACTGAAAACTTAGGGAAAATTGTTAGGAAAGGAATGGTTAAAGAATGGAGCTATTTCTGTGATGCCTTCATTAAAACTTTTTCAGGCAAAATTAGTAATTTTGATGCTGTTACCCAGTCCATGCTAACTATGATGTGTATGCTCTTAAATGATAAATTCTATAATTTTGGCACACTAGTTATGTATGAGATAGCTGCAAAGTTAGGTAAAAAGGAAACTAGGAGCATGAATATCTACTTTGCTAGATTTTTAATGCTCTTAGCACTGCATGTATCTGAGAATGAGCTATCCATTGCTAACCCGGATAGCAAGTTCCAATGTTTTGTTCAGGAGAAGAGAGTCTTAAGTGACCTAATTCGAATGAACCTCAATGCAGGAGTACAATTGGTATATCTACCAATTGTTCAGGTAACTATTTCTAACTCTGAAACCCCTATCTCCAACCCCCAAATTTCTTTGCCTTCTAGTGTCACAATGGAGTCTGTAGTTATGACCAAACAGGCTCCTACCAAAGTGACCAAATCCAGAGTTCCAAAACCACATTCTAATAAGAAAACCTCAAGTGTCTCTCAAAAGACACCTGTTGTAAAATCTACCAAAACTCTTGAGGGGAGTGTGAAGGTGGTAGTGAGTGGTGAGGGACAGGGTGAACATCAAAGAAACCCTAAGGATAAGGAAGGAGAGATGAGTGCAACCACCATTTCAGTCTCTCAAAAAACTGCTAATGTAACTACAAGCCAAATTCTAGTTACACTCTCTCAACAGAGTGTGACTACTGAATCAAGTTCCCCTCAAGGAACACTGCACAAGAGGGTTAGAGACATAGATAGCCCACTCTCAAAAACCTATGGAAGAAGAGTGAAATCTAAAACCACAGGGGAATCACAGGGTGCACACACAGTACAGGAAACTGTACCTTCTCAAATTTAGTTTGATGTGACTTCAATAAATGTGGAGTCACAGCCCCTTGATCTTAATCTTCAAATCGATACACATTACAATCCACCATCACCAACTCCATCTCTGGATGTGGATATGATATCTACATCAATTCCTGATTCTCCATCTTTAAGATTCTTGGAGAAGCCCCACTCTGCAATTGGTGGTCATCATCTTTTAGATGATTTGTTGGACCATCAATCTTCCCTTCCAGAATTCTCAACACAGACTGTGGCCTCGAACTTAAAATCAATCTCCACAGATTCAGTGTTGGTTTTCTCTTCAACGGATAAAATTATTCCTTCCTCAACGGATATCCTTCATCCGTTGACAAGTGTTTCTCCATCAACGGATGCGCCTCTGTCTAGCCATTCGTTGACAGCTACAACTACTCCATCAACGGATATTCCTTATCCGTTGATAACTCACTCTACCACTGCTACCGTTGATAACTCACTCTACCACTGCTATATCTGACATTCCTGTGTCAAGTGTGGAGGAGTTCTCAGTAGTTGAAACACTTTTAGGATTGAGGGAAGGGAGTGAGAGGCTGCCTTGTGAGTAGGCAAAAGGACAGCTAAATAATGAGAGGCTGGCCATTTCTTCCGGTCAGGCAAAAGGAGAGACTGAGAGTTCCACCTTAGTAGGTGAAGGTGAGGGTGTGAGAGGTGTGAGCCAAGGGGAGCCCTTGATGCAAGAAAAGAGAGATGAGAGGAGAGAAGGTACTACAGGAGAAATAAGGATGGAAGAAGCAGCCATTGCTAGTGAGTCAATGGAGGTTGAGGATGCAGCCAAGGAAATGGAATTTCAAAGAGAATATCAGTCCATGATTGACTCCATTTCTTTGGATGCTTAAACCTTTACTCATCCTGTTCCTGCCTATCAAATTCTGGCACAACAGGGCAATGTGGAAGCAGAGGAGGCAATGCACCTAGTGCACACCTCACAGTCTCTACTTAGAGCTAAGGAATCTTTAGAAGCTCTGCCAACCACTGCTGAGAGTGAAGAATTTGAAGATTCTGAAGATGAAGACAGCCAGAGCCCTGAAGATGAAGGTGATAGCAGTATTCATGATTGGAAATTTGTTAACAACTACACCTATCATCAACTTGATGTGGAAATCATAAGGCAATATAAATCTGCCCTGGCTGAGCACCAAGAAGCAGATCCACAGAGAAAGGCTGTTCTTCAACAGGCAATTGACTCCCTTAAGTTACAAAAGATGCAAATGGTGATTCAGAGATCCAACTTAGAGGAGGTCAAACAAGAAATCAAGGATGTGAAGATCTCTGTGGATTCCAAGTTAGAGCAACTAGCTCCTACAGCCACTCAGAGGGTGTTGCAACAAAGGTTCATCAAAGAAGACAACCTGGCTAAGTCTGTGCAACTACTCAACTCAAGAGTGGAAAAGATGGAATCCCAGATGGAGCAATTTCTTCACCATCAAAAACTGCAAACCCAACTACTAGAAAAGTTAGTTGCAGCCCCAACTTCTAGTCAAACCCTTGATGCTAACAAAAAGGGGGAGAAAGTGGAAGAGGCTGTGGCAATTACAAGTCAAATCTTAATTTCTGAAAGAAGGGAAGCAGCAAGTGAGGGGGAGCAGCAGCCTACCATAGTGGTCAATCCACAGGACTTCATTGTCGAAGCTTCCCCCAGCAAATCCAAACCTCTACAAGTAGCTCTATCTAAAGAGTTTGATTTCTCAAACTTGACAGAAGAGGAAAAGCTAGCCAAGATTGAAGACCTGCAAAGGATGAAAGAGGAGAACAATGAAAGAATAATGAGGACAGAAACATTGATCAATGCATCTATTGTATCAAATCTATTCTATAGCCAAACCTCAGCTCCAACAATATCTACCACAATTCTGAAGGTGCTCACTCCAGCAATTGTGGCTCCTACATTCTATGATGCTGAGCCTTCTCATGTTAAAGAATTTGAACCCTACTCACCACCAAAAGCAAATGGGAAGAACAAGTTACAACTGGACTTTCCATTTCCCAAGGATGATGAAGAGAAGCTGATGGGTAAGCAAATTAAGGAATTCAAGGAGAAGACTAACAGTTGTGTAAGAGAATGGATGGCTGTAATCATAAGGAATGGAAAAGTTCTACACATATCCAACAGCCATCCTAGATTTGTTGAAGCCAAGAGAGAAGAGACTTCAAGGCTGCTAAGAGAATCTCAACCAAGCACTGAATTGCAAAATGAAAACTCAGGTGAGAAGCAAGCCAGGCTGGCTCAAGAGTTAATGGATGAGGTAGAGGATGAAATGAGGGAACCTGAGGAAGTCCCCAAATCCAAAAGGAAAGGGAAATCAGTCCCCAAATCTAAATCTAAGAGAATGAAATCAAAGGCAAGGAGGCCTGTCTCTCCAGAAATTGAAAGCAAGGAGACAGTTGGCTCATCACAACCTATTTCTGTAAAAGTATTCAACCCAGCTGTGAATTTCCATGGTGATCCTATAGTACCTAAAGAGGAACCAATGAATCTTGACTCCATTGAGGTTCCTTCATTCTTGCTGAAGCCTCAACAGAAGCCTATACAGAAGAAAAGGATACCAAGGAAGCAACCTTCAAAGGAACCAATTCAAGTTGCAAGGGTACCTGCTATTGTCAGGTAGCCAATTTTGGAAAACAAGGATGATTTTATCTATCAGGCAGATATTGAAGAATACTCTGGCATGAATCTTTATCTGGATGAATTGTCAGAAGTAATAGGAATTGTCAAATATAAACATTTGCCTGAGAGATTGGTCTTTGTATACAAGGGAGGAAAGGAAAGGACATGGCCACTACAAAGGGTTCTTGGAGAAAATTATCTGACCTTAACCAAAGTGTTCTCTGCAATCAAGAGATACACAGGGTTCTCCAAGATAGCAAAAGGGGAGATACTGGACAGAATAGAACAGATAAGGAGGGAATGGAACTCACCATCAAGTCTACCAAGGAAGATGAAGATCCCATACAATGGACAGAAAATCCACCTTCAACCCTTCTGGATGATGGAGTTCAGGGATGAAGATGGTAACAGGAGATTCTTCAGGTTAGAAGACCAACTATCAAAGGCTAGTTCTCAATACCTGAGATGGTTACAACAAAAGCTAAATCCAAAGGTTGATGAAGAAGATGCCTTCTATAGGCAACTCCAAATTCAGATTGAGTCCAACTCTGCCAAAGAAGGAAAACCAAGGGTGATGCCAACAAGAGAAAAGAAACAGTCTTAATCTGCTCAGTCTAGAGGAGCACTTCTCTGTAAATTTCTCAAACTTTCAGTTTTTAATTTTTGTAGCTTAATACAATTTTTGCATTGTTCTATATATATCTTTAGGAATGTTTTGTTATCATCAAGGTCCTGAATTTATGCTTTTTTGCCATTAAGTATAAATTGGGGGAGATTGTTAGGAATATGTTGTACTTGATGATAACTTCATAATCAATCAAATTGTATAAGGTTTTGTAGCTGTCAACGGATGAGGATTTATAACTCTATCCGTTGACAGGTAGCTCATCAACGGATGAGGTTTTGTAGCATACTGCAGTATCTCTATGTTATCAGTTGATAGTGTTTTTATCCACAGTCATGTTGACCATCAACGGATAGGCAGAATAGGGTAGCCAATTGTAAATAAGCTATGCTATGTAATTCTGTCTAAGTGAAAGTGTATCAACAGATGAAGACAAAACTCTATCAACGGATACAACTCAAATCCACTCTATCAACGGATACAGCTCAAGTCTCAATATCAACGGATACAGCTCAAGTCTCAATATCAACGGATACAGCTCAATACATCATCAACGGATGTCAGTGTACAATATCAACGGATAATCATTGACACTGTCTTCTATGATTAGCTGGGGATTAGCAGTTGATAAGGACATGTTTGACTGACAGATCACATGGGTTGATAGTAGATACAAAAAGCAGTATGGCAGCCATACTTTGGAAACACAGAAGAAAGAAGCATTCCGTTTACACTATGAATACAAGAAAGGTGCAGGAGACATGTCTGAACACAAGGACAACCTTTCGGCTACATGTGTATTTGGAGTGTAGTAGCAAGTCAACTAGAATTAGATTAATATTATCTTATTCCAGTAGTACTTGTAAAACTTGGGATTTATAACCAAGTGTAGCAACTCTTTGTAGGCTAAGAATACACAAACATTTTGCTTAGGGTTTCTATTGAATATTCTTAGAAAGCAAAGAGTTGTAAAACAGAAGCTGTGTACTTTTGTATCATAGAGTTTTCTTCGAATAAAAGCTTCAGGTGGTAAATTTAACCACCTGATTTTTATGTGTTTGTGCAGTAATCTTTCTATAGCAATTATCTAAGTATAGATTTCTGGAGTTCTTATCAGAAATTTATAAATATCAAGAATTGTATTCAACCCCCCTTCTACAATTATACAAGTGTGTAATCTGGGAATAACATATATATATATATATATATATATATATCAATTATTAATTATTATGACATTATTTTATTGAATACAATTATCCGTGATACTATTGGAAAAGAAGAGATTTTAGTGAGAGAAAATATGAAAGGTAACGTGTTTTAACTGAAAATGTAATTTATTATTTATTAGTAATCATAATAATATTATTTTATTAATATATAATTGCCCGTAGTATTTTTAGAATATAAAAGATAATGGATTTTACCTAAAAATGAAATTAATTATTTATTTAAAAAAATAGAAAATGAAAATGAGATATTTTAGTTAGAAATGTTAGAAAAGGTAATAGCTGAAAAAGGTAAATGATTAGCTATTATTTAGGAGAAAATGAGATATTTTAGTTAGAAATATAGAAAAGATATTACCTTTTAGTTGAAAAGGTAATTATTTAGTTATTACTTATTAATTAATTTATTTCATTAATTATAAAAACCTTATATAGTTTGAAAGTTGGAAAAGGTAATAACTGAAAAAAGTAATTATTATTTAGTTATTATTTAGGAGTAGTGTTGAAAACAGTTGTGTGTAATGTTTCGAGAAAAGATTATGTTTTGTTTTTTAATAATTAAGTAAAGTAATTAGGTGTAATAAAGTAAAACAATTAAATAAGTTAAGCACCGTACCTTACTAATTAAGTAAAATAATTAACCATAACAAAGTAAAATAATTAAATAAGGTAAGTATCGTACCTTAAAATAATTAAATAAGGTAAGTATTTTTAGAATATAAAAGATAACGTGTTTTACCTAAAAATGGAATTAATTAGTTATTTAAAAAAATAGAAAATGAAAATGAGAGATTTTAGTTAGAAAAGGTAATAGCTGAAAAAGGTAAATGGTTAGTTATTATTTAGGAGAAAATGATATATTTTTGTTAAAAAATATAGAAAATATATTACCTTTTAGTTTAAAAGGTAATTAGTTAGTTATTACTTATTAGTTATTTTATGTCATTAATTATAAAGACCATATATAGTGAGACAAGTTAGAAAAGGTAACAACTGAAAAAGGTAATTATTTTGTTATTATTTAGGAGTAGTGTTTGCGTAATGTTTTGAGAAAAGATTATGTTTTGTATTTTTAATAATTAAGTAAAGTAATTAGGTGTAATAAAGTAAAATAATTAAATAAATTAAGCACCGTACCTTACTAATTAAGTAAAATAATTAAGCGTAATAAAGTAAAATAATTAAATAAGGTAAATATTATACCGTATCAAAACTAAAATTTTGGTAACTCTAGAATTGCTAATAAATATACACCAATTATATTATAATTGTTGTATGATTAACTTTTTTTTTATAATTGGTTTGATATATATTATCTATTAGAAATTATAATATTGTTATTTTATTTTATAAAATAGAACTTCATATTTTTACCAATAATAAATATTTCAGTAAGGATAATTAAGTAAAAAAATCATGTTTGAAAATGAGATATTTCAATTAAAAAGTATAGAAAATATAATAACTTTTAGCTAGAAAAGATAATATTTAATTTAATCATTTTAATTTTTAAGTATTTTATACATATAATAAATATTGTTTGTGTGTAGCAATTTTTTAAATTTGACTACATTATTACTAATTTTGGATACACGAAAAAATTAGATCTGATCCGAAACCCGACCAATTTGGTTTTGGATATTGTGCTTTGGATTTCGATTTGAATTAATATTTAAACCTCGTAAATATTTGGATATGGATTTGGATTTTACTAAACTCGAACTGAACCCATCCCGTTGTCAATCCTACGCGTAAAATAAGATATTTGAAAATGAGTATCACACATATATATTTTTTCCAATTAACTATCATGTTAAAATACAAAACTGTACATGAAATAAAATCAAATGTGTTATATATAAAACATAATCACATTATTTTATATGTGTCCTTATAATTTAATTATTGGGTTAGAAAACATGAAATTCATTTTTCTTTAACAATGAGTATATAAGTTAGAAGAAAGCCTTACGTGTAGACCTCATAAATCGTTTGTGTTGTGTACATTATTAATTCATGACGTGTGTCTTTGGGATCTTGTATGAAAATGACATGAAAGTTTTTTGTGTACCCAAAATTCGAACATAAAATGCTACTAAACTACACAAATTTTGTTTTGTACACGAAACGAAAATAGTACGTGAAAGAAAAAATGTGACAATCACATATAAAATTACATTAAGCCCAAGTTATTTATGTATGTTACTATAGAACTGAAAACAACATTGATCGAGATGCTAAAAAACAAAACTAAGAGTAGAGTACATAAAATGAAGGCTTTTTTTTAATTATGTTTGTTGTTAACAAATATCTATGCTTGTTTAGAATCTATCTACCAAGTTATGAAATTTTTTTACTTTTTTTTTATAAGCGAAGCATTGTATTAATTTGAAGAAATTACAATGCAAAGGTATTATATTTAAGATTTTATTGATATTAAAAAATAAATATTATCAACCAACCAAACAATTCGATATGTCTACTCTTAGATTAGGATATATGAATTGATTACTATTACTTTTATTCATGAATACAAAATTAAAAAGGGCACCTTTTATTCGAAACAATATATAATTTTATATATATCGACCTAGTTTTCAGTAATAGTTATTTTATAACAAAGGTCGTAGTGGTTTCTCTCTCTCCTCTTCTCCCATGGATACTAAACTAAAGTTTAGGGGCTGATATCAGCATTTTGGTTGATGTTAAACCTATTTTTTATTGTTTTCCTTTATTTTGCTTTGTTTTACAATAAATATTTCTTTTTATTAAGAGTCATGTACCCCGTTGGTGGGTTTTATCTACTGATATATTGGATTTTGTACTTTCTCCTTGTGATTGATAACTCCCATTTCTCAACCTTGATTTTACTTTGCTTTTCAATAAAACTATATTTTTATTGAAAATTTAGTACCCGTTAGTGAATTTTGTTTACCCATATTGGGTTACGTTCTTTCTCTTTGTGAGAGTAGGTTCTTTTATTCTGGTATCCGGGATCTTAGATCTCTTGGATTTTATTATATTGGTTTATTGATTTGGATAATATAGAATCACAGTTATGGTTGATGTTCGAATACGTTCTGACAAATCAGATATTTATTTTCCTCACGACTCCAATAAATTGTTGGACTATCTCACCAAAACGGCTATATATTTTTAGTGATATAAGCTAGGGATGTACCACAATTTAAGATCTGATTAACGATCATAGTTTGGAGGAAAAAAATCCTTGAAATGATCTATTTTAATATATGTTTGTCCGATCTAGATTATTTTTGTAGATGTTGTGTGACCTTTTATTGATGAAATAATTACCTATAAAAAATTGTGATTTATAAGAAAATTTTTAATTTTGATTATTTTTGTAGGTGTCATATGCCCTTTTATTGAATAATTAATTACTTATCAAAAAATACTGAATTATAAGATTTTTTTGTGCTAAGTTGACCAATTTGCTATGAAAATATTCACTAACAATATTTTCATTAACTCTGTAATGAAATTTTTTTTGATTGATAACTTATACACCAAATAATACTATTTGAGAGTATATTTAGTATTTTGAATAATTCAAACAAATTGTCAGGTCAATTTTTTTGTCCCGTTGATGAAGTAGAAGGAATAGCAGTTGATAGGGAAACTATGGTTAAATCTGTGCATATTGATTTTAAAGTAAGAGGTACATATTCAGTCACAGTTTCAGAAAAAATAGGCTATTGATCCAACAAATCATCTAAAAGATGATGACCAACAGGTTCTGAGTGGGGCTCCTCCCTTCGAATTAAAGATGGAGAATTTGTTTGTGATGTGGTGATCATATCCACATCCAAAGATAATGTAGGAGAGTTGGGTGTTTGTGGTATATCAAATGAGAGAGATTGGGGTTGTGACTCCACATTTACTGGAGCCACATCAATCTAAATTTGAGAAGGTTCAATCACTGTGGATTGAACTGTGTGTATGCCCTGTGCACCCAAAGAAGTCTTTGGCTTCTTTCTCCTAACAAAGGTTTTGGATTGTAAATTTTGGTCAGTGGTGTCACTAACAATATTTTCATTAACTCTGTAACGATTTTTTTTTTTGATTCATAACTTATACACCAAATAATACTATTTGAGAGTATATTTAGTATTTTGAATAATTCAAACAAATTGTCAGGTAAATTTTTTTGTCCTGTTAATTATAGATGTGTTAGTAAATAATAATATAATTATGATTGATTTAAATTAGAAATTGTTATTAATTAGTTAATAAGTATTTATGAAAATTAATTTGTAATATATAACTATATAAAATAGTATGATTGTAGCTGATTTTTATAAAAATTAGTTCATAATATACAATAAAAAAATTTTGATTGACTTTAAATTGAAAGATTAATAAATTAGTAAACATTTTATCACTTTAAAATATTGGTAATTTATGCATGTACTAAATAAATTAATTTTTTTTCATAAAAAAATTGTTAAATAACCACGATAAGTAAATTAGGATGAGAATGATATGATTAATTTAATTTTAGTGGAAAATTCTAATTGGTTCTTATATATATATTGCAAAAATCGCTTAATAAATATTTGTATAATCCTGATTGATTTTAAACTTTAAATATTAATTTATTATAATTCTTTTAATATATGGATATGTTAAATCAAGTAACAATTATATTTAAATTAGAATTATTAACTAACCATAGTTAGTATAATAGAATGAGTAAGGAAAACTTTTAATATAATATGATTGGTCTAAAATTTAGGAATGATCTCTGAATGGTCCTAAAATAATTCATAAATTTTTGATTGGTTAACTGCATCTAACTGTATACCTAGGTAGACTCAGGTAATATAATAAAGGATTAGTGAATGAAAGATATGGTGTGATATTTTTGGGTATATATTAATAATTGCAAGATTATGTTTTAAATTAAAAGGTAACTTGTTTTAATTAGAAAAGAAATATTAATGATTGAAAGATTATGATTGCAAAATTATGTTTTAAATTAAAGGGTAACGTGTTTTAATTAGAAAAGAAATATTAATGATTGGAAGATATATTTTAGGTGTGTATTAAGGGTAATATGTTCAATTAAAAGTAAACGTCTTTTAAATTGATCGAAAGATACGATATTTTAGGTATTTATTGAATTTTATTTAATATTACAATTATGTTTTTATATAATTATTGTAACGCCCCCAAATCCCGTACAAGGAATTCGGGTCGTCACATCTCCATCCATTCTCAGATAGCAATGCCTGTTCACAATATATTCTACTACTACAATAAGAGTAGTCTCCACACATCTACTACACGGATTATAGCCTTAGAATTTTCATGTACATTACCAAAATCATTACAACATTAGAGTATCTTCCAGAATCTCATCCTAACGTCTACTTAAGGCTGATACAAAACACCTTAATATAAAAAATAATCAATTCTACAACAAGTTTGCTTGACATTATAACAATTCTGCCAGCTTAACCTAGAAACCGAAGCCTTCCTTCTACTATGCTACATCAGTTACAAGACCTTCCCCTTGTCTCGAAATGGTTGGTACGATCCACTCGCACCGTCTCCTCTCCTTGTTGCTTTATTAGATTAACAACATAGAAAACATATAGCAAGAATGAGCCAAAGAATGCTAAGCAAGGTTATATAGCGGAAAAAGTATTTATTTAATTATCTTGAACTCCTTTAAAAAAAATAAGGTTTTTCAAAAGATGTTTTTAACGCCAGGCATCATCATTTTAAGAATTCACAACAATGAACACATAGCTTCTCGGCATTATGCCTACTACTGTTTTAGACTATATAGGTGGACCATCTACACGCCACTGTGCTATAACAGGTGATCAGTCTGTTATAACCAATCTCGTTTTACTACTGGTAGAAGAGTGAGCCGACTTGTCCGGACCCTCACCCTATAGTTACTACCATAGAAGGGGGAGCCGACTTGTCAGGACCATCTCCTTGAGGATGAGCCGACTTGTCCGGACCATCATCCTTAGCCATCCTTGGCTACATATTTGCTGGGCCGGGCGTTACTCCAGACTCTTATGCCGCTCCAGTCCAAAATACAAGATATCAAAAATAATAGACAACCTTCAATACTACTCATCTTAGATGCCACGTGTAATACCACGTGCACCTCAACTTACTAGTTTAGATAATACTATTACTATTAGAATATAATCCTCAAATATATTTCCTACCTAATAATATTTAATCACATAAATAAGTAATATGCCTCATAAGATAATATCTTCTTCCTTCTTCGAGTACAGAAAATGCACCTCGTCATTCATCCCAACAAGATATGGACCAATTTCGTATCTACTACTATCTTCTTATACTACCCGGGTAACAGCAATCAACAACAAGGTATATGCATTAAATTGCAAGAAGAAAACATCTTCGATAAGTAATCAACTAGATAGAATAATTTCATTAAATCATCTTGGTTATTTCTCCGGAACAAAGCGGTTTTAAGAAAACGTTTTGAAAATGATATTCATCTAATTAAATAAATTTAATTAGACGAATAAGGTTTATTAGTGATGTTGCCTTTAGGTTAATTATTGCGAAATTCTTTTTAAAAAGCTTTGTCCGGGTTTTCAAAAATTCAATTCTCCTCAGCACTTCGTGCTCATCGCCTACTCATTATGTTACATCATCTACTTGGAACGTAAGTTCTTCTAACCATACTTCCATTATCTCCTCATTATGTTTACTCGCATTTAACTACTATTATGAACAAGTTCGATTACAAAATATCTCTACTCCGAACGATGGAGTAAGAGTTAGTATACTTGCCTGGTACTCCTGCTGCGAATATTCCTGCGTGTGTCGTGGGTCCGGTGATCTATAACAAACAGAATACAAGATCAATTTTCTACGCAATACACTTACAACTCAACTCCTATGCACCTATAAAAAATATGACACTGGCTCTAGTGGTTCATACTTGACTTATTCTAAGTCCATATTAATCCTCAAACACTTAAGTCACAAGTTTAGTCCGAAAGCGTTCCTCAAATACAAGTTATACTTAACCATTTATAATCTCGTTTTTCACAGAAATTTGCCTTGAAAATTCTTAACAAGTCTCATGTTTTAGTCAACTCGAAATTCCTGTTTAACTTAGCCAAAACGGATGGTCAAAGTAATACCTTTAGAGTTTACTTTCCTGAAACACTATTCCTTGACTCGTACTCCAACACTTTTAATAAATCACTGGAAACGTATTTAAATAACGAAACCACCTCTAAAATCATCTTTGGTATTTTTAATATTTATCATAAAAATCTTGATTCGAAAACACGGGTCTAGATAGGTGAAATGTATTTTCGAAGTTGGGTTAACTGCGGATTCTTACTATTTGCACCACTTTTACTAAAACCTTCATAACTCGATAACCATTAACTCAAATGACGCACCATTTTCGCATGCACGATCTAGAGAATATCTAGAAGGTAACCAACTCAAGATATGACTCTGGTTAGAAGAGGCATTTTTTGTAATTTACAAAACAGGGCAGGGGTTTAGCAATGAATAGTGTCATCTCCTTAAAGGGCTTTCCCACTTGCGCAACCTCGGCTTATGCATTTTTATAAAATCAGAATATAATCTTTTTAACTCGAAACTTCACTCAAACCTTGATAACTGACCATAATATTTATCCTCAAAATTTTACATTATAAATCGACTCCTAAGGGTCTCAATCATAGTCTCAAAGTGGTTATGTTTCTGCAAGGAAATCTCTTGAACCACTTTCACTAAAACTAGCATAACTCTTAAACGGTAAAATCTTTTAATGGGATTCTTATGGAAAAATGAACTAGACATCCATACCTACACAACCATATGCAGTGGTGATTTTAAAAATAATTTTATGGTCTCGAGGCTCACTGTTTTCAAGGATTTACAAAATTTTGCCATTACGATGGCTATAGTTAACTCAGACATTTCCCTTTTACAAACACTACTACCAAGCCATACCAGGAAAACCAATCATCCTCAACATCAACAAACATCTATTATACATTTCTAAGGTCAGTGGTGAGGCTAAAATCCAACACCCATCATTTTACACATTTTACAAAGCCAAATAATCACGAAAGCACTTAATATGACCTTAACTTTACACTAACATCAAAACTCCATCAAAACTCACAAAAACTCAAGGTATAGTTATGGTTTTACCTTACTTGAAGCTCTAACAACACTAACAAAGCTTGATACACCTTAGAATATCCTTGGGTAGCCTTAACAAAGCTTAAAAAGCCATGAACAAATCATAAAAACAACTTAAAACACTATTCCTTACTATACATCATCTCTTTGTAAAATCTGTATAAAATCGAAAATTTAGAGATTGATTCTCAACTTTTTACCACACCTTCTACTCTTCGAGGGCTTTCTTTTGAGTCATAGCTCATCACCAGGGGATGCTTGAAGCTAAGATGAGAGGTCGAAACTGCCAATGGCTTCATAGTTTCGGTTCTCCAACTTGGAGGAAAGATTTGACTAGGCTACACTCCTTTGTTGGCCATGAAATTTTAAATGTGTGTTCTCTGTACAATAAGGGAGCTATGGTTCAAATTTGGTGATTTATGAATGGATATAAGTGAATATATGAATTTTTCTTTGGCATATGTTTCTGCTAAACAGTTTGGAGAGAAAAGGGTTTAGCTTGCTTTTTCTCTCTTTAATCTCTTTGTTGACTAGTTGGTGAGTAATTTGTGTGATATTTGCTATGTATACCAGCTGTTAGAAAGCCTATGTCACTCCCAAAACACTTGGCAAGATTTTGTGGTTGAAAAGAATGAGCATTGTTTGTGACGCCCCGAGATCCGTGGTCAAGGATCCAGGTCATCACGGTCCAATTTCCGATCAATATCAATTTCACTTGAGTCTTTTTTTTTATAACTTAATATTTATGCAATTGACCCCACATTAATACACACACACCAGTCATATGCTCATAGAACAACATCCACAATATTAAAAGTTTAAAGTTAACAGTTATTACAACCCAGAATTCTACTAAGTACATTGTTGAATAATACTTCTACAGGAAGCATTTCAACAACCAAAAGTTTATTACAAACTTACACACTTAATTTACATAAGTCTACTAAGCCCCTTTCGCTTGTCACTACCTCGGGGATGGTCGCCAGTACTCGCTCAAAAGGTCGTCTTTCCCTTACCCTCCTGCGGGGTGTAGTGCGTAGTATCGGCATGGGACCTAGCTGCTATATACATAAGTAGCAAGAGTGAGCTATAATAGCTCAGCAAGATAATATTGTAAACTAGAATTTAGAATGTGAACAGGTATACATATATATACATATATAAGCAGAAACCAATTATAATCCTTAAGGAAGAATGAAGCTCGTATTTAATAATACATCATCCACTTACTATTCTAAGAAAGAAATATAAAATAATATAATATCAGTTTTTCTTCATCTGTAAACATAATTCCATCATCTTATATCATTATTCTGTTTTCAGTATAGAAATCTGAAAATCATTTTCAGCTCTTTCTTTCAAGTTTTGGGGATTTTCACTGTTGCCGAATACGTAAGGACGATGATCAGTTGCCCTCCGTACCTGTCCTTTTTACTACCGGTAGAAGGAGGAAGGTACACCACTAAATCCCCCTGGAGGAAGGTACACCACTACATCCTCCTTCGGCAACTCTTGGGCCGAAATAAAATATTGATTGCTGGACTGTGCCGCACACAGCCTCCTACGCTTTTTGTTGCTATCCCCCTTTTTGTCAAATCATTATTCCATTTATAAAATATCATTCCACATTTCCATTTTCTCGCTTTCATTTCCACATATCATTTACTCATATCATTTCCATTCTCGCACATTACTTCTATAAAATATATATATATATATATATATATATATATATATATATATATATATATATATATATATATATATATATATATATAACATAATGCTTTGATTATGATCCAGACATCTCTTTCATATTCAAGAAATCGAACATACTTTTATATTCATAAAATATTCCGTCTATTTTAAGAGTAGTAAATAATAATCAAATAATATTTATTAAGCCACTAATACTCAAAAAGAATATTTTTAATATAGTATTATAAACCATATAACCCTAGATAACAACTGATACCATTCCCTTTCATATCTCTTTTACCATTGAGCATATTCGCTCCATTCGTAATCATCTCTATATCCATATTTCATAAATCATATCCATCTCTCTTTAATTTCCCAAAATCAAGGAAATATATTCTTTGCAACATAGCAACAATAGCATCACATATATATATATATATATATATATATATATATATATATATATATATATATATATATATATATTCCATGATATCATTTTTATTCCGAAGATAAATAATTTTCAAAGTAGGGATAGAAGGATCTTGCCTCGATCTCTGTAAGTCGGAAGTATAACTCGTGGCTCTCCCGAAGTCTCTATCAACACGAAAAGGATCATTATCAGAATATATTCCACTTAACCACCTACGCTCATATAATAACACTCTTACAATATCCCATTACTATCTCAAAAGGTCTTGAGGACTTAACCATTCTTATTCCCGATTATAGTTCTTAACGATTTACATTCTTTCCTTAACAACCACTCTCGACTGTAAAAATTCTCAGAAAATATAGATTCCGAATTTTAATGCAACTGTCAAGGGTCCTCTGACCACCCTACTACACTATCCCAAAATTTATAACTTTTAAAAATGTTTAAGTAAGGTAATTATAGCCTCAAAGTTGATACCATTACTTTTTCTCGGTTCTCGAACGTCTTTCACTAAAACTGACTTTTCTCCTAAACCGTTCATCAAATTTTAACGTACTTTATATCAAAACGATCTATGAACCAATCTCTACCCTCTCATGATCAGTGGGTGCTCTGGACAGAAACCTACCGTACGAATATGGGGACCAAAAACAGGGTATCTATTTGGTTTACCGAAAATCGGGCATTATAACGGATATATTTTCATACTTTCCAAGATATTACTCCTCCAAATCCATCATCCACCTTATACACCATCACCTACACCATGTGGTCATCTTACCAACCATGGTTACAAGCACACAATACTTCCATATTCAACTTAAACCACTTACAAACACATATATCATCATGAATAATCACTTATATCAACATATCTACTAACACAACTAATATCCTTCATAAATACAAAAGGGCAAGAACATTTATACCTTCTTGAAGCTTTAATCACACTTAATAAACCTTTGATAGTCCTTACACAACCTTAAAGTGGATGGAATTAGCTAAAGAAATCATAAAAACCAAAGTTAGCTCTTGAAATCACTATTCATTACTATTCATCATCAACTTTGATGATTTTATTACCTTGCCAAATGATGTTTGATTGCTATGAAACTTGGTGGATGTCTTTATATATCCTCAAGTAACCTCCATGATTTTTCCCTTGATTTTAGATTGCTTGGAACTAGGGTTTTGAATTTTTTTTTCCTTGATGAATAGTGAAATTCGAATTGGAAGAAGATGATGGAAGGGGAGAGATTTTTCTTGATTTTTGATCTTATCCTAGCTAATCTACTTTTGGTAGATATTTAGCTATGTCATATGGATAATTATCATGTGATTTTACTAATTAATCCTTAAGAAAAGTGAGTGGAAAATGATGTAATGGATGATGTAATTGTAGATGATCTAGAATACTTGTTTTCTTGATTTTTCTAAGTATTATGCTAATTCTCTTGATAATTAATAATATGGTAGGTATCCTTGTTAATTTATAAATCTTGGTTGTTTGGTTTCCATACTCGTCTAATTGTGATTCGGTTCGAATATACCTCATTATCTCAGTGGTTCTGAAATCATTTAACAATCCAAATTCCTTTGATAATTCCTTAACTTAATAATCCCTTAATTTACCCTAATGCACTAATTCCTCAATATATAATTCCTTTAATATCTCCATGCTCCTGAATATATAATAAAATAGAAGCTCATTCGAACTCAAAATCCTCAAAAATACTTATTCAGGAATTTCTGAAATCTATCGTCATTTCGAGTCACTTATTTTCTTAGTTCAACACGAATATGGTTTCTGTTTACTCATTTTCTGTTTCAATTATAGTGTACCTACATACCATTTCCCTAAATCCTAAAATTTTACTATTCATGTGATCACTATAGCATTTCTAAAGTTAGGGTTATTACAGTCTTCCCCCCTTAAAAGGATTCCGTCCCGGAATCACGTTGGAAATGTCCATAGGTACCTTTTTCATTCACACCATCTAACTGCCACACTACTTCCTCTATCCTTTTCCTTTCATAATATCTCTATCTTGTTTGCGCAAATACACCAATATACATTTGTTTGTCATTCATCAACATTCCATTTAGCTTATCAATACAAGTACTTTTACTGTCTTTTCCTTACAAATCTCCTCCTGTTTTCAGTCATTCTATATTATCTCATTCCTCCTTTCTCTTTTAACAAAAGTATCGGCCACCACATTGGCCTTTCCTAAATGGTAGTGTATCTCACTTATGGTTTGGCCATATTCTGATCTCTATCATGACATAAAATATTAGTACTTCATCTTAATACATCTCGTCTCTGTAAAATCTTCCAGAAACTAGTCTTATAATGCTATTCCTTCAAACAATTATAAGAAAATATTATTCATAATATATATTTCCTGTTCGTGTCCTACAAGGTTGTGTTTTTCCCACAAAATATCCTTATTTTTCCTCACTGAATCAGCATATCTTACTTCCTAACAGATAGATTATTCTTACCTATTTTATTAACTTATTTACCCTATTAATGAATTAAGTCGATCCCTAACCAAACATTTACACTAGAATTTTAAATCGAAAATAAGTACCTGTGTCTGCATCTGTTTCTTCAACGCTTCTCCTAGGGTCATGTTGTACACTCTAGCAGTAGGCCTATTTGAAGCAGTCATACTTTGCCCTGGTGCGGACGACCCATCGGAACGACAATCTCTAGCAAGGTGTCCTAGTTTTCCACACTGGTAACACTTGATGGCACTCCTATCGACCGATGGACACCTCTCCTGAAAATGTCCTTTCTGTCCACACTTGAAGCAAGTTACCCCTAACATTCTACACACTCCCGAATGCTTCCTACCACACACGTTACAATCTGGGAATGGTGGTTCTGATTGATTGGACTGAAATGTTCCTGAAGATTTACCACCCTGATTTACCGTCTCACTAGTAGTCTTGCTACCCCCCGACTTTCCCACAAATTGAGATTTTTGTCCTCTACCTCCTTTGTTAAAGTAGCTTCCCTCACTTGAACCTCCTTTCGGGCCCTCAAATCTTCTTTTCTTATTCTCTCGACCTAGTTGGGTTTGTTCACTCTCGGCTTCTATAATAGATGCCTTCTGGACCACTGCAGCATAATCAGTCAACTCAAATGGTGCCACTCGCGTCCTTAGCCATGGTTTCAATCCTTGTTGGAACCTTTTCGCTCGTTGTTCTTCAGTACGCACAAACTCGGGAACAAACCTCGACAGTTCTGTAAATTTAGTTTCATACTCTGCCAGTATTAGGTTATCCTGTTTTAACTCCAGAAACTTTATTTCCATTTCGTTTTCCAAATACCTAGGGGAATACTTTTCTAGGAACACCCTAGTGAAACGCTCCCAGGTTATCACTCCCACTTCTTCTAGGTTCTTCTTAGCTTCCCACCAGTAATTTGCCTCTCCCTTTAAGAGATAGGTTGCAAAAACTGTTTTCTGATCTTCCTCTATCCTCAGTATCTCAAAAGCTTTCTCCATCTCTTTCAGCCATGCCCTGGCTACTACTGGGTTAGTGGCTCCCTCAAATTCTGGGGGTTTTAATGACTTAAAGGCACGAAAGGAATTAGCTGCCTGATTGGGGAGAACAGGTGGTTGTTGGGGATTCTGTGGATTAGCTAAATTCCGCCTTAATAGTTCCATGAATTGGTTAAAGGGATTGCCTCCAGGATTTCCTTGTTGGCCAGTTGATTCCTCTTCTTCTTCTTCATGATTTTCTTCATTATGAGCATTTTCATTCCGTCTATTACCTCCTATATTTTGACTTCTTTCGTCTCTCTCATTTCCCCTTGCATTCGCTCTATTATCACGTCTAGGCGGCATAGTTCTGTACATAACAATAGTCTTTATTAATTACCCGAATTTGGGGTACAATATACATCATTTCTATATACACAATTATATCGTTAATTAACTCATTTGCACATCACAATATTCTTATCTCCACACGGTTTGCATCTAGTTATATTATAACTTTAGTAAGTTAGTGTATTGCCCTTAACACGATAACCTTTTCATTAAGTCAATCACCTTTTATACATCAATATTTTTGAATCTTAACATTTATTATTAAAATGCAGTAAAAATTTAGACAGAATGCACAAACTTCATTAATTTACATAAATATTTTACAACTTGGGTACAACGTCTTTTACTACTAATGTTTTACATCATAGAGTACATGGTTCGAAATCTACAAACATAACCGTACATACTAATCTGCTATAACAAAAGTACTACTAGCTGTCTTCCAATCAGACTGGGATTAAAACAGTAACCAACTAAACTAATCCCCAAAAAAGACATCAGTAAGATGACTAGTCTGATTAGTGACGAAGACTACTACCCCAACTCACAGTCCTGCCCTAATAATGTCTCGGATCTGGACTACCATAGACGTGACTGTATCCACTATCGCAGCCCTCCATTCCGGGTCTCCTCTATCAGCTAACAGCCTCTTAATGTCCCCTAGGGCCCGCAGCTCAACACTCACTAATCCCAAGGATATACCATCAGGAATGATACCCCTTCTCCCTCTCTCTGACCTCTGCATCAGTGTGTCTATCACCCGGCGGGACTCCTCTAACTGACCCTATAGGGCAAAGTACTCTGTCAACAGGATGGATGGAAGTGAGTCACCTGTCGGTAAGGGTGCCTCCTGAGGGGGCATAGCAGCTGGTATAGGTGCCTGTATAGGTGGAGGTGGTGGAGGTGCAAATGGTGGGGATGGAGGAATAGACTCGGTATCTGCATCCTCCGACGGATCCTCCTCTATCTCATCTTCTGGAAAGATAAAATGTCCGGGCGGAGTGAATGGCTCAGCTGGATCCTCTAGAGGGCCAGGACTCGGGGAGGGAGATGGGACTGGTGATGGTACTGGAATACGCAAGGCAGGGGTAGGTATCATATGGATATTGGTCCACTCAGTCTCCTCCTCCTCCTCAGCTATGACTGACAACCTAGGCCTCTTATGTAACGGCCTCTCCTCCTCAGGAATCTCCCATCTCACTCTAGAAGGACCTGCCTCATCAGATCCTGTAGAAGGTCTACCAATGTATGGCACTATGGCTACAGCATCTCTCTGTCTACGCTCCTCTGCCTCCTCTCTCAGTCTCTGCTCACACCTCTCTCTGGCTGCCGCTCGACGTCTCTCCCTGAGGTCATCGACCGCATACTCGGGAACCTCTACCTCGGCTAGCTGTAGATCTACAAGCTCCTACTCTGACAATCCTATCCACTGAGGGTCTCGACTCGGCTCTCCCATCTCTGAACCCTATAATAAAACATAAAATTCTATTAGTAATAATCTATAAAATTATAATCAATGGTTAAAATAAAACTATCTGCGATATACCACCCTTGAACTCGATGGGAGTTCACAATTTATATTATTAGTGATACAATTATTATTATTACTCTTGTTCTTGAGCATTATGACTCTTAGCTCTGATACCATCTGTGACGCCCCGAGATCCGGGGTCAAGGATCCAGGTCATCACGGTCCAATTTCCGATCAATATCAATATCTCTTGAGTCTTTTTTTTTATAACTTAATATTTATGCAATTGACCCCACATTAATACACACACACACACACCAGTCATATGCTCATAGAACAACATCCACAATATTAAAAGTTTAAAGTTAACAGTTATTACAACCCAGAATTCTACTAAGTACATTGTTGAATAATACTTCTACAGGAAGCATTTCAACAACCAAAAGTTTATTACAAACTTACACACTTAATTTACATAAGTCTACTAAGCCCCTTTCGCTTGTCACTACCTCGGGGATGGTCGCCAGTACTCGCTCAAAAGGTCGCATTTCCCTTACCCTCTTGCGGGGTGTAGTGTGCAGTATCGGCATGGGACCTAGCTGCTATATACATAAGTAGCAAGAGTGAGCTATAATAGCTCAGCAAGATAATATTGTAAACTAGAATTTAGAATGTGAACAGGTATACATATATATACATATATAAGCAGAAACCAATTATAATCCTTAAGGAAGAATGAAGCTCTTATTTAATAATACATCATCCACTTACTATTCTAAGAAAGAAATCTAAAATAATATAATATCAGTTTTTCTTCATCTGTAACCATAATTCCATCATCTTATATCATTATTCTGTTTTCAGTAAAGAAATCTGAAAATCATTTTCAACTCTTTTTTTCAAGTTTTGGGGAATTTCACTGTTGCCGAATACGTAAGGACGATGATCAGTCGCCCTCCGTACCCGTCCTTTTTACTACCAGTAGAAGGAGGAAGGTACACCACTACATCCCCCTGGAGGAAGGTACACCACTACATCCTCCTTCGGCAACTCTTAGGCCGAAATAAAATATTGATTGCTGGACTGTGCCGCACACAGCCTCCTACGCTTTTTGTTGCTATCCCCCTTTTTTTCAAATCATTATTCCATTTATAAAATATCATTCCACATTTCCATTTTCTCGCTTTCATTTCCACATATCATTTACTCATATCATTTCCATTCTCGCACATTACTTCTATAATATATATATATATATATATATATATATATATATATATATATATATATATATATAACATAATACTTTGATTATGATCCAGACATCTCTTTCATATTCAAGAAATCAAACATACTTTTATATTCATAAAATATTCCGTCTATTTTAAGAGTAGTAAATAATAATCAAATAATATTTATTAAGCCACTGATACTCAAAAAGAATATTTTTAATATAGTATTATAAACCATATAACCCTAGATAACAACTGATACCATTCCCTTTCATATCTCTTTTACCATAGAGCATATTCGCTCCATTCGTAATCATCTCTATATCCATATTTCATAAATCATATCCATCTCTCTTTAATTTCCCAAAATCAAGGAAATATATTCTTTGCAACATAGCAACAATAGCATCACACACACATATATATATATATATATATATATATATATATATATATATATATATATTCCATGATATCATTTTTATTCCGAAGATAAATAATTTTCAAAGTAGGGATAGAAGGATCTTGCCTCGATCTCTGTAAGTCGGAAGTATAGCTCGTGGCTCTCCCGAAGTCTCTATCAACACGAAAAGGATCATTATCAGAATATATTCCACTTAACCACCTACGCTCATATAATAACACTCTTACAATATCCTATTACTATCTCAAAAGGTCTTGAGGACTTAACCATTCTTATTCCCGATTAAAGTTCTTAACAATTTACATTCTTTCCTTAACAACCACTCTCGACTGTAAAAATTCTCAAAAAATATAGATTCCGAATTTTAATGCAACTGTCAAGGGTCCTCTGACCACCCTACTACACTATCCCAAAATTTATAACTTTTAAAAATGTTTAAGTATGGTAATTATAGCCTCAAAGTTGATACAATTACTTTTTCTCGGTTCTCGAACGTCTTTCACTAAAACTGACTTTTCTCCTAAACCGTTCATCAGATTTTAACGTACTTTATATCAAAACGATCTATGAACCAAGCTCTACCCTCTCATGATCAGTGGGTGCTCTGGACAGAAACCTACCGTATGAATATGGGGACCAAAAACAAGGTATCTATTTGGTTTACCGAAAATCGGGCATTATAACGGCTATATTTTCATACTTTCCAAGATATTACTCCTCCAAATCCATCATCCACCTTATACACCATCACCTACACCATGTGGTCATCTTACCAACCATGGTTACAAGCACACAATACTTCCATATTCAACTTAAACCACTTACAAACACATATATCATCATGAATAATCACTTATATCAACATATCTACTAACACAACTAATATCCTTCATAAATACAAAAGGGCAAGAACATTTATACCTTCTTGAAGCTATAATCACACTTAATAAACCTTTGATTGTCCTTACACAACCTTAAAGTGGATGGAATTAGCTAAAGAAATCATAAAAACCAAAGTTAGCTCTTGAAATCACTATTCATTACTATTCATCATCAACTTTGATGATTTTATTACCTTGCCAAATGATGTTTGATTGCTATGAAACTCGGTGGATGTCTTTATATCCTCAAGTAACCTCCATGATTTTTCCCTTGATTTTAGATTGCTTGGAACTAGGGTTTTGAAATTTTTTTTCCTTGATGAATAGTGAAATTCGATTTGGAAGAAGATGATGGAAGGGCAGAGATTTTTCTTGATTTTTGATCTTATCCTAGCTAATCTACTTTTGGTAGATATTTAGCTATGTCATATGGATAATTATCATGTGATTTTACTAATTAATCCTTAAGAAAAGTGAGTGGAAAATGATGTAATGGATGATGTAATTGTAGATGATCTAGAATACTTGTTTTCTTGATTTTTCTAAGTATTATGCTAATTCTCTTGATAATTAATAATATGGTAGGTATCCTTGTTAATTTATAAATCTTGGTTGTTTGGTTTTCATACTCGTCTAATTGTGATTCAGTTCGAATATACCTCATTATCTCAGTGGTTCTGAAATCATTTAACAATCCAAATTCCTTTGATAATTCCTTAACTTAATAATCCCTTAATTTACCCTAATGCACTAATTCCTCAATATATAATTCCTTTAATATCTCCATGCTCCTTAATATCTAATAAAATAGAAGCTCATTCGAACTCAAAAATCCATATTCAGGAATTTCTGAAATCTATCGTCATTTCGAGTCACTTATTTTCTTAGTTCAACACGAATATGGTTTCTGTTTACTCATTTTCTGTTTCAATTATAGTTTACCTACATACCATTTCCCTAAATCCTCAAATTTTACTATTCATGTGATTACTATAGCATTTCTAAAGTTAGGGTTATTACATTGTTGGCTTGTTCCTTGATGAACATATCACTTATTCTTGTTTTCTTTGATTAAATCCTTTGATTTAATCCTTTAATCCACTTGATATGATGCACTTGATGATGTAGTGTGGTACTAATTCTTGGTTCGTGTTTAATCCATAATTCGTTCTCTTAATCTCGTTATAAAGTTCTGGCGATTCCTAGAACGTTCGTTATACTAACTCAGGGGTTTTCGTTCTAACTCCTAAAATCACCTTAAATAAAATAATAAAATATAAAATCCTTGAATCCTCAAATTAAATGTATCACTTGTCTTGGTCACATTGAAATGCTCCTCACTGCCTGGTCAAATATTTCATAAAAATAAAGTTTGGAATTTTTGAATTCCAATCGCATTTACATACACTTATTAACCTCGTGGATTACTAATATAACCTCGAAATATCCATTTCTAATTCCGTACATAGGGTAACATGAAAAATTTCTTAACCCTAAAAAATGACTATTCATCCATAATTTCACTATTCATCCATGCAAATCACTATTCATCCCTTAAATGAATTTTTTTTTCTGAAGTATAGAAATTACGGTTATTACAATAATTATTTTAATTGTTATGTAATATAATTTAATTTATTC
This sequence comes from Saposhnikovia divaricata, assembly GCA_036435485.1. Lineage (NCBI taxonomy): Eukaryota > Viridiplantae > Streptophyta > Magnoliopsida > Apiales > Apiaceae > Saposhnikovia > Saposhnikovia divaricata. The sequence goes on from CM071598.1 coordinate 125,772,167, forward strand.
ATATTTACGAATTATACTAATGTTTCCTTATTATAAACAATATATAAGAATTTTTAATATATTTTATTAATAATTGAAAATGTGGTATGATATTTGGGTATATATTAATGATTGTAAGATTAGTTTTAAATAAAAAAGGTAAGTATTTTAATTAGAAAGGAAATATTAATGATTTGAAGATATGGTACGATTGATGTTTTTATAAAATGTAATATCTTCAACTAAAAGTAAATGTGAAAATGGCAATGGCTAATTTCCATTAATTATATTATGTCATTATTTATTTTAATAATTAGGATAACCAAACCATCAAACTTTCAATCTTTCGGCTTTAATATAATTGTATAGATAAGGATATCTATACTATATTATAAAAGACGAAATATTAAATGTTTTGGTACGGTACGGTACGATACGATACTTATCTTATTTAAGTGTTTTACTTTATTACTCTTAATTATTTTAGTTAATTATAAAAAAATAAAACACAATCTTTTCTCAAAATATTACATCCAGCTCAATTTTCTAACTAAAACCTTTTCTTTCCACAAAAATGGTAGTTCTTATTAATGAAATAAAGTAATAATATTAAATTACTAATAACTAAATGATTACCTTATATATATCTAACTATTTCACTTTATTACCCTTAATTCTTTTAATTAATACCAAAAAAAAGAAGACACAATGTTTTTTTAAAATATTACACGCAACTCTTCACAACACTTGTCCTAAATAATAACTAACTAATTACCTTTTTCAATTATTACCTTTTATAAATATTCTAATTAAAATTTTTTCTTTCCAAAAATATGGTCGTTCTAATAATTAAAATAAAATAATAATATTATAATTACTAATAACTAACTGATTACCTTTTTCAACTAAAACGTAATATCTTTTCGATATTTTCTAACTAAAATATCTCATTTTCTCCTAAAATATAACTAACTAATTTCCTTTTTCAGCTATTACATTTTCTAATTTTTCTAACTAAAATATTTTTTTTTTAAAAATGTGATCATTCTAATTAATGAAATAAACTAATTTATGGATACTTACTATATTATTAAAAATGAAACACTTCTAGATTAATAAATCAATTTCCTTTTACAAATTAAGCATCCGTTTTTTAGTATTTATTAAAAATTATTAAATATTTATTAAATAATGAACATATTAAAGACAAATGATTGAACAATCAACATATTAAATTAAGTAATGAATTATAATTAATGAATTAATGAGTTACCTCTCATGTAGAGGTATCTTACTCGTTCACTTTATGGGATATCGAGAATTCGAAATTTATGAAAGACAAAGACAATATGGGTGTGTTAGTATGTTTAGCTATCAAAAAAAAATTAATGGGTTTGTTGTGTATTTCTAAGTTTATAAGCATTTCAGGTGTAAAAAGGTAAGTAATAATGTTAAGTGTAAATTTATAAATACAACTCCGTATATTTGTAAGTGAAAATTCAATAACCTTAGGTAAGTTTTTTTAAATCAATTTTGAGAATATTTTTCTCTAAATAATCATTTTATCCAAAGTGATTTATAAAGAAGTTATAATATTAGAAATAAAATTAAAAGCAAAGCGAAAGAAAGAGTATTCCCTTTTAATAATATTTTTTTGTAAATTATCAAAAATACTGGTTTTTCTAAGTTTCTTTACTATTTTATCATCCTCTCAAAATATTTGCAAAAATACCATCTACAAACGAAACAACCAAATGCAACCGGTTTCTACATCCCTCTCCAGAAGAAAAAATTATGATTATTGAAAATTTCTAGAAAATTTTGTTAGATGAATCCTACCTCCCTCTCCGAAGAAAAAATTATGATTATTGAAAATTACTGGAAGAATTTTGTAACTAAGTACCTGCCATGAAATTAAAGGGGTGGTATTGTTTTATGACTTTTAATGACAATTCTTGGGGTAATGACTTTTATGGATTTTATAGACTTTTAATGACTCTTAATGATTCTTGTTGAGTCACCAAAATTTCAAAATACTTTTCATGACTCCTAATGAAATGACTTCTAAAAACTTTCATAGACTTTTTGATAGATTTTGTGGTTTACTAGACTAACTAAAGATCATATATTAACCTATGCTGTGAAATACTTTAACCTTTTTTCGTTGCAATCCCATTTCGATCGTGTGTTCTCTGATTAATTCGGCCACCAAAAAATTGAGTACAAGGTATATTTCTTGTTAAATTGAGTATTTATTGCATATTTTTATCTGAGAATTATATATTTGTCACTATTCATAGCTAATGATGATGCAGAGCTATGTCATTAGCCAGCAATATTTTTATGATGCAAAGCTATTTTATTGGTGTTTTATGTGAATTTTTGCAAGCACAATATTTTTACAAGCCCATAAATTGCTATAATGTTTGATGGATATTTTACTTTGTGTGTTATGATCTAGTTTTACAAAATTGCAAAAGATGATCTAGTTTTACAAAATTGCAAAAGATCGCACCTTCAATAATATTGTTTACTAAAATGAATATAAATATGGAAATTGAAAACCAAGAAGGGGAAGAAAAAGAGATGGAAGAAGAGGAAGAAAGAGAAGAAAAGCGATAGGAAATTTTAAAAAATTTATTGATAGTAAATGAAACAATTTTATTCAAGATGATTTTTATATAATTATTAGAAGTCATGTCAAATCTTATCAAAAAGCTCATGACTTTTTTTTCCAAGGAATGTAGTTATAATTTTTGTTTAAAGTCATTAAAAGTCATTCTCATTAAAAGTCATTGACTTTTTGAATAACACGATACTTATAAAGAGTCTATAAATGTCTAAATTCAATACCGCCCTACTTTTAAATACTTCTTAAAAGTCTTAATTGAATAACACCATACTTTTAAAGACTCTTCAAAAGTTAGAATTGAATACCCCATAACTTTTAAAATCATTAAAAGTCTTTAAAAGTCTTAATCGAATACCACCCCCTAAATCTTCAATCTAGAAAGAAAAAACGAGATGAAATAGTAATATTTATAAACCAATTCAAATGTGCTATAAAATTAAATGTTCAATCATTGTTCTATAAGTAATTGTCCAACAAAACTTACATTCAAATCCATGCCAGTAAATTATATAAAAATAAATAAAAATAAAAACCAAAGCACCCGATGTTAAATCCTGGGGGGCGATCCATCACCATGTCCTGAACGACCTGCATTCTTGGTAACCAAAAGCTCATCGTTTTTCGAGCTCTGACTTACATTAAATATGGAAGAATTTCTAATCATCTGCATTTCATTAGCTCTTGCAATCACTTTATTCTTCAGTGTTTCCATTGAAGCTATATACTCCTCAAGCTCTTCTACCCCTAAATTATCAAAAGGTCGTTCCCACCAGTTAGGACCATCCTCCGCTTTTTTCTCGATAACATCAACCTTCTTACGCTTCTCATGTTCCATCTCCTTGGTAATCTCTAAATACTCTTGATTTAACCTATCATTCACGGCTGCGTCGACTTCATTTGTCGGCGCATGCTCTTGTGGCGCAGAGGAACTTCCAGCAAGATACTGATCAACAACAGAGTCCACGTTCGGATGTCCGAAAGCGTAGACACGGTCTCCAGGAGACTGAACGATTACAGCTGCTTGGGCACCAGTTAAAACACAAAGCTCGCTTGCTTTCTTGAAAACACCTGCCCTGCGTTTCGAAAAAGTCACCAGCAGACTACTTCGGTCATCTATTTTCTGCATCTCTATCTTTTTTCGGCCCTGAGTTTTCTTCATCATGGTCTTGATTCTCTATAACCCAAGAATGTAATACAGTAGATTTATTTGTGTCAAGGAAGATGAATATGAGCTAAGCTTTGAGAATGTAATCAGTATTTATAGTTTAGTTTTGGTCAAGTTATTAATGGAAATTTCGTGTGCACATAATTAACGGTAGTAATAACCGGCAATTTCCAGGGATAAATTGATCACTAAAATCAATTTACAGTCTCTAGTTGAAAATAGTTACGCGATTAGTTTCAAACATATATATAGTCACGCGATTAGTTTCAGTTTTTTATGAAACTTGCCAGCTAGTTGAATCTTTAGTAATTTTGTACAAGACTTGCCCTTCTCTAGATAGGCGGCAAACACCAACTTCTTGCACATTATACGAATCAATAAAAAAATGTTTTTATTTCTATAAGATACAATAATTTATAGAAATTTGTATTTTTTTAGTGCTCCCGATTATATGTTTATGTTACATAATGCAGACTTTAAAAAAAAAAAAAAAAAGCTACATAATGCAGGAAACAAAAAATACAGATGTTATTTAGCAAAAAACAAATACAGATGTTTTCGGCCCAGCCTTTAAATACAATACAATTAGCCCAAGAAACTTCTTCTTTCCTTCATGTTTTTCCCACATGTATTCTTTTTTTATTAGTAACTTTATACCCTGCAATGCATATGTTATTTTTATTATTATTTGATAATATATTTTTTATTATGATATTTTTGATCAAAAGTAATTTTTACAACATTTTGAATTGTTTTTTATTTTTAATGATAATAAATTAATAATACATATGTATTTTTAATATACACATTACTTTTTCTATATTTTATAACTATAATCTCTCATTTTCCAAAAATATCACGAGCCATTTTATAATTAAGTTACCTTTTAATTTAAAATATAATCTTACAATCATTAATACATATCACAAAATTTATATCTATCTATCTATCTATACTATTATATAAAAAGCGAAACATTAAAAGTTTGGTTGGTCGGGACAGTACATGTTGATTTTACTTATTTACCCTTATTTAATTATAGATAAAATTCATCCTACGTACTAACTAATCAATTTCCTTTTTCAGGTTAAACATATTACTTTTTCTATTCTTCAATAACTAAATAATTTTTTTTTCACGTAAAATACAATATCTTTTATATTTTATCATACTAAAATTTCTCCTTCACAAATCAATTTCCTTTTCAGGTTAAACATATTACCTTGTCTATATTTTAATAATTAAAAATTTTCATTTTTCAGGTAAAATGCAATTTTTTTTATATTTTATCTAACTAAAATTTCTCATGTTTTAAAGTTAAACATTGTGAGCAATTTTTTTTAATAAAATAACATAATTATATTCTAATTAATAACTAATCAATTACCTTTTTCAGCCAAAACACGTTACCTTTTCTCTTTTCTCTAACTAAGATCTCTCTTTTTTCAATCATATTACGGACATTTACCTTTTCAGCCAAATCTCTCCCTTTTTCCAAATATATCATGGGCGGTTACCTTTTTCAGCGTTACCTTTTTTCTTTTCTCTATCTAAAACCTCTTTTTTCCAATTATTTCACGGGCAGTTCTATTTAATAAAATTATAATATTATTATAATACTAATAATTAATCGATTACCATTTCAGTTAAAATGTATCATCTTTTCTATTTTCTCTAATTAAATTCACTTTTTTCTATAAATATCACGATCAACATTAATTTCTCATTTTATAAAAACACTACGAGCAATTTTATATAGTAAAATAACATAATTAAGTTATAAATACTATAAACTAATCAATTACCTTTTTTACCTAAAGAATATCACCTTCTTAATTTTCACGTTACCGTTTCTATTTTCTCTAACTAAAATATCTCTTTTTCCAATTATATTACGGGCGGTTTTATTTAATACAATAAAATAATAATATTATAATACTAATAATTAACCCATTATCTTTTTCAGCTAAAACGTATTATCTTTTCTATATTTTCTAACTAAAATCTCTCTTTTTCTAGAAATATCATGGACAACATTAATTTCCCCTTTTCCAAAAACATCAGGAGCAATTTTATTTAGTAAATTAACATAATTAAATTATAATTACTATAAACTAATCAATTACCTTTTTCATCTAAAACATGTTACCTTTTTAATTTTCTCTTACTAAGTCCTCTCTTTTTCCAATTATATTACGGGCATTCTATTTAATAAAATAAAATTATAATTTATAATTACTAATAATTAACCGATTATTTTTTTCAACTAAAACCTATCATATTTTTTTATTTTTTATATTTATAATTACTAATTCCTCCTTTTCTAGAAATATCACTTATAACATTTATATAAATATTTTCAAATCATCTGATTTAAGAATTTAAGCCTTCAAAATACATGTTTTAAAAAAATTAATTCAAATTAATGAAAAAAAATCTTATAATATTAAAAAAATTCGTGCATCGCACGGGTTTTAAAGTAGTTATTATATTATAATAACCGAAATATTAAAAGTTTGTTTGGTGGGTACGGTACATTGTGTTTTTACTTCAATACCCTTACTTAGTTATTATTTATTTAGTTTCTATTTTATTTTATACTCACGGGCAATTCTATTTTATAACTACTAATAATTAACCAATTACCTTTTTCAATTAAAAAACGTTACTTTTTCTATTTTTATACTATAATCTCTCATTTTCCAAAAATATCACAAGCCATTGTACTAAGTTACCTTTTAATCTAAAATATAATCTTACAATCATTAATAAAACCAAACCAAATCAAACATACCCAGTATATCCCGCTCAAAGCAGGGTCTGGGGAGGGTAGGATGTACGCAGACCATACCCCCACTTTTAGAGCGGGGAGGCTGTTTCCGTGTAGACCCTCGGCTAAGTGCACGACATACAAAGAGTGTGATAGTTACAAAGGAAACCAACTGACACGGAAATGATCAATGTCATACCTGAGCCCATGGCGTTCTCCACATGGGGCATACCTTTCTGCGAGGATTTATGATATTCATAACTTGATGCGCTCCAACCACACGAAACTGCACGGAGACAGCACCGAGCCAGGATCCCTGAAACTGCAAAACAAGAAAACAGAAGACACTAAAAACGCAGAGTGAGAACGCTAAAGCCGAACTACTACAAAATCCCTAACCGAGACAACCCAATTCTGAGACTCTCTACAACCGATCCGCACCTTAAAAGAGAATCCACCACTCTGATACGCCGCCTCCAAGCAGACCTATCTGCACACATGGTCTCATTTAAGTCTAATGCCTTCAAATCCAGCCTGAGCTGCTCTTCCCACGACCTCCTCGGCCTGCCTCTCCTCCTCGCCCCACCAACCGAGAGACTCCCGACCCTCCTCACTGGGGCTTCAACCGGCCTCCTACGGACGTGGCCGAACCATCTCAACCTTCCTTCCCTAAGTTTCGCAGAAAACGGGGCCACTTCAAGCTCGCTCCTAAACACCGAATTTGGGATTCTGTCCAACATCGTGTGCCCACAAGACCACCGCAACATCCTCATTTCAGCCGCTTCCAACTTGCTAACGAGGGCCTTCTTCTCCGCCCAACACTCCGAACCATAAAGCATCGCAGGCCGGATAGCCGCTCTATAGAATTTCCCTTTCAACTTTATAGGGACTTTCTTATCGCACATCACCCCTGACGCTGCCCTCCACCTCAACCACCCTGCCTTGATACGATGCGTGACATCGCCTTCAATCTCACCTTCCTTCTGGATGATCGAGCCTAAATACTAGAAGTTGTCCGTCTGCGGGACGATCTGGTCTTCAATCCTAACCTCCACCCCTTCTTCGCTGGCCTCACCACTGAAGTTACACCAGAGATACTCGGTTTTAGAATGGCTCATACGTAACCCTTGGGACTCCAAAGTAGATCTCCAAAGCTCCAATTTCTCGTTCACCTCCCCCCTCGATTCCGCCACTAGCACGATATCATCCGCAAAGAGCATGCACCAAGGGACAGCATCTTGAATCCCTCGCGACATGACATCAAGGATAAGGGCGAAAAGAAAAGGACTTAGGGCCGACCCCTGAAGTAGCCCCATCTCTACAGGGAAGAAACGGGAGTCCCCCACTGGGGTCCGAACGCAAGAGCTAGCTTGGGAGTACATGTCTTGAATCACCCTAACGTACGCCGACGACACTCCCCTCTCCTCAAGGCTCTTCCAGATAGCTTCACGGGGTACGCTATCATAAGCCTTCTCAAGATCAATGAACACCATATGAAGGTCTTTGCGACGATCCCTGAACTTCTCCATAAGGCGTCTAACGAGATGAATAGCCTCGGTCGTCGATCTCCCAGGCATAAATCCAAATTGATTCTCTGAGATTTCAACTACTCTTCTAATCCGACTATAAACCACTCTCTCCCAGAGTTTCATAGTATGACTAAGTAATTTAATACCCCTGTAGTTACTACAACTCTGAGCATCGCCTTTATTCTTAAAAAAAGGGACCACAACACTACGCCTCCAATCAGTTGGCATCTTAGCACCCAAGAGAATAACATTGAACAGATCTGCTAGCCATTGGACGCCAACCTCTCCAAGACAAAGCCAAACCTCGATCGGGATAAGATCCGGGCCAACCGCCTTCCCCTTAGCCATCTTCTGCAGGGCCCCCTTGACTTCATCCTTGCTGATGCGCTCACAGGAATCGATAGAGAGCACAGGCGAAAGAGAGACCTCGCGCTCCACCCCGGCACCACTCCTCCTAGCCTCGTTGAAAAGATTATGAAAATACGAACTCCACCTCTCCTTAATAGCATCTTCATTCAATAACACTTGGCCTGAATCATCCTTAACAAACTTAACAGAACCCAGGTCGCGCCGCCCTCTCTCCCTAGCTTTAGCTAGCTTAAAGATGGCATTCGCTCCTTCCTTGGTATCTAAGCGCTTGTACAGCCCTTCATATGCCTCCTCTTTAGCTTTCGCCACTGCCTTTTTTGCCTCTCGTCTTGCCACCTTGTAAGCTTCCATCTTCAGAGTCCTCTCCGGTCCTGCGCAGGTCGATAAAAGCTCTTTAAAGAGCGCAAGTTTAGCCTTAACTTTCTTTTGAACCTCCTCGTTCCACCACCACGACTCCTTATGACCGCTGCACCTACCTGAGGAAACCTCCACCACCTTCTCGCCCACACTCCGGATGGCCTTAGCCATCTTGGTCCACCTGAAGTCAGCATCTCCCCCACTCGCAAAACAACCTTCATTGATCAAGGCCTCCCTGAATTCCGCCGCCTTCTCGCCCTTCAAGTCTTTCCAAAGGATTCTAGGTCTAAACTCTCTTCTCCTGCAAACAACTCGACCCTCCATGGAAAGATCCATGGCCAACAACCTGTGCTGGGAAGCACACACCTCACTCCTGAACACCTTGCAATCCACGCATGCTCTAGCGTCCCGGCTGCGTACAAGAAGGTAATCGATTTGAGTGCTGCGTCCCGGCTGTGTTTTATCTTACAATCATTAATAAATACCCAAAATATATACTATCTATACTATATTATAATAGTCGAAATATTAAAAGTTCGGTCGGTGGGTACAGTACTTCGTGTTTTTACTTCAATACCATTACTTAGTTATTATTTATTTAGTTTCTGTTTTATTTTATATTCTCAGACAATTCTATTTTAAAATTAATAATTAACCAATTATCTTTTTAAGATAAAACACATTACTTTTTCTATTTTTTATAACTATAACCTCTCATTTTCTAAAAATATCACGAGCCTTCTTAATTGAAACACTTTTACTTTTAATTAGAGACATTAACTTTTATAAACGCTTAAAAACATCCATAATGTCACACCTTCCAATCATTAATATTTCTTTACTAATTAAAATACATTACCTTTTAATTTAAAACACTATTTTGCAATCATTATTATATACCTAAAAATATCAAACCATATCTTATAATTATTAATGAAATATAATAAAAATTCGTATCTATCTATCTATACCATAATATTACAACCGAAAGATTGAAAGTTTGTCGGTTTGGTTTTCGGTTTGGTTATCCTAATTAATAAAATAAATAATAACATAATATTATTAATGGTAATTACTCGATTACCTTTTTTATGTTTACATTTAGTTGATATTACCATTTATAAACACCTAAAAACATCAATTATACCATATCTTCCAATCATCAATGTTTCTTTTCTAATTAAATACATTACCTTTTAATCTATACTATTATATTAAAACCGAAACATTGAAAGTTTTGGTTTTCAGTTTTCGGTTTGGCTACCCTATTTATTAAAATGATTAATAACATAATATAATTAATGGTAATTAACCGATTGCCCTTTTCACATTTACTTTTAGTTGAATATATTACCTTTTATAAACACCTAAAAAATCAATCGCATCATATGTTTCAATCATTAATACTTTTTTTTAATTAAAACATGTTACCATTTTGATTTAAAACTAATCTTAAAATCATTAATATATACCCGAAAGTATCACACCATATATTTTAATTATTAATAAAATATATTAAAAGTCCATATACATCAATATCAATCCTAACGTCTGCTAGTATTACATTTCAAAAATTACTACTATTATCCTTCATTTTTTTAATCTTCTTTATTTCTTTAATTCCCCTTTTTGTCATTACACAACATCTGGAGCGACCCAATTTAGATTGGATCGACCAAAATCTAAACCTCTACTACTTCATTTTTTTTAATCTTTTTTATTTCTTTGATGCCTCTTTTTGTCATTACATAGCATTTGGAGCGATCCAATTTAGATTGGATCGACCCAAATCTAAACCTCTACTATTATCCTTATTTTTTTAATCTTCTTTATTTTTTTGATGCCCATTAATATTAATACAATAGGTTGGAAAATAGATAAGAAAAAGAAAAGGTATAATAAAGGCAATCCTTTAAAATGATAATTAAATCTTAATTCAATAATACTTTGATGCCATTAATATTAATACAATAGGTTGGAAAATAGATTAAAAAAAAAAAAAGGTATAAGAAAGGCAAGCCTTTAAAATGACAATTAAATCTTAATTCAATAATATGTAGTGGTCTTGTATGAACTAAACAAAAAGCTACAAAAATATTTATATGAACCGAAATTAGTCCCTGCTCAAGTTTTTTTTACTTTTTATCAATTACTACTTTTTATGATATACTAAACTTTTTGTTGAAATAATCAAGAACAGAATCTTTAAATTGATTTACAAAATAACTAATAATAATACAAAAGATTTTGTTGTGCTAATTCGGTACATATATGTATTTGTTGGTCTATTCATTAAAATTATAATTATGGAATTTAGCTATTATCAAATCGATTAATTGATTATTTTACTGCATGATATTCTATATCATATCAATTACTTTTTATGATAATTACTAAATTTTTTGTTGAGATAATTAAGAATAGAATCTTTCAATTGATATCTAACTAATTAATAGTCTGCAAATACTAAGCCCAAGATCAAGATAGGGACGAGAAACTGAAAAATCTTGATCACAACGTATCAATTAATCTTTATAATCATAAGTGTTTCACCTCAAAATAATTTTTAGAAAACGGAAAATACAGTTTCATTTGATATAAATATAATGCCAAAAATATTATGATGCAACGTAATTAATTGGCTAAATACCATATTTGTTATCTATAAAGTGTTTCCTATTTTTAAAGAATAAAAAAAAGTTTTTTAATTATGGAGCCAAAACATGAACAAAATAACTAAAAAATATCTTATTTATAATTTTCAATATACACGGCATCATTTATGATCATTGTTTTGAAAATTTCGGATTTAGTTGACGAAAACACCGTCTGGTTACTAATCAAAAATTAATCGATATAATAATGGAAGATAACTTAATATTATTATTTATTTAAATTTAACACATATTTATATATATAGTGAGGTGTTCAAATGAGAACTTTCTTAAAATGAGAATTTACCCACATTAAAATAAATATATACATACATATATATATATATATATATATATATATATTACATTTATTCTAAGGGTCCCGCCAGTGGCACCTTCACTTCTACCCTCTATCCCTTAATATAAAAAAAAACTGTTGCCACAACATTATTTCTTTTTTAAAAAAATTTAAAAAATTTTGTTTTTGAGAGCATAATTATTAAAAAAATAAAAAAAACACCAAATACCAGTTTTATTTTAATTTTTTGGAATTTGCCTTGGTAAAATGTTTAAAAGTTATTAAAATTTATTAAAAGCAACAATATAAAACTCAAATTATGCGTATCCACCACGCAATTTGTTTGAAAACTCAGCATATTACTGGTGACCCGTATTTGCATAAAGCGGGTCTATAATCTATATATATATATATATATATATATATATATATATATATATATATATATATATATATATATATATATATATATACAATACACATCCAAATCTTGACACACAATTGGTCTAATAATTAAAATTATAATTACGGGATTTAGATATCATCAAATCAATTAATTGATTCTTTAATCATTTATCTACGTTAAGATTAGAAGCAAAATGCCTTAATTGTATGCTCAAATTATGTACTATATCATTGCCTAAGTTACATATATATATATATATATATATATATATATATATATATATATTGATAGTTTTACCATCATTTATTCATTTGTCTTAACCAAATAATGGGAGAGGAACATTGTCAAAAATTACAAAACTTGAATGTAATAACCCGAATTCTGGGTAGAATTATAACTTTTCTTATTGTGGTTAAAGAGCACTAATGAATGGTGGTTTCAAAGAACAATGATTGTAATGAATGGATATTGCTTTGGACAATGATCCTGATGCATTGGTATATTGTCAAAATAGAGTAATTCGATGGTTGAGGACCTAGATAAGAATAATCTACCATCCAGGAAGGAGCTAATGGATCCTTGAAGGGAAATGAGTACGTGCATAGTGTTTCCCATACGTGCATAGTGTTTCTCGTACGTGCATAGTGTTTCCCATACGTGCATAGTATTTCCCGTACGTGCATAGTGTTTCCAGTACGTGCATAGTGTTTCCTGTACATGCATAGTAATTTGGTGGATGAATAGTGATTTTGTAAGTTGGAAAACTTTTCATGCCACCCTATGTACGGGACGTGATATGGATGTTTCGAAGTCATATTAGTAATACGCGGAGGAAATAAGTGAATGCAGAGACGATCGGAATTCAGAAATTCCAAATTCTTTTTCGGTATAATATTTGACTGGACAGTGGATTAAATATTATTATAATCCAAGAATTGAGATATTAACTTTGAGGATTTGATATTTTGGGATGTTATTATATTTGATTTTAGAATGAAGGTAGGAAACCACTGAGGCAGTGAAACAAGCGTTTTAGAAACCGCTAAAACGTTATAACGAGATTAATCAATAAAGCGAACGAATCCTAGATTACGGATTAAGTTCGTATCGAGATTAAATATCCTACATGGTCATCACGAGGATTATATTAAGGATTGGGGAAGGTATTATGAATATCGAGAAATTTCCCGGTAAACCCTAGAGGTGAAACTACTTGGTTATTCTTCGAACGATCAGCGAAATTGAGCGATAACTGAACAAAGAAACGAACGAACAAGATAGGATGCATCCACCAAAGATAGTGGAAGATGACATCACACCTTTATAGAAATATCTAAGCACCTAGTTGCAGTTTACCCAGGGACTTAAGTGCTAAAAGGCAAGAGATGAGTACGTAAGTGTAATTGTGAGGTTAAGATATTTTAAAAAGGACCAATCAAAGCATGACAACACATCTTGAAGAGATGCATCCAAAGACATTAGATATATATTAGAAGATGTTAGCATTATTGGCCATAAAGCAAGCAAGAACAAGAGAACAAAGCAAAAACACCAAACACTCCAAAACTGCCCAGCAGGAACAAAGATCAAAGAAAAATTCATATCTCCATTTATATCCATGATAAAATCACCAAATTTTAACCATAGCTTCTCCACTCCATGGGCAAGATTCGTTCCAAATTTCATGGAAATCCAAGTAGTATAGCCTAGTCAAATCCATGGTTAAAGTTGGAGGACCAAAACTGTCCAGGTTCTGATCAGAAGAAAGATGGGGTTAAAAACCCTAGCTCCCATGGTTGGATTCTTGTGGTATATAGCTCAAAAGAAAGCCCTTGAAGAGTAGAAGGTGTGGTAAAAATTTTAGAACCAAACTCTTAGTTTTTGATTTTATATGATTTTTACAAGATTGACGATGAATAGTGGATCTTAGAAACTAACTTTGTTTTCATGATTTCTTTGGATGATCTAAGGTTTGATTAAGCTAGACAAGGACCATACCAAGCTTATTAAGGTTATATCATACTCCAAGGAAGGTAGATCTCTTGAAACCCTAGCATTTGATTTGAGATTTATGAATGTTTTTGATGGATTTAGCTTGGTATGATTATAGTGATAATTATAAGCATGATTGTGTAATTAGTTATATGATTTAAGATGCATGATGATTTTGATGCTAAGATCAGTAGCTTCTGGAGTTGTGAGATGATTATTATGTGTATAAGTTGTATTGATGCCCGGTGTGGCTTGGGTTGTTGATTGCGATTTTTGGAACGTTCGTATTATAGCCGTTATAATGCCGAAATTTCGTTAATCATTGAAAACCGTGCATCACAGTAGGTCTAATGGCTGAAACTGGACAAGTATCTAACATGCCCTTGTAGATCTTGAGTCGTAGATCATTTTGGAAAAAGAATTGAATCAAACAGACTTACGGTTTAGGATTTATGACCGATTTACTAAAAGTAGTTCGAATCCGTAAACGAAAGTTCGTAACTGAAATTGAACCCTCGTAAAATATGTAAGTCATGACGAATCTTGGTAAATAAATACTAGAGGTAAAAAGAAAGGTGTGAAAGAAAACCGTATGTCAAAAGGATCGTTTTTCGATTTATTAAAAATATTCGAGTCGAGGTTAAACGCGAACGAACCCCTAAAAGACGACTCTATTATAACTTCGGTAAAACACTTAGAAAACGGGCGATAAAACTCGGAGTATAATATTGGTTCGTAACGATCGACTTTAGAACTTGTATGACTTAAGTATGTCCCAAGTGTAAGTACAGTGACATGTCGTATTAACGAACGAATGTCGGGTCGGATCAATGATAAAAGGAATCCACAAAAAGGGGTATAACGAAATAACTCGAGAACGTGTTTTGATTTAAGTATAACTTAACTTTTTAGATGTTAAGTGATTAATCCCAAATGCCTTGGCTATTTATAGATCACAAAGCTGACCCGGGACCCGCTACCACTACCCCTTACCGTACTCGACTACCAGGCAAGTTTCAATTCCCTTCTTTTAGGCTGTTGTTGTGATTAAATATATATATATATATATATATATATATATATATATATATATATGTTTTCTATTATACATATGCCATAGCATGCATGCCTACTTTCAAGTTATATCGTTATGCTTGTTCCCTGATTGTTTATTAGCTTATAAATTAGATAACTAACGTATCAATTATAAGCCGGTTATTGTAAGACCCTCATAGAAGGGCGTACACATCTAATTCGTCAAATATAGACCGGGAGTCAATATTTCTTGATATATCGACATTACCTCGGAGGAAAATATTTAAGTAAATATTTTCCATTATTTGGGCGACGAATATTATTTGAATATTCGTTCGAGATTATTTATTTAACGATCCTTACTTCAAATAATTATTTGAACGTAACCATTCGACGAATAATATTTTTCAATATTCATTCAAAGTCGAATAGATTATCGATTATTATTCCGAATATTCTTCTAAAGATTGGACTACTAAATGAATATTATTTGAATATCCATTTAGAATATTATTTTATTAAATGAATATTACTTTTGAATATTCATTTAAGATATTAATTACTTGATGAATATTATTCTAATATTCATCTGAAGCTTGATTTATTTATCGAATATTATCTCGAATATTCCTTTAAAGCTCGGATTACTAAATGAATATTACTTGATATTCATTTAGAATATTATTCATTAAATGAATATTACTTTTTGAATATTCATTTAAATTCCTTAATGAATATTATTTTGAATATTCGTGTAAATATTTATTTATTCAATAAATATTCTCCTGATATTTCTTCAGGGATTATTTTGAAAAATACTCTGATTAAAGATATTCTTTCATATTCCTAAATATTCTTTAAATATTCTTAATTCAATAAATATTCTCTGAATATTTATTCCATACTTAGAATAACCTCAATAAGTTTTATCTTCTTCGATTATTACGAAAAATATTTCGGAGACATATTATTATTAATCTTATATCAAGAAAGGTTCTCAGACATCATTCTTCTTGAGTCTAGCTCCCTAAAAATAAGGGAACCTTACTTGGAAAATGTTATTTATCTTGTCGACTTCCCGGTCATAAAGTATTCTCTTCACTCGCAACTCGGGTGCTATTGACTTATTAAGTCGTTGTTTACCTTCTCATCTTTCGAGGGGTAAGATTGTTGGAACAAGTTGATATTCGTTACCAAGCAATAGCTTGGAAGTTATTGGTGAATTTTCCTTTCCAACTAGATACGACTACTTTGTAGAGTCTTATCAACAAGTATTATACTTGGGGAAAGGGAGACGAGCGTTACATTCAGAATCATGAATTCTATTTGAACTAGGAGTCGTGTAAGAGGCCGAGTAGCGCCGGTCCATCCCCTTTGGCCCAACCGTTGGCCGGGGAGAGCTAGTAAGGCGGTATACAAGTAAAGCCGTCAGTTCTTCCTTCTACCGGTAGTAAATATAATTTGAGCTGTACGATCTCGACTGATCATCAAGATTGGAACAGCGGGCGCGGTGAATACTCCATCATTGGTTCATCATCCAAACTTATTTATTTCCTGCAACATGATTACTGTTGGCAGAGCTGGAAAAGTGTTCATAACTGGAATTACAATCTTTTCATGCAAGTTCCTCTTTTTAATGACAATGAGAATATCACGCTTACTTTTGATGTAGCAGATATTTCTACAAACAAATACTTTAAGTTACCTTGTAACTTCATCGTTCATATTATACTGGCATCATTTCCGTAAATGCATGGCATATGGTTTGAAAGATACTTTTGAACTGTTATATATTATCGTTCAGTTATATATTATTGTTGGTGGGCTATTGCTCACCCTTGCTTTATTATTATATCACAACAACAGCTAGACCAGATGACTCGCACAAGGCGCACTCGACGCGGGCGAGGACGATGAGACTACCAGAGCTGAAGAAGAAGCTATTGGTAGGATATATTTATTCTTTCAGTACCATGTATATGGTCTAGTATGACTTATGTAAATGGATGGCAAAGAGTATGTATTTATATTAAAATTCTTTTAGATTGTAAGAACTCATAATGTGATTAATAAAAATTTGATTGTTACTCTGATTTCATCTCTTGGACTATAACGGGTGTGTTTTACATTGTTGTGTTGGGTCATAGAGATGTAATTCATTTTATGTTAAGGAAAGTTCAAGTGTTGTGGACAGAATTGGAAACCGTAACGACCGGATCCCGGACCCCGGATCTGGGGGTGTTACAGAAGTGGTATCAGAGCGAGAGTTATACATCCCAAGAGATGATACGACGTTATATAATAATAAATTCACTAATATAATAAGGACCCTTGCCAGGTTCACCTAAAACCCTTACGGGAACATTTTAAGTATCATGATAGTAACTTAGCTCGTTCTCGTATCGACTAGTAAGGCGATAGACGTTGAGGCGTACGAGTAGCAGCATGATGATGTTTTATTATATGCTGACGATCGGATTGTGAATTCAATAGAGTACCCTATTGAGGACTCGAAAGAGGTTCCAGCAGAGGAAAATTCTATTGAGGATGAGGAGATTACTCCAAGGAAATGAGGGCTGTAGCCAGATGGATAGCGAGAGTTAAGATTATAGTGCTCAGAGAAGTGAGCATAAAGAACTGAGATATTATTAAGAGAATTGAAATTTTATGTTGGATTTATAGCCGGACTACGAGAGGTAGTACCAGCAATTAAGACAGATTGGAAGGATTACTTGAGGTCTTATATGGGGATAGATAAAGTTCCTTAGAGACTTTCAGATTAATGAGAAAGGATTTAGAATGATGCATGATTATCAAAGACATCGATGTAGGACGGGGAGCACCCAGGAGCAGTTGAGATAGAGGCAACAAGTGCCATATTATCGGATAAATGGATTAGTGTGAATATTGTCAATGGTAATTCGCCATGAGAAGGCGGATTTCATGGGTTATATTTTATGAAACCAAATTGAGATTGTTGAGGTGGTTTTATTCAGCGAAATGTCCATATTATGAATGAACCAGCTTCGAAAGTAAAGATAGTGGAAAGTGATGGCCTGATTGGATAAAGTTATATAAAGTAGTAAGCGAGACGATGATCTCAGAAACTACCAGAGGAAAAGACCAGTGGGTCTATGATAAACTCGTAATATGACTACTATCAGGTACTAAGTATGAGTTTATTTTTAACTCAGTAAAATGGTGAATCAGGAACGTTAGATGCATGTGATTCAGAAGAATATTAAATTCTTTCTTTTCCCCGAATAGATTATAGTAGTTACCTTAAGTTTATTCTGACACTGAATTGAAAATGGATCAAGTAATGCGATTAGTGGTTAAGAGGTAATAGAGAATGTTTTAAGATGAAATTGGTAACGACCCGGCGTTGGTGTTGCCTAACGGGAGAAGGAAGACTTTATGATACACTATGATGCATCTCATACAGGTTTAGGTGGTGTGCTTATGCATCACGGCAGAGTAATTGCGGATGCATTCGAACAACACGGTACACCAGACTAGGATGGCCTTAGTAGTGCCAATTTTTATGAAACGACTAACTCCGACGGTAGTGTTCCTTCTGAAACCTGTGGTTAGGAAGACTGACATTTGATATTATCAACAACTAAGATGTATATGTATCAGGAAGAGGTGGCATGTTTCAGTTTGCAACTTTTGATTTCCCTTCTATGGGATATATATATTTGGTTCCTTTCTAGTCGTTAAACTTCCAACTTTATGTCAATAATTCCGTTACTATAACTGCTTATGTTTCTACCTGCTTGGATGCTCATAGAACTATTCTCAAGGTTTCGAAATTGATCTTCATAGTGTTACCGGTGGTTGGATAGATTGACCAAAATTTCCTTGATTCTGGAAAGAAATTCAACGAATTTTGGCAAACCTTGTCTTTCTGATTATCAGAGAACATCATGGAAGAGAGTAGAAACTGGGGCGAACCCCGTGAATTGGGTAAAGTAGCCGCTATATGGGTTGGTGGATAGACCCCGGTTATCGCGATTGATTGTAGAAATACAATGATGAAGTGAGATTGGACGAAAACAGGAAATGTAAGTAAGAAACCGGCCGGACTGAGAAACTCCAGGATTGACTTAAGTAAAAATACTGTTATACCATGAATGGTAAGCTTGCGTGGCACGTGGGATTGATAAGAATAGTTGAAAAGATAAAAGAGGAGGAAAGCTGACCGGAGACGGTGCCGAGAAGTCGATTAAGACCTATATGGAGTAAAGTTTTGGAAAGGTAGAAAGGTATCAAAGTAGAAGGCACTATGCCAGCAATTGCTAGAAAAGTAATGCTAATTAGCCAACCCCAAAAACCATATATTTTTATTTTAGTGTGGTCAGTTGAGGCCAAGTCACAAAGGATTATCAAGTGACTAGACCAGCAATGAAAGGACAAAGCAGGGTTGCTTCTAAGTAAGCGCCGACTGCAAGGGCTTTTGATATAAAGGAAATATTAATGAGATCGTAGGAATCTTCTACTGAACCCTTTGCAACCCATGTTTGGATTGGGAATTTACTAGACTTTTTGGAATGGGGTCACCCGTACTAAAGTGATTCATGTGTATATGATTGCCCAAGATTACGAGTAAAAATGGAAGTATAATGACTTGAGATGTATGATGTTAGGGTATTATATATACCATGAATATATTATGACCAAGGGAAGTAAACAATGAAGGTTTATGAAGAGAGTTTAGAAATGGTCATAGATGGATCAGTATGCTGTAGAAATTTTGTCTAAGGCAAGTACCTTTGAGAAAAACGATAAGTACTAAGAGATTCACGTTGAACTCGATCAATATCTTCCAGAACATCCTTGCTACCATTACCAAGTTCTGTAAGAGAGCAGATAGACATACGTTGTCTTTTGGAAGGTCAAATAGGCCGACAACTATCTGAAAGAAGAGGTTAGCATTAAGCCACCGATCGATTATCAAATGAGAATGATTGAAAAGAGACCCTTATTAAGGATACATGATTTGATTGCCAAGTATAGGATGCAAGAATTCCTTGGCAGTTGAATTAAGGATAGGATATCCATAAATTAAGACAAACCCTGGGGAATGCACAAGGGATGGCATTAACCCTAATAACGACATTATGAATTCAGATGATATGAGTTGGACTTGCTAAGGCAACAATGACCGGTAAGGATTATTAAAAAGAGTTCTGGAAAGAACATAGATAGAATTATTAGAGTATTGATCAATGACATTTTGATATACCCTGTACCCAGAAAATACAGGTGGAATGATGAGGAAGACCTTTGAAACCTTACAAGGAAAAAAGTAATATTCCGAACTTCAAAATGGAAGTTTGGTAAGGAATGTATGACATAGTAACAATAATGCCAAATGAGGCATGTATGAAACCCTGAGGAAGTATGGATTGAACCTATAAAGGTTGAGATTATTCTAAGATAAGGAAAGAACTAAGAAAAGAAGTATCCTAAGTAGGATTGGGAATAAACGTGATAAAGTTCCCACGGGTAGGTGGAAGCAATGACTTATGGAAAAAGACTGATAAATATATTTTTCTCCATCATCAGAGCTTAAGGAAGAATGCTTTCACCCAACAGTGATGGGAATGAGGTAGAAAAGTTTGAATTGGAATATATCCAGAGAACAAGGATTACCAGAAATTATTATTATCAGGAAAGGCCAATGAGGTGGCCGACACTCTAAGTATAAAGGAATAATTACAAATGTTCATACCAAAGAAACAAAATGATATTTGGAAAGACCTTGAAGGTCATATCGGAGTGGAGGAAGTTACATTCCTTTTGATGATTGTGCAAGAATCGAAGGTAATAATAGTTTAAATAAAGATTCGATTCGTGATGGAGTCTTAAGCATATTACGTACCTTAGAAGGTCCCGTTTTGAGGCAAACCAGGACCATGATACAAAATTGACGAAGTAAATCGTTAAGTTTCCAGTCTTTTATGGAAGCTGCATGAATGATAGTTTCATCAACCTGACATAGCTGCGATGCTTGAAACTCTTCTGCAATTTTATCTACTTCATGTAATATCTACATCAAGTTCAGGAAGTGTTCCTTATGGATAAGGAATAGTGATTTCCAGAGAACCTACCCAGAGTACCACTCGATCGAGAGATTTGATTCTTTTCGAATTAGGGAGAAATTGATATTATAATAATGATGGATTAGTTGATACCCAATGGAGCCAAATTGATTATGAGGGAAATAATTCAAGGATAAAGACGGAGTCAGAGATTTTGGAATCTAGTTCAGACTAAGAGATTATGACGGCAG
Organism: Saposhnikovia divaricata; assembly: GCA_036435485.1. NCBI lineage: Eukaryota > Viridiplantae > Streptophyta > Magnoliopsida > Apiales > Apiaceae > Saposhnikovia > Saposhnikovia divaricata. The sequence continues at coordinate 125,793,651 of CM071598.1, forward strand.
AGATATGAGGCTTGATTAGCTCATATGGTTGACCCCGAGGAAAGAGACACCAAGTATAATTATAATGATTTTGGGAGGTTGTACAAGGTTTTAATAAGCTACCAGATATCGATTTGGATGACATAATAATGAATATCGAGTGTTCAGAGCCTAGTGCTGCATCTCCCGTTAGCCCAGTAGGAATAAAAGAATTATCAACTCAGATGCGAGGATTGTTGATTAAGAGTGCGATGAGACTCAGTGTGCCACCGTGAGGAACCGGTGTGTTGTAAGAAAGAAATATGTTAGCACAAGATTGTGCATCGAACCTCGAGAGTTGAATGGGTCAACATTGAGTATAGGTACTGTTGTAGAAGATTGTCTGAGCAGCACAGGGACGCTGTGTATTTTCCAAACTTATTAGGAAATGGGACATCACCGGTTGGAAGTTAAAAAAAAAATCGAGGATATACCCAAGATTGTGAATCGCACTAGGTATAGACACTATGAAATTGTAAGTGATGTCATTTTGGGTTGACTATTGCACCCACAACTTTTTGGAATTTAATGAATTGGCTGTGAGTTATCTGAGATAGTTTTCGCCCTAAGTATATCGAAACATTGTATATATGAAGGAAAGGTGCGAAATCAAAAAGGATCAAACATGATCGACTTTCAGACCTATCAGATCTGAAAATATGTGTGCTTGTGTGTATATGAAGATTATGATTTGTGATAAAAGGATTAAGAGTCCTCGAACCAGACAACATTCCCCGCAAACAAATCCCCTGAAGAGATTCGCCTTTCTTTCAGAAAGGAGAAGAGATGAGATAATAGAGAATGACTGAATGAACACAGGAGGTAGATTGGCATTCTGTGAGATGATTAAAGAAGAGGTTGGAACACCGGGGGTGATAGTAGTTAACAATGAGATAGCGAGGCCAAAACAGTGATGGCCGACGAGCTCGTTGCTAGACATCAAGAGTTACTCGAATCGGTTGTTAGAATACTCGAACTAGTTTCAATACAGAGTACCCCGTCGACAATAGAGTTGACATTTATACAATGGAATTGGGAAATATCTAGAATTAATAGAGGATTCTGACAAGCAAGTTTTTGTTGATGTATTTCTGTGCAAACAAGATAGAGAATATAAGGTTCGAGATTTGTAATAAGAAAAGGTATCCTCATGGAAGGAATTAACAAGATTAGAATGAAAGGAAGTTTAACCCAAGATTCATTGGGCCATCTGAGAGTTTAAACGCGTCAGGAAGGTGGCCTATGAGCCAGCCTCACCCAAACCGGTAAAATGGTCATAACATGGTTCATGCGTATGTGCCTCATCAGTATACTATAGATGCCCGGCATATGACAGAGTACGAGCAGATAGATACACATAGTCGAATCTGAACTACGAAGGACAACCTGTGGAAATTATGAATAGAAAAGAGCAAGCGCTAAGAGATAAGGTTGTCAATCTAGTGAGAGATTTGAAGAAAATCAAGAAGTGGAAGAATCCACCTGAGAAATAGAAAGTGCAATGGGATAGAAGTAACCCCAGTTATTCCTAAACTGATTCCGAGGACAGAATCCTTTTAAGGAGGGGAGACTGTAATAACCCGAATTCTGGGTAGAATTATAACTTTTCTTATTGTGGTTAAAGAGCACTAATGAATGGTGGTTTCAAAGAACAATGATTGTAATGAATGGATATTGCTTTGGATAATGATCCTGATGCATTGGTATATTGTCATAATAGAGTAATTCGATGGTTGAGGACCTAGATAAGAATAATCTACCATCCAGGAAGGAGCTAATGGATCCTTGAAGGAAAATGAGTACGTGTATAGTGTTTCCCAAACGTGCATAGTGTTTCCCGTACGTGCATAGTGTTTCCCATACGTGCATAGTATTTCCCGTACGTGCATAGTGTTTCCCGTACGTGCATAGTGTTTCCTGTACGTGCATAGTAATTTGGTGGATGAATAGTGACTTTGTAAGTTGGAAAACTTTTCACGCCACCCTATGTACGGGACGTGATATGGATGTTTCGAAGTCATATTAGTAATACGCGGAGGAAATAAGTGAATGCAGAGACGATCGGAATTCAGAAATTCCAAATTCTTTTTCGGTATAATATTTGACCGGACAGTGGATTAAATATTATTATAATCCAAGAATTGAGATATTAACTTTGAGGATTTGATATTTTGGGATGTTATTATATTTGATTTAAGAATGAAGGTAGGAAACCACTGAGGTAGTGAAACAAGCGTTCTAGAAACCGCTAAAACGTTATAACGAGATTAATCAATAAAGCGAACGAATCCTAGATTACGGATTAAGTTCGTATCGAGATTAAATATCCTACATGGTCATCACGAGGATTATATTAAGGATTGGGGAAGGTATTATGAATATCGAGAAATTTCCCGGTAAACCCTAGAGGTGAAACTACTTGGTTATTCTTCGAACGATCAGCGAAATTGAGCGATAACTGAACAAAGAAACGAACGAAAAAGATAGGATGCATCCATCAAAGATAGTGGAAGATGACATCACACCTTTATAGAAATATCTAAGCACCTAGTTGCAGTTTACCCAGGGACTTAAGTGCTAAAAGGCAAGAGATGAGTACGTAAGTGTAATTGTGAGGTTAAGATATTTTAAAAAGGACCAATCAAAGCATGACAACACATCTTGAAGAGATGCATCCAAAGACATTAGATATATATTAGAAGATGTTAGCATTATTGGCCATAAAGCAAGCAAGAACAAGAGAACAAAGCAAAAACACCAAACACTCCAAAACTGCCCAGCAGGAACAAAGATCAAAGAAAAATTAATATCTCCATTTCTATCCATGATAAAATCACCAAATTTTAACCATAGCTTCTCCACTCCATGGGCAAGATTCGTTCCAAATTTCATGGAAATCCAAGTAGTATAGCCTAGTCAAATCCATGCTTAAAGTTGGAGGACCAAAACTGTCCAGGTTCTGATCAGAAGAAAGATGGGGCTCAAAACCCTAGCTCCCATGGTTGGATTCTTGTGTTCTATAGCTCAAAAGAAAGCCCTTGAAGAGTAGAAGGTGTGGTAAAAATTTTAGAACCAAACTCTTAGTTTTTGATTTTATATGATTTTTACAAATTGACGATGAATAGTGGATCTTAGAAACTAACTTTGTTTTCATGATTTCTTTGGATGATCTAAGGTTTGATTAAGCTAGACAAGGACCATACCAAGCTTATTAAGGTTATATCATACTCCAAGGAAGGTAGATCTCTTGAAACGCTAGCATTTGATTTGAGATTTATGAATGTTTTTGATGGATTTAGCTTGGTATGATTATAGTGATAATTATAAGCATGATTATGTAATTAGTTATATGATTTAAGATGCATGAAGATTTTGATGCTAAGATCAGTAGCTTCTGGAGTTGTGAGATGATTATTATGTGTATAAGTTGTATTGATGCCCGGTGTGGCTTGGGTTGTTGATTGCGATTTTTGGAACGTTCGTATTATAGCCGTTATAATGCCGAAATTTCATTAATCATTGAAAAAAGTGTATCACAGTAGGTCTAATGGCTGAAACTGGACAAGTATCTAACATGGCCTTGTAGATCTTGAGTCGTAGATCATTTTGGAAAAAGAATCGAATCAAACAGACTTACGGTTTAGGATTTATGACCGATTTACTAAAAGTAGTTCGAATCCGTAAACGAAAGTTCGTAACTGAAATTGAACCCTCGTAAAATATGTAAGTCATGACGAATCTTGGTAAATAAATACTAGAGGTAAAAAGAAAGGTGTGAAAGAAAACCGTATGTCAAAAGGATCGTTTTTCGATTTATTAAAAATATTCGAGTCGAGGTTAAACGCGAACGAACCCCTAAAAGACGACTCTATTATAACTTCGGTAAAACACTTAGAAAACGGGCGATAAAACTCGGAGTATAATATTGGTTCGTAACGATCGACTTTAGAACTTGTATGACTTAAGTATGTCCCAAGTGTAATTACAGTGACATGTCGTATTAACGAACGAATGTCGGGTCAGATCAAAGATAAAAGGAATCCACAAAAAGGGGTGTAACTAGATAACTCGAGAACGTGTTTTGATTTAAGTATAACTTAACTTTTTAGATGTTAAGTGATTAATCCCGAATGCCTTGGCTATTTATAGATCACCAAGCTGACCCGGGACCCGCAACCACTACCCCTTACCGTACTCGACTACCAGGCAAGTTTCAATTCCCTTCTTTTAGGCTGTTGTTGTGATTGAATATATATATATATATATATATATATATATATATATATATATATATATATATATATATATATATGTTTTCTATTATACATATGCCATAGCATGCATGCCTAATATTCATCTGAAGCTTGATTTATTTATCGAATATTATCTCGAATATTTCTTTAAAGCTCGGATTACTAAATGAATATTACTTGATATTCATTTAGAATATTATTCATTAAATGAATATTACTTTTTGAATATTCATTTAAATTCCTTAATGAATATTATTTTGAATATTCGTGTAAATATTTATTCTCCTGATATTTCTTCAGGGATTATTTTGAAAAATACTCTGATTAAAGATATTCTTTCATATTCCTAAATATTCTTTAAATATTCTTAATTCAATAAATATTCTCTGAATATTTATTCCATACTTAGAATAACCTCAATAAGTTTTATCTTCTTCGATTATTACGAAAAATATTTCGGAGACATATTATTATTAATCTTATATCAAGAAAGGTTCTCAGACATCATTCTTCTTGAGTCTATCTCCCTAAAAATAAGGGAACCTTACTTGGAAAATGTTATTTATCTTGTCGACTTCCCGGTCATAAAGTATTTTCTTCACTCGCAACTCGGGTGCTATTGACTTATTAAGTCGTTGTTTACCTTCTCATCTTTCGAGGGGTAAGATTGTTGGAACAAGTTGATATTCGTTACCAAGCAATAGCTTGGAAGTTATTGGTGAATTTTCCTTTCCAACTAGATACGACAACTTTGTAGAGTCTTATCAACAAGTATTATACTGGGGAAAGGGGGACGAGCGTTACATTCAGAATCATGAAATCTATTTGAACTAGGAGTCGTGTAAGAGGCCGAGTAGCGCCGGTCCATCCCCTTTGGCCCAACTGTTGGCCGGGAGAGCTAGTAAGGCAGTATACAAGTAAAGCCGTCAGTTCTTCCTTCTACCGGTAGTAAATCTAATTTGAGCTGTACGATCTCAACTGATCATCAAGATTGGAACAGCGGGCGCGGTGAATACTCCATCATTGGTTCATCATCCAAACTTATTTATTTCCTGCAACATGATTACTGTTGGCAGAGCTGGAAAAGTGTTCATAACTGGAATTGCAATCTTTTCATGCAAGTTCCTCTTTTTAATGACAATGAGAATATCACGCTTACTTTTGATGTAGCAGATATTTCTACAAACAAATACTTTAAGTTACCTTGTAACTTCATCGTTCATATTATACTGGCATCATTTCCGTAAATGCATGGCATATGGTTTGAAAGATACTTTTGAACTATTATATATTATCGTTCAGTTATATATTATTGTTGGTGGGCTATTGCTCACCCTTGCTTTATTATTATATCACAACAACAGCTAGACCAGATGACTCACACAAGGCGCACTCGACGCGGGCGAGGACGATGAGACTACCAGAGCTGAAGAAGAAGCTATTGGTAGGATATATTTATTCTTTCAGTACCAAGTATATGGTCTAGTATGACTTATGTAAATGGATGGCAAAGAGTATGTATTTATATTGAAATTCTTTTGGATTGTAAGAACTCATAATGTGATTAATAAAAATTTGATTGTTACTCTGATTTCATCTCTGGGACTATAACGGGTGTGTTTTACATTGTTGTGTTGGGTCATAGAGATGTAATTTATTTTATGTTAAGGAAAGTTCAAGTGTTGTGGACAGAATTGGAAACCGTAACGACCGGATCCCGGACCCCGGATCTTGGGGTGTTACATTGAATGTCTAAAAAACTTCTTGGAAACTTAAATTTAGAGTGACAAGAATGTGGCCAGTAATGAATGCTGAAAGAGTTTTCCGAGGACAATCTTATTTATTGGTAGATATAAATGTATGTACCTGATGCATTATATATTCTTTTTTTTACGTAAACTTTTTACTGATTATAATTTTTAATTATTTGACATATATGCTGTCTTCCAGGGTTATCATATTCATGCATTTGTATATGTGGACATCTGGAAAGATCCAAAGAAAAAACTAGAGGAGGGTGAAATTTATATTATCATTAACATCAATGTGAATCGCGTTATAATTCTAGGCTCGTACCATTCCTAAAAATATAACTAATGCTTTGATACCAAGCTGTGATGCCCCCAAATCCACTACCTGTAGACTTAGGTCGTCACTTATCGTCAATACCTGTCTTATCCAAAAATACAATGCATAATAAACATGAAGGTTTTATCGTACAATAGTGGTTCCATCCCACGAGTCCAAGCATCGACAAGTCTCAGAATTATTACAACATATAACTAGTACACACGATATCAATACACACATCGAAAGATATGCTAATAGTCTTCGATAGCGTCGTCGCCTCTGAGATAAGCACACCAGTCCAGCTCAGTGCTCTGGTGCATTTTCTCCTTTCCCTTGAAACGAGAGGTTTCGCCTTTTTCCGTCTTAATTGAAAAACAATGTCAACAACAAGAATAAGCAACTAGGTGCTCAACAAGTCCACTAACTCTCTCTCTCACTAACAAGGAAGGTGGAAAGAAAACAACTCTATTTATGAAAGATACTCGTATGCAGGAAAAATGCCATTGGAATACTTACTGATAAACTCAAACAACTTAACTCTGAATAAAGAAATTGAAATTTAAAACTTGGGATACCGGTCTTCCGCCTTTACGATACCCCACAGCGAGAACAACCGCTGTGTCTCAAGTACCGCACACCCGTGATACCCCATAGCACGATCACTACTATGTCGCAGGTACCACTATATCGTTTTGCTTGCAAAATGGTGGTTGAAAAATCAACCTGGCAACTATTGTGTCAAAATGTTAATATTTCTCTTTCGATACCACGAGTTTATTCCTCGTGTTGATCTGAAAGAAAATCCATGGGCCATCTCCCATGTTGACCAGTGGATTATATGATTATTCCTCCAGATAAAAATTGATTGATTTGAATTCATATTCGATTCTGGCCGACCGCCAGTCTACACTTTGTACGAGACCGACCTGAATAAAAGGCCATCACAATATTTTCAAAAGGACTAATTTATTTCGTTGACACGAACAATATGTCAATTCAAGACAATAAGTAACAACCTGGAACAAGTAAGGTTCGTTGATTCGAATATTTCATGTGAAGTCGTCTTGAAATAATAAGAACGACTCAACTCAGAAGGAAAACTTCCAATTTCGCTAGAGTACGTATTTTAGAGGAAATTCTGATGATATACTATACTTCTATTCACTGTTCTGAATGCAACTATTTTGATTCGAACAATGAATCAAATTTGAATCTTGAAACAACATTTATCGGATCTGAACAATAGATCCAATTAAAGTCAATAAAATCTAACTACCTCGATATATGAGCGTAGTTATAACTGAATAATACTTAAGGGTCATCTCGAAACAATTAAGATACCCTGGATTTCAATCAAATTATGTTCTATTGAATTTATCAAAATTTTGGGAAAATCTCTAAAATTTCTAAATCAATATTATGATAAACAGGATATTTTATAATGAACTGGCAATTCAAAACATAATTTTAACAGAACAATATCCAAACATTTCTCGAAATATTTCAGAAGGAGTGAGGGTCAGAAGGTACTTGCCTTGATCATGAAGTGCAAATAAGTGTAGATAAAATTTGTACTCTACCCGTGAACTTGGCTTCGGTCTACGGCTCGAGAATTATTCTCTAAAAATGGCAACCAAAAATATGTGAGCGCTTCGTCAAAAAAATAAAATATTTCTCAACCGATAATATAATATTTAAATATAATAATAAAATATCTCTCGAAAATCTCTACGATAATTAACGGAAAATAATTCCCGGATAAATAAATCTATCTTCGAACTCGGGAATTAAATCTCGAAAATAAATCCTATTTTTAATTATCCATAAATCCGACTTAAAACGAAAATAGGGTTACAGAGTATAACGACAATTAACGGCAATACTCTATTTTAAATCTCGTAAATAATTAAATATTACTCCGATTTTAGTCTCTAAAATAATCTTACTCGATCCGGTTAATTAAATAATCCGGAAACTATAAGTATTTGACTTTTAAAAATTAAAACAATATTAAACTCTAATTATTCACAAATATACCACTTTTATTAACGAAACCTTAAATCTCTAATTTACGTCACAAAATCTTCACAAAATATTCTTATTTAATTAATTACTCAATTTTACCATTTTATTTAATTAATTAATTCTCACAAAATAATATTCCAATTTTATCTAAATCAATTTAACCTCTTTTTATTTATTTATATGAATCCCGAATAAAAACATACGATCATTAATTTTTATTGTTACGTTAATATTTTATTATTATTTGTAACAGAAAATTTATGTGGGTCCCACCTCACCCCAATGTGGGCCCCACCCCCTCCCCTCCCCTGCGTCTCTCTCCCTCACTGCCTCTCTCCCTCAATCTCTCCGTTATCTCTCTCAACCTCTCTGCTCTCTATTTCAATCTCTCCCACCTCCCTCTCCTCGTTCTCTCTCTCTCTCTCTCTCTCTCTCTCTCTCTCTCTCTCTCTCTCTCTCTCTCTCTCGATCTCACGATCTCCCTGCCTCCCAATCTCTCCGTTCAATCTCTCTGTCCTCTCTTCTCTCTTGCCATCATCTCCTTCTCCCTCCCCGTGTTATCCCTCTCCTCTCTGCTTCTCTTTCTCTCTTTTCCTTAATCAATCTCTCTTCCCGTCTCTCCCTCTATCTCTCCGATAACAACACACACCACCACCACCATAGCGGTGGTGGTCGTATACAACGTCGACCTCCTCCCCCCCCGTACTCCTCTCTGTCTCAATTTCTTGTTCAAACCTTCATCACAACTCCAATAACATCACGGTTACCTCCCCCCCTTTAAATCCGTTTCACCTCCAACAAAACAAACACAACTATGAACTGAACATACAATAAAGAACGAAATATTGATGTAAATTTTTTTTTGTAAGAAACGAAATGTTAACAGACCTGTGTAAAACTCTGTTTTGTAGAGGGAGAGAAAAAAATACAACCTGTGGGTTTTTGGTTTAAGAGAAATAAAATTGGTGGACTGTGTTTTGAGAGAGAAATGAAAGAAGTTGTTTGTATTTGGACTAAAAGAAGTAACCGGTTTTATACCATAAAATTATACACTGCTTCTAATAATCATGAAACTGATAATGCTGTTCATTTAAAAATTTAAAAGGACTAAAACATGGGGGCAAAATAATTGTGGAATATTTAGTGGTATAAAACATAATCATTCTTTTGTAGGTGGATAATTATTAAATTAAAAAAAAATTAAACTATGGGGGACAAAATGAAATGTCATAATGATGATAATATTTAGTGCAAATATTTGGTGAAAAGTGTTCGTTTCCCTCCCGCTGACTAATTAAAACGAGACTCTAAATTCAACCCAAAAACAAAAATTTTATTTTTCCTAATTTTAATAAAAACCACATAAATATAACTAAATAGATATAATATAATTTTTCTTATATACGAATATATAAAATCTTAAAATTTCACAAAAGTGTGCTAATTAAATTTAATTAAATTTACTAGTGCATCGCTTCTTAAATAAAATTTAAAAAAATCAAGCAGGAAAATTATTCAAAAATTCACGGTTATTACAATAGTAATTCTAACTCACTAATTGCGTCGTATATATGTTTGTTTTTTAGAAAAAATATATATTCGCTTAATTATATATTTAATATTATAATCCCTTATAATTAAACTTCAGATTTAAGGTGCTAATGTTGGTAGAGGATGAAACTGCAACATCAAATATGATCCTCCTTGATCTACCTGCAAAAGAATTCTTATACCACTGCAACGAATTTAAGTCGTGTCTTGAAAAATGTATAATTTACAAATGAATTATTTTGTTGTAATACAGACTCTATTAATGTCATCAAATAACTATTTAAACTTAACTATATTTGTCTTCATATTTTTTAGAAAAAAGCAACTGATACATTTCCGGAAGCGCTCAAAGATATTGTTGGGAACGAATTTACCTTCACCATAATTCTCAATGAAGAAAATCTTTTGAATAATTCTGACATTTTTTATGCATCTGATCTTCATCAACAAGTATCTAGCCTTGATTCAGAATCTCAATCTTATTCCACAATCAATCGAATCTCAATCTTATGCCACAATCAATCTAGATGATGTATGTTACTCATATATAAACAAAAAATAAAATATAATTTATAATTTTCTTATTTATTTATCTTAATCACGCATTATTATTTTATTAACAGGGATTAAATTCAGAAGAAGGTGATGCTACTCCATCAAATTTAAAGTATTATGGTAAAATGTTTACTGAAACACCGGGAACATAGAAATCTTCTAACACATCATCAGTTGACAATCAGAGTAAAAAACAAAAATAGGTTTAATATCTTAATTTTTCATTTTGACAATTTCATTAGACTATTATTATTTTATTTCTTTTACAAGTATTTTTTTTAAAAATGTGTTTCAGGTTTAATGCTTTGGAACTGTTGGTGATGAAGGAAATTATTTTTGCATTTGAATAATGAAGACAATTTATTATTTGTTTTCGGTTAGAGAACAAAATTTCAAAAATATTTATTACTTAAATTGCAAATTTTGATGGATAGAATAAATTTTTAGCATTTTCAAAATAGAATTGTATGCTACACTTTATATAAATTTCTTCATAACACTATTTCATTAAATAAGTATATAATTGTATAATTGAATGTAACATATTTGTAGGTGATCAATCAAACTCCTAAAATTATTTTAAATAACATTTGAAATTAAATAAGATGTCGTGTACGAAGTACGGACAAAATGCTAGTTTTTTATAATAGGGAAACATTAGTATAATCCGTAAACATGAGTATATTAAATTATATTAAATTAAAATTTAAAAAATATTAAAAATAATGATTATATAAAAACATAATTGTAATATTAAATAAAATTTATTACATAATAAAAGAAACTCATGCATCGCACGGGCATTGAAAGTTTTTCGGTTTGATTTTCAGCACTGTCATCCTAATTATTAAAATAAATAGTAAAATAATATAATTAGTGATGATTAGGTGATTGCCTTTTATTAATTAAAAGAGGTTTACTTTTAATTTATTGATGATATTGCCTTTTATAAACACCTAAAATATCTTATCTTCCAATCAATAATATTTCTTTCTAAATAAAATACGTTAACTTTTAATTTAAAATATAATCTTACAAAAATTAATATATACCCAAAAATATAACACTATATCGTCTAATTACTAATAAAATATAATAGAAATCTATATATAAAGAATAATGACCGTTATATTTTTAGTAAAAATTCAGAACCGTTAGATCTAATGATTACATATATTATATGTTTAAATTAATTTACTAAAATTTCATGGTTCTAATTCTGTCAACGACATATTTTTTTTAAAATTTTATAATATAATTTTTAAACCACATAATTTTGCAATCATTAATGTATATCCAAAAATATTACACCATTTTACTATTAGATTTTTAGTAATTAATAAGAACCGTTAGATGTAATGATAAGGTATAATTTATGATTAAAGTACTTTACTATAAATTCAAGTTTCGAATCCCGTCAACGACATATTTAACTTAAAATTCTATAATATAAATTTTAAATCATGCATACCATTAACTAAATTTATAATAAATTATATTAAAATAATTTTACACAATAATAATTATATAAAAACATAATTATAGCATAAAATAAAATTTATAACATATTAAAAGAAACCCGTGCATTGCACGGGTTATAAGCTAGTACTATTATATTAAAATTTCGATTTTGGTTATCCGAATTAATAAAATAAATAGTAGAATAATGTAATTAATGGTAATTATTTGTTTACCTTTTTTATGTTTACTTTTAGTTGATATTACTTTTTATAAACACCTAAAAACATCAATTATGCTATATTTTCCAATAATCAATGTTTCTTTTCCAGATTAAATACATTACCTTTTAATTTAATATATAATTTTTCAATCATTAATTGAAAGTCATATGTTTACCCTATTTGTAAACATCGAGGATTCAACTCAACTTAAACAAGAATGTAATAGTAAATAGTATATACATACTGTCACAGGGATCTCAACTGCATAATTGTCAAGAGAAAGAAGACAAAGACAATCTACCGTTTTGAGGTATACTACACTTGAAGAAGTTCATTCAGATGATCAAGCGTCAGTGGAGTAATCAAGACATTGGATTCTATTTATAGTGACAAGAGGTTCCTACAGTGGCAGAATACAGATTAGAAAGGTTTAAAAAAGAGTGAAGAAAAGGATGACAAGAACCACAACTTTAAAGTCAATATATGAAGAACAATCATTGCGGTTAGTCACTCATGAACCAGACCGTGCATCGAGTGTCAATATTAAACAGTGGTTGTTCGTCATTAACTTCAATGGTTCAAGCTATCAAGACTGGTATAAAGGGAAAATCATTGTGCAAGCAACAGAAGTGCTAAACTAATTAACCACAATGATTTTGCTATCAAGACTGGCTCAGGAATGATCTTTGTGGAGGAACAAATTTTTCAAGACATAGAAGACCACAAAGGTTTATGTTATCAAGGAGGTATATTAATTTCTCTTAATTGATTAAGTCATTTGGTTGATTTATTTGATAAATTAATTCTATAAGAATTAATTTAATCTGTAAATTAATTAAAAGATTAATTAAGCTGGAATTAATATATATCAAAAGACTTTATATTAATTCTCCTTTAATTAAATTAAATTGGTTGGCTAATTTATTTTATAAATTAATTTAATCAGAATTGATTTATTCTTTATTAATTAATTAAATCAGAATTAGTATAAGTGTTAAAAGACTATCTAAATTGCTAAAAGTCCATTTAATTAATAGCCTGAAAAGTCTATTTAATTAAAAGTCTGAAAAGAATGATAGTCTGAAAAAGATAGTCCTGCAGTTCAAGGGTTAATACTACAAGTCTATTGATAGTCTGCAAGTGATAGTCTGTATATAGATAGTCTGTATACAAATAGTCTGTATATAGATAGTCTGTATACAAATAGTCTGTAAAGGGTTGAACTATTGTATGACTATTAGTCTGATAGTCATACCGATTGTCATACAGATTAGTTGATAGTCTGTATATCTTGGTTCTATCGATAGACATGCAGTTGAAGTGAAGATGATAGTCTGTATATAGATAGTCTGTATACAGATAATCTGAAAAGGATAGTCTACATTGCTGCATAGTCATACTGACAGTACTACAAGCCAAAGCTGGATAGTCATTTTGAAAGTCTGAAGTGACTCTGATAGTCATACCGATAGTCTTACAAGCTTGTGGATAGTCTGCAAAGCTCAAGTAGTCCTACCGATAGTCTGTTTTATTTAAAAGAAGAGGCAGAAGCTTATTGATTTTTTTTGTTTATATATAAACAAGGCGGCCACACAGACAGACAGACAATACACACATCTTCACTTCACTTTCTCTCCAAAACAAGACAGACCCAGGAGAGAAAAGAGATCAAGAGAAAGAGTTCCTTGAGCTTAATTTAATTCTTGTAAATTATTTCTAGCTTGTATCGTTAAATCTGAACAACTAGAAATAGTTTACTTGTACTATTGGAACTATCTAGCGGATTAAGTTCCTTAGAACTTATCTCTCGAATTGCTTTTAGCATTCGATCTTTTTATTACAAATATAGAAAAGTTCATGTCAAATTTTCTATAGAATTTGCAATAATTAGTTTGGTCATCAAACCTTGTAATTTGTACCCGTGTATTTAGACACACCCCACCAAGTTTAATATAATTTTATATTCAACTTGAAATATTGGTATTCGTTTTATTCCGCATCAATTTGTTCTTGATTTAATATTTTAAGAAAAGAGCAAAGTTGATAAAACGGTATAGTTTGTATTCAACCCCCCCTTCTACAAAGTATTTTGGACCTAACAATTGGCATCCGAGCCTTTTGATTGACGTACAAATCAAGATCCTTATTTTTGTGGTCCTCCAATTGGTTTTCGAGTTTGTTGACCCATACAGAAATCAAATCCTCTTATTTTCAAATTTTTTAACTTTCAAAAATTCAATTCTTGAGATTTTTGAACTTTAAATAATTTGAACTTAGTTTTGGATTCTTTAACTTTCAAAATTTTCAGTTTTGAGATTTTTGAATTTTAAATAATCTAAATTTATTTTCAAATTCTTTAACCTTTAAAAATTCTCAATTTATGATATTTATGATTTTTAAACAATATGAGTTTATTTTCAATTGTTAACTAACTTGAATTTATTCTCTAATTGTTTAACCTTTAAAAATTTTCATTTTATGATATTTTTGATTGTTAAATAATCTTAACTTATATTTGAATTTTTTATTTCTTGAAATGATTAATTCTTGGAAATTATTATTTTTAAACAACTTGAATTTATTTTCCAATTGTTTAATTCTCAAAATTTGTAATTCTTGATAATTTCAAATTTTAATTAACTTGAATTTATTTTCAGATTCTTTAACTCCCAAAAATTTTCATTTCTTGAGATTTTTTGATTCTTAATTAATTTGATTCTAATTTCAAATTTTAATTAATTTGAACTTACTTTCAGATTTTTTATTTGTCAAAAATTTTCAAGTCTTTGAAGTTTTTGAATTTTAAATATTTTGAATTTATTCTAAGCCAATGGTTCTAAGAAGATTGTTAGTTGAAGATTCCTCCGGATTGTCAAAGATGATTTGAATCTTGTGAAGAAGATGCATTTTTCAATGAAATTAATTTCTACCTATTGAAGAAAAATTTGTGGAAGCTCCTCAAAGTTATATCCATAGAATTCACTGGTTTTTCAGAAGCAGGAATGGAAGAGGTTTTAGTGGATAGAATTTTTCTCGAAGATTTGAATTAACTCTATTGATTCTGTGATATACAAACACTCAGTGGATTGCTCCAATGTAACATCTACTACACTTAGTGGATTGTATCAAGAAATATCTTTCAAGGAATCAACAGAGATTTTAGAACAATGGAATCAAGGAAGTTTGAGAATAAACTAGACTGCAAACATCTCAGTCATGAATTAATGATGGAACCTCGGAACATACAGGGAGAGTTACTAATTCAGAAAGAGTATTAATGCTACATCCAGGGATCAGGCCTATCTACTCCAAAACAGAAACTCTTCAAGTTATAGTTCAACTCAAGAGGTGGTTATAAGACTGAGATGGTGGAAAGAACAAGTCATGATAGTTGCAGTTATGAAAAGCTTTATGTGATAAGTAATTATCAAGGTGTGTAACATGGTACAGAATTCTGACAGGCAAGGATGAATAGGGATTCATTAAATGAGATGAAACAGAAGCATCAGCGCAGAACTTATCTTGCTGAAGGAAAGAGTTGGGATGGATCAGATGATGATGAGAAGAGCATAATTAATATCTTGCCTTCACAGCAATCTCTAAAGATGATTCACCTCATATGTCTCAGGTATCAATTCTTCGAACTAATGTATTATGTAATTCTCAGAAATTCAAAGCATGTTAAGATATTAGTTTTTAATTGTAATATCTTTGGTTAGAAGATCTTAATATGTGTATGAATATTTGATGAATTTGATTAATTGAAGTAGTGAATTAGAGCTGTTCCTTAGACAATATCTTTTAATTCTTAATTGTTATATGTTAAGCATATATGACCTCTGCTTAAGCTAGTTCCAGGATCCCCAGTAAAACAGATTTGTTTATTCATTCTGAATTGTTTGTTAAGGTTTAAAAAGTTTCAAAGATGGATTGATTACCTAGGTTGTTTGTAGAACATAAAGCTGTATCTAAAACTGACTTAGGTAATACAGACAATTAGTGGTTTATAACAACATCCTTGGACTGGTTAGAATTAATGATTACTTATTAATTCTTCTATTCCATGGTTTTAGAAAATTCTTGTATATAGGTTAACTGGATTTTCTAAATGCATTACATGTCATAGTTTGTACGTTTTAAATGTGTGATGGTTTGATTGCTATATGAATGCTATGTTTGTTGTTACCACTAATGCATACATGTCATAGTTTGCATGTTTTAAATGTGTGATGGTTTGTATGCTATATGTATGTCAAGTCTGTAGATTACCTCTATAAACAGAGATATCTCTAATCCATCTGGACCCAAGTAAATCTAGGTACCAAGAACTTTTTATCCATTTGTGAATGTCGGGCTTAACAGGTTAATCGATTATGCATTATTATTGATTTATTCAAATCATATCATCGAAGAAAGCCCTGCTATCAAATGTGAATGTGAAGACAGGCCAAGTGGTTTTCCCTTGGAGACAACAGCAAGGGTATGACCCAGGATCATGGCTATTCAATAGCTAGGTATGTTGTCAGTAATAAAGCATCTTTAGAAGATGAAGAGCCTACTATTGGAGGATTAAGGAAAGAGAACTTATCTGTAGCTGACATGGAATCTCAGTCAAAGGTGAAGTCAACAAGGTCAAATCTAAAACTTCATCAGACAAGAGTTCAGCTATGACATAAGAAGCTCTCACACCTGAATGTCAAATCAAAAGATTCTTTCCTGGAAATCGAATCAGTAAAGGAGACTACCTCATCTGGAATTAAAGCAAAATGAAATTATGAGGCATGTCATAAAAGGAAGTCGAAGAAGCATCACACAGAAGTTCTACATCAAAGAAAAATATACTTTAGTGGTGATGATCGATGACTTCTTTCAACAAACAAGTTGTTGTTCAGACAATCTGAAGACAAGACATCACTGATGGTGATTGATCATATTTAGAAGATCGGCAAGAAGAAAAACTGACTATGACAACTTGGAGACCAGATTACAGGACCTATCAATTAGTGTTCTGGATGATTTCTGCACCTTCAAGAGTATTAATGCTGAAGCAATCAATAGTTTACTACTGACATGATTCAACCCTAATCAGTAAGAAATATAGGAAGACCCCACAAGTTATGAAGGAAATTGTTTGCAATGTTAAATGAAAGTGAGCATTTTGGCAATCAGCTAATGCTCAAGAGTATAATTTCCTTGGTTACTCAATGGAGTCTACAGCCTACAGGGTGATTGTTATTAATCAATAGAAGGTGATTGAAAGTCTTAGTGATGTTCAACAACTTTTAGCTCCCAGCTATCAATGGTGATGATTATTCAGATCCAACAAATGTGAAACATAGAGAATCATCATGTAAACCCAACAGCAACTTAGGGGGAGCAATAGAAGGATCAACTAGTCAACTCAACACCATATTGAAAATCAAAGGACACTATGAGAACATGTCTGCCAAGACAAAGAGTGTTGACTCAATTAACTCTTTGTCTTAGTTCTTAGTGTTCCTAATGGTGGAAGTAAAAGACTAACAAGAGCTTCAAGTACCTATGATTATTTTTTTTGATTCTCTTTCAATAGAAACTAAGAAAGCTACAATGGCTCTGAAAGATCCAGATTGAGTGATTGCAATGCAAGATGATCTCAATCAGTATAAAAGGCAGATTATAGGGAAGCTGGTATCCAGACCAAACAACAAGGCTGTAATTGGTACAAGGATAACCAGAAGTCTAACTGGATGATGTCAAGGCATTGTTATGAGGGACAAGGCCAAACTGGATGCTAAGTTACAATTTGATCAAATGGTATATCTGACAAGAAGCACCAGTGACAAGACTTGAGGATATCAGGCACCTGCTGCACATTCATGATTATAATGGACATCTGGACCTACTGAATCTGGATGCTTGAGGAATGTGAACAAGTGCACTCCTGGTTTTTGAGATAATGGAAGATCTCTACAGGTTAGTATGAACTTGTATCGTCACTCAAGCAAGCATGGAAGACATGGTATGACATCCTAACTATAATTTAACATTTGATATCAATATTTAACCATTGATATCTTTTAAAAATTGGTGTCATATTTATAGAACTCTCTACATCTTAAGGCACAAACATAAATGATATATATGTGCAATGATATTTTGATTATATTATATGTTGGTCTATTAATTGTATATTGGTATCAAGATATTTCCTGTTTTGATGTTGGTAAAGTTGCAATTCTTTTGAGTTACTTTAGTAAGCTAAAAGAATGATGACAATAAAAGTAAGTCAAGGATCTTTTGTTTCTGTTCAGAAGATTATAGACCTATCAAGACTCTCTGCCAACACACCACTATAGTTGGCTTTTGACCTATTAGTTTGGACCTAACAAGTTGGTAATCAAAAATCTTAAGCTGGACCCAAATCTGAGGAAATGGTACCCTAGAGATATTTGACCCAACAAGTTTAGGATCTACTAATTAGGACCTAATCAGGCTATAGAGGAATCATCAACTCATTATCTTATTCAATTGCTAATAGATCACTTACACACATATTATATTCTCAATATGCAAATGTGCAAGACCCCAAGTGGAACCTAGAGAATCTATCCTTGTAGTTATTACAATTGATTTTCAGATTTCTTAAGTTGGACCCAAATCCGCGGAGATGGTACCCTAGAGACATCAGTTCTGACATGTTTTGCTGCATAGAGACAGATCAAATGAGTTGTACGAAAGCAGGAGAACACAAAGAATCAAATTCATCTCCAACAACTCTGTGGAACACTCAAGGACTAAGCATCTTGCATAAGGTATCAATTATTTCCAGAGAATGTCTTTAATTAAGATTAACTTGCAGACATGTTTGCTAAATCACTTGATGAAATTAATTTTTCAAGACTAGTTTTTAAACTTGGGATTTTATTAATGCTATATGATTTATAAATCCCATCTGTTAAGTAATTCTTAAGTAAGTTCATAAGTATTCAATTGTCCGTATTGAATGGACTTGTGATCTTACTATAAATAATTCTTAAATGAGTTTACAAGTATTCAATTGTCAGTATTGAAAGGACTTGTGAATTCATTGTAAGCAATTCATAAATGAGTTCATAACTATTCAATTATCCGTACTGAAAGGACTTGTGAACTTATTTACATCCAGACCTCACGTTGAGAATTATCTGTTGAATGATTGCCATGCGTATAATTGCAATATATTTCAGTGGTGATTATTTAAGGATAATTTAAATACTTAAATGCTAAAATCTAACTCATAGAGATTTAGTATTTATTTATTTAATTATTTACTTTGATTAATATGAGTTATAGAACCTGAAGCAATTCAATTTTGTATTTGCTCTGTACCTCATATTTATTAAAATAAATATACAACATAACTAATTTGGACCTAATATGTGTTGGTCTTCAATTAGTTGTGAGATGTTAATTCTAGTGAATTTATCATGCTCCATTTTTAGAAATTCACTATAATTAATATCATGGTTCTAACAATTGGTTGTATTGAAGTTTTGACTTATATCAGTTAATGATATTTAGTTAGAATTCTATTTACTAACTAATTGTGAGATGTATTGGTATGAGTGAAATTACTTAGAACTCCTCTAAGTAATCTATGTTGTATCTTTTGAAATTCACTCATACTAATATACAAGGTGTGAAAATTTTCTAAGTGAAAATTTACTTGGAATAATTTTTATGCTTATTTGCAAGTTTCTAATCACTTTGATAATAAATGGTATATACAATGGATCAAGGTGTATTGGACTTAGAATATCTTTTCTAATATTGCAGACAAGACAACTTTGGTAATCGAGTCTTATTTACTGAACCAAGTTTGTCTATAACTAGCAGTTGTTAGGAGTTAACAATTGTTATTATCGAGGAGTTGCCTTGAAGTCATAAGTTTGAATTGTTACATCTAAAGAACTTGTGTATTTCTTGTCAACCAGTTCCTCGTACTTATGAATATCAGTGAATGATAATCATAAGTAGTTAGATACTAATATTCATTATGTCAATTGGTATTCAATGTAACAATTCAATCTTCACTGAATTGAATTTATCAAATAATTGGTATCATTGAATATTTAGTATTTAACAATGATTATTTTTATCCTAGTTAAATTATGATGTGAAGCAATTCAATGGTTTGTTTACTCATAATTTAATTTTGGTAAAGTAATCATAAACACAATTACTTGCATTCTAAAGTGTTTGATAAATACTAACAGTTGGTATCAAATATTGAATATTTGTTTACTAACAATTGCTGGTTGCTCTGATACTTTATTGTAAACTAATTGTGATATATATATATTAGATCGGATGATATTACCTAGAATTAATTCTAAGTAAACAGTGTCTTTTCTATGAATCATTAGTGTTAGTATATATTACGGTGTTCAACTTTCTAAGTAAGTGAGACTTAAAGTTACATTCGGTCTCCTATCATATTTTAAAGTGGTGAGAATTTTCAAAATTGAAATCTCTAATTTTGGTTATACACCACTTTATATACATGATAGTTATTAAAATATTTTTACATCCATCAGACGATTACTTAGTTTATGTTGTGCTAAGTAATGCAGCGCCAAGGGAGAGACATTGGTTATCTGTACTTATGTACTTGGTAATCTTTGTTACCTAAACTACATTCGGTGCTTGTATGAGTCTTTTCACTAAGTTTTGTGTTAAAGTTCTCTATACATTATAAGCACTTAAAGTAAATCTTTCTTTCTAAATTACTGCGAAGTCAAGAGTTTGTGTTTTTTAAAAATAAAATGACCTAGTTTTCATTAAAAGACATTATAATACATTGTTTTATGCATACATACAGACTCTTGCACATTAACAGTTTTTAAAAGAAAACTCAATTTTCTGCAGTTGTGATTGCTTATGTTGTAAAACTTTTTGAAGTCACAGCTGTACATCATTTCTCTCACATGATATAATGCATATGTTTTAACTCAATGTTCTGGTATGATGTAAATGCATTCTATCTCTATATTGCTCTACTGCTATGTGATGCAGGTTCAACTCCTAGTGGAAGATTTCTCACATTGAAAGTCACGAGGTTGTAAACCCAACAACTTCTATCCCGGACTATAAATCCAAATCTAAACACATCCTAACTTACCCCTAAAAGGAAGTAACCTATTAGACTAGAGGTCAATAAAGGAGTAACTGCACTTGATGCAGCAAATAAGGATGTGAGGGATAGTAAACCCACAGCTCTACCTCTCAAGGAGAATAAATGTATATAACTTGAGGTATCTGTAAGCTCGCCTGCATTCTCCCAAAAGGATGCAGAGCTAAAAATGGCACTAAAGCAGTCTTTGGATTCATTCTCTCAAAAGGATGAGTCTATTGAAATTTGCCTGTCGGCCAGGGCATCTGTTGGTAAGTCACTACTTCATACACAAGACTAAAATACTTCCTATGCACACAGTGAGATTGCACACACTAAGGACGAATTGACAGAAACAACTAATACTCCAACCATTTTACGGTTAGGATTATAAGTTGAAGGTTCCTCAAAGAACCAAGAGTCTTCACAGACCTCGAGAGAAGGCTGTGATCCCTAATGCAAAATCCTTCAGGATTACTGTCTAACTCCCCAGTGGGAACATCTCTAGATCCTGCGGGTATAGGGTCCGACATAGGTGCGGATCGGCAACTTGTTGACTATGATTCAGATTCACCTGATGAGTTAAACAAAGAGATGTCTTCACCGACATTAGAAGGAAACATGATTTTAATTCTAAGTTTTGATTTCATTGTTTACTTTCTCAGAATTCAATTCTGAAACCCACAAAAAGGGAAAATTTTATCAACTTGTAGATTATGACTCAGATTCGTCTGACGAGTCCAACGAGGATTTGGGATTTGCGAACTCCCATTGCACCACCACTGACCTCTCTTGAAGGGGCTAGGGTGATTTTCCTTGCAGGTACACACGGATGTTGGAGTTATGAGAGATAAGAGTGATACACTAGTGAGCATGAGTGTAAACACTTGAGAGATGAGAAATGAGATTCACTCATTGTGATAGTGATATGAATGGAGAGAAGAGTGAAACACTTGTGAGGTACACGAAACAGAATCACACACTCACAGTGAGGAAGAAAGAGAAACACCAAATCCCATTCTCTATTCCCCAAACATGGTTCTTAATGCTATATTCTTAGAACCTTACAACAGTTGGGAGATATAAGGAAATTGTCGGGAGATTTGGTTGTCAGGATGATCGACAGTGAAGCCATATTCTATAATATCTAAAGGGCAAAGTTGATCAGTCTACATACTTCTATTCTGGAAGTCTTCATGAAAAATCCCTCAACACAAGCAAAGCTTCTTTACTTTATTCCAGCAGTCAATGTTAGATGTATGAAGAATCTGTTGTACTAAAGGTAAGAGGTGAGTTATAATTGAAAATGTGGTATCATCTAATTTACATTTGGATGTTTGCTATAATAGAATGCTTGGAGGATTACTCAACTAAGGGGGAGAGATATATTGAAGAAGATATACTCAAAGATTACCTTAGTAAGAGATACTCATCTAAGGGGGACATTATAATCTTATCTTAGTGAGGGGGAGATTTTCTATCTAAGGGGGAGAGATATGAAAAAGGACATACCTTAGAAAGGGGGAGTATTTACCTTATTGTCAGGGGAGATAGATTTGTTTTTCGCCTTGTCAGGGGGAGATGAAAAGTTTTCACCGTTATAAGGAGGAGACATATCACCTTAGGTAGGGAGACATAAGGAAAGGAGAGAAGTATGAAACGACAAAGAAGAATTCTTCAGTATGTGGTTGACAAGTCATATTCTTTACCACTGAAGAATTTCCAAGTATCTGCTAATAATGTTCAATGTTAGATGTAAAGGGTTATCAGGCAGATATGTCAAGAAATGAAGATGAGTTACTTAATGAAGATCTGTTTAGTTCTAGAGGAACAGTCATCTATCATTTCATCTACTGAGACTCTGGAAATGTTATATCTAAACCAGAAATTTTTTTTAATGTATTATTTACTATAGTTCTTTAATGCTTTATCTTCTTCTTGTTTGTACTTGAGTTATCCTCTAGGATTTGTATGTTAATGTTTAACAAAAAAATAGGGGGAGATTGAAAGTCATATGTTTACCCTATTTGTAAACATCGAGGATTCAACTCAACTTAAATAAGAATATAATAGTAAATAGTATATACATACTGTCACAGGGATCTCAAATGCATAACTGTCAAGAGAAAGAAGACAAAGACAATCTACCGTTTTGAGGTATACTACACTTGAAGAAGTTCATTCAGATGATCAAGCGTCAGTGGAGTAATCAAGACAGTGGATTCTATTTATAGTGACAAGAGGTTCCTACAGTGGCAGAATACAGATTAGAAAGGTTTAAAAAAGAGTGAAGAAAAGGATGACAGGAACCACAACTTTAAAGTCAATATATGAAGAATAGTCATTGCGGTTAGTCACTCATGAACCAGACCGTGCATCGAGTGTCAATATTAAACAGTGGTTGTTCGTCATTAACTTCAGTGGTTCAAGCTATCAAGACTAGTATAAAGGGAAAATCATTGTGCAAGCAACAGAAGTGCTAAACTAATTAACCACAATGATTTTGCTATCAAGACTGGCTCAGGAATGATCTTTGTGGAGGAACAAATTTTTCAAGACAGAGAAGACCACAAAGGTTTATGCTATCAAGGAGGTATATTAATTTCTCTTAATTGATTAAGTCATTTGGTTGATTTATTTGATAAATTAATTCTATCAGAATTAATTTATTCTGTAAATTAATTAAAAGATTAATTAAGTTGGAATTAATATATATCACAAGACTTTATATTAATTCTCCTTTAATTAAATTAAATTGGTTGGCTAATTTATTTTATAAATTAATTCAATCAGAATTGATTTATTCTTTAAATTACTCAATTAATTAATTAAATCAGAATTAGTATAAGTGTTAAAAGACTATCTAAATTGCTAAAAGTCTATTTAATTAATAGTCTGAAAAGTCTATTTAATTGATAGTCTGAAATGAATGATAGTCTGAAAAAGATAGTCCTGCAGTTCAAGGGTTAATACTACAAGTCTATTGATAGTCTGCAAGTGATAGTCTGTATATAGATAGTCTGTAAAGGGTTGAACTATTGTATGACTATTAGTCTGATAGTCATACCGATTGTCATACAGATTAGTTGATAGTCTGTATATCTTGGTTCTATCGATAGACATGTAGTTGAAGTGAAGATGATAGTCTGTATATAGATAGTCTGTATACAGATAGTCTGAAAAGGATAGTCTACATTGCTGCATAGTCATACCGACAGTACTACAAGCCAAAGCTGGATAGTCATTTTGAAAGTCTGAAGTGACTCTGATAGTCATACCGATAGTCCTACAAGCTTGTGGATAGTCTGCAAAGCTCAAGTAGTCCTACCGATAGTTTGTTTTAGTTAAAAGAAGAGGCAGAAGCTTATTGATTTTTTTGTTTATATATAAACAAGGCGGCCACACAGACAGACAGACAATACACACATCTGTACTTCACTATCTCTCCAAAACAAGACAAACCCGGGAGAGAATAGAGATCAAGAGAAAGAGTTCCTTGAGCTTAATTTAACTCTTGTTAATTATTTCCAGCTTGTATCATTAAATCTGAACCACTTGAAATAGTTTACTTGTACTATTGGAACTATCTAGCGGATTAAGTTCCCTAAGATGCTTTTGAGATTTTTGAGGATATTACTTCGAATAACTGTCGGGCCTATTAAAGAACAAGTTCCAAGAAAGTAGCTGGTTTGCATGAAGTTGATCCTTTAACATCTTTTTCAGCTCAAATGGTGTCTCAGTTTGAAGCTTTGAATAAAAAGCTTGAGTCTTTATCAGTAAATAGACATCAACCAGTTCATCATGCTCACCAAGTTCAGAATGTTCGTATGTTTTGTGATACGTGTGGGGAAGGACATCCAACTCAACAATGTCCATTGATCTATCATGATGCATCACAATGTAATATAGTGAACTATGTGGGGAATCCAAGTAACTTGCAAAACAATCCTTACTCCAGTACTTACATTCCTGGTTGGAGGAATAATCCCAACTTTTCATGGAACAACAATGCAAGCTCAAATATGGCATACAAGCCTAATGCACCACCAGGTTTTCAGCAGCAACCAAGGCAACAGGAAATGGAAAAGAAGCCGACAACTGAAGATCTTCTTCTCCAATACATGCAAGAAATAGATGCGTTGATTCGAAGCCAAAATGCATCTATGAGAGCTTTAGAGATGCAAGTGGGGCAATTGGCTAGTGCTATGAATAATCGTCCTCAAGGTTCATTGCCTAGTGACACCGAGCCAAATCCAAAGAATGATAAAAAAGAGTATTGCAAAGTAATAACTTTAAGAAGTGGTAAGGAGATTGTGGGAAACACAAAGAAAGCTATGAAGAGGTTATAAAGGAATTGAGTCTAATGAAGAGCCTCAAAAGTTGGTACATGAAGAATCCAGAAAAGATCAGCAAAGACCAGTTAAAGAACCAACACCAAAGAAGCCTGTTTATCCGCCTCCTCCATATCCTCAATGCTTGTGGAAACAAAAGCAAGAAAAGCAATTTCAGAAATTTATGGATGTCTTCAAGAAATTGTCAATTAATATTCCTTTTACTGAAGCATTGGAGCAGATGCCGAGTTATGTGAAGTTTATGAGGGGCATTCTTTCAAGAAAGAGAAGGTTGGAAGAATTTGAAACAGTGGCATTGATTAAGGAGTGTAGTTCTATTTTGCAGAAGAAGTTACCAACAAAGCTCAAGGATCCTGGGAGTTTCACTATTCCATGCACTATTGGCACACAAAATTTTGGGAGAGCTCTGTGTGATTTGGGAGCCAGCGTGAATTTAATGCCTTTGTCTATTTTTATGAAGCTTGGAGTTGGAGAGGTAAAGCCTACTTCGGTAAGGTTGCAACTTGCAGACATATCATAGGCATATCCAAGGGAAATAGTGGAAGACGTTCTTATGAAGGTTGATAAATTTATATTTCCTACGGATTTTATTGTGTTTGATATGGAGGAAGACAAGGAAATTCCTCTGCTATTTGGAAGACCATTCTTAGCCACAGGAAGGACCCTTTTTGATGGTTAAAAAGGGGATCTAACTATGTGGGTCCAAGATGATCATGTAACCTTTAATGTGTTTGCTCCTATGAAGTTTTCAGATTATCAAGAAAGGTGCTTTTATGTGAGATCACTTGCTGATGAAATTGATACGCACATGCTTGAGCATAACACTAGTGATCCCCTCGAGTTGTCTTTCCAAGAAGTAACAAGTGATTTAAATCGTAAAAGAGAGTTTAATTATGAATCAGATACATTGCCTAGTATTCAAAAATTTTCTGAGAACTCTAAATCAGTTAAGACGCGCTCTGATTAGTGGGTTTTATATCCACTTGGAGCCTTCCATATCGGCTTAAATTGATTGTTTTGGACTCAAGTTTGTTGTAGTTTTGATGTGTTTTGCTTAGTTGTGCAGATTTACGAGAATGTTGATTAAGGTTGATGCTTCTATCGTGTTTGGAGGATTAATTGATTTAAATTCGGATTTTTCGGGAAGGTTGCGCAGTCTACACTGTTTTGGCCATATCTGGAGTTCTAGAAGTCCGTTTTCAGTGATCTTACAGCTCACGCGAAGCTTGGGAGATTTTCTACAACCTTAGGAAGAAATCAGGTGCTGGAGACGTGCTGAATTAATTCGCGCGCGTGTTCTATGAGAAGCAAAGAAGAAAAATTCCAGTTTTGCCCTTTTTCTATTTATAATTGAATTTTAGGAAGTTTCTTGCACCTAAATTGAATTCTAATTGTATTTTAGGATGTTTCCTTGCTGGGCAAGATTTCTAGAGTCTATATAAACACTTCTAGGGATACATTGTAAGGGATCCGGGACACACAATTTTTACATACTTCTTAATATTAAAAGCTAGGGTTTTATTTTATTCTCTTCATCTTTGCAAGCTCAATTTAATTCTTGGATTTAATTGTTCTTCATTATTCAAAGATTTAAGGTATTTCTTATCTTCTCCTTATTAATTACATGTTTATTATGGTTTTCTTGATTATCATTGTTAGTTTTAATCCTAGAATGAGTGAGTAATTTAATTCTAGGGTATCAAGGGGAGCCATGTTTGCACCATGATTTGGGTTTAATTTGATTAGTAGATTGATGGGTAAAGAGTAATTCTAATTTATATGTTCTAATTCTTAATTTGTGTAATTGCGCAATATCACGGATTAATTGATTGCAATAGGAGTAATAGATCGAAAGATTTTACTACTAGAGGCTTACATACAATTAGCGGAATTGAAGGTGAGTGTGAAAGCATCATTAGATATTCTGAGAGTGTTAATGCTTGAAAAAGATTAACCATTGCTTTAATTACTTAACCCCATTAAAAAGCTATACCTTTGTGATTTGTTTGGTGTAAGCATGGTGAACCTGAATTGCCCTAGATCCCTTAATTAATTGATTTAAAACCTTTGTTAAATTTGTTTTAGTAGTTAATAAAATCCTCTAATAATCGTTTGTGACTAGAAACAATTAATAATAATTGAATTGAAACTGAAACTGTCTCCTTGAGGAATCGACCCGTATTTGCTAGTATCTACTACAATTGATACCGTGCGCTTGCGGTTAGACATAATTTTACACATCAAGTTTTTGGCGCCGCTGCCGGGGAGACGCCTAGTTTCTATAATTTTAGTTCGATTGTTTTATATTGTTTCTCTTGTCTCTTTGGAACTCTTGTTCCAACTGAGACCGATCTTACTGCTTTTCCTTGTTTAGTTGTTGATGCCCAGGACCAGGTCTCAAACGAAAGAAGATCAAGCGAAAGAGGATACAACTCCTCTTAGTCCAGATTCTAAACTTTCTTGTCAACAATACATAGATCTACAAAGGAAAGAGAAGCAACAAGAGCTACCTGAACCAAAGATTGAGATGGCGGACCCTCCCAAATCTTTGAAGAACTACTCACAGCCCTCTCCGAGTGGGGTACCTACTGGCCTTGCTATGCCAGCGATTCAAGCAGCAAATTTCGAGATCAAGCCTGCTTTGCTCACTATAATCCAACAGAATCAATTTGCTGGGCTTGCCTCTGAAGACCCTACAAATCATCTGCAACTGTTTCAACAGCTCTGTTCTACAATTAAACAAAAGGGAGTCACTCCAGACCAGTTGAAAGTCATGTTGTTCGGTTTCTCTCTTCGTGACAAAGCTCAAAAATGGTTGAATGATATTGACCTGACCGAGTGGGATAAGATTGCTCAGGCTTTCTTAACTGAGTTCTTCCCTCCTAACAGAACCGACGATTTGATCGACAAGATGATGGGTTTTAAGCAAGATTATGGCGAATCTCTTCGGGATGCTTGGGACAGATTCAAGGACTATCAACGTGCATGCCCTCACCATGGTCTTGAGAAGTGGTTTCTGCTTAAACGCTTCTACAATGGTCTTGATCCTGAAACAAAAGGGATGGTTGATAACGCTGCAGGTGGCGTGTTTTTAGACAAAGGAGTTGATGATGCACATGCTTTTCTTTCCAATTTGGCTGCCAATCACTTCAGTAATCCGAGAGCAGCCAAGAAAGCGGGTAAACTTGAAGTGGATGCTTACTCTCTATTATCATCTCAACTAGCTGCATTAACTCAGGAGATCCACTCATTGAAGACATCTCAGCCCTCTACTCAACCTATGAGTATCAATGCATTATCATCCATGGCTCCTATGAATAATCTTGTTTGTGAAGTCTGTGGCATCCTAGGCCACTATGGTA
Organism: Saposhnikovia divaricata; assembly: GCA_036435485.1. NCBI lineage: Eukaryota > Viridiplantae > Streptophyta > Magnoliopsida > Apiales > Apiaceae > Saposhnikovia > Saposhnikovia divaricata. The sequence continues at coordinate 125,822,652 of CM071598.1, forward strand.
ACGATTGCCAGAACCATGCTCAAAATTCATAACATTTTCAGATGGAGCAAGCAAATGTTTTTCAACAGAGGCAGCAGTACAATCCTTACTCCAACAGTTACAATCCTGGTTGGAAAGATCATCCGAACTTCCCATATAGGAACAATAATGCTCAGAGTTTAAATGTTCCTAATCAGAAGCAGCAATATCAGCAGTCGTATCAGCCTCCTCCACAACAACAGTATAGGCCTCATCAAGGACCTATGAATCCCCCTGGATTCCAAAGGCCTCCTCAGAATTATGCTCCTCAAGCAAATCAAGCTGCACAGGCTAATAATCAAGGTGATATGATGAAGATATTGTTACAAATGCAAACAAAGATGAACCAGATGGAGATACATAATAAGATGCTAGAAACTCAGATTGCTCAAATGGCTAGTTCTTCCTCTACAAGGCAACAAGGCTCTCTACCAGCACAACCAACTCAGCCAAAGGAAAATGTGAATGCCATTGCTCTTAGGAGTGGTCGTACATATGATGCTCCTCCAATGCCTATTGACGATGTTCCTACTGAGAAAGAAAAAGAGGATTCTGAGGAAGACAAGGTAGAGAACGTCGTTGAAGATGCAAACGAAGGTGAAACTGAGGAAAGCAAGAAAAAGGACAAAGAGAAGATTGCAGTTACTCCTCCACCATTTGTGCCAAAGCTCCCATTCCCTAGCAGGATGAACAGAACTAAGGTGGACCAGCAGTTTGGTAAATTCATGACACTTGTCAAGAATCTTGAGGTAACAGTTCCTTTCACTGATTTAATTTCTCAAGTTCCATCATATGCAAAGTTTCTTAAGGATATTCTCACTAAGAAGAGGTCTTTTGGTGAGGTGGAGACAGTAGCTTTTACTGAAGAGTGTAGTGCTGTTTTACAGAATAAGTCTCCACCTAAGCTTAAAGATCCTGGTAGTTTTTCAATCCCGTGTCATTTAGGTGCATTGTTCATTGATAAAGCTTTATGTGATTTAAGCGCTAGCGTCTCAGTCATGCCTCTCTCGATTTTTCAAAAACTAAATATGGGAGAATTAAAATGTACACAGATGACTTTGCAAATGGCAGACCGTTCGATAAAATATCCCCTTGGAATTTTAGAGGATGTGCCTGTTAGGGTTGGAAAATTTTATATTCCTGTAGACTTTGTAGTTCTAGATATGGAAGAGGACAGCCAAATACTTATTATTTTGGGTAGACCATTTCTCTGTACTGCAGGTGCTGTTATTGATGTTAAAAGTGGGACTCTCACATTGAGTGTTGGTGATGATAAAATTACTTTTACTCTAACCTCTGCTCTTAAATCCCCTTTGCTTGAGAATACTTGCTGCAGGATTGATGTTATAGATGGAATTGTCCGAGATGAGACGCCTCAGATTCTATTGAATGATGCATTAGAAGCAGTGCTCATGCTTGAAGCATACGAAGGAGAAGGACATGCTGAAGTCGATTCATTTATTCTTGAGTTGGATGGTGCAGCTGATCCAAATTTTGAGGTAACCAACACTATCACTTCTTGTAGTGAACCTCAGGTAAAAAAGTTAGAGCTAAAGTCTTTGCCACCTAATCTGAAATATGTGTTTCTTGATGAAGAAACAACTTGTCCTGTGATTGTTAGCTCTAGTCTTGATGATAACCAGGTTTTTAAGCTTCTTACTGTTTTGCGTGCGCATAGAAAAGCTATTGGGTATAGTATTGATGATCTTACAGGGATTAGCCCAGACTTTTGCATGCATAGAATTCACTTAGATGATGACCATAAGCCTTGCATACAGGGACAACGCCGCTTGAACCCTAACATGCAAGAGATTGTTAAAAAAGAAGTTTTGAAATTGTTAGATGCGGGCATCATTTACCCGATTTCTGATTCTAAATGGGTAAGCCCAGTTCAGGTAGTCCCTAAGAAAGGAGGAACAACGGTAATTAAGAATGATAAAGATGAATTAATTCCCACTCGAATTGTCACCGGATGGCGAATGTGCATTGATTACCGTAAGTTAAACACTGCTACTAGAAAAGACCATTACCCTCTCCCTTTCATTGATTAGATGTTAGAAAGACTTGCTAAGCATAAGTACTTTTGCTATTTAGACGGATATTCAGGGTTCTTTCAGATCCCTATACATCCTGATGACCAAGAAAAGACTACATTTACTTGCCCATATGGTACCTTTGCATATCGTAGAGTGCCTTTTGGTTTGTGCAATGCCCCTGCTACTTTTCAGCGTTGCATGACTGCCATATTTTCTGATTTCATAGAGTCTATCATGGAAGTATTTGTGGATGATTTCAGTGTTTATGGGTCTGATTTTGATGTATGTCTGCATAATCTTTCTAAAGTACTTAAACGTTGTGAAGAGGTGAATTTGGTTTTGAATTGGGAAAAGTGCCACTTCATGGTCAATGAAGGAGTGGTACTTGGCCACTTGATTTCTGAACGTGGCATCCAGGTTGACAAAGCAAAAATTGAGGTGATTAAGAAACTTCCTCCTCCTGTTAATGTCAAGGGAGTGAGGAGTTTCCTTGGTCATGCGGGTTTTTATCGTCGTTTTATAAAAGATTTTTCAAAAATTGCAAAACCCCTCACTCAATTATTGCTTAAGGATGCCACCTTTGTGTTTACTGATGCTTGTTTGGAGTCTTTTAACAGGATTAAGGAAGCTTTGATAAGTGCACCAATCATTCAACCTCCAGATTGGAATCTTCCATTTGAAATCATGTGTGATGCAAGTGATTATGCAGTTGGAGCAGTTCTCGGTCAAAGGAAAGACAAGGTATTGCACGCTATCTACTATGCAAGTAAAACCTTGGATGAAGCTCAAGTCAATTATGCTACGACCGAGAAGGAACTTCTAATTGTGGTCTACGCTCTTGACAAATTCCGAGCCTATCTCATTGGCTCCAAAGTCATTGTTCACACTGATCATTCGGCACTTAAGTATCTGTTGGCGAAGAAAGAAGCAAAGCCAAGGCTTATTCGTTGGATTCTCTTACTTCAAGAGTTTGACTTGGAAATCAAAGACAAGAAGGGTGCTGAGAATGTAGTTGCGGATCATCTCTCACGGTTGCGTTTCAAATCTGATATTGCGTCAAGTACTCCTATTGACGATTCTTTTCCAGATGATCACCTGTTTTCGGTTGCTACTCAAACTCCATGGTATGCAGATTTTGCAAATTTCTGTGTTAGTGGATCTCACCCTCCAGAATTGACTTATCAGCAAAGAAAGAGGTTTTATCACGATGCTAAACAATATTTTTGGGATGACCCTTTCTTGTATCGAAAGTGTGCTGATGGAATCTTTCGTAGATGTGTTCCTGAGTTCGAAGTACATGACATTCTCAAGCATTGTCATTCTCTCGCATGTGGAGGCCACCATGGTCCTTCCAAAACCGCTGCTAAAGTACTTCAATCTGGTTTCTTTTGGCCGTGTCTATTTAAGGATGCTCGTGCTTTCTGTTTGGCGTGTGATGCATGTCAAAGGACGGGTAATATTTCTAAACGCCATGAGATGCCTCAAACCGGTATTCTTGAGGTTGAGATATTTGACGTATGGGGTGTTGATTTTATGGGACCTTTCCCAAGTTCTTGTGGGATGAGATACATCTTAGTTGCTGTCGATTATGTGTCCAAGTGGGTTGAAGCAGTTGGATCGGTAACCAATAATTCCAAGGTAGTTATGAAGCTTTTCAAGAATATTATCTTCCCACGTTTTGGAGTTCCTAGAACAGTGATAAGTGATGGTGGTTCTCATTTTCGCCATCGACAGTTTGAAACTTTGTTGAAGAAATATGGCGTTACTCACAAGGTTGCTCTTGCATATCACCCTCAAATAAGTGGCCAAGTGGAAGTTTCTAACCGCCAAATCAAAAGCATTTTGGAGAAAATGGTTGCAAAGTAAAGGAAAGATTGGTACTTGAAGTTAGATGATGCTTTGTGGGCTTATCGGACGGCATATAAAACACCTATAGGAACCACTCCCTATCGGTTGGTCTATGGTAAAGCATGTCACTTGACAGTGGAATTGGAACATCGCGCTTTTTGGGCTATAAAAGAACTCAACATGGATTTGAAGGCTGCGGGGCAAGCGAGACTTCTTCAACTTAATGAGTTAGATGAGCTTCGTTTTGATGCTTATGACAACTCTCGGCTTTACAAGGAGAGAACGAAGAAGATGCATGACAAGATGATTCAGAGAAGAGATTTTCAGGTTGGTGACAAGGTGTTGTTGTTCAATTCCAGACTTCGACTTTTTCCGGGAAAGCTCAAATCAAGATGGTCCGGACCTTTTACTGTCACCGAAGTCAAGTTTTATGGTGCTCTCGAAATTATGGGACGAGATGGAACAAAATTTAAGGTCAACGGTCAACGCCTTAAATTATATGTGGATGGTGCATTAGTAGGGAAGATGGAAGTGATTTATCTTGACAAACCCTCCATGGAGATCTGAACCAGCTCAGTCAAGCTATTGACGTTAAAGAAGCGCTTCTTGGGAGGCAACCCAAGCATTGTTGTATACTAGTATGTTTTCTACTTTCCCTCATATTTACTTCCATTCAATGGGGACATTGAAGTTTTTAAGTTTGGGGGTGGTTTGAGGGATAAGTAGTGTATATAGTTGTGATTTTGAGTTATTGTGTTCATGTAGGATTTCATGCTTTGCATATTAGTATTAGTAAATTATGCATTTATGTTAGTGATATCTACGTTGGTTTCATATAGGACATTCTGTTTTTATGTTCGTATATCATGTGAGTTCATAATAGTTTGCATTTGCACCCATGCTTGATAAGAATTTTTTGTTGTTGACGCTTTTGTTGAGAAGTGATATGCTTTGTTCTTGTGCACACACATACACTAGTAAGTTGAAACTAGTAGACTTATTGAATGTTGTAAGTAATTAGAAGGACATGAATATGTGTAAGATGATTTAGTTTTCAGGCTTTGAATACAAGTAGGTGCATTAGAGAGATTTTTGCTTGGGATTGAGTATGTTTTTCCACCAAGTGAGATTTTGAGCCATATTGCATATTTGTTGCAAATTATTCGTTTGCTTGAGTGTCCACGGATTGTTTGCATTGCTAGTAGTTGTTTGAGGTCTTTCTTGAAACGCATGACATTATTTGACGATTAAAATGATAAAGGCATTAGGATTAACCGCATATTTTCCCATATTATCATACCATGTTTACATGATCAATTAGTTAACCCGTTGAGCTTAATCCTATTTTTTTGGTGACATACCACATTACTTGCCTAGACTTTTTCTTGTATTGGCCTTACATTAATTTGAACACACATTGTCAAAGGCTAGTAGAGTGCTTAAGGGAGTAATAAGGTGTGCAAGGAGGGGTTTATTGTTGGTCATAATTTTTGGGGAAGTATTGAAATTTGGGTTTGGTTGTTGCTTGATAGTCGGCATGTGTAATAAAGTCGTGGGATCATTGTTATTGTCTATATTATTGTTGCTTTAGCTCTTGAAAAAAAAAACAGAAAAAAAAAGAAGAAGAAAAAGAAAAAAAAGTTATATTATGAGAGCATATTTGTGTTATTGTGATCCTACTTTAGTCGACTAGTCGAGCGTTTTTGTTGGAAGAAAAATAATAAATTATGGGGGGAGAAATAGGGTGTTGTGTATGATTCATCATGGTACTTACTAGATTTTGACACTTCACCCTTTTTGGCTTATTTGACATACCTTGTCCCTAGCCCCGTTACAACCCAAATAAAGACCTTTTGATTATCGTCATTGATGTATGTTGTGTTAAGAGTTAGATTGATACCAAATGTCAAGCATGTTTATGATTTTGTTGGAATTGAGTGATACACTTACCCTTGTTCTTGAGTGAATATTCTTTTGTGAGTGGATTGTGAGTGTTTGCTTGTTTTTACGTATGAGATCCCGAGTTTTGTCTCAAAGATGTACTCTTGTAGGCTTAGCATGGTTACTAACTTATTCTTACACTTGACATGGACTTGTGAGAACTTATGCATGTTCATTGAGTAGACTATGTGAATACTTGCACTTTCGACACCAAGACATTGCGTATTTACTTTGATTCTTAAGTTGATATGGCATGAGCGGAATTGAAGGTGAGTGTGAAAGCGTCATTAGATATTCTGAGAGTGTTAATGCTTGAAAAAGATTAACCATTGCTTTAATTACTTAACCCCATTAAAAAGCTATACCTTTGTGATTTGTTTGGTGTAAGCATGGTGAACCTGAATTGCCCTAGATCCCTTAATTAATTGATTTAAAACCTTTGTTAAATTTGTTTTAGTAGTTAATAAAATCCTCTAATAATCGTTTGTGACTAGAAACAATTAATAATAATTGAATTGAAACTGAAACTGTCTCCTTGAGGAATCGACCCGTATTTGCCAGTATCTACTACAATTGATACCGTGCGCTTGCGGTTAGACATAATTTTACACATCACGCTCGAGAAAAGTAAGGCTGATAATTCTTTCATTAAAGATCTCTCGAATGTAAAGCTCGAAAAACTTCCACCACACTTGAAGTATGTACTTCTGAATGATGAACTATTGATTTTTGAAGTGTGTCATGATAATATGTTAAGAAGGTGGATCGCTGATGATGAGGTAGAAGAGTGTCTTGTTCCATCGACTGAGAGGCATAAACACCTTAGAGGTGTAAAGAAAAGAAAGAGAAAGAATAAGTCGATGGGTGGAAAAAATGATGTGAAGAGTGAAAGAAAAAATATGTTGGAAGTAAGCAAGCATGATGTCAAACATTATGTGAATGGTCCGTCTCATAAGGATAATTTAATTGCTCTCTTGAAACCGTCATGAATTGAGTCAAAAACGTCCGGCTAAATGACGTTAATGACAGCGCTTCTTGGGAGGCAACCCATGATTTCTGCAAGGTTAGTAAATTTTTATCTAATTTTTTTTGTATACTTTTCTTTTTTTTAGATAGATTTTTTTTTATTTTTTTTTACTCCCACAAGGTGCCTTGATAATTTTGTTGAAGTGTTTCAGCGAAAAAAAAAAAGAAAAGATTTTACAGGTTGATAGGATAATTTTTTAAATTATTGGATGGGAAAAATACTAAGTTACGGTGCAATTTTTGTAGTCGAGGTGCAATATTTTCTGTGAAGTGGGTCTTTAAGGTTTTGTTAACACTCCCTACGATTTTGAAAGACACTTCACGGTGCAGATATCCCTGGGAAGGAGGCAAAAATTATTTTTATTTCAAGCCCGCTATTCTGCTCATGCACCTCGGTGCACATAGTTGAACCCACAGTTCAGCAGTTTCTATTGCTAATGTTTTTTTATACTTGCAAGTGCAAAGCAGCAGTAGCCCATTGATCCTGCAGGCCCATTAATTGTTCTTGCTACAGGCCCATTAATTCTGGCCCAACCTGGTTAAGCATCTCGCCAACTTCATCTTCCACCTAATTGCCATGTCATTCGCCACATCACAGCCAAGTCATCACTCAATCAGCATCCACTCACCACCATGTTAGCTCACCGTCAGCAATCCAGTCAGCTATGAGTCACCTGCCACGCCATCTCTATTAGTGTAGGTGCCCTAGAGGCAATACATTGTTTCTTAAATAAACCTTATGTCATTTGATTATTAAATAAATGTATTTATTATGACTCGAATTACTGCGATATTTGTTAGCATAATAAATGTCCTTAGAATAATGATACACATTATATAGTTTAAGTTTACAACTTGAATTTGAGATTATATAATATCATATTCTTAAAGGTCCCTAGTCGAGTATTATTATACAGGACAATAATAATACATAAATAGAGTAGTATGTTTTTGACTGATAACCACATCTCATTGGTTATAAGTATGGAGATACTAAAGTCAATACATAGGTACATGTAGGGTACATGGTACTGGACAGACCCACCGTGAGATTCTTCATGTTAATTAAGTCATAAGAAAGACTCACAGTGATAATGGTGTAATGATCCTTTGACTTGAGATCATTATATTTCTATACGAGGATAATATACTTTGACTACATTAAAAGTTACCTTTGACCGGGTAATGATAAAAGTGGACATCGGGTATATTGTGAATCGTATGAGAAATATGAATGATAGATAAAGGATTTAACCCTCCTATTATTTGGAGAGATATTATTGGCCTCTTGATTGAGTGAGACTATAAAATGCATGGCCGTGCTCAAATAATGATTTGTTATTAATAGTCTACTCATGGATCAAGTAAACCCGGATTAAATTATGAAGAGGATGACATGAAAAATGCCTCGAGTTTAATCTATAATATTTGGTTAAAGGGATTATATTACACGGGAACATTAATCACAAAAGGTTTTATCGAATCACGATTTAATTATTATTTAATTGGGTAGCAATGATGTATTACTAGATGCCGCTCATTGTTTATAATTTTATTAGAGAATAAAATTATTGCCAATTAAATGATAGCCTACAGGGTCACACACATAGAACATTTTAAGGAAGAATTAATTTAAATTATGAATTTAAATTAATTAAATGATTAGTTGTATTTTATTATATTAATTAAGTGGGACTTAATTAAGATATAATAAAATACAAATGAGATATGATTTTAATAATTAAGTATGACTTAATTATTATTTATTTAAATAATAGGATTTGATTCTATTATTTAATTAATCAAACTTGGGCTAGGTTTTTAGTTGGGCTTTTACCTTACACTATCATATAAATATATGATGATAGGTAAAGAAGGTAATTAATTTTGTACGACAAAAATAATCCCCAGCCGCTTGAACCAAAACCTAAAAAGAAGATCTCATATTTTCATTGGAGGCTAGTACCTCCCTTCCAATCAAGAATCGTTCTTGGAGTGTTCGTGTGGATACCGTAGAGGAGGCTTCGAAGAGGAGCACTCAACGATCGTGAAAGCTTGGATATCCATTAGACATACAATCGTAAAGCTTCTTTAAGGTAAATCATCAATCTCCGAATTAAATATCATGTTTTTGCATGGATCCTGCGGTAGGGTTTCGATAATTATTGTTTTTGTTTTAATTTTCCGCTGCGTTTGATGCTCGAAACCCTTCAATGGTATCAGAGCCAGGTTGCAAAAACGTTTTAATTCGGTTATATGTTACAGTTTTGATATATATACGAGCATGTTTGATGATTGTCATGTATGATGCGTTGATTTTGATATATATATATATATATATATGTATAAACTGTATGTTAATGATGATTGGGATGATCATATGATGATCATATAATCTGTATGTATATTGATATATACATGATTTTTGTTTGTTCATGATATGGGGATTGTATACGATACGATTTCTGTATACGCTGCACAGATCTGGTGAAATCTGTGTCTAGTGTCAGATTTTCGCAAACGATATGTGTTTTCTGTATACTCGTCTGTAAGGCGTTTGACGCCGTTTAGTGCATGAAAAACGCGATTTGTTGTTTTCAGAATTTGATTCTGATTTTCTGATTTTTGCGTTATATGATTTCTTTGATTGGATCATCTGAAATATGATATGGTATAACATGATTAAATAATATGACATGTTATTTAATTGTTACTTGAGCATGGTGGATGGTTATGGCCTTGAGACCCATAGGATAGAGGGTTTTGTTTATGGTTTGGTTTCTAAATACGACTTGCATGTCGTCATTCCTTGTAATGATTAAATCTCGAATGTAACTCGAGTTCTCCTTGTAAGTATATTAGTATAGTTGTTTTGTTTATGTAATGTACATGAATACATGAAGATAAGCAAGCAAGGAGGCGATCCAAGGAGGCATTGTAGCAGCAAAGAAGAAGACATGTAATAGTATAGTATTTTAAACCACCCATAGATTGTCCTTGATCCTTTCATTAGCTTGAAAGGATCATATAGGATAAAGGCCATAACCAATCACGTTTACATAATGCACTTACTTTTCATATGATGCATGTGTAGAGTAGCAAATGTATGCATGTTTTAATTAGATTAATGATGTATGCATGTATTAGATACGTCACCCATACCATGCTAAACAAGATAAAATCTGTAACGATCGAGATTTTAAAATAAACAAACGATCATGAGATTTCTGTGTTTATGAAACACGAAATTAAATACGAATTTTCAATTATTTAGATATGGGGAGATTTTGTCAAAAACGGGTTTTACCTGTAAGGAAGTTGGGTATTAAGTGAGGCCACTTGTGACTCCTCCAACAACCTGGAAATCAAACTATTGATGAATATTGATTTTAAGTATTTAATTCAAGGAAAAATTGGGAATCTCTTTATGATGGGATCATGGTCGTTTTAATACAAAATCCCTTAACAAAATATTAAGTTCTTTTATCGGATGCTTTCCAATGAATGAACACTCATTGAATCCTAGATCGATAAGGGGAATGACTGCTAGTGGCAGGGGACTCCTGTCTATCGTGGTGAGATGTGACGAATATAAGCGGTTATATTCGACCGTTGTATCATTGGGTTTAACTTAACTGAGTCGTCATAATAAGGTGAAAATAAACGGTTATATTCAATTATTATGAACTTAGAAGCATAGAGTTTGGTTCAAAATCTATTAGATAGACAAGAACAATTGTTGTTCACCAAACTATCCAAGAATTATATATGATATAATTGACAACTGTTGTCTACCTAAATAATCATGTTTTAAGGACTACCAGTGGTTGACTTAGGATATGACGAAATATGGTCAAGGCACCTGAGAAGGCTCCCATAATGATGGTGGGCAAGAAAGGTGCTAAGGGAAAGGGGAAATGGAAGGGCAAGAAAAAGGTTACACCGAAAGATCTTGGTCCTTCTAAGCCCTCTTTCAAAAAGGCTAAAAAGCCGAAGGGAGATGTCGCAAAGGCTGACAAAGGTGATTGTCACTATTGTCACAAGCCTGGTCACTGGAAGAGAAACTGTCATGCTTACTTGGAGGATCTGAAGAAATTGAAGGGTGTTCAGATTTCTGGATCAGGTATTTATGTTATAGAAGTCAATCTGTCTATTTCTACATCTTGGGTATTGGATACTGGATGTGCTTCTCACATTTGTATAAATGTGCAGGAACTGCAGAGAAGTAGGACTTTGGCTAAGGGAGAAGTGGACCTACGAGTAGGCAATGGAGCAAGAGTTGCTGCTTTAGCCGTAGGAACTTATTATTTATCTTTGCCCTCTGGGCTTGTTTTAGAACTAAATGACTGTTATTACGTGCCTGCGATTCGCAGAAACATTATTTCTGTTTCTTGTTTGGATAAGAAAGGTTTTTCGTTTACAATAAAGAACAACAGTTGCTCTTTTGCTTTGAATGATTTAACCTATGGTGTTGCGCGTTTATTTAATGGTTTATATGTTCTTGATTTAGATAATCCTATCTGTAACATAGAAAACAAACGACTTAAAGTTAATGATTCAAATCAAACATACCTCTGGCATTGTCGTCTAGGCCATATAAATGAGAAACGCATTTCCAAATTACATAAAGATGGATACTTGGATAAGTTTGATTTTGAATCATACGAAAAATGCGAATCTTGTTTGCTTGGTAAGATGACTAAAGCCCCTTTTACTGGTAAGGGTCAAAGGGCCACTGAACGTTTGGAGCTAATACATAGTGATGTATGTGGCCCAATGCGTGTGATGGCTAGAGGAGGCTACTACTACTTCATAACATTTACTGATGACTTCAGTAGATATGGATATGTATATCTTATGAAGAACAAATCCGATTCTTTTGAAAAATTCAAAGAATACAAGGCTGAAGTAGAGAAGCAAATAGGCGGAGGTGCAAGTATTAAAATCTTACGATCCGATCGTGGGGGTGAATACTTAAGCACCGAATTTAAAGAGTATTTAAAGGAGTGTGGTATTGTATCACAACTCACTCCGCCAAGTACTCCTCAATGGAATGGAGTTTCAGAGAGGAGAAATCGTACCCTGTTAGACATGGTACGATCGATGATGAGTCATGGAGATCTTCCAATAAGTTTCTGGGGTTATGCTCTAGAAACAGCAACTTTCACACTTAACCGTGTTCCAACTAAGAAGGTTCAAAAGACTCCATATGAGATATCGGAGGAGAAACGGTCAAGCATGAACTTTATGAAAGTTTGGGGATGCAAGGCGTTTGTAAAACGTCAAGTATCTGACAAGCTTGGACCTAAATCCGAAGAGTGCAATTTTGTGGGATACCCTAAAGAAACAAAGGCGTATTATTTTTATAATCCTTCTGAGCAGAAAGTGTTCATTGCTCGAGATGCTGTTTTCATGGAAAGAGATTTTGTTTCCAAAAGAAACAGTGGGAGGACTATAGATCTCGATGAAGATCGAGAACCACAAAATAGCATTGAACCTGAGGTGGAACAAGAGCAGAATAACGATAATGCTCAAGAAACACAGGTTGTTCGTAGATCAAGTAGGATTCGCCATGAGCCAGAGAGATATTATGGATTTCTCCTGACTCAAGGTGGTGATGTGATGCTTGTAGATAATGATGAGCCTCTCACCTACAAGGATGCTATGAATAGTCCAGATTCTGAGAGATGGCTGGAAGCCATGAAATCTGAGATGGATTCCATGTATGAAAACAAAGTATGGACTTTGGTTGCACCACCTGATGGGATTAAACCCATAGAGTGCAAGTGGGTTTTCAAGAAGAAAACTGACATGGATGGAAATTTACAGACCTACAAAGCAAGACTGGTGGTGAAAGGTTTCAAGCAAATTCATGGTATTGACTATGATGAAACTTTCTCACCGGTAGCTATGGTCAAGTCCATCAGGATTTTGCTTGCGATAGCGGCTTATTATGACTATGAAATCTGGCAAATGGATGTCAAGACTGCTTTCTTAAATGGAAGCTTAGAAGAGGATGTGTACATGACACAACCTGAGGGTTTTGTCGATCCAAAGTTTGCTAGAATGGTTTGTAAGTTGCTACGATCTATTTATGGATTGAAGCAGGCCTCAAGGAGGTGGAACATCCGTTTTGATGAAACAGTCAAAGAGTTTGGCTTCAAACAAAATGAGGATGAGCCGTGTGTTTACAAGAAGGTTAGTGGGAGCCATGTGGCATTCCTAGTATTATATGTGGATGACATATTACTAATAGGGAATGACATTCCTTCTCTACAAGCTGTGAAGACTTGGTTGGGAAAAAGTTTCTCGATGAAAGACTTAGGCGATGCTAAATATATCTTAGGGATCAGGATCTATAGGGATAGATCTAAAAGATTAATCGGCCTAAGTCAGAGTACATACATTGACAAAGTATTGCATCGTTTTGGAATGCAAGAGGCAAAGAGGGGCTTTGTCCCGGTGTCTCATGGGATAATGATCTCAAAGGAAAACTGTCCTAAATCATCAGATGATAAGGACCGTATGAGTAAAGTACCATATGCTTCGGCAATTGGTTCTATAATGTATGCAATGATATGTACTCGTCCTGATGTCTCGTATGCTTTAAGCATGACGAGCAGGTACCAGTCTAATCCAGGTGAGGGTCACTGGACAGCTGTCAAGAATATTCTTAAGTACCTTAAACGGACTAAAGATTCGTTCTTGATATACGGAGGAGATGAGAAGCTGGTCGTAAAAGGTTACACTGATGCTAGTTTCCAGACAGATAGGGACGATTCTGTGTCCCAGTCTAGATTCGTGTTTTGTCTAAATGGAGGTGCTGTAAGCTGGAAAAGTTCGAAGCAAGAGACAGTAGCTGATTCTACAATGGAAGCTGAGTATATTGCCGCTAGTGAAGCAGCCAAAGAGGCTGTTTGGATTCGGAAATTTATTACCGGACTTGGTGTGGTTCCGTCGATCGCAGATCCAGTTGATCTGTATTGCGATAACAATGGAGCCATTGCGCAGGCTAAGGAACCAAGGTCCCATTCCAAGGCAAAGCATATACTTAGAAGATATCATCTTCTTCGAGAGATAAACGAGAGAGGAGATATACATATATGTAAAGTGCATACCAATGAAAATGTTGCGGACCCACTGACCAAGGCTTTATCGCAGCAGAAGCACGACGGTCACACTAGTTCCATGGGTATTAGATACATGGGTGATTGGCTCTAGTGCAAGTGGGAGATTGTTAGTGTAGGTGCCCTAGAGGCAATACATTGTTTCTTAAATAAACCTTATGTCATTTGATTATTAAATAAATGTATTTATTATGACTCGAATTACTGCGATATTTGTTAGCATAATAAATGTCCTTAGAATAATGATACACATTATATAGTTTAAGTTTACAACTTGAATTTGAGATTATATAATATCATATTCTTAAAGGTCCCTAGTCGAGTATTATTATACAGGACAATAATAATACATAAATAGAGTAGTATGTTTTTGACTGATAACCACATCTCATTGGTTATAAGTATGGAGATACTAAAGTCAATACATAGGTACATGTAGGGTACATGGTACTGGACAGACCCACCGTGAGATTCTTCATGTTAATTAAGTCATAAGAAAGACTCACAGTGATAATGGTGTAATGATCCTTTGACTTGAGATCATTATATTTCTATACGAGGATAATATACTTTGACTACATTAAAAGTTACCTTTGACCGGGTAATGATAAAAGTGGACATCGGGTATATTGTGAATCGTATGAGAAATATGAATGATAGATAAAGGATTTAACCCTCCTATTATTTGGAGAGATATTATTGGCCTCTTGATTGAGTGAGACTATAAAATGCATGGCCGTGCTCAAATAATGATTTGTTATTAATAGTCTACTCATGGATCAAGTAAACCCGGATTAAATTATGAAGAGGATGACATGAAACATGCCTCGAGTTTAATCTATAATATTTGGTTAAAGGGATTATATTACACGGGAACATTAATCACAAAAGGTTTTATCGAATCACGATTTAATTATTATTTAATTGGGTAGCAATGATGTATTACTAGATGCCGCTCATTGTTTATAATTTTATTAGAGAATAAAATTATTGCCAATTAAATGATAGCCTACAGGGTCACACACATAGAACATTTTAAGGAAGAATTAATTTAAATTATGAATTTAAATTAATTAAATGATTAGTTGTATTTTATTATATTAATTAAGTGGGACTTAATTAAGATATAATAAAATATAAATGAGATATGATTTTAATAATTAAGTATGACTTAATTATTATTTATTTAAATAATAGGATTTGATTCTATTATTTAATTAATCAAACTTGGGCTAGGTTTTTAGTTGGGCTTTTACCTTACACTATCATATAAATATATGATGATAGGTAAAGAAGGTAATTAATTTTGTACGACAAAAATAATCCCCAGCCGCTTGAACCAAAACCTAAAAAGAAGATCTCATATTTTCATTGGAGGCTAGTACCTCCCTTCCAATCAAGAATCGTTCTTGGAGTGTTCGTGTGGATACCGTAGAGGAGGCTTCGAAGAGGAGCACTCAACGATCGTGAAAGCTTGGATATCCATTAGACATACAATCGTAAAGCTTCTTTAAGGTAAATCATCAATCTCCGAATAAAATATCATGTTTTTGCATGGATCCTGCGGTAGGGTTTCGATAATTATTGTTTTTGTTTTAATTTTCCGCTGCGTTTGATGCTCGAAACCCTTCAATCTCCTTGGTTGTAGGAATTTGCAAAAATATTTTGAATATATTGGAAGGCCAAGGGAGTTGAACCCCTGACCTTGGGATCTATTTGCACCTTCCAACCACTTGAACTGGACGACTTCTGGTGTTATATTTGCACCTTTCTTTGTATATTATTTTTATTTTTATTTTTATTTTATATTTGTATTTATTTTCATGATCTTTTAATTATGTATATATTACATATATTTATTCATTGAGGACAATGAACCATTTAAGTGTGGGGATGCGTTCTCAATATAGATTAAAAAAACCAAAAAAAATTATATATTTTATAAAATCCAAAAAAAATTAAAAAACTTCTTGTATATAATTACCTTGTCTCAAGAGCATGTTAGCACGGATAAGTACATATTGTGTAGATTTATTTCGCATGATTAATTCTGAGAGTCATTTTCATGAAAAATCATTTGATACTTGATAATTCCTTGTGTATGCTTTCGAAAATTTGAAAACTTGAGATGCTTCTTAGTCAATTTTAATGGGTAACGCATGCTTCTACCTTGTGAGGATTTGAGCCTAATTTATGATTGATACATTTTATATCAATCCCTTTCTTTTGTTATGCGTTGTTCATCATTACGCGTGTTACTCTAGAACTTGCTTTAAACCATTTTGAGACTACATGATATGTGTGTGCATGAATATGATAAAGACACTAGGATTAACCTTATTCATTCTAAACAGTACCCTGAAAAATAATCCTTAGTGAATCCCCTTGAGCTTATATCTGTTTCTTTCTTATATCACCAATCTAAAATTCTTGAGCCTACTTATTTATTCATGTCTTGATTTACTGGTAGAGCATAAGGATTCAACTTCAGGGTTGGTGAATATTTAGTGTGGGGATTTCTTTTGCTAAAGTGTTCATTTGGTGGGAATCAATATGAAAAAAAAAGAAAAAAAAGAGAGGCTAGGTACTCCTTTGAGACCAGTGGGTGGCAAATGCAATGTCATATGAAAGGGTCGATCCATGTACATGTGCTGGTATTAAGTGCATTGTACAAGAAATTATTCTTGGTGACTTTTCACTGCCCTTGGTTACTGGAGTTTAAAAAAAAAGGAAAAAAAAATCAAGTAGAGTTTGTGTTCATTGGTTCATACAATGTGAAAGATAGGAAGTACATGGGTTATATGTGCTTATAGGTTTAATGCTTGTGAGAGTCTGGCAAACTTTTACATGATCTACTTTTCATGTTGGATGCTTTAATTAAAAGTGAAAGCTATGCTCTATTGGTTGATCAAGTTTAGCCACTAGTTAGCCTATTTCTTGACATCCTACCCTTACCTAAGCCCCATTTCAACCTTTAACAAAGACCTTTTGATTCATGTATGCATGTATACGAAGTAGTGGAGATTTGGTGGACAACCAAGCATATGGTAGCATACGAATACATTGATTGAACTTGGGCGAAACATTTATACCTATACACTTGTGTGAATTGAGAGCAATGTGAGATGTTTATCCATAGCATGCGTACTTGTTGATTGCGACTTTGATGTCTATTTTTGTGTGCATACTTGGATTGTTTTATGTTAATGATGCATAAGGTAAGAGTATTTGTACTTTTAGACACTTCCAGGTTGTTATGTGATTGAGGTTTATAATGTGTGGAGTACTACGCTATGTTGCATGTTCGAGAGACTTGGTGATTGAAATTTTTTGATTTTGTGGGTATATCTTCTATAAACCCTCACGAGACAAAACTCGTCCTACTAGGGCTGCCTAGGGGTTTAACGGCTTGTTGCATATGCTCAATGAAATCGTGTCATCTACGTGGTGTTAGTTAGTAAGATTAATTTTATTTCTTTATTTTCCCCGAGGACGTGCAAAATGCTAAGTGTGGGGATATTTGATAGAGTATATATTTATATGTATTTTACATATTTTATTCCTCATATTAATTCTATTTTGCATTTAATTGGATTTTTATTAAATAAATTTTAATGTTTTATTGTAGGAAGCAATAAATCCTAAACTTGGATGGATTGAAGAATAAAGTGCTGAATTTGGAGATTTTTTAGGGGAAATTCGGATTTGTACTTGGGCTGCACGCGCAAACTTTACTGTTTGGGCCATATCTTAAGTTCTACAAGTCAGTTTTGGACGATTTAACATCCCACGCGAAGATAACAGAATTCTCTTTAATTCTAAAGTGGTCCAAGTATCAAATTACAACTGGAACGGCCAGAAGTACTAAAGAAAAGTCAGTCACGAATTTTCCTTGCAAACACAATCAATTTAGGAAACGTATTTTGTATCTTCCCTAAAAGTATTAAAAATACTTTTATTAGAGACATATAGATATATCAGGTATTGTTATTAGGTATTACGTTCCTGGAGAAGAGAAGAGAGGCTACGCTCAAGAGGAAAAAAGATTGGGGAAGACACTAGTACAAAAAACACCTATAGCGTCGGTCAAATGTATCTATAGCGTCGGTCAAATGGCGTAGTATATGTAGGGGACGCTATAGGTATAGGCCTATAGCGTCGGTTAAAATGGCGACGCTGATTGTCTGCTATTTCGTCGGTTATTTAAATGACCAATGCTAAAAGTTTGCTTTAGGCGTCGGTCAATCAAATGACCGACGCTAAAAGTCTGCTTTAGGCGTCGGTCATTTAAACAACCGACGCCAAAAGTCTTCTTTAGGCGTCGGTCATTTAAACAACCGACGATAAAAGTCTATTTTTAAACAACCGACGCCAAAAGTCTACTTTAGGCATCGGTCATTTAAACAACCGACGCTAAAAGTCTGTTTTAGGCGTCGTTCATTTAAATAACCGACGATAAAAGTCTGCTTTAGGCGTCGGTCATTTATACAACCGACGCTAAAAGTCTGATTAAAGGCGTCGGGCTTTTAAAGAACCGACGCATAAAGTCAATTTATTTAAAAATAATAATAATTTCAAAATTGCAATTTCAGTGATATTTACCTCAAATCCAACAAATTTCACAATATAGTATAAAACAATTACAATTATCCCAATAATTGTAAATTTAAATACACAATTACAATTATCCTAATTACAAATACACAATTACAACCACAAATCTAAATTTGATTATAAATACAATCTAATTCCGATTTCAACACAGGATGTTAAAAAGACCAACTCCAACACAGGATGCTAAAGGTAATCAATGAGGGTCCTCACACTGAACTTTAGGATGTAGAATGAGGTACCACTAGCAATAGCCACCAGCTCACTGCCATCAGCCCAGCCCGGTGAACATTCTTAAGGACCTGAATTTCAATAGAAGTGTCAGGGAATGATTGAAGAGTTTCTGCTGTTAGTCAGATAAAACAGGATTTAACAAGTGTTAGATAGTATTCAGATATTACTTTAACAACGACATTAATTTTCACATAAAAGATATGCACTTGATGATTCGAGCTCAATTCTTTACTTGCACTTAATAATAGAAAAGAAATATTATAGTGTGGAAGCAACTATGGCATGCAAAACTGGGATCTTACTTGTAGAATGTCACTAACAATTAACTACTTTTGGGAGTGCTCTGATTTTGTGTACCATCTATATGGAATGCCAACATGTCTGCATATACAGACTCAGACCTTTTCTTGACAAGGAAAGATTCGCGCCTTTGTTCTATCATTTATTAAACTCTAGAGACCTGTTATTAAAAGTTCTTATAATATTTTACACAAGTACAATGTACTTGTCTACTTGTACATATTATGGAAAAAAGATTGTTTTGTTTTAAAGATATTATTTCAGTTGTGTAACCCGACGTTAAAAAATTCAGAGATTATCAGAATTAGAACAGAACAAAGTAGATGGAAGATGGAGATACTGGTTAGAACAATAAATATCCTGAACCTGGTGTAAAACAATTGAGGTCAAGAAATCTACATAAGCAATGTCATAGCGAAGAATCTGAATTGCCAACAAGAAGATCAATATCGGAAGCAACGTTCAACAGGAGATGGATATTCTATAGGAGGAGGATCTCCTATTATTCCTACTTACATTGCTGCTACAGAATCAATTAAGTTAAAGAAATAGAAATTAAAATTAAATCTGTTATGTGGACAAAAGAATAAATAAACCTAAAGATTTATTCGAACTTAGTCTGGGGATCTTAAATTTTTTTACACCCAAATAATGGCGACTAGGGTTTTGAAAGATAAGGATTCATTTCTGTACTAGATAACAAGCTTTTTCATTCTCATGAAATCATTTACCTGGGAACTCTGAAGCACTAGAAGAGGTGGTTGCTTAGGAAATTGAAGTGCAAGAGTGAAACGAACCTGCCAATCAGAAAGTTAAAGTTGAAACTACATCGAAAGTCCAACAGCGAAAAGAAGTAATACACAAAAGCCACGAGTAATGAACGAGTTTAGTAGTTCAATAATATAGCATTAGTTTAAATACCAGTTGTGAAAAAACAAAGCTACTTGACTCATCCAGAGAATTAGAAATATGTGGATAATAAAGAAAAGAATATACTGAACCATCAAATGTCAGCAGTAAATTCTTCGTTGAAGTAACAGGCAGAGTAGATCTCTAATACAGAATTGGCTAAAGCACATAATCGTTTCTAATGCCCCTGATATTTGATGCTATTCAGAGTAAGGCAGAAAATTGGCGTGGAAAATGGAAAACAGAAGCCTCATACATTACTCCTTATGTGCATCAGTGCTACACAACCTTAAAAAAACTGAAGCTCCAAATTTATGGTTAGCATCTGGTGAAAAACAGAACAGTGTAGATAGTTTATAAAATTTAGAGACTAACGAACATTATCATACCACAAAAGTGAAGATCCCAGAAATAGCTAAAGAGGATGCCTTTCTGTAGAAGACCTGACAAGAAGCAAGGTCATCTTAGCATTGGTGTTAATATATATTAACATTCACCAATAAAGTTTCTCAAGGGGGAAGACAAACTGGATCAGCTTCTAGTGGCCTTCCAAAAAGAGGAGCAAGAGCAACAATAAATTGCCTTCTAACTTCAATTGACCAAACTGCATCTCTAATCTGGAAAGAGAAAATGAATACGTTAAAATAGGGAGATATTCATCCAAGCACCTATGCAAGCCAGCGATTCCAGCGACTCCTCCAAAGCAGGGAGATATTCAGCCAAGCACCTTTGAAGAATTCAGAAAGAGACTAACATTTATCAAAAAAGGGTTGTTTAACATTATTCCTTTAATTATGTCAAGATGTACACACACACACCCCTAAATAAAATTTTAATAGCATTTACCATTAACTTTGGTCTTTTTTTCTTATTCATCAATAGCTTAAACATTAACGATATACTATCGAATTCCCATCTTGACATGAACTTGGCTTCAATAGCCAAAGATGTATCTATCTGCAAATTGCATGGACATGAGAGACAGTAGCAGACTGGCAGATTATTCATGGGAAAAAAACATCAAGCAACTTCAAACACAATAAAACCATACAAGGCCCTATGCAAGTTGCTATTCAAAATTAAAGAGGTCCTCAATTTCTTTATAGTCAACAAGGCTCTTTTCTTAGATAAGGAAGCAGCATCAATCACTCATGGTGTTAGATATAATTGATGTGAATAACAATTATTGTTTAAGTGTTATAGTGAAATATCAGAGTTTAGCTGGAAGCAGTCAGAGTTTAGTTAAATGCTGACAGATGGAAGCTCGACAGAGTTTGTTAAACTCTGTCTGGAGGAAGCGTCTACTGGTCAACAGTGTTTGAAGAATTATTGAAGATAATTATGGAAGCAATATCTTTGAAGATTGGATAGCTGTCAAAGAGATTGAGTTGACTAAGGAGACGTGTAGCAATCGTAATTGATATCAATTGTATAGCTAACTTATAAGAGTATCAATTATCGATTGTATAGGAGCTGTATATCTTATAAATACAGTTAGGTTAACCCTAGAAGGGTAATCGTGCAACGCAATATTATTCATTGTAACCTAAGCAGCTCTCTGTGATATTTTACATTACTGAGAGAGGAGTTATTAATTCCAAACAGTTTTTAATTGTTTAAACATGTGTTTTATTGTTAATCTCTCATATAATCTTGATTATAATTGTGTATTCGGCCTAACAAGTGGTATCAGAGCCAATCTGTAACTCTATACAGTTTAAGATCCACACACAGCTATAATCAATAGCAGAGATACCTCCTCCATCAGGTTCAAGTGCAAATAATGAGAAGGCTCAACCTACTACTGTGAGTCGTTATGAGACAATTAGGGTTCCTATTCTCAGGCCGGCAGAGTATTCAATCTGGAAGGTGAAGATGACTATGTTTCTGGAAGCTAAAGATCCAGAATATCTTGACAAAATTTATGAAGATCCTCATAAACCTACAAAGCTATTTGTTGCTATTGCTAGTCAAGAAGCTAAAACAGTTCCAAAGGAGAAGAAAGATCTGACTCCTGAAGATCTTTCATCTATTGCTAAGGATGCAAAAGTTAGGCATCTACTTCATAATGCCTTAGACAATGTTATGTCTAATAAAGTGATTAACTGCACTACTGCCAAAGAAATCTGGGATGCCCTTGAGGTTAGATGTCAAGGAACTGCTGCTATCAAGAAGAATAGAAGGAACATACTCACACAGGAGTATGAGCACTTTGAGGCTAAATCTGAAGAAACCATGACAGAAACATTTGACAGATTCTGTAAACTGCTAAATGATTTGTCACTGGTTAATAAAGAGTATGATCTAGAAGACTCCAATCTCAAATTTCTTCTTGCCTTACCTGAAAAGTGGGATGTGAAGACAACCACTATAAGAGATAACTATGATCTTGCTGATACTGAGATTGATGAAATTTATGGGTTGCTCAAAACTCATGAACTGGAACTGGAATAGAGAAATAGGAGATCAAGCAAGAAGACAAAGTTTGTTGCTCTTAAGGTTGAAGAAAAACCCTTGAAGAAGGAAGCATCAAGGAAGAAAGCTAAGGGAAAAGCTTTGGTCATACATTCTGAAAGTGAGTCATCAAATTCTGATGTTGACTCAAACACTGATGAATCATCTGACTCCGAGGATGATGAAGAAGAAATGATGCAAATGGCTGCTTTGATGGGGAAGACCTTCAAGAAAATGGGTTTCAAGAACTTCAAGAAGGGAAAAAGGTTCTCTAAAGATTCAAATTCTGACAGAAAGAGTTTCAGAAAGTCTGAGAGAAAGGATACCAAATCTGGGAAGAAAGACAAGTCTTAGACTGTGCAGAAAATTAACACAGCTTGACAATGTTTTATATTTATAGCACCTCTTAGTTTATTTATCCTAAACTCTGAGTTTGTAAATACTGTGTGCATTGCCTCTCATGAATAACTTCTGATGTTGATGAGCTCTAAACTCTGTTAGTTATACACTGTTAATTTAAATGCTATTATTAGACTACCCCCCAAAGAAAATGTATATAGGTTGCTAAAATTCCTTTGAGATTATGTTGGTGTCTAGGACGACCCAAGAACTTGCTAGTATATAGTAAGGGCTAAAATTCTCTAATTTTTGGTGACTAGTCAAAGACTAGGAAGACCCAGGAACTTATCAAAATGATGAGGGCTAAAATTATAGGATTTTTGGTGACTAGTTCCAACCTCTGATTACTGGAATGAATAAAAAAATATAGATTAGTTAAAAGGGGGTATAAATTTATTAAATGTTACTGTATATAAATTGTTTACTACAGAGTTTAGCATTCATCATACATTCAGTGTTTACTATGAGAGTTTGTGCATCCAGTGTTTACTGATTTACTTTATGGATTTTATGAAAAATTAGATGCTCTAAAAATTGAATTGGTAAACTCTGCTATACGTACACATATATTCACACTTGTGCATTTTTTGAAAGGATTATGGTAATGAAGTTGGAGAATTGACAAACGCTGACAAATTTTGTCTAATACTCTGAGGTATATTCTCTTTCAGATAATTTACATACTTGGGGTAAAAAGAGTTTTGCCAACTGTTAATGAGTGTTGGAGTGTTAAAGTGTGTCAGTAATGGGAGAGAGAAAGTAGCGGTAATTATTGTTATAATTACTGAGCGTGCATAGTTGTTTCATTGCATGTATGCCACGTGTCCCAGTCACCCACTAATGTGTCCCACTCACACATTAATCAAGAAACTGTTGCGTGTATTACTGCTTAAAACGATTGAGTTTTAATTTTTTATTACAACTCTAATCATTTTACATACACGATTAATATTTACACACATCCACTCACACCACTCAGTTACTTCGTTCTTTCACTTGGGCATTTTTGCAAACACCTTGCATACATATCACTTTTAACTGCTATTTTCTTCTCACATTGATTCTAATGGCCACCAAAGCTTTTACTGCTCAAGGGTTATTATTTGTTCCTAATAATTATGCAGCCCCATTGAACAATGCAAACGTTCCAAAGGCGTTTCATTTGATTCAAAATTTCTTGAGAGATTCAGAGATAGGTCAAGCCCTAGTCGAACCACCAACGCTTTCTGCCACGTAGATTGCTACTTTCTGGGAGAACTCTACTTATGATGATGGAGAAGAGAATGGGACTCCGTCAATCATTTTCACATATGAGGACACAGAGTATGTGATTACTCCAACTACAGTTCGAGAAGCCATGGGTTTTGATACACACACTTCCTACAGTGTTGCTTCTGACAATACCCTGAAAGAGATGTTGCAGCAAGTTGGGTGTTCAGGTCCTTTAGAGAAACTTGGTAATGTGAAAAGGCCAAAGCTAAGGAAGGAGTGGAGTTTCTTCTTCGATTTTATAACAAGGGCCTTTGGAAAGAAAGTCACAAATTGGGATGCTATCCCTACTGACAGTCTACAAATTGGGTATTCTCTTCTCTATGGAAGTAATTTCGATTTTGGTAGACTTGTTTTAATGAACATAGGTGATAGATTGTCAGAGTCTACTACTGTCTACTTTGCTAGATTCAATCAATTATTGTTTACTGCTTATGTGCCTAGTATTGAAATTGCTGAGGATGATGTTATTCAGCCTTTTAAAGTCAATAAGAGGATATTCTCTGATTTGACTAACAAGGATACCAACAAGGAGCAATTACCTGACTTGGTTTTGCCTCTTGCTCTTCAAAATTTCCTACATCAACCTCAAGAACCACAACAGCCTGAACCCCAACAGCATGAACCTGTAAACACTGAACCCATACAACCACCTGCAAACACTCAACCTCATACTCTACACACTGAATCACAACAACCTACAAACACTCCCACTCAAACTCAACCACAAACTCAACCTCAGGCCCAACCTCAAACTGAACAACAAGTGCCACCTACACAGACCAAATCAAAACGTGGAGGTAGAAAAAAGCACAAAGCAGAAAATACACAGCATAGATCTGCTAGAGCTAAAAAGGAATCTACTAAAGCTAAAAAGGAGTCTGTCAGGCCTAGAAAGATAAGAAAGGAAAGAGCAAACAGACCTCCATCACCTTCTGTTATAGAAGAAGATTCTACTGAAGAAGAAGAGGTAGTTGAGGTGCCTCAAGCTAAGAAGAGAAAGTTGATACTTGATGAATCTGATGAGGAGATGAACTTTGAAGCTCCAGAGGTGATTTCTAAGGAAATACCTACTATTGAGGTACATACTGCAGAAGAAGCTGTCCGTACAACTGAAAATGTACAAATGGATGAGGCAAACAGAGATGGTTTTGTTGCTATGGATGATTTTGTTGAAACATTTATACCATTCTCTGATCACATTTATATTCCTACTTCACCTATTATTGCTAATTCTGGAGAAACTGGTGTAGTTGATCAGCCTACTGTAGTACTTGATGAAACAGTAGCATCACACACTGAGCTATTCTCTGATGCTCACCAGGCTTCTGAAAAAGGTGAAGAAGTTGAGAAATCAACCAAGGCTGTACTTTTTGAGCCTATGGATGCAGTTCTTGAAGTTGCAAAGTCTGTTGATAAGACTATTGAAACTAGAGAGCAACCTGCAGAGAATGTTGCTGATGAAACTGCAGAGAATGTTGTAGAGACTGTTGCTGAAACTGTTGAAGCTGCAGTGCATATTGATGAGATTGATCCAGTTGCAGATGCAGATGCTGATGCTGAAGATGAAAATGAAGGAAGTGCAGAGTCTAATTCTTCTCAGAGTATACCAGTACAAACTGATGCAAAGCACACACCTTTTTCTCAACCTTCACATGCATATGACATTGAAGCAGAACATTTTGCTGTCATTCAAAGGATTGGTATAAAGCAGATTGTATTTTTAATACTGGAAGAGCAGCTAAATTTGTGCATCAATCTATCCAAAAGATTTCAAATCCTGATATTCTCTCAAGTCTGCAAGCAACTATTGTTCAAGTCAAGACACTGAATGAAAGGTATGATGATTCTCAAAAATCTATTACTGATCTAAGAGCTGAAGTTGTTGCAAGAGACATGACTATGTAGAGAGATAATCAACTGAAGTTTCAGACCTTTTCTAAAGCTCAAGAAACTCAGTTTCAAAGACTAGGTCAAGTTGAATAGAATCAGACTATCTTGTCTAGTAAGATTGATTCCATTGCTACCTCTTTGGAGCTGATTACATCTATTTTGATTCCTGATGATGTCAAAAAGGGGGAGAGAGTTTCTAAGTCTAAATGCAGGCAATCTCAAACTCTGACTAAGAAGGATGATACTCGAAGATGGAGGAGCAAATGACAAAGGCAAAAGATTAAGAGTTGATCAAAATCTAAGTCTAAGATCTAGCAAGTCTTCTAAATCAAAGTCTGATGGAATATACACTGATACTCAGGGTACTTCAAAAACCAGGAGTTTGTTATTCACTGAAAATCCACAGACTGATGAAGAATTGGCTGCTAGATTGTTTCTGGAAGAAAATGAAGAAGGAGCTACCATTGAAGACATTCAAGCTGAAGAAAAGAATCTACAAGAAGAACATCAGAAATCTTTGAAGTCTGGAAAATTCAAGAAGCAAGAAAAAGCTCCTAGGCTTGTTCTTAAAGGCATTGTTATTAAGGAAAATGTTGGTGCTGATCAAAGGTTACAAGTGTCTAAGAAACCAACAGAAGCAGAAGCTAAATTGAAGCTGAAAGGCATTGCTGAAGAAGGGAAGGTTTCAAAGAAAGTGAATACAACCTCTGTTGCTCCACAAGTTGTATTGAAACCTTTGTCTACTCAGATGCAAACGGTTTTTGGAAAACCAACACTTCATGATCCAACTCTGATGACTAGAGGTACTACTGACTTTCTACATGGCAGAGCCTTAATGGGTGAGCTAGGAAGAGATAAAGTCGGCTTGGGCTCACATAGAGAAGTTAGAATGAATACTGGTCCTCGAGATCCTTCATCACTGGCTGTTCCAGGTCAAGGTGTTACCCAGGAGAGTTTAGATAGACTGGAATTAGTACAGTTGATTCATCAAAGGAGTTTGAACAAAGATTTTCTGCTGTATTTCATGGAAGATGGAACTGTGTATAAAATTGGTGAGTTTGATCTTGATTTGAAGCTATGGGAGGAATTATAATATGTTCTATATATCTTCAAAGTGAAAAATCGAAGGACTCAGCTAGCTGCAATGTGCTAAGAAAGAAGATGCTGCATAATTTGGCAGTTAAAGGTATGAAATACAACAGTCAGTATGTCCCAAAGTACAGAGATTATCATGGGAATATTGTTGAGATGAAGAAGAATAGTGCTAAACTAAAGACAGATCTGGGTATAACAGTTCTTGATTTTAACTCAGAGTCAGAGAAAGCACAATTCATCAGACTGGGTAATGTAATGAGAAGAAACAAAATCTATGCTCTAAGATCTGCTATCTACCAAACTGGTGAAGATGATCCTAAGCTGAAAGAGATCAAGGAAGTTATGCAGATAGAACTTGAAAATGCAGAAAGAAGATTACTTATAGACTATCTCAGATCAACACCAGATGTTGAGGAAATTAAGGAATAAACCTCTGTAAGAATTTTCTTGTTTTCTGTAGATTTTGTTAAGTAGAAGTTTAAACTCTGTTTGTATATTAAACACTGTATTTGTTTATTTGTTTTGACATCATCAATGATTGTAAACTTGTGCATTTTTGCTAATGAACAAGTTGGGGGAGATTCTTAGATATAATTGGTGTGAATAATAATCAGTGTTTAAGTGTTATAGAGAAATATCAGAGTTTAGCTGGAAGCAGTCAGAGTTTAGTTAAACGCTGACAGATGGAAGCTCGACAGAGTTTGTTAAACTCCGTCTGGAGGAAGCGTCTACTGGTCAACAGTGTTTGAAGAATTATTGAAGATAATTATGGAAGCAATATCTTTGAAGATTGGATAGCTGTCAAAGAGATTGAGTTGACTAAGGAGACGTGTAGCAATCGTAATTGATATCAATTGTATAGCTAACTTACAGGAGTATCAATTATCGATTGTATAGCAGCTGTATATCTTATAAATACAGTTAGGTTAACCCTAGAAGGGTAATCGTGCAACGCAATATTATTCATTGTAACCTAAGCAGCTCTCTGTGATATTTTACATCACTGAGAGAGGAGTTATTAATTCCAAACAGTTTTTAATTGTTTAAACGTGTGTTTTATTGTTAATCTCTCATACAATCTTGATTATAATTGTGTATTCGGCCTAACACATGGTATACAATTAAAGTTACTGAACATGAAAATAAAGTGAAAAGATGGCATAAGAACCCAAATATTTGATTATGCAGAAGAAAAACAAATAATTTCAACAAAGAGAATATATAACAACACTTGACTTACATATAGAGAACAAAACAGGGACATTATGATACTTTCCAGATATATCACCGTGAGGAATGCAGTGCTGTCATACAAAATTTCCATTTGGCCTGAACCAAACCAAGTTCTGGGTTTTCAAGAAGATAACCAATTTTATGGATGACAAAGACTGTTGAATTCAAAATAAATCCACAAAAACAAGTAACAAGCATAGAGTATGAGATTAGTTACAGAGAGAGAGGGAGGTAGAGAGAGAAAGAGATAGATAGAGAGAGAGAGGATACTTTCCACCTCCACCTCCATCTCCAACACAACCGCCACCAACACCCCTTTCCACCACCAACCCCACCACTGCCTCACTTCCTCCTCTTCATCCACTACCACCGAACCACCCCCACATCACCTTCAACCTCCTACTCCCTTCTCCCCATTCCCCTCCCCTCGCCAACAACTCTCCACCACGCCGCACCTTGCAACCATCTACTCCACCTCCCTTCACCACCGAACGTATATACATACGCGCACACTCCATACTCAAGCAACCCACACAGATACGGGGGCAAAATAGAGGGGAAGGGAGAGAAAACCAGAACGGAGAGAGATTAACAAGAGAAACGAGAGAGGGAGAGAAGAATTCGAGAGAGAGTCGAATTTTTTTGAGGGAGTAGAGAGAGAGCTCGAGATAAGTGAGAGAGAGACCACAGCCGACTTGAATTGGGAAAATTAGGGATTTTGAGGTTAAAAGGGGGCAGGGTTCATATTGCGAAAAATTAATAAATAAATAATTTAAATTATTTCTAAAATCGAATTTAAATAGGAAATGGGTGAAAATTTAAATTTAAAATTTTAAAATAAGTTTATGAATTTACAAATATTTTCATATTTTTAAAATATTTTTGGGATCAAAAATGAATTAGATATGAATTTTACAAGTATAATTCCATAAAACACAAAATAATTCATAAAATATTTTAAATTCTATAAATATCAAAAATAATTTTCCCAACAATGTTAAAACTAAATACATACATAAAAATCATAACAAAAAAGATTTTATGATTTTTACTAATTCCAATAATTTTATAAAATTTTCAAAATATAATTAATGCATGATTTAAATAGGATTTAATCACTAAAAATAGGTTTTTTATTTTATCTTCGAACAAATATAAAAAATCTTATTTTACAAAACTTATTTATATAATATTATTCATTTTATTATTTTTTTAAAAAAAATTTATATATATAATTTATATAATATAAAATATTATAATATTTGTCAAATATTAAGAAATTTGTTATTTTTGAGTTATACCTATAGCGTCGGCATTTTAAGGGGCGACGCTATAAGCTATACCTATAGCGTCGGCAATTTAAGGGGCGACGTTATAAGCTATACCTTATAGCGTCGGTTCGAAGATGACCAACGCTATAAGTTATACCTATAGCGTCGGTTCTTTGCTCACAGACGCTATAATCCTTTTTAGCGTCGGCATTTTATGGGACGACGCTATAGGCTATACCTATAGTGTGACGCCCCCAGATCCGGGGTCGGAGATCCAGGCGCTTACGGTCCATATTCCATTAATAACATACCTGTTCTTGCACATAATGTATATAACAGCAATCGGCCCAGCAATAAAACTCACACCGCACACATACTCACACACACAGAGGTTAGAGTCTCAGAAACGTCCTACAACTTGATTGAGCAAAAGTAAAAGTCTTAGAGTTATTACAGACCAAATTAAATAGTATTTAGGCTACTAGCAATGTTTCTACATGAAGCTGTGTTAGCGGCTTGAATAATAGTTGCGGTACACTCCCTTGCACAGGTCATACTTATAAATAAAGCGTACTAACAAAAGTTGTAAACCAATCCATCTAATAGGGCCTAACAGTGGAATCTCAGCTGCTGCCTGAGGTCTACTCACCTGCTTTCGGACAGTCTGACGGGGTCTCGCCATTTCTCTTAACTGTTGTGTTTACAATTTTTAAAACAAGCATGAGTGAGCAACTATAACTCAGCAGTGTTCGAGTATTTTTCCAAAGTGGAGGATGGGACTTGAAGAAAACGTAAAACTTGACAAGGATTGACGATGATCAGTCGCCACACCCAAGTCCAATAATCCGCGGGTCTTTTCTACTAGTAGAAGGATAGAAACTACATCCGTAACTACCCTCGGGTGAAAACTACATCCGTAATCACCCTCGATGAAAACTACATCCATAATCATCATTTGGCAACACCTGGGCCGGAATAATTGATGGACCGCCTGGCTCACGGCCGCTTACACATCCCGGGAATCGTTCGTCAACGATTCCCACACCTACCAGAGTCCCCTTTTTCTGTTCTTACGAAAAATTTTATTTTGATTGAAAATCGAGTAATTGAGGTTCGACCTCAGTCGATCGATAATTCTTGAAAAACGTGCAAGTGAGTAAAACCTGACCGGGGGTTTTCAAAAATGTTTTGAGTTCGAAAGAGTTCGAGTCTGAAAGCGTTAGAGGTATCTTGGTTTAGTTTCGTTTTCAAAATAATAATTAATAAGTAATGTTTCGAGATCTAGTAAAAATTAATTAAAATAATCTTTTAATCTAAGATAAGTATTTTTGAATATTTTTGATAACGTATAAATAATTAATTACATAAGCGTACGATACTTCCCGCTTTACCCCGCGGGTCATCGTAACTTAATTGCGACAAAAAAAAATGTAATAATCCGAATTTTCAGGATTTATTATTTTGATGATTTAAGTATTTTATTTATTTTCCTATTAAGGAGAAAAAGATTGTGGATATTTTTAGAGGTCAAATATATATGTTATTATATTTTCGTGTTTATATGATGGTTTACGGGTGTTGGGTAAGCCCATGTATTTTTATTTGTATTTTGAGGATTTCAATGTATTTAAATCATGCATTGTTGAGCTTCAGAAATTTTTATAAAATCATCGGAGCATTTAAAAATCATGAAATCTTTTGTAAAATTATATTTATATATTTATTGAGTTTTTAAAATTTTTGATTGGATTAATTTGGGAGCTTAAGTATTTTATAATGATTTTAAGAATTTTATTGTATTTAAAGGATCAAAACTTTGAAAATTCATATTTAATTCATTTTCGATCCAAAAAATATTTTGAAAGTATGTGCGTGTTTGTAATTTTATGTTCTTTATTTTAAAAATGAAAAGTTTAATTTTTCGAATATTTTATTGGATTTTGATTTATCAGAGTCGTTTAAGAAGTATTATATGGGCCGGAAGGAGGAGTAATATAATTTGTTGTTTGGGCCAGGCCCAACAAAAAGAGATGTAGTGGGAAGATTCTGGAGAGCTCGGGAACGGGGAGAGAGAAGAATAAGAGAGGAAGAGAAGAAAAGAGAGAAAAAGAGAAAGAAGAGTACAGAGATTGGAAGAGAATTGAAAGAGACTAAAGAGATGAGAGAAATAGAGAGTTGGGGGTTAATTATACACACATATATATGTATAATCGCTTGTGTATGTATAGGTGAGGGTGTGTGCTAATGGAAGGTCGAGGGAAGGAGGAAGAGGTCGCGGGATAGACGGAGCCGTGGTGGTCGGCCGGAGCAGTGGCGGCGCCGGGGAGCTTGAGTTGTGGCGGCCGGAGCTTGGTGGTGCATGCGCGAGGAGATAGCAGTTGGGCGAAGAAAGGCCAGTGATGGTGATGTTGTGTTCGGGGAGAGAGAGAGAGAGAGAGAGAGAGAGAGAGAGAGAGAGAGAGAGAGAGAGAGAGAGAGAGAGAGAGAGAGAGAGAGAGAGAGATGGGAGAGAGATGGGGTTTGATTTCTTTGCGGATCAAATTGGAGCAACCAACGAAATGGTATCCTCTTTTCGAATATAGTTTAATTTTTCCATTTTATTAAATTGCGAATATGTTATTGTGATTTAATTATTATTGTTGTAATTAAATTAGATTTAATTGCGAGCTAGTGATTAATTTTCATAATTTAATTCGGAAAGTATATTAGTTAAATTGTAAGATTTTTGTCTTGATTTTCGTGAGTAATTCGAAGAGCATAATTGTTAATAATAATTGTTGAGTTAATTATGAGTCCGATTAAATGTTCGGATTAGTAATTACTAATTTGCTAATTGTTAGTGTTGTATATAATGTGTTAAGAGTATATTTGAGTTTGCTAAGTTATAATTGGTTGTGAGCTAAATGTTATAATTAGTCAAGTCGAGGTATTTATTGAATTTCATATTTTTCAAACTAGTGGAAGGTGGAGATTATATGAGTTTGAAATTGTTAATGATTATCGGATATGTTATATGATTAGTAAATTGTGTGTTGAATTTGGAGTGACAATTATACTTGGTAAATCGCTATTTGTGGATATGGATTTTAGGATAAAAGAAATTATTTGTACATTTTGATTGGATTGTGATGTATGTCCGTAATATGAAACTGTCTCCTGATTGTATAGTTTTCAAATGTAATCTATAGTAAAGTTAAACTGTTATTTAATTTTCTTTATGTGTTTATCTGCGAGGAGTTGTAATGAGATCACGAGTCTTAAATGTCAAGATTTAAGGACTGGTGTAATTCTCTGCAACTAGTTCCTCGGGCTTACGAATACCAATGATTAATTGCCACAAGTATAGTTAATATGCTCTAGTGGTATGATCGTTGATATAGCGTAAGTAATAGTTAGTGCTAGGGGTTGTTCCTTAGGGCTTACGAACATCAATGATTGATTGTCACGTGTATCATTAAAATGCGTGAGAAATACGATCATTGGTGTAGCATAAGTAGTAGTTAATGCTAATATAAATTTCTTATGTGCTAGTTGCCGCATGTTCGGGCGGGTACTTTTCATTAATTGTTTACTTTTATGTTGCTGCAAGTTGAGGCAGCTTTATTTTTGTAAAAGCATGGTTGAAATTGTTTTTGATTGATATTGAGGGGCTGTGCCCATAGTCCGATAAACGAATACTTCATGCCGAAATTTTCTGAAAATCCCCTTCGATTAAATTTATTTACCTTATTTGATTTCAAGGGTTTAAAGGCATGATAAGGGAGTTAAATGTTTAAATAAATATGTGTCAAAGGATGGGTTTCGAGGATTAACTATGTCTTGGGGATTAATGGTTTATTTATATGTTAAATTGTGGATTGAGTGCATTTTGAGAATTATCTATTAATGGGATAGTGTCAAGAGGATGTCTATAGTATTATGATGGAAATGTAAATGGCGTTTTATTACATATTAAATGTTATTGGCACCGGGAGATGTCTACCATGTATAGGGGACTCCTTCCGTGTCATTGTCGATTGCTAAATGTGTTATATGTATTAAGTGATAATAGGATAGTTAACTATAAGGAGAACGCCTGTAGCTTATCTTTATGTGATCTAGTAGAAACTCTGAATCGGGTCTACCCGAGATACGAGTTTGGACTGACGCGTACGTGTAACTATTGCAGTCGTTAAATCATGATCAGGTTGAAGCGGTGTATATCAAATAGGGAAGATCGGGGCATCATATAAAGTCCATGGAATTACTTGGGCAGAATGCTGAGAATACATTGCGTTCTTCTGCATTATGCTAAGGACCAGAGGCAAGTTATTATGCATGCTCTATTGTTCAGAGCATTTGTATTTTGAAATATATGATGTTTGAGAATCCAATTTGAATTCATAATTGCAATTTTTCTAAACTTGTACTTCTTTATCAAAACCAGATTTGAGTTGTTGAACTCTTTTGCTGTTATTAGTTACGTTATTATTCTGGAATGTGAATTTCCAGATTTGCTGATTATTAGAGGTTGTCGATTGTTCCGACACCTGAGACATTAGATATAGGATTGGACTGTTAGTTTTTTAAAAATGTGGACCGTAATGGTCGGACCAGATACGTGGTCAGAATTATTAAGGCCAATGTGTGTCGTGGATCCATTAAGGACATTGCTGTGTGCGTTTGTCCGGGGTTAGTGCGTGACTGATCAGTAGCCTAACCTAATTGTTTTATAAAAATTATATAATAGTCCAATTCTATTCTAGTCACTGCATGGATATTTCTTGAACTTTGATTACCTTTGAGTTCTTCTTTCTAGTTATCATGGAAATGGATTTAACATATCAGTTCTGCCATTGTTGCAATCATTTAATTATACAAATATATACTTGCTGAGCAATTCATTCGCTCATACTTGCTTGTTTTAAATATTAACCTTTCAGAGGAAGGTAGACAGATGAGGCTTACCTGCACAGCTTGGAAGAAGCAGGCAACATGACTTGTGAAGATGATTTGATCCAGAAATTTTATAGCTGGAGTAAATTTTTGTGCATATATATTGAGGTGTATTGTACTTATACTTTGTATATAATAGTATTAGCTGCTGGTATACTTCTCATAGAAGATTATACTAGTAATAGTTTGTATGATAAGGCGATGTAATTAAATTGGATAAGGATAATGTAAAATTTGATTCTTGTTTCTAGTCCTATAGCCTAGAAGATGCTGGTGGTTGGAATTTCAATGATGTAATTCAGTTATTAAATGAATTCTTATGGATTATTGTTGTTAAAATTCAGTTATTAATTGCAAATAAGTGGTTTAATGGGATTAAGCAGATGTTTGAATTTGGGGGGTGTTACAAGTTGGTATCAGAGCTGAGGTTATAGTAAACTAGAAACGAGAGTGAGTAGGAGTGTGTATAGTTATGTGAGAACGTCAGAACTCATATAGAGTTTGTGTTGGACTATCGGATGTAGTACCAATGGTTAAGTTTCGATTGGAATACTTTGTTGAGGAGTATGTTTGAGATAAGTTTCACTTTTGGATGGTTGTGGAGGTATGTCTAAGGATCATCCTCAAAGACAAGTATTGTTTCAAGGGGGCATGGATCGCCCGAGGTAGGAAATTTATGACTTTAAGGGATTCATATAGGCAGCTAAGTATTCCCCGATCTATAGGGAATTTCAAAATGATTGTAGAGAATAAAAGGTTGACATTTAGTATTGTGGCAGTGATATGCTGAGACTGAACTCGTATTGTTTAAATTCCAAAGAGGGAAATAAAATAAGATCACTATGCAAGATCATTAGTCGAAGTTGTGGGTAACTAAATTTTCTCGAGCATAAGAGAGTTTGAAGTAATATTATGAAGGGATTGGTGAACAGACACTGATCATCTCAAATGATTACATAGATTAATGGTGAAGTTGAGGTTGGTCGATATAGAAAAAATATATTTTATGAATCGAGATGGAATGAGAAAGTTTGAGAAAGATGTAAATAAGAAGGCTGTTATGCCGAGAGTGTTAAGCTTGAGTAGCACACAGGATTGACGCGAGAAAAAGGAAAGTATGGTATTAAGAAGCATTTATTTTCATGATCTCCCGGAGTACTGCCCATTCGACAGGTGGAATTCCTCGTTGATTAGGGACGACACCGGAATCAAAGTCTTTCTGGAGAATAGAACGCTTGCTTGGGATGCCTATGCTGAATTGAATAGAACTCCCTGTGATTATAAAGGTCGATGGTTGAATCTTTGGCGATTATTGAGAAGTCGACGATGGTGTAAATTATCGAGCACCTTAGGGTGTGCACGGAAAAGAAGAAATTTTAGAATCGAACGCTTATCTGTCAAAGGAACCGACATAAGGGGCATCTGTGAGACCTTGGCAATACCCTCCCTATTTGTAAACCCTTTTGATTACCTCCCTAATCTATGAATTATTTGATATCTCTCCAAGCGAGATTTTTGGATAAAGAATATATTCCCTCTTCTGAGTTAAATTGTCATACCTGTGTTCACCCGTCCTGGGTTTCAATTGTGCCAGAAGCTTCCATTATACCAACTTTCAAGTTTCTGAAGCCCTGCTAATGATATTATTTCAAACTTCCACTTTTCTACAATAGTGGACAATTCCATGGTGATATATCACCACTTACTTGTTGTATACCAGAATCCTTCTGGTTATCCTTCCTTTGGAAATCACGCCTTGGAATCTGATCAATTTTAATCCAAGGTGTCCCTTGATAATTAATTGTCAAAAGATGATAATTATTAACTTGACTTCAAATTTGCTTTCCTACTTTCTCAACTTCCACTGAGATGAACAATCCTATACTGATAGGGGCCACAAGGACTATCTGTCTGTGTGATAGAAGTCTGACGGGACGCCGTCAGTTGTGGGTTGTGAAATACAAGATGGCTAATTACCTTTAGTATGTCTTAATTGAGACACGCATCGTGAGTTCTTATGATCATATTGATCTCTCAGTAAATTCTCTTATCTCAAATAAGGTTTACTTCAAAATTCATAATCCTAGGATCACCAGTTTGTGACATTTTTCTTGGTATGGCAGCTATCTTTTCAAAGCTCCATAATTCTTGTTATCTCTAATGAATTTCAAGGGGATGCCAATCAGGTCAGCCAAGTCAGAATATCAGAGCGGAATCGCCTAGTACAAGAGCAAATTCCAAGACGAATAGAATATTAGTAACGTATCGATAGAATTGGTTTGTTCTCTCTCTCAAGTGTGTTATGTTAATGGAATTAGTGAACTCTCTCTCAAGGTTGTTATGTTAATGGGAAGTTGATCAAGCTATATTTGAAAGGAAATGAGAATGGTGATATGATGTGAACTCCAGTGATAGCCATCTCCGATAGAGACATTATAGATGGTTTGAGATTTTGGTGGTTAAGGAATCCCAATAGAGGCCTTAGCCGATTCCGTGGACGGAATCCTTTTAAGGAGGGTAGATTGTAATAATCCGAATTTTCAGGATTTATTATTTTGATGATTTAAGTATTTTATTTATTTTCCTATTAAGGAGGAAAAAGATTGTGGATATTTTGAGAGGTTAAATATATATGTTATTATGTTTTCGTGTTTATATGATGGTTTACGGGTGTTGGGTAAGCCCGTGTATTTTTATTTGTATTTTGAGGATTTAAATGTATTTAAATCATGCATTGTTGAGCTTCGGAAATTTTTATAAAATCATCGGAGCATTTAAAAATCTCGAAATCTTTTGTAAAATTATCTTTATATATTTATTGAGTTTTTAAAATTTTTGGGTGGATTAATTTGGGAGCTTAAGTATTTTATAATGATTTTAAGAGTTTTATTGTATTTAAAGGATCAAAACTTTGAATATTCATATTTAATTCATTTTTGATCCGAAAAATATTTTGAAAATATGTGCGTGTTTGTAATTTTATGTTCTTTATTTTAAAAATGAAAAGTTTAATTTTTCGAATATTTTATTGGATTTTGATTTATCAGAGTCGTTTAAGAAGTATTATATGGGCCGGAATGAGGAGTAATATAATTTGTTGTTTGGGCCAGGCCCAACAAAAAGAGATGCAGTGGGAAGATTATGGAGAGCTCGGGAACGGGGAGAGAGAAGAATAATAGAGGAAGAGAAGAAAAGAGGGAAAAAGAGAAAGAAGAGTAGAGAGATTGGGAGAGAATTGAAAGAGACTAAAGAGATGAGAGAAATAGAGAGTTGGGGGTTAATTATACACACATATATATGTATAATCGCGTGTGTATGTATAGGTGAGGGTGTGTGCTGATGGAAGCTCGAGGGAAGGAGGAAGAGGTCGCGGGATGGACGGAGTCGCGGTGGTCGGCCGGAGCAGTGGCGGCGCCGGCGAGCTTGAGTTGTGGCGGCCGGAGCTTGGTGGTGCAGGCGCGAGGAGATAGCAGCTGGGCGAAGAAAGGCCAGTGATGGTGATGTTGTGTTCGGGGAGAGAGAGAGAGAGAGAGAGAGAGAGAGAGAGAGAGAGAGAGAGAGAGAGAGAGAGAGAGAGAGAGAGAGAGAGAGAGAGAGAGAGAGAAGGGAGAGAGATGGGGTTTGATTTCTTTGCGGATCGAATTGGAGCAACCTACGAAATGGTATCCTCTTTTCGAATATAGTTTAATTTTTCCATTTTATTAAATTGCAAATATGTTATTGTGATTTAATTATTATTGTTGTAATTAAATTAGATTTAATTGTGAGCTAGTGATTAATTTCCATAATTTAATTCGGAAAGTATATTAGTTAAATTGTAAGATTTTTGTCTTGATTTTCGTGAGTAATTTGAAGAGCATAATTGTTAACAATAATTGTTGAGTTAATTATGAGTCCGATTAAATGTTCGGATTAGTAATTACTAATTTGCTAATTGTTAGTGTTGTATATAATGTGTTAAGAGTATATTTGAGTTTGCTAAGTTATAATTGGTTGTGAGCTAAATGTTATAATTAGTCAAGTCGAGGTATTTATTGAATTTCATATTTTTCAAACTAGTGGAAGGTGGAGATTATATGAGTTTGAAATTGTTAATGATTATCGGATATGTTATATGATTAGTAAATTGTATGTTGAATTTGGAGTGACAATTATACTTGGTAAATCGCTATTTGTGGATATGGATTTTAGGATAAAAGAAATTATTTGTACATTTTGATTGGATTGTGATGTATGTCCGTAATATGAAACTGTCTCCTGATTGTATAGTTTTCAAATGTAATCTATAGTAAAGTTAAACTGTTATTTAATTTTCTTTATGTGTTTATCTGCGAGGAGTTGTAATGAGATCACGAGTCTTAAATGTCAAGATTTAAGGACTGGTGTAATTCTCTGCAACTAGTTCCTCGGGCTTACGAATACCAATGATTAATTGCCACAAGTATAATTAATATGCTCTAGTGGTATGATCGTTGATATAGCGTAAGTAATAGTTAGTGCTAGGGGTTGTTCCCTAGGGCTTACGAACATCAATGATTGATTGTCATGTGTATCATTAAAATGCGTGAGAAATACGATCATTGGTGTAGCATAAGTAGTAGTTAATGCTAATATAAATTTCTTATGTGCTAGTTGCCGCATGTTCGGGCGGGTACTTTTCATTAATTGTTTACTTTTATGTTGCTGCAAGTTGAGGCAGCTTTATTTTTGTAAAAGTAGGGTTGAAATTGTTTTTGATTGATATTGAGGGGTTGTGCCCATAGTCCGATAAACGAATACTTCATGCCGAAATTTTCTGAAAATCCCCTGCGATTAAATTTATTTACCTTATTTGATTTCAAGGGTTTAAAGGCATGATAAGGGAGTTAAATGTTTAAATAAATATGTGTCAAAGGATGGGTTTCGAGGATTAACTATGTCTTGGGGATTAATGGTTTATTTATATGTTAAATTGAGGATTGAGTGCATTTTGAGAATTATCTGTTAATGGGATAGTGTCAAGAAGATGTCTATAGTATTATGATGGAAATGTAAATGGCGTTTTATTACATATTAAATGTGATTGGCACCGGGAGATGTCTACCATGTATATGGGACTCCTTTCGTGTCATTGTCGATTGCTAAATGTGTTATATGTATTAAGTGATAATAGGATAGTTAACTATAAGGAGAACGCCTATAGCTTATCTTTATGTGATCTAGTAGAAACTCTGAATCGGGTCTACTCGAGATACGAGTTTGGACTGACGCGTAAGTATAACTATTGCAGTCGTTAAAGCATGATCAGGTTGAAGCGGTGTATATCAAATAGGGAAGATCGGGGCATCATATAAAGTCCATGGAATTACTTGGGCGGAATGCTGAGAATACGTTGCGTTCTTCTGCATTATGCTAAGGACCAGAGGCAAGTTATTATGCATGCTCTATTGTTCAGAGCATTTGTATTTTGAAATATATGATGTTTGATAATCCAATTTGAATTCATAATTGCAATTTTTCTAAACTTGTACTTCATTATCAAAACCAGATTTGAGTTTTTG
Source organism: Saposhnikovia divaricata (assembly GCA_036435485.1). Classification (NCBI taxonomy): domain Eukaryota; kingdom Viridiplantae; phylum Streptophyta; class Magnoliopsida; order Apiales; family Apiaceae; genus Saposhnikovia; species Saposhnikovia divaricata. The sequence goes on from CM071598.1 coordinate 125,862,791, forward strand.
AAATCTTTTGCTGTTATTAGTTACGTTATTATTCTGGAATGTGAATTTCCAGATTTGCTGATTATTAGAGGTTGTCGATTGTTCCGACACCTAAGACGTTAGATATAGGATTGGACTGTTAGTTTTTTAAAAATATGGACCGTAAGTGTCGGACCAGATTCGTGGTCAGAATTATTAAGGTCAATGTGTGCCGTGGATCCATTAAGGACATTGCTGTGTGCGTTTGTCCGGGGTTAGTGCGTGACTGATCAGCAGCCTAACCTAATTGTTTTATAAAAATTATATAATAGTCCAATTCTATTCTAGTCACTGCATGGATATTTCTTGAACTTTGATTACCTTTGAGTTCTTCTTTCTAGTTATCATGGAAATGGATTTTACATATCAGTTCTGCCATTGTTGCAATCATTTAATTATACAAATATATACTTGCTGAGCAATTCTTTCGCTCATACTTGCTTGTTTTAAATATTAACCTTTCAGAGGAAGGTAGACAGATGAGGCTTACCTGTACAGCTTGGAAGAAGCAGGCAACATGACTTGTGAAGATGATTTGATCCAGAAATTTTATAGCTGGAGTAAATTTTTATTGAGGTGTATTGTACTTATACTTTGTATATAATAGTATTAGCTGCTAGTATACTTCTCATAGAATATTATACTAGTAATAGTTTGTAAGATAAGGCGATGTAATTAAATTGGATAAGGATAATGTAAAATTTGATTCTTGTTTCTAGTCCTATAGCCTAGAAGATGCTGGTGGTTGGAATTTCAATGATGTAATTCAGTTATTAAATGAATTCTTATGGATTATTGTTGTTAAAATTCAGTTATTAATTGCAAATAAGTGGTTTAATGGGATTAAGCAGATGTTTGAATTTGGGGGTGTTACAAAAAAAATATACCGCTCCCCGGTCAATAGTATATTTGGACCGCTACGACCTCTATTGCTAGAGTCGTTGTCCGAAGAGACACTTTTCATTCTAAGTTCAAGGTCGTAAGCACATTTACATATATCTCAATCTCAACATAAAGTTTTGCAAAACGTAGCACATAATACGTACGGAATCTACAAACACAACAGTGAAAATCTTTATGTAAGAGTTTTGAAAGGTAAACTTGCCTTGGTGAGGTTGGGGTGTCGAGCTTGCGAAGTGGAATGAGGATCTATACATAATCAATATTCGCTCGTTAGTACCTTAACAATTACTCTTAATCACAAGGTTTTTAAAGAATGTAAGACTACCTTAACGACTCCGTCATATGACCCTCTAACCCTCCCATAGGTCCATGTCATCACTCGATTACGCTCGTCACTTATTTGACTCGAATTAGTTACCACACTCGAAACATAATTACTTATCATTGAAACCATATCAAACTAACTCCTCGTATGAGTTTCTCGCTTGCGCGCACTTCACTCTAACATTTTTATAAAATTGAAAAATACATATTTTAATCCAATTCTTTTTGGGTAATCTTTACCACTGTAAAATCTGGATACCCTCAATTTTTCATAAATTTTTCATAAGTTTTAAGGGTCTAAAGGTGGTTCACAAGTTGACCAAATGGTGCAGCCCGGATCTCAAAACCACTGTGCACTTCTCGGGCATAACTCAAACCCTAGACATCACCTAGTCATGAACTTTATATTTCTGGAAACTAAATTCAAATACCTTTCTAACCATATGTATTAGGTCTTAAGGAGACAAGTTTAAGGGGTTCGGATCCCTCCTACAAGACAACTCATGCTCCCAGAATTTTCAGCAAGCTCATTTTTACAACTTCAACACTTCAAATTATCACCACACTTTCTTTTCAACTTCAAACCCACCAATATTCATTTCTTAACATACATAGGACTATACCATTCAAGAATAAGGCTTACCACACAAAGATCAAGCATATAACTTCAAGATTTTATCATCTATAACTCATACTACCAAGATATGCACTAATACTTGTAGATCTAGCAATATGAACTATAAACAAGTCATGGCTAAGGGTTGAGAGAGTTTATACCTTCCTTGAGTCTCTAGGAACCTTGGGTGAGCTTTATGAACCTTAAGAACAGCTTGGATGAGTCTCTACAAGCCTTAAAATTCAAGATCTAAAGGAAACTAAACTTTGGTTACTTTTCATCCAAACTTTAACAATTTATAAGTCAAGATTGGATGGATGAAATGCTTTGAAATTGATAACATACCTTCACTATGATACAAGGAAGCTCTAGGAATTATGTTGTGACTTATGGATGAGTGGAAGTTGAAGAAAAATTCTTCTTCTTCCCTTGGAAGAGCTTGGGCCGAGAGCTCCTTAAGGAGAGAGAGATAGATGGTTTTGGTTGGGTGTTTTGAATAAAGTGATGTGGTGTTGTGTTATGTATTGGTATATGTATTGTTATAGGTACATAATCACATGTTTGCAAGTCTAGTGCTAGCCCCCTTGGTGCCAACCATGCTTCCTTGTCCCCTAAAGTATAGTGCACCAACTAGTTACTATTCCTCTAGTTGCTTTTTGGCTTTCTAGTTTACTTTTCTAACAATCTAGTTACATGATGCCTTGCATGTAATATCTTCCCTATTTTATTCCTCCACCAATGTTGGTCACTTAATCCTTAATTCTTAACGTATCTTAAATAACTTCTCGTAATAACATTTTGTCGCGTAGAGATTTCCTTTGTAATTCCTTAAGTACTTAATTGTGCAATTCCCTGAAATGTGCATAACCTCTTGTCATAAGCTCTTAAAATCTTTAATACTCCAATCATTCTCAAGTCCCAAGGTTTTATGAATTTTAATGGAAGTAGGTTCATTGCTTTAAACCACCTTCCCTTCTCCTCACATAGTGAATATAACAGCATTAAATTCTCAGATAATCAATTCCATTAAACAACATAGGTGGTTTGAAAAGATTCCCAATTCACAATGTCATAAGGTATTACATTCTTAAAAATATTACAAAAATCAGGGTTCTTACAGCCTCCCCTCCTTAAAAGGATTCTGTCCAAGAATCAGGTCGAAAACAGTTGGGGGTACTTTTCACGCATCGCGCTTTCTAGTTCCCATGTTGATTCCTTGACTTTCTGGTTCCTCCACAAAACTCTCACTAGCTTGACAATCTTGTTCCTCAGCACCTGTTCCTTTCTATCCATGATTTCCACGGGTTGTTCCACATAGGTCAAGTCTGGTTGCAGGTCTACCTGATCATATTCTATCACATGCTGAAAGTCGGTATGGTAGGGTCGTAGCATAGACACATGAAACACATTATGCACTTGCTGCAAGCTCGGAGGCAAGGCTAGTTCATAGGCTAACTTTCCAACACGACTCAAAATCTCAAAAGGTCCAATAAATCTCGGGCTTAGCTTCCCTTTCTTACCAAATCTCATCAATCCCTTCCACGATGATACCTTTAACATCACAAACTCTCCCACCTCATACTCTTTATCCTTGCGGGTCTGGTCCGCATATTTCTTCTGTCTATCCTGGGCCGCTACCAGCTGTCCTCGTATAAGTTCGATAGTTTCTCTTGTCTATTGAACCAATTCGAGCCCTAAAATCTTTCACTCTCCAACCTCTTCCCAACACAAGGGAGATCGACATCTTCGTCCGTATAAGGCTTCATATGGGGGCATTCCTATACTCGCATGATAACTGTTGTTGTAGGAAAACTCAATCAACGGCAAGTGGTCATCCCAACTTCCCTTAAAGTCTATAGCACAGACTCTCAACATGTCCTCTATGGTCTGGATGGTCCTCTCGCTCTATCCATCTGATTGAGGGTGATAAGCAGTACTCATGTTTAACTTGGTTCCCACACAATCCTGAAAACTCCTCCAGAACCTGGAGTTGAACTTTGGGTCTCTATCCGATACAATGCTCACAGGAACCCCATGCCTAACCACGATTTCCTTTAAGTAAATGTCCACTAGTCTATCGACTGTGTACCTTTCGTTAATTGGAAGAAAATGTGCTGATTTAGTCAATCTATCTATAATTACCCAAATGGCATCATGATTAGTCTTGGTCCTTGGTAGTCCGACCACAAAGTCCATCGGAATATGCTCCCACTTCCACTCGGGTATCTCTAAGGGTTGCAATAATCCACTGGGCCTCTAGTGTTCGGCCTTCACTCTTTGACATGTCAAGTATTTACTTACCCACTCTGCTACGTCCTTCTTCATATTTGGCCACCAATAATATTCTCTCAAATCTCTATACATCTTAGTGCCTCCAGGGTGAATCGAATACCTTGAACTATGAGCCTCTTACAGAATCTCATCCCTTAGCTCCTAGATGTTCGGGATCCATATCCTAGATGCGTACCTCATAACTCCATTCCCGTCCATTTCACACTTAATTTCCTCACCAATCAAAACTTTCTCCATCGAATTCTTTTCTTCTTCTATCTTCTTTTCCTGGCACAACTTAATATTTTCCAATAGCGTGGTTGGACTTTTATCTCCATTAGACTCTCTTATCCGGTTCCTGGTAACCTCACTTCAGTCTCTAGTTTCTCAAAGTCCTTGATCAACTCGTCCTCTGACGTTATCATCTTGAGTTTCTCTTTTCGGCTAAGTGCATCAGCCACCACATTGGCCCTTCCTAGGTGATAGTGAATCTCACAGTCATAGTCCTTGATTAATTCTAGCCATCACCTCTGTCTCATGTTTAACTCCTCCTGAGTGAATATGTATTTTAGGATCTTGTGGTCCGTGTAGATGTCACACTTCTCTCCGTAAAGGTAATGCCTCCATATTTTCAAAGCGAAGACTATCGCCGCTAATTCTAAATCATGGGTGGGGTATCTTATCTCGTAATCCTTGAGTTGTCTAGACGCGTACGCAATCACCTTACCATGCTGCATAAGCACACACCCTAAACCTTTATAGGATGCGTCTCTATAAATCACAAAATCTCCTTGATCATCGGGTAAGGCTAGTACCGGTGCTGACACCAACCTTTTCTTCAACTCTTGAAAGCTCTCTTCACATTTTTCGGTCCATACAAACTTCTCGGTCTTGCAAGTCAGTTGGGTCAAAGGGGTTGCTATCTTAGCAAAGTCAGTTGGTCTCTCCCAATTTGAAACGGCTTCTATTTTAGCTGGGTCCACTACCTTGATTGCTAATTACATGCCCTAAGAACTGGACTTCTCTTAACCAAAATTCACACTTCGAGGATTTTGCGTACAACTTTTCTTCTCTTAATGCTCCCAACACAATCCACAAGTGCTCCGCATGCTCATCCTCCGTCTTGGAATAAATCAAGATGTCATCGATGAAGACTATAACACACTTATCCAAATACTTTTTGAAAACTTGGTTCATTAAGTCCATGAAAGCTGCGGGTGCATTGGTTAATCCAAACGACATTACCAAAAACTCATAGTGTCCGTACCGGGTGCGAAAGGCCGTCTTAGGTATATCTTCCGGCTTAATCCTTAACTGGTGGTACCCGGTTCTCAAATAAATTTTAGAAAAATATACTGCGTCCTTTAGCTGGTCAAACAGGTCATCTATCCTCGGTAAAGGATACTTATTCTTTATAGTCACCTTATTCAACTCCGTGTAGTCAATGCATAACCTCATACTGCCATCCTTCTTTTTCATGAACAACACCGGGGCTCTCCACGGTGACACACTAGGTCTTATCATTCCTTTATCCAACAACACTTGCAACTGAGTGACCAACTCCTTCATCTCTACTGGGTTTAGCCTATATGGGGCTTTCAAAATTGGTGCCGTACCAAGGATTAAATCTATAGCGAACTCAATGTCTCTATCAGGTGGTAGTCCTGGAAGATCATCAGGGAATAAGTCAGCGAACTCATTAATGACGGGAATTTCCTGTAGGCTTGGTGCCTCCTTTTTGGTGTCCTTCACATAGGCTAAATAAGCCTTGCATCCTTTACGCAAAAGCTTCTGGGTCTGAATTACGGTCAAAAACTTTCGGTTCTGTCGTTGCCCGCTAAACACTACTTCCTCGTTCCCTGGCAAACTCAATCTCACTTTCTTCTTCATGCAATCAATCTAAGCTCCACTGGTGGTCAGCCAATCCATGCCTACTATCACATCAAACTCTCCTAGTTTAAACGGAATTAAATCTACCCGAAAGTGCCGCCCTCCTATTTCTAGGTCACAACCTGGATACACTTGGCTAACAGGGATAATTTCATGACTAGCTATCTCTACTTGCAATCTGTCATTCAATGGCTCAGCCTTAAGGTCTAACCGACATGCAAAATCTAGGGATATAAAAGACTTGGTAGCGCCCAAATCAAATAAAACGTTTGCATTAACTGAATTGAGTAGTAGGGTACCTGCGATCACATCCGTGTTCCTCACGGCATCTTGCACAGTCATGTTAAAAGTTCTAGCAGTAGGGGGCTTGTTAGAAGCAGTTCCACTAACTCTCGACGCAGCTGGCCCAGAAAACAAACATTCCCTCATTCGATGCCCTACTTTTCCACACTTGAAGCAAGTGCCTCCGACATTGGTGTTGTTACTGGGTCCTCGACATGTGTTAGCATAATGTCCTGTCAACCCGCATTTAAAGCACTTCACATCCTCCATGTTACACATGCCCGCATGTTTCTTCCCGCACTTGTTGCAATCCGGGGGTAGGACACGAGATGGGGTAGAGTAAGATGATCCTTGTGGTTGGCCGCCCTGGCCCACACTCCAACTTTCAGCTCTCTTAGTTCCAAAGTTCCCACTGGGCTGGGATATCGCCCCTCGCTTAAACTTGCTTGGAAAACTCCCGCCCGCAGAATTCCCCTTTCGTTTATCAAACTTCCTCTTCTTTCCTTCTCTCTCTTTCTGCATCTTCCAAGTGAATATGTATTTTAGGCTCTTGTGGTCTGTGTAGATGTCACACTTTTCTCCGTAAAGGTAATGCCTCTAATTTTTCAAAGCGAAGACTATCTCCGTTAATTCTAAATCTTGGGTGGGGTATCTTATCTCGTAATCCTTGAGTTGTCTAGACGCGTACGCAATCAACTTACCATGTAGCATAAGCACACACCCTAAACCTTTATGGGATGCGTCGCTATAAATCACAAAATCTCCTTAATCATCGGGTAGGGCTAGTACCGGTGCTGACACCAACCTTTTCTTCAACTCTTGAAAGCTCTCTTCACATTTTTCGGTCCATACAAACTTCTCGGTCTTGCGAGTCAGTCGGGTCAAAGGGGCTGCTATCTTAGCAAAGTCTTGAACAAACCTCCTATAGTAGCCAGCCAATCCTATAAAACTTCTTCCCTTCATCGGAGTGGTTGGTCTCTCTCAATTTGAAATGGATTCTATTTTAACTGCCTTAAGAACTGGACTTCTCTTAACCAAAATTCACACTTCGAGAATTTTGCGTACAACTTTTCTTCTCTTAACCCTCCCAACATAATCCTCAAGTGCTTCGCATGCTCATCCTCCGTCTTGGAATAAATCAAGATGTCATCGATGAAGACTATAACACACTTATCCAAATACTTTTTGAAAACTCAATTCATTAAGTCCATGAAAGCTGCGGGTGCATTGGTTAATCCAAATGACATTACCAAAAACTCATAGTGTCCGTACCGGGTGTGAAAGGCCGTCTTGGGTATATCTTCCGGCTTAATCCTTAACTGGTGGTACCCGGTTCTCAAATCAATTTTGGAAAAATAGACTGCGTCATTTAGCTGTTCAAACAGGTCATCTATCCTCGGTAAAGGATACTTATTCTTTATAGTCACCTTATTCAACTCCGTGTAGTCAATGCATAACCTCATACTGCCATCCTTCTTTTTCACGAACAACACCGGGGCTCCCTACGGTGACACACTAGGTCTTATCATTCCTTTATCCAACAACTCTTACAACTGAGTGGCCAACTCCTTCATCTCTACTGGGGCTAGCCTATATTCGGCTTTCGAAATTGGTACCGTACCAGGGACTAAATCTATAGCGAACTCAATGTCTCTATCAGGTGGTAGTCCTGGAAGATCATCAGGGAATACGTCAGCAAACTCATTAACGACGGGAATTTCCGGTAGGCTTGGTGCCTCCTTTTTGGTGCCAACAGCTTCTAGGTCTGAATTACGGTAAAAAACTTTCGATTCTGTCGTTGCCCGCTAAACACTACTTCCTCGTTCCCTGGCAAACTCAATCTCACTTTCTTCTTCATGCAATCAATCTAAGCTCCACTGGTGGTCAGCCAATCCGTGCCTACTATCACATCAAACTCTCCTAGTTTAAATGGAATTAAATCTACCCGAAAGTGCCGCCCTCCTATTTCTAGGTCACAACCTGGATACACTTGGCTAACATGGATAATTTCAAGATTAGCTATCTCTACGTGCAATCTGTCTTTCAATGGCTCAGCCTTAAGGTCTAACCGACATGCAAAATCTAGGGATATAAAAGACTTGGTAGCGCTCGAATCAAATAAAACATTTGCATTAACTGAATTGAGTAGTAGGGTACCTGCGATCACATCCGTGTTCCTCACGGCATCTTGCACAGTCATGTTAAAAGTTCTAGCAGTAGGGGGCTTGTTAGAAGCAGTTCCATTAAATCTCGATGCAGCCGGCCAAGAAGACAAACATTCCCTTATTCGATGTCCTAGTTTTCCGCACTTGAAGCAAGTGCCTCCGGCATTGGTGTTGTTACTGGGTCCTCGACAGGTGTTAGCATAATGTCCTGTCAACCCACATTTAAAGCACTTCACATCCTGCAGGTTACACACGCCCGCATGTTTCTTCCCGCACTTGTTGTAATCCGGGGGTAGGACTCGAGATGGGGTAGAGTAAGATGATCCCTGTGGTCATCCGCCCTAGCCCACACTCCAACTTTCAGCTCTCTTGGTTCCAAAGTTCCCACTGGGCAGGGATATCGCCCCTCGTTTAAAATTTCTCGGAAAACTTCCGCCCGCAGAATTCCCCTTTCGGTTATCAAACTTCCTCTTCTTTCCTTCTCTCTCTTTCTGCATCTGCTTACTTCCAGCCTCTACAATCGATGCCTTCTGTACTAAGGTGGCATAGTCTGTCAGGTCAAGGACCGCCACACGATTCTGAATCCATTGCTTTAGCCCCAGCTGGAATCTTCGAGCTCTCTTTGCCTCAGTGTTCATATACTTCGGCACAAACCTGGACAACACAGTAAACTTGGCCTCATACTCGGCCACTGTCATGTTACCTTGCTTCAGCTCTAAGAACTTCAGCTCCATCTGGGTCTCCATGAACCTAGGGAAGTACTTCTCCAAGAACAGCTCGCTAAACCTCTCCCAGGCCACCACACCTCTTTCCTCCAAATTCCTCTTAGCTTCCCACCAGTAATTTGCCTCACCCATCAGAAGATAGGTGGCAAAAATAGTCTTCTGCCCTTCCGCGACTCCCAGTATCTCGAAAGATTTTTCCATTTCCTTCAACCAGGCTCTTGCCACTACCGGGTCTGCAGTTCCTTTAAATTCTGGGGGTTTTAAGGATTTGAAATTCCGGAAAGCATTTGCATTTGCATTATCGGGTTGTTGCTGAACTGGGGGACGGTCCAAGTTCTGCCTAAGTAGGTCCATGAATTGCTCCATAGGGTCTCTCCTTGGATTTTCCACCTCTCGGGTGTCATCATCAGCTTCTTCTTCATCATACTCAGAGTTATCAAACAAGTTATAGTCGCTGTCTTCATCCTCGCTCAGGTTCAAATCCTCTCTCTCACAGATTTGGTGACCTTCGGTCCCATAGTGGCTACCCTGGCCTTCAGAGCTTGCCGGGTGAGCTCGAGTGTTCATTCTTCTGGGTGGCATGATTCTGATAATGAGACAAGAAATGGGTTAGGGTTTTCCAATTATTTGACAGCGTATCGTTCCTCCTTATACAGGGTTAAAATTTCGAAACTTGCAGTGTGCTCGTGATGGTGATAAAACTTCAAAACCTTTTTATGGAAAACCGTTACGTGGTTCAAAAACATTTGTAGGAATTTTCGAGACTTCAAAACTTCAAAACTTGTAGGAATATTTTTTTTAAAATAAAACAAAACGCTTTTTTTTCCCGGGAATTTTGCAGAAAATAATCTGAAATTGTAAGTTGTAAATTTGAAACAGCATAGTCGTATGGTTGTGATTTATAAAAGTTGTATATTCATAGTTGTATATCGAAACAGTAAAGCATGGCATCGGAAAGTAAGGCAGTTGAGACAATATCAAGGAAACTGAAACTAGATAAATACGGTACAAGAGTCATCACATAGTTCGGATGTTAAAGCCTAACGCATAGTTCAAGATATCAAGGTCTAGCAAAAGTGGAACAATAACAAGTACATCGTCTGAATAGTCCAGGCTACACAAAAGTAAGGCTACATCCGTGCATACTATTCGAAGTCACATCTACATATCTGTAGGTCAGTCTACTCATCCACTGGTCAAAAAGGATGCCACTGCATAAGTCAACTATCCCGCAAAATCGACACAATAATGTCATCTGAACCTAGGGGACTGAGTTATCCATAACACATCATGGTGTCACCCCGCGACGGAGCAAGGCCCTCACCCGGGAGAATGCACGACGCAAGACATGCCTAGCATCCCTGGTACGGATCACTCCTTGACCGGTAATCCTCGCACATCTCTGCCTCTCTATCCGATAAAGTCTGGCTCTAGGCCTCTTAGCAACAGTAGTCCTCATCCTAGCCTGAACCCTCAATCGCGCCTCGCGCTCCTCCACAAGTGCCCGCCTCACCTCATTAAGTCTAGCCTCGGAAGAAAGTAGGTCTCGAGTCAGGAACTGCACAACATAAGCGTGCTCAGTGCCCGATACCGGGGGTAGGTCAGGTGGTGGAGGCGGTACAGCAAAGTCAGCAGCTGGGGTGGGGTCAAGCTCACTCTCATCACACGTAGTATCCTCGGAGTCATCCTCAGATGAAATGGGGCTTAAGGGCTGTGGGGAGGGTGAGGGTGACGAAACACGGTCCCCACCAGATTCCTCACTCTCCACCTCAGTGGGCACAGGGGAGGGGATAACGGGCTCGGGCTCAGGCTCAAATGGCTCCTCATCTGGGCCCTCCTCCTCATTGTCCTCTATCAACACCATCCTAGGGTCAAGCTCAAAGTCAGCATCAGTACCCACAACAGGCTCATCAATCTCCCTCAATAGTGCCTCATCATGCTCTCTCTCATAGGCCTCAGGGTCTGGTATCTCAGGAATCTCTGCCATCTACACAAGGAAATTAAATGGGTCACTAACCATAAAGAAAGGTTTAAGGAGTAGTTCCCTCACGGGACTTAAAGTCAGGGATATATCCGATAACCTGACTGCAAACTCGATGAGAGTTCTAGGTATTATTAGGGTTATTATTAGGGTTATTATTATTATTATGGTTGTTTTCTTAAATTACTATCGTTTCTGAGAACTGTAACCTCCGCTTTGATACGATTTCTGTGACGCCCCCAGATCCGGGGTCGGAGATCTAGGCGCTCACGATCCATTTTCCATTAATAACATACCTGTTCTTGCACATAATGTATATAACAGCAATCGACCCCGCAATAAAACTCACACCGCACACATACTCACACACACAGAGGTTAGAGTCTCAGAAACGTCCTACAACTTGATTTAGCAAAAGTAAAAGTCTTAGAGTTTTTACAGACCAAATTAAATAGTATTTTGGCTACTAGCAATGCTTCTACATGAAGCTGTGTTAGCGGCTTGAATAATAGTTGCGGTACACGGCCTTGCACAGGTCATACTTATAAATAAAGCGTACTAACAAAAGTTGCAAACCAATCCGTCTAATGGGGCCTACTGGTGGAATCTCAGCTGTTGCCTGAGGTCTAGTCACCTGCTTTCGGACAGTCTGACGGGGTCTTGCCATTTCTCTTAACTGTTGTGTTTGCAATTTTTAAAACAAGCAAGAGTGAGCAACTATAGCTCAGCAAGATATATATATATATGTATGAGATAAGTTGTGTATGCATTTTATTTGATTTAACAAATATTAAACTTAATTATATCAATAAGTTATTGAATCATCCATCATCTTTGAACCATCGCAAAAGTGCACTCGCACGTGCCCTCAATTTCAAAATAAACTTGCAGTTCTGGATTCTGCATGGAATCAATATCTTTCTTATCAAAATATAACACTATCGGCAACTTGTCACTTAGGCCTAAGAAGCAGTGTTCGAGTATTTTTCCAAAGTGGAGGATGGGACTTGAAGAAAACGTAAAACTTGACAAGGATTGACGATGATCAGTCGCCACACCCAATTCCAATAATCCGCGGGTCTTTTCTACTAGTAGAAGGATAGAAACTACATCCGTAACTACCCTCGGGTGAAAACTACATCCGTAATCACCCTCGATGAAAACTACATCCATAATCAACCTTCGATTGAGGTTCGACCTCAGTCGACCGATAATTCTTGAAAAATGTGCAAGTGAGTAAAACCTGACCGGGGGTTTTCAAAAATGTTTTGAGTTCGAAAGAGTTCGAGTCTGAAAGCGTTAGAGGTATCTTGGTTTAGTTTCGTTTTCAAAATAATAATTAATAAGTAATGTTTCAAGATCTAGTAAAAATTAATAAGGTAATTAATTAATTAAAATAGTCTTTTAATCTAATATAAGTATTTTTAAATATTTTTGATAACGTATAAATAATTAATTACATAAGCGTACGATACTTCCCGCTTTACCCCGCGGGTCATTGTAACTTAATTGCGACAAAAAAAAAATATACCGCTCCCCGGTCAATAGTATATTTGGACCGCTACGACCTCTATTTCTGGAGTCGTTGTCCAAAGAGACACTTTTCATTCTAAGTTCAAGGGTGTAAGCACATTTACATATATCTCAATCTCAACATAAAGTTTTGCAAAACATAGCACATAATACGTACGGAATCTACAAACACAACAGTGAAAATCTTTATGTAAGAGTTTTGAAATGTAAATTTGCCTTGGTGAGGTTGGGGTGGTCGAGCTTGCGGAGTGGAATGAGGATCTATACATAATCAATATTCGCTCGTTAGTACCTTAACAATTCCTCTTAATCACAAGGTTTTTAAAGAATGTAAGACTACCTTAACGACTCCGTCATATGACCCTCTAACCCTCCCATAGGTCTATGTCATCACTCGATTACGCTCGTCACTTATTTGACTCGAATTAGTTACCACACTCGAAACATAATTACTTATTCTTGAAACCATATCAAACTAACTCCTCGTATGACTTTCTCGCTTGTGCGCACTTCACTCTAACATTTTTATAAAATTGAAACATACATTTTTTAATCCAATTCTTGTTGGGTAATCTTTACCACTGTAAAATCTAGCTACCCTCAATTTTTCATAAAGTTTTCATAATTTTTAAGGGTCTAAAGGTGGTTCACAAATTGACCAAATGGTGCAGCCCGGATCTCAAAACCACTCTGCACTTCTCGGGCCATAACTCAAACCCTAGACATCACCTAGTCATGAACTTTATATTTATGGAAATTACTTTCAAATACCTTTCTAACCATATGTATTAGGTCTTAAGGAGACAAGTTTAAGGGGTTCGGATCCCTCCTACAAGACAACTCATGCTCCCAGAATTTTCAGCAAGCTCCTTTTTACAACTTCAACACTTCAAATTATCACCACACTTTCTTTTCAACATCAAACCCACCAATATTCATTTCTTAACATACATAGGACTATACCATTCAAGAACAAGGCTTACCACACAAAGATCAAGCATATAACTTCAAGATTTCATCATCTATAACTCATACTACCAAGATATGCACTAATACTTGTAGATTTAGCAATATGAACTATAAACAAGTCATAGCTAAGGGTTGAGAGAGTTTATACCTTCCTTGAGTCTCTAGGAACCTTGGGTGAGCTTTATGAACCTTAAGAACACCTTGGATGAGTCTCTACAAGCCTTAAAATTCAAGATCTAAAGGAAACTAAACTTTGGTTACTTTTCATCCAAACTTTAACAATTTATAACTCAAGATTGGATGGATGAAATGCTTTGAAATTGATAACATACCTTCACTATGATACAAGGAAGCTCTAGGAATTATGTTGTGACTTATGGATGAGTGGAAGTTGAAGAAAAATTCTTCTTCTTCCCTTGGAAGAGCTTGGGCCGAGAGCACCTTAAGGAGAGAGAGATAGATGGTTTTGGTTGGGTGTTTTTAATAAAGTGATGTGGTGTTGTGTTATGTATTGGTATATGTATTGTTATAGGTACATAATCACATGTTTGCAAGTCTAGTGCTAGCCCCCTAGGTGCCAACCATGCTTCCTTGTCCCCTAAAGTGTAGTGCACCAACTAGTTACTATTCCTCTAGTTACTTTTTGGCTTTCTAGTTTACTTTTCTAACAATCTAGTTACATGATGCCTTGCATGTAATATCTTCCCTATTTTATTCCTCCACCAATGTTGGTCACTTAATCCTTCATTCTTAACGTATCTTAAATAACTTCTCGTAATAACATTTTATCGCGTAGAGATTTCCTTTGTAATTCCTTAAGTACTTAATTGTGCAATTCCCTTAAATGTGAATAACCTCTTGTCATAAGCTCTTAAAATCTTTAATACTCCAATCATTCTCAAGTCCCAAGTTTTTATGAATTTTAATGGAAGTAGGTTCATTGCTTTCAACCACCTTCCCTTCTCCTCACACAGTGAATATAACAGCATTAAATTCTCAGATAATCAATTCCATTAAACAACATAGGTGGTTTAAAAAGGTTCCCAATTCACAATGTCATATGGTATTACATTCTCAAAAATATTAAGAAAAATCACGGTTCTTACATATAGCATCGGTTAATGCAAATAACCAACGCCAAGGCTTCTGGAAGAAGTCAATAAGCGTCGGTTAATGCAAACAACCGACGTTATAGGTAAATAACCGACACTATTGGTGCGACGCTATAGGTCATTTCTGTAGTAGTGAGAAGAGATTGCTGCGAATACAGATTTTATCATTTCTCCTTACTTTTCCATAATGTTTACATACTCTTGTGTATTGGTTTTTTTGAGATTATGAACTAATTTTCTATCTAGGCCCTTAATGAATTCTTTTGTTAATATATAAGTTGTATTCCTTTACTCTGTTTTTGTGGTCATATTAATTGTTTATATTGATTTGTGTTTAGTGCTTCTCAAAGATTGATCACCCTTGATATTGAATCAGTAATTTAGGTGGACTTGGAAGGGAAAACCTAAGTTAAGACCCAATCAATATAACATATGATTAATATTTATATTAATTTGTGGTTAGGATAGGAATATACCTAAACACTCTAGGTAACCCAATTAAGGCGAAGCTTAATGCTGTTTATGGATTTAAATTCTACATAGGAATATGGGAGTTAATGCATAAATTAGAGTTACTTGAGATTCGAAAGGTCCTTGTGAGTACTTTATAGCCTTAGACTAGAGGTTAGGGAAGAAGCTTGTTGAAGAACATTAGAGGAAGTTAAAGGCCTTGTTTTCATTCTCTTGGAATTTATTATTCGATATTGTGTTATTTTAATTATTTAGTGATAATTTAGTAAACACTCCACCTGATTTTTATTTAGACTTGAATTGAAAGAAAGATAGTAAGTGGTATTTAACAGCTTATAAGCAGACCTCGTGGGAACGAACTTAATTACTACTTGTTGCGATACGTACTCTTGCGTTAAGGTTGTAAAAACCCAGTTTAATGGCCGACAATCAGTTTAATGCTCGATTTAGGTGGCATTGCCACATCATTTTGTACAATTTTTCTGTAACCAATTCTGTGCACCTAGCATTTCTCTTTAACTATCTGCCTTCATTGGCTCTGATTGAGAAGAAGACCAAGATACTGGAGGCTCCACCACAGGCTATGTTTTTTACTTGGTTATGTTGTTTACTTGGGTTCCAACCCAAATCCATGGAAATCATCCAAACAAAATTCTGTTTCAAAGTCTTATTTTAAGGCCGAATACAAGGCTATTGCTAATGCAGCTGCTCAAATTATCTGCTAAAAAATTTGTTGTCCGAACTACATGCTCCTGTTTCATCTTGATAAATATGTTCTCAATGTTATCTTTCTCATTCACAATTGGAGGCACTCGCCTCAGAGTTTATTACATCATCATACTGATTTATATATCAAATCCCTAATTCTCAATAATGGAAATTAACATATTATGGGAACTCTCCCTATTTACTAATAATATAATAAAGGCAATTCTCCATATTTTCTCACAATAATATATATTAACATATATGTCAACATCCCCCCTCAAACTCACGATACTCAATCGAGAGTTTGTAAAAATTAAAAAAAATTGAATCATCCAGTCCAATCAACATAATTGCGATCAATTTTTCATCCTCGTCTTCATCATCTTCATCCTCATCTCCATCTTTGTTTACGCTATCACAATTCTTGTCAAAGTTTTTCTTGTCGTTTAGGACAGTCTTTTTCACAAATCCATCATCATCGTCGTTGTGCTTTCGCCTTATCGTCATCTTTGTTTTCAGGATTTTTCTTTCTTTCATATCCAAAAATTCTTGCATTTTTTCCCCAATCTCTTACAGTTTTTTTTTCTCGCCCCCATGACCTTCCGTAGAATTCTCGCAGATTTTTTTCTTCCCCGTGATCTCTCATAAGTTATTTTTTTGTTCGCCCCCACGACCTCTCGTAGGAGTTTTTTTTCTCAGGTCCACAAACTCTCGTAGATTTTTTTTTCTCCTTTCACCCACGAACTCTAGAGGGATTTTTTTTTTCTCTCACCCACGAACTCTCGCAGGATTTTCTCACACCCACGAACTCTCATAGAATTTTCTCACACCCACGAACTCTCATAGGTTTTTTTTCTTACATGACTCTTGATACCATGATAAAATAGTCTCGCAAATCCTCTTCTCATTAAAAATTATATCATATAGTCCAATCAACATAATTGCGATCAATTTTTCACATCTCCACCTATAATCTACCGTTACAGGTACATGTATTCCATTTGCGCATGAAGCTCATCTCTTTAAATTATCATTTTGTTCGTGAACAGGTAGCAGCTGGATCTCTTCGTGATGTTCATACTAAGAACCGATTTGCTAACATCCTTACTGTTTCCTTCATTTTCGTATCAAGCTGGTAGTCTCCAATCAATGGAGCCATTATCTTGAGGGGGCGTAAGAGTAACTCCAATGGGGTTTCCTATTTTGAGTCCCTAAATATAGTAAAATAATGATTACCTAAAATATAGGGAATTAAAAAGCTGTTTTAGTCTAATGGTATTCCAGTATTGGTTCCATAAATTTTCAAAAATAATATTTAATGAAGAAGAAGAATATGAAATGTAGAAAAAATAGGCGGGAGAGGGGGATTGGAAGGGAGAGTTGGGAGGGGGAGATGGGGTGGAACATACAGGGATTCACTTTTTGCTCCCTCAAACATGGGGTTCAACTTTCTCTTCCCTAAAACTTACAATCCCTATATTTGTCCACCTATATTAATTATAGGTAAGAAATATGGTGTATTGGAGATGCACTAACAACAATTCCAGAGTTTGATCAAGTCAAACATCATCTCGTAAATATATGTGTACCGTTGTAAAAGTAAAAAAGGATAGATTGATAGATAGACTTCATTGTATTTAAACTTATCACAGATGGATATTGCATGTGGACATGTATCAATATATACACTCATGCTATCAAATAAAGTCTATGGAGCTTTTCGCTCAGTGAAACAATTAATGATATAAATTTTTACTAAAACAAGCTAAAGATAAATAGCTTTTTGAATTAGACTACTGACATTATGATAAAACAAGCGACACATACAGTAAATTATATTATTATAGACAAAGGACAGAAGTGGTTAAGAAACAGACCCTGAAACAGGGTAAACAACTGATTAACATATGTTTATCTAAAAGTTTCACAATAAATTAATTAAATTACAAATCCGTTCTATAAAAATTCTTATGCTTGACACTGATAACAGCGAGGTGCTGTTAATCTATGATCACGGTCAAGGGACACAACTTCTTAGTCGTGCATGAATTTTCAACTTTAACTTTCCTTTTTCCGAGGTTGGTAGGAGTGCCTTCAACTGACTGCTCTTCTTTGGGCTTCGGATAGCTCGGAATCTGGATCTTAGTCATGCCAGAATCCAAATCTTCTATTTCACCTGCTTCTTTTTTTATTTTTTCATAATCATTATTATGTTTAGCAAGCCAATAAAAATTAGAGGATACCGTCTTCACCTTCTTAGTCATCGAGCATGAAGTTTCAGCTTTAAATTTCTCTTTTCCCAGGTTTCTAGTAGTGTCTTCAACTGACTGCTCTTCCTTTACAATTTTTTTATAATCATTACCATATTTAGCAGGCCAACAAAAATCAGAGGATACGGGCTTCGGATAGCGAGGATATAGTTCTGACGGTGAACTCTCTGTTACGGGTATATTCTCTTCAACGCTACTACTTTTCATTGTTGATGGTGAACTCACGCTGTCCACATTGGTATTCTTCTTCTGAGGTTTACTACTACTTTTTACCGGATGATCGTGACTAATTTTAGGATGCACTTTGATGGCAGGGTGTCTAGAACAGTCGAAGGTTATCTTGCAAAGAACAATATTACGCGGATTACTAATGTTCTGATTAACCCCGCGCAAGCTATACTCATGCATCTTCCAATAACCTACCTTACTCAAATCCTGATCAGTATCCTCATCGATTTCGAAAACTAGCAGTCTTCTCTCCCCAATAACATCACCATTACAATGATCCCTTATCTCACTGCGACTGGTTTTCCCGCCCCAAGTTCCGCAACCAGCTCTTTTCATGTAGTGGTCTCTTCCATGCTTCTTCTCTCGCTCAATAGAGGCCATCTTGGTTAAGTTGACGAAGACATATATGTAACTTTTTCAAACTTTCCGGGCGTGACTTCGGAGAGGATCCATGAATGATTTTCCGGGTCAAAAACTTGCCATGGATTGGCATGGGGACCATACAGCTGTCTCTCCTCAACAACATTCCATGGTAGCTTGTGTCCCAAAACTTTAGGCTTCAAGTAGAAAGTGATGAGCTCTTCTTCAAAAGGGTTGAAGCGAAATCCAGGAGATGATTTGATACTTTCATCCATGATTCACAAATTACAAGTTTGGGTTTTCGATTTCAGATGTAACAAAATTTGCTTATAAAGATAAGCCTTCTTGACGTAAAGTACTCGTGTGCTTTTCAACAAGGAACCATATATATAGGATTTACAAACAAATCACACGCTGTTTCACTTTTCATTTTCGTAATAGAAATAGAATTTCATAGTCGGTGTATTCTGACGGTTCTCCGTTTTCCTTTAGTTCTTGAATTCGGATTGATCAAAAACAATTTTGACTTTGTTTTACACATCACAAATAACCTATTCGAAATAGGATTTAATGATTTATATATGGTCCTATTTACTCTCCTGTTAAAACTTCGTTTCCTCTCTGAAAAGAAAAATTACTTTTCTTCTATTATTTTATTTCAACTCATCATCATCAAGTCATATCCATGCATGTATATTTTAACATAACTGAACCCTAATATTTCACGGGCCTGCATGTATATCTCAACGTAACTGAACCCTAATCCTAATCTTTCACGTGCCAACTGTATATATATATATCTACACAACTTAACCCAAATCTTTTAGTGCCCTTAATAAACCCTAATCTTTGACCCGCCAGTGTCCCATCAAGTGTTGGTAGAAGGAAAAAAAAGGAGATGACAGCGATTGTTACTATATTAACGACATTAACAATTTGCTGCCCAGCTAGATACATGATTGTGTTGAATATTGATTGGCACCATTCGACTGCGCCGGAATGCGCGGAGTGCAATGGGCATTTATGTATACGGAGCTGGTTTGAGTCCAGTTGTTGGCACTCTTGGATGGATAGCTGAAGCGGATGTCGGAGTTGATACAGTTCCGTATGTCGCTTCGTAACTTACACATATTGCTGCAAGTTATATATTTAAACTCTATTGGCAGAAACTTTTTTTGTTATGTATGCACAGCACAGTTTTTTTTTTTATGCTGAAGGACAAAAAGGCAAACTTTTGTAGGGTTCTATAGTCCTTTTCAGTTTGCAACATTAGTACACCATTCTCTTTTTTTTTTTTTTTTGTCAGAAGTTTATTATCAGATCCAAATGCACGCAGAGGTAATTGCGTGCACCCACAAAAAATTTTAATGTCCGGAAAGAAAACATCCAAAAAAAATACATGCTACAAACAAATCTGATGATAAAACAACTATCTTTGAAGCTTGACTGTTAAAAATTACCCGCATTAGATGTAAGTTACTTAACTTTAAATAAAACAGTCAAACTATAAAATTTTCACTTATACCATTATAGTCTGTTGTACCAGGCTAAAATCATGTATTACAATGTATAATGAACCTACATCATTTTCAGGTGATTTACCCTCAAGAGACCAGGACATAAAATCTAAATCTAAGCAGCATTTTGATTTTCAAAATATTGAAGGGCCGTTTTGTTAGACCAGAGTATTCCATCCGGAGAGGTCAGGCATCCAAGAGCGATACCGAATCTAGACTGGAAAATCAGAAAAGAAAATGACGCAAACGGAGTTGATAAATATGCATATATATAACTGTCTAGAAACATAAAATTGCATTCTGAGAATAAAAACATGATTAAGAAGGTAGTTACCCTTTGAAATGCCGCTAATGCCCACCAGCAGACAGACAAACCAAGTCCCCGGTTGCTCAACAACTGGAAAATGCAACTTGACTTAAAATTCGTAAATCTTCTGTTTCTTGTTACCATAAAATGTCGGAAAAGATAGGAAATATAACCGTAGCTTGAGAAAAAGAAACAAGGATAGTTTATTCAATTCAGGTTATACTTGTTAATTTTGCAGCTGGTACTTCTACAAAGATTCTCATACCAATCAAGATATGCATTCTTGGTTTGTAAAGTATCTAATTGTTTTTTTTTTGAATGAACCATTAACATGATCAATTTAAATTTAAAAAAGTAAATAAAATTAACTTGATCTTAATAAAGTAATGCAAAAACATTACCATGAGTAGCAAAGCCCCACAAAAAACGATACTTGTCATAGACATACTGATAAACTTTAACTCTCGTCCAGCCTGCACAAACAAAAAGTATTGCTGATAGAGTCACAATAGAAGATTCCGAATTGTTAAAATGATGAGCATTGTTAAGATACCAGTGGTATCAAATTCGTTAACATAATCATGGAATATAGAGATGGGGCACTGTACTATGAACACAGAACTTAAGACGTAATCTTACATTTGCTACTTTGGTTATATAAGAATACCCTTACCACCCACATCATAATAAGACCAACACTGGAAAAATGGTAGAGAATACATGTATTGAAAAAGTAATCCAAACATAAGCAAGTTTGTAGTTGTATAGTTCCGAGGTTGAACTACAGTATCAAGTGATATGCCAGTAATTTCACAGATGCTCGAACTTGAAGCTGAAAGTTTTATTCTTATGATATAACATAGTTAACAAGCCTCTAAAATCTTTTTTTTACAGTAATATCATGGATAGTTCAATTTAATAAAATAAAATAAGAATATTATAATTTCTAATAATTAACCAATTGTCTCTTTTTAGCTAACACGTATCATCCCTCTTTATTTTCTAACTTTAATCCCTTTGTTTCTAAAAACATCAAAGGCAACATATATATAATTATTATCAAATCATATTATTTAAAAATTTAATCCTACGAAATTCATATTTAAAAATATTCAATTCAAATAAAAAAATTATCAATTATTAAAAAAATTTCGTGTATGGCACGGTTTTAAGATAATAAAAAAAAATTTTAAAAATAATTAAAAGAGTAAGAGTAAACTAAATTATAGCTAGTGTTTAGTGAAAACTGATAATGGCCGACAATCATTTTAATGCTCGATAGGTGGCATTGCCACATCATTCTGTACAATTTTTCTGTAATCAATTCTGTGCACTTATCATTACTCCTTAACTATCTGACTACTGCCTTCATTGACTCTGATTGAGAAGAAGAACGAGAAGAAGAACAAGATACTGGATGCATGCTCCACCACATGTTGTGTTTTTTACTTGGTTATGTTGTTTACTTGGGTTCCAACCCAAATTCATGGGAATCATCCAAACAAAATTCTGTTTCAAGGTCTTATTTTAAGCCCGAATACATGGCTGTTGCTAATGCAGCTGCTCAACTTATCTGCTAAAAAATTTGATGTCCGAACTACATGCTCCTGTTTCATCTCCACCTATAATCTACCGTTACAGGTACCTATATTCCATTTATGCATGAAGCTCATCTCTTTAAATTATCATTTTGTTTGTGAACAAGTAGCAGCTGGATCTCTTAGTCATGCTCATACTAAGAACCGATTTGCCAACATCCTTACTGAACATCTTCCTCATCAAGGTTTTCTTCATTTTCGTATCAAGATGGTAGTCTCCAATCAATGGAGCCATTATCTTGAGGGGGGCATAACAACAATTCTTGAGTTTGATCAAGTCAAACCTCATCTCGTAAATATATGTGTACCTTTGTAAAAGTAAAAAGGATAGATTGATAGATAGACTTCATTGTATTTAAACTTATCGCAGATGGATATTCCATGACACTCCTGCTATCAAATAAAGTCTATGGAGCTTTTCGCTCAGTGAAACAATTAATGATATAAATTTTTACTAAAACAAGCTAAAGATAAATAGCTTTTTGAATTAGACTACTGAATAAAACAAGCTACACATACAGTAAATTATATTATTATAGACAAAGGACAGAAGTGGTTAAGAAACAGACCCTGAAACAGGGTAAACAACTGATTAACATATCTTTATCTAAAAGTTTCACAATAAATTAATTAAATTACAAATCCGTTCTATAAAAATTCTTATGCTTGACACTGATAACAGCGAGGTGCTGTTAATCTATGATCACGGTCAAGGGACACAACTTCTTAGTCGTGCATGAATTTTCAACTTTAACTTTCCTTTTTCCGAGGTTAGTAGGAGTGCCTTCAACTGACTGCTCTTCTTTGGGCTTCGGATAGCTGGGAATCTGGATCTTAGTCATGCCAGAATCCAAATCTTCTATTTCACCTGCTTCTTTTTTTATTTTTTCATAATCATTATTATGTTTAGCAGGCCAATAAAAATTAGAGGATACCGTCTTCACCTTCTTAGTCATCGAGCATGAAGTTTCAGCTTTAAATTTCTCTTTTCCCAGGTTTCTAGTAGTGTCTTCAACTGACTGCTCTTCCTTTACAATTTTTTTATAATCATTACCATATTTAGCAGGCCAACAAAAATCAGAGGATACGGGCTTCGGATAGCGAGGATATAGTTGTTCTGACGGTGAACTCTCTGTTACGGGTATATTCTCTTCAACGCTACTACTTTTCATTGTTGATGGTGAACTCACGCTGTCCACATTGGTATTCTTCTTCTGAGGTTTACTACTACTTTTTACCGGATGATCGTGACTAATTTTAGGATGCACTTTGATGGCAGGGTGTCTAGAACAGTCGAAGGTTATCTTGCAAAGAACAATATTACGCGGATTACTAATGTTCTGATTAACCCCGCGCAAGCTATACTCATGCATCTTCCAATAACCCACCTTACTCAAATCCTGATCAGTATCCTCATCGATTTCGAAAACTAGCAGTCTTCTCTCCCCAATAACATCACCATTACAATGATCCCTTATCTCACTGCGACTGGTTTTCCCGCCCCAAGTTCCGCAACCAGCTCTTTTCATGTAGTGGTCTCTTCCATGCTTCTTCTCTCGCTCAATAGAGGCCATCTTGGTTAAGTTGACGAAGACATAGGTAACTTTTTCAAACTTTCCGGGCGTGACTTCCGAGAGGATCCATGAATGATTTTCCGGGTCAAAAACTTGCCATGGATTGGCATGGGGACCATACAGCTGTCTCTCCTCAACAACATTCCATGGTAGCTTGTGTCCCAAAACTTTAGGCTTCAAGTAGAAAGTGAGGAGCTCTTCTTCAAAAGGGTTGAAGCGAAATCCAGGAGATGATTTGATACTTTCATCCATGATTCACAAATTACAAGTTTGGGTTTTCGATTTCAGATGTAACAAATTTTGCTTATAAAGATAAGCCTTCTTGACGTAAAGTACTCGTGTGCTTTTCAACAAGGAACCATATATATAGGATTTACAAATCACACGCTGTTTCACTTTTCATTTTCGTAATAGAAATAGAATTTCATAGTCGGTGTATTCTGACGGTTCTCCGTTTTCCTTTAGTTCTTGAATTCGGATTGATCAAAAACAATTTTGACTTTGTTTTACACATCACAAATAACCTATTCGAAATAGGATTTAATGATTTATATATGGTCCTATTTACTCTCTTGTTAGAACTTCGTTTCTTCTCTGAAAAAAAAAATTACTTTTCTTCTATTATTTTATTTTAACTCATCATCGTCAAGTCATATCCATGCATGTATATTTTAACATAACTGAACCCTAATATTTCACGGGCCAAGTGAAGTCATATCCATGCATGTATATCTCAACGTAACTGAACCCTAATCCTAATCTTTCACGTGCGAACTGTATGTATATATCTACACAACTAAACCCAAATCTTTTATTGCCCTTAATAAACCCTAATCTTTGACCCGCCAGTGTCCCATCAAGTGCTGGTAGAAGGAAAAAAAAGGAGATGACAGCGATTGTTACTATATTAACGACATCAACAATTTGCTGCCCAGCTAGATACATGATTGTGTTGAATATTGATTGGCACCATTCGACTGCGCCGGAACGCGGGGAGTGCAATGGGCATTTATGTATACGGAGCTGGTTTGAGTCCAGTTGTTGGCACTCTTGGATGGATAGCTGAAGCGGATGTCGGAGTTGATACAGGTACGTATGTCGCTTCGTAACTTACATTGCTGCAAGTTATATATTTAAACTCTATTGGCAGAAACTTTTTTTGTTATGTATGCACAGCACAGTTTCTTTTTTGCTGCTGAAGGACAAAAAGGCAAACTTTTGTAGGGTTCTATAGTCCTTTTCAGTTTGCAACATTAGTACACCATTCTGTTTTTTTTTTTTTTTGTCAGAAGTTTATTATCAGATCGAAATGCACGCAGAGGTAATTGCGTGCACCCACAAAAAATTTTAATGTCCGGAAAGAAAACATCCACAAAAAATACATGCTACAAACAAATCTGATGATAAAACAACTATTTTTGAAGCTTGACTGTTAAAAATTACCCGCATTAGATGTAAGTTACTTAACTTTAAATAAAACAGTCAAACTATAAAATTTTCACTTATACCATTATAGTCTGTTGTACCGGGCTAAAATCATGTATTACAATGTATAATGAACCTACATCATTTTCAGGTGATTTACCCTCAAGAGACCGGGACATAAAATCTAAATCTAAGCAGCACTTTGATTTTCAAAATATTGAAGGGCCGTTTTGTTAGACCAAAGTATTCCATCCGGTGAGGTTAGGCGTCCAAGAGCGACACCGAATCTAGACTGGAAAATCAGAAAAGAAAATGACGCAAACGGAGTTGATAAATATGCATATATATAACTGTCTAGAAACATAAAATTGCATTCTGAGAATAAAAACATGATTAAGAAGGTAGTTACCCTTTGAAATGCCGCTAATGCCCACCAGCAGACAGACAAACGAAGTCCCTGGTTGCTCAACAACTGGAAAATGCAACTTGACTTAAAATTCGTAAATCTTCTGTTTCTTGTTACTATAAAATGTCGGAAAAGATAGGCAATATAACCGTAGCTTGAGAAAAAGAAACAAGGATAGTTTATTCAATTCAGGTTATACTTGTTAATTTTGCAGCTGGTGCTTCTACAAAGATTCTCATACCAATCAAGATATGCATTCTTGGTTTGTAAAGTATCTAATTGTTTTTTTTTTTTGAACGAACCATTAACATGATCAATTTAAATTTAAAAAAGTAAATAAAATTAACTTGATCTTAATAAAGTAATGCAAAAACATTACCATGAGTAGCAAAGCCCCACAAAAAACGATACTTGTCATAGACATACTGATAAACTTTAACTCTCGTCCAGCCTGCACAAACAAAAAGTATTGCTGACAGAGTCACAATATAAGATTCCGAATTGTTAAAATGATGAGCATTGTTAAGATACCAGTGGTATCAAATTCGTTAACATAATCATGGAATATAGAGATGGGGCACTGTACTATGAACACAGAACTTAAGACGTAATCTTACATTTGCTACTTTGGTTATATAAGAATACCCTTACCACCCACATCATAATAAGACCAACACTGGAAAAATGGTAGAGAATACATGTATTGAAAAAGTAATCCAAACATAAGCAAGTTTGTAGTTGTATAGTTCCGAGGTTGAACTACAGTATCAAGTGATATGCCAGTAATTTCACAGATGCTCGAACTTGAAGCTGAAAGTTTTATTCTTATGATATAACATAGTTAACAAGCCTCTAAAATCTTTTTTTTACAGTAATATCATGGATAGTTCAATTTAATAAAATAAAATAAGAATATTATAATTTCTAATAATTAACCAATTGTCTCTTTTTAGCTAACACGTATCATCCCTCTTTATTTTCTAACTTTAATCCCTTTGTTTCTAAAAACATCAAAGGCAACATATATATAATTATTATCAAATCATATTATTTAAAAATTTAATCCTACGAAATTCATATTTAAAAATATTCAATTCAAATAAAAAAAATTATCAATTATTAAAAAAATTTCGTGTATGGCACGGTTTTAAGATAATAAAGAAAATTTTTAAAAATAATTAAAAGAGTAAGAGTAAACTAAATTATAGCTAGTGTTTAGTGAAAACTGATAATGGCCGACAATCATTTTAATGCTCGATTTAGGTGGCATTGCCACATCATTCTGTACAATTTTTCTGTAATCAATTCTGTGCACTTATCATTACTCCTTAACTATCTGCCTACTGCCTTCATTGACTCTGATTGAGAAGAAGAACGAGAAGAAGAACAAGATACTGGATGCATGCTCCACCACATGTTGTGTTTTTTACTTGGTTATGTTGTTTACTTGGGTTCCAACCCAAATTCATGGGAATCATCCAAACAAAATTCTGTTTCAAGGTCTTATTTTAAGCCCGAATACATGGCTGTTGCTAATGCAGCTGCTCAACTTATCTGCTAAAAAATTTGCTGTCCGAACTACATGCTCCTGTTTCATCTCCACCTATAATCTACCGTTACAGGTACCTGTATTCCATTTATGCATGAAGCTCATCTCTTTAAATTATCATTTTGTTCGTGAACAAGTAGCAGCTGGATCTCTTAGTCATGTTCATACTAAGAACCGATTTGCCAACATCCTTACTGAACATCTTCCTCATCAAGGTTTTCTTCATTTTCGTATCAAGATGGTAGTCTCCAATCAATGGAGCCATTATCTTGAGGGGGGCATAACAACAATTCTTGAGTTTGATCAAGTCAAACCTCATCTCGTAAATATATGTGTACCTTTGTAAAAGTAAAAAGGATAGATTGATAGATAGACTTCATTGTATTTAAACTTATCGCAGATGGATATTCCATGACACTCCTGCTATCAAATAAAGTCTATGGAGCTTTTCGCTCAGTGAAACAATTAATGATATAAATTTTTACTAAAACAAGCTAAAGATAAATAGCTTTTTGAATTAGACTACTGAATAAAACAAGCTACACATACAGTAAATTATATTATTATAGACAAAGGACAGAAGTGGTTAAGAAACAGACCCTGAAACAGGGTAAACAACTGATTAACATATCTTTATCTAAAAGTTTCACAATAAATTAATTAAATTACAAATCCGTTCTATAAAAATTCTTATGCTTGACACTGATAACAGCGAGGTGCTGTTAATCTATGATCACGGTCAAGGGACACAACTTCTTAGTCGTGCATGAATTTTCAACTTTAACTTTCCTTTTTCCGAGGTTAGTAGGAGTGCCTTCAACTGACTGCTCTTCTTTGGGCTTCGGATAGCTGGGAATCTGGATCTTAGTCATGCCAGAATCCAAATCTTCTATTTCACCTGCTTCTTTTTTTATTTTTTCATAATCATTATTATGTTTAGCAGGCCAATAAAAATTAGAGGATACCGTCTTCACCTTCTTAGTCATCGAGCATGAAGTTTCAGCTTTAAATTTCTCTTTTCCCAGGTTTCTAGTAGTGTCTTCAACTGACTGCTCTTCCTTTACAATTTTTTTATAATCATTACCATATTTAGCAGGCCAACAAAAATCAGAGGATACGGGCTTCGGATAGCGAGGATATAGTTGTTCTGACGGTGAACTCTCTGTTACGGGTATATTCTCTTCAACGCTACTACTTTTCATTGTTGATGGTGAACTCACGCTGTCCACATTGGTATTCTTCTTCTGAGGTTTACTACTACTTTTTACCGGATGATCGTGACTAATTTTAGGATGCACTTTGATGGCAGGGTGTCTAGAACAGTCGAAGGTTATCTTGCAAAGAACAATATTACGCGGATTACTAATGTTCTGATTAACCCCGCGCAAGCTATACTCATGCATCTTCCAATAACCCACCTTACTCAAATCCTGATCAGTATCCTCATCGATTTCGAAAACTAGCAGTCTTCTCTCCCCAATAACATCACCATTACAATGATCCCTTATCTCACTGCGACTGGTTTTCCCGCCCCAAGTTCCGCAACCAGCTCTTTTCATGTAGTGGTCTCTTCCATGCTTCTTCTCTCGCTCAATAGAGGCCATCTTGGTTAAGTTGACGAAGACATAGGTAACTTTTTCAAACTTTCCGGGCGTGACTTCCGAGAGGATCCATGAATGATTTTCCGGGTCAAAAACTTGCCATGGATTGGCATGGGGACCATACAGCTGTCTCTCCTCAACAACATTCCATGGTAGCTTGTGTCCCAAAACTTTAGGCTTCAAGTAGAAAGTGATGAGCTCTTCTTCAAAAGGGTTGAAGCGAAATCCAGGAGATGATTTGATACTTTCATCCATGATTCACAAATTACAAGTTTGGGTTTTCGATTTCAGATGTAACAAATTTTGCTTATAAAGATAAGCCTCCTTGACGTAAAGTACTCGTGTGCTTTTCAACAAGGAACCATATATATAGGATTTACAAATCACACGCTGTTTCACTTTTCATTTTCGTAATAGAAATAGAATTTCATAGTCGGTGTATTCTGACGGTTCTCCGTTTTCCTTTAGTTCTTGAATTCGGATTGATCAAAAACAATTTTGACTTTGTTTTACACATCACAAATAACCTATTCGAAATAGGATTTAATGATTTATATATGGTCCTATTTACTCTCCTGCTAAAACTTCGTTTCCTCTCTGAAAAAAAAAATTACTTTTCTTCTATTATTTTATTTCAACTCATCATCGTCAAGTCATATCCATGCATGTATATTTTAACATAACTGGACCCTAATATTTCACGGGCCTGCATGTATATCTCAACGTAACTGAACCCTAATCCTAATCTTTCACGTGCCAACTGTATGTATATATCTACACAACTGAACCCAAATCTTTTATTGCCCATAATAAACCCTAATCTTTGACCCACCAGTGTCCCATCAAGTGTTGGTAGAAGGAAAAAAAAGGAGATGACAGCGATTGTTACTACAGTTAAACCTCGATTAAGTAATATCCGATAAAGTAATAACCTCGCTTAAGTAATAATTTTCATCGGTCCCAACTTGGGCCAATGTTGTAAAGTAATATTCTCGCTAAAAGCATAAGATAATAAAAAATTCGAAAGTCATTAAGGGCCCAAGTAATATGTAAAGTAATAATTCCATAATTATATATATATATATATATATATATATATATATATATATATATATAATGTATATGATTACAAAATTTAATTCTTATTAAAATATGAATCTATTGTAGCTTGTTTCTTCTTTCCACCAAAGCCAAAATTAATCTCGTCCTTGACTTTATGTAAAGCAAAAATAACTCCTGGTATGTTTTGCTCGTGTTGTAACAAGTAATTGTTCAAAGTGGTGAGTGCTTGAAATGCTTCCTTTGATGACACGCTTGGGATGACATTGCTATCGTCGGGTTCAGGATCAGTCCCTTCATCAGTGCTCATTACCGACTCAATGATTTCTTCATCCGTAGGTGATTCCATAACCGCATCATTCTCGTTTGGATAGTTTAAGAGATGCTCGACATCCATCACATTCCTATATCGTAAATTAGAGATAACTTCATTTAATCCTTCGACACCTTCATTTATTTCTCCAAGTTCTTGTTCATCATTTTCTTCTGAACGAATCTTGCAATGCCGAAAACAATTTGCAATTGTGGTTGTTTTCACATCAATATTCCAAGCCATGTTAGCAAAACTAATAGCATTCAAGATATTAACTTTTTCAGGATTTGTTGCATTAACTTCAAGACTTTGCAACATGCTAGAATATAGACGACGCCGATAGTGAACTTTAAATGCTCGAATAATTCCAGCATCGCATGAACTTTAAATTCGGTAAAGTAATAAAATATTACTTTATCGATAAAGTAATAAAATATTATTATATCGATAAAATAATAAATTCGGTAAAGTAATATTTTTTCCCGGTCCCAAGGGTATTACTTTAAAGAGGTTTAACTGTATATTAACGGCATTAACAATTTGCTGCCCAGCTAGACACTACAAGAATTTTTGAATCAGACGACACTCATCAGATGACACTTCGACGAAAAAGCGTTGGCTGAAAATTTCACACAACGGTTTTTTTTTCAAGCTTTTCGTTGTATTGTCTGATCATGAACTTAACAACTGTTTTAGAAACTGTCGTCTAGAAGCTCAAAATAGACATACATTTTACAACGGTTTTTGAAAGTGGTGTTGTCTAACAGATTGTCTTACAAAGGTTCTCAAAACCGTTGTAAAACTTAGACAACTGTTTTTATCAGATATTGCTTCAGATGCAGTCACACAACGGTGACTAAATACTATTGTCTGATTTTAACAACGGTTTTTAAAAGCATTGTCTGAAGAAACGTTGTTAAAATCAGACACGTGTTTTAATAAACGTTGTATAAAATGTAATCAGACAATGGTTTGTGAATACTGTTGTCTGAATTGCATGCAACACACAATGGTTTTGTACTCTGAGTTCTTTATCTCTCACACAAGCGTTTGGTAGTTAAAAACCGTTGTCTGATTTTACAGTAGGAAAAAAAAATTGGAACTGGGCACCCCTGCCAAAACATACCAAACATCAAAGGCAATACAATGCCATACCAAACAAACATCAGGCAACAAAACATCAATCAAGAACTGTTATGTTCAAAGTAGCAAACAGAATTATCATATTACAAAGTTTATGTAATTAAAAGTACATAAATTAAATTTCATCAAGAAAGTTGAATTGTTTCGCCTACGACATCTCGCATGTAGCTATGTTCCTCTTCCTCGAGTAAATCAGCATCGGGTAAATTGGGCACAAAACAGTCATTCTCAAGTTCTACTTCCACGGATCCCTCATTTTCATCATCATTATCTTCATAGTACTTTTTCCCGGGTAGTTTCAACACCACGGACCATAATTTATCAAGAGGATCGTCGATGAAACAAACTTGCTTAACATGTTTTGCTAACACAAATGGATCGTCTGAAAACCCCAGCCTATTCAAATTAACCAATATATAACCCAAGTCATCTTCCTTGACCCCTTTGTTTATATCTACCCACTTGCACCTAAAAACAGGGACCCTAAAGTAGTTATAGTCCAACTCCCATATACTTGTTATAACTCCATAATATGTATGTGATGTGTGCTCAATATTTTGATCCTTACCCTGCACTATCATTGTATCAGCTTCAACGCACACACCACTACATTGAACTTGATGCGTATCATCACGATCCTTGGTAGCAAAGGTAACTCCATCCATTTTGTAGCCGTTGAACGTAGGCACAGCCTTGTTAGGCTCATCTGCAATCCATCTTATCTCCTGCGATATCTCTTTTTCATCAACCAAATCTGAAGCAATCTTAAAAAAAAAAAACCAAGTTACACAATGATTAATATGAGCAGTAGTTTGTACAACATGCAGAAAACTATTACTAAACACACATAATACCTTTTCTTTAAACCATTTTGGGAATTTCTTATTTTGTTTGTTCTTCAGCCACATTTCATCATTTTCATGTTCCGGATATTTGGTCATTAAAAATGCCATGTGTTCACTGCATTTAAGTAAAAGAGACTACATAAATAATGAAATAATGACATAAAATATGGACTGGATTTTTCTAGTTAAAAGAGTGAAGAAAATGGTAAATGTAATGAAAGTAATTTTACTTACTCAAAATATGGCCTAACAGCAGTAGTATTTTGTAGAACACATAAATGTGCTACGTGCAAATCAGTGCTGCTCGGGGTTATCACAGTTGCACCGGATAATGGCCTGCAAATGCCATCCTATTTTTGCAGTGACGATCAAATCGCAATTGGGAGCAAGTGATGCAGAATCATATGACAGTCATGAGATTTCATTCATGTAAGTCGAAGATTTTCCATTGAAACTAGACTTCGAATATTTGAACAAAAACCATCAGGCAACTTCATGCCAAGAAAGGATGAGCAAACAGCTTTTTTTCAGAATGAATTAAATTCCAAGATGCCAATGGTAACTTCTATTTTTTTTCCAGGAGTTTTTGGCCTTAGTTCTGTTCTTATTCCCATTTCGGCCATGTCAAGATAGACTGATTCCTTGTCTTTTGTCTTCTTTGGTATATTAAGCATGGTACCAAGTAAAGCTTTGCATATGTTTTTCTCGATATGCATCACATCGAGAACATGCCTAACTGGCAAAAACTTCCAATACTCAAGTAGAATATAGACCCAACCAAAACTGTTGCCGTTTGGAAGCATAGACCCAACCAAAAGTAGAATTTCAGAGAAGCCACAGTCAGATATCTGATATTTTGCTTTCAAGTTGTATAACTTTACTAAAGCCTTCATCTTTGTAAATCCTTCACATCCCGGATAAAGGGGTTCATGTTCAGATTGAATATGGTTAAATAAATCTGAGGAATCTAGGGAAATATCATCATCACTACCACCATTCTCTGTTTTCAGCGGGATTTGATCCACGGATTGTGAACTGTCGGTCTCCTCGTGATAGGCTCACTTTCTTCTGTATTACACTCTCCGTGCCAAATCCAACGCGTGTAGGTCTGATCGATACCATTGCTGAAAAGATGGTCCCTCACTGTTCGAGCTTTCCAAGCTTTATTATGTGCGCATTTTATACATGGACAGCTGATTTTATTTTCATCATATCCGTTCTCAAATGCAAATAACAATAATTCTTTGACTCCTCTTTCGAACTCACGTGTTCTTCTATCAGCTTTTAACCAAGACCTGTCCATCTTTTAAAGTAACATAACAATAATCAGAGTCATAGCAGTAAACAATACTAACATTACTACACATCTTTCACAAACCTTGTTGCAAAAATTTTATAATTTCTCATTTTCACTCCTCTCTCTTTCATCCTTCTTCCCCATCTTTACTTTTCTTTACAATATTTCATTTTCCTAACTTATCTATTCCTTAACAAGGACAGAAACCTCTGAATTCATATTCTTTACTTTCTACTCATTACATCTTTTTTAACCAGTATATAAGTAGGAAAAAGAACCACACATCCTGTTTTAGTAATATATCCAGTGCTTATGCCCTGTTCCTGAGTTTTTTTTTACAGATTGTGTGGTAATTAATCTATCATAAAGTTTTATGATAGATTATAGCTGTCCATCATTTAAAATAGTAGTAATTGATATAAAGACCAAAACTTGAGCAAATTAGGTTTTCATTTTCTTACAAACACATCAATATAGACAACAAATTAACATATCATTATCAATACAAATCAAAATATCATGAAAAATTACCTTAATGGAGATGAGGAATGAGGAGATTTTGAATGTATGCCTGCACAGAGTTTCTTCACGAAAATGTCAATTTTTGGATGAGGAGATTTCAGTGTAGGGGATGGGAATGGTGGAGAATCTGCAGGATGCTAGTGTAATGGTAAAGAATGATGGGATTTGAGTGAAGATTGGAGGAATCGATGGTGAAGGATGGAGAAATTGAGTAGAGTTTCTTAAAGAGGGGAAAGGGTTTGAACTAAAGTTTCTAAAAGTGGGAGGATGAGCTTGAATTGGTAAAGGCATAAATCCCGACTATATCAAAATACAATGACATTCTACAATGGTTTGTTAAATTACCAAACCCGATAGAACAGTTGTATTACCTGCATTCAGACAATACTTTTTAATACAAAATCGTTGCAGAATGTTTACACTGTTTAGAGGTTTAAACCAGTCCCAGACAACGGTTTTGTTATTTTTACCGTTGTATTTATAAACCTCACATAACGAGACATTCTACAACGGTTTGTTAAATTACCAAGCCTGATAGAACAGTTGTATTACCTGCATTCAGACAATACTTTTTAATACAAAACCGTTGTAGAATATTAACACTGTTTAGAGGTTTAAAACAGTCTCAGACAACGGTTTTGTTATTTTTACCGTTGTATGTATAAAGCTTAGCCAACAATTTCTCGTCTATATCGTTAATTAGAATATAACTATGCGATTAAATATTATATTGAATTCTTATTTACACGTTATAGTTGAAAATATTGTTTTAGATGAATACGATTCAATATATCACCAAAGACGTGATAATATTAAGGTTTTTATATATGTAGTACAAGTTAACCATGCATCCAGTAGACGTTATAATGCGAATGTACTATAAAAAGACGTATCTAACGACATGATCATATTCACGTTTTTATTTAGCAATTGACAACAATGCATCGAATAGATATTATATGCTACTTTAAAAAACGATAACATCATTCATGTAACACACCAGTTCGTTAATGTCGTCCATCATACAATGTACGTACAGATATACAAATACAATTGATAACGTCTTATTCCTTCCTAACTTGTATCGTAATAATTACACGTTATAGTTGAAAATATTGTTTTAGATGAATACGGTTCAATATATCACCAAAGAAGTGATAATATTAAGGTTTTTATATATGTAGTACAAGTTAACCATGCATCCAGTAGACGTTATAATGCGAATGTACTATAAAATGACGTATCTAACGACATGATCATATTCACGTTTTTATTTAGCAATTGACAACAATGCATCGAATAGATATTATATGCTACTGTAAAGAACGATAACATCATTCATGTAACACACCAGTTCGTTAATGTCATCCATCATACAATGTACGTATAGATATACAAATACAATTGATAACGTCTTATTCCTTCCCAACTTGTATCGTAATAATGAATTAATCACAATAGGTACATATTTGTAATTGACTGATAAAATACGGATGACATAAGTCGTCACTTGAATTGGTACATATTTATAATTGATTAATGAAATACGGGTGACATTAGTCGTTATTTTCTTAAAAATAGTGTTATAATGTTGATAATATATAAACTTATGAAAAAATAATAAATAACTAATTCAATTACTCATAAATATTTCACAATTTTTATTAATAATTAATTCAATTTTTTTTGGTTAAAAAACTGAAATTAAGAATTTTATAAATAAATAATTAGAATATAATTATTTTCAACCCCGACTCTCATTTCCCCCTTATTTTTTGAAGCCCAACTTTCATTTCCCCCCTTCTTTTTTGGCCCGATTTCAATTTCCCCCCCATTTTTTTTGACCCGATTTCAATTTCCCCCTCTTGCCTTTACACATCCCAATTGAATACACAATTCAACCTAACTCCCAATTCATTCTCTCTCTCTCAACGTCTCACAATTCATTCTCTCCCCCGTCTCTCTTTTTCGGTCTCTCTCTCCCCTCTCTGTCACTATATTTCTCTCTCCCTTGTGGCCCCTTCGAAGAAGGCAAAATCCGATCCCCATGTAACTGCAAACCTTTTGAAGGCACTGAAAAAGAACAAGGCGACTAAGTCACAACCCGTGAAGAAGAAGGGGGTTCGTGAAGAAAAAAGGTTTGTTGAAGAAAAGGGGCCCCTGAATCGCCTGAATCAGTGAAGAAGACGGGTATTTCTAAAAACCTAAAAGGTAAATTAGCCAAGAAGAAGAAAAAAGAGGAAGCACCAGTGGCAAGCAGACAAGAAGGTCTTAGGCTTTTAAAACGAGGACTAGTTACCATGCATAGGATTGTTAGGCGAAAGATGTTGGGGATTAAGCATACGGTGCTTTTTAATGCAAAGGGTGAACCATACGGTCCAGCAGCCACTGAAATGGTATCTTATGTTGGGGTTCTTGCCCGAACTAAAGCACCCATATGGTATGATAATTGGAAACGCGTCCCGAAGGAAAGGAAGAACAAAATTTGGGACTGTGTACAGGTAAAACAAATTGCATTCCATAACTAATTATTTTTTATTTTTGTAAAATTATGACTTAATTTGGGGGTTTGTAATGAGTCAGGAGGTCATTTCGCGGCAAGACTCCGCTGTTTCGGGTCTGCATGTGGTCTTAATCTTTGTTTCGGGTCTGCATGCGGTCTTAATCTTTGTGGTTTATTAATTTCATTATACCTTGAAACAAATTTCGTTAATTGCTTCTTGATTTTTTGATGAATTGTAATTGTTATTGGAAGTTAATAAAAAGGATGTGAGTCCATGGCGATTATACGAATTTATTTTAAGGTTTCCGTTGATTTTTGGTCAGGTCGTGTTCTTGATTGGGATACTGGAGTTTATGAACTTTCTGTTGTGTGTTGATTATGTAAAGAATGATGGTTGATTGAGTTTAAATGTATGTTATGGTGCTATGTTGCTGTATCACTGAGGTGTTGGTGTTTAAAAAGGGTCAATTGGTAATGTCTGTATGTATGTGTATTGTACTCTGTTTTTGTTTTTTTAATCAAGTTAACATGTGTGCTAATCAAAATGATTATATATGTAGATGGCATACGTGGTACCACCAACAGCGAGGAGTGTTATTATGAAATCGGCGTGCTCGAAATGGAGGGAGTTTAATAGTAAATTAACAACAGCTTATATCCTTCTGCATAAAAATCAGCGTGAGCTGTTAGAGTTACCTCCGGCTGATTACTCGTTCATCGAGAAGGCACATTGGGACATTTTCGTTGCTGACCATCTATCTGATGATTTTGATGTGAGTTTTTGACCTTATTTGTTTACAAAATTATGAGATAGCAAAAGTAATTAGTAGTACAACATTGTTTCTAATATTTTTTGTTTGTTCTTCAAGGGCATCCACAACATACAACAAAAAAGGAGGAAAATGAGTGAATATGATCACTGCATGTCTCGAAAGGGTTATTCCAACCTAGAGCATGAAATGGTTAGTAATCGTTACTCATATTAGACAAAACATGTATAAAAAATATGTTTATTTGTAAAATATCTTTCATGATTAATGTGTTTTAATGACACTGTATGTTTTTTCAAACATGTTTACACATACAGTCTCAAGGTGATCCTGAAATGGAGATAGACAGATCAGATTCGTGGGTCCGTGCACGCAAGGATAAAGATGGGAACTTTAAGTCTGAGAAAATTAAAGAAATTGCTGATGATATTGTAAGTTGTTCATTTATGTAACTTTAACTTTATCATACCATTTATTTTCTAAATAATACTCTTTATCTCTTTTGTTTCTTAACTACTTCCATGTGCTGTCAATTATTTTAGGAGAAAATGAAAGAAAGAGTTAAACAAGGGGAAGTTACGGTAGAAGGCTCCGATGATGTCTTGACCAAGGTGCTCGGTAAACCTGAGCATGGAGGACGGGTACGTGGGCAAGGGGCTTATGTCAAGAAGTCTACATACTTTAAACTTCCGAGGCAGAGGAAGAAAGGCAAGTCAATAGAGGACAGAATCCAAGAAGGTATTCATAAATTTATGAAAGAAGAGACTGAAAACATAATTCGGGAGCGAGATTCCTTTTAGGTCGATGAGATGGCAAAGATGAAAGCGGCTTGGCTGGGAAAGACTACTGAGTCTGATTCTAGTCCAAATATTGGATCACAACAAGGGAGTTGTTCCAAGGGCGCACATGCTATGATGAAGGAGTTGGAGTTGCAAGGTGCAAGAAAAAACTTGGATCTTGTTAAAGATAACATGTTTGTTGGAGAGGAAAATCATATTCAGGAGAAGACTGAGTTGGATAAAAAGAATGAGGAGAAGACTGAGTTGGAGAAAAGGAACGAAGAGAAGACTGGGGCGGGAAAAAATAATGAGAAAAATATTGAGTTGGAAAAAATTAATGAGGGGGAAATGGAGGGTGTACAAGTCGAACATGATCAAGTAGCTGGTAAGGTGGGCGTGCAACCTGAATTGGCTGTTATGGAGCGAATTGGCAATCGACTCTCCTTTAAATATTGTTGCTTATGCAACAGTGGATACAAAGGCTGATGTCGTTCATGGGAAAGCTATAGAAGAACAGAATGCACGAGTGTCTATTACTCGTGCAATTCAAGGATCTGCAAAGATTCCTTTCCCAATCAAGGATGAAATCGAGACCGTTGAACAAGCTGTTGGAACTTATATTTCGTGCCAAGAGACCTTATAATTGAACTGAAGACAAGCACTGCAGTGAATGGAAGTACAAAGGTAAAATTTTTATTTTTGATAATTTAACAGATCTACATTCTTTAACACATGACATTCTTAATTTTCTTTTTATAATCCACTTCAGGGAAGTAAGAAAATTATGGGAAAGAAGTTTAAAATGGTGAAAGATTGTGGGAAAGCACCTGAAGTAGAAGAAGAAGAAGAGTATGTGTTGGAGTTCGGTCCTGATTACCCGCCTCTTGTGAAGCGTTTGTGGCTTTGGGCCAAAAATGCCTTGAAAGACGGCCGTCTAAATTCTTTTCAGCTATGCCAACAAGCCTTTGGATCAACCGGTAAAAAGGCTCTGTTTTTATCAGATTTGTATGCTTTGTGCTCTGGGGGTGAAATATTGGGGTCTGTTATTTGTATGTTTGCTAAGTAAGTATCGTAGTTTATAATTTTCTTTGGCTTTCCAAATACTTGAATAAAACTTTTAGTTTGTTGTCATGACTGTATACTTTTTATGCAGTTCACTCCAACATTTGTTGATCCTCCGACAATAGGCGCCCTCGGTTGTGGAACTGCAGGACAGAGGTCGCAAGCCCTATCTAACAGATTCAAGAACTCTAAGCCAAACCAATTATTTCTGCTCCCATATAATCAAGCGTTAGTACTTCTTTTTATGCCTATATATATGTGCTTAATGTCATCTTTGTTGCATGTAATGCCATGATATAGTTTAAGGAGCCTGAATAAATTTATAGTTTGTGAATCTAGGCCTTGTAAATAAAATCAATCTGGCCCTTATAAATAAAATCCTTATCCTCTAATAAAGATATATGTTCTCATTTGTGTTCATGGAATAATAGCAACCATTGGGCGTTGACGGCTGTAAATCCGGATACACAAATAGTTTACCATATGGATCCTTTAAAGCAGAGAATTGCAAGTGAAGAATGGACAGAAGTTGTTGACAAGTTAGTACCACATAAGAAATATATTTCATTTGGAATGACATCTATATTTATTAAGAAAAGTGTCTTAAACTTGATTTATGTTATATTGCCGTAGTGCCATCAAACTGTACAAGGACAAAGCAAAGAAGTTTCTGAAGAAGAAAATAATGTGGGAGAATCTTGCGGTAATATCTTTTTCTTAGTGCATATCTTATATGTTTCTCTTTTACAAAACATAGTTTGGCCGTATATATAATTTTATTTAATGTTTCTTCAGGGAGTTCCTCTCCAAATGGGGAGTAAAGATTGTGGTCTATTTGTGATGCGCTATATGAAAGAAATATGTCTAGACAAGGAACTCCAATTTTCTATAAAGGTATGATTCCAAATTTCTGAATTTTTTCTTAATCCTACTACTTCATGGTGAAGCCTGTTTGTGACTTGGTCTATTGTTTCATTTTATAGTGGCTACGCAGAAACAACCAAAACTTTTATGGCCTGCCTGAGCTGAATGAAATAAGGACTGATTTCGCGAAGTATTTCATGAAGAACCACGCCTCTTAAACTTAATCTTATAGCTGGGTATTTTGGGTTGAACAAATCTTAAACTTTTGGGAGCTTCACTATCTAGTTTATGGTAAATCTTAACAATGTTCTAAGCTTTTAAGATTAAGTGAATATTTTAGTCCATCTCTTTTGTTGGTATGCTCACCTGAAAATATTTAATCTTGTGGTTGGATTTGGTTGGTGGTATTAGCGAAGTGAATGGTGAATTGATTGTGTATGTTAGTTGTAATGGTTGATCGTTTGGAGAATGTTGGTTGTATGGAATGAATGGAATGGTTTTTGATTTTGGCATGTTTATTTTACACTATACTGCTTTTGATTGTATATACAAAAACCGTTGGCTACTTTCCTTTTAGCCAATTAAAACATTGTTTGGAATACTTGTTATTCTATCTAACAGACAATGGTTTATAAGAAAACCATCGTGTGCTGTATAACCAGACCATGCTTTAACAACTAGACCGTTGTATAAATAAAAGTCACACAACAGCAAAACAAATGGACCAATTGTCTATAAGAAAACATGACAATGCTTTTAGCAAAATGAAAGCGTAGTGTCTTACATATTCAGACAACAAGTAGTAAGCACAAAAGTGTGGTGTACATAAACCACATACAACACAATAACAAAATGAAAACGTTGTAGGTTAAACACTTACACAATGCTTTTGCAAAACTAAGAACGTAGTGTCTTATACATTCAGACAACAATTAGTAAGCACAAAAGTGTGGTGTACTTAAACCACATACAACACAATAACAAAATGAAAACGTTGTAGATTAAACACTTACACAATGCTTTTGCAAAACTAAGAACATAGTGTCTTAGACATTCAGACGACATGTAGTAAGCACAAAAGTGTGGTGTACTTAAACCACATACAACACAATAACAAAATGAAAACGTTGTAGATTAAACACTTACACAATGCTTTTGCAAAACTAAGAACGTAGTGTCTTAGACATTCAGACGACATGTAGTAAACAAAGAAAGTGTGGTGTACATGTAACAAATACAACATACTACTCAAACTAAACTGCTGTCTAACTACATTTTGCACAACACTTCTTTAGAGAAAGACCAATGTCTATACCATAAACAAACAATAGTTTTATATTTTATAAACCATGGACTTCGGTGAAATTAGACAACAGTTCGACTCTTAGAAACACTTGAGTGACATGAAATTGGACGATAGTTTCTTGTGAAACTGTTGTCTATACCAGCTTTCATACAATAGTTCTGAAACTACGTCTGTAGTCTTTCTGCAACAAAGACAACGGTTAAGCTGCTGTCATCTGATACGCGTAACAGACGACATTCCAATAGACAACGGAAAAGGAGGGCTTCAGACGACGGATAAAAACCGTTGTGTGGTCGCTTTTTTCTTGTATTGAGATACATGATTGTGTTGAATATTGATTGGCACCATTCGACTGCGCCGAAACGCGCGGAGTGCAATGGGCATTTATGTATACGGAGCTGGTTTGAGTCCAGTTGTTGGCACACTTGGATGGATAGCTGAAGCGGATGTCGGAGTTGATACAGGTACGTATGTCGCTTCGTAACTTACACATATTGCTGCAAGTTATATATTTAAACTCTATTGGTAGAAACCTTTTTTGTTATGTATGCACAGCACAGTTTCTTTTTTGCTGCTGAAGGACAAAAAGGCAAACTTTGGTAGGGTTCTATAGTCCTTTTCAGTTTGCAACATTAGTACACCATTCTCTTTTTTTTTGTCAGAAGTTTATTATCAGATCGAAATGCACGCAGAGGTAATTGCGTGCACCCACAAAAAATCTTAATGTCCGGAAAGAAAACATCCACAAAAAATACATGCTACAAACAAATATGATGATAAAACAACTATCTTCGAAGCTTGACTGTTAAAAATTACCCGCATTAGATGTAAGTTACTTAACTTTAAATAAAACAGTCAAACTATAAAATTTCACATATACCATTATAGTCTGTTGTACCAGGCTAAAATAATGTATTACAATGTATAATGAACCTACATCATTTTTAGGTGATTTACCCACAAGTGACCAGGACATAAAATCTAAATCTAAGCAGCATTTTGATTTTCAAAATATTGAAGGGCCGTTTTGTTAGACCAGAGTATTCCATCCGGTGAGGTCAGGCGTCCAAGAACGATACCGAATCTAGACTGGAATATCAGAAAAGAAAATGATGCAAACGGAGTTGATAAATATGCATATATATAACTGTCTAGAAACATAAAATTGCATTCTGTGAATAAAAACATACTTAAGAAGGTACACTACAAGAAAATAGCTTTAAACCGACCGTCACAAAACCGACCGTCACAAATCAAAAGGTTATAACCGACCGCTGTCATAGTTAGTCGGTTTTATGATAAAACTGACCATCTAAAACCGACCGGTGCGGACCCAGACCCATTTTGCTGACTCACATTTTCGGTCTATGTGACACGTCATCTAAAACCGACCAATACCACTACGGTCGGTTACCTTTTGACCAAACGAAAAAAATGTCGTCGTTTTGATGACGTGTTTTAGATGTCAAACCCGACTGATAATTGTCGGTCGGTTTTAGGTGGTCAGTTTTATAATTGACGGTCGGTTTTAGGTGGTCGGTTATGCAAATTTCTAAATTTCAAAAATACCGCCCAAATGAAAAATTCAAATTTTTGATCAAACTCATAACCGACCACATATCGGTCGGAAATAAGCCATGATTTCACAAAATTTTAAAAATGGAGCCCAAACTAAATTTTTTTCAAAAATACCGCCCAAATGAAAAATTCAAATTTTTGATCAAACTCATAACCGACCACATATCGGTCGGAAATAAGCCTTGATTTCACGAAAATTTTAAAAATGGAGCCCAAACTAAAAAATTAAAATTTTTTGCCAAATTTCATTTAAACAAACCACTTCACCAAATTTCATCTCTATCCCTACATCCACTTCACCAAAATTCCTCTCCATTTTAACTTTCATTTTCGAAATTTGGAGTAAAAAAACTCTTTCTCCAAATCACCCCCCTTATACATAGATCAATGGTTTTGGATTTCGAATTTTTTTTATACTTATCATTGTTATCGTTGTGTTTTACTGCATGGAAATCCTACAATGGTATCCTAACTACTTGCATCAAATGATGATTTGGTTACATCTCTGGTGTATTTTGATGATAATGATTGTTTAAGAAGAAGAAGAAGGTGAAGAAAATGAAGAAGAATAAGATCGTATTGTCTGGTGATGATGAAGACGATGATGGTTTTGACGAAATTGAATAATGTTTGTAAATTTAGTTTTGATGCTTTTCACGAAGTTGAGTATTAATGTTGTTTGTGAACAATAAATTCGTAGCATTTATGTTTGTATGTTTAATTATGTTATTATGAAGTTGAATGGTGTGGTGTATCTGTAGTTTGTTAATGTTGAATGGCTTGGTGGTGATTGTAATATTGAAATGTAATGAAATGGAATGGCATAACCTGCAATTTTTCTTTAAAAACCCAGAAAACCGACCGTCTTCATATAAAACCGACCGTTTTTTACCATTGCAACGCCAGAAAACCGACCGTCTTCATATATAACCGACCGTTCTCTCCAAAATAAAAACAAGAAAATCGACCGATTCTGTATATAACCGACAGTTATCGCTAGTCAAAATATTAGTTGACCGTTAAATTATCCAATCAAATAATTTTATTTTTTTCTGAAATTTTGGCAATAACATTACAAATGATGGTTCTTGACATACGTAAGGTTTTGATCGTCGAATAAATCATTAAAAAAGTTATTCAGTGAATGTAGATCGTGCCATGTTATCGGAACATGCACTTTTACTACATTTTTGTTAAAATCTCCTACCACCAAACCTTTTTATTTTTTGATTATTTTTTTCCAACAGTAAAATGAGTGTTTATTAACATCCGTACGGTTTGATCGTCGAAGAAATCATTCAAAAAAATTATTCAGTGAATCTAGATCGTGCACCGTTATAAGAAACAACACTTTTACTACTTTTTTGTTAAATTCTTGAACAAACCGACATTTTTATTTTTTGATTATTTTTTCCCAACACTAAAATGAGTGTGTATTAACATTCGTACGGTTCGATCGTCGAAGAAATCATTCAAAAAAACTATTCAGTGAATCTAGATCGTGCCCCGTTATAAGAAACAACACTTTTACTACGTTTTTGTTAAAATCTTGAACAAACAACCGACCTTTTTATTTTTTGACTATTTTTTCCAACACTAAAATGAGTGTTTATTAACATCCGTATGGAGCTAATCAGCCTCGTGAACCAACACGTATCAATATCTCTGATGGACAGTAAGCCTCGTTATTCAGTGTTATGTTTCTTTCACTGATTTCTTTGATATATTATGAAATCACATTGCAAGCCAACCGATGTCATTGACATATAATTGAAATATCAATAACATCGGTCAAAACACAACTAATGTCTTTGACATACTATGACATCGGTCAAAACACAACTGATGTCTAAGATATTGGATTTTATAAATTTATAAGAAATTTAGGATATTTGAATTTTGTAAATAAGATATTGGATGGTATACAAATCTTACAAATAATAAATTTA
This sequence comes from Saposhnikovia divaricata, assembly GCA_036435485.1. NCBI lineage: Eukaryota > Viridiplantae > Streptophyta > Magnoliopsida > Apiales > Apiaceae > Saposhnikovia > Saposhnikovia divaricata. The sequence continues at coordinate 125,907,584 of CM071598.1, forward strand.
TACAATTTTAAACTAATAATTTTAAAAGTAATAAAATTTTAAAATATGAATTAAAAATAATATTAATAGAAGAATAATATGAATCTCATCCACCTTTAATAAGAATATTATTATTTAATTTACTAAATTATGAATTTTTAAAATTTTATAAACGAATTTAAATATTATAAAATCATAAAATGTAAAAATACGAAAATTTAAAATAATAATCTTAAATTTGAATAAATGAATTTCTAGTTTTTTAAAATACAAAAGAAATATTAATGAATTATTTTTAAAAAAATGTAATAATATATCTAATGAAAAAATGAAAACAGATTACAAAAGCTGCACAATATCAATTGCAAGAGCGGCAACTTTTCCGACCAAATTTTCAGAACTCCCTCCCCCAAATTTTCACAACTCCCTCCCTCTTACTCTCTCAGTCACTTGCTTCCAAATTCACTCTCTCACTTTCGTATGTACAATTAGGGCTTGTTAGGGGTTCAATTACTTAGGTTTCAAATTACAAACATAGCTGAATTGATTTGAGGGGTCGAGGGTTTGGACCTTTGATTCTTCAATCGAGGCTTTGCTTCTTTAAATTAGGGATGATTTGGTTCTATATTTTAAGTTCAATTACTTAAATATCATTCACTTGAATTTCATCTATTCGAACTCTATTGCTGATTTCAGGTCTTCTTCAATTGGATTTTGCATTTGAAGGTCTCACTCACTCTCTCTCTCTCTCTCTCTCTCTCTCTCTCTCTCTCTCTCTCTCTCTCTCTCTCTCTCTCTCTCTCTCTCTCTCTCACACACACACACGGTCTCTCTGCTACTCACCGCAAGCGAAAATATAAGCTGCATAAATAAATAAGATTAGTACCAACATATACATACATACACTATCACGTTCTTACAAATTATAATATTTCTCTCCCTCTCCCCAAACCAAAATGCAAAACTTCTCCCTTACAAAATTTTCGATCTTGTCGTTACACAATTCATTTATTTTTGAAGTGTGTTTTCATTTAAATCTGTCACTTTTCTGTCTCCTTTCACTACGCCATAAATGACTTTATACAACATTTTTGCATGGTGTTGCCATCTGAAAAAGTGATGCCATAACTATTTTCATCCTTACATATTACAGCACCAAGTATTTGTCTCCAGCTATAGAATTATAGCAATTGTCAAATTAAAGCAATTTATGAATTGACAAAATATGCTTAGTTAACAAAAGTGCAATTTGTGAACCTATTATCTATTCTTAGAAATTAAATGTGTTTGGTAGTTACTTGTTGGTAGATCGTCCATCATAAAACAAAAGTGCTCAATCCAAATTCACGGCTCGATGGTCTGGACCAGTCCCTGCAGTCTCCTTCAACTTTAATGTGAACTTCCTCCAAATTAGGACATGGCAATAATTTGCATATTATTCAATGTATTTGATTTTTGCCAATTGCCACCGCTTGGGCACTCCTTAATTCTTAAGAAGTAATATCTCCTTTTTAATATCTAAAGAGACATCATTCAATTTTTTTTGCTAATAATAAATCTTTTTTATTTATCTTTATTGACATATATACTCCTCCTGTAGTGCTTGATAATGTAGCAGATCTTTCGTTTGAAGTCAATGTGTCTTCTCAGAAACAAAGGTAATCCTTGGCCTACCTGATACTAGTATTTCTGATCTAACCACCATTTATGTAGCTAAATTTTGGTCCCTCAACTTGCTAGCGTAATAATAATATTAGCCTAACAATATGTAGAAATGGTTATTAAGGACTTTTTTTTTTGTTTAGATAATGTTAAGATGAAACATATGACTGCACAAATTTCCATCTTAGATCCTCTTATACTAACTGCTCTTAGTTTCTATTTTTTGACTATCTAAACCAGTATCATTTAGACAAGCATGTGGCCTGAATAATTTAATCATAACACATGATTAATTTAATCATGTGCAGACATGATTTATCGTGGTATTATATCTTTAAAACCAAAGCATGTGCAGACATGATTTAATCACACTAGTTAAAGCTAAAGTATGCATACTATTTTTGACATATCATTTATTAATTATATTTTAATAGAAGGACAGAAATCTCAGGCTTACTTTTCTGGAGTTATGCTCAACACCATCCTCTATTAAAGCATTTTCTTTGCAATGAAATACATGTTTTGCATAAAATTAAATACGGAACATGTTGTATGAGCTTAGGTGGTGCTCCTGCTAATTTATAAATCCGTAAGAAACATCTCATATTACTTTATTGATTTTGTTTGTAGCACATCTATATGATGGGCCATAACCAACCCCAACTGGACTCGGCCCAAGGTACCAGGAGTCCAGGAGTCCGGCCTATAGGAAGCCCGGACTGGGCCCGAACCGGTCTAGTTGGCAACCCAGCCACAGGGAGCATAAGAGCACGGGAGACACGAGTCATGACTAGGGTCCTACATGACAGCGACAGATAAGGGAATCCTAGTATTGGCACAATCATGTCCCCATCAGACCACGTGCTGACACGCCCAGGGCACACGCCGCCACAGATATTACCTGGACAGGTGGGAATTATCAGAGAAGGACAAGTGTCCCACCTACCTAGGATCCGACGCTCATGATTGCAGGTACCAACCCCTAAACCCTAATCCTTGGCCTATAAATAAGACAAGGAGAAAAAGGTGAAGGGGTTACATTCTCTTTTACATACACACTCATATACATACACCCTCCATAATTAGATACTCTAGTCCTTATCTTTACTCTCCAAAGCCGTCACTTACTCTCACGCCGGAGGCGCCGCGGGGCTCAAACCCCCCTCCGGTGTTGTTTTGCAGACGCCCAACCACCAGCTTCACCTCTTACCGGGCGTGGGAACGGCGGAGGAGGCACTAGATCGGGTCTTGGAGTTATCATTGGCGCTAGAAGGAGGGGGGCTCCGTCCTTTGGTCTCGGTGCCACTGGACTCGACTACATCAACAAGCTCTTGAAAAAGAGTCCTAGTTAAAATCAGTAAGATCTAATACAACCCTTAAACCTTCACCAAAGATGTCACCTTTGCACGTTTCTTTGCCGTGTGTATGCGTGTTCAACATTATTTAGCTTTGATAGCCTAGATATTGGTAAAAGTTGCGATCTTTGGCCTATAAGTATAGCTGACATACAGATCTGTGCTCATAGTCACCTGCTTGTCTGTCTATACCTGTTTACCTGTGTTTATATCTGAACATTTAGCTCATACACACACCGCTTTACTTGAAACTCAGCCCCATTCTGTTACAATCAATATTTTGTGAAATATTTTGTGAGTTTGAAATCATGCCGAGAGGAAGCAAATCTACTCAAAGAAACAATAATCGAGACCAGGATCCGAATCCCGTCCCCGACTTGCCCTTGGTTCCGGCAGAAACAGCTCCAGCTTTGGGAAGGGTAGGGATCGGTCCTGGAGATGCCCGAATTGACATTGAGCTCAACCAATACAAATATACAGATGTACCTCTAGCCGCGGCACACATGCAAGATCTTACTCGGGACGAGTTGGCGGATGCAATCCGAGCATATCGAGCAAGCCGGATAGCACCTCCTCCCGAACCAGAACAAGCTGAAAATTCACAAGGCTCTGAACACTCTCACCGATCAAGAAGATCAGTCTTTGACCGAATTGGCAACCAAGGAAAACAAACCGCCAACAAAGCCCAAAGCAAAAATCATGAAGCAGAAAAACTCAAAAAGCTGGCCGAACTCAAAGAAAAGATCAGGCAAGAGGAAGAAGCAAAGCTTGAACTCAAAATCCAGAAAAGGATCCAGGAGGAAGAGGACCGGGTATTGAGGCGGTCCGGATCTAAGAGGGCCATGAGAGAAATCAGTCCTGAACTTATCTCAGATGAAGAAGAGCCTGAAGACAATCTCATGCAAATGATTCACGAGTTACAGAAAAAAGTAGGCCAAGACTCTGGACTTGAAATCGAGGGAACTTTGACGCCCTTCAGCCGTTCCTTGGAAGCTATTCCAAGGCAGAAAAACTTGAAACACTACAATTTTGATTCATTTGACGGACTGGGAGACCCGGAAGAACACATTAATTACTTTGAGCAGATTGCCCTGATCTACTACTATAATGACATCACCAAGTGCAGATTCTTTGCATCAACCCTGAAGGGAGGAGCACAGAGATGGTTCAGCCGCATCCCCTCCCGAAGCATTCACTCCTGGAAGCAGTTTCGAGAATCTTTTCTGAAAAGGTTCAGAGCAAACAGGACACACGAGTTACACATGTGTCATTTGGAAACCATTCGACAGTATGATAATGAATCCCTTTCGGATTTCATGAAACGCTTTCAGGAGGCAATCAACAAAATCTCACGATTGGATGAGCGCGAAGCTCTCAGTATTTTCCGGAGAAACCTAGACCCCGACCAGAATGAAAGATATGTTTATGAACTAATCAACAAAGAGCCCGAAAGTTTGGCTGCAGCATACTCTATGGCTGCTCGATTCATCAAAGAAAGCGATGTTCTCCAAGCCATGAGGATGACTCGACAAGGGAATGTTTTTTCCCGGATTACTCAAGATGACCGCTCTCGGGGCGGGTACCAGTCGGAAAAAAGGTTCAAACCGAACAGACAGGCTAATTACATCCAAACTTCCCAACCACCCGCCTCGGGAAGAGCTACCGATCCGGTAACGGTGACGATCAAATCAGACTCGAAGCCTCAAAACCCGCCCAAACCCGATCCAAAACCTGAACCTCAGTGGACTCCACTCAGCCGAACTCGTTCTGATATACTGAAAGAGGTTCGGGATAAGCCATACTTCTACCCACCTAAACCAATGATTACTGCCCCAGAAAATCGACCTACTCACAAACAATGTGACTACCACGGCACACACGGTCATACCACAGAAAACTGCCTCTCCCTCAAATACTTTATTGAAGAACAAATCAAAAAAGGAAACATGGGGCAATACATAGCTCGGAAGACCATGGAAAAAGGGGAGGCATCCGGAGCAGGAAAAAAGCATGTTGTCAACGTGGTCATGGGAGGTTCCAATTCTCCTCCCCCTAGTCCGGACTCAGGAGATGAGGTAATGATGATTCAATCTTTCCCCGAGCAAATAATAACTTTCAGCAACGCAGATTTCGAAGGAATTGATCCAAACCATAATGAGGCTTTGGTGGTCAGCCTAGATGTCGCCGAAAATGAGGTCAAGAGAATTCTGGTCGATAACAGATCCTCAGTCAACATCATCTTCAAACATACATTCGATAGAATGCAACTGGGCAGTATAAGAATGAACGAATGCAGAGAGGACCCACTCTTCGGGTTTGGAAACAACTTAGTACCGATCCAAGGAACTTTATATCTACCTGTTCAGTTCGGAACCTACCCAAAGCAAGTCACTCACATGGTGAAATTTTATGTGATCAACACCCCATCCTCGTACAACATGATACTTGGCCGTCCAGCATTAACCAAGCTCCGAGCGATAACCTCTACCCCGCATTTGAAGTTTAAGTTCCCCACTCCATCTGGAATCGGGGAAGTCAAGGGCGATTCGGAAACTGCCGGTCGCTGCTACGGTCAAGCTTTGATCATGGCTGAAACAGACCCAGAAAATAAAAGAAAAGCAACCTTATACCAAAAGAACTTGAGCCGAAAGAAGCACAGAGCCCACTTCAAGAAGGAACCCGGACATGAAGTTCAAAATATTGAAAGTATCGAAGCTCAAACCAAGGAAGAACTAATTGCGAAAGCCCGAAGTTATCTAGAGTCCAATACACAAGCCCGGGTTCAGCAGTACATCTCAAAGAAAGATCTCGGAAAGGTAGAACCCGCAGTTGAAACCGAGATGATCGAGCTGGAGGAAGGTAGTCCGGATAGAAGAATAAAGATAGGATCTGGACTAGATCCGGAATTCAGGCAGAAACTTATACAGCTGCTCAGAGGTTATGCGGACGTTTTTGCGTGGAGCCCGGAGGACATGCCTGGACTCAAAGAATCTGTAGCCATGCATAGCCTTGATGTTAATCCTGACAAAAGACCAGTGAAACAAAAAAGGAGGAATTTTGCTCCGGATAGACAAAAAGCAATCGATGAGGAGGTTGAAAAACTTCTCAAAGCGGGAATAATTTGTGAGGTAAAGTATCCAGAATGGCTAGCCAATGTCGTCTTGGTCAAGAAACCTAATGGGAAGTGGAGAATGTGTGTGGACTACACAGACCTCAACGCAGCGTGTCCTAAGGACCCCTATCCTCTCCCAAGCATCGATCAACTCATTGATGCCACGGCAGGTCACGAGATGTTCAGTTTCATGGACGCATTCTCTGGCTACAACCAGATTAGAATGAACCCGGCAGACATTGCAAAAACTGCTTTCATAACTCATAGAGCTGTCTATGCGTACAAATACATGCCTTTCGGATTGATGAACGCCGGATCAACCTACCAAAGAGCAATGGTCGAAGTGTTTAAAGATCAGTTGGGTCGAAACCTGGAATCCTACGTAGATGATATGATAGCTAAATCACAAACGGTACAAGAGCACATCCTGGATTTGCAAGAATGTTTTGACAATCTGAGGAAGCATGAGATGAAGCTAAATCCGGAGAAGTGCACATTCGGGGTGGAAGCAGGAAAATTTCTAGGCTTCATGGTTAGTCAGAGAGGAATCGAAGCGAATCCTGAAAAGATCAAAGCAATAATAGAAATGGAACCACCCCGGACTCAGAAGGAGATACAAAAATTGGCTGGCTCGCTAGCGGCTCTGAGGAGATTTATTCCTAAGCTAGCCGAGCGGTGTTTACCATTCTTCGAGCTACTAAGAGGGGCGAAGAATAAAAAAGAGATAAACTGGAGCCCGGATTGTCAAAGGTCTTTCGATTCTATAAAGGCATACCTATCGTCCCCGCCAATCTTATCCAAAGCTGAACCCGGAGAAGCGCTATCCCTTTATCTGGCCGCAAGTCCTTCGGCGGTGGGGGCGGCACTAATCCGGGAACATGAAGGGCAGCAAAAGCCGGTCTACTATGTTAGCCAGGTTCTAAAAGATGCAGAAACCAGATATCCCAACTTGGAAAAATTTGCTTTCGCCCTGGTAACTGCCTCCAGAAAGCTAAGGCATTATTTTCAAGGGAGAGAAATTAAAGTTATTACTGACCAGCCCTTGAGAAGAATAATTCACAAGCCAGATGTATCTGGTAGACTCGTTAATTGGGCTGTGGAGCTCAGTCAGTTCCAACTCACATTTGTACCCCGGACAGCAATAAAGGCTCAGGTGTTGGCCGATTGTGTCGTGGAATGCTCTTTTCCTGAACCTCGATCTGGTCTCATGGTAATAGATAATTCGTATAAGGGAGTGGGGGGCAAATGATGGGCCATAACCAACCCCAACTGGACTCGGCCCAAGGTACCAGGAGTCCAGGAGTCCGGCCTATAGGAAGCCCGGACTGGGCCCGAACCGGTCTAGTTGGCAACCCAGCCACAGGGAGCATAAGAGCACGGGAGACACGAGTCATGACTAGGGTCCTACATGACAGCGACAGATAAGGGAATCCTAGTATTGGCACAATCATGTCCCCATCAGACCACGTGCTGACACGCCCAGGGCACACGCCGCCACAGATATTACCTGGACAGGTGGGAATTATCAGAGAAGGACAAGTGTCCCACCTACCTAGGATCCGACGCTCATGATTGCAGGTACCAACCCCTAAACCCTAATCCTTGGCCTATAAATAAGACAAGGAGAAAAAGGTGAAGGGGTTACATTCTCTTTTACATACACACTCATATACATACACCCTCCATAATTAGATACTCTAGTCCTTATCTTTACTCTCCAAAGCCGTCACTTACTCTCACGCCGGAGGCGCCGCGGGGCTCAAACCCCCCTCCGGTGTTGTTTTGCAGACGCCCAACCACCAGCTTCACCTCTTACCGGGCGTGGGAACGGCGGAGGAGGCACTAGATCGGGTCTTGGAGTTATCACTATACATTCAAGAAGATTTGTAAATTAATTAAGTTAGTGATGTAGCTGCACATTGATTTTGGAGATTAAATTATATGCCAGACTATGAAATAAATGATTTGGTCTTAAATATTATAGGATGTCATTATTTCTTAAATGTACAACTGAGTTTCTTTTGCTTGACGCAATCCTTCCTCCTGGCCAGGTTAATATCTAGATTTACTCTTCACTTGGTCTGCCAATAACACTCATTTTCCGATTTCTATAGATTTTCAATGTAGTGATTGGTTGGGCTTATTCATTGTCTAGAGAAGTTAATAATTTATCTCTCTGTGCTGCTACAATTTAAATGCTGAACTGATTTCCAGATATTGTTCACTAAGGTTCTATGCTTTTGGATCCTGAATGGAAAAATTGGTGGACTTTGCTGTATGTTCTGCTTCACATTCATCTCAGAGGTCGCAAGAAAATGTTGGTGCAGCATCTGAAAGTGGATCATCTCATGCTGTTCGAGAACTTCACAGAACGAGTCAAGCGTCGACTGCTTCTGTAGGTGTCCAACCTGCTTCCCATTTAGCTCGCGTTTCTGTAACAAACTCAATAGCTGTGCCATATCAACTGCCTACTAGTAAAGTAAGACCTCTGGTTCCAGGTAACTTACTAACCATTTCTTATTCTAGTGTAGTTTGGAGTATGTAGACCTGTCTCCATTGAGGACATTTTCTGCTTTAATAAGTTGTTCAGTGATGAGCTTACTTTGGATCACGTTAGCAGGTGCGATGAGCTTCTTTTATAGCTTCTCAATTAAAAAAACTTGCGTTCATCTTAAGAGCTGGCTAATAGGTGGACTCCTCTAACAGGTGGCAATTTCCATAAAGTGGACAGCAACTTCGGAAACAAAGAGAGACAGATGAGATATATGCTCAAATGAGCCTTTAACCTGTTAACTCTGTAAGTTCAGAAATCAAATAAATCTGTTGTATAAATGTAGAGTTTTAATATTTTGCACGGACCACCTCAGCTGCTAATGGTTCCTTTACACTTCTTAAATCAGGAAAAAAGATGGTTTCCCAATACTAGATCTTGGTCTCAAGACCATTATATGATCAGACTTCTAGTTTTAATCATTTGTCTTTTGAAATATTTTTGCTAGCAGGATCAGATTGGAGAATAGCTTACAATGTGTGGTCATCGATGCCTAATGGAAACAAGAAGCTCAATATTGCTTCTGATGACGCGAGGAGAATAGCAGGAGAGGATCCCAAGGGCTGTCCTATCTTCCTCTTCTTCTCCGTAAGAATTGTTTTTAGTTTCCTTTTCTGATATTAGAGTCCTTAGTGTGCCTCTTAAGTAGACAACATAGTTATTCAGTAAATGATAGCTTTTGGTTGATTACAGCAAATTGCAGTTTACTATCCCAAGCAATCCATCACTTAATGTACACATGTTGTATGCAGTTAGTATTTTATGAGTATGGAAGTTCAGGCATCGGTTTATATAACCTGCAATTGTCTATCAGTAGTTTTATATACCTATGATTTAATATTTACAAACTTATTTGTAACCACAGAGGCTCCTACCTGGTCTGCATATAGCTTTTACAGGTGGTCTGCATATATGACAATAATTTTGGAATGTTGTTTTTGTTTTTTAGTGAATAAATTGACCGAATTGACACTCACTCACTGCTCATCTTCCGTAACTGACCATAAGTTTGATGTTGTTGCAGTTGGTTTCCAGTACATGTTACTTGTATAATTCATGGGGAAGCCATCTCCAATCAAATCTACTAATACAAAAGTAGTTGCTAAATTCGAAACCTATGTTGAGAACATCTCTGTACATGAAGGTGACCCTGATCTAATAACTTTACAAATTGGTTTATGAATTTAATCTTCTGCTGTCGTGGAAACTCTTAAGTTTTGGCTACTGTGTCCTCTTAATTGTCATATTTTTCCTAGAGTCTACCCAAGTAAGATCAGAGTCTACCCAAGTAAGATCAGAGCACCTAGTCTTACCTCAATTTCTTCTGTGCAGACCAGAGACGCTAGCAAAATTCGAGTTGATGGATGGTGCTCCAGTTAGAGGTATGCTCTTAGCAGCCTTGGATCATTTTTATTTTGTTTTCCCTTTGTTCTAAGCTGTTTATAATTAGTTGGAATGACCAGAAAACTTGGAATGTTTGTATGAACGTGGTTTTTATATTTGTTGGAATGATCGAACTTGTGAAATTTTTATGTTTGTATGTTTGATTATGTTATTATGAAGTTGAATGGTGGTGAATTGTTAATATTGAAATGGAATGGCAGGCTGCAGTACTGGCAAAACCTGTAATTTTTTTTAAAAAAAAACCCAGAAAACCGACCGACGAGCCTTAGAACTGACCACTTTTTACCATTCAATTCCCAGAAAACCAACCGTTTTTTACCATTCGATCCCTTCGAAGGTGGTCGGTTCAGGTGGTCGGTTATATTATGGTGGTCGGTTATAAGTGGTCGGTTATACAAATTAGCACAACTACTGGCATTAAACCGACCGATTATGCACGTTTGACTATGGTCGGTTATGTGTGCCAGTAAAAATGTATTTTTTTCTTTTTTGAAGTCATAACCGACCGCTGTCGGTCGGTTATGTGTTGCCGACGTCTGTTAACAGCTGTCGCCACGTGGTGCCACGTGGTGCCACATGTCCAATTCGGACCCCACATTAGAGAATTTGTAAACACATATAACCGACCAAATTATTGGTCGGTTATGTGTGTTAAACCCGACCAAATGACATAACCAACCAGGCTTAAACCGACCAGCGTTTTTGGTCGGTTTTAGTCGTTAAACCGACCGATTCCTTTTATAACCGACCATTTTTTACGGTCGGTTTAAAACGATTTTCTTGTAGTGGGTTACCCTTTGAAATGCCGCTAATGCCCACCAGCAGACAGACAAACCAAGTCCCCGGTTGCTCAACAACTGGAAAATGCAACTTGATTTAAAATTCGTAAATCTTCTGTTTCTTGTTACTATAAAATGTCGGAAAAGATAGGCAATATAACCGTAGCTTGAGAAAAAGAAACAAGGATATTTTATTCAATTCAGGTTATACTTGTTAATTTTGCAGCTGGTGCTTCTACAAAGATTCTCATACCAATCAAGATATGCATTCTTGGTTTGTAAAGTATCTAATTGTTTTTTTTTTTAATGAACCATTAGCATGATCAATTTAAATTTAAAAAATTAAATAAAATTAACTTGATCTTAATAAAGTAATGCAAAAACAATACCATGAGGAGCAAAGCCCCACAAAAAACAATACTAGTCATAGACATACTGATAAACTTTAACTCTGGTCTAGCCTGCACAAACAAAAAGTATTGGTGACAGAGTCACAATAGAAGATTCCGAATTGTTAAAATGATGAGCATTGTTAAGATACCAGTGGTATCAAATTCGTTAACATAATCATGGAATAGAGAGATGGGGCACTGTACTATGAACACAGAACTTAAGACGTAATCTTACATTTGCTACTTTGGTTATATAAGAATACCCTTACCACCCACATCATAATAAGACCAACACTGGAAAAATGGTAGAGAATACATGTATTGAAAAAGTAATGCAAACATAAGCAAGTTTGTAGTTGTATAGTTCCGAGGTTGAACTACAGTATCAAGTGATATGCCAGTAATTTCACAGATGCTCGAACTTGAAGCTGAAAGTTTTATTCTTATGATATAACATAGTTAACAAGCCTCTAAAATCTTTTTTTTACAGTAATATCATGGATAGTTCTATTTAATAAAATAAAATAAGAATATTATAATTTCTAATAATTAACCAATTGTCTCTTTTTAGCTAACATGTATCATCCCTTCTTTATTTTCTAAATTTAATCCCTTTGTTTCTAAAAACATCAAAGGCAACATATAAATAATTATTATCAAATCATATTATTTAAAAATTTAATCCTACGAAATTCATATTTAAAAATATTTAATTCAAATAAAAAAATTATCAATTATTAAAAAAATTTCGTGTATGGCACGGTTTTAAGATAATAAAAAAAAATTAAAAAATAATTAAAAGAGTAAGAGTAAACTAAATTATAGCTAGTGTTTAGTGAAAACTGATAATGGCCGACAATCATTTTAATGCTCGATTTATGTGGCATTGCCACATCATTCTGTACAATTTTTCTGTAATCAATTCTGTGCACTTATCATTACTCCTTAACTATCTGCCTACTGCCTTCATTGACTCTGATTGAGAAGAAGAACGAGAAGAAGAACAAGATACTGGATGCTCCACCACATGTTGTGTTTTTACTTGGTTATGTTGTTTACTTGGGTTCCAACCCAAATTCATGGGAATCATCCAAACAAAATTCTATTTCAAGGTCTTATTTTAAGGCCGAATACAAGGCTGTTGCTAATTATCATTTTGTTCGTGAACAAGTAGCAGCTGGATCTCTTAGTGATGTTCATACTAAGAACCGATTTGCCAACATCCTTACTGAACATCTTCCTCATCAAGGTTTTCTTCATTTTCGTATCAAGATGGTAGTCTCCAATCAATGGAGCCATTATCTTGAGGGGGGCATAACAACAATTCTTGAGTTTGATCAAGTCAAACCTCATCTCGTAAATATATGTGTACCTTTGTAAAAGTAAAAAAGGATAGATTGATAGATAGACTTCATTGTATTTAAACTTATCGCAGATGGATATTCCATGACACTCATCAAATAAAGTCATGAAGGTTTTCGCTCAGTGAAACAACTACAGATATAAATTGTTATAAAACAAGCTAAAGATAAATAGCTTTTAGAATTAGACTACTGACATTATGATAAAACAAGCGACACATACAGTAAATTATATTATTATAGACAAAGGACAGAAATTGTTAAGAAACAGACCCTGAAACAGGGTAAACAACTTGATTAACATATCTTTATCTAAAAGTTTCACAATAAATTAATTATATTATTATAGACAAAGGACAGAAATTGTTAAGAAACAGACCCTGAAACAGGGTAAACAACTTGATTAACATATCTTTATCTAAAAGTTTCACAATAAATTAATTAAAATACTAATCAGTTCTCTATATAAATTCAAATTCTAATGCTTGACACAGATTACAGCGAGGTGCTGTTAATCTGTGATCACGGTCAAGGGACATAACTTCTTAGTCATTGTGCATGAAGTTTCAACTTTAACAGTCCTTTTTCCGAGGTTAGTAGGAGTGTCTTCAACTGACTGCTCTTCTTTGGGCTTCGGATAGCTGGGAATCTGGATCTTAATCATGCCAGAATCCAAATCTTCTATTTCACCTGCTTCTTTTTTTATTTTTTCATAATCATTATTATGTTTAGCAGGCCAACAAAAATCAGAGGATACCGTCTTCAACTTCTTAGTCATCGAGCATGAAGTTTCAGCTTTAAATTTCTCTTTTCCCAGGTTTCTAGTAGTGTCTTCAACTGACTGCTCTTCCTTTACAATTTTTTTATAATCATTACCATATTTAGCAGGCCAACAAAAATCAGAGGATACGGGCTTCGGATAGCGGGGATATAGTTGTTCTGACGGTGAACTCTCTGTTACGGATATATTCTCTTCAACGCTACTACTTTTCATTGTTGATGGTGAACTCACGCTGTCCACATTGGTATTCTTCTTCTGAGGTTTACTACTACTCTTTACCGGATGATCGTGACTAATTTTAGGATGCACTTTGATGGCAGGGTGTCTAGAACAGTCGAAGGTTATCTTGTAGAGAACAATATTAAGCGGATTACTAATGTTCTGATTAACCCCGCGCAAGCTATACTCATGCATCTTCCAATAACCTACCTTACTCAAATCCTGATCAGTATCCTCATCGATTTCAAAAACTAGCAGTCTTCTCTCCCCCTGTCAAAATTTATGAAAATTTTGAATTAATATCTTTCCGTGTCTGTCTCCCCCTATCAAAAATGCTAGTAGAGACATTAGATATTTAAGACATTAATCATTTAAGCATCTGTCTCCCCCTGTCGTAAATACTTGAAGAGGCATTAAGCATATAATCTGTATATTAAGCAGAGACAAGTAAAGCTGAGTAATCAATATTTGACAGATAAAACAGATATAACCATTAAATATTCAAGATATTCTTCTCCCCCTTTCATCAACATAAATTTTTTAAAGAGAACACATACCAAACTCCCTTCGAAGTATACAAAATCTTTCAAGGTTTGCTACATCCACAAAATGTGTCTCATGTCCAGTTGGAGAATGAGACAGTTCCTTTTCCAAATGAGACTGTCCCTTTTGAAGCTGGGAAACATCATGTGCAAATACTTTCTCATCTCTGGCTAGATTAAGGATGAGACTAAATAGATGAATGCAAAACCTGTAAATATATTCATGTCTTAGGTACCCACCTTAAATTGGGTCCTACTTTGTTAGTGTCTACAATCTTATATAAATGTCTTTCATTTTTCTTAATCCAAATTTGAGCAATATTAATAGAGGCATGCATATATATGAATTATATGGTTTAAAAGATGAGTTAGAAACGTGGCCCTTTATACCACATAATCTAGAGCTAGAAGTTGGATGGCCTCTTTTACCACACTCCTTGCACTTCTCATATGGCATACTGTACTTCATAGCAGTCCTCTTCTTTATCTTTTGAAATACATTCTTTTTGTCCGAGTTAAAACCCAGTCCTTCTTTTCCCAAAGAAGATTTTTGTCCTGCCAATATTATGTCTAGTGTGCCTTCTCCATGAACAAATTTAGCTAAGTCTTTCTTTAGATGGTCGATCTTTTCCTGCAATTCGGAGAAATTTTATTCTGTGGCCGCCTTTTTGCTTTCAGTTTCCTTGAGAGAGTCCGTTTCCTGCCTTAGTGTGGCTAAGCATGCATCTTTTATCTCAATCTCATTTTTCAGAAATGTATTTTCTTCAGAGAGATTGGCTATTCTTTCAGTGATCAACTTGTTCTCATCAGCAAACGATTCCTCTTTCATCGAATCATCCATTTCACTTAGCACTTCATTCAAAGCTTGCTTTAGATATGCATTTTTATCACGCAACTTCCTGTTTTGTGCCTGCAGAGATAGGAGATTTCTAGATACAATTGAATTTGAAGTAGTAATAGAATGTACCTCTTCGTCATCACTAGAACCATCCTCGATTCCCGCAAAACACATTTGAGCAATTTCATCATCAGAATCAATTTCTATGTCAGATTCATCGTCACTCCATGTGAGAAAAGCTTTATTCTTTTTCTTTTCCTTATCTTTGCCCTTTGATCCAGAAGCCCTTAGTTTTGTTTTGTATTGATAACAATCCTTTTTAAGATGTCCTTTCTTGCCGCATTCAAAACAAGCATCATCATTTGTGTTGCTTCTGAATTCCTTTCTAGGTTTGTTGAATTTTTGAGAAGATCTGCTAGCATCTTTCTTCTTGGCTAGAAACTTCTGAAACCTCTTTGTTAGGTGAGCAATTTCTTCGTCTGAATCCTCACTGAAGTCTGCCATAGTTTGAAGAGCTATAGTCCTTTTCCTGGGTACTTCTTCTTCCTCATCATACCTTCGAAGTTGGTTCTCAAACTCTTCTAATTCACTGAAGAGGGTGAGTGTATCCATATTTGAGATTAAGGAAGAATCCTGCAAAGTTGTTACCTTAGGAGCAAACCTTTTGGGGAGAGATCGATGAATTTTTCTATTAATTTCTGCCTGAGGGATATGTCTTTCCAGAAGAGATATAGAGTTCATAAGTGTAAGAAACCGTCCATGTGCTTCTTTTATGCTTTCATCCTTTTCCAATCTGAAGCTTTCATAGTCGCTTATAAGTAAATCAAGTTTGACCTCACGAACCTTGGAAGTACCTTCATGGCTTACCACAATAGTATCCCAGACTTGTTTTGCCGATGTGCATGCTGATACTTTCCGAAGTTCAGTAGCACATAGTCCATTAAGTAGAGAATTCATAGCTCGAGCATTATAATTCAGAGAATTCACTTCATCAACAGTAAGATCCTTTACTGGTGTGGGTTTGCCATCCTTCATGGGAATAGTGATGCCATTTTCAACTGCATCCCACTCGTAGGTGTCCCTCTGGAGAAATATCTTCATCAAGAACTTCTAATCATTGTAATTTTCAGTTCCAAGTAAGAGTGGTGGAGCATAGATTGTGCCATGGATCTAGCAAAATAAACACTTTAAACAAAGGTTAAATGCACCTGCTCTGATACCAAATGAAATTTAAATAGCATAATAAATTGAACAGTTCGAGTAAATGAGACTGTCTCTTTTGTGAATGAGACTGTCTCTTTTGTAAATGAGACTGTCTCTTTTAGGAATGAGACTGTCTCTTAAATAACAGAATCAACAATAACAACACCAGGACTTTTCACTTGGTTCGGCCCCTATCCTAGTCTATGGCCTACATCCAAGTCCCTATGCCAACTAGCACAGAGATTATATTATTATCACAGTAATATAAAGCTTACAGAATTTCCGATTACAAGTTTGAAGCCTCTGGAAGAACCCTTTCCCTTGACACACTTGTCACCTAGCAAACCTGCTACCTAGCCCACTGGCTACCTTGGCTTACAACTTGCAATCCTAACTAGTTGCCACAACCCGGCACAAGTAATCTCAAAATAGACAAATTGTGTGACAAGTGAAATATGGCTTCTATACAAAATAGATATGAATGTATATGACTGTGTATAGAAGGACTTGAATTGCAGAGAGTTGATTGCTTGATTCTCGTTGTATTTCTCTGTGTTCTCCATGAAGTAGATTACAGCCATATATATAGTGACTTCTGATGATATAGCTGTTGTGCTCCAGATTCCTCAGGTTGTAGCCGTTACTCACTATATATGTTGTATATCTCAGTTTGATGGGTTGTCTTTGAATATGTCTGTTAAAGCTTGCGGCCACTGCAATATTCCATTTATTGGAAACAATATTTAGTGGAGACAATATTCAGTGGAGTATGGAAGAGAAAGTCAGAGAATATTACTGTTGCTTCCGCACTCTGTTTAATAGATCTTGATTTGAGAATATATCAATTCTTAAAAGTAACACTTATCTTCCACTTAGATGTAGAAATATTCCATAAGAGCATTTAATATGGGCTTTAGTGCTGTCAAAGAATAAAGCACTAAGTAGTGGGTTCAAAAGACTATTGAGTGGAATCTTTCTTTTTTGCTTAAAGAACAAAGTTAGTGGATCTTGACTACTTTTGTCCTTTATGTTTCTGTAAAGATAAAGGAGACATATTATATTCATTTAACATAATGAAAACATATATCTATAATGATTCAAAACATCATCTTAAAACCAGTGTAGTAACAAACACAACTGAACTCAAATCTTTTATTGCCCTAAATAAACCCTAATCTTTGACCTGCCAGTGTCCCAACAAGTGTTGGTAGAAGGAAAAAAAGGAGATGACAGCGATTGTTACTATATTAACGACATTAACAATTTGCTGCCCAGATACATGATTGTGTTGAATATTGATTGGCAGCATTCTAATGCACCGGAACGCGCGGAGTGCAATGGGCATTTATGTATACGGAGCTGGTTTGAGTCCAATTGTTGGCACTCTAGGATGGATAGCTGAAGCGGATGTCGGAGTTGATACAGGTGGGTATGTCGCTTCGTAACTTACACATATTGCTGCAAGTTATATATTTAAACTCTTTTGGCAGAAACTTTTTTTGTTATGTATGCACAGCACAGTTTCTTTTTTGCTGCTGAAGGACAAAAAGGCAAACTTTTGTAGGGTTCTATAGTCCTTTTCAGTTGGCAACATTGGTACGCCATTCTTTTTTCTTTTCTTTTTTTGTCAGAAGTTTATTATCAGATCGAAATGCACTCAGAGAGGTAATTTGCGTGCACCCACAAAAAATCTTAATGTCCGGAAAGAAAACATCCACAAAAAATACATGCTACAAACAAATCTGATGATAAAACAACTATCTTTGAAGCTTGACCGTTACACCATGAATGTTAAAAATTACCCGCATTAGATGCGAGTTACTTAACTTTAATAAAACAGTCAAACTATAAAATTTTCACTTACCATTATAGTCTGTTGTACCCAGTGTTGTAAAAATCGGCCTAGGCGTCCGCCTAGGCGCCCCCAAAACGCCCCGACTCGGGCCTAGGCGGTCAAAAGGCGGTCAAAAATCGGCCTAGACGGTCAAAAATCGGTAAAAAATCGGCCTAGGCGGTCAAAAATCGTCAAAAATTAGAAAAATATGTTGAAAAATTCAAAATTCGACAAAAATATTTGGTAAAAATATTTAATAAATAAAAATATTAAAAATAATATTTAAATACAACCGATTAATGCTCCGATTAATCCGTCCAATTAATCCCCGCCTACCCGATTAGGCGCTAGGCGGTATCCCGACCGCCCTGGACCGCCTAGCGATTTCTGGAACACTGGTTGTACCAGGCTAAAATCATGTATTACAATATTGTATAATGAACCTACATCATTTTCAAGTGATTTACCCTCAAAGAGCAGGACATAAAATCTAAATCTAAGCAGCATTTTGATTTCCCAAATATTGAAGGGCCGTTTTGTTAGACTAGAGTATTCCATCCGGTGAGGTCAGGCGTCCAAGAGCAATACCGAATCTAAACTGGAAAATCAGAAAACAAAATGACACAAATGGAGTTGATAAATATGCATATAACTGTCTAGAAACATAAAATTGCATTCTGAGAATAAAAACATGATGAAGAAGGTAGTTACCCATTGAAAGAGCAGGACATAAAATCTAAATCTAAGCAGCATTTTGATTTCCAAAATATTGAAGGGCCGTTTTGTTAGACCAGAGTATTCCATCCGGTGAGGTCAGGCGTCCAAGAGCAATACCGAATCTAAACTGGAAAATAAGAAAACAAAATGACACAAATGGAGTTGATAAATATGCATATAACTGTCTAGAAACATAAAATTGCATTCTGAGAATAAAAACATGATGAAGAAGGTAGTTACCCATTGAAATGCCGCTAATGCCCACCAGCAGACAGACAAACCAAGTCCCCGGTTGCTCAACAACTGGAAAATGCAACTTGACTTAAAAATTCGTAAATCTTCTGTTTTTTGTTACTATAAAATGTCCGAAAAGATAGGCAATATAACCGTAGCTTGAGAAAAAGAAACAAGGATATTTTATTCAATTCAGGTTATACTTGTTAATTTTGCAGCTGGTGCTTCAACAAAGATTCTCATACCAATCAAGATATGCATTCTTGGTTTGTAAAGTATCTAATTGTTTTTTTTTTTTGGAATGAACCGTTAACATGATCAATTTAATTTAGAGAAGTAAATAAAATTAACTTAATCTTATTAAAGTAATGCAAAAACATTACCATGAGTAGCAAAGCCCCACAAAAAACAATACTAGTCATTGACATACTGATAAACTTTAACTCTCGTCCAGCCTGCACAAACAAAAAGGATTGCTGACAGTCACAATAGAAAATTCCGAATTGTTAAATGATAAGCAATGTTAAGATACAAGTGGTTTCAAATTCGTTGACATAATCATGGAAAAGAGAGATGGGGCACTGTACTATGAACACAGAACTTAAGGCATAATCTTACATTTGCTACTTAGGTTATATAAGAATACCCTTACCGCCCACATCATAATAAGACCAACACTGGAAAAATGGTACAGAATACATGTATTGAAAAAGTAATGCAAACATAAGCAAGTTGGTAGTTGTATAGTTCCGAAGTTGAACTACAGTATCAAGTGATATGCCAGTAATTTCACAGATGCTCGAACTTGAAGCTGAAAGTTTTATTCTTAAGATATAACATAGTTAACAAACAGTATGGACAGACAGTGGTTTATAAATATTGATTGTTCTGGATTATTTATAAATTACTTGACCAAACTTAGACCAAGTATGCATGTCTGAAAAAATATGGAGGAGAGTCAGAACACCAAAGAAACTCTATAGAAAAGACTCACCAACAATGTCCCCTCAAGTCCAGAAGTACTAGGTGTAACACACAGCGTGATAAAGTACGGAACAAGCACTTTGTGCATCTGCAACATCAAATAGGATTACTTGTCTTTGGAGTGCAAAATTACAGCCAACGTATAGTTTAAGAACAACTAAACAATTGCGAAAGAAGGAAAGAAAGATGATAGAAGCAACCTCCTTTGTGATCTCTTTATCTGGTGAAAAAGCGAAGGGAAACAACCAGGGGATAACAGTTCCAATGGATCCCAATAATATACCACTTAACGCTCCAACAATTACCAAAGACTTCAACAGCATTCGTGCCTGTTTGATACCCAAACATAATTCACGAAAGGACGAACAAAAAATAATCACAAAGATTGATGTTTTAAAATTAGTGATTTCACTTCAGAACATACCGAACAATGTAAGATAACTTACATGCAAACTGAATTTGCTAACACTACTAAAGAGAAAAGATAGCATGATTGATCCATTTACTTTAGTGCTGTGTCTATTTTTCAGGATTAAGGCTTGGCTCAGGATTATTTAGTCCAACTTTACGCTACCAGAGACAATGTTTTTCCAAAGTTAATCACGCAAGTTTATACACAGAATAGATGTTATTAGCTGTTAGTTGATTTCATAGGAGATTAATAATCCGATGGAGAGTGTGGAGTCGCATTCTTCGTCCGGGCCTACATAAATAGGTTTTTGAGTAGAAGCCTGGTTCATTCTACTCTTAGGCATACCAGAAGCCGAGACATTAGAATAGGGGTCACTAAGGTTTATATCACTGGGAAATGAATTAACATGGGGCGGTTTGTAGTAGTTTGACATATCATGAATATTTGGAGCAGGGTGAATAACTAAGTCCGGAGGGATGGAGGAGTGCATAGTTATATCCCAAGCTTAATTTCTTAAACAAACCTAGATTTGCATCTTTATTCATTACTAACTTTATATCCCGCACGGGTTACTTTTAATATGTTAATATTTATTTTTGTTATAAATATGTTAATATTTATTTAATAGATTCTTAAATGAATTAAATCCATTAAAATGGGTTTTATATTAAATAGGTTTAAAGATGTGTTTAAATAAAATAGTTAAATGTGTTCTAATTAGAATAGGTTTGTGAAAGAGTTAGGCCCATAATAAAGATTTTTAAATAATAAGACCGTTAAAAAAGATTAAATAAAGAAATGTATTTATATTCTATTTTGGGCTTAAGTAACGAAAACTAAGTAATAAAACCTGGCTTCGATACTTAAATTTTAGTATTGGGTCTTATCATGCATATCTCTAATTAAAAATAATTAAGTAAGGGTAAATAAGTAAAAAAAAATTAATATGTACCATACTATAACATCCAAACCCACAACCGAATGCAGACCCAAGTACCCAACAATCCACCATAGGTCAGTCCAATAGTGCTAGCAAGTTGGTACACATTAAGTCGTTGACTTGTATCTATAAAGGACCCGGATACTCTTATTCTAATCGATGTGGGATGTTACAAATCAGTTCTGGTCAGAGTTGTAATCATGGAGTCGTTCAAGATTTTAGATGTTCTGCTTTTGATTGGTTGCTAAGGATTGTAAGCATGTTCTTATGTGATTAATGTGAATTCTTGATTTGCGTAATTGAGGTACGTAACTATCCGTTGCTCCTTATAGTTGTAAGTTAACTTCTCGTTGCTCCATATTGTTGTGAAACGTGCTTTGTATTGCTTAATTACTTGTTCCATATTGTTGCGAAACGCGCTTTGTATTGCTTAATTACTTGTTCTTCATTATTTGCGTTATTCATCGTATATATGATATCGATATGTGATTAATAAGATGAAAGTTTTCAGAAATTCCCAGTCTTAATCATGTATAAGAATAAGATCCCGATCACTGGGAGAGTGTGGTATATAGAACTATTTTGCGCACGTTCCGGAACACATCGATACCTTGTCAAACTTATGTTTCACTTGACGACGGACGTAAACTAGCCTCATCGAATAAGAATAAGATCCCGGTCTGGCATAAAGTATAAGATGCCGGTCACCGGCAAAGTGTGACGTAAGGTGTGATTTAGGACTGTGGAAATTAAAAGTAAAAGATATAAGACTAAAATTTATTTATTGATTAAGAATTTGATTATGTGAATCTTAAAACATATTGTATGCATCACTTTGATATTTGTTATAGAATATATTGTGTTAATCTTGTCGTAATTGTTTTTGAGTATGTTGTGTGATACTATGTGATAGATGCTATGTGCTAAATGTCAAAATCGTATTTTTGAAACATTATAATAATATTATTTTGAGCCGACGGACGGTAGTTGCTTGCTGGGCTGTATAGGTCATTACTTACAATTTTCAGGTTCCGTATAAGATCAAGTGGATAGCATTGGAGTTCAAGGAGATTAGAATTGGATTAGATTGCCTTTTGGATTGTCATCGCTAGCTGCGTTTGTGTAATAATTACCTTTGTAATAGACTTTTGGATTAAGAAATTGTATTTTTCTTTTAGTTTTGTTTTAGAATTAATGATCCGAAAAGTCAGGCTGTTACACATACCATACCAAGAAACAGATACCAAAACATTTAATGTTTCGGCTTTAATAATATGGTATAGATATCAAAAAAAACTCATTAATCGTCCTGGTCATTAATGAGGTAATCAATTTCCAAAAGATTTTGTCAATAACCGATGAACTCTACTAACCTTTGACAAACTTCGTTTAGCTCCATATAACAGCTCAGGCATAAATGATTGAGCCGCTTGAGCTAGAGGTTCTGCCCATACTGCACACATGAAGTACATTTGGATCATGACCTAGAATGATTCAAATTTGTTAAGGTAAATATTTCATAAGCTCCTTGCAAACACCAAGTGGAAACATGAATTAATGAAAGGATACCACTCCAAACTGACCTGATGAGCTGCAACTGTCTGAACACCCATAGATGTAGCAAAATAGACTAGAAGTGCATAAAACGCCACCTTAAAACTCAACTTGTGTCAGTGGTGTCACATTAGAGCAGATACACTGTGTGTATTGAGTACAAAGTTGCAAACCTTTGACATCATTAGTACAAAAACTGGTGCCGCAAGTATATATATGTGTTGCAACTCGCTGAATGATGGAACAGAAAGAGCAAACCCGTTATATCCTTTATTGTTCAGAGCTTCAACCATCATATAAGCTGCAACTACCTGAAGCAGATTTCGGATCATAGACGGAAAAGGGAAATGTACAGGATGTATAAATTCTGATGCAAATGCAATAATAAAACTTTAGACAAACACTGTAAAAAATAGAACGTAATGCTCATTTAGCATACTTGTGATGCCATTGTTGCCCATGCTGCTCCTGCAATACCATAGCCAAGGAATGTGCACAGAACTACATCGCCAATCCCATTTATAGCACTAGCAACTATCAAAGCCTTCAGAGGTCCCCAAGAATCTTTCAAGCCAAGACTGAAATCAAAAGACGGACACTTAAAAATTTGTCAAACATAACTCATAATGGACTCAGCGGATCATAGTTTAATACAAGAGTAATGTAAGTTTCTGCGGTACTTGGAACAATGAGAAAATTATTTGAATGGACAGGCACTCTTCAGGGTATGTGCTAGTCATATAGGTCAAGTCTACCCTAACTAACCTAACTGCATATCTTATGTTAGAAATGAATACTACAGCAATGGAGTAGCTTACAAGTTACAGCACACTATACAAACACAGATGATGCTTTTTGCAACTCGCTAACCAAAAAAAAACTAATCACATCGTTGAAATAAACTCGTATGCACCTTGCACTCTGAGCAACCCATCCAATCAGCACAGCTGGCCAAGCCAAACCTCGAATCTACAAACAGATAAAAAATTATAGTTAAACTAAACCATTCTCAAAGCTGAAAACTATGAAGAAACATATAATTAAATTTAAAGATATATCCCTAATGGGGAACAAAAGTGAATATTTGCATGTATGCTATTTATAAGTGCGTACAGATAAATAACATATAATAGGTTATTTAAAATAAGCCCAATTATTAACAATCCTTAGTCCATTAGATTTAGTATTAGGGTGTAATTCTCTATATAAGTGATGTAATGCCCACATATTATCTTAGACTTGATTATTAGAAAAATTGTTGAATATTGAATTAGGTGTCTTCATGGGTTGTGATCCATCAAAATTCTCCCTTCTGCGGTTGTGAATCCATTGGAATAGTGAATTATCTGCGGTTAATTCACAGAAGTTTTATTGTTATTCTTGTTTTGGTTCATATATTCCATTTTCTTACAGTTGTCGTGAATCAAATTCTAACGTTTAGCCCACAGAAATCATGTGTGTTTGTTCTAACAAGGACAAGGGGAAATGAGACATAAGACTATCACACCACTGGACAAAATTATATAAACATTTAAAAACTACCATCATAATACTATTTATATAAGGAAGTTTTAATGAATAGATTATATTTATGAATCCAGATTTAAGTGAACTCAGGCATTAACAGCTAATATGTGTCTCATCGTCCAAAGTGTATAGCTTAAATTGTAGCTTATATGCCCGGATGAGTAGACTTTTCCAGACCTTAAAAGAAGGGTTATTACTTCTAGGATTTGGGTTCTTCATGCCAAACTTCATAAATTTGGAAAATTTTAAACTGGTGGTCATCAAATACCGCATATGTATACAATCTTAAATATACACAGAACAAACATAGGTATTTTGTTTTCGTTTTGTTATGACGACTACCTAGATAACCTTGGCCTATAGTGAATTATACAGTACAAATATCCAGTAATAACTTACCAATTAAACTCTCCATCATTTAAAAACAAATATCGAATTTCAGAATGTAATATGGCCAAATTTAAAAGAATCAAAGACACTAAGAATATGATTTAAAGATGCATCAACTTAAAAAATGCATGTTAGTGAGATTCAGAGTAAAGGGGTCTTATCTCTATTGTATATCTATCAAAAAGTTAGTTTGCTAATATTTATAGATTGATTTAATACGATTTACAAATGTCATTGATTATTGGCCAACAATAATACACTAATCCTCAGTATAACATACTGATTTTTCAGCTAGGAAATGAAAAGAGGTTAATTTGCCATAAAATGAACCTGAACATATTTGTTTGCTGAATATATGATATCCACATTCTGTGCCCCGGTAAAAGCTGGAAATTGTAATGAGTAAAAGTGTGCGTCACGGGTTAGAATCAGCTACAAATGGCAGATAAAATTCATAATAAAAGATAACCTAGACTCCACCGATACATATCGGGAAATAGGCCCAAACTACCTGTTAGTGCCCATGCTCCAAAGAATCTTGTAAACAAAAGCATCAACACACCACAAGTCAGCCCAACAAAAAGTAAGATAGATATCTGATGCTGCACTTCATCTTTACCCTGCACCAGCCTGGATTAGTACCACAAAACAAAAAGATAATAAAGAGATAGTAAATTCCGTAATGAGAAGATAAGTAGGAAACTAGCTTAAAGTTAGAAAAAGCATGTGTCTACAACATTTATTAGATAACTGTTATGCTTCTAATAGTAGCAATTACCACAATTACCATATGACCTGGAACTAAATGGAAAACTAACAAGTAACAAGAGTAGCTATGCCTGTGCTTATCTTATATAAGTAAATCCATCTTTTATAATCAATATTCAAGACCAATTATTTGAATTGCACCGACTGTTTACTTTGCAAACATTTGATTGTCGTTGTAGCTTGCAGAAAAATTAAGGCGGTAGAGGTAATACAAGAAAGATGTGTCCAAATTATCTACCTTGTAGCAAAAAAAAGGTTCAAAACTAACCTTCCCAGCCAGTGCAGTGGCAACAAGATTTGAGGTTGCAATAGAAAGGAACATAAACACATAACCTAAATCATCACACAACACTGTCCCAGGTCCTACAAATAAATAATCAAGGAATATAAGTTCTAACCGATCCGCATACATAGTATACATCATAGTCACAAGTCACAGGAGACAAGGGTAGTCAAGATATGTACATCTGCCATTAATATATGAATAAATGAGAGCAATTGGTAGTGCTATTCAGCGTCAGAAGTAAATTGAAATCAAAATGTTAAATGCATCATTACTGGGGATTTCGCTAAGGTCTCCTTTATTTTCGCAAAGGCTTTTCGAAATAATGACACAAAGTAGGACAGAAAATAAGAATGAGATTTTGGAAACGCTTAAAGAAGGGAAGCTTGCTATATTCTAATATCCTTTAATTTACTATTATTAACGATTCTTTTTCTTCAACGTTTGCATATTTCACAATTCTTTGATTGATTACTGATTTTATGTACTCTTTTCACATTCTCAATATGTGTGGAAACTTGAGATACCATCGTGGATGTAAATCAATTTTGTGAAAAGAGATCTGGTTTTTGAGTACCTTATCTTAGATTGTGTGACAAACACTATTTGCATGATGAGTGGGGGAACCAGGATTACAAAGTATAAGGGCTCAAATATTTTAATAATAAAATGTTTGTAACAATTTTAAAAGTTTATATATCAAAAAAGTATATAAATAACTCTGGGACTTAGGTTATTCTTACATAAAGGAGTAGCGAATGATCAGTGAATTATGTAATTTCGGTTTTTTCTTTTGATAAATTTTGCATGTTTGATAGGTCCGTAAGTAAATTCATTCCAGGAAAATAGTATTCTCAACCTACATCATCATGCTATCACCAGCCCTTCATCATATTTACATTGTAAGAAACACCATCTCAGCAGCTGGTCGCAATAATTATAGCCAGAGTTAGCTCGACAGAATATTTTGGATAAAATTGTGCAATTGAGAGAAAAGTTACATAATCAAAACTCAAAAATGAAATTCTAGAATCAAGGAAGGCAATGCAAAGAAGTAGTCATTAGTTTCCTCTCGAAAGTGATTAATAATCTCCTGAAATTTTATCTAACCCTAGAGTCAAGTTCCATCATTCTTTTTCCAAACAAACTCTGAATCTATTATTTTTGTGTAAAGATTTGGACTACACTAACCTCTCTATTTTAGCCGAGGCTGGAAAAATATATACACTTTTATGTAGAGGTCAGCAGGGGCTTTAGCATCCCCTAGCCACCCTTTGGTTCCCCCACATTATTGTGACACAAAAATAGATAGATATATAGCACCAACAAAAGATTATGAATGAGTGATTACAACTGTGGATGTTCACAATTTTCTTACATCCTATTCTTTGATCCTAGCTGTTGTATAAGATTGCGTTAACAATTTAAATAGAAATGCCGAAATTCATAGGTGAGCGGAGTGACATGAAATAAGAGAAGAGGACAAGTAAGTAGAGAAATGTAGAATTACCTAAAGCAGCAAGCTGGATAGAACTGGACTGACCAACGACAACAGTGTCAATCAAACTCATCAAAGGCCCGCACAACCAAAGCCCAGTTGCAGGCCCAGAAAAGCTGACAATCTCAACAACCTGACTCCAAATGCTGTCATTGGCCACAAACACAAAATCATTATCACTTGAAACAGGATCATCATCCACATTGTCATTACTAGTTGCTCTGTTTCGTAAACACCTAGTCATAATACCACATCCAAAAGTTGTGGATGAGACCAGGAGATGTTTATGAGGTAATGTTGTGGTTGTTGACATACGACCAGGACGACGAAGAAATGATTGTTTGGAGAATCTATTCAGCAATTTAGGGCTTGGGATTCTAGTATTAGTAGTGGAAATAAGGGTTTTTGAATTCATGTCCGTGTTGCTTGACTTCGACAACACAAAGATGATGCTAGATAAAAATTAAATAATTACAACCTCTTCTTTATGTAGGTCGTCCAGGTAAAGTTCAGAGAGGATAAATGACAAACATATATAGAGCCCGTTTCGGATAGCTCAAAGCTACCCATTGTACACTAAAAATTTTAAATTATGATTAGTTTTAGTTAAAAAAAATTATATATTTTTTTAATTATATCAACTTTTATATATTTAAGTTATCTGTTAACCCATGTTATATTTTTTTTTTTTTGCATATATTTGTATTTTATACTTTTATATTATATCTAAAAAATATAAATTTCTATTTTTTAATTTTTTTTTAAATTAATTTACTTTAAGTAAAAGTAATCAAACAGATACACCTAACTTAAATTTAAAATTATAACTTTTCACTTAAATCGAATAAATTGTACTTTAAATTATAAGTAACATTTTTTAAGTTATCGAAAACGGGCTCATAATAAATTCCTAAAAAATCAAATGAATGTCCTAAATTTTAGAATAAGAATGTAATACAAATAAAGAGCTCAATAAGACGACTCAAATAATAAGATCTTATTTCTTGTCATCGTTCTTGGTTCAATTTTTGCTCAATCCGAAATTTTTTGAGAACAAATACTTAATTATAAGGCATATAACGCTCTACTTATTCTAAAAAATAAAATACCAATAAAGAGTAAGTATAAAGAAAGAGTAATTAAAATGTAACCAATTAATGTAGAATTAAAGTGAACAATAAATTTTAAAAATTCATCGATTATTATCTTAAAATCTTTCAAAATTTGAATTAAATACAACCTGTAATTAGGGCTATAAATGAACCGATACACTTGCGAATTGCTCGGCGTTCGGTTTAAAAAAAACTCGGTTCAGATTCGGTTCGATTCATAAACGAGTCGATCTTGAACATGATTTTAAGGAACGATTTATAAACGAGCTGAACTTGATCTTGTTAATGTTCGACTCGATAGCTCGCGAACAAGATCGATTAACGTATTCGTGAACATAGCTCATGAACATGTTCATAAATAAATTCAATAATTGAGCTCGTTAACATGATCAATATACGTGTTCAATAGCGGTTCATAAACAAATTCTATAAATAATCTCCTATATATAATATATGTTTGATTATTAGAATATATTTTCGAAACTCTTATTAAATTGTACACCATTAATTAAAATATCTTATATGTTATGTTAGATATTATAATTGTTTATTTTATTATAATAATAATAATAATAATAATAATAATAATAATAATAAAAATAATAATAATAATAATAATAATAATAAAATAATAATAATAATAATAATAATGGCTAAAAATAAGTTCTAAAGACACAATTAATGATGCATTAATTGAACCTAGTTTGGTTCAAATACGAAGCCCATTAATGAGGCTCGAAACCCTAATTAAATATTAATTTCGTAATTAATATTAAGGGCAATTAGCAGCTCAACAATAAGAGTCGAACAATGATATTACTTCTACAAGGAGTAGCCTTCAAGGCACCGAATTCAACATGGAAACAGAATCCTACAAGGAAGGAGTCTAGAACTTCTTCAAGAAGGTGGCTTGTCCATCAAGTCTCCTAGCCCTACTCTAAATCTAAGGCTCCCAATGGCTATATAAGGGTCTGACCCCTCATTCTCAGAATTACGTTTCATTCTCAGAATTACGTTGGGTTGATTCTCTAGCATGTTAGGAGTTGTCCCACATCGTTTGTGGAAGGAGTAGATAGCTAGTTTATAAGCAGCCAGATAACTCCAATAGTATGAGGCCTTTTGGGAGTGACCCAAAAACAAATCCGTGCGGGTTTGGCCCAAAACGGACAATATCATACTAATGTGGAGTTAAGGTCTGCTTAGCAAGCCCAACAAGTGGTATCAGAGCTTCAGGTTATAACGGTCCATAACAATCTCAATGGGCTCCAGGATGGACCTAGGAAGAGGTAGGTGGGCTACCCCAGGATGGGCTTCAAGAGGAGGCAGATGGGCTTCCAATATACATGGGCCTAGGGGGAGTCAGATGGCCAGGAACTTCAAGTATGGGTCAAGGGGAGCAGATCACACAGAATGGTGGTAGATTCGACAGGTGTCGGGCCCGATGTGTGAAGGGGGAGATTGTTAGGAGTTGTCCCACATCGGTTGTGGGAGGGGCAGATTGCTAGTTAATAAGTAGCCTGATAAGTCCATTAGTATGAGGCCTTTTGGGAGTGACCCAAAAACAAATCCGTGCGAGTTTTGCCCAATACGGACAATATCATACTAATATGGAGTTAAGGTCTGCTTAGCAAGCCCAACAAGTGGTATCAAAGCTTCAGGTTGTAACGGTCCAGAACAATCTCAGATGGGCTTCCAGAATGGGCCTAGGAAGAGGAAGAAGGGCTACCCAGGATAGGCTTAAGGGGGAGGCAGGTGGGCCTTTCAGTATGAGCCGGGGAGCCAGATAGCCAGGTGGATTTCCAGTTTAGGTCGAGGGGAATGATAAGTGGATTTACATCCACTTAGAGCGTTCTATATCGGCTTAAATTGATTAACTTGGCCTCAAGTTTGTCGTAGTTTTGATGCGTTTTGTTTAAATGTACAGGTTTGAAGAAATGTCGATTAGGGTTTAAGTTTCCGTCATTTTTGGAGTTGAAATTGAGCATTGGAATGAAGGATGGCATATTTCCCTAGGCTACCATGAGGATTTATAAGTCAAGAATTGAAGAACGGGAAGTGGTAAAAGAATCGGAAGAGAAAACGGAGGAGAAATGAGCAAAATGTGGAAAATTTGGATTTCCGGGTAGGTTGCGCAGTCTCCACTGTTTTGGCCATATCTAGAGTTCTACAAGTACGTTTGAGGCCCGTAAGCAATCGTTGGAAAGCTTGGAAGAAGACGAATCTGTTTAAAGCAAAATAAAAAATCTGGGCAGTAAAAGCATCGCAAGCAGCGCTCTCCAAGCGCTTGCAGCGCTCCAGAAGTTCCAGAAACAGAATTCCAAGCGCAGGCTGCGCTCCTGAAGCGCTGGCAGCGCGCGGCTCGACCAGAAAAAGCTGAAAAATGATCGTTTTGCCCTAATTCGAGTCCTAATTGTATTTTTGGTATTTCCTTGT
The DNA here is from genome assembly GCA_036435485.1 of Saposhnikovia divaricata. Classification (NCBI taxonomy): domain Eukaryota; kingdom Viridiplantae; phylum Streptophyta; class Magnoliopsida; order Apiales; family Apiaceae; genus Saposhnikovia; species Saposhnikovia divaricata. The sequence goes on from CM071598.1 coordinate 125,938,448, forward strand.
ACCAAAATCAAATTCTAATTGTATTATAGTGATATTTTTCTTGATTAACAAGATATCTAGGGCTATAAAAACACATCTTAGCATTGTAATTCGTATCGTTACATATCATAGCTTAGAATTGCAAGGTAGAAAAGGGGAGAAAGATTCAACGCTCGTGACAAGCAACGGATCTAGATCTACTTCATCTTTTATATTCTTTTCTTAGGCGCTATTCTGGATTCTAGATTTGTTTTCTCAACTCTTTGTTTTATTAATATTACTTTTCTTTCTTTCATACTTTGTTTTATATCATGTTTTCATCAATTCCCATGGTGACGAGAAGTTCAATTTTAAACTAATCGTTGTCATAGGATTCTAATGGATTTATCTATGTAGCTTAGTAGTTTGATTGCTTTAAAGATTTATGTGTGGTGAATTCTTGATATCCTTGTATGGTTGTGATTCATGTATTTAGATGCGTCGCGAACATCTAATTTGTTAATCTCTTGCGAAACGAGAGTGGATCTTGAGATTTAGAACTTGCCATGCTAGCATAGGATAGTTTGATGTTTTAACATCATGATTTGTAGCGTAAATAGAGATATTATGCTGCCCTATGTGATCTATATGGATGACTTGTGCTTAAACCGTTATGTTTTCAAATCTTATAGAGATATAGGGTCTAAACATAATTGGTGTCTTTCATCTTCTATCTCTTTTGTGGATGTATGATTAGTTTGGTGTTCGTATACCGAGAGGTAACCTATACTTGTTCCGTGTTGTCTGATCAGATATCAAAACCATCACATGTATTGATTAAAGGCATCAACTCTAAGTGAAGTAGATAATGAAGTTAGAGTCCCATGTTCATTCTCATATAGTAATTTGATTTAATTCTCATTAGTTAATCATTCTTAGTTGATAATTTGCATCTTAGATTAATTTATTTAATTAAAACCCATATTTGTTTATTATCTTAGCAGTGATTTAAAACCATACATTGTTGAATAGGTACATTAACTGAATAGAAACTTAACCAGATCTCTGTGGAACGAACTTGAATTATATTACTTGTGACCACGTACGCTTGCATGATTTAGTGCAAAAAAGTTTTTGGCGCCGCTGCCGGGGATCATTATTGTTTAATTTTAGTTTATGTGCTTGTCATCAGTGGTCGTTAAAGTTCACTGACTCGGATTAGTTACTTACCTATCTTGTTTAGTTGGATGTGTTTCAGGTACCTGAGTGTTTGAAAATGGCAGGCGAGGAGTTGCCATGGTGGGCATATTCGAGGACATCCGTGCCTCAGCAATGTGAGCAATGTTTGGGCGTTCATGAGACCTCACAATATTGTTACTACGAAGGAGTTGATCCATATGTCACTTATGAGGAACAACCATATTTTCAATACCATCCTCAACAGTACCAACAAGATGTTCCAAATATGTCATATTTCTTTGGTAGTGAAGAGTTTCAACATCAGCAACCTACTCCTACTTTTCGGTCAGATGAGGTTGATGTTATGGAGGAGATTAGGATGCTTGCAAAGAGTAATGAGGAGTCTATCAAATCTTTGGAGACAGTAATTGCTCAAGTTTTGAGTGCCTTGAAACAAGAGAAACAGCAATTCATACTAGAGGAAATTCTAGAAAATAACGGTGACTTGGAGCAAGGTACTGCATGCATAATTGAGGAAGAAAAATTTCAAGGTGAGGTGAGCGTTCACAAGCTATGCGAGGAATTTGATCATGCTAGTATTGTGGATGATTTGGAAAGGGCACTATTTGGGAAAGACACTAGTGAGCTACAAAAATTTCAAGAATTGGTATGTGCGTACCAAGAGGCTGATGACCATGGGAAAGATGCAGGTCTTCTACTTGTCTCAGAGTATAAAGATGGAGGTAGCGCATTAGAGCCAATGGAGGAAGTTCTCTTTGAAGAACCAAAGGCTTCAGCAACTTACGTTTACCCTCCTCCATTATATTCAAGCGAAGCCCGTGAATTTGCGTTGTTCTATAAATTGACAGATTTTCGGTCAACCGATGAAGGCATTGGAATAGGACATAGTTGTTATACAAATAGGCCAAGCGAGGAGACGGGGCAGAAAGTGTGCCGCCATGATGACGATGAAGTCTCACGAAGAGATGACCAGGCCAACTATTATCATCCTTAATGGAGGCTTGGACGTAGTCAAGCTAATTGACTCTAAACAAGCGCTTCGTGGGAGGCAACCCACGTTTTTCAAATAGTTAGGTATGTTTTCTGCTATCCCTTGTATTTACTTCCATTCAATGGGGACATTGAATTTTACAAGTTTGGGGGTGGTTTGAGGGATATGTAGTTATTTGTGTGTCATTGTGTTCATTTAGATATCATATGTTGCATATTAATAGTAGTTCATGCATGTGTTATCTATGTTTGTTTCATATAGGTCATTCTGTTTTTTTTTGTTTTTGTAAACCATGTGAGTTCATTTTAGTTACATTTTCATGGCATGCATTTTTCATGATCCCCTAGGATCCGATAATTCTGATTGGTAGGTCGATGTCTATTTGAGTGTGATTATTAATGAATAGAGGGTTGATTTATAGTTCCTATAAAATTGACTTGCATGTTTTAGAAACAAAATCTTTACACAGTCTCATCGTTTGCTTTTGGGCTATGTTGAGGTCATGCTTGTTTGGTTGTTTGAGATTTAATCACCTGATTATATTTAGAATTTTCGTTATTCCCTTGATGGCGTAGGAGCATTTAAGTCTAAGTTTGGGGGAAACCAGGGATTTCATGCTAATTGTTATGTGTCAAATGGCTAGTAACCGGCTCATATTTATATGAGTAGTCTAGGGTTGGAAATGAGAATTCTCATTCCAGATGGCATATGAAAGAAAAAAAAAGTCATATGTAAATTGTTAATTACAAAATTAACCAGGGTGAGCTCTTTAATACTCGAGCAATTAAGTTCGCGGGGACTTTGTGCCTAGTGACCTAAGGCTTTTACAGTCTGGGATCCACTAACCTAAAGCTCGCTACGTGGGTATTATTGTATAAGCCTTTTGGGGTCTTATCCATTGCACGGTTACATAAGCATGCGTTGTTGTGTATAGTAATATGTGTCGTAGTTGTTAGTAATAAAGCATGAATTCCTGGCTAACTCAAGTGATGATGGAGGTGTTCCTAGGTTATGAAGTGTCTACAGTCTATTCTATTTATAAACCTGTGATTGTCTTGGCGAAGAATAGGTATGATTTTTTATCTAGTTTTGGGAGTATTTCTGATGAGCATCGCACACAAGCACGTTTCTGTTCATGTATTATTAGTATACGGGGACTTAGTCGAGCTCTATTTGGAGTTAGCTGCATTCTTTGTGATATTTGCTTGCTGGTTGGTTTTGGTTAGTTCAAGGGGATCATTGCATTTTCAATTTAGTTGCATTCATGCATTGCATTGTTTTGCATTATTTAGTTAGATGGATTTTGTGGGTACATTCGCTATAGGCCCTCACGAGACCTTACTCGTCCACTAGGGCTGCCTAGGGGTTTAAAGGGCTTGTTGCATATGCCAAATGCAACCGTGATCACCTACGGAAGTGGTAATAATTAGTTAGTGTTTAGTTGTTTATGCTTGAGGACAAGCATCAGTTTAAGTTTGGGGATGTGATAAGTAGATTTACATCCACTTAGAGCGTTCCATATCGGCTTAAATTGATTCACTTGACCTCAAGTTTGTCGTAGTTTTAAAGCGTTTTGTTTAAATGTGCAGGTTTGAAGAAATGTCGATTAGGGTTTATGTTTCCGTCATTTTTGGAGTTGAAATTGAGCATTGGAATGAAGGATGGCGTATTTCCCTAGGCTACCATGAGGATTTATAAGTCAAGAATTGAAGAACGGGAAGTGGTAAAAGAATCGAAAGAGAAAACGGAGGAGAAATGAGCAAAATGTGGAAAATTCGGATTTCCTGGTGGGTTGCGCAGTCTCCACTGTTTTGGCCATATCTGGAGTTCTACAAGTCCGTTTGAGGCCCGTAAGCAGTCGTTGGAAAGCTCGGAAGAAGACGAATATGTTTAAAGCAAAATAAAAAATCTGGGCAGTAAAAGCAGCGCAAGCAGCGCTCTCCAAGTGCTGGCAGCGCTCCAGAAGTTCCAGAAACAGAATTCCAAGCGCAGGCTGCGCTCCTGAAGCGCTGGCCGCGCGCGGCTCAACCAGAAAAAGCTGAAAAATGACCGTTTTTCCCTAATTCGAGTCCTAATTGTATTTTTGGTATTTCCTTGTACCAAAATCAAATTCTAATTGTATTATAGTGATATTTTTCTTGCTTTGCAAGATATCTAGGGCTATAAAAACACATCTTAGCATTGTAATTTGTATCGTTACATATCATAGCTTAGAATTGCAAGGGAGAAAAGGGGAGAAATATTCAACACTCGTGACAAGCAACGGATCTAGATCTACTTCATCTTTTTTATTCTTTTCTTAGGCGCTATTCTGGATTCTAGATTTGTTTTCTCAACTCTTTATTTTATTAATATTACTTCTTCTTTCTTTCATACTTTGTTTTATATCATGTTTTCATCAATTCCCATGGTGACGAGAAATTCAATTATGAACTAATCGTTGTCATGGGATTCTAATGGATTTATCTATGTAGCTTAGTAGTTTGTTTGCTTTAAAGATTTATGTGTGATGAATTCTTGATATCCTTGTATGGTTGCGATTCATGTATTTAGATGCGTCGCGAACATCTAATTTGTTAATCTCTAGCGAAACGAGAGTAGATCTTGAGATTTAGAACTTACCATGCTAGCATAGGATAGGTTGATGTTTTAACCTCATGATTGGTAACGTAAATAGAGATATTATGCTGCCCTATGTGATCTATATGGATAACTTGTGCTTAAACCGTTATGTTTTCAAATCTTATAGAGATATAGGGTCTAAACATAATTGGTGTCTATTCATCTTCTATCTCTTTTGTGGATGTATGAGTAGTTTGGTGTTCGTATACCGAGAGGTAACCTATACTTGTTCCGTGTTGTCTGATCAGATATCAAAACCATCACATGTATTGATTAAAGGCATCAACTCTAAGTGAAGTAGATAATGAAGTTAGAGTCCCATGTTCATTCTCATATAGTAATTTGATTTAATTCTCATTAGTTAATCATTCTTAGTTGATAATTTGCATCTTAGATTAATTTAGTTAATTAAAACCCATATTTGTTTATTGTCTTAGCAGTGAATTAAAACCATACATTGTTGAATAGGTGCATTAACTGAATAGAAACTTAACCAGATCTCTGTGGAGCGAACTTGAATTATATTACTTGTGACCACGTACGCTTGCAAACAGGGAACCAGATCACACAGAAGGAGGCAGATTCGACAGGTGTCGAGCCCAATGTGTAAGGGGGAGATTGTTAGGAGTTGTCCCACATCGTTTGTGGAAGGGGTAGATAGCTAGTTTATAAGTAGCCAGATAACTCCAGTAATATGAGGCCTTTTGGAAGTGACCCAAAAACAAATCTGTACGGGCCTGACCCAACCCAAAGCGGACAATATCATACTAATGTGGAGTTAAGGCTCGCTAACCATGCCCAACATAGCAATACAGAGATACGTAGGCATCTTGTGAGGACCGGTTAGTCTCGAACGCAAGAACATCCATTAAAGCTCGAAGCTCACCTTCCTTTGTATTTAATACATACAAACCCTAGCCCCAATTTACAAACCACAATTTCTGTTCCACAACATTTGGCGCCATCTGTGGGAACACAACATCAACCATGGTTAATACACGAAGAACAACAACTGAGGCTGCCCCTGTCACCTCCGTTCCACCAGTGGTCACCTCCGCACCGCCCGCTGTTATGGAAGAAGGGCATGTGCCCCCGTCAACAGGAGCGATCACTCAAACTTAAGTCTCTCAACCTACAGGGAAGACTCCCCATGGTGAGAGAACTCTACCAGTAGTCGTCCACCCAGGGCAGGAGACTAATCAACTTCAGATGGTGGTCTCTCCCCTGTTAAGTCGTCCACCGTTCCCAGGAGTTTAGGTCTCCACCAGCGTGCTCCATGCAAACACCAATCTGACTTACGGGTTGCCTAACTATCTCCCGAATCGAAGGGATCCTGGACCAAGCGGCCATACCTTTCAGATACATGAACCATATACATCAGAGGTTTGGCCCCTCCCGAACAAGGATATTATGATTACTCCGGGCCTTACACTGATGATTCGTCATCTGAGGATGACGACCGCGATGAAGCCTCGTGGAGGCGACATACAAGCCAGGAGCCTGTTAGAAGGAGGACTCAAAGAATCCATGATGGACCCCCTCTAACAGTCATTGAGAAAATTAAGGCTCATGAGGCTGAGATCCCAAAGCTGAAAGATGATATGGCAAGAGAGCAAGCAAGACAGAATCAGAATCGACCTCCTCCCTTCAGGAAGGATTCCCTTTGTCGATCTGGAGAAGTCCTCAAAGGGACAAAGAAGGACGGATGCCCCAACAAGAGGAGCTACAAGGGCCGAGGCCCCTAGGGGTGATCCCAAAGATTTGATGACTCTTGGAGATCCTGATGATCTCACACCCCCGTTTACTGAGGAGGTGATGAACGCTCACGTCTCTAGGAAGTTTAAGATGCCTACAATAAAGGCGTACGATGGAACAGGCGATCCCTCTAACCATGTGAGAACGTTTTTGAATGCACTGCTGTTGAAACTCGCGAGTGACGCTCTCAAGTGCAGAGCGTTCCATCAAACCTTGGCAGGTACGGCCCAAAGATGGTATAGTCGTTTACCGTCCAACTCGATCGGCTCTTTCAAGGAATTGAGCACAGCTTTTATCAACCAATTTGTTAGTGAAAAGGCCCATGAAAAAAGCTTTGCATATCTCATGCAAGTGAAGCAAGGAAAGAATGAGAATTTGAAGGATTATCTCAAACGTCTTACTAAAGAGACGCTGAACGTCCCGGACGTGGAGAGTAAAGTAGCTATGATAGCCTTAGAGAATGGAATAACGAACACCTTTTTTCAGATGTCGTTGGCAAAGCACCCCCCCGAGAGCATGACTGAGCTCCAAAGAAGAGCGAGCAAGTATATAAAAGCTGAAGAAAGCATGAGGAAAAAAGAGGCCTCCCCCGTGGGTGGAGGAAATGGGAACTCCAGGAAGCGAAAGCAAAAGCAGGAGTATGATGCTAGGGACAAGTATCCCCGAACTAGTGAAGACTCTGACTCGACCTCTAAGAAGAATCTCGGACCAAGGTTCTCTGAATATGCAAGGTTGAATACTCCTAGGAGTCAAATCTTGTAGGATATCGAGAAGGATAAAGATTTCCGATGGCCGAAGCTACTCAGGGGTGATCTCGCAAAGAGAAACAAGGACCAGTACTGTAGGTTCCACAAGGATGTGGGACATGACACTGACGATTGTAGACAACTCAAGGATGAGATTGAATTCTTGATCCGAAGAGGGAAACTAAGAAAGTTCACGAAAAGGGAAGATCATGGAAATCAGAGAAGGGATTATGACAAGAGGGATAACGATCATAGGGATAATGACTGCGATCGCAACACCCAACCCCGAGGGCCAGTAATCAACATGATTTGGGGAGGCCGACAGCGGCCGGCACGACAAAGAACTCTCGAAAGGCTTATGCCAGAGAAGTAATGCACATCGTGAGAGAGGCCCGAAAGCGTGCGAAGACTGAAGTAGCGATTGGCTTTGATGATTCGGATCTCGAAGGGGTGAAGTTCCCCCATGACAACCCGTTGGTCATAACCCCTGTGATTGGAAACTCATAAGTGAAGCGAGTCTTGACAGACAATGGAGCTTCCGTTGACAATCTTTTTCATGATGCATTTGTGAAGATGGGGTACAACGATTCTCAGTTGACTCCCACTAACATGCCCATATACGGATTCAATGGAGTGAAGTCTAATGTTGAATTGACTATTCAGTTGCATGTAACTATTGGACAGGAACCTAAAGAGGCTACTCAGATGTTGAATTTTCTGGTAATCAAGGTGGCCTCGACATATAATGCAATCCTAGGAGGGACTGGACTTCATGCATTCAAGGCTGTTGCCTCCACTTATCATATGAAGATCAAGTTTCCAACCAGGAATGGTGTTGGAGAATAGAAAGGTGATCAGAAAATGGCAAGAGGTTGCTATGTAGCTGCTTTAAGAGCTGATGGAGTAGGGGGCAGGTCCTTCCGATTGAAGACATGGATGTTCGTGGAGATGATGAACACCGAGGGAAGCTAGCAGAGGATTTGATCCCCATACCTTTAGAGCTGGGGGACCCTGAGAAAGTTACTTATATTGGAGCTTCCCTAAAGGAACCCTTGACGGGCAGGTTAACAACGTTCTTACAAGAGAACAACAATGTGTTTGCCTGGACAACAGCTGATATGCCAGGGATTGATCCCCAACTCACGAGGAAAGTAAAGTTTAGAAACCTATCTACTATGTGAGCAAGGTATTGCATGGGGCTGAGTTGAATTACTCTCCCAATGAGAAGTTTGCGTTGGCATTGATAACAGCCTCAAGGAAGCTATGACCGTACTTCCGGGCACATAAAATTGAAGTCCTGACGGACCAACAGCTGAGAAACATATTGCACAGCCCGAAAGCCAGTGGAAGGCTAATCAAGTGGGCAATTGAGCTTGGAGAATTCAACATCACGTACAAGCCTCGAACAGCCATCAAGGCTCAGGCATTGGCTGACTTCGTGGTTGAATATACCATTGGCAACCAAGAAGTTGGGGGGCAGGAGATACTACCCGGCCAAGGAAGTGAGAATAAGGATGAAGAACTTATGCCTGATCAAAAGGAATATTGGTTGCTCTATTTTGATGGAGCATCAAAAACAAAATACAATGGTGCAAGATTAGTCTTGCAAAGCCCCGATGGGTTCACAATTGAGTATGCTTTGAAGTTGGATTTTCCAACAACTAACAACGAAGCTGAGTATGAAGCCTTGATAGCCGGATTGGGTTTGTCCAAAATAATGAGGGTCAAGAACCTCAAAGCGTGTGGAGATTCAAGACTGGTAGTCTCGCAAGTGAATGGTGAATTTGAAGCCAATGACGAAATTATGGCAAAGTACATGAGAGTTGTGAAAGCTGTAATGACTCAGTTCGATGAGTGTTATGTGGAGCACATTCCGAGAGAGGAGAACGTTAAGGTCGATGCCCTATCAAAGTTCGCCTCTTCTGAGATAGAGAATTATGCAGGAAGTGTTTACTTCTAGGTCTTGAAGGCCCCAACCATCAATTCGAGAATGGTGGAACCAATTGGAATAGGAAGCTGTTGGATAGATCCTATCAAGGCTCACTTGGAAACTGGATGGCTCCCTGACAATGCCTTGGAGGCACGGAAGCTCTCAATAAGAGCGTTGAGATATGCCTTGATCGATGGCATCCTTTATAAGAGGTCTTTTCTCATCCCATACCTGAAGTGCTTGAGGCCCCAAGAGGCATAAGAAGCGCTCAAGGAAGTTCATGAAGGAATCTGTGGGCAGCACTTGGGGGGCAGAGCCTTATCTCACAAGATCACTCGCTTAGGATTCTAGTGGCTAGAGATGTTGGCCGATGCACAGAACTATGTCAAGAAGTGTGACAGATGTTAGTATTTGTGCCCTAGAGACAATACTTTTATGTTTCAGGGAAAACATTTTATTATTAGGAATTATGTTTTGTTGATTATTTTTAATTTATTTATTATGTCTTTATTTACTACGTTATAAATGTTAGCATAATAAAAATCCTTGGAATTATGATACGCACTATATGTATTTAAGTATGTGGCTTGAAAATGAGATTGTATGAGTAGTATCTTTATTCCTAAATATCCCTAGTCGAGTGTTATTATTAAAGGACAATAATAATGCATAGAGACTAGTATGTTTGTTGACTGATGACCAAATCTCATTGGTCATAGGTATGGTGATACTAAAGTCAAAACATAGGTGCATCTAAGAGTACATGGCACTGAATTGACCCGCCGTGAGATTCTACATGTTATAAGTGTCATAAGTAATTCTCACAGTGATAATGGTGTAATGATCCTTAGACCTGAAATCATTATATTTCTATACGAGAATTAATATACTTTGATTACATTAAAAGTTACCTTTGACCGGGTGATGATAAAAGTGGACATTGGGTATATTATGAATCGTATGAGAAATATGAATGATCTAGATGGGATTTAACCCTCCTAGTTATAGGAGTGATATTATTGGCCTCTTGTTTGAGTGAGACTATGAAATGCACGGTCGTGCTCAAATATTGATTTGATTTAATAGTCTACTCATCGATCAAGAAAATTAAAATTAAATTATGAAGAGGATGACACATTGCATACCTCGAGTTTAATCTATAATATCAAGGTTAAAGGGATTATATTACATGGAACATTATTCACAAAAGACTTAATCGAATCACCAATTTATTATTATTATTTGGGTTACAATGATGTATTACTAGATGCCGCTCATTGTTTATATTTTATATTGAAAATTAAAATTATTGCCAACGTAATAATAACCTATAGGGTCACACACAAGAACGCTTGAAGTAGATTTGATTTAGATTATAAATTTGAATTAAATAGTAATTCATATTTATTTGTGATATTAATTGAGTTAGACTTAATTAATTAAATAAATATAAATTTGAATTTACTAATTGTTGTGGGAGGATTTTAGCACAACTACGTGGAGGTCGTTGTTGGAATAGCGCCGTGAAATATGGTGTTGACTAGCTGCCTAGAAAGGCACAACTAGGCTTTCGAAGAACATGGGAGGTGGTTCCTCGAAGGATCGGACTGAATCTACGGGAATAGAGGTCAAGGGCCGTACAATATCGATGTGTTGGTCTGCCAAGAACCCTAATTATGAAAGTGAACGTGCACCGGAGTATACATGCTCTTAGTATCAACGTGCATTTCGAGAAGAGACCCCGTAAACTGCCTACATACCACTGTTTATAGTGGATCAAGCCCGTATGTAGTTCTTGATTGATATGTTCGATTGTTTGTGATGAGTTATCCCGTTTCTGATGGGACAATGAATGTAATTATCGTTTATCAACTGATTATGATGTTTTAATCAGATTTTCAAGCCATATCAGGACTGTTGGAAGCCTATCCACTAATGTTTATCTCAAGAATGTATGAATTATCAAGTAATAATGATGTATATCTCTGAATAATCGAGTATTTATCTCATATGAAGCGTATATTGGTTGTAGAGATGTGCTCCTAAAATATAGGAAGTTGTCCTTATCTGAATCTGTGTTTTTACCAGGCTTCCGGGGAAGCTGGGGTACCGCCGATAGCCTGGCTCCGGTAGCCCTGCTGGCTGGTTGTCTGTGGTAGCTGTACTGGAAGCCCTATCTGATGGCTGTCCTAGTAATCATGTTATGGCAACGGGTCATCCGCAAGGGGTCATGCCCTGGGATCCTAAGCCTCATGCTCACTTAATATTTACCTCATGGTAGCCCCTCTGGTAGGCTGATTATGGAAGCCTGCTATCCGTGAGCCTCATAATAATAGTTGGGAGCTAGGGATTAGTCAAGGGAATCTATTTCCTGGGACCCTAGGCTCTGTATCTAGTCACGGTCCTTCCTAGAGTAGCTCTTATGGGCTGCCATGGGCCCTTGAAAGCCTCTAAAGACATCTAGTTCATTCATGGATTGGACCCTAAATCCTCAATGGGGCCTAAATCTGACCCATGCAAGATTTTGGTCACAACAACTACCCCCCGGTTCCTTGAAGCATAAGTGCAAGAGGAACCTAAAATCTATAGGGTTCAATCCTCTCGAATATTTAATCATATATTCTGTATTAAGTTTCTGGGTGTAATTATTCTAATATGATGTGTATAATTCAGCATTTTACAATGTTTGACAATATTATGTCTTCAAAATTCCTCAATAAGACATTTATTTGAAATTTTAATAATTATTCTGCGGAAGCTCGAATTGTAATATGCAATTTAAGCGGAGTCCATTTGCACATGCGTATATCATTAGAATTAATTAATTTTAGCTCAGTGGTATTATGAGATAAGTTATAGGTGTGAGAAGTAGAGTGTGACTCTTCCATTCCTGCCTAAAAAATAGCTACATGGAGAGTCTATCTATGCAAACACTCTACCACCCTTGCCTCTTTTTCTGTGCTGGGTTTATCCACTCCCGAGGTGCTATCAATTAGCCTCATCTTTTCAATTTTCTATATATTATCTCGCCATTTAGCTTTTCATGTTCTTTTCCACAGAAAACTCTCTTCATTCTTTTCATCTTTTCTTCTCCAAGAGGACATAGGCGTGCCCAAGGACCTCTCAGGCTTTCGACTATTATTCACCCTTCCGATGACTTATTCTTCTACCGAAATCAAGGTACGTTATCACTTCCCTTATTACTTCTAACCGCACTTCCAGTTTTTATTTTGTTTAGATGGGCTTCATTTATGTGTATCTGCTCTTATATATACACGCATATGTCTTTGAATCTACTATTCCAGGCTCTCTCAACTTGCATGTACTTTAACAATTATCTACTTGTGTATGTATACTCGTGTGTGTGTGTACTCGTATTCTGAAATTGATGTTTGCCTACACCATTGATGCTCGTTTTTCATTGTTTATGTTAAGATTCTGATTAATATATTTCGTTGGAGTGCCGTGTAAGCTTTGTGCCTGTCGAATGGGTTTCCAATTTAATCGGATGTCCACATCTATGTGCACACACTCATCACCATATTTGCATATGTCCCTTGATTGATTCGTATATCTATCCCCCTACCTCGTACTTAACTTGTTTGACTATGTGTCGAGATAGTGGGTCTTGTTTTAATTGTGCAATTGCATGTTTCATTCTCGAAGGGGCTTCCATTCCAGTTGCCCAAATATTCAATTTTCTTTGTGTGTTACGTGTTTGATGCTTATCCTCAGTGATTTTGCTTGGATTTATCCATTATTATGCACTTATGATCTGTAGCGTCTTATTGTGCATTGAATTGTTGAGTAACTCTAATCCATACATTTGTGCTTGGCCCAACCGTATAGCCTAGCTCCTTACTACTCAACGGGGTTGCATTACCAGTTTTAGTCAAGACAGCTCGTTTGTGAAATCTTACAGATTCACAAGCAGTGGTCACGAGTAGGATCTATTTGGCATCAACTCAAGGGGTTTCCTTCCTCTTGAGTGAATTAGAGTTTAACCCCAAATCCTTCTAGACCATAGGGGGTCGACATACTAGTTAATCAAGGATACCGTAGTGTCAATTTTGTTATAGTTATAAGATTTTATCTTCATTGGACTCTTCTCTTCGTTTTGTACTATCTCCGAGTTATGTAGTTGACTCGCCTCCTCTTTTTGCAGATGGCAAGCCAGTCTGCTTCCAATAGTTCCTCTAGTTATCCTGCCAACTTATCTCCACAATCAGGGGAGCCTTCTGACTCTGGGTTCATGCCTCTTATTGACCTTACTCCGCCCCGTACTTCATCGCGGTTTAGATTTACTGTTAGCACTCGTACCCGTTCCAAAGTTATGGTAATTGATCCCTTAGAAGCCGAGATAGTGTCTAAGCCCCCAAGTTCTTATTAGGAGGTTGATTCTCCCTTTGGGGGTGCCAGGGAATTAGAATTAGTGAACTTGAGCTCAGCCACTGATGAGGGGGAGAAAGGATATTCCCAAGGCTATGACGAGAGGTTTCCGAATCAAGCTGAACAAGCTTTTTACGATAATGCTGATATGGTTGATGAGGATGATTACGTGATAAAGGTGAAGCAGGAAGCCAGACAGGTACTTCCATCCTGTGAGAATGTCAACTCCACTATGAATGTTGAGAAATTGGAGAAATTATTGGGTTCCTGGAACCTTGGCTGCCCGCTGGTCCTACCGGAAGCTGGTGAAAGATGCCACCGTTTTGATAACCTCAAGCCTGGTAGGGATGTCCCGCAAGCTGTCTTGTCATCATCATACTTTAAACTTGGGTTTTCCCTACCTATGCATCCCTTCTTCCTCGAGATCTTAGACTTCTATAACCTGGCTCCCATGCAATTGTCCCCTAACTCGTTTAGGGTGGCAGCGTGAATGTTCATTCTTTATGACCAAGCCTTTTCAACTGCATTGGCCGCTAGAGAGTTGGGACATTTCTATCAGCTGAAGTATGTCGGTAGGAAAGTCGAAGTTTATTATCTCACGGCGTGGAATAACAAGCAGGGTCAGTGTATTAAGGGTAACAAAAGAGGAATGTACGACTGGCAAGAATAATTCTTGTATTGTTTTGATTGCGAAGAAGTTAGGAAAGACTTTAATTTGTCTCCAAGTAAGCTCACAACTCCTCCAGTAGTGACTGAGTCCTTAGGTTTCCTGTAATGCCCCCAGATCCGGGGTCCGGGATCCGGTCGTTACGGTCTCCATTATTGTCCACAATACTTGAACTTACTTCAACATAAAATAAATTACATCTTTATGACCCAACACAACAATATAAAACACACCCGTTATAGTCCCAAAGATGAAATCAGAGTAACAATCAAATTTTATTAATCACATTTTGAGTTCTTATAACCCAAAAGAATTACAATATAAATACATACTCTTTGCCATCCATTTACATAAGTCATACTAGCCCATATACTTGGTACTGAAAGAATGAATCTATCCTACCAATAGCTTCCTCTTCAGCTCTGGTAGTCTCATCGTCCTCATCAGCGTCGAGTGCGCCTTGTGCGAGTCATCTGGTCTAGCTGTTGTTGTGATATAATAATAAAGCAAGGGTGAGCAATAGCCCACCAACAATAATGTATAACTGAACGATAATATATAACAGTTCAAAAGTATCTTTCAAACCATATGCCATGCATTTACGGAAATGATGCCAGAATAACATAAACGATTGGAGTTACAAGGTAACTCAAAATGTATGTATATAGGTGGAAATATCTGCTATGTCAAAGATAAGTAAGATATTATCATTTATCATAAAAGAGGAACTTGCAGAAAATATTACAATTCCAATTATGAATACTTTTCCAATACTGCCAACAATGATAATGTTGCAGAAAATAAATGAATTTCAATGATGAACTAATGCTGGAGTATTCACCGCGCCCGCTATTCCAATCCTTACGATGATCAGTCGCAGATTGTACAGCTCAATTTAGATTTACTACCTGTAGAAGGAAGAGCTGACGGATTTACTTGTCTACCGCCCTTTTAGATCTCCCCGACCAACGGTTGGGCCAATGGGATGGACCGGCGCTACTCGGCCTCTTACACGACTCCAAGTTTGAAAAGAAGTTCATGACTCTGAACGTAAAGTTCGTCCCCCTTTCCCCAAGTATAATACTTGTTGATAAAACTCCACAAAGTAGTCGTATCTAGTTGGAAAGTAAAATTCAACATCATATCTCCCAAGCTGCTGCTTGTTAGAGGATACCATCTTGTTCCAATAATCTTACCCCTCGAATGATGAGAAGGTTACTTAAAGATTCAATTGATAAACAACAACCAAGTTGCGAGTGAAAAGAATAGTTTTAGAAGATTTATGACCGGGAAGTCAACAAGATAAATGACATTTCTCAAGTAAGGTTCCCCTATAATATGGAAGTTTGAGCGAGCATTTAAATCCTTTTACTATAGTTTTTTAAAACAAATAAAGAGTTGGGAACCTTTCCTTGATAAAATAGTCATAAAAAGACTCCGAAATATTTTACATAATATCTGAAGGTGAAAGATAATCTTCGAATAATATATATCATTTTAAAAAGAATTTAAAAAATAATTAAATATTCCAAGAATATTTATTAAATCAATAATAATTACGAAATATTACTAAGTCATAATATTGCTCGTAACTAATCCTCGAATGAATATATAGAATTATTTACTAAATAAATCCCTCCTTAAATAAATATTCAGAATAATATTCATTAAATAATTAAACTCCAATAAACATTTAAAATAATATTCAATAAATAAGTCAAACCTTAAATGAATATTTGAAAATAATATTCATTTAGTAAATAATCTTCTAAATGAATATCCAAATAATATTCATTTAGTAATCAAAACTTTAAAGGAATATTCGAAATAATATTCCTTAAGTAATTAGAACTTCCAATGAATATTTTAAAATAATATTCATCAAGTACATAAAACATTAAATGAATATTCGAAAGTAATATTCATTTAATAAATAAAATTCCAATGAATATCAAAGTAATTATTCATTAAATAATCAAATTCTAAGTGAATATTCAAAAATAATCAAACTCTAGTCTATAAGCCAATATCAATTGAGGGAACAAGTATCATAATATAATTTGACAATAGGCATGCATGCTATGGCATATGTAAAACGACAATCACATATATATATATTATCACAACAACATGTTCAAAGTTTTGAACACTTGCCTGGTAATCGGGTGTGGGTAGAGATAGCGTGTCCTAGGTCTGCTCGATGATCTATAAACAATCAGAACATTCGAGATTAACCACTTAACATCTTTTAAAAGTCTAAGTATAAACTTCACTTAAGTCGAAACACGTTTTCGAGTTATCTCGTTATGCACCCTTTTGTATAACTCTTTTTATTACCGATACGATCTGACTCTACACTTAAGTGCAAAAGATATCTCAATAAAGAGATGAAGGTGGAAGTAAATAACAGAAGTAAATAAGAATCAGA
Source organism: Saposhnikovia divaricata (assembly GCA_036435485.1). NCBI lineage: Eukaryota > Viridiplantae > Streptophyta > Magnoliopsida > Apiales > Apiaceae > Saposhnikovia > Saposhnikovia divaricata. The sequence continues at coordinate 125,955,134 of CM071598.1, forward strand.
TAATAAGAAGGATGTGATTGATAAAGAAAAGACTGCGAAAGCAACTAGGGAATGTGAAGCAAGGAATGTTATGAATGGATTAATAAATGGGTTTTCTGATGAATTCTCGGGATAACAACCTGATAGTGTTAATATTATAGTTATGAAAAAGCTAGTAGCGTGACATGGAATGTCAGTAACAATGGTGTCAAGCGAGAAACCTAAGATTTAACCTAAAAGGTTGAAGGAATTTTCTGGAGTAAGCGTTGCTAAGGTTGAACCAGAGTATAGGTCCATAGAATAGTGGACAAAGCAGCAAGATATGTTGACACATGAGATTGCGATCAAATGGTATTGGATATAATTATGATTAATTTCTTCCTTGATGAACCTCTATAGTTCAGAGGTAAATTCTGAGTATGATATTTTACAATCATGAAAACCTTCTATAATCCTTTAGAACTCTTTTCTTTTCTTCTCTCTTATTCATCTTCTTTATGAATTGAGAAGAACAACCCTTTAAGGAGGGGAGGTACTGCTACGTGACTATCTGTCTATGTGATAGAAGTCTAAGTGGAATACCATAACTTGTTTAATTGCTTGTCAAGTACTAAAGGTTGGACCCCTTTTGTACTAGCTATGCAATATAACAAATGTTCAATTGATCATATTGATCTCTCAATAAATCTTTCCACTTCTCTATATTGATCGAGATTGCGAATATTAAAGCGATCAGGAAATGCATAGTGCGAGCGAGGTTACCTCCAAATTCGTAGTGGGATAGTGATACCAATGTTACTGCAGGTATCAATAAGGATAAGACTGAGTAAAAGCATAACCCGGATAGTGTGCTGTACGAAAAGTAGCAAAGTTGATGGAAAAAGGATAAAGTATGGATTGTAGCACTAGAAGATGTGCTGAGAAAGGGTAGAACGACTAAGAATTGACCGGGAAGCTAAAAAGTAAACGACAGACAAACGACTCTTTGCTTCCTACCTGATTCGGGGACGGAATCCTTTTAAGGAGGGGAGACTGTAAGAATCCCAAATTTTGGATATAATTAAAACTTTTTATTATGTACTGAGGTAATGGTGAATAGTGATTACGACTACGATGTAACGATTGAGATAATGAATGGAAGGAATGGAATTCGATTTAAATATTTATATGTCTTGGAGAATACTATTGGTTGACACTTTAGATAAGAATTATCTATCTCCTAGGGAATTGAGATTTGATAATTCTAAAGGAGAAGATTATTCTTATGTCATCCAAATCGATATCTGTTATTGGTCCAGTGGGTCCGTAAAAAGGTTAAAGAACGATCGAAAGAGATCAGGGACAATTGTACAACCCTAAGAGGATGAGTAAAGAAAAATGGATGAATAGTGATTTTGGTGGATTTAGGAATATTATTAGACGACGCTATATAGAAGTACCCGGAACGAAATTCTGAGTTCGTCTTAGTGATCCAGGGGGAAAAAGAGTGTATGTAAAAGCTGTCGGATTCTGAAAATAGTACTTTTATTTTCCCCGAGATTTCCCTGGACACTGAAAGACTTAAGGAATTATTGAAGGGATTTAAGGAAAATAGGTTCAAGAATTATTAAAGAGAATGGAGGATGATAGTATAAATATTAGGATTTCGGTAAAACCTTAACTAGAAACGAATGAGTTATTCCTCCGAACGATCAATGAATTGAGCAATAAACGGACAGAGAACCAAGATGTAAGTATGTGCAAGTGGATAGAATCAAGTAACCAAGTAGTTACCAAAGGAACTAGATCAATTAGGAGCTAACCAAGTGCTTAGCTTACAAAACAAGATAAACCAACACATGGCTCAAGTGATGCATGCAATGACCTCATGCCTTTAATAAAGTGGCTTTATGGACAAGATATTATTTTGGCATAGAAATAATGCATTAGATGAGACCAAACAAGAAAAACCAAGCAAACAAACTCCATTTCTTTCTTTTCATACAAACTGTCTAGCAGAACCATAGATGAAGAAAAAATTCATATCTCCATATCTATCCATTATAAAATCACCAAATTTATACCACTGCCCCTCCACTCCATAGTCAAAATTTGCTCAAAATCTCATGGCCATCTAATGAGTGTAGCCTAGTGAAATCACCTCCCAAAGTTTAAGAACCAAACTGTCCAGGTTGTTTGACAGTCTCTGGGACGATTTTCAACTGAAGATATCTCCTTCATTACTGCATGAAATTTCGTGTTCTTTAGCTTGTTGGAAAGCTGGTTAGATGCTCTACAACTCTCCTTTAGAAGCCATGTCCAGAAAACCTCGGTAAGGTCTTCGTTTTTCGTGATCTTTCAGATGGGTTTTAGAAGCTCCGAAAATCTTTAATTATATCCTTGATGTTTCTTGTTAGATCAAGCTTAGTTAAGGTTGTACAAGGATTATTCAAGGCTTAGTAAGGCTCTAGAACTCACCAAGGAAGGTATATCTCATCAAAACCCTAGCTTTTGTTTTGAATATTTAAGCATGTTCTTGATAGTTTAGTGTAGTTAAGGTTATGATGATGATTATAAGCATGGTTTGCTAGTAATTTAGTGATTAAGCAATATGATACATATGATGAATAAGTGATGAACTTCTGGACTTGTTAAGTTGATAATCATGTATATGAGTAGTATGGATGCCCAGTGTGGCTTGGTATCGATGTGATGATTTTTGAAACATGTGATTTATAGCCGTCGTAATGCCCGAATTTCGTTAAACCTTTAGAAACCAAAATTGACAGTAGGATTACTTGCCCTAACTGGTTATGAACATGACATGTCCTCATAGATCTCGAGTCATAGATTGTTTTCGCGAAAGAATCGAAACATTCCGACTTACGGTTTAGGAGTTATGATCAAATTACTAAAATTGGTTCGGAACCGTAAGTAAAAGTTCGTAACTTCAATTGAACCCTCGTAAAGCATGTTACTCAGTGGCGAATCTTGGTAAATAAATACTAGGGGTCATAAGGAAGGTATGAAAGAAAGCCACATATCAAACGGATCGTTTTCCGATTTTATATAAATGTTGGAATCGAAGTTAAACGCGAACGAACCCCTAAAAACCCGCTTGGTTATAACTTTGGTAAAACACTTAGAAAACGAACGATAAAACTCGAGTTATAATCTCGGTTCGTAATCGATCGACTTTAGAACTTATACGACTTAAGTATATACCGAGTGTGGGTATGATGACATGTCATAATAATGAACAAATATCGGATCGTATCAGTAATAAAAAGAGTTACACTAAAACGTGTATAACGAGATAATTCGAAAACGTGTTTCGATTTAAGTGAAGTTATACTTAGACTTTTAAAACGTGTTAAGTGGTTAATCTCGAATGTTCTGATTGTTTATAGATCATCGAGCAGACCCAGGACACGCTATCTCCACCCACACCCAATTACCAGGCAAGTGTTCAAAACTTTGAACCTGTTGTTGTGATAATATATATACGTGATTGCAATTTTACATATGCCATAGCATGAATGCCTATTGTCAAATTATATTATGATACCTGTTCCCTGAATTGATATTGGCTTATAGACTAGATACGAATTATCAGTTATAAGCCGGATTGTTTTGGTAAGACCCTTAGCGAAGGGCATATGATATTCATTCTAAATATAGACCGGGAGTCGGTATTTTGAGATATAGATAGTCGTGGAAACCCGGAGGGATTCCAACGACAGATTATTATTTATCTGAGGAATGTTATTGTTAAACGTTATTTATATTCCATAAAGTATCAATTACTTGGAAATATTTCGAGGAATGTTATTCGAGTATTATCTGAGCCGAGAGATATTAAATGAATGTTAGTTTCGAATATTCATTTAGAGTTGATTATTTAATGAATATTATTTTGATATTCATTAGAATGTTATTTATTAAATGAATATTACTTTCGAATATTCATTTAAGGTTTTATGTACTTGATGAATATTATTTTAAAATATTCATTGAAAGTTCTATTTACTTAAAGAATATTATTTCGATTATTCCTTTAACGTTTTGATTACTAAATGAATATTATTTGGATATTCATTTAGAAGATTATTTATTAAATGAATATTATTTTCAAATATTCATTTAAGGATTGACCTATTTATTAAATATTATTTTAAATATTTATTGGAGTTTAATTATTTAATGAATATTATTTCAAATATTCATTTAAGCAGGGATTTATTTAGTAAATAATTCTATATATTCATTCAAGGATTACTTACGAGCAATATTATGATTTAATAATATTTCGTAATTATTATTGAGTTAATAAATATTCTTGGAATATTTATTTAATTCATTTAAATTCTTTTTAAAATGATTTATATTATTTGGAGATTATCTTTCACCTCCAAATATTATGTAAAATATTTCGGAGTCCTACGATTAATATTATATTAAGAAAGGTCCTCAAGATTCCATTCTTCACTCGAATCTATCTCTTAAATTATAAGGGAACCTTACTTGAGAAAGATTATTTATCCTGTTGACTTCCCGGTCATAATTTACCCTTTTCACTCGCAACTTGGTTGCTATGGACTCATTAAGTCTGTGTGTACCTTCTCATCATTCGAGGGGTAAGATTTTTGGAACAAGTTGATATCCATTAACAAGCAAAAGCTTGGGAAATGTTGGTGAATTTTCCTTTCTAACTAGATACGACTACTTTGTGGAGTCTTATCAACAAGTATTTCACTTGTGGAAGGGAGGACAAACTCTACGTTTCAATGCTGTGGATTTATTCGAACTAGGAGTCGTGTGTAAGAGGCCGAGTCGCGCGGTCCATCACAAGGCCTAACCATTGGCCAGGGAGTTACTATCAAAGGCCATCGACAAGTGCAGCCGTCAGTTCTTCCTTCTACCGGTAGTAAACTATATTGGGCTGTACCATCCCCGACTGATCATCAGGGAGTGGGAGAGCTGGGGCGTGATAACTCCAGTATTGGTTCATCTCCCAAATTGGGAATTCCCTACAACACGTATCGAAGAGACTTCTTTCAGGTTGACGGTGTCTTCCGCAACACGTATCGAAGAGACTTCTTTCAGGTTGTAGGACTTCGAAAAATGTTAATAACTGGGTTTGCAATATTTTCCTTGCAAGTTCCTCTTTATATGATAAATGATAATATCTGGCTTATCTTTGACATAGCAGATATTCCCACCTATATATGCATTTTGAGTTACCTTGTAACTTCATCGTTCATATTATACAGGCATCATTTCCGTAAATGCATGGCATATGGTTTGAAAGATACTTTTGAACTGTTATAAATTATCATTCAGTTATATATTATTGTTGGTGGGCTATTGCTCACCCTTGCTTTATTATTATATCACAACAACAGCCAGACCAGATGACTCGCACAAGGCGCACTCGACGCTGGCGAGGACGATGAGACTACCAGAGCCGAAGAGAAAGCTATTGGTAGGATAGATTCATTCTTTCAGTACCAAGTATATGGGCTTGTATGACTTATGATAATGGATGGCAAAGAGTATGTATTCACATTGTAATTCTTTTGGATTGTAAGAACTAATAATGTGATTAATAAATTTTGATGGTTACTCTGATTTCATCTCTGGGACTATAACGGGTGTGTTTTATATTGTTGTGTTGGGTCATAAAGATGTAATTTATTGTATGTTGAAGTAATTTCAAGTATTGTGGACAGAATTGGAGACTGTAACGACCGGATTCCGGACCCCGGATCTGGGGGTGTTACAGAAGTGGTATCAGAGAGTACGTTATAAACCCCAGAGGTGAGGCGACGTTAAAACAATAAATTCACTAAGATAATAAGAACTCTTGCCAAGTTCATAGTCGGACTACTTAATGTAGTGATGACATATAAAACCCTTATGGGAACTCCTAAGTATCATGATAGTAACCTAGATCGATATCGTATCGACGAGTAAGGCGACAGACCTTGAGGCATACGAGCAGCTGCGCGATGATGCTTTATTATATGCTGAAGATCAGCGGGTAAATTCAATAGAGTACCCTGCTGGAGACCCGGAAGAGGTTCCAGCAGATAAGGAAAATCCTGTTAGGATAAGGAGCTTACCCTTGAGGAATGAGGGCTGTAGCCAGAAAGATTGTGATGATTAAGGTATAGTGCTCAGAAAAAGGAGCATAAAGAACTGAGTTATTAGCAAGAGAACTGGAGATTCATGTTGGATTCGTAGCCGGACTACTGGATGTAGTACCAGGAAGTAAGACAGATTGGAAGAATCACTTGAGATCTTATACGGGAATAGATAAGAATCCTTAGAGACTTTCATATTAACGAAGAAAGAGCTAGAAGGATGTATGATTATCAAAGACAGCGATATAGGACGAGGAGCAGAGTTCCTAGGAATAGTTGAGAAGGAGGCAGTAAGTGCCATATCATTTGGTAAATGAATTAGTATGAATATTATCAGTAATAATTCGCCATGAGAGGCAGTTGTCATAGTTGTAATTTATGGAACCAAAGTGAGGTTAATGAGGTGGTTTTATTCAGGGTAATGTTCATGAATGAATCAGTAGAAAGTAAAGACATTGGAAAGTGACAGCATGATTGGATAAAGTTATATAAGGAAGTAGTAAGCAAGACAATGATCTCAGAACCTACCGGAAGATAAGATCAGTGAGTCAAGATGAACTCGTAATGAGACTACTGTCAAAGACTGAGTATAGGGTTATTTCAACTCATTGAAATGATGAACAAGAAACGTTAGATGCATGTGATTCAGAGGGATATTAAATTCTTTCTTTTCCTTGAATGGATTGTAGTAGTTACCTTGAGTTTACTCCGACCCGGAATTATAATGGATCAAGTAATACGATCAGCGGTTAAGGAGAAAAATGTGAAAAAATCTTCCTAGAGCTAAAAGATGAAATTGGTCATGACCCAGAGTTGGCATTGCTTAATGGAAAAAGGAGACTTTCTGCCTCCAACGACGCTTCGCCTAAAGGATTAGGATGTGCGCTTATGCAGCACGAGAAAGTGATTGCGGATGCATTCGAATAGCACGGTTCGCCAGATTCGGATGGCCTTGATAGTGCCAATTTTGTGGAACGACCAACTTCGACGGTAGTGTTCCTTCTGGGACTAGGGGTTAGGTAGACTGACATTGAGTATTATCGACTATCAGGACGTGTATGTATCAGGGAGATGTGGCCTATTTCAGTTTGGAAACTTTTGTTTTCCCTTCTAAGGGGTGTATATAATTGGTCCCTCTCCACTATTTAAATTCCAACCTTGTGACGATTATCTCGTTCTTATGACTGCTTATGGTTCTACCTGCTTGGAGGTTCATAGAACTATTCTTCAGGTTTCAAAACTGGTCTTTTAATGTTACCAGTAGGTGGATAGATTGATCAAAATTTCCCTGATTCTGGAAAGAACTTCAACGAATTTTGGCAAACCTTGTCTTTCTGATTATCAGAGAACGTCATGGAAGAAAGTCGAAACTGGGGCGAACCCCGTGAATTGGGTAAGGTAGCAGCTATATGGGTTAGTAGACGGACCCTGAGTATTACAATCGATTGTAGAGATAAAATGATAAAGTAAGATTGGACGGAGATAGGAAATGTAAGTAAGAAACCAGCCGGACTGAGAAATTCCGGGATTGACTTAAATAAAAAGGTTGTTATGACAAAAGTGTTAAGCTTTGTGGCACGTGGAATAAAAAAGAATAGTTGAAAAGATAAAAGTAAAGGAAAGGTGATCGGAGACGGTACCGAGAAGTCGATTGAGACCTATATGGAGTAAAGTTTTGGAAAGGTAGAAAGGTATCAAAGAAGAAGGCACTATGCCGGCAATTGCTAGAAAAGTAATGCTAATTAGCCAACCCCTAAAATCATATATTTTTATTTTAGTGTGGCCAGTTGAGGCCAAAGCAGGGTTGCTTCTAAGTAAGCACCGACTGCAAGGGCTTCTGATATAAAGGAAATATTAATGAGATTGTAGGAATCTTCTACTGAACCCTTTGTAACCCATGTTTGGATTGGGAATTTACTAGACTTTTGGAATGGGGTCACCCATACTAAAGTGATTCATGTGTATATGATTGTCCAAGATTACGAGTAAAAATGGAAGTATAATGACTTGAGATTTATGATGTTAGGGCATCATGAATACCATGAATATATTATGACTAAGGAAAGTAAACAACGAAGGTTTATGAAGAGAGTATAGAAATGGTCAGAGATTGATCAGTATGCTGTAGAAATTTTGTATGAGGCAAGTACCTTTGCGAAGAATGATAAGTACTAAGAGATTCACGTTGAACTCGACCAATATCTTCCAGAACATCCTTGCTACTATTACCAAGTTCTGTAAGAGAGCAGATAGACATACGTTGTCTTTTGGAAGGTCAAATAGGCTGACAACTATCTGAAAGAAGAAGTTAGCATTAAGCCACCGATCGATTATCAAATGAGAATGATTGAAAAGAGACCTTTATTAAGGATACATGATCTGATTGCCAATTGTAGGATGCAAGAATTCCTTGGCAGTTGAATTAAGGATAGGATATCCATAAATTAAGACAAACCCTGGGGAATGCACAAGGGATGGCATTAACCCTAATAACGACATTGTGAATTCAGATGATATGAGTTGGATTTGCTAAGGCAACAATGACCTGTAAGGATTATTAAAAAAAAGCCTGGAAAGAAAAAAGATAGAATTATTAGAGTATTGGTCAATGACGTCTTGCTATACCCTGTACCTAGAAAATACAGGAGGAATGATGAGGACGACCTAAGAAACCTTACAAGGAAAAAGTTAATATTCTGAGTTTCCAACTAGAAGTTTGGAAGAGAATGTAAGACACAATAACAATAATGCCAGATGAGGAATGTATGAAACCATGATAAGGTATGGATTGAACCTATAAAGGTTGAGATTATCCTAAGATAAGGAAAGAACTAAGAAAAGAAGTATCCTAAGTAGGATTGGGAATAAACGTGATAAAGTTCCCACGGGTAGGTGGAAGCAATGACTTATGGAAAAAGACTGATAGATATATTTTTCTCCTTCAGCAGAGCTTAAGGGAGAATGCTTTCACCCAACAGTAATAGGAATGAGGTAGAAAAATTTGAGTTGAAATGCATCCAGGGAACATGGATTACAAGAAATCATTATCATCAGGAAAGGCCAATAAGGTGGCCGACAGTCTAAGTATAGAGGAATAATTACAAATGTTCATACCGAAGAAACAGAATGATATTTAGAAGGACCTTGAAGGTCATATCGGAGTGGAGGAATTTACATTCCTTCTGATAACTGTGCAAGGATCGACGGTAATAATAGTTTAAGTAAAGATTCGATTCCTGATGGAGTCTTAAGCATATTACATACCGTAGAAGGTCCCGTTTTGAGGCAAACTAGGACCATGATACAAAATTGACGAAGTAAACCATTAAATTTCCAGTCTTTTATGGAAGATGAATAAGTGATAGTTTCATCAACCGGACCTAGCTGCGATGCTTGAAACTCTTCTGCAATTTTATCTACTTCATGTAATATCTACATCAAGTTTAGGAAGTGTTCCTTATGGATAAGGAATAGTGATTACTTTGTCTCCCTAAAGGATTTGAAACCCGTAGGGTTAGCTATTAATGCATTACGTAAACAACAAGTGATGGTGATTCTTCTAAGAAAGTAGATGACAACGTAAAGATAAAGAAAGTGCTGCTATTGATAAGCTAAATGGCATGTTGATGAATGACAAGCAAATTTGTGTTAGTGTACTTCAGCGCAAACAAGACAGAGAATATGAGGTTGGAGATTCATGATGCTAAATGTATTCCCGTAGAAAGAATTAATGAGACTTAGAGAGTAGGGCAGTTGAGCCCGAGACTTACTACCCCCAAAACTTATAGCGTGATCGTAACATGTTTCATGTGGCAAGGCTACACCAGTAAAATGCAGATGCTCGATAGATGATAAGAGCACGAGCAGGTAGATATACGACCTGGTCTGACTTACGAAAGACAACATGTGGAAAACCACGGGTAGAAAAGAACAAGTGATGAGAAACAAGGTTGGCAGAAGTAGATTATATCGGATCTAAGTTAAAGGGATCGGCCAGATTCATTTCGGAGAGTTTAAATTGGAATAATGTGATGATTATAGAGGAAATATGACGGGATACCAATAAGAAGGTGCCAAGTGCAAAAGATGTCTCAATAAAGAGATGAAGGTGGAAGTAAATAACAGAAGTAAATAAGAATCAGATAATAAGAAGGATGTGATTGATAAAGAAAACACTGGTAAAGCAACTAGGGAATGTGAAGTAAGGAATGTTATGAATGGATTAATAAATGGGTTTTCTGATGAATTCTCGGGATAACAACCTGATAGTGTTAATGTAACGCCCCGACTTTCCAATACGGAAAATATACTTTTTATAATAAAATAACTTCGATACCGGGAAATTTTAGAAAATGTCGGCATGAAATATTCGTAAATTTGACTATCCACCTGTAATTCAACCCAACCAAATTCCAATTTAACAAATACAATAAAAACTTAATACACCAACGATTCCTCACCGAGGATCGATTCCAGGTTATGGTATGAAACAAGAATCTAACTATTCAAATTATTACAATTTCTATCTCTGCTCTAAACACAACTATTATACCATCTAATCCGCAGCTCAATCCAAATCACAGCTTGCACGCGCTGATACAGAATTCTATCTTGCATGAAATTCCTCATCGCTCTCATTCGCAATCATAATTCAATGAAGGTAGATCATCCTTAACTAACTGCAAAGGGTTAGATAACAACAAGCAAGAATGAGCAAAAAAATGCTCAACAAGTATATATATATATATATATATATATATATATATATATATATATATATATATATATATATATAGTGAACAACAAATCTCAACAATTCATTGATGAACAATATCAATGATCAGTTCAGCTCAAGGGAAAAATTTGATTTCCATCAAGAATAAAACCCTTCATTTTCTTTAAAACATAACTTTTCCTCAAAACTTTTCCTTTAAAACCATTTCATCATTTCAACATACTTTCCATAAAACCCTTTTTTTTTTTTTTTGAAACATTTTCATTTAAGTTGATTGGAGTTTTTCCACGACTCCGGACAATACGGGTGATCAGCCACGTAAAGTCCCCATACTGGACACGAAGTCCCTCTGAACATAAAATTGGGTTCCCAATTAGGCAACACGTTGGCCTTTAATAAAAGTGCTGGACTAGGCCCACCCTAGCCTCTTACGCTAAAAAAAAAATGCTGGACCGGCGTCACCCGGCCTCTTACGCCTCCAATCTGAAGGAATCCGTAGAAAACATTTGTACGGAAACCCTCGCACTAAACCTTTAAAAACATTTTAAAACATTTTTCAGTCCTCAAACTCACTGGCAAAAGACCAGCCCAGTATAAGGAAATTTTTAAAATCATTTTTAATTAATAAAGCATTTTACTTTTATGAGCATTGATAAATGATGGAGGGTCAGGGAAGCAATTGATGTAAGAAAACAAGCAGCAAGACGAAAATATTGAACTAAGCATGGCACAGTTAAACAAAACAGAATAATAATTCAATAAGACATAATTAACAAATTAAGGAACAGCACAAACATTAAGATTCTAGAATTGAACAACAATTTATAAGGAAATCATGCAATAAAGGGATCTGAAGCTCAGTAGAACAGAATCATATATCAACGAGGAAAACATCAATAATTTAAGGAACAAAACAATCGTCAAGATTTTATAAATTCACAGCAATTTATAAGGAATCGTGGAATAGGGAAAATCTGAATTCAAAAGAAGATTTAAGAAATTCTCAATTACTCAAGTCTCACTCTTGTCGGCTAAGCACTCATAGGCTTTAGCTGCCAGAACCAGCATGACAATAATGAGTTTGAATAATTAAGAAGATCTCAATTCATTCTTGGCTTTAACCGTCACTGAGCAACACATGCCTCAACAACAGTATAAACCTTGAATTATTTTACACAAATTGAAAGAAAATATATTTTGAAGAATATAAGCATAGACGAGGAATATCGAAATAAAGTGATTTTAAAAGAAATCACACTTGAACTATAGGTGAGGAAAACAAACAGTGACAAAATAATTTGAGAATGAATGTTTGTAAATTAATAGAAGAATAAAGTCACCGGTAATAAAAATGAAGAGTTTTGGCACTAGCAAAATGATTTGAAAGAAATATCGTTTAATTGGCAAGACAAGTTCACATTATTTAAAAATGAAATTGAGCAGTACAGATGATTACAAGAAAGGAATTGAAAGGACGCATATATATATAAATAATAGAAACAATTTCACATCACTTGAACAATAAGTGAGGGATAGTAAACTTGCCTCAATACATGCAGTTTCCATTTCCATCACACTGATTCGTCATTCACTTTACATCAATCTCTATTTCTATATACGTTGGCCTCTACTAGAACATACTTCCGTCTTTCTTTTATCCTGGTCAGCTTCTACACGTACATACCGATCAACTCCGAACTTATCTTTCTTTTCCAATTACCCCTTAATACCAGCACCGGCTCTTAACCGGCCTTCTATTCGTACCTATATATAGGTAAAGTACTAATTTAGTACGCTTATAAACTTAACTGTCTAACTCGTTCTACCCCAAGCATCCTATATCGCTTTATAACTTAACACATATGGCACATAATTATTACACTCTCGAAATAATAACATAAAATCACAAAATCATACCAATGTACATTTCATATGACCAAACACATATACAACCAAACATACCCCTTTCTACACCTTATCGGTACTTAACCTTGAAATCTTAACCGACTAAAAGCAAGTAAGTACTTCCTGACTCAAAATCTTACTTAAGTTTGCATTACAATCAAGCACCATAACATAACATCCCCTGTACATATAATTGACTAAAACTTTAACAATCCACTTAATCGACTAAATCACATTCCAAAATACTTTACAGGTTCACAAAATTAAAGTTTTTGTCAATCAAGGATCTAAAATTTTAAAAACTAGTTACCTCCTTTTGTTTCCAAAAATTCGAACACACACAAGCATATCCATATATCCATAAAACCACATTACAATTTGTACACCTTCAATTACCCTTTTTCTATAGGTATAGACACTTTCATATTTTATTCTCTTTTCCTTTCTATCATTTCCTCTCGGTTCTTTCCCTCTATCTCTTTAACCTTGCATCAAAAACATACACACCACATCATAACACACAAACACGGATATGCTCACACATAACACAAGCACTCCCACGAATTTCCTTACACCCTCCTCGCGCCATCCCCATTTGATACTCCTACCTCCCCTGTTCTTCACGGTTTCAAAACATACCAGCTCTTATCTGCACATACCCACGCAATAAAACTCACACACACGAGTTAAAAACACACCTCACAGCTAATAATACATCATACTTGGACATCACCCGCTCCCCTGTACTCCTCAAAATCGCAACTCACCCCAACACATGTTGCTCTTAATCACCACACCTCCCACTAACTTCGAGCAGCCCAACTTTAACAACAATCAAACAATTTCATCCTAAACCACTAAACTCACCAATTTTGATCTTGAACAAAATCACTTCCTCCGACGAAATCAAATTTTCATACAAACAAAGAGATGCCAGAACACACTAACTGGACAAGCACACAGTACCCACAACTAATTACTGCTACACCTTAGGCTTTAATCGCCATACCACAACAGTTCATACCCACTATCGCCATCCGTTATAAAAAAAAACTCGACCGCAAACTACAACCATTCAGTGAGCTCAACCAATTCCGACCCACTCTAAAATCTCACAGAGCAATTCAAAGAACCCACACGGTACCATTAACCTCATAATCACAACCAAAAAATCAATACCAAAACAGTCAATTACCCGACTAATTCGAAAAGGAACCCGACGACTTTAAACCACATCCGTTTATCTCAACTTACGCAAAGATACTCCGTGGCTTCATACTACACACAAAACATAATTCCGACATCAAAACCAGAGAACAAAGAACGAACAGCGATCTGACTAAGCCTATATATATACACGGACAAACACAAATACATACATTTACTTTGAAATTTTCAACAAGAACACAAGAACAAGGATTGAACAATTTGAAAGAGATGTTAACAAGTGATTTGGTGATGATTTGTTGAAGAAAACGAAGAAAAATGAAGGTGTAGAGGAGCAGCAATCGAAAGAAAAGAATGAAGCAGGAGAGGATAAGAGGAAAAAGGGGTGTCTCGGCTCTTCTCGAAGAATTAGGGGGGTGTAGGTTTTATTTAAAAAAAACAATTTTTTTTTTGTTTTTGTCATTTGTTTCTTTTTTTTTTTTAAAAATATCAATTGGTTAAATAATAATTGAACCTGGAAAATGTTTAAAAACAGTTGTCAAGTTTTTAAAAATAAAGATCATGAAATTACCATCTCCCCCATATTTTTAAAATAATTATAGGATCAAAAATGAATTAGATATGAATTTCAAGTTAAAATCTACAAAACAATTTCTAAAAATAATTTTTAAATATTCAATGACTGAGAATAATTTTCTCAAAAATATTAAAAACTAGATAAATATATATATGTAATATTAGAAAAGATTTCACGATTTTTAACGATTCCAATGATTTTATAAAATTCATAGAAGATGAATAAAACATGTTTTTAATATGTTATTCACTGAAAATGTAAAACAATTCATAATATCTTTTTAAAATCTCTAGAGGCTAAAAATAATTCCTCTAATATTTTTAAAAATCATTTAAATATGCAACGATAATATTGTAATAGGTTCCCCAATTTTACTAACTCCTTAAATTTTATAAATTCCCCGAAAATAGATAACGCATGTTTTCAAATAGATATAATCACCAAAAAAAAATTGAAATTAAAGATACCCGATCACACTGGCACACATACATCACCATATAAACATATAATCCCAATATCACATATATTTGACCTTCTCAATATTATTCACATAATAGAATCCACATTTAATATCAAATAAACATTTATAATTACATGATTTTTCTTGGGCGTTATATCTTTCCCCTCTTAATAGGATTCTGTCCTCAGAATCAATCTAAAAAAAACATACAGACAATATGACTCAACCATTTCTTCTTCAATTTCCATGTCATTCCTTCCACACTAGCATTCCTTTATATCAATTCACATATCGATAGACTCATCCTGTAGGCCTTCAAATTTCTAGCATAAACTTAATCCTTTGGTTTGCATATCTCGTTAATTCTAGATACTTATCACTCGTACGTGACGATCATTTTCTACCGAAAATCGGACGTGACCTATTCGTATAATGGACTATGCCTTGTACACAACGCCTCAAGTACTAACCCAATCATCCATAATAATTCATGTATATATATAACATTAAAACGGAACCTGCTTCGACTTGCAGTAAACATGTAATTAAATAAATACGTGTTTAAAACAAAATCCACGCGACTAAAACGTTTGATCCGAATTCCATGCTCCTACTCATAATCATATTGCCTCCTTTCTTTGTCCATCCGATTACACTGACTCTGGGACGGTTTTCAATCTCTTCCTTGACTCCTAAAAGCTTTCTCCACATTTATCGTTTCGTTTCCTGATTTGTAGGCTTGTCTACAGCTGTAACTATCTTGGTAAAATCTTTGACAACCTTCGATAATTCCTAGCTGGTCCCTCAAAGTTTCTATCTCTGCTGGCGTTTTAGGCCTTTCCCGTTTCATTACTGCCTCATCGTCCCGGCATTCACTTCAATCCTTGAATCATACCTTATTTTCTTAATTATAATCATATCCACAATCAATAACATCATTCGTAGCCTTTTCGATTCCTCTAGCTCCTGAGCGTTTAATAGGAGATGGTCCTGCTGTTCTTATCGTAGTATTCGTTGTGACTGACATGATGCAATCCTCGACAAAATGTCTTATCTTCCAGTGCTTATGGCGTACCACTTCTAGCTTTTCACTCGGTTGTTCACTACCACATCATTCTTTCTGCTTACTCTAATACCTTTCCATATTTAGCCTAGTACAATTTTAGTATGCTTCCTCTTGAATTCCTTCCTTCTAACAATGGAGGTCTATTCTTGCTGTTAATTCATATTCTGTCGGTGGCTATCTTGTCCCGCGTTGCTGGTTTTAAGTCTCCTAGATCCTGCATTGTTTTCCACTGATCCTCGTATTTTATGTCAACCAATTCTGAAAATTTCATGGTTCTTTGTCTTCCTCTTTTCTGCCGCCTTATTCCATCTTGGTCAAATCTCTTTCACTCTTAATATTTATGATTCTTCGAACTATGTCCACATAAGTTGTTACTCCGATACAATCACTTCACTCCTTTATCCAAAGCTTCCATTCCTGTTGAAATTTTTTTTTTTTTTTTTTAGAGACAACTGTCTAGCTCTACTCTGCTTCACTCAAGTTATCCTATTTCGGTTCTAAAACTTTTACATCTGACAATTGGTCTCAAACATCCAAATTCTTGTAATATTTTATCTACTGTATCCATAGTGAAAATATATAATAAACAAGTGTTCTTCAACAATCTTTCCTTCACGATAACTATCACCTACTAATTATATCAATCATCACTCTATTTCCGACTTTAACAAAATTATCATTTCCTGTCTTTATCATCTGTTCTTTAATCAAAATCAATTTCTCCGTATTATTGAATCTTGTGCGTGTTTTGTTAATCCACTGCATAATTTAACTTAATATTCAACCTCTACTTTAACCTCAATTCTCAACCCTGCTCACTAATTTCTCATTCGACGTGAATGTAGCTTGGACCACTCAAAATTTTATCATCTCCATCTTAACTTGTTCAATCCTTGATAACTTTTAGAAATCACAATGGTTTATAACAAATGGAATCAATGAAATGAACAGGTGTTAACATGTATGAATATAAGAAGAGTTTTGTTTGATATGAATTTCATAAAAGAATTTAACTGAGAGATCAATATGATCATTGAACTATTTTCAGGTTGCATTTGTCACTTAGGTCAACCGCCATAGCACAAGAAGGGGGCCAGCCTTCTGTACTTTCATGACAAACACAATCAGTGGCGTCCCACCAGACTTCTATCACAAAGATAGTATGTCCCTAAATCCCCTACATACATAGGGTTGTTCATCCCAGTTAGAATAAAGAAGGTTAAGTATTCAGAGAGAAACAAAAATAATTCAAAAGTTTCAGAAGTTTATGTATTTACAATGTTGAATAAGGAATAGCAAATGTTCTGAGAAAATAGAAAGAATTCAAGGATCTCTATAATTTATATGCGTCATGTTGAATCAAGTGATCCCTTGGAAAATAAAGGTATCTCTGAAAAAATAGGAATGTGTTTAAATAAATCTGAAAAATTCGTCATCAATTGAAGTATAGTTGATTATCAAAGGTGATGGGGTATTATCAAAATAAGAAGAAACGGAAAGAAAGGTTAAATCTCCTAATCAATACATTAAATGAAATCAATGGCTAGTAGTGAATAACCACGCTCTTATTCCAATACATGCCAGTAACCACATTTCACACCTTGTTTATAGTCTTTTCGCACTTTCTATAATGTTCACAGAGTAACTAAATTCGTAATAGAAATTCTAGAAGATATGTGAAGGTCTACGAGTAACTTCCTCCAAGCTGGTAGCTCTGGTCACCTATTTAACGTATGTAGCACCAAATCAACCGCCTCGTCCAAAACCGAATTTTCCGATGAGTCCAATTCCTGCTCGCGCGATATGTCGGGATATCAAGTAACGTCGCGATCATTGTCCTAATAACCTAAGGCGAACCTTATCCTAAATCGTTCCATCTAACGTCTAACCTAAATACGTACACCTAATCATCCTAACTTGTTTCAGGAACCATAACCTGTCACTCTGATACCAACCTGTAACGCCCCGACTTTCCAATACGGAAAATATACTTTTTATAATAAAATAACTTCGATACCGAGAAATTTTAGAAAATGTCGGCATGAAATATTCGTAAATTTGACTATCCACCTGTAATTCAACCCAACCAAATTCCAATTTAACAAATAAAATAAAAACTTAATACACCAACGATTCCTCACCGAGGATCGATTCCAGGTTATGGTATGAAACAAGAATCTAACTATTCAAATTATTACAATTTCTATCTCTGCTCTAAACACAACTATTATACCATCTAATCCGCAGCTCAATCCAAATCACAGCTTGCACGCGCTGATACAGAATTCTATCTTGCATGAAATTCCTCATCGCTCTCATTCGCAATCATAATTCAATGAAGGTAGATCATCCTTAACTAACTGCAAAGGGTTAGATAACAACAAGCAAGAATGAGCAAAAAAATGCTCAACAAGTATATATATATATATATATATATATATATATATATATATATAGTGAACAACAAATCTCAACAATTCATTGATGAACAATATCAATGATCAGTTCAGCTCAAGGGAAAAATTTGATTTCCATCAAGAATAAAACCCTTCATTTTCTTTAAAACATAACTTTTCCTCAAAACTTTTCCTTTAAAACCATTTCATCATTTCAACATACTTTCCATAAAACCCTTTTTTTTTTGAAACATTTTCATTTAAGTTGATTGGAGTTTTTCCACGACTCCGGACAATACGGGTGATCAGCCACGTAAAGTCCCCATACTGGACACGAAGTCCCTCTGAACATAAAATTGGGTTCCCAATTAGGCAACACGTTGGCCTTTAATAAAAGTGCTGGACTAGGCCCACCCTAGCCTCTTACGCTAAAAAAAAAATGCTGGACCGGCGTCACCCGGCCTCTTACGCCTCCAATCTGAAGGAATCCGTAGAAAACATTTGTACGGAAACCCTCGCACTAAACCTTTAAAAACATTTTAAAACATTTTTCAGTCCTCAAACTCACTGGCAAAAGACCAGCCCAGTATAAGGAAATTTTTAAAATCATTTTTAATTAATAAAGCATTTTACTTTTATGAGCATTGATAAATGATGGAGGGTCAGGGAAGCAATTGATGTAAGAAAACAAGCAGCAAGACGAAAATATTGAACTAAGCATGGCACAGTTAAACAAAACAGAATAATAATTCAATAAGACATAATTAACAAATTAAGGAACAGCACAAACATTAAGATTCTAGAATTGAACAACAATTTATAAGGAAATCATGCAATAAAGGGATCTGAAGCTCAGTAGAACAGAATCATATATCAACGAGGAAAACATCAATAATTTAAGGAACAAAACAATCGTCAAGATTTTATAAATTCACAGCAATTTATAAGGAATCGTGGAATCGGGAAAATCTGAATTCAAAAGAAGATTTAAGAAATTCTCAATTACTCAAGTCTCACTCTTGTCGGCTAAGCACTCATAGGCTTTAGCTGCCAGAACCAGCATGACAATAATGAGTTTGAATAATTAAGAAGATCTCAATTCATTCTTGGCTTTAACCGTCACTGAGCAACACATGCCTCAACAACAGTATAAACCTTGAATTATTTTACACAAATTGAAAGAAAATATATTTTGAAGAATATAAGCATAGACGAGGAATATCGAAATAAAGTGATTTTAAAAGAAATCACACTTGAACTATAGGTGAGGAAAACAAACAGTGACAAAATAATTTGAGAATGAATGTTTGTAAATTAATAGAAGAATAAAGTCACCGGTAATAAAAATGAAGAGTTTGGGCACTAGCAAAATGATTTGAAAGAAATATCGTTTAATTGGCAAGACAAGTTCACATTATTTAAAAATGAAATTGAGCAGTACAGATGATTACAAGAAAGGAATTGAAAGGACGCATATATATATAAATAATAGAAACAATTTCACATCACTTGAACAATAAGTGAGGGATAGTAAACTTGCCTCAATACATGCAGTTTCCATTTCCATCACACTGATTCGTCATTCACTTTACATCAATCTCTATTTCTATATACGTTGGCCTCTACTAGAACATACTTCCGTCTTTCTTTTATCCTGGTCAGCTTCTACACGTACATACCGATCAACTCCGAACTTATCTTTCTTTTCCAATTACCCCTTAATACCAGCACCGGCTCTTAACCGGCCTTCTATTCGTACCTATATATAGGTAAAGTACTAATTTAGTACGCTTATAAACTTAACTGTCTAACTCGTTCTACCCCAAGCATCCTATATCGCTTTATAACTTAACACATATGGCACATAATTATTACACTCTCGAAATAATAACATAAAATCACAAAATCATACCAATGTACATTTCATATGACCAAACACATATACAACCAAACATACCCCTTTCTACACCTTATCGGTACTTAACCTTGAAATCTTAACCGACTAAAAGCAAGTAAGTACTTCCTGACTCAAAATCTTACTTAAGTTTGCATTACAATCAAGCACCATAACATAACATCCCCTGTACATATAATTGACTAAAACTTTAACAATCCACTTAATCGACTAAATCACATTCCAAAATACTTTACAGGTTCACAAAATTAAAGTTTTTGTCAATCAAGGATCTAAAATTTTAAAAACTAGTTACCTCCTTTTGTTTCCAAAAATTCGAACACACACAAGCATATCCATATATCCATAAAACCACATTACAATTTGTACACCTTCAATTACCCTTTTTCTATAGGTATAGACACTTTCATATTTTATTCTATTTTCCTTTCTATCATTTCCTCTCGGTTCTTTCCCTCTATCTCTTTAACCTTGCATCAAAAACATACACACCACATCATAACACACAAACACGGATATGCTCACACATAACACAAGCACTCCCACGAATTTCCTTACACCCTCCTCGCGACATCCCCATATGATACTCCTACCTCCCCTGTTCTTCACGGTTTCAAAACATACCAGCTCTTATCTGCACATACCCACGCAATAAAACTCACACACACGAGTTAAAAACACACCTCACAGCTAATAATACATCATACTTGGACATCACCCGCTCCCCTGTACTCTTCAAAATCGCAACTCACCCCAACACATGTTGCTCTTAATCACCACACCTCCCACTAACTTCGAGCAGCCCAACTTTAACAACAATCAAACAATTTCATCCTAAACCACTAAACTCACCAATTTTGATCTTGAACAAAATCACTTCCTCCGACGAAATCAAATTTTCATACAAACAAAGAGATGCCAGAACACACTAACTGGACAAGCACACAATACCCACAACTAATTACTGCTACACCTTAGGCTTTAATCGCCATACCACAACAGTTCATACCCACTATCGCCATCCGTTATAAAAAAAAACTCGACCGCAAACTACAACCATTCAGTGAGCTCAACCAATTCCGACCCACTCTAAAATCTCACAGAGCAATTCAAAGAACCCACACGGTACCATTAACCTCATAATCACAACCAAAAAATCAATACCAAAACAGTCAATTACCCGACTAATTCGAAAAGGAACCCGACGACTTTAAACCACATCCGTTTATCTCAACTTACGCAAAGATACTCCGTGGCTTCATACTACACACAAAACATAATTCCGACATCAAAACCAGAGAACAAAGAACGAACAGCGATCTGACTAAGCCTATATATATACACGGACAAACACATATACATACATTTACTTTGAAATTTTCAACAAGAACACATGAACAAGGATTGAACAATTTGAAAGAGATGTTAACAAGTGATTTGGTGATGATTTGTTGAAGAAAACGAAGAGAAATGAAGGTGTAGAGGAGCAGCAATCGAAAGAAAAGAATGAAGCAGGAGAGGATAAGAGGAAAAAGGGGTGTCTCGGCTCTTCTCGAAGAATTAGGGGGGTGTAGGTTTTATTTAAAAAAAACAATTTTTTTTTGTTTTTGTCATTTGTTTCTTTTTTTTTTTTTTAAAATATCAATTGGTTAAATAATAATTGAACCTGGAAAATGTTTAAAAACAGTTGTCAAGTTTTTAAAAATAAAGATCATAAAATTACCATCTCCCCCATATTTTTAAAATAATTATAGGATCAAAAATGAATTAGATATGAATTTCAAGTTAAAATCTACAAAACAATTTCTAAAAATCATTTTTAAATATTCAATGACTGAGAATAATTTTCTCAAAAATATTAAAAACTAGATAAATATACATATGTAATATTAGAAAAGATTTCACGATTTTTAACGATTCCAATGATTTTATAAAATTCATAGAAGATGAATAAAACATGTTTTTAATATGTTATTCACTGAAAATGTAAAACAATTCATAATATCTTTTTAAAATCTCTAGAGGCTAAAAATAATTCCTCTAATATTTTTAAAAATCATTTAAATATGCAACGATAATATTGTAATAGGTTCCCCAATTTTACTAACTCCTTAAATTTTATAAATTCCCCGAAAATAGATAACGCATGTTTTCAAATAGATATAATCACCAAAAAAAAATTGAAATTAAAGATACCCGATCACACTGGCACACATACATCACCATATAAACATATAATCCCAATATCACATATATTTGACCTTCTCAATATTATTCACATAATAGAATCCACATTTAATATCAAATAAACATTTATAATTACATGATTTTTCTTGGGCGTTATAGTTAATATTATAGTTATGAAAAAGCTAGTAGCGTGACATGGAATGTCAGTAACAATGGTGTCAAGCGAGAAACCTAAGATTTAACCTAAAAGGTTAAAGGAATTTTCTGGAGTAAGCGTTGCTAAGGTTGAACCAGAGTATAGGTCCATAGAATAGTGGACAAAGCAGCAAGATATGTTGACACATGAGATTGCGATCAAATGGTATTGGATATAATTATGATTAATTTCTTCCTTGATGAACCTCTATAGTTCAGAGGTAAATTCTGAGTATGATATTTTACAATCATGAAAACCTTCTATAATCCTTTAGAACTCTTTTCTTTTCTTCTCTCTTATTCATCTTCTTTATGAATTGAGAAGAACAACCCTTTAAGGAGGGGAGGTACTGCTACGTGACTATCTATCTATGTGATAGAAGTCTAAGTCGAATACCATAACTTGTTTAATTGCTTGTCAAGTACTAAAGGCTGGCCCCCTTCTGTACTAGCTATGCAATATAACAAATGTTCAATTGATCATAGTGATCTCTCAATAAATCTTTCCACTTCTCTATATTGATCGAGATTGCGAAGATTAAAGCGATCAGGAAATGCACAGTGCGAGCGAGGTTACCTCCAAATTCGCAGTGGGATAGTGATACCAATGTTACTGCAGGTATCAATAAGGATAAGATTGAGTAAAAGCATAACCCGGATAGTGTGTTGTACGAAAAGTAGCAAAGTTGATGGAAAAAGGATAAAGTATGGATTGTAGCACTAGAAGATGTGTTGAGAAAGGGTAGAACGACTAAGAATTGACCGAGAAGCTAAAAAGTAAACGACAGACAAACGACTCTTTGCTTCCTACCTGATTCCGGGACGGAATCCTTTTAAGGAGGGGAGACTGTAAGAATCCCAAATTTTGGATATAATTATAACTTTTTATTATGTACTGAGGTAATGGTGAATAGTGATTATGACTACGATGTAACGATTGAGATAATGAATGGAAGGAATGGAATTCGATTTAAATATTTATATGCCTTGGAGAATACTCTTGGTTGACACTTTAGATAAGAATTATCTATCTCCTAGGGAATTGAGATTTGATAATTCTAAAGGAGAAGATTATTCTTATGTCATCCAAATCGATATCTTTTATTGGTCCAGTGGGTCCGTAAAAAGGTTAAGGAACGATCGAAAGAGATCAGGGACAATTGTACAACCCTAAGAGGATGAGTAAAGAAAAATGGATGAATAGTGATTTTGGTGGATTTAGGAATATTATTAGACGACGCTATATAGAAGTACCCGGAACGAAATTCTGAGTTCGTCTTAGTGATCCAGGGGGAAAAACAGTGTATGTAAAAGCTGTCGGATTCTGAAAAACAGCACTTTTATTTTCCCCAAGATTTCCCTAGACACTGAAAGACTTAAGGAATTATTGAAGGGATTTAAGGAAAATAGGTTCAAGAATTATTAAAGAGAATGGAGGATGATAGTATAAATATTAAGATTCCGGTAAAACCCTAACTAGAAACGAATGAGTTATTCCTCCGAACGATCGATGAATTGAGCAATAAACGGACAAAGAAACAAGCAGAGAACCAAGATGCAAGTATGTGCAAGTGGATAGAATCAAGTAACCAAGTAGTTACCAAAGGAACTAGATCAATTAGGAGCTAACCAAGTGCTTAGCTTACAAAACAAGATAAACCAACACATGGCTCAAGTGATGCATGCAATGACCTCATGCCTTTAATAAAGTGGCTTTATGGACAAGATATTATTTTGGCATAGCAATAATGCATTAGATGAGACCAAACAAGAAAAACCAAGAAAACAAACTCCATTTCTTTCTTTTCTTACAAACTGTCCAGCAGAACCATAGATGAAGAAAAAATTCATATCTCCATATCTATCCATTATAAAATCACCAAATTTATACCACAGCCCCTCCACTCCATACTCAAAATTCGCTCAAAATCTCATGGCCATCTAATGAGTGTAGCCTAGTGAAATCACCTCCCCAAGTTTAAGAACCAAACTGTCCAGGTTGTTTGACAGTCTCTGGGACGATTTTCAACTGAAGATATCTCCTTCATTACTCCATGAAATTTCGTGTTCTTTAGCTTGTTGGAAAGCTGGTTAGATGCTCTACAACTCTCCTTTAGAAGCCATGTCCAGAAAACCTCGGTAAGGTCTTCGTTTTTCATGATCTTTCAGATGGGTTTTAGAAGCTCCGAAAATCTTTAATTATATCCTTGATGTTTCTTGTTAGATCAAGCTTAGTTAATGTTGTACAAGGATTATTCAAGGCATAGTAAGGCTCTAGCACTCACCAAGGAAGGTATATCTCATCAAAACCCTAGCTTTTGTTTTGAATATTTAAGCATGTTCTTGATAGTTTAGTGTAGTTAAGGTTATGATGATGATTATAAGCATGGTTTGCTAGTAATTTAGTGATTAAGCAATATGATACATATGATGAATAAGTGATGAACTTCTGGACTTGTTAAGTTGATAATCATGTATATGAGTTGTATGAATGCCCGGTGTGGCTTGGTATCGATGTGATGATTTTTGAAACGTGTGATTTATAGCAGTCATAATGCCC
The DNA here is from genome assembly GCA_036435485.1 of Saposhnikovia divaricata. Lineage (NCBI taxonomy): Eukaryota > Viridiplantae > Streptophyta > Magnoliopsida > Apiales > Apiaceae > Saposhnikovia > Saposhnikovia divaricata. The sequence continues at coordinate 125,980,401 of CM071598.1, forward strand.
GAATTTCGTTAAACCTTTAGAAACCAAAATTTACAGTAGGATTAATTGCCCTAACTGGTTATGAACATGACATGTCCTCGTAGATCTCGAGTCATAGATCGTTTTGGCGAAAGAATCGAAACATTCCGACTTACGGTTTAGGAGTTATGATCAAATTATTAAAATTGGTTCGGAACCGTAAGTAAAAGTTCGTAACTTCAATTGAACCCTCGTAATGCATGTTACTCAGTGGAGAATCTTGGTAAATAAATACTAGGGTTCATAAGGAAGGTATGAAAGAAAACCACATATCAAACGAATCGTTTTCCGATTTTATAAAAATGTTGGAATCGAAGTTAAACGCGAACGAACCCCTAAAAACCCGCTTGGTTATAACTTTGGTAAAACACTTAGAAAACGAATGATAAAACTCGAGGTATAATCTCGGTTCGTAATCGATCGACTTTAGAACTTATATGACTTAAGTATATACCGAGTGTGGGTATGATGACATGTCGTAATAACGAACAAATATCGGATCGTATCAGTAATAAAAAGAGTTACACTAAAAGGTGTATAACGAGATAATTCGAAAACGTGTTTCGATTTAAGTGAAGTTATACTTAGACTTTTAAAATGTGTTAAGTGGTTAATCTCGAATGTTCTGATTGTTTATAGATCATCGAGCAGACCCAGGACACGCTATCTCTACCCACACCCAATTACCAGGCAAGTGTTCAAAACTTTGAACCTGTTGTTATGATAATATATATGTTATTGCCATTTTACATATGTCATAGCATGCATGCCTATTGTCAAATTATATTATGATACATGTTCCCTGAATTGATATTGGCTTATAGACTATATACGAATTATCAGTTATAAGCCGGATTGTTTTGGTAAGACCCTTAGCGAAGGGCATATGATATTCATTCTAAATATAGACCGGGAGTCGGTATTTTGAGATATGGATAGTCATGGAAACCCGGAGGGATTCCAATGACAGATTATTATTATCTGAGGAATGTTATTGTTAAATGTTATTTATATTCCATAAAGTATCAATTACTTGGAAATATTTCGAGGAATGTTATTCGAATATTATCTCAGTCGAGAGATATTAAATGAATGTTAGTTTCGAATATTCATTTAGAGTTGATTATTTAATGAATATTATTTTGATATTCATTAGAATGTTATTTATTAAATGAATATTACTTTCGAATATTCATTTAAGGTTTTATGTACTTGATGAATATTATTTTAAAATATTCATTGGAAGTTCTATTTACTTAAGGAATATTATTTCGATTATTCCTTTAAAGTTTTGATTACTAAATGAATATTATTTGGATATTCATTTAGAAGATTATTTATTAAATGAATATTATTTTCAAATATTCATTTAAGGATTGAACTATTTATTGAATATCATTTTAAATATTTATTGGAGTTTAATTATTTAATGAGTATTATTTCGAATATTCATTTAAGCATGGATTTATTTAGTAAATAATTCTATATATTCATTCGAGGATTACTTACGAGCAATATTATGATTTAATAATATTCCGTAATTATTATTGAGTTAATAAATATTCTTGGAATATTTATTTAATTCTTTTAAATTCTTTTTAAAATGATTTATATTATTTGGAGATTATCTTTCACCTCCAAATATTATGTAAAATATTTCGGAGTCCTACGATTAATATTATATGAAGAAAGGACCTCAAGATTCCATTCTTCACTCGAATCTATCTCTTAAATTATATGGGAACCTTACTTGAGAAAGGTTATTTATCCTGTTGACTTCCCGGTCATAATTTACCCTTTTCACTCGCAACTTGGTTGCTATGGACTCATTAAGTTTGTGTGTAACTTCTCACCATTCGAGGAGTAAGATTGTTGGAACAAGTTGATATCCATTAATAAGCAAAAGCTTGGGAAATGTTGGTGAATTTTCCTTTCCAACTAGATACGACTACTTTTCAATGATGTGGATTTATTCGAACTAGGAGTCGTGTGTAAGAGGCCGAGTCGCGCGGTCCATCATAAAGCCTAACCATTGGCCAGGGAGTTACTATTAAAGGCCATCGACAAGTGGAGCCGTCAGTTCTTCCTTCTACCGGTAGTAAACTATATTGGGCTGTACCATCCTCGACTGATCATCAGGGAGTGGGACAACTGGCGCGTGATAACTCCAGTATTGTTTCATCTCCCAAATTGGGAATTCCCCGCAACACGTATCGAAGAGACTTCTTTCAGGTTGACGGTGTCTTCCGCAACACGTATCGAAGAGACTTCTTTCAGGTTGTAGGACTTCGAAAAATGTTAATAACTGGGATTGCAATATTTTCCTTGCAAGTTCCTCTTTATATGATAAATGATAATATCTGGCTTATCTTTGACATAGCAGATATTCCCACCTATATATGCATTTTGAGTTACCTTGTAACTTCATCGTTCATATTATACTGGCATCATTTCCGTAAATGCATGGCATATGGTTTGAAAGATACTTTTGAACTGTTATAAATTATAATTCAGTTATATATTATTGTTGGTGTGCTATTCCTCACCCTTGCTTTATTATTATATCACAACAACAGCCAGACCAGATGACTCGCACAAGGCGCACTCGACGCTGGCGAGGACGATGAGACTACCAGAGCCGAAGAGAAAGCTATTGGTAGGATAGATTCATTCTTTCAGTACCAAGTATATGGGCTGGTATGACTTATGATAATGGATGGCAAAGAGTATGTATTCACATTGTAATTCTTTTGGATTGTAAGAACTCATAATGTGATTAATAAAATTTGATGGTTACTCTGATTTCATCTCTGGGACTATAACGGGTGTGTTTTATATTGTTGTGTTGGGTCATAAAGATGTAATTTATTGTATGTTGAAGTAAGTTCAGGTATTGTGGACAGAATTGGAGACCGTAACGACCGGATCCCGGACCCCGGATCTGGGGGTGTTACAGCCGTAACCACTATTCATTCTTACATCATTATACAATAAAAAGTTTTAATTCTATCCAAAATCTGGGTTCTTACATTTCTAATAACTTGATGATTTTTCTTTTCTTATCGTCCATCTTATGATTTCCAGAAATAACCCTCCTGTCGGGAAACGAGGCAAAACGAGCGAAGAAAGTGGCGAGATTGGCTGCCAGGTTGGGAGATGGCGATATCCCATTAACTGTTGAGACCTTGGAGAGGTTTTGCTTCTCGTTGCCTAGGGTTTCCATGCCTCCTACTACGGGAGAGGATGTTAGTGCGGAAGCCCTTTGGGAATCCGAGTTTGGGCTTCCTGCAGGTGGTGAAGAAGCCCAGGTTACAGCTTCAGATAGCTTAGATTCTGGTTAGCCCTTAGTCATGTGAAATATCGGAGGTTATTTGTCTTAATTGTTCTCTTTCTTACTTGTCATAAACATATGTTGCACAACTTATATGCTCGTTTCTTTAATGAAGTTATGCATGTCTATATTCTGCATACTTCATAGTCCTTTATTTGATCACCTATATTTCACTGCTGTATTCTTATTTATTTTCCTTGTATGCTTCTCACACATTTTCTTGTTTTGTTATCTTTCAGCGATGTCTGGCTCCGTACCATCATTTATCCAGCCTTCCGTCAAGTACGAAAACTTGTTCAAAGACGATGACATCGACATGTTGGTTGCTCCTATTAGTGCTACTCCTATCTCCCATGCTCCTCCTCCTTCTGCCACTAAGGGTGCAGGTGTTCCAACCGACAAGAGTAAGTTCACTCGAACTGCTTGTAGCCCTGCTTCTACCCAGAAACTAGATCCACTAAGAGGGTTAAGGGAACTCATGCTTCCACAGGTCTCAAGAGCTCTAAGATTTCTATAAGGTGACTGGGGGATTGGTCCCTTTTGAAACTATTGTTGGATGGTTAAAACTGAAAGGTAATGAAACCGCTAGTGCTTCCCTGCAGGCTTCTGCTAAAAGTTTCTTCTATCGCTTAAGGCTTGAGGACTAGCTTGCGGTTGCTGATAGTGGCGATGCAAGATTACGTGATGAGCTCAAGAATGCCAAGGCTGACTTAAAGTCTAGTAAAGAGGAAAGGAGGAAGCTTATTGAAGGAAATAAGAAGTTGAAGAACGAGGTGGCCTCCTTAAACAAGAACAAAGAGACATTGAGCAAGGTTATTGCTAATCAAGATGTGGAGAAGGAAGGATTGGTGGCATATCAGGCTGCCAAGGTGAAAAAGTTGCATGTTCAGGTAGACGGTTTGCAGGTTGCCATGAAGGGCTACAGCCATGCCTTAGACGATAAATACAAGATGAGGTTTGCAAATGGAGTGCAGGACTATATGAAGTCTACTTGGCGGAAGATGCCCGATCTTGACTGGACCCTTCTGGGTGAGGATGCTATTAAACAAGTGGAAAGCTTCAAGGCAAAGGCCTCCAAGCTGCAAGATTTAACACCTAAGGTTGTTTCCAAGCTGTCTGCCGCTTCAAAGGATGTGGATGAGGATACTCATGTCTCTGGTGATGGAATCGTGGCTCCCAAGAGTGTGGTTGAGGTAGCTCTGGGTTACCCGCTCGAGAAGGCAAACCCCGTCAAGGACTCTTCCAGCCCATATACCGTCAACGATCCCTAAGCAGTTAATCCTCCTTTATGCAATCTTTCTAAGTATTTGGTTTTACTGAACACTTGCATTACCCTGGATTTACGAACTCTGATGGTCTATTTTGAACATGGTTTTTGTTAACTTGAATAACTTGTAGAAGGGGGGGTTGAATACAAGTTATATAATCGTGTCTGATTTTTGCTTGATTAGATGAACAAGAACAAACGAATGAATCAAACTTTGTTTATATTAAATAAATCAAATACAAACTCTACCAAAGGTGTACAATACCTTTAGCAGCTGCTGACAATACAAATCTCTCTCTCTGTTTGTTTCGAACTCTCGAATACAAATCTTACGAACTCACACAATTTTACAATGATATAGAGAGAGTATTTATAATGCTACCTATCAACTAATAACAGAAAGTAATGATCTATACATGACAATGTTCTGCCGTCCAGTTAACAGTTTCCATCAATAGAAAATCTTTCCTTCATGATATCTTCTTGCTTGTTCTTCAAAACAACGATCCTGTTTTGTAGCACTTGCCAGTTTCTGTAGCATCCATAATGACATCATCAGTAACACGACTGATATCAGGATTCCACCTTGCATCAGGATTCGACATCCATCAGTATTTGACTTGGCGTATCAGGATTTGATCTCAGTTCCTGACATGTAGTCCTTGATGCACTGCTGTTCCTGACTAAACTCTACAGATTACTGTCTAACACATATATCCAATAAAAAGTGCTAAATCCTTTATAAGATCAGGATTTACAAGAAGCATAAGCAAAATTCTATTCTCGACATCACAACTTATGAATTATTCCTAACAGTTTTTTTAAATGAGGCGGCGGGCACCTCTAATGCTCCGCGGATACCCTAACTTTTATTTGCTTTCGTTATGGTTTTACGAACTCATTATCATCTAGTTTTAATGACTGCATGTTTTAATGTATCTTATGCCTTTCTTTAGTAGAGGTATCATATTATTTCCCTTAGACGTATATTGGTAAAATCTATATTTGTCACTAGGTAGTCTTCTTCCCTAATTTAACATCTAAAGTGCAAGGGTCCCTACTTAGCGCATAAGTCACTTAATAAGATTCTATTTAGACATAGGATCTTCATCAGAACTGCTTGATTGTCCATAATAGTGACTTGGTTATCTTCAAGAATCTGAAGTCTCGATTGAATATAACTTTGAGATTTCTGAATGTCCTGTAGAATTTCAGAATTAACTTCAATGTTGGAAGTTGTTAGGCCGAATACACAAATAATAATCAACTTTGTATGAGAGATTAACAAGTAAAAGCGTTTATGCACTTAAAAAAACTTCTTGTATTTCAAACCCTCTTCGTGATGTAAAATATCACAAAGAGCTGCTAGGTTACAATAATGATAATTCGTTATCGATACCCTTCTAGGGTTAACCTATCTGTATTTATATAACATACAGCTACGATACAATCTCTAATTGATATTCCTAATAATCAGCTATACAATGATATCAATTACAGATTGTCACACGTCTCCTATGTCAACTCGATCTCTTTGATAGCTATCCAATCTTCAAAGATATCGCTTCCATAATTAATCTTTAATCACTGTTGAACAGTAGACACGCTTCCTCCAGACAGAGTTTAACAAACTCTGTCGAGCTTCCAACTGTCAGAGTTTACACAAACTCTGACTGCTTCCAGCTAAACTCTGATAACTCCCTGTAACACTTAAACACTGATCAAAACACATCAATTATATTTAACAATCTCCCCCAACTTGTTCATTATCAAAAATGTACAAGTTAATGACAATAATTGATGATGTCAAAACAAATGATAAATACAGTGTTTATACAGATTCAGAGTTTAAGCTTGAAGACTATAGAGAATAAGAAAATTCTTACAGAACTTTAATCTCTAATCATTTCAAGATCTGGCATGGTTCTGAGATAATCAATCAGCAATCTTCTTTCTGCATTTTCAAGTTCAGTCTTCATTGCTTCCTTGATTTCTCTGAGTTGAGGATCACTTTCATCTGTTTGGTAAATAGCAGCCCTAAGATCATAAATCTTGTTTCTTCTCATTTCATTACCCAGTCTGATAAATCTGTCTTTTTCTGCCTGAGTATTGAATTCAAGTACTGTGATTCCCAAATCAGTTTTTAATTTTGCAGTACCTTTCTTCATTTCAATGAGATTGCCTTGATAATCCTTGTACTTAGGAATGTATCTGCTATTGTATTTCTGTCCTCTAATAGCCAGATTCTGAATCATCTTCTGTCTTAGTACATTAGCAACAAATTCAGTCCTTCGACTATTCACCTTGAGAAGATATAGAACATACTCTAGTTCTTCCCAATATTTCAAGATGATATCATTCTCACCAACTTTGAATACTGTCCCATCAGCCATGAAGTAAAGAAGAAAATCTTTATCTAAACTCTTCTGATAAACCACCTGCACTGATTCCAGTCTATCCAGACTCTCTTGAGGTACACCACGACCTGGAACAGCCAGTGAAGAAGGATCTCTAGGACCAGTATATTGCCTCCTGTCTCTATGTGAGCCTAATCCAGCTTTATTATTTCCAATCTTACCAGATAAAGCTCTACCATCAGAAATATTCATTGAGACTCCAGATAACTCATTTGGATCAGAAATTGTTCCTTTGCCAAAAACAGATTTCAACTGAGAAGATAGAGGTTTAAACACAACTTGTGTAGCAACAGAGATTGTATCTTTCTTCTTTGAATCTTCTCCTTCCATAACAATACCTTTCAGCTTGTGTTTAGCTTCAGCTTCTGTTGATTTCTTAGATAAATGTAATCTTTGATCAGCATCAACATTTTCCTTGATCACAACGCCTTTAAGAACAGACCTAGGAGCTTTTTCTTTTTGTACTTTGTCAGACTTTAAAGCTTTAAGATGTTCTTCATGTAAACTCTTTTCCTCAGCTTCAACATCTTCAATCGTTACTCCTTCCTCATTCTCTTCAATGAATAACTTAGCAGCCAACTCTTCATCAGTTTGTGGATTTGAAAACAACAGTAAACTCTTAGTCCTTGAAGTTCCTTGAGTATCAGTATTTCTTCCAACAGACTGTGATTTGGATGACTTACTAGTTCTCAGAGTTTGAACCTCCTCAGCCTTTTTCTTTCCTTTGTCTTTGTTACCTGCCCCTCCATCTCCAGAACTATCCCTTCTAACAACTCTCTCCCCCTTTTTGACATCATCAGGCATAAGAATAGAAGTAATTAACTCCAGAGAGGTAGCAATAGAATCAATTTTAGCAGATAAATCAGACTGATTTTCTTCAACTTTACTCAATCTGGCAAGGATATTGTCTTGAGCTTTAGAGAATTTTGTAGTCACTAGTTTGGAATGTGTTTCCATCTTCATCTCTCTAGCTACAACCTCATTTCTCAAAGAAGTGATTGCCAAATTAGTATCATCAAATCGTCTATCCAGAGTTTTAACTTGAACTATAGTTGCTTTCAAGCAAGAAAGAATCTCTGGATTAGAGATAGTATCAGCACTTTGCTTAACAAACGTAGCTGCTCTTCTTGATGGAAAAATACAATCTTCTTTGTACCATTCAGCTGCATTCTTGGCAAATTGTGCTCTTTCAACTTCATGAGAAGAACAAGGTTGAGAAAAAGGTGTATGTTTATCATCAGTTTGTACTGGTGCACTCAGAGAAGTATCAGAGTTTGCACTACTGTCACCTTCAGCTTCAACACTTGTAGCTTTAACTGGTTCATCTTCAGCCATAGATTTAGCAATATCTTCTGTATGCTTTTGAAGATTTTCTTCATGTTGCTCAGGCTCAACAACAGGCATTGACTGAGAAGTTACTTTGGTTGCCTGATCAATTTCTTCACCTTCTTCAACAGTGTGGTGAGCATCAGATATTATCTCAGTATGAGATGCCACAACTTCAGAAGGTACAGATGTAAGTTGATCAACTATTCCAACATTAGAGATAGGATCAGAAAATGGCATAAATGAATCAGGAACATCATTTATTGGAGAAACACCATCTCTTGCATCCTCTTCCGCAGGCATTTTATCCTCTGCAGGCATTACATCCTCTGCAGGTACTACATCCTCTGCAGGTATTGCATCTGTCTCAATCTCAACAGAAGGTATTTTCTGTGAAACAACCTCTGGAGCTTCAATATCGTCATCCACAGAATCAGAGAATAACACTTTTCTTCGTTTTGCTAGAGGTACATTATCTGAATCCTCTTCGCTAGTTTGTGGAGTTCGTTCTACCACTGAGAGTGACTTAGATATGTTTGCCCGAGCTTTCATTCTTTTCCCCCTTCTAGTGTAAACAGCTTCAGGAGATTTCCGTTTTGATTTTCTTTGTGTCTCTACTTCCTGCTTTAGACTTGCACGTAGTTTAGTAACTGCCTTCTTAGCTCTTTGCATTTTAGACTGTGATGCTGGTGGAGATTGTGACGAATCAGAGTTTGTGTTTGAAGTGGGTGAAGGTTGCTTTGCAGGTGAATCAGTGTTTGGTTCTAGTTGAGGTTCAAGGTGTGGTTCAGGTTGTTGTGGTTCTTGTTCAGGTTCATCTTGTTGTGGTGCATCGTGTTGTGATTCCTGTTGATCTTGTTGTGGTTCTTGTGGTTGATTTAGAAAATTTCGTAGAGCAAGAGGCATGATAAACTCAGGAAGATTTTCTTTACCAACATCCTTGTTAGTCATATCAGAGAATATGCGCTTATTGACTCTAAAAGGATCAACCGATATGGAGACTATCCATTGGAATGGCATCCCAGTTTGTGACTTTCTTCTGGAATGTTCTTGTTATGCAATCAAAGAAGAAATTCCATTCCTTTCTTAGATTTGGTCTCTTTATGCTGCCAAGCTTGTCAAGAGATTCCATGTAACCTATCTCTTGTAGCATATCTCTCAGATAACTTTCACTAACCAGAGCATAAGAAGTATGTGTGTCAAAACCCATCGTATCTCGTACAGTCTGTGGAGTAATCACATGGTCTTGATCGTCATAGGTGAAGATAATGGTAGGAGTTCCACTTTCTCCTCCATCCACATAAACTGAGTTCTGCCAGAATGAAGCAATTTGAGACGCAGAAAGAATAGCAGGTCCAGTCAGAGCTTGTCCAATCTCTGAATCCCTCAAAAAGTTCTGCATGAGATGAAACGATTCTGGAATGCGTTCATGATAGAGTGGAGCTTCATAGTTATTAGGAACAAACCGTAAGCCAAGAGCAGTGAATGCTTTAGATGCCATTGAGTTAAGAATTTCCAAGAATTTCCAACAGATATGAATGTAGAAAAGGTGTTTGCGTGAGTGCCCAAGAGAAAAATAAGAAAACTGTAAGAGTAAGAATAAAGCAAACTTGTTTGGACACAAGAGTGATTAAATTAGTAAAAACTCAATCTCTTATGTAACAAACACTCAAACAGTTCCTTGATTAATGTGTAGTGGGACACGATAATAGGTAAGTGGGACACATTAAAGGCAAGTGGGTCATGTGCGCCTATTTTTAAAAAGAGTATATTAAAAATAAAACATTAAAATATTTGATTTTAACAAAAATCAAATAATACTCTTTTAAAAATATCTGGACCCAAGTAAAATCAGAATTTGAAACGTTTACCTGTTGCCTTTAATAACCAGAATACGAAGCGATTAAGGACTTCGTTCTTACCCATCTCTATTTAAGGCCTAGAGACTTGATCAGATTATTTCATTAAACCTTTAACCTTTCAGTCTCCCCTGTAAAATCACAAACCTTTCAAACCAAATACTCTTGAAAAACAATGGCTAACCTTACCATCAAAGAGAAAAACCTTCATCTTGTCGAAAATAGAGACATCTTCAGCTATACTCGTGAAGAGTTTGAAGCGTTTGAGTGGGAAAGGCAGCTTGAGACGCTGTGGCTGCAAATGGATGCTGGTCTGGAAGAGCTCGAGAGAGAGAAACCTGCAAGGGTGATCGACATCGATGCTGCCCTCCAAGCAACATTGGCATGGCTCTCCTCGAAGGCATCCTCATCCACCACCACCAACCATTGTTAATGAATATGTCAGCAAAAATAACCTTATCCCTTCAACTTCCACCCAAATAAAGTGGCAAAGATGGGATCTGGGAGTTTTTGCTAACAATGGAGTGGTGTGGACGGACCTTTTACTTTCCTGTTGAATAGATTAGCAGATAGAGAGAACAAAAATATGTAATATTTGCTTGTAATCTCTTTCTTATTATCAATGAAAATTTTGCTTTTCTAATCATATTCATTGTTTTCTGCAACTGTTATTTGAGTGATATGAACTGTTCTTCAAGAAAATGCATCAAGAAAAGAATATGAAAACTAATTAAAGTAATCATATAAAGAACACATTCATCAACTATCCACTGAAACAGTTGTCAAAAACCCTACTTACTCCAAGACTTTCAAATTGTCCAAGTGAAAATTTACCTTAGAGTACAAATCACAAATCAACAGCGTTTGTCAATTCTCCAACTTTATCATCGAAACCCGTTCATAAATTGCACAGTTGTGAATATTTGTGTGTGTAAAGCAGAGTTTACTAAGTCAATCTTTAGAGCATCTAATTTTTCATAAAATCCATAAAGTAAATCAATAAACACTGGATGCACAAACTGTCATAGTAAACACTGACTGTGTGATGAAAGCTAAACTCTGAAGTACTCATAACTATATACACATTTTTTTTATTATTTTTTTTTATTTTTTTTTATTTTATACCCTCTTTATATACACATTTTTTTTCATTTTTTTTTTTTTATTTTTTTTCATTCCAGTAATCAGAGGTTGGAACCAGTCACCAAAAATTCAAAAATTTTAGCCCTTATCATTTTGATAAGTTCCTGGGTCATCCTAGTATTTAACTAGTCACCAAAAATCAGAGAATTTTAGCACATATTATATACCAATAGGTTCCTGGGTCATCCTAGTATCCAACATAATCTCAAAGGAGTATAACAACCTATATACACTTTCTTTGGGGTATTGCAGTAAACATTTTATTTTATCAGAGTATAACTAACAGAGTTTAGAGTTCATCAACATCAGTAGTTCTTCATGAAAGGTAATGCACACAGTATTTATAGACTCAGAGTTTAGGACAAAATAAACTAAGAGATGCTATAAATATGAGCCAGTATCATGCTGTGTTAACTTTCTGCACAATCTAAGATTAGATCTCAATAACTCAGAAAGATTCATGATTAATTGCTGAGAATCATGCTTCATACATATTTCTTCATTGGTGTTTTCATTCAGACAAAAATCAACTCAAAGTTCACAGAGTTTATCAAACTTATTAACAGTGTATGACATATATACATTCGATATCTCAAAGACTCAATATGCTATTCGATATCTCAGGGATTCGATATGTCAAAATAACACTATTCGATATCTCAAGGAGTCCCAGAGAAAAGAGCTATTCGAGAAGTGATTCGATGTCTCAAGATAACACTATTCGAGAACTCAGAGTTATCGATCAAGTCAACTCCAGTTCTCGAATCAATCACTTAGTCACTTCTCGAATACATTCTTGAGGACAAAATATGACAGAGTTTAACAGAGTATGCATAACAGAGTTTAATCAACAGAGTTCACTTAGTATTTAACCAATCAGGAAATATGATTAATACATCACATAAGTAAAGTTTGAATCTAACCAACATTTCTAGTCAGAACCAGAGATCATTCCTAGTTCATTAACCAGCCTTGTAAATGTAACTTCACTCAATGGTTTAGTGAAGATATCTGCAAGCTGTTGTTCTGTAGAGACAAAATGTAGTTCAATATTTCCTTCTTCCACATGTTCTCTGATAAAGTGGTACCTTATGCTGATGTGCTTGGTCATTGAATGCTGTACTGGATTACCTGTCATAGCAATAGCACTTTGGTTATCACAGTAAATAGGTATATTACTGTACCTCAATCCATAATCCAGCAATTGATTCTTCATCCATAAGATCTGTGCACAACAGCTACCAGCTGCAATATACTCTGCTTCAGCTGTAGATGTGGAGATTGATTTCTGTTTCTTGCTGTACCAGGAAACAAGTCTGTCACCAAGAAATTGACAACTTCCACTAGTGCTCTTTCTGTCTACCTTACAGCCTGCAAAGTCAGCATCGGAATACCCAAGTAGCTTAAAATCTGATTCTCTGGGGTACCACAGACCTAATGATATGGTGCCCTTGAGATACTTGAAGATTCTTTTCACAGCTGTCAGATGTGGCTCTCTAGGATCTGCCTGAAACCTTGCACAAAGACAGGTTGCATACATGATGTCAGGCCTACTAGCTGTCAAGTATAGAAGAGATCCTATCATGCCCCTGAAGTTTGTCATATCCACTGAAACTCCTGTGTCTTTGTCCAGTTTAGTTGCTGTTGCCATGGGAGTTGATGCAGATGAACAGTCAAGCATACCAAATTTCTTGAGAAGATTTCTGGTGTATTTTTCTTGATTAATGAAAATTCCATCTTCTGTTTGTTTCACCTGTAGGCCTAGAAAGTAACTAAGCTCTCCCATCATGCTCATTTGATATCTGGATTGCATGAGCTTGGCAAACTTCTTACAGAGTTTATCATTAGTAGACCCAAAGATGATGTCATCAACATAAATTTGAACTAAAAGGAGGTCACTTCCTTGGTTGAAATAAAACAGAGTTTTGTCAATTGTACCTCTGTTGAATCCACTTTCTAGAAGAAACTGAGCAAGTGTCTCATACCATGCTCTTGGTGCCTGCTTAAGTCCATATAGTGCCTTATCTAGTCTGTAGACATAATCTGGATATTTAGGGTCCACAAATCCTGGTGGTTGTTCAACAAACACTTCTTCTTCAAGCTTTCCATTCAGAAAAGCACTTTTCACATCCATCTGGAACACTTTGAATTTCTTGTGAGAGGCATATGCTAGAAAAATTTTGATTGCCTCCAATCTTGCTACTGGAGCAAATGTTTCATCATAATCTATTCCTTCTTGCTGTGAATAACCTTTTGCTACCAGTCTAGCCTTGTTCCTTGTGATAACACCTTCACTGTCAGTCTTGTTTCTGAAAACCCATTTAGTACCAACAATAGATCTGTTCTTTGGTCTTGGTACAAGGGTCCAAACTTCATTTCTTTCAAATTCATTTAACTCTTCCTGCATTGCTGTTATCCAGTCTGCATCTTGAAGAGCTTCTTCCACTTTCTTTGGTTCATTTTTAGACAAGAATGCATGAAATAGACATTCACTTGCAGTAGCACTTCTTGTCTTTACTTTTGCATCTGGATCACCAATTATCAAATCAGGTGTATGTGATTTAGTCCATTTCCTAGCAGAAGGCAAATGACTTCTATCAGCATGTGATCCTCCCCCTTGATCCATGCTCTCCTGATTCTGTTGTGATCTATTTTCGTTTTCTGAGACTCCCCCTGAACTTGACTGTCCAGAGTCAGAATTTGAATTTTCAGAGTTTGAAGCATCAGAGTTTGATCCAGATTTTTCAGTTGACTCAGTATCAGTGTTTGAGTCTTCATCTTGATTATGCTCCCCCTCAACTGATTCTCCTCTTTGTTGTGACTGAGAAGTTTCTCCAGAATTTATCAGTAGAGGTTCAGAGTTTGTTTCAACAGAGTCTGTCAGAATTGTTTCATCAGAGTTTCCTTCATCAGAGTTTAAAACTTCATTTTCAAAGTTCAGTTGATCATATTCGTCTTTGTCTTCAAGTCCAGTTATCTTCTTATCATCAAAAGAAACATGTATTGATTCCATGATCACTTTAGTTCTCAGATTGTAAACTCTGAATGCCTTTGTTGATAGTGGATAGCCAACAAAAATTCCTTCATCTGCCTTTAACTCAAACTTGGTCAACTGTTCTGGATGAGTCTTCAAAACGAAACATTTGCACCCGAAAATATGAAAGTATTTCAGGTTAGGCTTCTTTTTCTTCACCATCTCATATGGTGTCTTTCCATGCTTATTGATCAGTGTTGCATTTTGAGTAAAACAAGCAGTTTGAACAGCTTCTGCCCAGAAATAAGTTGGCAATTTTGCTTCATCAAGCATAGTTCTGGCAGCTTCAATTAATGTTCTATTTTTCCTCTCAACTACACCATTTTGTTGTGGTGTACCAGGTGCTGAAAATTCTTGTTTCACTCCATTGTCCTTGCAGAATTCTTCCATTGTTGCATTTCTGAACTCAGTTCCATTATCACTTCTGATGATTCTCACTTTGTTGCTTGATCCTTTGTCCAGAAGCTTCACATGCTCCATCAGAGTTGATGCTGTTTCATCCTTCTTTGCTAGAAAATACACCCATGTGAATCTAGTGTATTCATCAACAATGACTAAAGCATATTTCTTCCTTGCAATAGACATAACATTTACTGGACCAAATAGATCAACATGAAGAAGATGATGAGGATCAGTGATAGAAGATTCTGTTTTGCTCTTGAAAGATGACTTCCTTTGTTTAGCCTTCTGACATGAGTCACATAGGCCATCAACATTTAACAGGGTCTTTGGGAGTCCTCTTACAAGATCCTTTCTGATCAATTCATTGATGTTGTTCAAGTTCAAATGTGAGAGTTTCTTGTGCCACTTCCAACTCTCTTCATTAGACATTCTTGTAGACAGGCAAACAGCTTTTCCAACAGAGTCTATCAAAAGCTTGATTTCATAAATGTTGTTTTGCCTGTGACCAACTAGAACAACCTTCCCTGTAGATTTGCTGATTACTTCACAGTATTCAGGTTGAAAATCTACATGATATCCCTTGTCACAGATTTGACTCACAGATAGCAGGTCATGCTTGAGTCCTGGGACATGAGCTACATTGTTGATGATGACATTTCCAAGATTGATATTGCCATATCCCAATGTTCTTCCTATATTGCCATCACCATAGGAAACTTTTGGGCCAGCCTTCTCCTCATATTCTGATAGCAGGGCTTTATTTCCAGTCATGTGTCCTGAACATCCACTGTCCACGACTAGGGTTGCCTCCCTGTTACCCTGCAATCACAAACAATTACTGAGGATTAGTTTTAAGGATCCAGACTTGCTTGGATCCTTTGGCATTCTTAACTTTGTTAGCTTTTGCAGCGGAATTAACATTATCAGAGTTTGAGCTAACAGTATCAGTGTTTGCACTTGCAGTATCAACTTTAACCCATTTTAGATTGGGTTTCAGTTCATAATAATTATGATAGATAGCATGATATTTTCTGCAAGTATAGATGGAATGCCAAGTGCTTCCACAGTGTGTGCATAGAGTCTGTGGCTTAGTTCTAGCAGAATCCTTCTTTACCTCAGACTTTTTAGGTAAAGAATTTATATTTTTATTTTTCTTGCAGAAATTTGCAAGATGCTTAGTACTACCACAGTTATGACATGTCTTTCTTGGAGCATAACTAGCAAGCATTGGTTTATTTCCTGAAGTGATGCCTACTTTTCCATTTCTGTTCTTGTTTGACACTTTCTTTTTCTCAACAGATTTTAACTCCTTCAATTTATGTTTGAGTTGTTTATCTGTCATTGAACCAATGTTAACCTGATTAACACTAGTTTTTACTGGTTTACTATTGACAGCTTCTTTTTCATTCTCAGACAAAAATTTACTGGTTCCATGAACAAATTTAGTTCTGACTTTAACTTGATTTTGAAATCTAAGTTCGTCTTCCTCATTATAACCTAGACCAACAGTGTCTGTTTGAAAAATCTGTTGAGTGTCCTTTCCAGAATTAGTCCAAGTCCTAATTTTCTTATTTGCTTCCTCCAACTCAGATTCTAGTTGTTTATATTTCTGAAGCAAAATCTGTTCTTTGCAAACAGCATCATCTCTCTCTTTCTGAACTTGTTGCATGTTTTCAAGTTTCTCTTCAACAAGTTTATTTCTCTCTTTAAGTTCAGAATTTTCAGCTTTTATCCTCTCATTTTCTAAAGTCTGATCCCTATAACTTATATGCAATGACTTAAGAAAGATTCTTAATTGAGCAATGTCATCAATATTATAAGCATAGGTAGTTGGAGGTACCTGATTTTCAGAGGATTCTGATTCAGTAGTAGCCATGAGAGCATAGTTCACTTCTTCATCAGAATCTGAAGTATCTGCCCAATCTCTGCCTTTAGTGTAGAGTACCTTTCCAGTTTTACCCTTCTTGCACTCAGGAGCATAGTGACCCATCTCCTTACACTTGTAGCATTGAATTTCAGACTTATCCTTCTTCCCTTTAGAGTCTCTCTTATCAGACTTCCTGTAGCTTTTCCTGTCTTCATTTGAATCCCTAGAAAACCTTTTTCCTTTCTTGAAATTCTTGAAGCCCATTTTCTTGAAAGTTTTCACCATCAGCACAGCCATTTTTCTCATCTCTTCTTCATCATCCTCAGAGTCAGATGATTCAGAAGAGTTTGAATCATAATCTGAGTTTGGTGAATCACTTTCTGAGTGTATGACCAAAGCTTTTCCCTTCATTTTCCTTCTTGATGCCTCTTTCTTCTGAGGCTTCTCTTCAACATTAAGAGCAACTGACTTTCCTTTTCTACTTAATCTCCTGTTTCTCTGCTCCATTTCCAATTCATAGGTTTTGAGCAGTCCATAAATTTCATCAATCTCTGTTTCAGCAAGATCATAGTTGTCTCTAATAGTGGTTGTTTTCACATCCCACTTTTCAGGTAGAGAAAGAAGAAACTTGAGATTCGAGTCTTCTAGATCATACTCTTTGTTGACCAATGACAGATCATTAATCAGTTTACAGAATCTATCAAATGTTTCTGTCATGGTCTCTTCAGGTTTAGCCTCAAAATGCTCATACTCTTGTGTGAGTATGTTTCTCCTATTCTTCTTAATAGCTGCAGTTCCTTGACACCTTACTTCAAGTGCATCCCATATCTCTTTTGCAGTGGTGCAGTTAATGACTTTGTTAGACATGACATTGTCTAAGGCACTGTGAAGTAAATGCCTAACCTTTGCATCCTTAGCAATTGATGATAGATCTTCAGGAGTCATGTCCTTCTTTTCCTTTGGAACCATTTTTGCTGCTTCACCAGCAACTGCAACAGATAGCTTTGTAGGATTGTGAGGACCTTCATAAATCCTGTCAAGATATTCTGGATCTGTAGCCTCCAGAAACATAGTCATCTTGACCTTCCACGTAGCATACTCTAATGGCCTCAGAATAGGAACCCTGATTGGTTCATAACGACTCACAGTAGTAGGAGCCTTTTCAGAAACAGTAGGTGTTGGTGGAGGAATTTCTGACATGATTATTGTTGTGTTTGGATCTTAACCTGTAATAAAGTAACAGATTGGCTCTGATACCACTTGTTAGGCCGAATACACAAATAATAATCAACTTTGTATGAGAGATTAACAAGTAAAAGCGTTTATGCACTTAAAAAAACTTCTTGTATTTCAAACCCTCTTCGTGATGTAAAATATCACAAAGAGCTGCTAGGTTACAATAATGATAATTCGTTATCGATACCCTTCTAGGGTTAACCTATCTGTATTTATATAACATACAGCTACGATACAATCTCTAATTGATATTCCTAATAATCAGCTATACAATGATATCAATTACAGATTGTCACACGTCTCCTATGTCAACTCGATCTCTTTGATAGCTATCCAATCTTCAAAGATATCGCTTCCATAATTAATCTTTAATCACTGTTGAACAGTAGACACGCTTCCTCCAGACAGAGTTTAACAAACTCTGTCGAGCTTCCAACTGTCAGAGTTTACACAAACTCTGACTGCTTCCAGCTAAACTCTGATAACTCCCTGTAACACTTAAACACTGATCAAAACACATCAATTATATTTAACAGAAGTGATTGTTGTATCTTCAGATTCAGGTGCAGAAAGAACCTTATCTTCAAGTCTTGTAGAAGAAGTTGCCTGTATAGAATGATATTCAAGTAATAATACTTGAGTAGAAGTACAAACATCTTCATCTTTCTGATCTGGAGCTGAAGTATGATCATCCTGTCCTTCACCAGTATTCTGTGTACTAACATCTACAAATCCTGACTCCTCCTTAGATCGATCAGATATTGTTGATGTCTCAATTCTAGCTGATTTTGGAAGTACATACAAAGGAATACTTGGATCATTAGGAATTTCTTCTGGTACTGGCTGAGTAGAAGTTTGTCTTAGCCTTTCACCTCTTCTGTTGATGATTCCTGCAAGCCTTTCTTTCTGTTTCTGATCTTTAACTTTTGGCTTTGTATTATGATGTGCTAAGTCATTCTTCTCATACATCTTGATAAAAGAATAAGTACCAGCATCCATACCAAGATTTTCAGACCAAGATTCGGGAAAAACCTGATCCCAGAAATCAAACGATGGTGGTTTCCTAATTTTCTCTGCCTCACTATGGAGTTGATCATCCATACGCTCATTCTCACTTTGACTATCTAAAATCAACACTCTTTCTACCTCTCCTTTTGCCTGGTCAGGAGCCAGCCTCTCTGTGTGTGGATCTATGTCCATCTTTTCAAGTGTATCACTCAAATTTGGATAAGTGCTCTCATGACCTACAGAAAAATAGGGGTTAGAAGAAGTTTTTATACCTGAACTCACATGTAGAGAGGGTTCCTCATATGGCATGGGGCTTGAGGTTTTCTCCAAGGAGTGAGCTGCTATAGTCTCTGAACCCTTACAAACATCTACTTTCTTTCCAGAAACTACAGGCTCCAGTATACCACTTTTAGGTTTTACACTAGACTCTGATGTTTTCAGTAATACTTCATTAGACACCATAGCTAGTATGTCACCGTCTTTAAGTGTTGGTTACTGAGACACACCCTCAAGGTGGATAGACTCTGAATGAACAATATTGGTTTGATCTTCAGGAAAATCAGTCAAAGTCATTCCTCATATATCATAGGGTTTCTCACTTGCAATTTCAGTCATTACAGAAGACCTTCCAGCATCAGCCATCACAGTTCCTGAGTCATCCAACCTCTGACTAGATGGTTCTTGTATTGCAGTGATCGTGATCTGATCTATCCTACTATTTACCACTGGTGCAATAGTATCTTCTATTGACTGCTTCCCTCTATCAACTACCTCCTCTTGTTCACCTTGAGCTGAAGCATCTTCAACAATGACATCCTTGTCAAATAAATATTGTAACACCCCCAGATCCAGGGTCCGGGATCCGGTCGTTACGGTCTCCATTTCTGTCCACAATACTTGAACTTACTTTAACATAAAATAAATTACATCTTTATGACCCAACACAACAATATAAAACACACCCGTTATAGTCCCAGAGAAGAAATCAGAGTAACCATCAAATTTTATTAATCACATTATGAGTTCTTACAATCCAAAAGAATTACAATGTGAATACATACTCTTTGCCATCCATTTTCATAAGTCATACCAGCCCATATACTTGGTACTGAAAGAATGAATCTATCCTACCAATAGCTTTCTCTTCGGCTCTGGTAGTCTTATCGTCCTCGCCAGTGTCGAGTGCGCCTTGTGCGAGTCATCTGGTCTAGCTGTTGTTGTGATATAATAATAAAGAAAGGGTGATCAATAGCCCACCAACAATAATGTATAACTGAACGATAATATATAACAGTTCAGAAGTTTCTTTCAAACCATATGCCATGCATTTACGGAAATGATGCCAGTATAATATGAACGATGGAGTTACAAGGTAACTCAAAATGCAAATATAGGTGGGAATATATGCTATGTCAAAGATAAGCAAGATATTATCATTTATCATAGAAGAGGAACTTGCAGGAAAATATTGCAATTCCAATTATAAATACTTTCCAATACTGCCAATAATGATAATGTTACAGAAAATAAATGAATTTAAATGATGAACTTTTGTTGGAGTATTCACCGCGCCCACTGTTCCAATCCTTACGATGATCAGTCGCAGATTATACAGCTCAGTTTAGATTTACTACCGGTAGAAGGAAGAGCTGACGGATTTACTTTTCTACCGCCCTGTTCGATCTCCCCGGCCAACGGTTGGGCCAATTGGGATGAACCGACGCTACTCGGCCTCTTACACGACTCCAAGTTCGAAAAGAAGTTCTTGACTCTGAACGTAAAGTTCGTCCCCCTTTCCCCAAGTATGATACTTGTTGATAAGACTCCACAAAGTAGTCGTATCTAGTTGGAAAGGAAAATTCAACAACATATCTCTCAAGCTGCTGCTTGTTAGAGGATACCATCTTGTTTCAATAATCTTACCCCTCGAATGATGAGAAGGTTACTCAAAGATTTAATTTGATAAACAGCAACCAAGTTGCGAGTGAAACGAATAGTTTTACAAGATTTATGACCGGGAAGTCAACAAGATAAATAATATTGCTCAAGTAGGTTCCCCTATAATATGGAAGTTTGAGCGAGCATTTAAATCCTTTTAAGATAGAATTAAATGAAAAATAAAGAGTTGGGAACCTTTCCTTGATAAAATAGTCATAAAAAGACTCCGAAATATTTTACATAATATCTGGAGGTGAAAGATAATCTCCGAATAATATAAATCATTTTAAAAAGAATTTAAAAGAATTAAATAAATATTCCAAGAATATTTATTATCTCAATAATAATTACGGAATATTATCAAATCATAATATTGCTCGTAAGTAATCCTCGAATGAATATATGGAATTATTTACTAAATAAATCCCTCCTTAAATGAATATTCGAAATAATATTCATTAAATAATTAAACTCCAATAAATATTTAAAATAATATTTAATAAATAAGTCAAACCTTAAATGAATATTTGAAAATAATATTCGTTTAATAAATAATCTACTAAATGAATATCCAAATAATATTCATTTAATAATCAAAACTTTAAAGGAATAATCGAAATAATATTCCTTAGGTAAATAGAACTTCCAATGAATATTTTAAAATAATATTCATCAAGTACATAAAACCTTAAATGAATATTCGAAAGTAATATTCATTTAATAAATAACATTCTAATGAATATCAAAATAATATTCATTAAATAATCAACTCTAAATGAATCTTCAAAACTAACATTCATTTAATATCTCTCGACTGAGATAATACTCGAATAACATTCCTCGAAATATTTCCAAGTAATTGATACTTTATGGAAATATAAATAATATTTAATAATAACATTCCTTAAAATAAATAATAATCTGCCGTTGGAATCCCTCCGGGTTTCCACGACTATCTATATCTCAAAATACCGACTCCCGGTCTATATTTAAGAATGAATATCATATGCCCTTCGCTAAGGGTCTTATCAAAACAATCCAGCTTATAACTGATAATTTGTATCTAGTCTATAAGCCAATATCAATTCAGGGAAGAGGTATCATAATATAATTTGACAATAGGCATGCATGCTATGGCATATGTATCAGAAACAACAGATATACATATTTTCACAACAACAGTTCCAAGGTATTGGAAACTTGCCTGGTAATCGGGTGTGGGTAGAGATAGCGTGTCCTGGGTCTGCTCGATGATCTCTAAACAATCAGAACATTCGAGATTAACCACTTAACACCTTTTAAAAGTCTAAGTATAAACTTCACTTAAGTCGAAACACGTTTTCGAATTATCTCGTTATACACCTTTTAGTGTAACTCTTTTTATCACCGATACGATCCGACATTTGTTCATTATTAAGACATGTCATCATACCCACACCTGGTATATACTTAAGTCGTATAAGTTCTAAAGTCGATCGATTATGAACCGAGATTATACCTCGAGTTTTATCGTTCGCTTTCTAAGTTATAACCAAAGTTATACTTTTAAGGGGTTCGTTCGCGTTTAACTTCGATTCAAACATTTTTATAAAATCGGAAAACGATCCGTTTGACATGTGATTTTCTCTCATACCTTCCTTATGACCTCTAGTATTTATTTACCAAGATTTGCCACTGAGTAACATGCTTTACAAGGGTTCAATTGAAGTTACAAACTTTTACTTACGGTTTCGAACCAATTTTAGTAATTTGACCATAACTCCTAAACCATAAGTCGGAATATTTCGATTCTTACACCAAAACGATCTATGGCTCGAGATATACAAGGACATGTCATGTTCATAACCAGTTAAGACAATTAACCCTACTGTGATGCACGAATTCTTTAAGGTTGTCGAAAATCGGGGCATTACGACGGCTATAACTCGAACGATCCAAATTCGTACATGCCTCAAGCACATCATCAAAGCAACTCATGGCTTAACAACATCATTTACTACTGTCAAGAGTCTCTAAGGCCAGTGGTAAGGTCTCATGACCACCACACAACATAAACATAACAAATCAAGTCTTAAACAACTATTAACACAACAATCAAGAACTCATCTTGCAACCCACTTAAGATCTCATCAAAACTTCATAAAACTCAAATTAAGATCTAGGTTTTAGGTGAGATATACCTTCTTTGAAGTATGTGCTAGCCTTACAAAACCTTGTATAGCCCTTAGAACACCTTAAACAAGCTTGGATCATCCAAAGAAACAATAAAACTAAAGTTAGTTCTTAAAAATTACTATCCATCAGTTCAAAGATCTACAAATCCATCAGTTCAAAGATCTGCAAAAACGAGGCCCTTACCATGCTTTCTTCGACGAGCCTCCTAAAGAAGAGTTGTAGAGAATCTAACCAGCTTTCTAACAAGCTAAAGAACACCAAATTTCATTGAGAAACTAAGGAGATATGGCCGTTTGAAAATCAGTCCAGAAACTGTCAAGCATCAGGACAGTTTGCTTCTTCAACTTGGGGAGGTGATTTGACTAGGCTATACTACTTGGATTGCTATGAAATTTGGAACGAATATTTCCCATGGAGTGGAGAGGCTTTGGTTAAAATTTGGTGATTTTATCATGGATATAAATGGAGATATGAATTTTTCTCTCCTTGATGGTCTTGCTGGACAGTTTGGAGAGTTCTTGTGTTTCTAGCTTTTCTCTTGCCCTTATCTCATCCAAGGTGTATTATTGCTATGTCTTTAGATAATATCTTGATAAAGTAGCTTTATTAAAGGTGTGATGTCATGGATGAGGTTTTTGGAGAGACAAGTGTTGATCATTGGATGGTTTACAAGCTAACTAAGGTTGGATTGGTTAAGTACTTGGTTGCTTCACTTGTTTCTAGTTAGTAATGTAACTAGATTGGTTGCTAGATATTTTCATAGGGTTAAATCTCAAAGTGCTCACTGAAGTGGAGGGCTGGTATCAAATTGCTCACCCTAGTTATCGGCATCTCATTTGAATCATTAAAGTCATAATAAATATCAAATGGATACATTTAAAATATACTCAAAAAATAAAAATAATTTTTCAATGATTTTGACACATTTTTCTTGAATGGTTCCATAACCAAATGAAAGGTTAATAATTCTAGTATTTTTGATAATATATTTAGAATTTAAAAAGTTTATTTACTATTTATTTTTAATTAAAAACAAGGAAAATGACAATAAAATTAAAAATAAATTGTAAGTGAATTTTTAGAAATCTAAATATATTATTAGAAATACTAGAATTATTAACCTTTCGTTTGATTATGGAAGCATTCAAGAAAAATATGTAGAAATCAATGAAAAATTATTTTTATTTTTCGAGTATATTTTAAAGGTATCCATTTGATATTTATTATGACTTTAATGATTCAAATGAGATGCCGATAACTAGAGTGAGCAATTTGATACCAGCCCTCCACTTCAATGAGCACTTTGAGATTTAACCCTATTTTCATATGGCAAGTGCATGCATCTTGCTCCCTCTGCTTGTTTCTTTGTCCGTTTATTGCTCAATTCATTGATCGTTCGGAGGAATAACTCATTCGTTTCTAGTTAGGGTTTTACCGGAAACCGTCTTAATATTTATACTATCATCCTCCATTCTCTTTAATAATTCTTGAACCTATTTTCCTTAAATCCCTTCAATAACTCCTTAAGTCTTTCATTGTCCAGGGAAATCTCGGGGAAAATAAAAGTGCTGTTTTTCAGAATCCGACAGCCTTTACATACACTCTTTTTCCCCCTGGATCACTAATACGAACTCAGAATTTCGTTTCAGGTACTTCTATATAGCATCGTCTAATAATATTCCTACGTCCACCAAAATCAATATTCACCACTTATTCTTTACTTATTCTTTTAGGGTTATACAATTGTCCCTGATCTCTTTCGATCGTTCCATAACCTTTTTACGGACCCACTGGACTAATAACAGATATCGATTTGGATGACATAAGAATAATCTTCTCTTTTAGAATTATCAAATCTCAACTCCCTAGGAGATAGATAATTCTTATCTAAAATGTCAACCAAAAGTATTCTTCATGGCATATAAACATTTGAATCCAAATCTATTCCTTTCATTCATTATCTCAATCGTTACATGGTAGTAGTAATCACTATTCACCATTACCTCAGTACAAAATTAAAAGTTTTAATTATATCCAAAATTTGGGGTTCTTACAGTCTCCCCTCCTTAAAAGGATTCCGTCCCGGAATCAGGAAGTAAGCAAAGAGTTGTTTGTCTGTCGTTCACTTTTTAGCTTCCCGGTCAATTCTTAGTTGTTCTACCCTTTCTCGGCACATCTTCTACTGCTACAATCCATACTTTATCCTTTTTCCATCAACTTTGCTACTTTTCGTACAACACACTATCCGGGTTATGCTCTTACTCAGTCTTATCCTTATTGATACCTGCAGTAACATTGGTATCACTATCACACTGCGAATTCGGAGGTAACCTCGCTCACACTGTGCATTTTCTGATCGCTTTAATCTTCGCAATCTTGATCAATATAGAGAAGTGGAAAGATTTATTGAGAGATCACTATGATCAATGAACATTTGTTATATTGCATAGTTAGTACAGAAGGGGGCCAGCCTTTAGTACTTGACAAGCAATTAAACAAGTTATGGTATTCCACTTAGACTTCTATCACATAGAAAGATAGTCACGTAGCAGTACCTCCCCTCCTTAAAGGGTTGTTCTTCTCAATTCATAAAGAAGATGAATAAGAGAGAAGAAAAGAAAAGAGTTCTAAAGGATTATAGAAAGCTTTCATGATTGTAAAATATCATACTCCGAATTTACCTCTGAACTATAGAGGTTCATTAGAGAAGAAAATAATCGTATTCGTATCAAGTACTACTTTATCGTAATCTCACGTGTTAACATATCCTTACTTCTCCGTCCATCATTCTATAAACCTATACTCTTGTTCTATCTTAGCAACACTCACTTTTAGAAATCCTTCATCCTCTCAGGTCAAATCTTAGTTTCTCGCTTGACATCATTGTTAATGTAACACCCCCAGATCCGGGGTCCGGGATCCGGTGGTTACGGTTTGCAATTCTGTCCACAACAATTGAACTTTCCTTAACATAAAATAAATTACATCTCTATGACCCAACACAACAATATAAAACACACCCGTTATAGTCCCAGAGATGAAATCAGAGTAACAATCAAATTTTTATTAATCACATTATGAGTTCTTACAATCCAAAAGAATTTCAATATAAATACATACTCTTTGGCATCCATTTACATAAGTCATACTAGACCATATACTTGGAACTGAAAGAATAAATCTATCATACCAATAGCTTCTTCTTTAGCTCTGGTAGTCTCATCGTCCTCGCCTGCGTCGAGTGCGCCTTGTGCGAGTCATCTGGTCTAGCTGTTGTTGTGATATAATAATAAAGCAAGGGTGAGCAATAGCCCACCAACAATAATATATAACTGAACGATAATATATAACAGTTCAAAAGTATCTTTCAAACCATATGCCATGCATTTACGGAAATGATGCCAGTATAATATGAACGATGAAGTTACAAGGTAACTTAAAGTATTTGTTTTTAGAAATATCTGCTACATCAAAAGTAAGCGAGATATTCTCATTGTCATTAAAAAGAGGAACTTGCATGAAAAGATTGTAATTCCAGTTATGAACACTTTTCCAGCTCTGCCAACAGTAATCATGTTGCAGGAAATAAATAAGTTTGGATGATGAACCAATGATGGAGTATTCACCGCGCCCGCTGTTCCAATCTTGATGATCAGTCGAGATCGTACAGCTCAAATTAGATTTACTACCGGTAGAAGGAAGAACTGACGGCTTTACTTGTCTACCGCCTTACTAGCTCTCCCCGGCCAACGGTTGGGCCAAAGGGGATGGACCGGTGCTACTCGGCCTCTTACACGACTCCTAGTTCAAATATAATTCATGATTCTGAATGTAACATTCGTCCCCCTTTCCCCAAGTATAATACTTGTTGATAAGACTCCACAAAGTAGTCATATCTAGTTGGAAAGGAAAATTTCACCAATAACTTCCAAGCTATTGCTTGGTAACGAATATCAACTTGTTCCAACAATCTTACCCCTCGAAAGATGAGAAGGTACACAACGACTTAATAAGTCAATAGCACCCGAGTTGCGAGTGAATAGAATACTTTATTGATCGGGAAGTCGACCAGATAAATAACATTTTTCCAAGTAAGGTTCCCTTATTATTAGGGAGATAGACTCAAAGAAGAATGATGTCTGAGAACCTTTCTTGATATAAGATTAATAATAATATGACTCCGAAATATTTTCCGTAATAATCGAAGAAGATAAACCTTATCGAGGTTATTCTAAGTATGGAATAAATATTCAGAGAATATTTATTGAATTAAAATATTTTATAGAATATTTAGGAATATGAAAGAATATCTTTAATCAGAGTATTTCTCAAATAATCCTTGAAGAAATATCGAGAGAATATTTATTGCATAATTAAATATTCAAATGAATATTCAAAATAATATTCATTAATTAATAAGACCTGAAAGGAATATTTAAAATATTTAAAATAATATTCTATGATTAAATAGAACCCTGGATGAATATTCAAAATAATATTCATAATTAATTGGGAATTTAAATGAATATTGAAAATGTAATATTCATTTAATGAATAATATTCTAAATGAATATCAAGTAATATTCATTTAGTAATCCAAGCTTTAAAGGAATATTCGAGATAAGACTCGATAAATAAATCAAGCTTCAGATGAACATTAAAATAATATTCATCAGATAATTACTATCTTAAATGAATATTCAAAAGTAATATTCATTTAATGAATAATATTCTAAATGAATATCCAAATAATATTCATTTAGTAGTCCAACCTTTAGAAGAATATTCAAAATAATAATCGATAATCAATTCGACTCTGAATGAATATTGAAAAATATTATTCGTCGAATGGTTACGTTCAAATAATTATTTGAAGTAAGGATCGTTAAATAAATAATCTCGAACGAATATTCAAATAATATTCGTCGCCCGAATAAGGGAAAATATTTACTTAAATATTTTCCTTCGAGGTAACCTTGATATATCAAGAAATATTGACTCCCGGTCTATATTTGATGAATAAGATATATACACCCTTCTCTGAGGGTCTTACAATAACCGGCTTATAATTGATACGTTAGCTGTCTAATTTATAAGCCAATAAACAATCAGGGAACAAGCATAATGATATAACTTGAAAGTAGGCATGCATGCTATGGCATATGTACAACAGAAAACATATATATATATATACATATATATATATATATATATATATATATATATATATATATATATATATGTTCAATCACAACAACAGCCTAAAAGAAGGGAATTGAAACTTGCCTGGTAGTCGAGTACGGTACGGGGTAGTGGTAGCGGGTCCCGGGTCAGCTTGGTGATCTATAAATAGCCAAGGCATTCGGGATTAATCACTTAACATCTTAAAAGTTAAGTTATACTTAGATCGAAACACGTTCTCGAGTTATCTCGTTATACCCCTTTTAGTGGATTCCTTTTATCATCGATCCGACCCGACATTCGTTCGTTAATACGACATGTCATTGTACTTACACTTGGGACATACTTAAGTCATACAAGTTCTAAAGTCGATCGTTACGAATCAATATTATACTCCGAGTTTTATCGCCCGTTTTCTAAGTGTTTTACCGAAGTTATAATCAAGCGGGTTTTTAGGGGTTCGTTCGCGTTTAATTTTGATTCGAACATTTTTATAAAATCGGAAAACGATCCGTTTCACATGAGGTTTTCTCTCACACCTTCCTTTTTACCTCTAGTATTTAATTACCAAGATTCGCCACTGACTTATGTATTTTAAGAGGGTTCAATTCTAATAACGATCTCGTACTTACGGTTTCGAACGACTTTTAGTGAATCGGCCGTAATTCCTAAACCGTAAGTCCATTTCACATGATCTTTATATCAAAACGAAGCTTATAACATGATCTATCTTGACATGGCAGAACATGAAACTGGACAGTGACTTATGGCTACTGTCAAACATGATTTCTTAAGGTTAACAAAAATCGGGCATTACGACGGCTATAAATCGGGCATTACTATAAATCGGACGTTCCATAAATCGTGATCAACAACCCAAGCCACACCGGGCATACCAAACATCTTACATTCATAATACTAATCTCATAAGTCCAGGAACATCATATTATATCATCATATTCATCACATCTCTTAAATCAAACAAACTAACTACATAATCATGTAAACATGCTTATAACAACATTATCACCAAAACTTATCCAAAACTCCATTAAAACTCAAATCAAAGACTAGGGTTATTGAAGTTTATGCCTTCCTTGGAGTAGATAAAGACCTTGCTAAGCCTTTTATAGTCCATTAACATCCTTAACCAAGCTTGGATCATCCAAAAATCAAGAAAACCAAGAATTTTGTTCTTGAGGTTACTATTCATCCTCCACTTTCTTGATTTTTTTGAAAATGGAAACAAAGGAGTTTGAAGCTAAGATTTTGAGGAGGTTACTTTCTTGAAATATAGGACTCACCCTAAAAATTACAAGATCAAACAATGGTTGGAAGTGGGATTTTGGTTTTTGAATTAGGCATAAAGCCGAATGGAAAAGGAATGGAGAGAATGACTTGGTTGCTTGCTTCTCTTGCTTGGTTTCTCTTGCACAAATGAATTATTGATATGTTAAGATAATATCTTGGTCATAAAGTAGCTTTAATAAAGGTATGAGGTCATGGATGATGCAAGAACCAAGTGGCCAAGTGGTGTGTCATGTACTAATCTTGTATCCTTGGTTTGATTCTTAGTGTGCTAGTTACTCTTGCAATTAACTTAGTTACTTGATCTCATCCACTTGCACATACTTGCATCTTGGTTCTCGGCTCGTTTCTTTGTCCGTTTATTGCTCAATTCATTGATCGTTCGGACGAATAACTCAATCGTTTCTAGTTAGGGTTTTACCGAAAACCGTAATTATATTTACACCATCATTTTCAATTCTCTTTAATAATTCTTGAACCTATATTCCTTAAATCCCTTCAATAATTCTTTAAGTCTTTCAGTGTCCAGGGAAATCTCGGAGAAAATAAAAGTGCTATTTTTCAGAATCCGACAGCTTTTACATACACTCTTTTTCTCCCTAGATCACTAATACGAACTCAGAATTTCGTTCCGGATACTTATATATCGCGTCGTCTAATAATATTCCTATGTCCACCCAAAATCACTATTCATCCCTTTTTCTTTACTTATCCTCTTAGGCTTGTACAATTGTCCCTGATCTCTTTCGATCGTTCCTTAACCTTTTTTTTACGGACCTACTGGACCAATAACAGATGTCGATTTGGATGACATAAGAATAATCTTCTGCTTGGAATTTCCATATCTTATTCCCCTAGGAGATAGATTATTCTTACCTAAGTTGTCAACCATTAGCATTCTTCATGACATATAAGTATTTGAATCCATATCCATTCCATTCATTCATTAGAGCTGGTGACCTTGTTGTCGGAATCATTGTTCCTCATTTTATCAGTACTTAATAAAAAGTTTTAATTATATCCAAAATTTGGGGTTCTTACAGTCTCCCCTCCTTAAAAGGATTCCGTCCCGGAATCAGGTAGGAAGCAAAGAGTCGTTTGCCTGTCGTTCACTATTTAGCTTCCCGGTCAATTCTTAGTCGTTCTACCCTTCCTCAGCATATCTTCTAGTGCTACTATCCATACTGTATCCTTTTTCCATCAACGTTGCTACTTTTTGTACAACTCACTATCCGGGTTATACTCTTACTCAGTCTTATCCTTATTGATACCTGCAGTAACATTGGTATCACTATCACCCTACGAATTCGGAGGTAACCTCCCTCGTACTGTGCATTTCCTGATCGCTTTAATCTTCGCAATCTCGATCAATATAGAGAAGTGGAAAGATTTATTGAGAGATTACTATGATCAATTGAACATTTGTTATATTGCATAGTTAGTACAGAAGGGGGCCAGCCTTTAGTACTTGATAAGCAATTAAACAAATTATGGTATTCCACTTAGACTTCTATCACATAGACAGATAGTCACGTAGCAGTACCTCCCCTCCTAAAAGGGTTGTTCTTCTCAATTCATAAAGAAGATGAATAAGAGAAAAGAAGAGAAAAGAGTTCTAAAGGATTATAGAAAGCTTTCATGATTGTAGAATATCATACTCAGAATTTACCTCTGAACTATAGAGGTTTATCAAAGAAGAAATTAATCATAATTATATCCAATACTATTTGATCGCAATCTCACGTGTCAACATATCTTGCTGCTTTGTCCATTATTCTATGGACAAATACTCTTGTTCAATCTTAGCGATACTCACATTCGGGAAATCCTTCAACCTTTCAGGTTAAATCTTAGATTTCTCACTTGACATCATTATTACTGACATCCCATATCATGTTACTAGCTTTTTCATAACTATAATATTGACACTATCAGGTTGTCATCCTGAGAATTCATTAGAAAACCCATTCATAACATTCCTTGCTTCTCATTCCATAGTTGCTTTCCCAGCCTTTTCTTTATCAATCACATCCTTCTTATTATATGATTCTTACTCATTTCTATTATTTACTTTCACCTTCACCTCTTTATTGAGACACCTTTTTGCACTTGGTACCTCCTTATCGGTATTCCGTCACATTTATTCTATAATCATCACGTTATTCCAATTTAAACTTTCCGAAATGAATCTGGCCCGATCCCTTTAACTTAGATTCATATAATCTACTTCTGCCAACCTTGTTTCTCATCACTTGTTCTTTTCTATCCGTGGTTTTCCACAGGTTGTCTTTCGTAAGTCAGACCAGGTCGTATATCTACCGGCTCATGCTCTTATCATCTATCGAGCATCTGTATTTTACTGGCGTAGCCTGGCCACATGAAAACCCGTTATGACCGTGCTATAAGTTTTGGGGGTAAGGCTGGCTCGAATACCGCCGTCCGAACACTTTTAAACTCTCAGGTGGCCCAATAAGTCTCGGGCTCAACCGCCCTTCCCTCCAAGTCTCATTAATTCTTTCCATGGGAATATCTTTAACATCATGAATCATCAACCTCATATTCTCTATCTTGTTTGCGCAGAAGTACACTAACACAAACTTGTTTGTCATTCATCAACATGCCATTTAGTTAATCAATGGCAGCACTTTCTTTATCTTTACATTGTCATCTACTTTCTTAGAAGAATCACCATCGCTTGTTGTTTACGTAGTGCATTAATAGCTAATCCTACGGGTTTCAAATCCTTTAGGGAGACAAAGTAATCACTATTCCTTATCCATAAGGAACACTTCCTGAACTTGATGTAGATATTACATGAAGTAGATAAAATTGCAGAAGAGTTTCAAGCATCGCAGCTATGTCAGGTTGATGAAACTATCACTCATGCAGCTTCCATAAAAGACTGGAAACTTAACGGTTTACTTCGTTAATTTTGTATCATGGTCCTGGTCTGCCTCAAAACGGGACCTTCTAAGGTACGTAATATGCTTAAGACTCCATCAGGAATCGAATCTTTACTTAAACTATTATTACCTTCGATTCTTGCACAATCATCAAGAGGAATGTAACTTCCTCCACTCCAATATGACCTTCAAGGTCTTTCCAAATATCATTTTGTTTCTTCGGTATGAACATTTGTAATTATTCCTTTATACTTAGACGGTCGGCCACCCCATTGGCCTTTTCTGATAATAATAATTTCTTGTAATCAATGTTCTCTGGATACGTTCCAACTCAAATTTTTTTCTATCTCATTCCCATCACTGTTGGGTTAAAGCATTCTCCTTTAAGCTCTGCTGAAGGAGAAAATATAACTATCAGTCTTTTTCCATAAGTCATTGCTTCCACCTACCCATGGGAACTTTATCACGTTTATTCCCAATTCTACTTAGGATACTTCTTTTCTTAGTTCTTTCCTTATCTTAGGATAATCTCAACCTTTATAGGTTCAATCCATACTTCCTCAGGGTTTCATACATGCCTCATCTGGCATTATTGTTACTATGTCATACATTCCTTACCAAACTTCCATTTTGAAGTTCGAAATATTACCTTTTTCCTCGTAAGGTTTCTTAGGTCATCCTCATCATTCCTCCTGTATTTTCTAGGTACAGGGTATAACAAAACGTCATTGATCAATACTCTAATAATTCTGTCTATGTTCTTTCCAGAACTCTTTTTAATAATCCTTACAGGTCATTGTTGCCTTAGCAAATCCAACTCATATCATTTGAATTCACAATGTCTTTATTAGGGTTAATGCCATCCCTTGTGCATTCCCCAGGGTTTGTCTTATTTTATGAATATCCTATCCTTAATTCAACTGCCAAGGAATTCTTGCATCTTATAATTGGCAATCAGATCATGTATCCTTAATAAGGGTCTCTTTTCAATCATTCTCATTTGATAATCGATCGGTGGCTTAATGCCACCCTCTTCTTTCAGATAGTTGTCAGCCTATTTAGCCTTCCAAAAGGCAACGTATGCCTATCTGCTCTCTTACAGAACTTGGTAATGGTAGCAAGGATGTTTTGGAAGATATTGGTCGAGTTCAACGTGAATCTCTTAGTACTTATCGTTCTTCTCAAATGTACTTGCCTTAGACAAAATTTCTATAGCATACTGATCCATCTCTGACCATTTCCATACTCTCTTCATAAACCTTCGTTGTTTACTTTCCTTAGTCATAATATATTTATGGTATTTATAATACCCTAACATCAAACATCTCAAGTCACTATACTTCTATTTTTACTCGTAATCTTGGACAATCATATATACATGAATCACTTTAGTACGGGTGACCCTATACAAAAAACAAATCTAGCAAATTCCCAATCAAAACATGGGTTGCAAAGGGTTCAGTAGAAGATTTCTACGATCTCATTAATGTTTCCTTTATATCAGAAGCCCTTGCAGTCGGTGCTTTCTTAGAAGCAACCCTGCTTTGTCCTTTCATTGCTGGTCTAGTCACTTGATAAGCCTTTGTGACTTGGCCTCAACTGGCCACACTAATAAAAAAATATATATATGATTTTAGGGGTTGGCTAATAGCATTACTTTTCTAGCAATTGCCGGCATAGTGCCTTCTCCTTTGATACCTTTCTACCTTTCCAAAACTTTACTTCATATAAGTCTTAATCGGCTACTCAGCGCCGTCTTCGGTCACCTTTCCTCTATTTTTATCTTTTCAACTATTCTTATCAATCCCGCGTGCCACGCAAGCTTACCATTCCTGGCATAACAGCCTTTTCACTTAAGTCAATCCCGGAGTTTCTCAGTCCGGCTGGATTCTTACTTACATTTCCTGTTTCCGTCCAATCTTACTTAATCATTTTATCTCTACCATCGATTGTAATACTCAGGGTCCGTCTATTAACCCATATGACAGCAACCTTACCCAATCCACAGGGTTCGCTCCAGTTTCCATTCTCTTCAATGATGTTCTCTGATAATCAGAAAGATAAGGTTTGCCAAAATTTGCCGAATTCCTTTCCAGAATCAGGGAAATTTTGGTCAATCTATCCACCTACTGGTAACATTAAGGAGACCAGTTTCGAAACCTGAAGAATGGTTCTATGATCCTCCAAGCAGGTAGAACCATAAACAGTCCTAATTTACGAAATAATAGTCATCAGATTGGAGGTTTAACCACTGGAGAGGAATCAATTATATATATCCCATAGAAGGGATATCAAAAGTTTTAAACTGAAACATGCCACCTCTTCCTGATACATATACATCTTAATTGTCGATAATATCAAATGTCGGTCTTCCTAACCACAGGTTTCAGAAGGAACACTACCGTCGGAGTTAGTCGTTTCATAAAAATTGGCACTACTAGGGCCATCCTAGTCTGGTGTACCATGCTGTTTGAATGCATCCGCAATTACTCTGCCGTACTGCATAAGCACACCACCTAAACCTGTATGAGATGCATCATATTGTATCATAAAGTCTTCCTTCTCCCGCTAGGCAACACCAACGCCGGGTCGTTACCAATTTCATCTTAAAACATTCTCTATTACCTCTTAACCACTAATCGCATTACTTGATCCATTTGCAATTCAGTGTCAGAATGAACTTAAGGTAACTACTATAATCCATTCGGGGAAAAGAAAGAATTTAATATTCTTCTGAATCACATGCATCTAACGTTCCTGATTCACCATTTTACTGAGTTAAAATAAACTTATACTTAGTACCTGATAGTAGTCATATTACGAGTTCTTCATAGACCCACTGGTCTTTTCCTCTGGTAGTTTCTGAGATCATCGTCTCGCTTACTACTTTATATAACTTTATCCAATCAGGCCATCACTTTCCACTATCTTTACTTTCGAAGCTGGTCACAATATGGACATTTCGCTGAATAAAACCACCTCAACAATCTCAATTTGGTTTCATAAAATATAACCCATGAAATCCGCCTTCTCATGGCGAATTACCATTGACAATATTCACACTAATCCATTTATCCGATAATATGGCACTTGTTGCCTCTATCTCAACTGCTCCTGGGTGCTCCCCGTCCTACATCGACGTCTTTGATAATCATGCATCATTCTAACTCCTTTCTCATTAATCTGAAAGTCTCTAAGGATCTTTATCTATCCCCATATAAGACCTCAAGTAATCCTTCCAATCTGTCTTAATTGCCGGTACTACCTCTCATAGTCCGGCTATAAATCCAACATAAAATTTCAATTCTCTTAATAATATCTCAGTTCTTTGTTCTCAATTCTTTGAGCACTATAATCTTAACTCTCGCTATCCCTCTGGCTGCAGCCCTCATTTCCTTGGAGTAAACTCCTCATCCTCAATAGGATTCTCCTCTGCTGGAACCTCTTCCGAGTCCTCAATAGGGTACTCTATCGAATTCACAATTCGATCGTCAGCATCTAATACAACATCATCATGCTGCCGCTCGTACGCCTCAAGGTCTGTCGCCTTACTAGTCGATACGGGAACGAGCTAAGTTACTATCATGATACCTAAGAGTTCCCATAAGGGTTTTATATGTCAGCACTACATTAAGTAGTCCGACTATGAACTTGGCAAGAGTTCTTATTATCTTAATAAGTTTATGGTTTTAACGTCGCCTCATCTCTGGGATTTATAACGTAACGCTCTGATACCACTTCTGTAACACCCCCTGATCCGGGGTCCGGGATCCGGTGGTTACGGTTTCCAATTCTGTCCACAACAATTGAACTTTCCTTAACATAAAATAAATTACATCTCTATGACCCAACACAACAATATAAAACACACCCGTTATAGTCCCAGAGATGAAATCAGAGTAACAATCAAATTTTTATTAATCACATTATAAGTTCTTACAATCCAAAAGAATTTCAATATAAATACATACTCTTTTCCATCCATTTACATAAGTCATACTAGACCATATACTTGGAACTGAAAGAATAAATCTATCATACCAATAGCTTCTTCTTTAGCTCTGGTAGTCTCATCGTCCTCGCCTGCGTCGAGTGCGCCTTGTGCGAGTCATCTGGTCTAGCTGTTGTTGTGATATAATAATAAAGCAAGGGTGAGCAATAGCCCACCAACAATAATATATAACTGAACGATAATATATAACAGTTCAAAAGTATCTTTCAAACCATATGCCATGCATTTACGGAAATGATGCCAGTATAATATGAACGATGAAGTTACAAGGTAACTTAAAGTATTTGTTTTTAGAAATATCTGCTACATCAAAAGTAAGCGAGATATTCTCATTGTCATTAAAAAGAGGAACTTGCATGAAAAGATTGTAATTCCAGTTATGAACACTTTTCCAGCTCTGCCAACAGTAATCATGTTGTAGGAAATAAATAAGTTTGGATGATGAACCAATGATGGAGTATTCACCGCGCCCGCTGTTCCAATCTTGATGATCAGTCGAGATCGTACAGCTCAAATTAGATTTACTACCGGTAGAAGGAAGAACTGACGGCTTTACTTGTCTACCGCCTTACTAGCTCTCCCCGGCCAACGGTTGGGCCAAAGGGGATGGACCGGCGCTACTCGGCCTCTTACACGACTCCTAGTTCAAATATAATTCATGATTCTGAATGTAACGTTCGTCCCCCTTTCCCCAACTATAATACTTGTTGATAAGACTCCACAAAGTAGTCGTATCTAGTTGGAAAGGAAAATTTCACCAATAACTTCCAAGCTATTGCTTGGTAACGAATATCAACTTGTTCCAACAATCTTATCCCTCGAAAGATGAGAAGGTACACAACGACTTAATAAGTCAATAGCACCCGAGTTGCGAGTGAAGAGAATACTTTATTGACCGGGAAGTCGACCAGATAAATAACATTTTTCCAAGTAAGGTTCCCTTATTATTAGGGAGATAGACTCAAAGAAGAATGATGTCTGAGAACCTTTCTTGATATAAGATTAATAATAATATGACTCTGAAATATTTTCCGTAATAATCGAAGAAGATAAACCTTATCGAGGTTATTCTAAGTATGGAATAAATATTCAGAGAATATTTATTGAATTAAAATATTTTATAGAATATTTAGGAATATGAAAAAATATCTTTAATCAGAGTATTTCTCAAATAATCCTTGAAGAAATATCGAGAGAATATTTATTGCATAATTAAATATTCAAATGAATATTCAAAATAATATTCATTAATTAATAAGACCTGAAAGGAATATTTAAAATAATATTCGATGATTAAATAGAACCCTGGATGAATATTCAAAATAATATTCATAATTAATTATGAATTTAAATGAATATTGAAAAAGTAATATTCATTTAATGAATAATATTCTAAATGAATATCAAGTAATATTCATTTAGTAATCCAAGCTTTAAAGGAATATTCGAGATAAGACTCGATAAATAAATCAAACTTCAGATGAACATTAAAATAATATTCATCAGGTAATTACTATCTTAAATGAATATTCAAAAGTAATATTCATTTAATGAATAATATTCTAAATGAATATCCAAATAATATTCATTTAGTAGTCCAACCTTTAAAAGAATATACAAAATAATAATCGATAATCAATTCGACTCTGAATGAATATTGAAAAATATTATTCGTCGAATGGTTACGTTCAAATAATTATTTGAAGTAAGGATCGTTAAATAAATAATCTCGAACGAATATTCAAATAATATTCGTCGCCCGAATAAGGGAAAATATTTACTTAAATATTTTCCTTCGAGGTAACCTTGATATATCAAGAAATATTGACTCCCGGTCTATATTTGATGAATAAGATATATACACCCTTCTCTGAGGGTCTTACAATAACCGGCTTATAATTGATACGTTAGCTGTCTAATTTATAAG
Organism: Saposhnikovia divaricata; assembly: GCA_036435485.1. Taxonomy (NCBI): domain Eukaryota; kingdom Viridiplantae; phylum Streptophyta; class Magnoliopsida; order Apiales; family Apiaceae; genus Saposhnikovia; species Saposhnikovia divaricata. The sequence continues at coordinate 126,018,753 of CM071598.1, forward strand.
CCAATAAACAATCAGGGAACAAGCATAATGATATAACTTGAAAGTAGGCATGCATGCTATGGCATATGTACAACAGAAAACATATATATATATATATATATATATATATATATATATATATGTTCAATCACAACAACAGCCTAAAAGAAGGGAATTGAAACTTGCCTGGTAGTCGAGTACGGTACGGGGTAGTGGTAGCGGGTCCCGGGTCAGCTTGGTGATCTATAAATAGCCAAGGCATTCGGGATTAATCACTTAACATCTTAAAAGTTAAGTTATACTTAGATCGAAACACGTTCTCGAGTTATCTCGTTATACCCCTTTTAGTGGATTCCTTTTTATCATCGATCCGACCCGACATTCGTTCGTTAATACGACATGTCATTGTACTTACACTTGGGACATACTTAAGTCATACAAGTTCTAAAGCCGATCGTTACGAATCAATATTATACTCCGAGTTTTATCGCCCGTTTTCTAAGTGTTTTACCGAAGTTATAATCAAGCGGGTTTTTAGGGGTTCGTTCGCGTTTAACTTTGATTCGAACATTTTTATAAAATCGGAAAACGATCCGTTTCACATGAGGTTTTCTCTCACACCTTCCTTTTTACCTCTAGTATTTAATTACCAAGATTCGCCACTGACTTACGTATTTTAAGAGGTTTCAATTTTAATAACGAACTCGTAATTACGGTTTCGAACGACTTTTAGTGAATCGGCCGTAATTCCTAAACCGTAAGTCCGTTTCACATGATCTTTATATCAAAACGAAGCTTACAACATGATATATCTTGACATGGTAGAAAATGAAACTGGACAGTGACTTATGGCTACTGTCAAACATGATTTCTTAAGGTTAACAAAAATCGGGCATTACGACGGCTATAAATCGGACGTTCCATAAATCGTGATCAACAACCCATGCCACACCGGGCATACCAAACATCTTACATTCATAATACTAATCTCATAAGTCCAGGAACATCATATTATATCATCATATTCATCACATCTCTTAAATCAAACAAACTAACTACATAATCATGTAAACATGCTTATAACAACATTATCACAAAAACTTATCCAAAATTCCATTAAAACTCAAATCAAAGACTAGGGTTATTGAAGTTTATACCTTCCTTGGAGTAGATAAAGACCTTGCTAAGCCTTGTATAGTCCATTAACATCTTTAACCAAGCTTGGATCATCCAAAAATCAAGAAAACCAAGAATTTTGTTCTTGAGGTTACTATTCATCCTCCACTTTCTTGATTTTTTTGAAAATGGAAACAAAGGAGTTTGAAGCTAAGATTTTGAGGAGGTTACTTTCTTGAAATATAGGACTCACCCTAAAAATTACAAGATCAAACAATGGTTGGAAGTGGGATTTTGGTTTTTGAATTAGGCATAAAGCCGAATGGAAAAGGAATGGAGAGAATGACTTGGTTGCTTGCTTCTCTTGCTTGGTTTCTCTTGCACAAATGAATTATTGATATGTTAAGATAATATCTTGGTCATAAAGTAGCTTTAATAAAGGTATGAGGTCATGGATGATGCAAGAACCAAGTGGCCAAGTGGTGTGTCATGTACTAATATCTTGTATCCTTGGTTTGATTCCTAGTGTGCTAGTTACTCTTGCAATTAACTTAGTTACTTGATCTCATCCACTTGCACATACTTGCATCTTGGTTCTCGGCTCGTTTCTTTGTCCGTTTATTGCTCAATTCATTGATCGTTCGGACGAATAACTCAATCGTTTCTAGTTAGGGTTTTACCGAAAACCGTAATTATATTTACACCATCATTTTCAATTCTCTTTAATAATTCTTGAACCTATATTCCTTAAATCCCTTCAATAATTCTTTAAGTCTTTCAGTGTCCAGAGAAATCTCGGAGAAAATAAAAGTGCTATTTTTCAGAATCCGACAGCTTTTACATACACTCTTTTTCTCCCTGGATCACTTATACGAACTCAGAATTTCGTTCCGGATACTTATATATCGCGTCGTCTAATAATATTCCTATGTCCACCCAAAATCACTATTCATCCATTTTTCTTTTCTTATCCTCTTAGGCTTGTACAATTGTCCCTGATCTCTTTCGATCGTTCCTTAACCTTTTTTTTACTGACCCACTGGACCAATAACAGATGTCGATTTGGATGACATAAGAATAATCTTCTGCTTGGAATTTCCATATTTTATTCCCCTAAGAGATAGATTATTCTTACCTAAGTTGTCAACCATTAGCATTCTTCATGACATATAAGTATTTGAATCCATATCCATTCCATTCATTCATTAGAGCTGGTGACCTTGTTGTCGGAATCATTGTTCCTCATTTTATCAGTACTTAATAAAAAGTTTTAATTATATCCAAAATTTGGGGTTCTTACAGTTACTGACATTCCATGTCACGCTACTAGCTTTTTCATATATATAATACTAACACTATCAGGTTGTCATCTCGAGAATTCATTAGAAAGCCCATTCATTAATCCATTCATAACATTCATTGCTTCACATTCCATAGTTGCTTTCCCAGTCTTTTCTTTATCAATCACATCCTTCTTATTATCTGATTCGTATTCACTTCTGTTATTTACCTCCACCGTCATCTCTTTATTGAGACATCTTTTGCACTTGGTACCTCCTTATTGGTATCCCGTCACATCTACTCTATAATCATCACATTATTCCAATTTAACCCTTCGAAAAGAATCTTGCCGATTCCTTCAACTTATATCCAATATAATCTACTTCTGCCAAACTTGTTTCTCATCACTTTTTCTTTTCTATCCGTGATTTTCCACAGGTTGTTCTTCGTAAGTCAGACCAGGTCGTATATCTACCTGCTCGTACTCTTATCATCTGTCGAGCATCTACGTTTTACTGGCGTAGCCTTGCCACATGAAACACGTTACGATCATGCTATAAGTTTTGGGGGTAGAGCTGGCTCGAATGTCACCTTCCGAACACTTTTAAACTCTCAGGTGGCCCAATAAGTCTCGGGCTCAACTGCCCTTCTCACCAAGTCTCATTAATTCTTTCTACGGGAATACATTTAGCATCATGAATCATCAACCTCATACTCTCTATCGTGTTTGCGCAGAAATACACTAACACAAACTTGCTTGTCATTCATCAACATGCCATTTAGTTTATCAATAGCAGCACTTTCTTTATTTTTACGTTGTCATCTACTTTCTTAGAAGAATCACCATCGCTTGTTGTTTACGTAGTGCGTTAATAGCTAACCCTACGGGTTTCAAGTCCTTTAGGGAGACAAAGTAATCACTATTCCTTATCCATAAGGAACACTTCCTAAACTTGATGTAGATATTACATGAAGTAGATAAAATTGCAGCTAGGTCCGGTTGATGAAACTATCACTTATTCATCTTCCATAAAAGACTGGAAACTTAATGGTTTACTTCGTCAATTTTGTATCATGGTCCTGGTTTGCCTTCAAAACGGGACCTTCTAAGGTATGTAGTTTGCTTAAGACGATATCGGGAATCGAATCTTTACTTAAACTATTATTACCGTCGATTCTTCCACAGTCATCAGAAGGAATGTAAATTCCTCTACTTCGGTATGACCTTCCAGGTCCTTCCAAATATCATTCTGTTCCCTCGGTATGCACATTTGCAATTATTCCTCTATACTTAGAGTGTCGGCCACGTCATTGGCCTTTACTAATGATAATGATTTCTTGTAATCCATGTTCTATGGATATATTCTAACTCAAATTTTTCTACCTCATTCCCATCACTGTTGGGTTAAAGCATTCTCCCTTAAGCTCTGTAAAAGGAGAAAAATATAACTATCAGTCTTTTTTCCATAAGTCATTGCTTCCACCTTCTCGTGGGAACTTTATCAAAGTTACTCTCAATCATACCTAGGATATTTGTTCTCTTAGTTCTTTCTTGTTCTAGGATAATCTCAACCTTCTTTGGTTCCACTCATACCTCATCATGGTTTCATACATCCCTCATCTGGCATTATTGTTATTGTGTCTTACATTCTCTACCAAACTTCTATTTGGAAACTCATAATATTAACTTTTTTTTCCTTGTAAGGTTTCTTAGGTCGTTCTCATCATTCCTCCAGTATTTTCTAGGTACAGGGTATATCAAAATGTCATTGATCAATACTCTAATAATTCTATCTATGTTCTTTCCAGAACTCTTTTTAATAATCCTTATAGGTCATTGTTGCCTTAGCAAATCCAACTCATATCATCTGAATTCACAATGTCTTTATTAGGGTTAATGCCATCCCATGTGCATTCCCCAGGGTTTGTCTTAATTTATGGATATCTTATCCTTAATTCAACTGCCAAGGAATTCTTGCATCATGTAATTGGCAATCAGATCATGTATCCTTAATAAGGGTCTCTTTTCAATCATTCTCATTTGATAATCGATCGGTGGCTTACTGCTAACCTCTTCTTTCAGATAGTTGTCAGCCTATTTGACCTTCCAAAAGACAACGTATGTCTATCTGTTCTCTTACAGAACTTGGTAATGGTAGCAAGGATGTTCTGGATGATATTGGTCGAGTTCAACGTGAACCTCTTAGTGCTTATCGTTCTTCTCAAAGGTACTTACCTTAGGAAAAATTTCTACAGCATACTGATCAATCTCTGACCATTTCTATACTCTCTTCATATACCTTCATTGTTTACTTTCCTCCGCCATAATATATTCATGGTATTCATGATACCCTAACATCATACATCTCAAGTCACTATACTTCCATTATTACTCGTAATCTTGGACAATCATATACATATGAATCACTTTAGTATGGGTGACCCCATACAAAAAAAAATCTAGTAAATTCCCAATCAAAACATGGGTTACAAAGGGTTCAGTAGAGATTCCTACGATCTCATTAATATTTCCTTTGTATTAGAAGCCCTTGCAATCGGTGCTTACTTAGAAGCAACCCTGCTTTGTCCTTTCATTGCTGGTCTAGTCACTTGATAATCCTTTGTGACTTAGCCTTAACTGGCCACACTAAAATAAAAATATATGATTTTAGAGGTTGGCTAATAGCATTACTTTTCTAGCAATTGCCGGCATAGTACCTTCTTCTTTGATACCTTTCCACCTTTCCAAAACTTTACTCCATATAAGTCTTAATCGACTACTCGGTACCGTCTCCGATCACCTTTCCTCTACTTTTATCTTTTCAACTATTCTTATCAATCCCACGTGCTACACAAGCTTATACTTTTGGCATAATAACCTTTTCATTTAAGTTAATCCCGGAGTTTCTCAGTCCGGCTGGTTTCTTACCTACATTTCCTGTTTCCATCCAATCTCACTTCATCATTTTATCTCTACCATCGATTATAATACTCAGGGTCCGTCTACTAACCCATTTTACGGCAACCTTACCCAATCCACAGGGTTCGCTCCAGTTTCCATTCTCTTCAATGATGTTCTCAAATAATCAGAAAGACAAGGTTTGCCAAAATTCGCCGAATTCCTTTCCAGAATCAGGGAAATTTTGGTCAATCTATCCACCTATTGGTAACATTAAGGAGACCAGTTTCGAAACCTGAAGAATAATTCTATGAACCTCCAAGCAGGTAGAACCATAAGCAGTCATAGTTAACGAAATAATCGTCATTAGATTGGAAGTTTAACCTCTCGAGAGGAACCAATTATATACATCCCTTAGAAGGGAAACAACAGTTTCAAACTGAAACCTGTCATAACGTCCTGATACCTATACGTCCTGATATTCAATACTACTAAATGTCGGTCTACCTAACCACTAGTCTCAGAAGGAACATTACCGTCGGAGTTGGTTGTTCCACAAAATTGGCACTACTAAAGCCATCTGAACCTGGTGAACCGTGCTGTCCGAATGCATCCGCAAGTACTTTGTCGTGCTACGCAAGCACACATCCTAATCCTTTGTGCGAAGCGTCATTGGAAGCACAAAGTCTCCTTTTTCCATTAAGCAATGCCAGCTCTTGGTCATTACCAATTTCACCTTTTAGCTCCAGGAAAATTTTCTCACATTTTTCTCTTTAGCTGCTGATCATATTACTTGATCCATTATAATTCCATGTCGGAGTAAACTTAAGGTAACTACTATAATTCATTCAAAGAAAGAATTTAACATTCCTCTGAATCACATGCATCTAACATTTCTGGTTCATCATTTTACTGAGTTGAAATAACCCTATACTCAGTCTCTGGCAGTAGTCTTATTATGAGTTCATCTTGACTCACTGGTCTTATCTTCCGGTAGGCTCTGAGATCATCGCCTTACCTGCTACTTCCTTATATAACTTTATCCAATCATGCTGTCACTTCCCAATGTCTTTACTTTCTAACTGATTCATTCATAAAATGAACATTTCCCTGAATAAAACCACCTCATTAACCTCAATTTGGTTCCATAATTTATAACCTATGACATCTGCCTTCTCATGGCAAATTATTACTGACAATATTCATACTAATTCATTTATCAAATGATATGGCACTTACTGCCTCCTTCTCAACTATTCCTAGGGACTCTGCTCCTCGTCCTATATCGTTGTCTTTGATAATCATACATCCTTCTAGCTCTTTCTTCGTTAATATGAAAGTCTATAAGGATTCTTATCTATTCCCGTATAAATCTCAAGTGATTCTTCCAATCCGTCTTACTTGCTGGTACTACATCCAGTAGTCCGGCTACGAATCCAACATGAATCTTCAGTTCTCTTGCTAATAACTCAGTTCTTTATTCTCCCTTTCCTGAGCACTATACCTTAATCATCACAATCTTTCTAGTTGCAGCCCTCATTCCTCAAGGGTAAGCTCCTTATCCTAACAGGATTTTCCTTATCTGCTGGAACCTCTTCCGAGTCTCCAGTAGGGTACTCCATCAAATTACCTGCTGATCTTCAGCATATAAAGCATCATCGCGCTGCTGCTCGTATGCCTCAAGGTCTATCGCCTTACTCGTCGGTACGATATCGAGCTAAATTACTATCATGATACTTAAGAGTTCCCATAAGGGTTTTATATGTGAGAACTACATTATGTAGTCCAACTATGAACTTGGCAAGAGTTCTTATTATCTTAGTGAATTTATTGTTTTAACGTCGCCTCATCTCTGGGGTTTATAACGTACGCTCTGATACCATTTCTAAAACACCCCCAGATCCAGGGTCCGGGATCCGGTCGTTACGGTCTCCATTTCTGTCCACAATACTTGAACTTACTTTAACATAAAATAAATTACATCTTTATGACCCAACACAACAATATAAAACACACCCGTTATAGTCCCAGAGATGAAATCAGAGTAACCATCAAATTTTTTAATCACATTATGAGTTCTTACAATCCAAAAGAATTACAATGTGAATACATACTCTTTGCCATCCATTTTCATAAGTCATACCAACCCATATACTTGGTACTGAAAGAATGAATCTATCCTACCAATAGCTTTCTCTTCGGCTCTGGTAGTCTCATCGTCCTCGCCAGCATCGAGTGCGCCTTGTGCGAGTCATCTGGTCTAGCTGTTGTTGTGATATAATAATAAAGCAAGGGTGAGCAATAGCCTACCAACAATAATGTATAACCGAACGATAATATATAACAGTTCAAAAGTTTCTTTCAAACCATATGCCATGCATTTACGGAAATAATGCCAGTATAATATGAACGATGGAGTTATAAGGTAACTCAAAATGCAAATATAGGTGGGAATATCTGCTATGTCGAAGATAAGCAAGATATTATCATTTATCATAGAAGAGGAACTTGCAGGAAAATATTGCAATTCCAATTATAAATACTTTCCAATACTGCCAACAATGATAATGTTGCAGAAAATAAATGAATTTAAATGATGAACTTTTGCTAGAGTATTCGCCGCGCCCACTGTTCCAATCATTACGATGATCAGTCGCAGATTGTACAGCTCAGTTTAGATTTTCTACCGGTAGAAGGAAGAGCTGACGGATTTACTTGTCTACCGCCCTGTTAGATCTCCCCGGCCAACGGTTGGGCCAATTGGGATGGACCGGCGCTACTCGGCCTCTTACATGACTCCAAGTTCGAAAAGAAGTTCTTGACTCTGAACGTAAAGTTCATCCCCCTTTCCCCAAGTATGATACTTGTTGATAAGACTCCACAAAGTAGTCGTATCTAGTTAGAAAGGAAAATTCAACAACATATCTCTCAAGCTGTTGCTTGTTAGAGGATACCATCTTGTTTCAATAATCTTACCCCTCGAATGATGAGAAGGTTACTCAAAGATTCAATTTGATAAACAACAACCAAGTTGCGAGTGAAACAAATAGTTTTACAAGATTTATGACCGGGAAGTCAACAAGATAAATAACAATTTTCAAGTAGGTTCCCCTATAATATAGAAGTTTGAGCGAGCATTTAAATCCTTTTAAGATAGATTTAAATGAAAAATAAAGAGTTGGGAACCTCTAGTATTATCGTTCGTTTTCTAAGTTATAACCAAAGTTATACTTTTAAGGGGTTCGTTCGCGTTTAACTTCGATTTAAACATTTTTATAAAATCGGAAAACGATCCGTTGACATGTTGTTTTCTCTCATACCTTCCTTATGACCTCTAGTATTTATTTTCCAAGATTCTCGACTGAGTAACATGCTTTACAAGGGTTCAATTGAAGTTACGAACTTTTACTTTCGGTTTCGAACAAATTTTAGTAATTTGACCATAACTCCTAAACCGTATGTCGGAATGTTTCGATTCTTGCGCCAAAACGATCTATGGCTCGAGATCTACAAGGACATGTCATGTTCATAACCATTTAAGACAATTAACCCTACTGTGATGCACAAATTCTTTAAGGTTATCAAAAATCGGGCATTACGACGGCTATAACTCGAACGATCCAAATTCGTACATGCCTCAAGCACATCATCAAAGCAACTCATGGCTTAACAACATCATTTACTACTGTCAAGAGGCTCTAAGGGCAGTGGTAAGGTCTCATGACCACCACACAACATAAACATAACAAATCAAGTCTTAAACAACTATTAACACAACAATCAAGAACTCATCTTGCAACCCACTTAAGATCTCATCAAAACTTCATAAAACTCAAAGTAAGATCTAGGGTTTAGCTGAGATATATCTTCCTTGGAGTATGTACTAGCCTTATAAAACCTTGTAAAGCCCTTAGAACACCTTAAACAAGCTTGGATCATCCAAAGAAACAATAAAACTAAAGTTAGTTCTTAAAAATTACTATCCATCAGTTCAAAGATCTGCAAAAACGAGGCCCTTACCATACTTTCTTGGACGAGGCTCCTAAAGGAGAGTTGTAGAGCATCTAACCAGCTTTCCAAAAAGCTGAAGACACCAAATTTCATTGAGAAACGAAGGAGATATGGCCGTTTGAAAATCAGTCCTGAAACTGTCAAGCATCAGGACAGTTTGCTTCTTCAACTTGGGGAGGTGATTTGACTAGGCTATACTACTTGGATTGCTATGAAATTTGGAGCGAATATTTCCCATGGAGTGGAGAGGCTGTGGTTAAAATTTGGTGATATTATCATGGATAGAAATGGAGATATGAATTTTTCTTTCCTTGATGGTCTTGCTGGACAGTTTGGAGAGTTCTTGTGTTTCTAGCTTTTCTCTTGCCCTTATCTCATCCAAGGTGTATTATTGCTATGTCTTTAGATAATATCTTGATAAAGTAGCTTTAATAAAGGTGTGATGTCATGGATGAGGTTTTTGGAGAGACAAGTGTTGATCATTGGATGGTTTACAAGCTAACTAAGGTTGGATTGGCTAAGTACTTGGTTGCTTCACTTGTTTCTAGTTAGTAATGTAACTAGATTTGTTGCTAGATATTTTCATATGGCAAGTGCATGCATCTTGCTCCCTCTTCTTGTTTCTTTATCCGTTTTTTGCTCAATTCATTGATCGTTCCGAGGAATAACTCATTCGTTTCTAGTTAGGATTTTACCGGAAACCGTCTTAATATTTATACTATCATCCTCCATTCTCTTTAATAATTCTTGAACCTATTTTCCTTAAATCCCTTCAATAACTCCTTAAGTCTTTTAGTGTCCAGGGAAATCTCGGGGAAAATAAAAGTGCTGTTTTTCGGAATTCGACTGCTTTTACATACACTCTTTTCCCCCCTGGATCACTAATACGAACTCAGAATTTCGTTCCGGGTACTTCTATATAGCGTCGTCTAATAATATTCCTACGTCCACCAAAATCACTATTCACCACTTATTCTTTACTTGTTCTTTTAGGGTTATACAATTGTCCCTGATCTCTTTCGATCGTTCCTTAACCTTTTTACGGACCCACTGGACTAATAACAGATATCGATTTGGATGACATAAGAATAATCTTCTCCTTTAGAATTATCAAATCTCAACTCCCTAGGAGATAGATAATTCTTATCTAAAGTGCCAACCAATAGTATTCTTCATGGCATATAAACATTTGAATCCAAATCTATTCCTTTCATTCATTATCTCAATCGTTACATCGTAGTCGTAATCACTATTCACCATTACCTAAGTACATAATAAAAAGTTTTAATTATATCCAAAATTTGGGGTTCTTACAAATATGCATGAAGTGATTGAAGTGCAACGTGCTTAGGAAGTCCAAATTTCTTGTGCAATTCCTTTCTGACTGATACATAGAAGTACATCTTCATTAAATCAAGTCTTTGATGTAACAGTCCATATTCTTCAGGAAATGAAAGTTTGGGAACTCTTCATTAATGTATCTTATGCCTTTCTTTAGTAGAGGTATCATATTATTTCCCTTAGACATATATTGGTAACATCTATATTTGTCACTAGGTAGTCTCCTTCCCTAATTTAACATCTAAAGTGCAAGGTTCCCTACTTAGCGCATAAGTCACTTAATAAGATTCTATTTAGACATGGGATCTTCATCCAAGTTCTAGAGTACTTAGGCAATTTTATTCATACCGAGGCAGCCTAGCCGATCTACGGTCAAACTATTAAGGACTAACTTTCTACTTATCGTCGTGGTGAATTGTTCTATAAGTAAACAAGGCATGAAAAGCTTTAACCTTATAATCTATTATCGAAAAATAGTACTCCTTAAGTAAGGATATGAATCGCGTCAGGCTTCCACACAAGGGAGGTAGCCTTTGTAGAACTATTAAGGGGCCATCTTAGGCCTATGTATAAATGTTTAATCATTCTCTTTTTATAGCCATAGAGTATGTATATGAATTCTTTAACTAACATCTGTGGATAAGCTACAACTTTTAAGTGAAAGCTTGAAGAAGTAATAGAGCGTATGAGCAGTACCACAATTCAAAGGGGTAAGTTTAGTTTCACATACCCGTATAGGTTGCTCAATAGCATATGGGGTTGCATGTACCTTAGCCTTTGAGGTAGCAACTTTCATCTTAGGGGCTTCCGTTGCGGGAGACTGTCACCCGGAAGCCTGATTCTGGGAGCCCCAACCTGGGAGCCTTGTCTGTGGAAGCCTTATTTTGGTAGCTCAACCTGGAAGCGTCTGTTTCGGAGCCTTATCCTGTAAGCTTCTATTTTCATGAGAAATTTCAAAAGTTAGGTAGCGTGATATTATATGAGCCACGTTCTTTTCCAAGGAGTTTCACTGTGGTATCCCCCTACAGGAGGACTCTACCACAACCCCCTCATTCAGGAGATATTTAAGTAAGTGGGGTTTCGTTGCAATAGCCTTCTAAAGGACGACTCTGCCACAACCACCACTTTCAGGAGAGATATTCAAGTGGGCGGGTTTTGTTGTGATAGCCTTCTATGGAAGGACTCTACCACAACCCCTACTCTCAAGAGAGATATTTAAGTAGGCAGGGTTTCGTTGTGATAGCCTTCTACGAAAGGACTCTACCCCAACCCACAATCTCAAGAGAGATATTTAAGTATGCAGGGTTTCGTTGTGATAGCCTTCTACGGAAGGACTCTACCACAACCCCCACTCTCAAGAGAGATATTTAAGTAAGTTTCACTATGATAGCCTCACACAGGAGGACTTTGCCATAGGCATCCATGGTGGCCTCATTTAAGAGGAATTGACCACAAGCGTCTCGGTAGCCTCACACATGAGAACTTTACCACAGGCAACCATGGTAGCCTTCTACGGAAGGATTCTACCACAGGCATCCATGATAGCCTTCTACAGAAGGACTCTACCACAGAAATCCATGATAGCCTTCTACAGAAGGACTCTACCACAGAACCAGTATTTGAGTTGGAGGGGTTTCGTTGTGATAGCCTTCTACGGAAGGACTCTACCACAACCCCCTCAACCAAGAGACATTTGAATAAGAGGAGTTTCGCTACGGTAGCCTCGCGTAGGAGGACTTTACCATAACCCCCTCAACTAAGAGATATTTGAAAAAGAGGAGTTTCTCTACGGTAGCCTCGCGTAGGAGGACTTTACCATAACCCCCTCAACTAAGTGATATTTGAATAAGAGGAGTTTCGCTATGGTAGCCTCGCGTAGGAGGACTTTACCATAACCCCCTCAACTAAGAGATTTAGGAACAGATATCGTATACTTTAAAACTTGACATTTTCATGATGCCATTCTGAGAAATATATCATCCAATACCCCCCAGTTCTTCAGGACAGCTTGTCTGTGGTGGAGAACTAGTTCATCACATTTCTCATCATATCACCAATCTGGCTGTTGTCGTCTTAATTCTTTTACCATTCTAAGTACGCTTCGATGAAGCTCATCAAGTAAGGGATGTGGAAGCCTCCTTTCTAGCTTGACAACACAGGTCTCAGGACCTTGAATTTTATGAAGCCCAATTCTTCTGTTGGTTATGGACTTGGAACCTGGACTGATTGCCCGGCAAATCTTCTGAGAGATGAGCATTTTCTCATAATTGTCTTAGGTAGCATGATTATTACTACCCCCCCAATTCTTTGGTTCATCTATCTTTCTTGATGTTCATATTTCTTTCCTTGGGAGGTTTGAATTTCTACTCGTGAAGCGGGGTGACACACCAGGGCTTGTTGCAGCTTTAATGAGTCCATGAACCTTAAGTGGGAATCCGAATCTTTCTCCATCATTTGGAGGTTGTCAGCCATATTACCTCCGGTTTCCTTGTGTATTTTCAGGATAACCTTCCATTTCACATTTGCCAGACGGTTGGTAGCCCTAATGTTTGGCAACTCAAGCGGCATGCCATATGTGGGCCTCATATCGCTTCCTCTTTGATAGAGAGATCATTGGTATCACTTTCATATTTTGGTAACAGCTTTTCAGAATTTTGTTTACTTTCATAATTCTTTCCCAAGGATATCCCATGACTTAAGCTTCAACTATTAGAGAGGCTTCTAATAGGAGCATCTTGTGAGGGAGATTTATGGTTCATAACTCTTTGGGAGCCCGAAGAGGCCATGATAGGCCTTCTTTATTTGGGAGCATCTAGCATTTAACCATCATCTTCATCCTTATGAGGCTTCTGTTCAGGCTGCCATCATGATTGTGCTGCCTGGAGTTGTCAGGAATTTAATTGCCCCCTTTTTCAAGAGCTTCCTTTGTCTTCTTGCTATTTGCACCTCTATTAGCTTATTTTAAGGGCTTACATGCCTTTCTTTTTGGTGAGAGACTTGGTAGTACTCTTCAGAATCGTGCTAGCGAATTTTCAGGCATTCATTCTTGTTTTGGATGGGAAGCTTTATGGTCAGATGACAATTGAGGCTACCACTGCTCTTTTCTTTCTCAGCCGGTAACGATTCCACGGAATTATAGGATATGCCTTAATTCAGCTTTCCTAAGGTCATATTTGAGGACCTTCTCATCGTCTGAGTTGTTCCTTTTTAGCAATGTAGCTAGTGAGTTACTCATTATTTGCATGGCATTTGCATTCCGGGATGCTGATCAGTTGTACCGGGAGCCCTGTCTTTGCTTCCACAATATCAAATTGCTCATTGGGAAGTGTTTTTTAATTCCATGATTTTCTTTGGCAGCTTCCAATCATCAATATTATTGGTGGTGCTACCACCCGAACAAACTGGAAACCTTGGTATGAGGTTTCCACGATGGAAGCCCCACATTGTGAACGCACATTTGCTTTTTATTGACTTGTTTCCAATCCACGTGTTTTGAACATCGTCATCATTTCCCTTTTTTGACCACTGATCTCGTTTGTCAATTATATCAGGCATTTTGCTTATCAAGACAGTGAATAGGAATCCCCTTCTAGCATTATAAGAATTTAATTCGTGGCATATTTTGCTACTACTCCGGGTGGTGTACACGGGCTACCCCCGGGTGTCGGTGGGACTTCCTGATTGGATTTGTGTGGTAATTCAGGGTGCCTACTTTGGGAACCCGCTTCAATCACGTGGCGAGTCAGTCTGGCTCTCCAGCGCTTCATCTTCGGAGCTACCATGATAGCATCCCATAGTGTAAGCATCGAGGGTTGGCATCCCACATGCTTCTTTTCTTTGGAGTTAACCCTTTTATCATAACCAACCGTAGCCCCTTTGCCAAGGCTTCCGTATTGCGTTTAATTTTAGTGGGCTCATATCCCTAGGGGTGGACCCATTCTTCTTTCCAAGGTTCCTAACACAGGGAATAATGCCTTCTCGAATTCTTTTTGCAGGGGTTCCATCATTAAGGCTGGAAGCCTGGTTTCGCTTTCCCAAACATCAATTTACTGGCCTCGTAGTCCCTAAGGCTTTTGTAAGGTTCTTGATAAGCGTGCATTTAATCCTAATATTATCCCTATATTTAAGTTATTTTGCATTGATTTGGATTTTTATTTAATAAATTCTAATGTTTTATTGTAGATATCAAGGAGTTATAATAAAGGAGGGCTTGGAGCTTAAATATAAGAAGTTAGAAATTAATTTGATTAAAATTCGGATTTTCCGGGTAGCTTGCGCAGTCTGCACTCTTTGGGCCATATCTGGAGTTCTACAAGTCCGATTCTGACGATTCAAAAGCCCACGGAAAGCTTAGGAGAAGAACTTTATTTATGAAGTGGTCTTGAATTAAAAATCCATCCAAATCAGCCCAGAATCTGAGTCAAAAAGTTAACTATGAATTTCTATTATTGGAATTCAATTTTGATTGGGAAATCTTCTTGTAATTTTATTAAATAATTAAAAATACTTATATTAGAGGATATTATTAGATACATCAGACTTAATACATACACATCTTACGAGAGAGAGATACGAGGCAAGAGACAAGTAGCCGCACAAGGGAGGAGGAGAAGAAGCCATTAACAAGAGGAGTTTAGCCGTTGAAGACATTCAATTGGCTTTGTTTTCTCTTATCTTTTTTATCTCTTCTTATGAACATGTGTTGGTTAACTTTGAAATGTTTTGATACGTTGATTATGAATTAATTTTATTAAGTTAGGATTTTATGGAACCCTAGTATGGGATTGTTGGTGTTTTGATAAGAAGTACTTTTTGCAGTTACAGTTTATTCGTTCAAGTGGATTTCATCTTATATATTTGCTATTGTTTGGCCAACACTAGTAGATGATTGAGTTAATTATAATACTGAGAGGGTTATGATTAACTGACACAAGACTTGAATGTGCATGATTATATCTGTTGATATTAATTTTGTGACGGTATAGACATATATTGTTACCTTGCATAGCCGTGTGAAATTGGTTCTTAATCGTATTCTCAATATTTAATTGGAATAGACATATGTTAGTTTAATTTACAGAATTTATATCATAGTGATTTCGAGAGAAACCTATGACGTTGAATTTTTGGTTAGTAGACTGTGATTTTGCTATAGTATTATACTACTTTATTGCCCACATGAACATATTGGGGGAAGTAATTATCTTGACTTATCTTCTCGTATATAAAACTCACGTAACTCTCTTTGCTAGTATAATATATATTAGTCAATTTAGTTGGTTAATTATATAAATCAAAACTCAAATAGTTCTTCATGGGCCTTCCTTTCTCAACGTTTATCTTCTCCATTAAGTACACATCAGCTAAAGGTTTTTTTTTGGCTCATGTTTCTAGAGCCTCTTTAGGAACCAGAAGCCTGGCTTGATTCTTGCAGTAAGGAAGCCTCTGGGCATTTGGTCGAGTGCCTTCTTTATCATGGAAACTAATCCGTTGAATCGATGGATATACATCATCAAGGTTTCATCATACACTTGTTTAATACTTGCCAGTACTTCTTCAATTGGCATGAATGTTGCGGGAGCCTGAAAGCGTGTTACGAATAGCTCTCCCATCTGCCCTCATGATTCTGGATACTTTATGAGAGGCTGCTCAAACCCTAGCGGGCATTCCCAGGAAGGGTTGCAGTCAATCACTTATACTTGGTGGATTCTTCGACCTGGTATGCCTCCATTTCAGCATTAAAACGACATAGGTGCTCTTCCGGGTCAGAGCTACCGTCATATTCTGGTTGCCACTCATCACATAGAACGTAGGAAGAGGTGGCTCATATGTAACCTATGCTTTATGCAGCTTTTTAACAATAGATAGGTCCGGTTGCCCATTGGAGGGTATGTATTCTTTCTGGATCCATTTTCGGGTTACCTCCAAGCCCACAAGTATGCCGGAAGTCTATCTTATTCTTCATCCATCCGGCTTTTGGGCTTCCAAAGGATGGAAACTTTCCTTCACTTACATGGCTATGCGCTTGTGATTCATTCTGACCTTTGTGTCTACGGGCTTCCAGTAGGAGCCCATTATGTTGGTGCTTCGGTACCCCTATGTGGGATACCTGGTGGAAGCCCCATTGGCTTCCTGATTGCATTCGTCCTTGAGGGTCCTTCTGAGCCCCCATCTGAGATCTCTTTTGATTACTTCTTTCAGGGGTAATTTCGCCCATTCCTTGCGATTTCTGGCCAATAATCAGACCATTCAATCCTGTATCTGGCTCATTTTGTGTACCTTACACAACTATTCATCATCTCAGATTTTAACAAAATCTTATATCCGTGCACATTATCTCAGAAAATATCTCCAAGTCCTTTTTCACACGAGTTTTCTCCCGGAATCATTCCTCGTCCATATCATTTTGACAACGGACTGAGTTTCATTTCGAACTTTTTCTTCAATTCTGTATCTCTTTCAAGGGAGTCCAGTCTTTCTCCCATTGGTTTGATGCATTTGTACAAGTCATTGATAGTGACAATCTGTTCTTTGCCATTATTTTTTTATCGACACCGTTAGATGGCATTTGATCATTGCTGAAGCGGTCAAACATCTTATCCTCCAAAAGATGATAATTTTTTAAGGCCCCTCCTTCTAGCGCCAATTGTTATGGGTGGACTTTAGCACAATTACGTGGAGGTCGTTGCTAGAATAACGCCGTGAAATATGGTGTTGACTAGCTGCCCAAAAAGGCTCACAGCTAGGCTTCCCAAGAACACGGGAGGTGGTTCCTCGAAGGATCGGACAGAATCTACGAGAATAGAGCTCAAGGGCCGCACAATATCGATGTGTTGGCCTGCCAAGAACCATAATTATGAAAGTTAACGTGCACCGGAGTATACTTCCTCTTAGTATCAATGTGCATTTCGAAAAGAAACCCCGTAAACTGCCTACATACCACTATTTATAGTGGATCAAGTCCGTATGTAGTTCTTGATTGATATGTTCGATTTTTTGTGATGAGCTATCCCGTTTCTAATGGGACAATGAAGGTAATTATCGTTTATCAACTGATTATGATGTATTAATCAGGTTTCCAAGCCATATCAGGACTATTGGAAGCTTATCCACTGATGTTTATCTCAAGAATGTATGAATTATCAAGTAATAATGATGTATATCTTTGAATAATCGAGTATTTATCTGATATTAAATGTATATTGGTTGTAGAGACGTGCTCCTAAAAGATAGGAAGCTGTCCTTATCTGAATCTGTGTTTCTACCAGGCTTCCGGGGAAGTTGGGGTACCGCCGGCAGCCTGGCTCCGGTAGCCCTGCTGGCTGGTTGTCTGTGGTAGCTTTACTAGAAGCCCTATTTGATGGCTGTCCTAGTAATCATGTTATGGCAACGGGTCATCCGCAAGGGGTCATGCCCTGGGATTCAAAGCCTCATGCTCACTTAATATTTACCTCATGGTAGCCCCTCTGGTAGGCTGATTATGGAAGCCTGCTATCCGGGAGCCTCATAATAATAGTTGGGAACTAAGGATTAGTCAAGGGAAGCTATTTCCTAGGACCCTAGGCTCTGTATCTAGTCACGGTGAGTAGCTCTTATGGGCTGCCATGGGCCCTTGGAAGCCTCTAAGGACATCTAGTTCATTCATGGATTGGATCCTAAATCCTCAATGGGGCCTAAATCTGACCCATGCAAGATTTTGGTCACAACACTAATTATTAGAATTTGAATTATATTAGAATATTGATTAAGTGTGACTTAATTAATTATTTAATTAAGAATTTAAATTTTAATGAAAGCCCAATATGATTGGGCCACAGAAAACAGATTTGTCTCTCTATATAAACATCCTAAGTCTCAAATTAGCAAGGAATTTTTTAGTGAAAAACCCTAGCCGTTTGAGAGCAAAGATGGAGATAGAGAGAAATCAGTTTTCAGATGCTAGTACATCGCTCCTTCGAAGATCAAGCGTTCGTGTGGATACCGGTAGAGCGTAGATCGCGCGAGCGGGATGCGTGGTGATTCAAGTAGCTAGGATCTCTAATTGTCATCCGTTCATAAATCTTCTTTAAGGTAATCATCTAACTCCGAATTAAATCAATTTGTTTTTGCATGGATCCTAAGGTAGGGTTTCGATTTTTTTTCTTTTTGTGTTTAATTCCGCTGCGTTTATGTGTTCGAAACCCTTCAATGGCATCAGAGCTACTTGCAAAAATGTTTTAATTCGGTTATATGTTATAGTTTTGATATATATACGAGCATGATTGATGATTGTCAAGTATATGATGCGTTGATTTTGATATATATGTATAAACTGTATGTTAATGATGATTGAAATGATCATATGATGATTATATAATCTATATATTAACTGATATATATATATATATATATATATATATATATATATATATATATATAATTTATGTTTGTTCTTGATATGGGGATTGTATACAATACGATTTCTGTATATGCTGCGCAGATTTGGTGAAATCTATGTCCAGTGTCCGATTTTCGCAAACGATATGTGTTTTCTGACTGGAAACGAGCATTTGAACAAGGCAATTTGACGTTTGACGCCGTTTAGTACCTGAAAAAGGCAATTTGTTGTTTTTAGAATTTGATTTTGATTTTCTAATTTTTTCGTTATATGATTTCTTTGATTGGATCATCTGAAATATGATATGGTTTAACATGATTAGATAATATGACATGTTCTTTAATTTTTACTTGAGCATGGTGGATGGTTATGGCCTTGAGACCCATAGGATAGAGGTTTTTGTTTATGGTTTTGTTTCTAAATACGACTTGCATGTCGTCATTCCTTGTAATGATTAAATCTCGAATGTAACTCGAGTTCTCCTTGTAAGTACATTAGTATACTTGTTTTGTTTATGTAATGTACATGAAGACATGAAGACAAGCAAGCAAGGAGGCGATCCAAGGAGGCATTGTAGCAGGAAATAAGAAGACATGTAATAGTATAGTATTTTAAACCACCCATAGATTGACTTTGATTTTTCCACTAGCTTGGAAAGATCATATAGGATGGGCCATAACCAAACACATTTATTTTTCTCACTTTACATATATTATTCATGCATGTGATGGTATGTATGCATAGAGATAAAAATGCATGATTAATTAGATTAATCATGTATGTATTAGATACGACACCCATGCCATGCTTGCTTAAGAAAGATAAAATCTGTAACGATTCAAGATTTTAAAATTAATAAACGATCATGAGATTCTTGTGTTTATGAAACACAGAATTAAGTATGAATTTTCTTTATTCTTATATGGGGAGATTTTGTCAACAACGGGTTACTGAACCTGTAAGGAAGTTGGGTATTAAGTGAGACCACTGGTGCATTCTCCGACGACCTAGAAATCAATCCATTAATGAGTTTTGATATGAAGTATTTAATTCAAGGAAAAATTGGGAATCTCTTTATGATGGGATCATGATCGTTTTATGTAATAACAAATCCCTAAATAAATATTAAGTTAACTAGATGTCTTCCAATGAATGAACACTCATCAAGGCCTAGATCGATAGGGGTGGGTTCCCCAAAGCGAAGTGCTTCTATTTATCATAGTTAGATGCGATGGAGTAAATTTGTGATACTCAACTGTTGGATCATTAGGTCTAACTTAACTAAATCATCACAACAAGATTGTGGATTTAGAGGTATAGAGTTTGGTGTGATTTATTGGATAAATGAGTACAAAAGTTGTTCCACCAAACTATCCAAGAGTTATATATGATATAATTGACAAATATTGTCTACCTAAATAATCATGTTTTGGGAGCAAAGCCAAAGCTGACCTAATGCATGACGAAATATGGATATTGGCTCACTATAAAGATTTAAGGGTAAATCTTTCCAAATTTATAGTTAGGGCTATTGATTTGATAAAAATAGTAGGAGGTATATTATGATATACCATAATCACTTAAATGTAATAATTAATAAATCTGCAATCTAGATTAATTTATGCATTTTAAAATATTGTAGATATCAAATGACAAATAACATAAACAACTTCTCTATGCAATAGTCCTTGAGAAGGACAAACTGGCATGAAATAATTTCCTAGATTGATATAGAAGCTTGAGGACCTCCTCAGGCACAAAGATGTCATTCAAAACTCTTCCCCTGCTCTTCTAACTGAGAATGTAACATGTGCTAAACAAAATGCTTATCGGAAGAAAATTAATTAAGCCCTTGATTTTCATATCTCTTGCCTGCAACAATGAGTGCCGAGCTTAAGAAGCAACATGGGCATTTGGATGCTTATGAAATGATAGAGCACTTTCAAAGATGTTTGAAGGAGAGGCTCATCAAGTTAGAATCAAAAATTAACAGGGCATCATAAAATTACAAGTAGGGAGAGTGAGATCCAATTGGACCATACGTTCTAAAGATAACAGGGTATATAGAGTACCTTGGCATTTTGGGTTTCTGGATTGGTCTTGAGACTCAAATTCATTTGATCATGCAATCTTTAAACAATAACTATTCTCAATTTATTATGAACAATGAAATAAATGAGATAGACATAACATCCATTGAGTTGTGAAGCACGTTGAGAACTGTTGTAAGCAACATGATAAATGCATGGACTACTCCCATAATGTTGGTGAATGTAGGAATGTAAAAGGGAAAGGAAATTGGAAAGAAAGAAGAAGATTTGGATCTAATTCTACGGCCAAATTATACTCCAACTCAGTGGGTGTTATGTCTATCTCATTTATTTCATTGTTCATAACAAATTGAGAATAATTATTATTTAAAGATTGCATGATCAAATGAATCTGAGTTTCTAGACCAATCCTGAAACCCAAAATGCCAAGGTACTCTATATACCCTATCATCTTTAGAACGTGTGGTCCAATCGGATCTCACTCTCCCTACTTGTAATTTTATGATGCCCTGTTAATTTTTGAATCTAACTTGATGAGCCTCTCCTTCAAATATCCTTTGAAAGTGCTCTATACTGTCATGCTTATTTGGAAGAAATCGGATGACTAGAAGTTAAACTGTCATGCTTATTTGGAAGATCTGAAGAAGAAGACCGGTGAGGGTCAAGCTTCAGGAATCGAGTTAGAATTGGAGCAAAGGTTGTTGCTCTAGTCGATGGAACTCGTTACTTAATTTTGCCTACAAGGCTATGTTTAGAACTTGATAATTTTAATTAAGTGCATGTAAGTACAGAGACATTATATTGCTTTCTTGTATGGACAAGAAAGGTTTTTCATTTTAATTTAATAGCAATTGTTGTTTATTCCATTTTAATGATAAGGTTAATAATGTTGCACAATTTGTTAACAAGTTATATGTTCTAAAATGACTTAAATCAAACATTACTTTTGGCATTGTCGTTTAAGCCATATTAATGAGAGACGTATTTCCAAGTTTCATAAGGGTGGATTGTTGGATAAGTTTGATTATGAATCATACGAATAATACGAATCTTGGTTTATTTGGAAAAATGACAAAAACCCCTTTTATCGAATATGGTGAAAGGGCCACCAAACGATAGAACTAATACATAGTGATGTATGTGGTCCTATGCGTTTGATGGCAAAAGGTGGTTTTTTAGTACTTCATGATGTTTACTCTGACGCCCCCAAATCTGAGGTCAAAGATCCAGGTCGTCACATCATCATCCAACCATATCATACCTGTATTAACTTTACAACTCAACAATACATCAATCCAGACCTCAATCTTACACACAAACAAGTTAGAGCCTCAGAAACGATAATCAAAAGTGCCACTAAATATTACAATTCATTTGTACAAATCAGAGTCTGACGCAATTCCACTTATACAACTACACTTGAAGACAAGTCTTACTATTACAGTTGAAAACCTATCAGACTTACTCTGTAGTATTTATCAGGAACTAAATCATCTCCGGGGTAAATCTTCTACTCCTCCTCTGCTGTTGCGGAGTTAACCGACCAAATTCTTCTCGTTCTGAAAAGTTTTTTTAAAGCAAGAATGAGCTACATAACGCTCAGCAAGTTCACCATTTTGAAAAATAATAACGTGGTTTATTTCGAAAACATTCCCAACTATATGGGTATATGTCTCAGATCTCAAAACATAATTGGACAGTATGTATGTCCGAGTTTGAATAAAACATCTATACTCACTAAGGAGCTTTAAGAATAACATATGAACCCTTTATAAGGTTCCTATTTGAATATATCACAAGTTTGAAAATATATACATATGAGTATATCATTTTCGGCAAAACACTCTACGGTTAACATACTGTACCGAGAATACATCTTTGCAAACCTCTTTCCTTCCATTAGCTTGGAAGGTTTCTCATTCAAAACATTTCATTCTTTGAAATAATTGCAAGAGTGCACTAACACGTGCCAATCTTTATAGAAAATCTTGCAGTTCTAGATACTGCACGATATCAATATTTTCTCATCAAAACCACACTATCGGCAACTTGGCACTTAGGCCCAAGAAGCAGTGTTTGAGTATTTTTCCAAAGTGGAGGATGGGACTGGAAGAAAACATAAAAACCTGACAGGGATTGACGATGATCAGTCACCACATCCAAGTCCAATAATCCGCGGGTCTTCTCTACCGGTAGAAGGATAGAAACTACATCCGTAACTATCCCCGGGTGAAAACTACATCCGTAATCACCCTCGTTGAAAACTACATCCGTAATCATCCTTCGGCAACACCTGGGCCAGAATAATAATTGATGGACCGCCTGGCTCACGGCCGCTTACACATCCCGGGAATCGTTCGTCAACGATTCCCACACCTGCCAGAGTCCCTTTTTCTTTTTCTTTTAAAAACTTGATTTTGATTGAAAACTGAGTAGTTGAGGTCCGACATCAGTCGACCGATGATTCTTGAAATCATACAAGAAGCAGAACCTGACCGGGGGTTTTCGAAAATGTTTTGAGTTCGAAAGAGTTCGAGTTTTGAAAGTATTAAAGGTATCTTGGATTGACTTTGTCTTTAAAATAATGAACAATAATTAATAAATAATATTTTAAGATTTAATATTAATAATTAATAAAATAATTATTTAATAAAATAAACTTTTAATCCAAGATAGGGTTTCGAGTATTTACGAAGATATAAAAATAATTACTTGAGTATACGATACTCCCCGAATGACCCTTCGGGTTTTCTCAATCTAGTTACGATATAATAGTATACCGCTCCCCGGTCAATAGTATATACGGACCGCTACGACCTCTATTGCTAGAGTCATTGTCCGAAGAAAACATTTCAATCTAAGTTCAAGGGGTACAAACATATATGTACTTATACATCTCAATTTCATCGATACTTCGATAAACATAAACATTTAATATGATTGAAAACTACAAACACAACAGTGAAAGTCCTTATATATGTAAGTTTTGAAAAGTAAACTTGCCTTGGTTTGGTTGGGGTGGTCGAGCGTGCGGAGTGGAACGATCTATACATAAGCAATAACCGCTGTTAGTACCTTAACAATATCTCTTTAATTACGGGGTTTTAGGAGGTACGAAATTAACTTAATGACTTCGTCTTATGACACTCTAGCCCCACTATATGTTCATGTCACCACTCGATTACGCTCGTCACTTATTCGACTTAATTTAGTTAACATATCCGAACCATATTCATTGTCCCTAGAATCATACTCCACTTAACGACTTTTTCCCTTGCGCGAAATTTACTCTAACATTTTTATAAAATTGAAAAATTCATATTTTAATCCAATTCTTTTTGGGTAGCCTTCACCACTGGATTTCCTAGCTTCTCAAATTTTTCCATGATCCCACATATATTTTTAGGGGTTTAAACAAGGTTCACAAGGGGGTCACTTAGTGCAGTCCGGAATCCAGAAACACAATTTACTTATCCGGCCATAACTTAAAATCTATACATCACCTAGTCATGAGCCTTACATTTCCAGAAACTAAATTCAAATATATTTCCAACAATATATGGTAGGACCTTAGGGGACAATATTTGGGGGTTCAAAACCATATTACAAGACAGGTCAAGTTTCTGGGAAAATTCAGCAAGCATGTTTCACTTAGAACAACCAATATTCTTAATTCCACAACACAACCAACACCTAATTCACTTAGTTCATGCTTTATAACATTCATGGAGATATATATACTATCCACAATCATAAAAATCACAATCACAACATCAAAACTCAAGATCCATGTCATCCATTACTTTTACAACCAAGATTAACACCATAACACATGGATATATCACCAAACATCATAAACACTACATGGCCAAAAGGGTTTATGATTTTTATACCTTCTTGAGCACCTAGGAGCCTTGGTTAAGCCTTAAAAAACTCAAGAACAACTTGAATGATCTTCTACAACCCTTATAATCCAAGATCTAAAAGAAAAACTAAACATGGTTACTATTCACAATATCTTTAACAACTTATAACTTGAAATTGAATGGATGAAAAGGCTTGAAACTCTTAGTATACCTTGCTTAGATGATGGAGAGGGCCTAGTAATTATGCCATGAATTATGAGTGAGGAGAAATGGAGGAAGAAGAAATTTTTCTTCTCCTTTTTAAGCTTGGCCGAGAGCTATATGTTCAAGGGGGGGGGGAGAGCTTTGGTTATTTTGATTTTTGGGTTTGGTTGGAATAATTGTGTTAAAAGGGTTGGGTGATACATATGAGTGTAAGTAAATGCATGGTACAAACCTAGGGTAATGCCTCATGTACTTCTTGTCTCCTCTTTTGAAAAAGCAATGCAACTAGTTACTATTCCTCTTCCATTTGGTTAACTAGTTTGCTTTCTCCTAACTACTTGGTTGCATGGGAATTGCATGTAATACTACTCCTTGTATCATTATCCTTCCACCAATGCTTGTCACTTAAACTTTAATTCGTATCGTATCTTAATTAATCTCTCGTTATAATATTTTGTCGCGTAGAGATTTCCCCTATAATTCCTTAAGTACTTAATTGTGTAAATTCCTCGAATGTCCATAATTCCTCGTCATAATCCTTAATAAATCTTTTAATACTCTAATCATTCTCAAATCCCAAGTTTTATAAATCTTACTAACAATAAGACTCTTGCCCTCAACAATCTTCTCTTTATCTTACATAGTGAATGTAACAACATAGTTTCTCAGACAATCAATTCCATTAAACAACAGGGATGACTAGAAAGGTTCCAAATTGACAATATCACATGATATCAAATAAAAGGAAATATTACCAAAAATTAGGGTTCTTACAGCCTCCCCTCCTTAAAAGGATTCCGTCGCGGAATCAGGTTGAAAACAGTTGGGGGTGCTTTTCACGCATCGCGCTCTCTAGTTCCCATGTTGATTCTTCGACATTCTGGTTCCTCCACTAAACTCTCACTAGTTTGACAACCTTGTTCCTCAGCACCTGTTCTTTTCTATCCATGATTTCTACGGGTTGCTCCACATATGTTAAGTCTGGTTGCAGATCCACCTGATCATGTTCTATCACATGTCGGAAGTCGGTATGGTAGGGTCGTAGCATGGACACATGGAACACATTATGTACTTACTGCAAGCTTGGGGGTAACTCCAATTCATAGGCTAACTTTCCAACTTGTCTCAAGATCTCAAAAGGTCCAATAATCTTGGGCTTAGTTTCCCCTTCTTACCAAATCTCATCAATCCCTTCCACGGCGATACCTTTAACATCACAAGCTCTCCTACCTCATATTCTTTGTCCTTGCGGGTCTGGTCCGCATACTTCTTCTGTCTGTCTTGGGCCGCTACCAGCCGTCCTCTTATGAGCTCGATAGTTTCTCTTGTCTGTTGGACCAGTTCAGGCCCTAAAATCTTCCGCTCTCCGACTTCTTCCCAACACAAGGGAGACCGGCATCTTCGTCCGTATAAAGCTTCATATGGGGCATTCCTATACTCGCATGGTAACTGTTGTTGTAGGAAAATTCGATCAACGGCAAGTGGTCATCCCAACTTCCCTTAAAATCGATGGCACATACTCTCAACATGTCCTCTATGGTCTGGATGGTTCTCTCGCTCTGTCCGTCTGATTGGGGGTGGTATGCAGTACTCATGTTTAACTTGGTCCCCACACAATCCTGAAAACTCCTCCAGAACCTGGAGTTGAACCTTGGGTCTCTATCAGATACAATGCTCACAGGAACCCCATGCCTTACCACGATCTCCTTAGATATCTCATAAAATTTGACCTTTCAAAATAATGGGTTTCGTAAAAAAACTAAGGACTTTTACCTGCACTCGTCTGTACCGTAAAGACGTAATATCAACTCGAAATCTCCATTTAATAATTCGTACATATCGTGATTGCAGAATTTCTCATCCACCCATAAAATTACTATTCGTCCAGGTTTCGAATATTCACGAAAATTAGGGTTAATGCAGTCTCCTCTCCTTAAAAGGATTCTATCTTAAGAACCTAAGGAAAATAGTTGTGGTTACAATTCCAACCTTACTCTTTCCAACTCTCAGGTTGACACTTCAACCCTGTTGTTCTCTTACCTTGGTCTTACCAACGCTTCAGTGTTGCTTCTCAACGCATGCTCTCCTCGACCTGTATTCCTTATCGGTTGTTCTATGAATGAAAATTTCTATCCCACTACTTATACGTTCCTCTTCTACATTGTTCATAGTATCCGTGTTGAGTCCTTGTATCGTTGGCCCGTGAATACTTTGTGGTCGCGTTTTATAATCTGAGACAACGTCAATATGCACAGTATTCCTCACAATCCTTGGCTTGATCAGCACGCATGGGTTGCCTCCCGTCAGCCGTTACCACTTGCTATGGATATTGTATAGTCTTCGGTATATGTCGAACCAGTTCAGCTACTATGTCCCTCGTTCATTGACTTCTTCGTAACTCAAGAAAAGCGAAACTTCTTCTTTCGCAGTACGCTTTACAAGAGACGTCCTTACGTTCGCAGGGTGATGATCGTGATAACAACATTCGTTTCATGGATAAGTTTTTATCCTCGATTCCCCCGTGAAATCTAAGGCACGACACTAAATACAAATTCCATCGTCTGGATAAATCTTCTTCCATGTCCGTCAGCCACAGATCAAATTAGTACATACGCTCAATCTTTCTGTTAAATATGCTTGAAAGCACCTTCAATATTCGAAGTTTAACCTTAAGTCTTTATCTGACGTAATCGCTGCCGAAGTTTTATATTGCACCACCATCTCTTCCGTAATAGTTCGATAATCTTCTAAATGGAAAGTCTCTCGTAGGTAAATCACTTGGTCCAACCATTATAAATCAACTAGGGCCATCTCTTGGCTCGGTCTTTGGCGACCTACTTATGAAATCCATTATAATTCTGTCCACGTTCAAGATTTTCTACAGGCGGAATTAATCCACTAGATCTCTATCATTCTGCTTTTGGCATGTCGCGTTTGTACTTAATAGTTTGCCAATACCATTCTTCATTTCAGTTCACCAAACATTCCATTAATTCTCTATACATCTTTTTCCTTCCCCATAATTTAGTCATTTTCCTCTAACATTATTCTTTATTGTATATACTCTATTTTCTTGGCCAATACTGACTGAATTCCAATTTCGAATAATCCCTTCTATAGGTACCGGCCACCACACTGGCCTTTCCTGGGAAATAACCAATTTCTCCATTACACTCCCTGCTCCCTTTCGTCACCTTCTCTTTCTTATGTTTAGTTCTAATATGAAGATATACTTATGGCACTTGTGGAAAAATTTTCACACTTTTCTCATAAAGTTAACGTCTCAGTTTTATGCGTGAACGCTATCATGACTAATCCCCGACTCACGGTTAGTGCTATCTCGTAACCTTTATGTTGTTTAGAAGTATAGGCTATCATCCTCTTTCTACTGCATCAGCACACCTCTTAAACTCTCGAAAGACGCATCATCGTGACTCTCAAAGTCCTCTTTTTATCATCAAGTATAGCTAACAACGAGGTTGTTGCTAATATCTCATTTCATCCCAAAACTTTGTTCATTAATCCATAAAGGCTTCTGACTCACTAGTCCATTCAAACGATACTACCACAATTTTACAACGTTTATAATAGTGCGAAATGCCGACTTTGGCACAGTACAGAGGTCGATCTTGGGTTGGTGAAACCTTCTCTTCAACCTTATCTTTGAAAAACAACTACTCATTTTAACTAGTCAACAATTCCCCCATTTCCGATAAGGGTATCAGTTCTCGATGGTATATATAAGATGTCATACGCTCGTCCTCCTTCACAACTGGCGCCAATCAGCCTGAGGCCTGCATGCGGCTGCGATTCCCAATAAACTTGATTAGGTGGTAATCTCGAAGGATCGCTAGCATATCTCCATGCATCCATTTGCTATTAGGGGCCTGTTAAACTATATGTCTCTCTATGTGCATCAATCCCTTTAAGCTAAGTAAAGCTTCACATTCTTGCCACGATATTTCTTCCTTTCTCGTCCATCTCACTTCCATGTCAGTTTCCTCTAAGGATATGTTTTACATCGCAATCGATTTGAATTTCTTGGATCAGGAAAAGGCTTGGTAACTCCAGAATTCATTAATATAACATCCTGACAACGGTTGGTAGGAGCGTGCTCCCAACCACCTCATCATTTCTTATAACTTTCCCCATACCAATATTAAAGGTCTTGTGGTATGCCCTGACATGTTATCTCTACTTCAATAATTACTCGGCATAACGCTCTGGCTGCACAATTACAACATTTGGTTTTTGATCCCATATTGGTGTAACGGTTCACAATTGTACCTCCCGTTCACCTTAGAGTAATCACTTTGAAGGGAATGGTTTCAAAATAACAAGGTCCAATAGATAACCTCAATAAGAATTCCACATTGGATGTTCCAAGAATGTTGATGGTTCCAAATACTAGGAGTCTCGATTTTTGGAGATGTAAGGATGGACAGAAAGAATACAACAAGGTTTATTCCTTCCCGTCCTGATAATTCTGTAATATGACACCATAGAGAATGTTGCACAAGGGCAATGATTGTTGGGTACAAAAGTCATAAAGACGGTCTTTATACAATTCTTACATCGGGTGGATACTTTTCCTCCTGAATAATAAGAGGAAATCTAAAGTCGCATTGATGAAAGTCAGCCAATAGAAAGCAATTCTACTCCGTGACAATTAAAGAATGAAGTAGTTTATCATTCAAGTAATCAGTGGTTTCAAATGAATTCTCATTGTGTGAATGAAAGAATAAAATATTCAAGTGATATAGAGTCTGATACGAAGATGGGTAGAATTCGAGTTGAGTGGGCGGCCTCATTAGGTCTCAATCAAGTTATTCATCAAAACTTTCATCATCATACTTTACCACATGCAAATGCATTGCGGAATGAATTAGATTGGGAGTTGGACCAGTGTAACAATAACTAGTCCTTTTCAAGAAACACTAGCAACTAGCTAGACAAAATTTGCTAGTCCACCTGTTTGAGACATCACCACCAGCTAGGACAATTAGCTAGGTGTTCTTCACAACATTACAATTTTGAGTAGTTAGAACAATCAACGAGTCATTCATATTGACATAACGACTAGCTAGTTTCAATTGGATAGAACGGAATTTCAACATCGTAGCCACTGAAGAAACTTTAGGCTTCCCGGACAACGAATGAAAATAAGAAGTTATTAAGTTTGAAAAAGAAAACTATAAAATCTGAAGAGAATGTTCTATGTATCGGAACAATCGATAACCTCTCATCAAATATTACTTATCCGTGAAACGGTCCACCCAAGGGTGCCTCCGTACACATGCTTTATCAGATCCAACAATATAATCAAATTCGGAATGCCAATACCAAAACGATATCCTTACTATGATTTCAATGTACGATGTACAATCTCATCTTGAATAGAAGAAAAGAATTCATGAGGGATGTCTGGACATTAGATCGTCCATGTCCTCAGTAATTTGTTGAATATTTATGAGCTCAACTGAAGAGTGCAAGTATGAAAGAAGCCATCAAATATCGATATTCGTTAAGTAGTATTCGTCGATTAATTAAGGAAATATTTGTTAAACATTCCTTGGATAATTGAAAGAAAGTATAAATAGTCCTGAGCAGAAATAATTATAAACTTCAAATAGAATGCTCGGGGATCAATTAAGATACTTTGGATGAGTCCCGGTTTCGAGAAAGTATATCACTGGTTGTTATTCCACAAGTTTGAAGTGGAAAGCTAGGAGGGTTACCTGATATAAACTAATCGAGGTAACATGGTTAGTGAACAGTTTAAAATGAAGTAGTGCACCAGCCGGTAGTTACCAAAATAAGTTAATAATCATTCGTGCATCTCATTATCACCACTATGAGGGTAACTCCATCTCTTCGTCTTCGTAATACAAGACACCAACTAGTGCGTCTCTCTATCATCATCTTAAAGTCATTTATCGAGTTAGGGTTTCATAAATATATCTGTCATTTCCGTGCTTTATCTTGAAGACCAAGCTTCACATCATTCCGGGGACACCTGCTAAGTCCATAGGGTCCTACTTCATGCCTTTCGACATGAATCACAAGTGGCCAGTTCCTCTTGGGAACAGATCAAAGAGATCTCTCAGGGATCTCAGTGCAGTCCATAGGTTCAGTGGCGGGTGTGTGTATGTGAACATATACCAAAAATATTGAGGTCTACAATACATATATACGTAGTCCCTGATAACATCTCTATCAAAGGATCCCACTCTAGACCCGCTGGTCTTTTCTTTTGGTAGACTCTGAGATCACTGTATCGCTCGTTGCAACCATATTCAACTTCTCTTGAGTCCCTTTGTTAATCCTACTTGTTTGTTCTCTAAGTTGAACTACCATGTTCTAGCGTCCGAATCATGCGTGGAATTATCTAGCACGCTCGTCTTATGATAACATTCTCGTATAACACATGTAAAATTCGCCATCAAGGGTAATGGAATCCACAACGACATAGTGACCAACCTTCAGGTAAACCCGTTACTTATCGAAAATCGGATCTTATAGCCAAAGTAAAAGACTTTCATTAATCCAAGTACTAAGTACCCTTAAATATGTAGGGAAGTCTAAACTTCTTGATTCTTAAAATGTCGCCTCCTAAACTGTGGAGGACTATGGGCCACAAAATTTATGCCAGCCTAGTCATCCGATTATATTGGCAATATCGCCTCTACCTCAGCTGCTCTTGAGATTTCGCTCTGCTTTCTACATTATTACTTATGATAGGTCATGTACGACTCTCAAACCTCTATTCATCATTCTGAAGGTCTCTAAGGATTCTATCGACCCTAGTATAATACCTCCAGTAACACTCCAGCCCATTCTACTCACCGGTACCTCTTCCGGAAGTCCAATAATAAGTTTACTACGATCTCGTATGTCATTCTCCTACTTAGACTTAACTCTAAACACTCTCGTTTCTGAGTACTGTAACTTATCGCTCTGATACCATTTCTGTGATGCCCCCAAATCTGAGGTCAAAGATCCAGGTCGTCACATCATCATCCAACCATATCATACCTGTATTAACTTTACAACTCAACAATACATCAATCCAGACCTCAATCTTACACACAAACAAGTTAGAGCCTCAGAAACGATAATCAAAAGTGCCACTAAATATTACAATTCATTTGTACAAATCAGAGTCTGACGCAATTCCACTTATACAACTACACTTGAAGACAAGTCTTACTATTACAGTTGAAAACCTATCAGACTTACTCTGTAGTATTTATCAGGAACTAAATCATCTCCGGGGTAAATCTTCTACTCCTCTTCTGCTGTTGCGGAGTTAACCGACCAAATTCTTCTCGTTCTGAAAAGTTTTTATAAAGCAAGAATGAGCTACATAACGCTCAGCAAGTTCACCATTTTGAAAAATAATAACGTGGTTTATTTCGAAAATATTCCCAACTATATGGATATATGTCTCAGATCTCAAAACATAATTGGACAGTATGTATGTCCGAGTTTGAATAAAACATCTTTACTCACTAAGGAGCTTTAAGAATAACATATGAACCCTTTATAAGGTTCCTATTTGAATATATCACAAGTTTGAAAATATATACATATGAGTATATCATTTTCGGCAAAACACTCTACGGTTAACATACTATACCGGGGATACATCTTTACAAACCTCTTTCCTTCCATTAGCTTGGAAGGTTTCTCATTCAAAACATTTCATTCTTTGAAATAATTGCAAGAGTGCACTAACACGTGCCAATCTTTATAGAAAATCTTGCAGTTCTAGATACTGCACGATGTCAATATTTTCTCATCAAAACCACACCATCGGCAACTTGGCACTTAGGCCCAAGAAGCAGTGTTTGAGTATTTTTCCAAAGTGGAGGATGGGACTGGAAGAAAACATAAAAACCTGACAGGGATTGACGATGATCAGTCGCCACATCCAAGTCCAATAATCTGCGGGTCTTCTCTACCGGTAGAAGGATAGAAACTACATCCGTAACTATCCCCGGGTGAAAACTACATCCGTAATCACCCTCGATGAAAACTACATCTGTAATCATCCTTCGGCAACACCTGGGCCGGAATAATAATTGATGGACCGCCTAGCTCACGGCCGCTTACACATCCCGGGAATCGTTCGTCAACGATTCCCACACCTGCCAGAGTCCCTTTTTCTTTTTCTTTTAAAAACTTGATTTTGATTGAAAACTGAGTAGTTGAGGTCCGACATCAGTCGACCGATGATTCTTGAAATCATACAAGAAGCAGAACCTGACCGGGGGTTTTCGAAAATGTTTTGAGTTCGAAAGAGTTCGAGTTTTAAAAGTATTAAAGGTATCTTGGATTGACTTTGTCTTTAAAATAATGAACAATAATTAATAAACAATATTTTAAGATTTAATATTAATAATTAATAAAATAATTATTTAATAAAATAAACTTTTAATCCAAGATAGGGTTTCGAGTATTTACGAAGATATAAAAATAATTACTTGAGTATACGATACTCCCCGAATGACCCTTCGGGTTTTCGCAATCTAGTTACGATATAATAGTATACCGCTCCCCGGTCAATAGTATATACGGACCGCTACGACCTCTATTGCTAGAGTCGTTGTCCGAAGAAAACATTTCAATCTAAGTTCAAGGGGTACAAACATATATGTACTTATACATCTCAATTTCATCGATACTTCGACAAACATAAACATTTAATATGATTGAAAACTAAAAAAACAACAGTGAAAGTCCTTATATATGTAAGTTTTGAAAAGTGAACTTGCCTTGGTTTGGTTGGGGTGGTCGAGCGTGCGAAGTGGAACGATCTATACATAAGCAATAACCGCTCGTTAGTACCTTAATAATATCTCTTTAATTACGGGGTTTTAGGGGGTACGAAATTAACTTAATGACTTCGTCTTATGACACTCTAGCCCCACTATATGTTCATGTCACCACTCGATTACGCTCGTCACTTATTCGACTTAATTTAGTTAACATATCCGAACCATATTCATTGTCCCTAGAATCATACTCCACTTAACGACTTTTTCCCTTGCGCGAAATTTACTCTAGCATTTTTATAAAATTGAAAAATTCATATTTTAATCCAATTCTTTTTGGGTAGCCTTCACCACTGCATTTCCTAGCTTCTCAAATTTTTCCATGATCCCACATATATTTTTAGGGGTTTAAACAAGGTTCACAAGGGGGTCACTTAGTGCAGTCCGGAATCCAGAAACAAAATTTACTTCTCCGGCCATAAATTAAAATCTATACATCACCTAGTCATGAGCCTTACATTTCCAGAAACTACATTCAAATATCTTTCCAACAATATATGGTAGGACCTCAGGGGACAATATTTGGGGGTTCAAAACCATGTTACAAGACAGGTCAAGTTTCTGGGAAAATTCAGCAAGCATGTTTCACTTAGATCAACCAATGTTCTTAATTCCACAACACAACCAACACCTAATTCACTTAGTTCATGCTTTATAACATTCATGGAGATACATATACTATCCACAATCATAAAAATCACAATCACAACATCAAAACTCAAGATCCATGTCATCCATTACTTTTACAACCAAGATTAACACCATAAGACATGGATCTATCACCAAACATCATAAACACTACATGGCCAAAAGGGTTTATGATTTTTATACCTTCTTGAGCACCTAGGAGCCTTGGGTAAGCCTTAAAAAACTCAAGAACAACTTGAATGATCTCCTACAACCCTTATAATCCAAGATCTAAAAGAAAAACTAAACATGGTTACTATTCACAATATCTTTAACAATTTATAACTTGAAATTGAATGGATGAAAAGGCTTGAAACTCTTAGTATACCTTGTTTAGATGATGGAGAGGGCCTAGTAATTATGCCTTGAATTATGAGTGAGGAGAAATGGAGGAAGAAGAAATTTTTCTTCTCCTTTTTAAGCTTGGCCGAGAGCTATATGTTCAATGGGGGGAGAGCTTTTGTTATTTTGATTTTTGGGTTTGGTTGGAATAATTGTGTTAAAAGGGTTGGGTGATACATATGAGTGTAAGTATATGCATGGTACAAACCTAGGGTATGGCCTCATGTACTTCTTGTCTCCTCTTTTGAAAAAGCAATGCAACTAGTTACTATTCCTCTTCCATTTGGTTAACTAGTTTTCTTTCTCCTAACTACTTGGTTGCATGGGACTTGCATGTAATACTACTCCTTGTATCATTATCCTTCCACCAATGCTAGTCACTTAAACTTTAATTCGTATCGTATCTTAATTAATCTCTCGTAATAATATTTTGTCGCGTAGAGATTTCCCCTATAATTCCTTAAGTACTTAATTGTGTAAATTCCTCGAATGTCCATAATTCCTCGTCATAATCCTTAATAAATCTTTTAATACTCTAATCATTCTCAAATCCCAAGTTTTATAAATCTTACTAACAATAAGACTCTTGCCCTCAACAATCTTCTCTTTATCTTACATAGTGAATGTAACAACATATTTTCTCAGACAATCAATTCCATTAAACAACAGGGATGACTAGAAAGGTTCCAAACTGACAATGTCACATGATATCAAATAAATGGAAATATTACCAAAAATTAGGGTTCTTACATTTACTGACGATTTCAGTAGATACGTATATGTGTATCTTTTGAAGAGCATATATGAATCTTTTGAAAAAGTTCAAAGAAAACAAGGTTGAAGTAGATAAGCAAATTGGTGAAGGAATTAAATCTTTACGATCTGATCATCGAGATGAATACATAAGCCTTGAAATACCTAAAAGGATTGTGGTATTGTATCATAACTCACTACTCTTGGAATACAACAGTGAAATGGCATTTTCGATAGGAGAAATCGCACCTTATTGGACATGGTACGATCGATGATGAGTCAAGTGGATCTTCCGATTTGTTTCTAGGGTTACGCTCTAGAGACGGCTACATATACACTTAACCGATGTTCCTACTAGACGGTTCAAAAGACCCCATAAGAAATGAGGAATCTGAGATAGTCTTAGCATGTCATTTATGAAATGTTTGGGAATATGAAGCATTTGTGAAACGTTTGATCTTTGATAGCTAAGACCAAAATTAGATTTTGTGGAATACCTAAATGAAGCAAAAGGGTATTGATTCTATAATCCATCCAAGAACGAAGTGTTTGTTGCTAGGACTAATGTGTTTCTTGAGAGAGATATTCTTTTGAAGAAAAAATAGTGGGAGGAAGGTATATCTCGATATATTTCGAGAACCACAAGATAACATTGAGCCAGAGTTGGAACATGAGCAGAATGTACAAGAAAATGTTTATACTGACAATGCTCGAGAAACACAGGTTGTTTGAAGGTCTAGTAGGATTCACCATGAGATCGAGAGATATTGAGGATTTATCTTAACTCAAGATGGTGATGTGATGCTTATGTATGATGGTGAGCCTCTCACCTACCAAGACGCTATGAACAATTCAGACTCTACGAGATGGCTGGAGGCCATAAATTCTGAGATGGATTCCATGTATGAAAACCAAGTATGGACTTTGGTTGATCCACCTAAAGTGGTAAAACTTATAGGGTGCAAATGGGTTTTCAAGAAGAAAATCGACATGGATGGTAATGTACAGACCTATAAGGCATGACTGGTGGTGAAAGATTTCAAGTAAATTCATGGTATTGACTATGATGAAACTTTCTCACCAGTGGCAAAGGTCAAGTCCATCAGGATTTTGCTTGCTACAAAGGCTTACTAAGACTATGAAATCTGGCAAATGAATGTCAAGACTGGTTTCTTGAATGGGAGCCTTGAAGAGGATGTGTACTTGACACTACTTAAAGGCTTTCTAGATCCAAGGTTTGTTGGAATGGTTTATAAGTTGTGTTGATCCATTACGGCATGGGTTAAAGTAAGCCTCAAAGAGATGGAATATTCGTTTTGATGAAATGATCAAAGAGTTTGATTTTATTCAAAATGAATATGAACCATGTGTTTATAAGAAGGTTAGTGGGAGCCATGTGTCATTCCTAGTATTATATGTTGATGATATATTACTAATAGGAAATGACATTCCTTCTCTACAGACTATTAAGACCTGGTTGGGAATTAGTTTCTCGATGAAAGACTTAGGTGATTTGACCTATACAGGGATCAAGATCTATAGAGATAGATCAAGAAGATTAATCGGCTTAAGTCAGAGTACATACATTGATAAAGAATTGCATCAATTTAGGATGCAAGAGACAAAGATGGAGATATGTCCCTATGTCTCATGAGATAGTGATATCAAAAGAAAAAAATGGTTCAAAATCATTGGATGATAAGGATCGCATGAATAAGGTTCCATATGCTTCGGCAATTGGTTCCATAATGTATGTGATGATATGTACTCATCCTGATGTCTCGTATGCTTTAAGCATGACGAGCAGATACCAGTCTAATCTAGATGAAAGTCATTGGATGGCAGTCAAGAATATTCTTAAGTACCTGAAGAGGACTAAAAACTCATTCTTGGTATATGGAGGAGACGGGAAGCCGGATATAAGAGGTTACACTGATGTTGGTTTCCAGACAAACAAGACGGTTCTGTGTCTTAGTCTGGTTTTGTGTTTTGTCTAAAGAGAGGTGTTGTAAGCTAGGATAGTTCACAGCAAGGATAGTAGATGATTCTACAATGGAGATTGAGTGCATCGATGCTTGCGAAGCATCCAAGGAGACTGTTTGGGCATCTACTTAGGTGATATCACCTTATTATAAGATTAATGATCAAGGAGATATACATATATGTAAAGTGCATACTAATGATAATATTGCAGACCCACTGACTAAAGGCTTTGTCGCAGCAGAAGCACGAAAGTCGCACTAGTTCCATATGTATTGTATACATGGGATATTGGCTCTAGCGCAAGTGGGAGATTGTTAGTATTTGTGCCCTAGAGACAATGCTTTTATGTTTTAGGGAAAACATTTTATTATTAGGAATTATGTTTTGTTGATTATTATTAATTTATTTATTATGTCTTTATTTACTGCGTTATAAATGTTAGCATAATAAAAGTCCTTAGAATTATGATACGCACTATATATCTTTAAGTATGTGACTTGAAAATGAGATTGTATGAGTAGTATATTTATTCCTAAATATCCCTAGTCGAGTATTATTATTAAAGGACAATAATAATGCATAGAGACTAGTATGTTTGTTGACTGATGACCAAATCTCATTGGTCATAGGTATGGTGATACTAAAGTCAAAACATAGGTGCATGTAAGAGTACATGGCACTGGATTGACCCGCCGTGAGATTCTACATGTTATAAGTGTCATAAGTAATTCTCACAGTGATAATGGTGTAATGATCCTTAGACCTGAAATCATTATATTTCTATACGAGAATTAATATACTTTGATTACATTAAAAGTTACCTTTGACCGGGTGATGATAAAAGTGGACATTGGGTATATTATGAATCGTATGAGAAATATGAATGATCTAAATGGGATTTAACCCTCCTAGTTATAGGAGTGATATTATTGGCCTCTTGTTTGAGTGAGACTATGAAATGCACGGTCGTGCTCAAATTTTGATTTGATTTAATAGTCTACTCATCGATCAAGAAAATTGAGATTAAATTATGAAGAGGATGACACATTACATGCCTCGAGTTTAATCTATAATATCAAAGTTAAAGGGATTATATTACATGGAACATTATTCACGAAAGGCTTAATCGAATCACCGATTTATTATTATTACTTGGGTAACAGTGATGTATTACTAAATGCCGCTCATCGTTTATAATTTTATATTGAAAATTAAAATTATTGTCAACGTAATAATAACCTATAGGGTCACACACAAGAACGCTTGAAGGAGATTTGCTTTAAATTATGAATTTAAATTAAATAGTAATTCATATTTATGATATTAATTAAGTTAGACTTAATTAATTAAATAAATATAAATTTGAATTTACTAATTATTAGAATTTGAATTATATTAGAATATTGATTAAATGTGACTTAATTATTTATTTAATTAAGAATTCAAATTTTAATAAAAGCCCAATATGATTGGGCCACAAAAAACAAATTTGTCTCTCTACATAAACATCCTAAAGTCTCAAATTAGCAAGGAAATTTTTAGAGAAAAACCCTAGCCTTTTGAGAGCAAAGATGGAGATAGAGAGAAATCAGTTTTCAGATGCTAGTACATCGCTCCTTCGAAGATCAAGTGTTCATGTGGATACCGGTAGAGCGTAGATCGCGCGAGTGGGATGCGTGGTGATTCAAGTAGCTAGGATCTCAAATTGTCATCCGTTCATAAAGCTTCTTTAAGGTAATCATCTAACTCCGAATTAAATCTTTTGTTTTTGGATGGAACTTGCGGTAGGTTTCGATTTTTATTATTTTTTCGTTTAATTTCGCTGCGTTTATTTGCTCGAAACCCTTCAATAGATGCCAGATGCGCGCCCCGGTGGTAAGGCAACCGCCCGAGATGTTAACATCGATTAACTCTCCTATCCTGTTCGCCATGTGGGGAATGGACATACTTGGTTCTTTCCCTGTAGCTTCAGCACAAAGGAAGTTTCTAATAGTGGCCATTGACTACTTCACCAAATGGATTGAGGATAAACTCTTAGCCAAGATAACCACCAAGCAAGTTGCTCAGTTCTTCTAGGAGAGCATAATCTGCAGATATGGTATCCCACGAATCCTTGTGAGGGATAATGGGCGACAGTTCAATAATGAAGAGTTCAAGAAGTACTACGATGAGAATGCCATCGAGCTCCGCTTTACTTCAGTAGCTCATCCTCAAGCTAATGGACAGGCCGAGGTAGCAAACCGAATTATCCTTGATGGACTGAAGAAGAGGGTCATACGCTCGAGAAACACTTGGGTGGATGAGTTGCTGCCTATACTTTGGGCATATCGCACCACCTGCAAGGTGATGACCGGAGCAACCCCATTCTTGCTGGATTATGGAGTCTAGGCAGTTGTGCCCTTGGAAATTACACATGCATCACCACGAGTGGAAGAATATGAACCTGAAACTAATGAAGAATGCATGAGGCTCGCCTTTGATCTGATTGATGAGGTTAGGGATGAAGCAAAAGCTAGGAATGCAGAGCATCAGAAGAGAGCATCTTTCCACTACAACTAAAGGGTTAAGAAGAGGTTCTTTCGACATGGCGACTTGGTTTTAAGGAAAATCGAGGCCTCTGGAGATGGCCAAAAAGGAAAGTTAACCCCCAATTGGGAAGGGCCATATTGAGTCAGGAAGACGTTACGACAAGGATCCTACAAGCTGGAAACCTTGGATGGAAACGAGGTGCCTCGTACTAGGCATGCCTTGAACCTGAAGGTTTATTATGTTTAAGCTATCCTAGCGAGGATTTAGCTTTTTATCTATTTATTAGGAGAAGTAGAAATAAGGTTCGATGAAACCATTCCAGGGCTCATTGCCCCGAGTAGGATAGTAGTATTCTATGTAAGGGCTAAACCCGTTTTGAATTATTAATGCAAATTTGTTTTCCATTCTATGATTCTGTGATTTTAATTATGTACCAAGCACCTGTTGAGTGTAAGTCTAGAACGACCAAGTACTGAAAATAAAATAACACGCGAATAAAAGAAAGCAAATGCATAAATAAAAACGCCCCGAAGGGCCAAGGTTCAGAGTTAAAGTTACAAACGTAGTCGAATAAAAGTTAAGTCCCGAAGGACCCTGAAGGAAAGTAATACAAAGCCACAAGTGGATAACAAGGCTATGCAAGGCCAGTTACTCCTGTGGAGCATCCCCATTCTACTCTTCCGAAGATTCTTCCTCTTCATCATCACCCTCTTCGTCTGAACCCTCCTCGGAATCATCCTCATCAGAGTCGCTATCTGCTTCGGCTGCCACCACCGACGACTGTGACGCAGTCTTATCGGCCTCTTCTTCCTCCCCAGAGGAAGTTGCAGTATCATGAGATACACTGAGTGGTTTTCGAAATAATGCCACCTTCCCTTTCCCTGCTGGCTTAGGCTTCTTCCCACGAGAATCCGAGGAGGTTGAATCAAGGCTAGCAACTTGGGTAGCTCCCTTAGAAACAGGGCCAGAAGGTTGTCGGCCTCCCCCAGAGTTGGAGCCCGATGCCTGAGACACGGCCTTAACTCCAGATCCGGAAGCATGATCAACATAGCCTCCCCCACTAACAGCCCAGTCAGGGCATGAGAAGTTCGCTGGGTTGACAACAGTTGGATACTTGTTGCTAACAACACTCACAGCTTTATTACAACCAACAGACATGTTAAAAGGACGCATTTCGTCATCATGTTTGTCCATGAACTCCCGGAAGGCATCTGACTGGTGGTAGGCCTCGACCACCTGATCGAACTCAGCTGATTTCTTCTTAGTCAGAGAGTTGAGTTGCTTGTAGTAAGAATGGGCATCAGCCTCAGCACGGACAGTCCTTGACTCTAAGTCTCGATACTCCTCCTCAAACTTTTTCTTCTCCTTCAATAAGGCCACGTTCTCATCCATAAAGGTCCAGCCTTGATGGGCAGCAGATTGGAAGTAGGAGTTGGCCTAAAACCAAAAATTGATAAGGCATTTAAATTGTCAAAATATACAACAACACTGAATCCACAAGAAGGAGTGTCATACCTGATATAAAGCTTGGGCTCCGAGGAGCTCAGACTCGTTAATATTATCTCCTGAAGTCACCGCCAGAAGGTCAGGGGGAGTAATGGAGCACTTGGACCAGTCCAAGGCCAATGCAGGACTCTCTAAGACGGAGTTTTGGTCACAAATACCCCAAGATGGGATAAAAGGGGACCTGGTACCCCCATCAGCATTCCGGGACCTTTTTCCCTATTGAGAGCATCCCTCTAGGAAATGAGGAACCTTTCGGTCAGTAGGGTTCATCAGGGCTTCGGTCTTCTTGAGCATTCTTTTGGTAACAGTTGGCCGATTTCCAGGACGACTGTCCAACTCCTCAACAGCTGAAATGCAAAAAGGAAAAATATCGGAATAAGAACAAACAGAGTTCATAATGGAAAATAAAGGAAAAATTACCCTCAATAGAGAGAAAGCTGAGGCTAGCTTCTATAAGCTTTTTCTCAGTCAAAATAGTTTTATAATGGGTGCGGACATCGTTAGCAAACAGTCTATCTCGGTCTAGTAATTCTTGTTGATCAAGGTCGC
Source organism: Saposhnikovia divaricata (assembly GCA_036435485.1). Taxonomy (NCBI): domain Eukaryota; kingdom Viridiplantae; phylum Streptophyta; class Magnoliopsida; order Apiales; family Apiaceae; genus Saposhnikovia; species Saposhnikovia divaricata. The sequence continues at coordinate 126,061,064 of CM071598.1, forward strand.
ACACGAAGTGTGAACTATCTTCCACGTATCCAAATTTCTTAACAAAGAAGTGACCCCAGTCACCACCTTTCTATCTCAGAACTATAAACTCACTATCCCAGAAATGGTGAGAGTTGGGGAAGGAGAAAGTGTTCACTATGTGTGGAAGTTTACTTCGGTGTTGGAAGCTAATACACCCTTTCTTGGATTCACAAGAATTTTTAGTCAAAAAAATGCTTCTGAACATTGTGGTACTTAATGGAATGTTCAACTCACGACATCTTATTATAAAGATGTTGATGAACCTCCATGAGTTGGGATACAGTTGACAAGGATGGACCTGAAGCTCCGCCAGCAACCTGATGATAAAAGGGTTGGATGGAAAACCTCAACCCGACTTCTAGAGCACCTTTGAAGACACAAAGTTTCTCGTGGTGCCGATTGCATGTTCTATCTGCTGAGCCTAGAAGGCGAACCTTGATCAAACTTGGAAAGCTGTATGTATTTTTAATCGTCACGACATCGAACTCCTTCAATTTGCAAGGACTTTGATAGGAGTCTAAACTCGAACTGTTGGGGAATGCCTCCCTCATGGTGCTTAGCAAATCTAGTAAAGACTCAAATTGATGTTCAATATAAGAAGGGGGCTTTAGTTTCTTCATACCTTTAGCGGTTCTCGCCTTACTCCTCTTGGCCATCGCTTCCCCCATGGAGACTGGGGGGCAGGTGCTTGATTGTTGGCAGACATGTTGAACCTGAACTTGAACTTCAACTTGGAGCTTGGAAGCTTGAGAGCTAGAGAGCTTAAAGACTTGGAAGAAATTTGAGAAGTGAAGAAGTGAAATGAAATGAAGGATACTCCCCTTCTTTTATAGAAGAAGTGTGACCTGCTACCACAGGTTGGAATACAGGCCGGTTCATGTTTACAGGTCATGTATCGATTATATGCAAAAAGAGGACAAAAACTATCTATTATAGATGGAAAGAATCATTATAACTCATGTAATTCTGGAAAAGAAATGGAGAAAATAAACGAATATCCGGCAAGATACCGCACCGGAACAGCCTGCTGAGCTTTGAAAGCAAATTATGCTTAAGAAAGCCTAATTAGGAAATTAATCCTAAACATGGGATTAGTGATACTAATCGAAATGTTAGTAGAGCCTTAAACAAAAGTCACGAATGACCAAGTTGTTGATTCTCAAGTAATGAAAGTCGATGTATGAGTATTGACGACTGGGATTCAAGTGTCGATCTTCCAATGTTGATATTCAAGTTTGAAGATCGAGAGCCGGCCGACCGAGGCACCTTGAGGGGCTTCAGCCGACTGATAAACAACCGACCGAGAGGCCCGTGGAGCCCCAGCCGACCGGTAACTAGCCGACCGAGGCCACCCGGAGGAGCCCCAGCCGACCGGTAACCAACCGACCAAGGCCACCCGAAGGAGCCGCAGCCGCCCGAGGCACGGCCGACCGAGGCACGCTCGAGGAGCCGCAGCCGACCTAGGCACGACCGACCAAGGCCACTCGAGGAGCCGCAGCCGACCGAGGCACGGCCGATCGAGGCATCAACCCCAGCCTACTAAGACACGGCCATCCGAGACGCACGAAGGCACAATGGCCGACCGAGGCGCAGCCGACCGAGGCGCCTGGCAGCCCGTCAGCCGACCGAGGCTGATGATCAAGCCTTAACGTTGGTTGTCGGGTTTTTCAGCTTGATGCTCAAGGTCGATGCTGGAGCCGTTTCAAATATGAGAACCAAGCCGAGGCTGATTAGCACCATTTAGTGTCGTTTAACACTATTCAGTGTTGTTTAATGCCGTTCAACGTCGTTTATCATCATTTAAATGTCGTTTAACGCTGTTTAGAACCGTTTAGTGCTGTTTAATGCCGTTCAACGTCGTTTAACATCATTTAAACGTCGTTTAAGGCTGTTCAGCACCTGTTAGTGTCGTTTAGACATCGTCGTAAATGCATCGGTCGCTCCACGCTTTACATCAAGATGGTATTCGTGAAACACTAGTGTACAAAGATAAATCCCGAGTCTTGAAAAAGACAATTATAACTTTAATGAAAACCTGATCAGTTTTCCTAGAAGCTGGGGGGCAAATGATATGGGCTAAAAATAAGCCCTAAAGACAAAATTAATGATGCATTAATTGAACCTAGTTTGGTCCAAATACGAAGCTCATTAATAAGGCTCGAAACCCTAATTATATATTAATTTCGTAATTAATATTAAGGGCAATTAGCAGCTCGGCAATAAGAGTCGAATAAGGATATTACTTCTACAAGGAGTAGCCTCCAAGGCACCGAATTCAACATGGAAACAGACTCCTACAAGGAAGGAGTCTAGAACCTTCTTCAAGGAGGTGGCTTGTCCATCAAGTCTCCTAGCCCTACTCTAAATCTAAAGCTTCCAATGGCTATATAAGGGTCTGACCCCTCATTCTCAGAATTACGTTGCTTGATTCTCTATAAATACAGAGATACGTAGGCATCTTGTGAGGACCGGTTAGTCTCGAACGCAAGAACAGCCATTAAAGCTCGAAACTCACCATCCCTTGTATTTAATACAAACAAACCCTAACCCCAATTTACAAATCCCCGTTTTTATTCCACAACAAATAATAATAACTCGGTCCTACAATTAGTATATGTAGTTTATATTTTTCAAACATGTATCAAATTAAATGTTAAATCATTTTAAGCGCTAAATTTTAGTAATAAATATTACTGATGTATAAATTTATTTAAATATAAAAAAAGTTATTAATATATGTTTATGATTATGTAAAATTTGAAACTATCCTAACTTGAGATACTTGCAAATATGTAATTTAAAGTGAAAAAATAAGTTAATTAAACACTACAAATACAATAATATTTTTTTAATACTTTAAATTTATAAAATATAATGAGATAATACAACAAACATTGATATAATCTATGCCAAAATTTATGTAAGTAGACCGATACTTCTGTATGGCTGATATTTTATAGATTTTATGTAAGAAAATTAGTATTTTATATGACTAGTGATATTTAAAGTTTAAAATATTTAAATTTAGGTTTAGTTTTAAATTAGAACCAATTTTAAAATTATAACTTCTAACTACTACGATTTATTTAATCAAAAATTGATGTTCATGGATTACATGATATATTTGATTGTGTTGTAGTATAATTTTTTGTAAATTATAGAATATGATGTACTTTCATTGTACACATTAATTTTTTCTAAACTTTATCATTTTCCCAAAATAAGAAATCATTTTTACATTATACAACTTATATTTTAATTCTTATAATATGTTAACAAAAGTGATTGTATTAAAATTTCAATGAATACTCAATAAAATATTAGATATTAAAATTTCTAATGCTGAGACATAAATTTAATTTTTTAATTTTGGGTTTTTAAATTTTTTAATATTAAATTTTTGTATAAAAAAATAAGTAAACAAGTTTATGAGTTGTTCGTAAGTCAGCTCGTGAACATAAGTTCACGAGCAATATTTAAGATTTATTCATGAACATAATTTTATGAACAAGCTCGTGAACAAGTTTAATAAGTTGTTCGAAAGCAAAAGTTCGCGGGGTAAACGAGCTATTTGGTCACTGTACTATTCCAAAACTTTCAATTGGATCACCTACCCAAAAAAAATTTCAATCGAATAATAAACACTAAAAATATTTCAATTGGGTTACTGTCATTACTTCCGTTAACGGCAGTAACGGAATGCTTACGTGCCAATTTATATCAATTTTCAATTAGGTCATCGGTATCAAGTTTAACTGCAAATCTATCACCGAACTTTATATCATTTTTCAATTAGGTCTTTGGTAATTTTTTTGAATTTTTGAATAAAATTTTAAATTTTCAATGAAGTTTCATTTTTTTAAAAATTTTTAAAATGTTCAATTATGAACATACCCATTCAGTTTATATGTGTATAAATTGATACATGCGAACAAATATTTTAAGAAATCATGCTTTTTCAATCCAAAATGATTTTTTTTTAATTTTTTATGAATTAATGCGTATAAATTTATCTTAAAAAAAATTTAAGATAAATTTTTGAATCGATATATTCATACATTTGTTCGTGTAATGTTAAGTTCGAATTGAAATTTTCGGACTATCTAGTAATTTGGTAGTCGGTACGCATTATTTAGAAATGGTGATATTTATATATACATGTATGAGTTTGTATTAGCTAATGTATTTGGCATTCTGTTCTGTGTTGTTATGCTTGGTTTGCATTTGTTTCGTTTTATTTATCAAACTGTTTAATCCGAATTTATCACATTGATTTATGTCTTTGAATCTGTAAAATATGATTGTATGCTATTGTACCATTGTGATTCTTAAAAAATTCGTATAAGTTTTTCCGAATAAAAAAATTTTAAAAAAAATTCGAATAAAAAAATTCGTAGAAGCTTTTTTGAATAAAAAAATTTGAAAAAAAAATTTCGAATAAAAAAATTCGTATAAGCTTTTTCGAATAAAAAAATTCAATTATTTTTGAATTAATGCGTATAATTTTGAGTTAACGACAATGACTAATAAAGTTAACGGCAGTAACTCAATTGAAATATTTTGAGTGTTTACTATGCGATTGAATTTTTTTTTACGTTAGTGATCCAATTGAAAGTTTTTGAATAGTACAGTGACCAAATAGCTCATTTACCCAAAGTTCGCGAGTAAGTTATGAGACATGTTCGTGAGCTGTTCGTGAACCGTTCACGAACAACATTTTATCTTAACGAACCGAACTCGGACATATTTTGTGACTCGATTCAAGTTCGAGTTCGATAATTTCTTAACAAAAGATACATGAATATTTTAAAGTTTGGCTCGACTCGACTTATTTACACCCCTACCTGTAATCATGTTTTTGAGTTTTCTTAAAACAAAAGATGAAGAGATTCGAAAAAAGGAATTTAACACATTTTTTTTTCTAAAATTTTCTTCATAAAAAAAGATGATCAGAAGAGAACTTATAATATATCTTTTGATGATTCCCATCATATCTTTTTTTTTCCAAAAATCCTTTCTTCCTTTTATGAAAAATTGGAGCACATTTAAGATTTTTTTTTCATTTCTCTTTTTCACCTTTCATTATTTTCTATTTTCAACAAAATATTATAAAGCACATCACACGAGACATATTTACTTACTAAAATGCATAATATTTATATTAGTTTCAAATTATAAATTAACAAATTATCGAAAATCCAATTATTATTAAAATAATTGTTTCATTTTTATTTAAACTAGCATAATAACCCGTGCAAGGCACGGGTCATTCTCTAAAATCACATGAAACATTATTAATTATCAGCATAAAAAGAATCAAATATAGAATGGTTTTCATGTGCATGGCTATTGATGGCTATGAGAACCCTAATTGTTGGGTGCTTTGGTTTGTGAATCGGAGACCTATTTAAACAGTTAAATTTGTTGCTGGCTATTTAGTCACTACAAAACCTGGTCATGCATAAATTATTTCATGTGCCGTGTTAGGCCGAATACAAACTTATAATCAACTAAGTATGAGAGAATAACAATAAGTTCTTTAAAAGCTTTAAAGATTGTTTGGAATTAACTTCTCTCTCAGTGATGTAAAATATCACAGAGAGCTGCTTAGGTTACAATGAAAGATATTGTATTACACGATCGATACCCTTCTAGGGTTAACCTAACAGTATTTATAAAGATATACAGCTACGTACAATCGATAATTCATTCGCCTATAAATCAGCTACACAAATGTTATCAATTATGATTGCTACACATCTCCTAAGTCAACTCAATCTCTTTAACAGCTATCCAATCTGTAAAGATATTGCTTCCATAATTATCTTCAATTAATCTTTAATCACTGTTGACTGGAGACGCGCTTCCTCCAGACAGAGTTTAACTAAACTCTGTCGAGCTTCCATTGTCAGCGTATAGCAAACTCTGTCTAGCTTCCAACTGTCAGAGTTTAACTAAACTCTGACTGCTTCCTGTTTCAAGTTAAACTCTGTTTTTCCCTGTAAAACTTAAACACTGATATTAACCATATCAATTATATTTAACAATCTCCCCCAACTTGTTCATTAGCAAAAATGCACAAGTTAACAATAATTAATGATGTCAAAACAATTTCATACAAACACAGTGTTTATTCAAATAAGCAGAGTTTAAACTTGACTTAACAAAAATCTACAGAAAACAAGAAAATTCTTACAGACTTTAATCTCTAATCTCCTCAAGATCTGGTGTTGTTCTGAGATAATCTATAAGCAATCTTCTCTCTGCATTCTCAAGTTCAATCTTCATAGCTTCCTTGATCTCTCTCAACTGAGGATCACTCTCATCAGTTTGATAAATAGAAGATCTTAGATCATAGATTTTGTTCCTTCTCATCTCATTTCCCAGTCTGATAAAATTTACTTCCTCTGACTGTGAATTGAAGTCAAGTACTGTGATTCCCAGATCAGTCTTCAGCTTTGCAGTACCCTTCTTCATTTCAATTAGATTTCCATTCCAGTCTCTGTACTTAGGAACATATCTGCTGTTACACTTCATTCCTCTAATTGCCAAATTTTGGAGCATTTTCTGTCTGAGCACATTTCCAACTGATTGAGTCCTTCGACTATTCACCTTGAAAAGATACAGAACATGTTCTAGTTCTTCCCAATATTTCAAGCCAATATCATGCTCACCAATTTTAAATACTGTCCCATCAGCCATAAAGTATAAAAGAAAATCTTTCTTTAAACTCTTCTGATAAACTAACTGTACTGATTCCAGTCTGTCCAAACTCTCTTGAGTGACACCACGACCTGGAACAACCAGTGAAGAAGGATCTCTAGGACCAGTATGTTGCCTTTTATCTCTGTGTGAACCTAGACCAGCTTTATTGTTTCCAATCTTACCAGACAAGGCTCTTCCATCAGTAAAATCCATAGGAGCTCCAGATACTAGATTTGGATCATGAAGTGTTCCTTTACCAAAAACTGATTTCAACTTAGAAGATAGTGGTCTAGACACAACTTGTGTAGCAACAGAGGTTGTGTTTTCTTTCTTCTGTACAACTTGTGTAGAAACAGAGGTTGTATCTTTCTTCTTTGAATCTTCTCCTTCCATAGCAATGCCTTTTAGCTTGAGTTTAGCTTCAGCTTCTGTTGGTTTCTTAGATAAATGTGATCTTTGATCAACATTTTCCTTAATTATAATGCCTTTAAGAACAGGCCTAGAAGCTTTTTCTTTCTTTTTAAACTTTCCAGACTTTAAAGCTTTCTGATGTTGTTCTTGTAAATTCTTTTCTTCAGCTTTAATATCTTCAATAGTAGCTCCTTCTTCATTTTCTTCAATAAATAACTTAGCAGCCAACTCCTCATCAGTTTGTGGATTAGAAGATAATACCAGACTCTTGGCCTTTGAAGTACCTTGAGTACCAGTGTTTATTCCAGCAAACTGTGATTTAGAAGACTTGCTAGATTTCAGAGTTTGACGTTCTTCAGCTTTGCCCCTGCCTTTATTACTTACTCCTCTATCTCCAGCATCATCCTTTCTGATCAGAGTTTGAGATTGCTGGCATTTTTCTTTAGCAACTCTCTCCCCCTTTTTGACATCATCAGGCATGAGAATAGATGTGATTAACTCCAGAGAGGTAGCAATAGAATCAATCTTTAAAGACATGGCATTTTTATTTTCTTCAACTTTGCTCAGCCTGTGAGACAAAGTTTCTTGATTCTGGAAAAGATATTGAAACTTGTTCTTGCTATCGAGTTTAAGCATATCATCTCCTCTAATAACTTCACCTCGAACATCAGAAATGGCCTTTTGACAATGATCAAATCTAGAATTGAGAGTCTTCACTTGGACAACAGTGGCCTTGAGACAGGATAGAATCTCTGGATTTGTGATTGTTCTGGATGTTCTCTTGACAAATTCAGCTGCTCTTGCAACAGGAAAGATGCAAGTTTCTTTGTACCAATCAGCTGAAAATTGTTCAAAGTGGTCTTCTTCAACATCTGCTTGATTTGAAGAGCCAGCAAAATCATTAACTTTAGCAAAGGTCTGTACTGGTAAACTCTGAGAAGAGCTTGACTCAGTACTCCCTTCAGTTTCAATTTCAATTTCAGCTTCAATATGGACAGTTGATTCAGGAATTGGAAAAGACTCATCAACAGTTTCTGCAACAGTGTCTGCAGTACGTTCAACATTCTCTGCAACAGGCTCTACAACATCCTTTGCAGGTTGTACAATAGGATCAACAGACTTTGCACCTTGAACTTGTTCAACCTCTTCACCTTAATCAGGAACCTGATGAGCATCAGAGATTAACTCAGTGTGAGAAGCCACTGTTTCTTCAAGTACCACAATGGTTTGATTTACTGCATCAGTTTCTTCAGAGAAAACAGCAGGTGAAGAGATTGGAATGTCCATGTTCTCAGAGAATGGGCACAATGGCTCAAGAATTTCATCCATTGTAGCATCAGCATTACCATCTCTGTCTATCTCAACAGCAGGTATTTCCTTAGAAATATCCTCTGGAGCTTCAAAATTCAATTCTTCATCAGATTCTTCAATAATTATTCTCCTCCTTTTAACTTGAGGATTCACTTCTGTTCTCTCTTCTTCTGAGATAGAATCATCTAGAGTAGATGGAGATTGAGGTCTGTTAGCCCTTTCCTTTCTAGCTCTCTTTGGCCTAGAAGCTTCAACAGTCCTGTGCTTTCTTGGTGGCCTTATAGCCCTGCTTTTCTTTGGTTTCCTTGGTTTGGATTGTGGTTGAGATTGAGGTTGTGATGAAGATTGAGGTTTTGAAGTAGTAGCAATGGTGGGTGGAGATGTGGGTTTAGAGGTTGGTTCAGTGTTTATGGTTATGTGAGGTTCAGTGTTTGTGGGTTGAGGAGGTGACTGTGGAGGTTCAAGTATAGGTTCAGGTTCTGGTGCTTGTGGTTCCTGTGGTTGATTGAGAAAATTTCTGAAGGAAAGAGGATAGATGAACTCTGGAACTTGGTCCTTGTTAGCATCTTTATTTATCAAGTCAGAAAACATTCTCTTATGGACTTGAAAGGGTTGTATAACATCCTCATCAGAGATTACCAAATTAGGCAAACAAGCAGAGAATAAACATTGACAAAAACGTGAGAAATAAACAGTTGTATTAGACTCTGCTAGTTTTTCACCTAAATTCATAAGAACTAATCTACCAAAATCAAAGTTACTCCCATTAAGAAGAGAATACCCGATTCGAAGACTAACAGTGGGAATTGCATCCCAGTTGGTGACTTTCTTTCCAAATGCTCGAGTGATGCAGTCAAAGAAAAAGCTCCACTCCTTCCTGAGCCCTGGCCTTTTAACATTCCCAAGCTTATCCAAAGGGCCAGAAAACCGCAGTTGCTGTAACATTTCTTTCAATTCATTCTCACCAGCCACAGCGTATGAGGTGTGAGTATCAAAATCCAAAACATCTCGAACAGTTGCAGGAGTGATTACAAACTCTTGATCTTCATGAGTAAACACAATAGATGGAGTCCCATTCTCTCCACCATCATCATAAACAGAGTTTCTCCAGAAAGTAGAGATTTGTGTGGCAGAGAGTTTTTCTGGTTGAACAAGAGCTTGACCAATTTCAGAATCTCTTAAGAAGTTCTGAATCAAATGAAATGATTCTGGGGCTTTATCAGTGTTTAGGATTGCTGCATAGTTGTTAGGAACGAAAGATAATCCCTGAGCCACAAAAGTCTTGGTTGCCATTATAACAGATTGTTAGAAAAGAGAGTGTGTGGAAAAGTGTTTGTGAAAATGCTTAAGTGAAAATAACAGAGAAATTGTGTGTAATGGTGTGTGTTCGTGGGTGTAAAAGTGAAAAAGTGAATAATGAAATGAGTTTGATTAGATCTGTAATTGAAAATTAAAACCCAATCGTTTTAGACATTAAACACGCAACCAATTTCTTGTTAAGTGTATGAGTGGGACACGTGTCACGTAAACAGTGGAATAGTTATTTACACGCGCAGTAATAAAGCCTATTATTACTGCTGTTCTCTCTCCTATTTCCAATAAGCTTTAAATGTCTGACACCATTAAACAACTGGCACGTATCACATGCAAATTTCAAAAACTCTTTTTGTACTCCAAGTATATGCTTTGTCTGAAATAAAATATTAACTTAGAGTACTCAACAGAATCCAACAGTGTTTATCAATTCTCCAACTTAATTACTGTTATCCTTTTAAACACTGCACAGTTGTGAATATGAGTGTGTGTATAGCAAAGTTTACTAAATCAGTATTTAGAGCATCTAGTATTTCATAAAATCCATAAAATAAGTCAGTAAACACTGGATGCATAAACTCTCATAGTAAACACAGAATGTATGAGGAATGCTAAACTCTGTAGTAAACAATTTATATACAGTAATATTTAATTAATTTATAACCCCCTATTTTTTTATTTTTGGTTTTTGGTTTTCTCCAGTAATCAGAGGTTGGAACTAGTCACCAAAAATCCTATAATTTTAGCCCTTATCAGTTTGATAAGTTCTTGGATCTTCCTAGTTTTTGACTAGTCACCAAAAATTAGAGAATTTTAGCACTTACTATATATCAGTAAGTTCCTGGGTCGTCCTAGTTACAAACATGATCTCAAAGGAGTTCTAACAGTCTATATATATAAGCTTTGGGGTTATTCTAATAACAGAATCTAATTTGACAGTGTATAACTAACAGAGTTTAGAGCTCATCAACATCAGAAATTATTCATGAGAGGCAATGCACACAGCATGTACAGACTCAGAGTTTAGGATAAATAAAGTAAGAGATGCTATAAATATGAAACAGTATCATGCTGTGTTAATTTTCTGCACAATCTAAGATTAGATCACAAATAACTTAGAAGGATTCATGATTAATTACTGAGAATCATGCTTCATACAGATTTCTTCATTGGTATTAACATTCAGACAAAAACATGTCAACAGTGTATGACTTACAGAGCATGCTAACAGAGTTTAACAGACATTGAGCAGAGTTTGCATAGCAGAGTTTAACATACCACAGAAATATGAGCAACACAGTACATAAGTAGAATTTTGAGTCTAACCAATATCTCTAGTCAAAGCTAGAGACCATCCCTAGTTCATTTACCAGCCTTGTAAATACAACTTCACTCAATGGCTTGGTGAAGATATCTGCAAGCTGTTGTTCTGTAGACACAAAATGAAGCTCAATATTTCCTTCCTCTACATGTTCTCTGATAAAATGGTACCTTATGCTGATGTGCTTGGTCATTGAATGCTGTACTAGATTACCTGTCATAGCAATAGCACTTTGATTATCACAGTAAATAGGTATTTTACTGTACCTCAATCCATAATCCAGTAATTGATTTTTCATCCACAGAATCTGTGCACAACAGCTACCAGCAGCAATATACTCTGCTTCAGCTGTAGATGTAGAGATTGATTTCTGTTTCTTGCTGTACCATGAAACAAGTCTATCACCAAGAAATTGACAACTTCCACTGGTACTTTTTCTGTCTATCTTACAACCTGCAAAGTCTGCATCAGAGTAACCAAGAAGCTTGAAGTCTGATTCTCTTGGATACCACAAACCTAAAGTTATGGTTCCCTTAAGATATTTGAAAATTCTCTTCACAGCTGTTAGATGTGGTTCTCTTGGGTCTGCCTGAAATCTTGCACAAAGACATGTTGCATACATGATGTCAGGTCTGCTAACTGTTAGATAAAGAAGAGACCCAATCATTCCTCTATAGTTTGTCATATCCACTGATGAACCTGTGTCTTTATCCAACTTTGTTGCAGTTGCCATGGGAGTTGTTGCAGATGAGCAGTCAAGCATGCCAAATTTCTTGAGAAGATTTCTGGTATATTTTGCTTGATTGATAAAGATTCCATCATCTGTTTGCTTCACCTGTAGCCCTAGAAAATAACTGAGCTCTCCCATCATGCTCATTTGATACCTGGACTGCATGAGCTTGGCAAACTTCTTACAGAGTTTATCATTAGTAGATCCAAAGATTATGTCATCTACATATATTTGAACTAATAACAGATCACTACCAAGATTGAAGTAGAACAAGGTTTTATCAATTGTACCTCTGTTGAACCCACTTTCTAAAAGAAATTGAGCCAGAGTTTCATACCATGCTCTTGGTGCCTGCTTAAGTCCATAGAGTGCCTTGTCAAGCCTGTAGACATAATCTGGATACTTGGGATCTACAAATCCTGGTGGTTGTTCAACAAACACTTCTTCTTCAAGTTTTCCATTCAGAAAAGCACTTTTCACATCCATCTGAAAAACCTTGAATTTCTTGTGAGAAGCATATGCTAGAAAGATTCTTATTGCCTCCAACCTTGCAACTGGAGCAAAAGTTTCATCATAGTCTATGCCTTCTTGCTGTGAATAGCCTTTGGCCACAAGTCTGGCCTTGTTTCTTGTAACAACCCCATCACTGTCAGTTTTGTTTCTGAAAACCCATCTAGTACCAACAACAGATCTATTCTTTGGTCTAGGTACAAGGGTCCATACTTCATTTCTCTCAAATTCATTTAACTCCTCCTGCATTGCTGTTATCCAGTCAGCATCTTGAAGAGCTTCTTCCACTTTCTTTGGTTCAGATTTGGATAGAAATGCATGAAACAGACATTCATTTGTTGTAGCACTTCTTGTCCTAACTTTTGCATCTGGATCTCCAATTATTAAATCAGGTGTATGAGATTTTGTCCATTTCCTAGCAGAAGGTAAATGACTTCTGTCAACAGTTGATCCTCCCCCTTGATCAATGTTCTCCTGATTATCTTGATGCCTTTCTTCATTCTCTGAGGCTCCCCCTGAATTTGATCGCTCAGAGTTTGAACTGTCAGAATTTGGACTTTCAGAGTTTGAGTCATCAGAGTTGTAGTTTGATCCAGAATTTTCAGTTGACTCACTATCAGAATTTGAGTCATCACTATGATCATGCTCCCCCTCAACTGGTTCTCCTCTTTGTTCTGGCTGTACTATTTCTTCTGTGTGTACCAGTAGAGGTTCAGAGTTTGCATCAACAGAGTTTGTTGGATTAGTGTCATCAGAGTTTATTTCATATGAGATTAGATTTTCATTTTCGAAATGCAACTGATCATGTTCATCAACATCTTCAAGTCCAGTGATTTTCTTGTCATTAAATGACACATGAATAGATTCCATAATCACCTTTGTTCTCAGATTATAAACTCTGAATGCCTTGGTTGACACTGGATAGCCAACAAAAATTCCTTCATCTGCTTTCAACTCAAATTTGGTCAACTGTTCAGGATGATTTTTCAACACAAAACATTTGCACCCAAAAATATGAAAAAATTTCAGGTTTGGCTTCTTTTCCCTCACCATCTCATATGGTGTTTTTCCATGCTTGTTGATCAGTGTTGCATTTTGAGTAAAACAAGCAGTATGAACTGCTTCTGCCCAGAAATAGGTTGGTAATTTTACTTCATCAAGCATAGTTCTAGCAGCTTCTATCAAGGTTCTATTCTTCCTCTTAACTACACCATTTTGCTGTGGTGTACCAGGTGCAGAAAACTCTTGCTTCAAACCTCTGTTCTTGCTGAATTCTTCCATTGTTGCATTTCTGAATTCAGTTCCATTATCACTTCTGATTATTTTGACTTTGTGTTTTGATCCTTTGTCCAGTAGCTTTACATGCTCCATCAGAGTTAATGCAGTTTCATCCTTCTTTGCAAGAAAATACACCCAAGTGTATCTGGTATATTCATCAACAATGACTAGAGCATATTTCTTCCTTCCAATTGACAAGACATTCACTGGTCCAAAAAGATCAACATGTAAAAGATGATGTGGATCAACAATTGAAGATTCGGACTTGCTCTTGAAAGAAGTCTTCCTCTGTTTGGCCTTTTAACATGAATCACACAGACCATCAACATTTAACAAAGACTTTGGAAGTCCTCTAACAAGATCCTTTCTTATCAGCTCATTGATGTTGTTCAGATTCAAATGAGAGAGTTTCTTATGCCACTTCCAACTCTCTTCATTGGACATTCTTGTTGACAGGCACATAGTTTTTCCATCAGAGTTTGTCAGCAAGCTTGCTTCATAGATATTGTTGCGCCTTTGTCCAACTAAAACAACTTTCCCTGTGGTTTTGCTGATAACCTCACAGTATTCAGGTTGAAAATCTACATGAAAACCTCTGTCACAGATTTGACTCACAGATAGCAGATCATGCTCGAGTCCTGGAACCAGAGCTACATTTGTGATGATGACACTTCCAAGATTAATATTGCCATATCCCAGAGTATGTCCTATGTTGCCATCTCCATAGGAAACTTTTGGGCCAGCCTTCTCCACATACTCTGATAGCAGGGCTTTATTTCCAGTCATGTGTCCTGAACATCCCATGTCCACAACTAGGATACTTTCCCTGATGCCCTGCAATCACACACAATTATTGAGGATTAGATTTAAGGATCCAGACTTGCTTGGATCCTTTGGCTTTCTTAATTTTGTTAGTTTTAGCAGCGGAATTTACACTATCAGAGTTTTAGCTAACTTTATCAGAGTTTACACTTGCAGAATTAACTCTAACCCATTTCGGATTAGGTTTCAGTTCATAATAATTATGATAAATAGCATGATAATTTCTGCAAGTATAAATAGAATGCCAAGTGCTTCCACAGTGTTTGCATAAAGTCTGTGGCCTAGTTCTAACATTATCTTTCTTTACTTCAAACTTGGAAGGTAAAGAATTAATGTCTTTGTTCTTCCTGCAAATGTAACACCCTCACTTAACAAAATCAGAATTATATTCTTTTATAAATAATTAAACATTAACATAGAGAAAATTTTAAAAAATTCGGCATGATGTGTTCGTAAATCGATCTAACCACCTGTCCCAGTCAACAAAACCAAACCATCTAATACTAAACCGTTCAATTGCAAAGTAATACCAAAACCATAAAGGAATATAAACTCCACAAACCAAGACCGCTCACAGGTCACAGTATAAAACAACTACTAATTAACTATTACAACCCAAGTCTGAATTTAAAATATTTTACAACCCAACTTAAATTAATATATCTGACAACCCAAAAACATATAAGATAGAGCTGCTTAAGTAACTACCCGTCCTATCACATCCACACGACGGTCACCTCTGCCAGCTGAAGCACTCCTCCTAGACATCCTCAATTTTAGCTGAAGAAAATAAATGTCACAGAACAAGAGTGAGCCAATAATGCTCAGCAAGAATAATAACAGTGCATCAATAGAATAGGCTGATATAAATATTACCAGTCACCGGGAATTCGCACAACAACAGTAAATATCTGAATATGAATCAACTCAAGTTCCGTGAATAGATTAGAATTGGATTTTTTTTTTTTAAAAAAAAACATTGGAATTAGGCGGCTGATCAGGCTCGCACTAACCCCGGACAATGCACACAGCAAAGTCCCTCTAAGTGGATCCACGGCACACATTGGCCTCAACATCTGACCATTAAACTGGTCTCCCCGAAGGGACATCCATTGACCATAATATGGTCTCCCCGAAGGGACATCCAAAAACATTCCAATTCTATATCCAACGTACCAGGTGTCGGAACAATCGACATCCTCCGTCAAACAACAATCCGGAACACTCATGCTACAGAACAACAACTCAACTGGTTGAATAAAGGAATCAACGGTCTATCTTAGATATCAACGGAATCGATATAGTAAATAGGGTGATAACTGAATAAACAACAATAAGAATAAATGTCGGTGAGTTCGACAATAATTGGGGTGATAATTGAATAATTAACAGTAACAATAAATATCGACGAGATCGACAATAAATGAGATAACAACATAATCAGAAGAATTAAAATAACTTTCACTTAAACAAGAAGTGAAGGAAAAACACTTGCCTGGTTCCCAAAAGCTTTTACAGGCAATTGGTCTGATAACTACTCGGCTTTAGCTTTGCCCCTGCCCCTCTGGCTCGACTCTATAATAATTAGGTTAAATTAATAACATGTATAAAACAACTTAGGCCTGCTAATAGCCAGCACATATAATCCACATAGCATCTAAGCACATAATTCTTACATAACAATTCATATGACTTGCTCTAATAATTAACTGAGCTCAAGAAATATTTTTAAAATCATTTTAAATCTTGGATTTTAAATAAAATCCCACTCAGAATGCTTGAAAATATTTATAGAATATTTTCTGGATTTTTAAACAATTTTCTACTATTTTTAAATCATTTAAAACAAGAATAAATTGATTAAGAATTAAATAATTCTAACTAAATTAATTAAACTCAATTAATAACTAATTAATAAAATTATTTGATAAATAATTATATTTATCAAATAATTGAATTAATTAAATCATTATTTGAAATTAATTAAAGTAATTAAAAGTATTTAATTCCTAATCATTTTGATTTTAAAATAAATAATTAAATCAGTTCCATAAATAATTTTGAATTTAAATCATGATTTTGAAATTAATTTTTGAATTTTTAAAAGTAAAATTCAGATTTTTATATAAATGATAGAATAGAAAAGTAATTATAGATAAAATGAAATTTTGATTTACTTTCAAAGTAACTAGGTTAAAACAGTACATTTATTTTACTACTACTCCCGTACAACCAGAACGACCCTCCCCTGTCCTCTTTTTTTTTTCCAGATTCCGGCGTCTACAGTAATTTCCGACGGACATCAAACCTGCCATTTACTTGTTGTTTGCATAGGTTTTCTATCTTTATACTTTACACAACACCCCCTAAGCCCTGATAAATCCAGTGCCGCCCGTAATCATCAACAACACTCGTCCTCCGGCAAATTCAAAGAAAATCCGGCGACTGACTTTCCCTCCGATTACCCCTGTTTCACATCGTTTGGCTTGGTTTCACTATCCTCAACTCAAATAAATGTCTTCCTATTTGTTCCAACGCCACATCAGTACAGAAATTGAAACAATACAGATTTTCCGGCGAGTCTCTAAAGAATCCGGCCAAGACTCGATTTTTCTTAGTATCTAACCAAACCTTGCGTTTAACATACCAATTCAAAGCCACGAACACCTACAATCTAACCATTAACCCAGAATTGACAGATACATAATACATATAACGAACGAATTCCTCAAAGTCTCCAAAAAAACAAAAACTCCTCTCATGGCAAACCAAGCTCGCTCAATGCAAACAACACTTAAATCAATTCTAAGCAACCTGTAAACACTATAGGAATCACCAGTTTCCTCAGACTAGCAACCGATTACAAGAACAGTAATTAAAAAAAAATTAACAAAATGATTAACTCGGTTTCCACCAAAGCCAGAGTAAACACAACAATTATTCCTATAATCCTACTTCAAATAACCCCAGGAAACTCAAGGAAGCATCACACTGACTGAACAATTCAAAAATCAACTAGATCAAATTTTTATGAATATATAAATCCAAATTTTTTTACAGGTAAAAGAAAATTCATAGAAAATAGAAAAATTACCCGACACTAATTTGGCTTGCAGATTCAGGAACTAGAATTCAAGGGCTTCGTTTTGAGTATTTATACATCAAAATCGGACTCCAAAATCCCCCTTAACCAAGCTCTCGATCTTCAGGAATAATAAGAGTATGATCTCTATAATTTTTTTTTGTAAGAAAGAATTGATTTCCCTGGCTTTTTACCGAGGACACCTGGAGTGTTTGTGATTGGTGGATAAGGAAGGTTCTGGATTGGTAGAGATAAGGCCACATGTGTAAGCTATTATTTAGCCCCGAAAGTACAATTTACGGGTCCGACACGAATAAAATATTTTCAAATTAAATAACGAATTAAATACTGAAAATTTACAGAACTTTTAAAACGAATAAAAATACAAGTTTCGAATGTTTTGCGATTTATTTGATGAATATTAATACGAATCGATTTAAAAATCGAAGCCCCGAGAATTTTGAAAACGGGATTTTTATCGAATAAAACGAACTGATTTTCACGAATTACGAAAGAACTTCTGCTCCAAATCTAATGACACATGTCACATACTAACCACATACGGAATCTTTTCGAGTAATAACATACTAAACATATCAACTCATCAAACTCGAATAAATAAATAAATAAATAAAATATTTCCGTCCTCATTTACCAAAATAGAAATTTTATAGATTAAATATTCAAGGTTCTTACAATCTTCCCCCCTAAATAGGATTCTGTCCTCAGAATCACGCTACAAATAGATGAGGGTACATTTCCAACATCTCACTCTCCAATTCCCAGGTGGACTCTTCTACCTTAGGGTTTCTCCACAAAACTCTCACTATTGGTATTGTCTTGTTCCTTAAAACCTTCTCCTTACGATCTAGTATCTTGATTGGTTGCTCCACGTAAGATAAATCTGGCTGAATCTCTATCGGTTCATATTCTATGACATGCTTAGAATCAGGATGGTACTTCTTAAGCATTGACACATGAAACACGTTGTGAATATGCTGCATATGAGGTGGCAAAGCTAATTCATAAGCAACCTTCCCAACCTTCTGTAAAACCTCAAAAGGTCCGACAAATCTTGGACACAGTTTTCCTTTCTTCGCAAATCTCACTAACCCTTTCCACGGAGATACTTTCAGCAAAACTTGTTCCCTTTCTTCGAATTCCACATTCTTCCTGATTAAGTCAGCATACTTCTTCTGTTGATTCTGAGCTGCTACTAGCCTTTTCTGAATAAGCTGGATCACTTCTTTGGTCTTCTGTACCAGCTCTGGTCCTAATATTTTATGCTCACCAACTTCTTCCCAATATACCGGAGATCTACACTTCCGTCCGTATAGTGCTTCGTAGGGCGGCATTCCAATACTGGCATGAAAACTGTTGTTGTACGAAAATTCCACCAACGGCAAGTGATCATCCCAATTGCCTTTGAAATCAAGTGTACAAACTCTGAGCATGTCTTCAATTGTTTGAATCGTTCTCTCGCTCTGACCGTCTGTCTGAGGATGGTAAGCAGTACTCATCCTTAATTCAGTGCCCAAACACTCTTGAAAATTTCTCCAAAATCTTGAGTTAAATCTCGGGTCTCGATCTGAAACTATTGACACCGGAACTCCATGTCGTACTACAATCTCCTTTATGTAGAGATGAACCAATTTGTCCAACGAGAATCTTTCGTTAATTGGGAGAAAATGTGCTGATTTCGTTAATCGATCAACAATCACCCAGATAGCATCATGGTTAGCTCTCGTTCTTGGTAGTCCTACCACAAAGTCCATCGCAATATGTTCCCATTTCCATTCAGGAATCTCCAATGGTTGCAGCAACCCGCTTGGCCTTTGATGTTCAGCTTTCACCTTCTGACATGTCAGACATTTACTTACCCACTCAGCAATCTCTTTCTTCATGTCTGGCCACCAAAAATTCTTTTTCAAATCTTGATACATTTTTGTGCTTCCAGGATGGATCGAATACGTTGAACTATGTGCCTCTTGTAAAATTTCATTCTTTAGCTCTGTCACATTGGGTATCCAAATTCTTGAAGAAAATCTGAGTATTCCTTTGTCATCCACTTGAGTGCATATTTCCTCACCTGTTAATTTGTTGATATCTCCACTCATAATTTCCTCCTGACATCTTCGAATCTTTTCTAACAACTCTGGTTGAAATGTCATAGTATAGACCATATCCGTAGCACCATCTGATACACGAACTTCTATCTCTAACTTTTCAAATTCTCTAAACAACTCTTCAGTCATAGTCAACATGTTTAATCTTTCCTTTCGACTCAAAGCATCTGCCACTACATTCGCTTTTCCTGGATGATAGTTAATGGTACAATCATAGTCTTTAATTAGCTCCAACCATCTTCTCTGCCTCATATTTAATTCTTTCTGGGTAAAGATGTATTTCAAACTCTTATGATCCGTATAAATTTCACACTTTTCCCCGTACAAGTAATGTCTCCAGATCTTCAGAGCAAACACAATTGCTGCTAATTCCAAATCATGGGTTGGGTACTTCAGTTCATGAGGTTTCAATTGTCTAGAAGCATAAGCAATCACCTTACCATGCTGCATTAACACACAACCTAGTCCCTTGTGAGACGCGTCACTATATATCACGAAATTACCCTTGTCATCTGGTAATACTAACACTGGTGCTGAGATCAACCTCTTTTTCAATTCTTGAAAACTTTCTTCACATTTCTCATTCCATATAAACTTTTCATTTTTCCTTGTCAACTTCGTCAAAGGGGTGGCAATTTTTGCAAAATCTTGCACAAATCTCCTATAGTATCCTGCCAATCCCAAGAAACTTCGCACTTCCGTAGGTGTCTTCGGTCTCTCCCAGTTCATAATGGCTTCAATCTTTGCTGGGTCCACTTTAATCCCTTCACTGCTCACCACATGTCCTAAAAATTGCACTTCTTTCAACCAAAACTCACATTTAGAGAACTTGGCGTACAACTTCTCATTTCTCAAAATTTCCAAAGCTATTCTCAAATGATCTGCATGCTCTTCTTCAGTCTTTGAGTATATCAAAATATCATCTATAAACACAATCACAAATTTGTCCAAGTATTTCTTGAAAACTCTATTCATCAAATCTATAAAAGCTGCAGGTGCATTTGTCAATCCGAACGCCATCACTAAAAACTCATAATGTCCGTATCTGGTTCGAAATGCTGTTTTTGGGATATCTTCCGGTTTGATCTTCAACTGATGGTAACCTGATCGTAGATCTATTTTAGAAAAACAAGCTGCCCCTTTTAACTGGTCGAACAAATCATCAATTCTCGGCAAGGGATATTTGTTCTTAATAGTTAACTTGTTCAACTCACGATAATCGATACATAGCCTCATGCTTCCGTCTTTCTTCTTCACAAACAGTACTGGTGCTCCCCATGGGGATACACTAGGTCTTATAATTCCTTTATCAAGAAGATCTTGCAATTGTATCGCTAATTCCTTCATTTCTACTGGGGCCATACGATAAGGAGCCTTAGACACTGGTTCGGTACCTGGTGCTAAATCAATGGCAAATTCTATTTCCCTATCTGGAGGTAAACCTGGAAGTTCATCTGGAAAAACATCAAGAAACTCGTTTACCACAAGGATCTCTTCTATCTTAGGTACCTCTTGTTTAGTATTCATTACGTGGGCCATATAGCCTTCACACCCTTGTCTTAACAGTCTCTTAGTTTGCATGATGGTCAAAAATTTCCTAGTTTGTTTCTGACCTCGAAAGACAACTTCCACATTATCAGGGGATCGCAACATCACCTTTTTACCTTTACAATCTATCCGCGCATTATGATCTACTAACCAATCCATTCCTAGGATTACGTCAAACTCACCTAACTGGAAAGGTATCAAATTGGCGTAAAAACAATGCCCTGAGATGTCAATCTCACAACGAGGGCACACCTGACTTACTGGTATACGCTCCGAATTCGCTATCTCTATGATTAAAGCCTCATCTAACAAGTGCATATCACAATTTAATTTACGAGCAAACTCTTTAGATATGAAAGATTTAGTAGCTCCAGAATCAATTAACACCTTGGCATGTACGGAATTTATAGGAAGCGTACCTGCCACCACATCTGAATCTTTAACAGCTTCATTCATTGTCATATTAAAAGTCCTGGCTATTGGCTGAACACTCGCTGCTGGTTTCGCCTCTATTGCCCGTATCATGGTATTAGCTGGGGCTGGGGGTCTGGCTATGGGTACCCTGCAATCCTTCATCATATGCCCCGGCTTCCCGCATCGATGACAAACAATTCCTATCTTGCAGTCTTTAGAAATATGCCCTTTTTGGTTGCACTTGAAACAGGTTATATCCTCCTTACTACAAGCTCCCAAATGCTTCTTACCACATGTCCTACACCCTGCCAATGGTGGTCTGAGAAATTTCTGTTGATTTGCTTCTTGTGGGCGACTGCCCTGTCCTTCTTTTCCCGACCCTTGTTTCTTAATATTTGCATCATTTCCCATTTGGAACCCTGGTTTCTTATTAGGATAGTTTTGAGAACTACCCTGAGACTGTCGTCCTTCAGTTGATCCTGCCTTCCTTTTCTTCTTTTCTTTCTCCTTGAGATACAAATCACTCTCTCCCTCCGCGATCATCGCTTTCTGCACCACTGCTGCATAAGTATCCAACTCCAGAACCGCCAACTTACTCCGAATCCATGATTTTAATCCCTGTTGAAATCTCTTCGCCTTCTTCCTATCTGTATCCACATAGGTTGGAACAAATCTTGCTAATTCAGTAAATTTTGCCTCATACTCCAACACAGTCATGTTACCTTGCTTTAGCTCCAAAAATTTCACTTCCATCTGATCCCTCATAAAATCTGGGGAATACTTCTCCAAAAACAACTCCTTAAATCTGACCCAAGTAATTACTTCTGTGGCTTCCAAAGCTCTCACTGACTCCCACCAATAAGTAGCTTCATTCTTCAGAAAATAACTCACATACTCTGTCTGCTTATCTTCTGGAACCCTCACCAATTCAATAGCCTTCTCCATCTCTTTCAACCATGCTCTCGCTTCCACTGGATCTGCTGTCCCCTTGAATTCTGGAGGTTTGACTGCCTGAAAGGATTTAAAAGTAACAGCTGGAGGAATTGGCTGTTGTTGCTGCTGCTGTTGTTGTTGCTGCTGCTGCTGTTGTTGCTGCTGCTGCTGTTGTTGTGCTAACAACTGCTGTTGTATCTGTTGCTGTTGTTGTGCTAAGGTAGCAGTCTGCTGGGTAAGAGTTTGTAATATCTGTGCCAGAACAGGATCCATCTGGCCTACAGGAGGTGGGTTGGCTTGTTCTTCTTGGTTAGGAGTTCGGTTGTTGGTTCGATTTCTTCGTCTTGGAGGCATAATTCTGGCAATCAAACAAACAGTTTATTCAATATGGGTTGACAATATTACAGTTATCTAGTTATACCATAATTTGCTGAAATATAAGTCATGGTTCATGGTTATTAACAGGTTAACAATTAGCTCACAAGGTATAACAAGGTACCCAATTAAAGTTACAGAATATATATAAACATCTGGTAGATACCATAACTGGAACAACAAATATGGTGTTAACAATAAATATGGTACTGAAGAGTAAATACAGTGCTAAAAAGTAAATATGGTGCTCAAAAGTAAATGACAGTATGTAAAAGAAATTTAACAACAATTCTGCAAAAGTGGGCATAATATATATAGATCAGGTACAAGCGTAAGAACAACGCTTCGATAGTGGTACAATACAATACTCCAAAGGAAAGACTGCTAGCAACTAATCACAGCACAACAGATATCTACAACAAAACTGGCTATACTATACGCCCCGGTGCACTGCAAACCCTGCTGCTACTATAATATGCATCTATGTACCATGCGTCAGGATGGAATCACTACGCTACGACATATAAAATCCCACCCACAGCTCCACTAACCAACTGATCCTCGTCTACTAATCTGTTCCGAGAATGTCATCTAGCTCACTCACCACAGATGCCAACGTCACATGAAGTGCCATGGCTGAAAACTCATCATCGGACGAATGCTGAGTCCGCGTCAGGATAATAGTCCTCATCACCCGTAGCCGCATCCGGATCTGTCCCAACTCTTCTACTGCTCGGGCTCGCTCCCTAGCCACCTGTACATGTGTCTCCTGTAGAGCTCTAACCTCAGCTAGCTGTCCAAACAGAAAGTCTCGCTCTGCACCCACCCTCTGGTACTCATGGTATGGAACAGGGGGCTGAGTAAACTGATATAGTGGCCCGTTCACCGAGCTCTGCGAAACAACACGTGAGGACGCGGATCTCAATGGCGCTGGCTGTGGTATAGGGTCCGCCTCAACTGGATCCTCTGACGGGTCAGGATCCGAACTAGAAACAGGTGCCTGTAGTACATATTTACCTTATAGTTAGACGTTCTATCTCTCGTAAAACGATCCTAACCTTTCCAATTACTCTACCCCGACTTCCCACCTAATTGTTTCAGTGACTGTGACCTGTAGCTCTGATACCAAATTGTAACACCCTCACTTAACAAAATCAGAATTATATTCTTTTATAAATAATTAAACATTAACATAGAGAAAATTTTAAAAAATTCGGCATGATGTGTTCGTAAATCGATCTAACCACCTGTCCCAGTCAACAAAACCAAACCATCTAATACTAAACCGTTCAATTGCAAAGTAATACCAAAACCATAAAGGAATATAAACTCCACAAACCAAGACCGCTCACAGGTCACAGTATAAAACAACTACTAATTAACTATTACAACCCAAGTCTGAATTTAAAATATTTTACAACCCAACTTAAATTAATATATCTGACAACCCAAAAACATATAAGATAGAGCTGCTTAAGTAACTACCCGTCCTATCACATCCACACGACGGTCACCTCTGCCAGCTGAAGCACTCCTCCTAGACATCCTCAATTTTAGCTGAAGAAAATAAATGTCACAGAACAAGAGTGAGCCAATAATGCTCAGCAAGAATAATAACAGTGCATCAATAGAATAGGCTGATATAAATATTACCAGTCACCGGGAATTCGCACAACAACAGTAAATATCTGAATATGAATCAACTCAAGTTCCGTGAATAGATTAGAATTGGATTTTTTTTTTTTTAAAAAAAACATTGGAGTTAGGCGGCTGATCAGGCTCGCACTAACCCCGGACAATGCACACAGCAAAGTCCCTCTAAGTGGATCCACGGCACACATTGGCCTCAACATCTGACCATTAAACTGGTCTCCCCGAAGGGACATCCATTGACCATAATATGGTCTCCCCGAAGGGACATCCAAAAACATTCCAATTCTATATCCAACGTACCAGGTGTCGGAACAATCGACATCCTCCGTCAAACAACAATCCGGAACACTCATGCTACAGAACAACAACTCAACTGGTTGAATAAAGGAATCAACGGTCTATCTTAGATATCAACGGAATCGATATAGTAAATAGGGTGATAACTGAATAAACAACAATAAGAATAAATGTCGGTGAGTTCGACAATAATTGGGGTGATAATTGAATAATTAACAGTAACAATAAATATCGACGAGATCGACAATAAATGAGATAACAACATAATCAGAAGAATTAAAATAACTTTCACTTAAACAAGAAGTGAAGGAAAAACACTTGCCTGGTTCCCAAAAGCTTTTACAGGCAATTGGTCTGATAACTACTCGGCTTTAGCTTTGCCCCTGCCCCTCTGGCTCGACTCTATAATAATTAGGTTAAATTAATAACATGTATAAAACAACTTAGGCCTGCTAATAGCCAGCACATATAATCCACATAGCATCTAAGCACATAATTCTCACATAACAATTCATATGACTTGCTCTAATAATTAACTGAGCTCAAGAAATATTTTTAAAATCATTTTAAATCTTGGATTTTAAATAAAATCCCACTCAGAATGCTTGAAAATATTTATAGAATATTTTCTGGATTTTTAAACAATTTTCTACTATTTTTAAATCATTTAAAACAAGAATAAATCGATTAAGAATTAAATAATTCTAACTAAATTAATTAAACTCAATTAATAACTAATTAATAAAATTATTTGATAAATAATTATATTTATCAAATAATTGAATTAATTAAATCATTATTTGAAATTAATTAAAGTAATTAAAAGTATTTAATTCCTAATCATTTTGATTTTAAAATAAATAATTAAATCAGTTCCATAAATAATTTTGAATTTAAATCATGGTTTTGAAATTAATTTTTGAATTTTTAAAAGTAAAATTCAGATTTTTATATAAATGATAGAATAGAAAAGTAATTATAGATAAAATGAAATTTTGATTTACTTTCAAAGTAACTAGGTTAAAACAGTACATTTATTTTACTACTACTCCCGTACAACCAGAACGACCCTCCCCTGTCCTCTTTTTTTTTCCAGATTCCGGCGTCTACAGTAATTTCCGACGGACATCAAACCTGCCATTTACTTGTTGTTTGCATAGGTTTTCTATCTTTATACTTTACACAACACCCCCTAAGCCCTGATAAATCCAGTGCCGCCCGTAATCATCAACAACACTCGTCCTCCGGCAAATTCAAAGAAAATCCGGCGACTGACTTTCCCTCCGATTACCCCTGTTTCACATCGTTTGGCTTGGTTTCACTATCCTCAACTCAAATAAATGTCTTCCTATTTGTTCCAACGCCACATCAGTACAGAAATTGAAACAATACAGATTTTCCGGCGAGTCTCTAAAGAATCCGGCCAAGACTCGATTTTTCTTAGTATCTAACCAAACCTTGCGTTTAACATACCAATTCAAAGCCACGAACACCTACAATCTAACCATTAACCCAGAATTGACAGATACATAATACATATAACGAACGAATTCCTCAAAGTCTCCAAAAAAAACAAAAACTCCTCTCATGGCAAACCAAGCTCGCTCAATGCAAACAACACTTAAATCAATTCTAAGCAACCTGTAAACACTATAGGAATCACCAGTTTCCTCAGACTAGTAACCGATTACAAGAACAGTAATTAAAAAAAAAATTAACAAAATGATTAACTCGGTTTCCACCAAAGCCAGAGTAAACACAACAATTATTCCTATAATCCTACTTCAAATAACCCCAGGAAACTCAAGGAAGCATCACACTGACTGAACAATTCAAAAATCAACTAGATCAAATTTTTATGAATATATAAATCCAAATTTTTTTACAGGTAAAAGAAAATTCATAGAAAATAGAAAAATTACCCGACACTAATTTGGCTTGCAGATTCAGGAACTAGAATTCAAGGGCTTCGTTTTGAGTATTTATACATCAAAATCGGACTCCAAAATCCCCCTTAACCAAGCTCTCGATCTTCAGGAATAATAAGAGTATGATCTCTATATTTTTTTTTTGTAAGAAAGAATTGATTTCCCTGGCTTTTTACCGAGGACACCTGGAGTGTTTGTGATTGGTGGATAAGGAAGGTTCTGGATTGGTAGAGATAAGGCCACATGTGTAAGCTATTATTTAGCCCCGAAAGTACAATTTACGGGTCCGACACGAATAAAATATTTTCAAATAAAATAACGAATTAAATACTGAAAATTTACAGAACTTTTAAAACGAATAAAAATACAAGTTTCGAATGTTTTGCGATTTATTTGATGAATATTAATACGAATCGATTTAAAAATCGAAGCCCCGAGAATTTTGAAAACGGGATTTTTATCGAATAAAACGAACTGATTTTCACGAATTACGAAAGAACTTCTGCTCCAAATCTAATGACACATGTCACATACTAACCACATACGGAATCTTTTCGAGTAATAACATACTAAACATATCAACTCATCAAACTCGAATAAATAAATAAATAAATAAATAAAATATTTCCGTCCTCATTTACCAAAATAGAAATTTTATAGATTAAATATTCAAGGTTCTTACAGCAAAAACTAGCAAGATGGTTAGTGCTACCACAGTTATGACATGTCTTTCTTGGAGCTAAAGTAGCAAGCATTGGATAATTACCTTGAGTGATGTCTACTTTACCATTTCTGTTCTTTCTAGACACTTTCTGTTTCTTAACAGATTTTAACTCCTTAAGCTTATGCTTAAGTTATTTATCTGTCATTAAACCAATATTAACCTGTTTAACACTAGTTTTTACTGGTTCTTTCTTAACAGCTTCTTTTCCACCTTCAAACCTAGGTTCACTTATTCCATTAACAAATGTTCCAAATTTCTTAGGTGGAATAGGTGGTCTAATCTTGACTGTATTCTGAAACCTAAGTTCATCTTCCTCAGAATAACCTAGACCTACAGTGTCAGATTGAAAAACTTCTTGAGTGTCTTTTCCTGAGTGAGTCCAAGTTTTAATAATGTGATTTGCCTTTTCCAATTCAGATTCTAGTTGTTTATACTTACTTAACAACTCTTGTTCAAGATAGACAGCATCATCTCTCTCCTTTTGAACTTGCTGCATGTTAGCAAGTTTCTCTTCTACAACCTTATTTCTTTCTTTGAGTTCAGAATTCTCAGTTTTGATTCTCTCATTCTCTAAAGTCTGATCCCTATAACTGATATGCAAAGCCTTAAGATATATTCTTAATTCAGTTATATCATCAGTATTATAAGCATAGATAGTTAGAGGTACCTTGTTTTCAGAATCTTCAGCTTCATCAACAGTAGTAGCCACGAGAGCATAGTTCACATCCTCATCTGAGTCAGAGGTGTCTGCCCAATCTCTGCCTTTAGTGAAGAGTGTCTTCTCAGTTTTACCCTTCTCGCACTCAGGAGCATAATGACCCATCTCCTTACACTTGTAGCATTGAATCTCTGACTTGTCTCTTTTCCCAGATTTGGTATCCTTTCTCTCAGATTTGCTGAAATTCTTCCTGTCAAACTTTGAATCATTCTTGGAGAATCTTCCCTTTCTTGAAGTTCTTGAATCCCATCTTCTTGAAGGTCTTTACCATCAAGGCAGCCATTTGCATCATTTCCTCATCATCTTCAGAATCAGATGATCCATCTGTATTTGAGTCAATATCAGAGTTTGATGACTCACTTTCAGAATGAATGACCAAAGCTTTTCCTTTTGCCTTCTTCCTTGATGCTTCCTTCTTTGAGGGTCTTTCTTCAACTCTTAAAACAATAGATTTTGACTTTCTGCCTCATCTTCTGCTTCTCTGTTCCATTTCTAGTTCATGAGTCTTGAGCAACCCATAGATCTCATCAATATCATTATCAGCCAGATCATAGTTGTCTCTAATAGTGGTTGTCTTAACATCCCACTTTTCAGGTAGAGAAAGAAGAAACTTGAGATTTGAATCTTCTAGATCATATTCTTTATTAACTAGTGACAGATAAAGTAGCTTATAGATTCTGTCAAAGGTTTCTGTCATTGATTCTTCAAATTTAGCCTCAAAGTGTTCATACTCCTGTGTGAGTATGTTCATTCTATTCTTCTTGATTGCAGCAGTTCCCTGACATCTAACCTCTAGAGCATCCCAGATCTCTTTTGCAGTTTTACAATTGATCGCTTTGTTAGACATAACATTATCCAATGAACTATGAAGCAGATGTCTAACCTTTGCATCCTTACCAATGGATGAAATGTCCTCAGGAGTCAAATCTTTCTTTTCCTTTGGAATAGATTTAGCTTCCTATCCATCAGCAACAACAGATAATTTTGTAGGCTTATGAGGGCCTTCATAAATTCTGTCAAGATATTCTGGATCTGTAGCCTCCAGAAACATAGCAATTTTCACCTTCCAGGTTGAGTATTCTGTTGGCTTAAGAATAGGAACCCTGATTGTTTCATATCGACTCACAGTTGCAGGTTGAGCCTTCTCAGAACTAGAGCCTGTTGTTGGAGGAGGAATTTCTGCCATTGATTATAGTTGTGTGTGTGTGTAGATCTTAAACTGTATTAAATTAACAGATTAAGCTCTGGTACCAATTGTTAGGCCGAATACACACTTATAATCAACTAAGTATGAGAGAATAACAATAAGTTCTTTAAAAGCTTTAAAGACTGTTTGGAATTAACTTCTCTCTCAGTGATGTAAAATATCACGGAAAGCTGCTTAGGTTACAATGAAAGATATTGTATTACACGATCGATACCTTTCTAGGGTTAACCTAACTATATTTATAAAGATATACAGCTACGTACAATCGATAATTGATTCGCCTATAAATCAGCTATACAAATGTTATCAATTATGATTGCTACACATCTCCTAAGTCAACTCAATCTCTTTAATAGCTATCCAATCTGTAAAGATATTGCTTCCATAATTATCTTCAATTAATCTTTAATCACTGTTGACTGGAGACGCGCTTCCTCCAGATAGAGTTTAACTAAACTCTGTCGAGCTTCCATTGTCAGCGTATAGCAAACTCTGTCTAGCTTCCAACTGTCAGAGTTTAACTAAACTCTGACTGCTTCCTGTTTCAAGTTAAACTCTGTTTTTCCCTGTAAAACTTAAACACTGATATTAACCATATCAATTATATTTAACATGCCGAATATTCTGAATTTTGAGCATCTTCAATAATTTTGAAAAGCCAAGTAAGCCTTCAATGACTTTCACCTACCTATGCACTGACATTTAATCGCTATATAGTTTGTTGTACAATCCCATGTATAAAAGATTAAAGAGCAACATTTGGCAAATGTATTGTTCGTTGCATAATAGGTTCATCACTAATAGTAAAGTACACAGCATATAATTGACCTTACAGCAGATCCGATAAATTTGAAAATAGAAGAGAAATCCTCGCTATATATGACCTTCAAATTGTAGTGTTGTTGAGTTTGAAAGACTTGATAAGGGAGGCCACCACATCTGCACCCTCTATTTTGTTAGAAATTATACAACACGGCCTCATGAATAATTTTTTTTAAAAAAAAGCAGCAAGAGTTGTTTGCCTCATGTTAATTCTGTTACAAGCAAGAGTTGTTTGCCTCATGTTAATTCTGTTACAATTAAAAAGTAAAGATAATTACCTTCAAAACATATATTTCCTCCCTGACGGCCATTGTCCGACTGTGATGGTGAATGTCCGGAGTTAGACGCTTCTTGGCCAATAATTTTTCTATTTATCTTCAGGTCCTAAACCATGGCTAAGGCAATTAAACCGTGGACTGGGTTGATGCCCTAAGAAAGAAAAACATATATTACATCCGCAAACATTAAAATTTGGTGTGGTACATACAAAGTTACAGTCTTCATAGAATGATTTACAATCTTCACAGAATGATTTATAAAGCTCTCACTTCCTTTACTATATCATCCTACACCTGAGTTGTTTAGACGTGTTTACTGCGTTGGAGTTAGCTTCATTTAAAATAGTCTAACTTTTATTTCCTTAACATAGTGCAAATATAATACTTTTAAAAAATAGGTTTAGGCAGGAATTCTTGATCTCATGTGTCTAAGTAGGCCATCTATTCACAATGTGATATCTTATAGTGGCTTTATAGTAAAGTATAAAAAAAGCGAATAAGTTGACTTTGAGACCTATGCTAGTCTTTTGCACTTGCAAAATGCAAAACCCAAAAATTTAGTAAGGAGTTAAATACCAAGTGACACCGCTTGTTCAGTACAGTAACCCTCTGACATTTTTATAGCACTGACATACTTAAGGTATATCCTACAACGGCTCATTTACTCTGTATGCAGATCGTGAGGCAACCGTGTGCATACCAAAGAAAACTGGCAAGTGAAATCAAGAGGTAAAGTAGGTACATTTTGTGGACATAAGCATTTTATTATTTCTTCCGAGAGAGGAACCCAGCAAAACACTATAGACAATCATGACATAATGAAACCAATACATGCTACAGTAATGTTTTACTTATATAATTAATTAGGAGGACAAAAGAATAATTACCACTCGGAGGTAGCAAGTTCTGCTCAATTCCCCGGCTGACGTTACAGCTTCAGTAGCATGTACTATGACCTGTTACTGTAGTTCTCAAATTGAACACAAATAAAAAATGCTATGCCTGCAGCAAGTCGCAACAAATTTTCAGTTTATTATATAATAAGGTTTAAAACTGATGAGCTAGTAATTAAATAACAACAATGAAAACATAAGAGAATCAGATTTATATGTTCTTTATATTGTAATGTAAAGTAAATGATGGCGAGAAGATAAGAAGATAAATGGCAAGAGAGCAGTAGAATATATGAGAAAGAGAAATAGTAAGCATTACTTGGCTTGAAAAGATATGATGACATTCCCTTGTACCTTGTTATCTAAAGCAGTAAAAACTTCTGGACCGCTTTGTGTGTGTATGCTTAGACAACTTGTGATATCTACAAAAGGTAAAAAATTAGAATGATGCCTGGACTGCATATTTGTAGCAGTTACGTAGATAGACAATACTATTTGGCATGCCTAATACATAATCCTTAATTTATATGATTGCCCCTTTTTAATTAAAGGCTTTCCCCACACAAGAAGAGAATTTATATGAAGCTGTCATTAAGTTAACTGGCCTGATTTGAACTTGTAAGTAATAACAACTGGTGAGGATAAAAATGCAACTGGAATTAGAGAGAAACAAATATCCATATTAGCCGCATAAAATTTAGCAACAGGACATTCACTTTATATTATCAAATATCTCACAATACGCAAAGTTTTTAGTATGACCAGCACATTTTTTCATCTTCATCGACACAAACAAATTTCAATACAGGTGGAAAAGTGAGCCAAAAAACAACACCACCATGGTTGAAAACTTCTTGAGGCAGATAGACTTCAGTCCACGGAACGTAGGGCCAAAAAAATCCATTAGTCTCTATTTATTCACAGTCATTGCATAACAAACGACTTTGGTAAACTGCTTTCTTTTAATAAGAAATGGTAAAAATGTCACAGCAAGAAACATACTTATGAACATAGCGTCACCAATCTTGTTAGCGGTTGTATAGATGGCTTCAATCACAAACGGGTAACATTTTGTCACTATGAGGTGTGTGCCATCTTGTGTGAATTTGTGTCTGGTCATTTTTTTAATGAAATTTAAAGTCTTGCATGATTAAATTATGTGTTTGCATCATCTACTTTTTAAGCCATCCAGTGGAGCTCATTCTTTGCAATAGTGATTCAAGGAACATAATCATTTGACATAATAACCGGAATTTAAATTTACAAATCGTATGTGGAACGGTTCCCAAAAAAATTGAGGGCTTTGATAAATACCATCCCAAACAATCTTTTATTTTTTTTATCCTAATGGACAGATGTTGGCCATATAAAATACCCTCCTGGTCTCGAAACTGTGATGAGTGTCAATAAAGGTTTTGCCACCTACATACTGCAAACGTAAGGGTTTATTAACATTGGCATCTGGACAATCGAAATAGAAACTTAATGAAAGACCTGGAACATTAATGTGGTAATATTCTCTATACTTCTAAATATGTTGTATATTATACTAATAGATTATACATAAACAATAGTGGTGGATCATTAACAATCCAGGCACTTTTTAACGTCCACTATCCAGACTTGACTTGTAGTTTCCAAACCTTACTTGTTTTATAAATATTGTCATGAACCACATTGGAGTAAAGCCTTTTATGTCTTAATGACCTCATTTAAGCCACCAAAACAATATAATCTACAGAAGAGCAAGTAAACTCAGTCGGCTTATTTAGGGAAAAAAATAAAGTGTTAGTTTGCCTGATTTATGCAAGCAGCATGCATGCAAGCAGCATGCAGTGTTTACACTACAACTACCCCTAAGAGGAAAAAGAGCACACATAAGGCTTAACGAAGTCACCGGAAGCTTCTTTATAATAAACTCTTTCATGATACGTTGCCCTCATTTAAGTGATTTGAGCCTCAAAACATCTTCTTCATTTCGCTGGTAAGAAGTTAGTGAAATTTATAATTTTCAATAAACTCATACACTTTTGTACAATTGACATGATGATTATCAGTTAACATGTTTGAGGAAAAAATGCACAATTACTATGCACTCCTTTCCTGGCTATATTTATCTCCCACAATAATTCAGCTCTTCTGGATTGTTTCCAAACCAAAAAACCCTCATGTAACAATTCATTCATTGATAACTTACCCGGGAGGCATTAACCCTCTGTCTTGATAATCTCCTCTGCTCCAAAACCTCATCCGTCATGACAACTGGTGAATGCCCCCTCGTCCTCATCGGAACATCCCTGCCTGAGACTGCCATGTGCACACACAAACATCAGAAAGTTTTGCTGAGTGCTAACCTTATCATCAATTAGGAAAATACAATGGCTTCAATCTATTTTAATAAAAAAATTTCGAACCAAATGTTTAACATTATGCCTATACATAATAATTACATATACAAAGATTCATGACCATGTCGCTCATGATAGACATTTTATGGTCATGCACACCCTTGGAACTTTTCTCTCAGTTCTAAAACCTAAATGGATAATACCCTGATCACTAAATTTTTAGCTCCCAATCCTGGAACTCTGACACCTAAAATTGCTATAATCCTGGATGTGCAGACATTTGGACTCTCACATATGGCTATGCATTTCATTTAAACGATTAGTTCTGTTCAAGTAAGTTTTTTCTTTAAAAAAAATATTAAAACAGGTTTTCCATTTCAATTTACGCTATTTACCTGGCACTGATAAAACCATTGTGATAGTATATGTTTACATTGCCCAAAATTCTAGAATAAATAAGCTTTTTGGGCTGTTTATACAGTGGTTACAATAGAATTTATATAAAAAATAATATATCATTTAGCTTTCTTGGCACAATAGTGCACTGATCATTGCAGGTAACAAGGCTGCCTTGAACAAAATGATTGGCAGTTAATGAATCCTATATGACCAGCATTCCCCTTTTTTTCCTTATTTACATGACCACCATCTTCATTATTTAAATAATTCTGCAAAATACAACTTCATATAATAATATTTGTCTGCAACAATAATGTTATATAAGCAGTCAAAACTATAAGCCAATAATCAACTATAAGCAGTCAAGACTATAAAATTGAACCAAAATGTGTTTGTTACATTGCAAAATGTACAAGATCCCCGTCACTACTGAAATTGAAAGTCATTTATCATAATAAGTTTTCCGAGGAGTTTTTTTAGGACATCGCTGCATCATTATTTGGCAGCAGGTCATAAACCTGGTAATGATTAAGGTTATCACTTTTTGAAGCCTAAAATGGTGATTAAATGGAATTTGGTGCACATCATCATTACAAGGGTATAGATAAACAATATTATTGCTAAATACCGCAACTTCATTTCATCAATGTCAATTTTTAGTTGATTTTAATATGATTTTCGGCTTGTTACAATCTTGGATGATTTTTGTTCTTGATATCAACTCCTGGACCAGACCACTACTTCGTTCGGTTACTTGGTAGCAAGGTAAAATGGAATCTCTTAAATTTGAACTTTTGTAGCATGACTTTATCTCATCCATTATCTAAAGTCTTGCAATGTGGTTCGTAGTAAATTAATAACCATGCTTCCCTTTTCTACTAAGTCTATAATCAGTATAGCTAATTTGGTAAATTAGACCCTATGATTGAATTCATGCCTTTGTAACTTGTTATCAAGCAAGGTGAGAACCACACTTCTGACTATTAGACTTCAGTTTTTAGAACTGTTGACTGGTGGTTAATCACGTAATATGTTGTTCAATGGCTGAACCTTCTGTGAAATCTCTCTGCCAAGACAACCTAAAGGCTATTCTAGAACCCAATTTAGTGGTTAAGTAGAATTAGGCTGCTGGATGTAATTGGTTTCCTATTCATAATATAAGATGAAGACAATAATTCGACTGAGAATGAGGAACTCAATATAAATTAGGTAGCAATCATATACTCAGAACAAATAATCGTGCTAAGTACCTTGCCCATAAAACCCAAACTAAAGTCATCGTAAGCTAGGTAGTTTTGAAACGTTAGTTTTACAATCGTGGAGTTGCCTTGAGCCATAACCACCACTCCAGGCCAGTCTTCTTCTTTTCCTCATCCACATTCACACAATCTCTTTCTAAATGTCCCATGACTCCACATGCAAAAGGGGAAAAAGGTAGGCGCTCGCAAGTGAATTTTACTATGACAATTCTTCCATTCTTTTCTCTAAATTTTTTATTCCTACATAAAGGCTTTGTGACATCTAGCATCAACCTGATCCTCGATAACGATCCAGCCCCGAAAAATGTTCCCCAATTTGTAAAAATTTCCCCAATCCCAGTTGCAAGGGCTTTACATGATAATCTGAGCGACAGTTAAAGGGTAGTTTAAGAACTCTCACCCAGAAAGATTTTATTTTACATCACTTTTATAATAACGTTGTCTTTTATCATTTTTTGATTAAAATAATGTAATTTATGATATAGTTTATTATAATCTAAATTAGTAAACATAAAAAGAACCATGATTCAGTCGGAATTCAATACTTTGTATTTCATTAAAACTACAGTCACATTGATAGCCACCAATTGCAAAAACACATATAGAGTAGGGATAGTGGACAACACAAACTTTGCTTCGAAAAAATTAGATTACATCCCATTTAAATATGATACCTGCCTTGTGGTTACCAATGAACTGAACCTAATCTCTTTATTAACGAAATACCTTATAATGGTATATGTTCATGCTTCATGGTTTAAAGTACACACACCATATCGGTGCTAGGGTGATTAGTACCCTCATCCAAAATTCGCTCTCAAACCAATTATATCTAGCCACTCGCATTTATAAACTAAATTCAAATGTATTCTTTCCAACCAAATTAGTTGCATATAACGTCAATATGTAATTCCCTGGCCGCTAAAGAGCACCAGGTGAAAGGTGTTGGCAGCAAAGGATAATAAAAGGCTTGTAAAAATTGAGCAACAATTCGTACCTTGCGTTGAGCTTGTAGGGGATTGTCATCTGCTGCAGGAACTGTTTTGGAGGCTGGAGCATAGGTTTTTTCTGCATAAATAAAAGATTATGTTAAAGATAGCCATGGGTGTACCCATGTAAAGCTGCAAGTAGGCAGCATAAAATGTGTAACTATTTTAAACTGCATATGCACGCGGAACTTATGGCTAGTATAACTGAATACGACGGCTGGAAAAATTAAGCACCAATTGCTACCTTGCACTGAGCTCGTGGGTGGAATGGGGCTCGATGAAGTAGTTGTGTTTATGTTGAATTGTTATCTGCCAAACAAGAAAGGGTGTAAGTTACATGCAGCATAGCTTAATATAGGGATTCTAAAAAAAGGACCAGAGAGTACCTGGTGCTAAACTTGCAGCTGAATGCCAACCATATTCTAGAACTATTTGAGAGGTTTCTACATCACGATCTGATCAAATAAATGATGCTGCTAATAAGAATTTTTGGACAACAATCTTCGGTGATAGGGCTAATATAAGTAAATACTTCTTGGTGGTCCAGAATGACTTCTATCACGGCATGTCTAGGTCTGCCTCTGTTTCTCGAAGGCCCTTCCCCTAACGTCTAGGTATGCCTCTCTTTCTCAAAGGCCCTTCCCCTACTTTTAGATAGAAACAGAATTAGAAGATGGCCAGTATCCAATAATGGATATGGGATATGAAAGAATGGGATATGAAACATGAATTTAATTTCAAGCCACGCCGTTATGGGATTACAATTACCTGGGAGCCGGGAATAATCGAGTTCTCAACCATACAAACACGATCGGCCAGAGACGCCGACTGCTAATTTTCCGATCCCTAAGCGCGATGACCAAGAAAGAAGCTCGACAATTTCATTCCTGGACAGTCCAATACGGGAAATAAATGGTCAGCCATACACACACAGAAAGATAGCTCACACAAAACTCCTTCCTCACAATCGTAAAAGACCCCCGATTGAGCTGAAAGAACGATTCAAGGCAAAAGTAAGAGTCTGATCCCTAAGCGCGATGACCAAGAAAGAAGCTCGACAATTTCATTCCTGGACAGTCCAATACGGGAAATAAATGGTCAGCCATACACATACAGAAAGATAGCTCACACAAAACTCCTTCCTCACAATCGTAAAAGACCCCCGATTGAGCTGAAAGAACGATTCAAGGCAAAAGTAAGAGTAGGAACCCTAGCTCCTTTTCATCAGATACCAAAATAAAACACGACCGCATGGATGGTAGGACATAGCTCCGTAAAAGGATAAAAATGTCTTTTTACGATATTAAAATATCTCACAATTATTTTTACCGTGTTGGCCTATTATATATGGAAAGATTCTAGTTCATATTCATATAACATATTATATTATAACTTATATCGAAAAGACATCACATGCATATATACAGTTAAACCTTGATAAATGAATACGTTCGGGATTGGAAAATTTTATTCATTAATCGAGATTATTCATTTATCGAAGTCAAAGATACACTGTCTCTATTATGTCGGGACCAGAAAAAATTATTCATTTGATGTGGTTATTTGTTTATCGAATATTCATTTATCGAGTTTAACTGTATATAGGGTTTGATTCAAATGAGAACCAATATCTAAAAAAGAACCGGAGATCCTTTCATAACCGTTGGATCAGTATTCAAATTAATGGTTAAGATTTTTTTCTCAAAGATAATTAATGTAGAATATTCACAAATCAATAAAAAAAAGGTAACCAAATAATTGTAAAAATTTTTGTAAAACACACAATATTATTTGTATGTTTCTTCTTCTACGTATATGTACGTAAGTTTTTACGCACATTATTACTATTACTCGTTCAACACTTGAAATTTGAATGTTATGGAACTGAAACTAAAAGTTCAAGTGAAGAACATGTAGCGCACATACGTAGGTTCATACGCAGAACGTACTTATTTCTTTAAAATTTATGATTCCGCACATGAACTTTGAGAGTTCTACATTTAAACGTGTTTGTCTTACATGTGAATTCGGAAATCTAGAAAATTCATGTGTAGAACATGTAGTGCAAATAGGTAAGTTCATATGCAGAACATATTTATTTTAATTGAATTAAATAAGTTTCGCACATGAACTTTAAAAGTTCTACATTTGAAATTCCCTATATTTTAAATTTGAACTTGGAAATTGATGATATTCAATCTTGATTATTGATTTTATTCCGTGATTTTTGGATGATGTGAAATTGTGCATTATTTAAATTTTTGGGGAAAAAATTAATGAGAAAACTGGGCCAGAGGACAACCTCAGGGATCTCCCCTAAGGTTATAAGAAATATTACTTATAAAGTAAAGGATCCCGTAGGGGCATTTTTGTAAATATCAAATTTTTAACAGTAATTTACACAAATACCCTTAAAGTTGTATTAATTTGTTTTAACTTGAGGGTTCTAACCTGAGATCATCCTCAAGCACATGAAACCCATGAAACCTAAAATTAATAGAGATTCATTACAAATTTTGCTGATTTATTTCCTTTTTTAATTTACAAATTTATTCTATATAATAAATATGGTAAGTGTATCTTTATTATGTTTATGTATAGTGTATTTTTATTGTATTTAAGAATCGGTTATTAGGTCCTTAGTTTAAAATGGTTCTCCATAGAGCGTGACCCATATATATACACAAAAAAGGAGAAAGAATTATATTATGATTACAATTTGACTATTTCAAAAAACTCATACATTTGATACAAAATCAATTTTTTACAAATTAAGATGATTTTTAATAATAATTTTTGATATTCAATTTGGTACCCGTAAAATTACATTGTTATTGTCAATGAGCTTCAAGTTCATATACAGTAAAACCTCGTTAAATTAATACTCGATAAATTAATAATCTCTCTAAGTTAATAATTTCTTCCGATCCCAATTTGGGACAGTTCAAAAAATGATCAATTTCGATAAGATAATAAGATAATAATTTTTTTTGAAAAACCCTATATAACACATGATCCCAATAAAATTATAAATTAATAAGTCCTTTATAATCATAAAAATATAAGTATTACCCTTTTGTAAAATATGATTCTAGGATTCTTAAAATTTGAATCTACAAGAAACTCATCCTTAACCCTCTTTGTTGCATCCAAAAGTTCGAATTAACCCTCTTTGTTGCATCCAAAAGTTCGAATCCGGTGTTTTCGTAAGCATTAAAAAGTTATTAATCAATGTTTTTAATGTCTTGAGTGCTTCTTTACGTGCAAAAGTTTCAAAAAATGTTGTTTTATCATTGATATTATCTAAATATACATGAATATTTATTTTGAATCTCGCTAATACTCATTGAATTTGTAAAACAATGTATACTGAATTAATTGAATTAAGTATAAAACATAAATTGTACAATTCATTTTATTTAAATGTATATAACTGGAAATTAATTTTTCTTTTATGCCAAAAATTCTATATAAATTAATAATTATTAATTTATCGATTAATTAATATCTTTCTAAATTAATAGAAATATTCGATCCCGATTATATTAATTTATAGAGGTTTTGCTGTAGGTGTCATACGTGACCCCAATATTTATGTTGGGAGAGGGACTTCCTTAATAATGTTATTTGAACCAATACATGTATTTGTAAGGTTTAATCATGCTGGTTCGCTTAGTGTACATTTTTCAAAAAATCAGAATTTTTATCTTAGTTTTTGCATGTATTTAATTCGAATTTTTTAAAAAAGCACCTATTCAAAAAAAAAACCAAATTTTCTTTAAATTAAATTTAAATAAAATTAAAACTATAATAGGATGATTTGTCCGGAGCCCCATTTGAGAAGTAAGAAAAGCGATTGGGGGTGAAGTGAAAGTCCTGGGTTGGATCCAGAGAGACTTGCTTTACAATGGAAAACAAGAAGAAATATCTGAGTATAATAATCCCAACTTACAATGAACGTCTCAACATTGCCCTCGTTACCTACCTTGTCTTCAAACATGTTCCTGAGTATGATCTCTCTCTCTCTCTCTCTCTCTCTCTCTCTCCCTCTCCCTCTCCCTCCCTACCTTGCCTGTTTAGTTTTGTAATTCTAGCTAATTACATATATACAATAACACAATAACCTGAATTTGGGAGTTTAGGGATGTTGACTTTGAAATTATAATCGTGGATGATGGAAGTCCTGATGGAACGCAGGATATTGTCAAACAGTTGCAGCAACTCTATGGTGAAAATCGCATTGTAAGTACTGTGATTGTTAGTTAATTAAATTGTTACGCCATATTTTCGGTTGCCTCTAATAATCTCCCAAATTTCCAATATTATTAATTATTAATTCAGATTAATAATTATAACTTAATCGCTAAGTTTTATCCTCTCCTTGAAACGAGGAAATAATCAATCTCAATCAATTAATAACGGAAAATATCCTCAAACGATATTCTTCAAATCAGGAAGATATCACAACGATAAGATTAAATCAGATAAAATCAGTAATTACCCAGATTAACGAAGTTTATCCCTAAAGTCTCTAAGGGATAGACACAAATCAATTTCACAGAACTGCGTTGGCTTGATCCTTATAAATATAAGGTACGCAGGCATCTTGAAAAAGGATCCGATACACGAGACAAATCGAGATACCTCTCAAGTCCAGCCCCAAACATCCAAAATCCCAAATTCCCCATATTTTCATAATTCTTTTTCCAGCAACCTCCGAAATTTGTTATCATCAAATTCCTCCGTTAACAATTGGCGCTAGAAGGAGGGGATTATCTATTGATTGTGGAGGACAATCAACTCACACGCATGGGGGGTTATTATGGATCTGGAGCTGCTGTAATGGAGGAGCTAAGCGGTGGAGGCGGTGGATCTATTCCGAATTAAGATAAGTTTTCTTGTGATTTTGTCCATACAAGTTAATTATCTTATAAAATTCGTAGTAAATTCAATACATGTCGGATTTTGATGATTTTTAATGATTCGGAAAGCTTGTTAAATTGCCTATAACTTTCGTTCTTTGAGTTTTCTCAGATTATATCTCGATCTATTCTCGAAATCACAAAAAACAATCAGATCTCGTTTTTCAGCATCGGGAAACAGATCAGCAGACGTTTTATTTAATTCCCGATTCGTTATAAGTCCGTTTTTGATGAGTCATATATCATCGGAAAGGTTTTTTCGTTCTCTACAACTTTCGTGTTTTGTGTTTTTGAAGAAAAAGTCGTTTAGATGGTCAAAAACGTCAAAAACAGATCTGGGCAGAATTTGAATTGCGAAGATTTTCAAGATTTTTGGTGGAATCTTTGTGGTATATGATTTTGGAAGACTCTTATTCGAAGATTGTATTATTTTGGAAGGCCTTCCTTTGTGG
Source organism: Saposhnikovia divaricata (assembly GCA_036435485.1). Classification (NCBI taxonomy): domain Eukaryota; kingdom Viridiplantae; phylum Streptophyta; class Magnoliopsida; order Apiales; family Apiaceae; genus Saposhnikovia; species Saposhnikovia divaricata. Next base: position 126,102,854 of record CM071598.1, read on the forward strand.
GGGTAATATTTTGGAAGATCCTATTTTCTAGGGATAAATTTTGGAAGGCTCTTGTTTGAAGAGTTAATTATTTTGGAAGGCCCTCCTTTGTATGGGTAATATTTTGGAAGACTTTTATTCGAAGAGTTGATTTTTTTTGAAAGACCCTTCAAGTGTTGCTGAAATCTTTTTTGGAAGAATCTTGGGATATTGATATGACTTTGGGAAGATGACCTCAAGGAGGGTCTCCCTTATTTTTTTTGTGTTAGACGACCTCCTCTAAGGAGGGTCTTTGTGATTTATTTAAAAGACGATCTCCTCTAAGGAGAGTCTTAGTGAAAATGAAGCAAACTTCGGAAAGTCCACCTCCTGTGAGGAGGGATATTTCTGGAATGGGGAACGACCTCCTTTGAGGAGGGTATCCCAAATTACCAAAGTCCTTGCAAAAACCGTACTTCCGGGGGGGATGTCCGTACTTCCGGCTCCTCATCAAGGCACGAACTTCGGGAAATCCACCTCCTGTGAGGAGGGATATTTCTGGAATGGGGAACGACCTCCTTTGAGGAGGGTATCCCAAATTACCAAATCCTTGCAAAAACCGTACTTCCGGGGGGGATGTCCGTACTTCCGGCGCCTCATCAGGGTTCGAGCTTCGGAAAATCCACCTCCTGTGAGGAGGGTATTTCTGGACAAAAATGGTCTCCTTTGAGGAGAGTACTAATGATCTTCTTTGAGGAGAGTATTATAAAATTCTGAGGAAAATGATCCCCTTTGAGGGGGATACCCTCTAGAAGACATGGTAGATATGACATTTTCGACTGGATGTTGCTCAAAATGCTTTGCACGACTCTGCGAATAATGCTTTGATGGCTCTCCAAAATACATACTTACACATACAAAACTTATTATTTACATATCGCATATTGTCTTATTTACATCTACATGTATATTACGGGCACCTTGGTGCTCCATATTATTTATTAATCTTCCTCTCCTAGCTGTTTCAGTGACTCAAGAAATTTGGAAGATCGAAGCATGCTTAGTTCTCCACTGCAGCAAGCTACACTGAAGAACTGGGGGGTAGTTGTTACGCCATATTTTCGGTTGCCTCTAATAATCTCCCAAATTTCCAATATTATTAATTATTAATTCAGATTAATAATTATAACTTAATCGCTAAGTTTTATCCTCTCCTTGAAACGAGGAAATAATCAATCTCAATCAATTAATAACGGAAAATATCCTCAAACGATATTCTTCAAATCAGGAAGATATCACAACGATAAGATTAAATCAGATAAAATCAGTAATTACCCAGATTAACGAAGTTTATCCCTAAAGTCTCTAAGGGATAGACACAAATCAATTTCACAGAACTGCGTTGGCTTGATCCTTATAAATATAAGGTACGCAGGCATCTTGAAAAAGGATCCGATACACGAGACAAATCGAGATACCTCTCAAGTCCAGCCCCAAACATCCAAAATCCCAAATTCCCCATATTTTCATAATTCTTTTTCCAGCAACCTCCGAAATTTGTTATCACCAAATTCCTCCGTTAACATAAATATTACTCCTACATTGCTTCTTGCTTTTGCTTTTACTTTTGTCATGAATCATGATGCTATTATTCCCCTCTAATATCACAGTTGTTACGGCCTCGCCCGAAGAAGCTTGGGTTAGGTACAACCTTTTTCCTTTCTCATTCGAATTATCCGTGAAAAGAGTCGAGTCTGTCTTTATAAACATATTATTCAGGTACTGCATATATTCATGGTTTAAAGCATGCGTCTGGCAAATTTGTTGTAATCATGGATGCTGATTTGTCACATCATGTAAGTCTTTCTTTATGCATTTTTTGATAAATGAACTTATCAACAAATATGCACTTTATGTTTGTATTAAGTGAAGATTTATAGTTTGATACTGATGAGTAGGTCATTAGTATGCAGTGCTAAATTGTTAATAACATGTATGAATAATCAGACCATGGCAGTGGGGTTCTCCTAAGGCTTTGTTTGTTGGTAAATTCGTGATGCATTAACTTTCTATGTCTACAGGTTTATGATTAGATGTATCATATTCCGCTCATCTCAAAGTGAAGTTAGATAATCAAAAGTCTGCTGTTTGATCCCTTGGAACATAAATATCCTGTTTGATTACTATGAAAACCACCATATAAAGCACAGTAATGAAAATTGTAGGAAGAATCTTAGGAGACTTTCGGGTTTCAGTGATAGATGGATATTTGATAGAGACTAAATTATTTTCAAGTGATTTCCATTATCTTGGTTTTTTAATTTTGCTGCTTTGGTTTATAAGTAACTCATGCAGCTTACAACTATATTCTCATACTGTTAGCTGTACTGATTTGTTTTTATTTTTTCCTGTTTATGCAGCCAAAGTACCTGCCAAGCTTCATCAAGTAAGCATATTTTTCTAAGAATATTGGATTTTTCCATGACATGTCGAACAGGCTAAACAAGAAAACCGAAGCTAATGAGCAAATGCAAATGCTTGTAGTAGATACTTATGTGTTAGAATTTTAACTTTATAACATAATTCACTTTGTAATGATAAAAAATTAAGATATTCTATTAGGTGTCTCATATCTGTTAAGGCTTGTGGGAGATTGGGAGTAATTTTTTCTCAAATTAGGTTTCTAACTATAATATAATACAAGTTTTCCTGTATTTAAAACCCGTGTTTTCGTCATTGTGACTTTCAGGCATGGTTCTTCTTCCTCTTTATTCCTTCTTCTTATACTGGTCTTTCTCTTCTATATCTTTTGAACATCCACCATATATTCGCTAACTAGTTAAGTTCTATGTAATTAGAAAGCAGATAGAGACAGGTGCAAGTATTGTTACCGGAACTCGGTATGTTAAAGGTGGTGGTGTGCATGGATGGAATCTTATGCGCAAATTGACAAGTAGAGGAGCGAATGTCCTTGCACACACACTGCTTTGGCCTGGTGTATCAGATCTTACCGGCTCATTTCGGTACATTGTCTGAAGCACTAAGGTTTTTAATCCTATCACGCTTCAGTCTTAACTTTAACTGTCATAGGTTTGTGTAGGCTTTATCAGAAATCTGTGCTTGAGGACATTATAAGCTCGTGTGTCAGCAAGGGATATGTCTTCCAAATGGAGATGATTGTTCGGGCATCAAGAAAAGGGTATCATATCGAAGAGGTAGAAAATAATTGTGATATCCAGACATGTCAAAAAGAATTGTTGCTTTCAACATTTGGTTTAATTGTTGCCATGGATGTTAAAAGTTCTGACTAACGCTTGTCACAGGTTCCCATCACTTTTGTTGACAGAGTGTATGGTAGTTCGAAGCTTGGGGGATCAGAAATAGTGGAATATCTAAAGGGTCTGGTGTATCTTCTGGTCACAACTTGAAATGATGGATGGACAGTTCTCATCAGCTTGAAAGTTTCACATAATACTAAGAACTATTTCTTTCAGAATTATTCATCTGTCACCCTCATCCCCCTGTTTTTTTACCGTACTGTTAAGCTACCCTCAACTGTTTAGTGGGGAAAAACGAATTGCCTAACCTTGTAGTATGGTGCCAATAGATTTTCTTGAAAGATGTTCTATTACAATTATTGCAATTATTGTACATTTCCCCCTAGTCCTGTTTCAAGATCTACCCACCCCATTGGTTTGGTTTCATGGGTATTACCAGGCTTGATTGATTAACTCACTTTTAATGAATCTCTTAATAGACCATGAACCACTTAACTATCGTGCTTTCGTAAAAACATCAATTGCTGGATTTCATGGTGAATGATTGACATCAGGAAAGATTACAAAATCTAATAGTTTCTTGCTGCATAGATGATAATTTGTTGATTGCAGTGGCTTTGAAGCAGACACTCAAAATCTTTACAGAGTATGTACAAGCAGACAGTAAAAATCTTTACCGAGTATGTTGTATGTTAAGTTGCTAAATAAAAAGATGTTATCCTCTATTTTGGGAAGTTGATTAAGTTTCTTACTTGTAAGACCCTCTTAGACATTTCACTTGAGGTGTCAAATAGTTTCGTTGTCCTGGTGCCTGTGATGGGTGATTGCAACAGCTGTAGAATACTATGGTTTCTGGAAATGTTAAGATACCTACATAATGCAATGATTTTTACGTAGTACCACCTTCTAATTTGCGGATATGGTCAATTCGCACAGTTCAGTTGCAGATAGCAAGTGCTGTGTTACACGTTGAGAAGATTGTTCGAGGGCTTTTGCATGAAGCTAGAGTTTGCAACTCAAACATATCAAGAAAATGAGTGAATTGAATCTTTTAAAAGCTGTATTAAATTTCCGAAAATCTGGGGAGGGGAAAATATGGACAAACTTGAGAGTACACGAGAACGACCAAATTGTGTATGAACCTAATCCGCCAGTGTGTGAATAACATTTTTGCATTTGACAATGAAAAAGAAAAAAAATTATAACAAGAGACTGGGCAGTTAAACCATAGCCTGTTAGCTCTCTTTCCATTCTGATAGTTTGGTAGTTAACTGTTTTTATAGCTAAATGTTTCGTATCACAGATGATGCTGAACCCTGGTCAATTTGCAGTTGCTTCTGAAACTCTATGGCATTCCGTATCAACTTCAAAGGCATTAAAAGTTTATATAATTTTCTTCACAAGTGAATTACTTAATTATGTCCCTACTCACAAGCATCGTAAGTCGTTAGATGCTTCTTGGCAAGTACGTTGACTCATCACGTGAAGTTGTATTGCGAGTGAAGCGTTTTCTGTAGGAAAATACATTTATGCAAATTTTCTCTGCAAACACAAAGCTCAAATAGCTAGGGGTGGGAATTTCACCCATCATCGATCCGATTCCGCTCCGAACGGAGCGAGAATTTGAGGAACTTTTCGAATTCGAAACAGGAAGTGGTGAATATTATAAAAATAATTCAAAGATCGGGCCGGGATCGGGGATTAGGGAATCCCCAACCCAATCCCCCGATTTTATATTTAATAAATATATATATATATATATAGGTGCCCTTCCATAGCCACCGTTGGTTGAAAAAAGGCCCACAATCACCAACTCGTACACTGCCGCAAGTGTTCATTGCGGCAGGAAAAAAGACACCTGCCGCAATGAAGGGTTGCGGCGGAGTTTTAACTTTAAAAAACCTTTAATTTGTGTAGAATCGATCCCAGGTCCTTCCCCAGTTATTACAACAACTTTACCACTACAACAAACAAACATATTTGAAACTTTCTTCAAAACAAAACACTATTAAATATTACTTTACGAGCAGCAAATTATTATTAATGAATTAAAATCTTGGTTTGATGTTTATTCTAAACATTTTGTTTTATTGGCTTAAAATTTATCCCCATTTCAATTAACAAAAATATATTATTTTAACATTTATTCGATTTAAAAAAATATTTTTTGGTAAATTCGAATCAAAAAGAATTTTTGGTAAAAAAAATTAGTTTTTCATTTTTCTCGAATTTTATATTTAACATTTGAAATAAATTGTAATTTTATCATTTTTCCAATTTTTAATTGAAATATTATAAAATAAATAATAATAAAAAACTGGGTTAAAAACGGGGGAAAACAGGGGAAAACAGGGGAGGAGAGAGAAAAGCTACTGGATTCTCACCTTAGTTTGTGACATTGGAGGATCGAATATCGGATCATGATCCCAATCTTCTTGAGGAAACGACTCATTCATTTTTTCGGTCTTATCTTCTTGTGGAAAAGCATTTTCCACGTGACACCTCTCTCGCTCAATCAAGTTCATCACGTAATTGAAACATGGGACGGAACAACTACCAACAGCGCCTAAATTTTGAAATGCTTTGCACAATGCACTATACCTTGATGCTTGTGATTCACCAACATTACCAAGAACGGGAAGGGTATAAGGTAGAGGTCCGGCAATTTTGTTGCCATTTTTTTTCCACCTAGACATGATGTAATCATTCGGAATACGTATTTTTTGTTTCTTGTCTAGGTAACGGATCATGTGTTTACAAATCATCCCGGAATGTTCAAATTGCCTACAAACACATTCAATCTTTCCATCAATATGGGCCGTTAACCGATAGCTTCTTCTACGATCCTCCGGCAAGGTAGACTTCTCAACCAAGTACATTTTAAATAAATGACATCCACCTTTAGCTTTCGTCACGACATAAGATGTACTTTTCAGAAGCTCCTTTTGAAAACGCCTAAACATCTCTTTCGTGTAAATTTCGGATGCATTAATTTCCAAGGATGATTGCAATACTAGTCTCCTTTCCCTTTCTTCGCTCTCGTAGTCACTTTTAACCTCCCTAAGATATTGTGCCTCCAAAGCCTTTTGTGAATTCTCAATGAATTCTTTCAAACCGGTAGATGCTTGCACATATTCATCAAAAAATGCATTCATTGATTCGCTTCTAGAGGTAGTGGTCATACCGGCGGCAAAATGCGACTTTGTGTAAGCACCAATCCATTGATGTCTAATGCGATACATTTCATTTAACCAAACATGATCCTCAAGTTTGTACTTCTCGACCAATTCCTCCCATCTACCTTCAAATTCCGTGGGTGACAACGACTTGTACACACATGCATTAAAATCCGTTTTGAATTCCGAATATTTGGTGTAAAAACTAGATAACTTCTCGGGAAATTTAATACTTATATGCCATGTACAACATAAGTGTTTTGTTTCGGACATAACCGTGGCAATAGCATTTCCCAAAGCAGTGTCTTGATCGGTAATTATTGTAGTGGGAGGTTTGTTGTCAACGGCTTCCAACCAACCAAGTTTCTAAAACCCATTGATAAGAAGTCCCGGTCTCATCTCTCATGAGTGCAAATCCAAACAAAATATTTTGGTAATGGTGGTTCACCCCCGTAATAGGTATGAAAGGCATACAATATCTATTCGTTCGATAAGTTGAGTCGAACGTCACCACATCACCAAAATTCTTGTAAGCGTTCATGCATCGAGGATCAACCCACACAAAACCTTTAACGCGATTCTCGTTATCCACATCCACTCGATAGAAGAAATGACCAAACGCATTCTCTTGTTGTAACTTTCGTAACACGACCAAGCCACACTCCGCATCACCGGAATCAAACACTCGGTGCCGAATATCCCGTATGACATTGCGTACATCTTGATTAGAAAACCCTAAATTTTCAATGCCTCCACATGTCTCACCAAGATATTTCATCACTTGACTCGTCTCGATCCCCGATTTGTTAAACAACTCAATCAATGATCGGGTGATCGGATCGATGTTGCGTGATGTTTGAACAAATTGTCTCTTATCCGGTGTTACCATGGCATGATTGTGTTTCAAATCAACCAAAGTTACCTTCCATTTGTTTACATTCACTAGGTGACATACGTACATTCGAGCACGACAATTCGTTCGTGGATCTACATCCCTAATGCGTCATTTTCCTTTATCACGATAATCTGATTCCGGTGCTACTCTTCCACCCTTCTTACAAATAAACGGGATGATGGATCATGACTCCGTTGATGTTTATGAGTATTCCTAATTATTATCTCGAATCCGACATTTCGACCATAATTTCTATAAAAACTTTCCGCCTCATCTAATGTATCGAAAATCATTCCAACACAAGGCACAACCTTATTAACATCCGCAAATGTAAAATCACAATTTTCATTTCCAATATCCTCATCATCATCATTTTTTCCCATCCTAACATCCTCATCATCATCATTTTTTCCCATCCTAACATCCTCATCATCATCAATTTTTCCCATCCTAATATCCTCATCTCCTTCATCATTATTTTTTCCCATCCCAAATTTCTCATCATCACCATCACTAATAATTATTTTGTTTTTACCCTTTCCACCATCATTTTTTTCCCCACCAACATCATCAACATTCATTTTATCTTTACGAATATTGTAATTCACTCTACGTTTATGAACACTACTATAATAATTATCAATATCTACATCATCAACGAATAATTTACGAGAAACATGATTTTTTTTAACGGGCGGCGTAACATAATCATCACCATTACGTTCACTAGATGAACTAGAAGAGCTAAATAAAAATGAAGCCATTGAATAGAGCACTAACCTTAATTTTGGATGAATTTTTGAGCTCCAAACCCTTGAAATTCGTTGGTGTTTTCTGCTATTTGGAAAAAAGAAATTGAAGAAGAAGACAAATTCTGTAACCTTAAAGGAGGCAGATTCCAGGCCTGCCGCATTGTTTCATTGCGGCAGGAAGCCTTAAATGCGAACTGCCGCAAAGAAACAATGCTGCAGGTGGTTCATTTATTACCAGCCACCAACCATAATTAATGCCAAAAAATTTTCTGAGCCACAACTAAACATTGCGGCAGTAAAAGTTACCGCAATGGCTCATTGCGGCAGTAATTTAAGATTTTTTTTCTTTTTTTTTTGTTTTATTTTTAAATCTTCAAATATGCATCCAAATAATAAAATATATTAATTTTAACTTTAAAGTATCTTTAATAATGTATTATGGATACTTTTTACATGTTATGTAGTTTAAATAATGATGGATTGACATGTACATCTCAATCTTAGATAACTGTTGAAACATAAATCAGTATGGTAACATTTTTTGTTATTGTTTCTATGTAAAATATTCAATATAAATTTTTTCTTAACGCTTTCATTCATTTTAACTTACATTACTGTTTTATGCTATTTTTTTCATTTTTAAGAATATAATAATATATATTATCACTATTTGTAAATTTTGAGTTTACATAACATTTTTTTCCTAAATATGTTTTAAAAATTAATTATTTAATAATTTAAATGTGTCATGATTGGAAGTCATTCTGATGTTCATTAACTCGTCTATGTACATTTTTATATGTTATTACCTATTAATTTACTATTTTTTATTAATTTTATAAATATATATCAAATTACAATAATGTAAAATAATATGTAAGATAATGTTGCTTAAACTTTGTAAGAGTACAAGTTGGTGGTGCGGAAAAATGTTTGTTTCATTTGCAAAAGGTCAAGAGTTCGAATCCAAACGAATGGTTTTAATTTACTATTTTTTATTAATTTTATAAATAAATATATATCAAATAATGATTTTAAATAATATGTAAGATAATGTTGGTTAAACTTGAAAGAGTACAAATTGGTGGTGCAGCAAAATGTTTGTTTCATTTGGAAAAGGTCATGAGTTCGAATCCAAACGAATGGTTTTAATTTACTATTTTTTATTAATTTTATAAATAAATATATATCACCAAGATAATAATAAATAATATATAAAATAATTTTGTTTAAATTTTTAGAGTACAAGTTGGTGTAGTGGCAAGAGTTTTATAGAATTTGTAAAAGGTCAGGAGTTCGAATCCAAACTTATACTATGTTTTTTAAAACTTATTAAAAAATACTGCCGCATTGAAGGGTTGCGGCAGTGATATTTTTACTACTGCCGCATTGAAGGATTGCGGCAGTGCTGCAGCAATGAATAGTTGTGGCACTACTGGTGGTTACACTAACCAACGGTGGTTGTGGACCAAACCGCTATATATATATATATATATATATATATATATATATATATATATATATATATATAGTTGCACTTTATAACAAACACCTCATATAATAAATAATAAAAAACACATCATATGTAATCTAATATAAGAGTTCCGTCATGGCACCCAATACAAAAAGTTGTTATTTTTTTACCCTCTATCCATCCAGAAAAAAAAATAAAAAAATTTACTGTTCATGATGCCGTCACTCCTGACGTCAACATGACGTCATCATGAACAGTAATTTTTTTATTTTATTTTTTTTGCTTGATGGATAGAGGGAAAAAAATAACAGCTTTTTGTATTGGGTGCCCCTGGCGGGGCCATTGGATCTATTAGATCTAAGGTGTTCTTTATTGTTTGTTATATAAGGGTGTTCTGTATGTGTATATATATATATATATATATATATATATATATATATATATATATATATATATATATACATGGAGTTGCACTCCATAGCAAACACCTTATATAACAAACAATAAAGAACACCTCATATCTAATATAATTTAAGAGTTCCGTCATAGCACCCAATACAAAAAGTTATTATTTTTTTACCCTCTAGCAAACCAGCAACAAAAATAAATTGAAAATTTACTGTTCACCTGATGACGTCATGACGTCATCAGGTGAACAGTAAATTTTCAATTTTTTTTTTGCAGACTTGATAGAGGGTAAAAAAATAATAACTTTTTGTATTGGGTGTCCCTGGCGGGGCATGACGTCATCAGGTGAACAGTAAATTTTCAATTTTTCTTTTTTTTGTAGAATTGATAGAGGGTAAAAAAATAATAACTTTTTGTATTGGGTGTCCCTGGCGGGGCCAAAGGATCTAATAGATCTAAGGTGTCCTTTGTTCTTTGTTGTTTGTTATATAAGAGTGTTCTGTATGGAGCAAAGGCCTATATACATATGTGTGTATAATTAAATTATTATAAGTAAATATATTTATATATATTATTAGTGTTTAAAATTTTAAATTCATTTCATATATTCAAAAGTTCAATAGTAAAATTTAATTTAAATATAATAATTTAATTATATTTTTTAGTACAAATAAAAATTGATTCGAAACATTTCTTAGAATAGGTCATTGAATTTAAAACATATATTATATATCATAATTTAGCAAATTATTTTTATTATAAAATTTGTAAAAAAATTTATAAATTTATTTTTCTAATAAAAATAAAAATCCTTGATTTCCCGCGGGAATTCCCGTTCCCCGTTCGGGGGCGGGAATTAGCACTTCCCAATCCCGAAGTGACCCGACACCGTTCTGTACAAATAGCTCAAATATTTTATAAAAAGTGATTTTATTTAGAAAAAATAACTGTTAGCCGTAGAATTACACCATATTTTTCAGAGGCAAGATGTTCAGGTCAAATAATGTGCAATATGAGGTGCTGATCAAACAAAAATCTATGATTGATATCGATTCCAATTTCTAATTTTGAATAAGGTTTTAAATTTGATCTGACCATTTTTTTAAAAATGTATCAAATTAAAGAATAGCCCAAATCTAGTGAAACAAATTTTGGACCTAAAAAAAAAAATTGTATGACATTTCAAACAGAAATTTTAAAGAAAAAGTTTCAAAATTTAGCGTACTTGTTTACCAATTCAAGTAAATGAAAAATAATAAGAAGATATGACAATCACCAAACAAAAGAAATAAATTTTGGTATGCTCAGTAACTTCACCGGCTGGAACCTAACACTGAATCAAATACAGCTCCAACGACTGTAATTTTGTTAATCATATAGGAGATGTACAAAGTAAGACTAACCTAAGTAATAAGAATGAAACCTTGTTTACCCAAGACCAGGTCTAGCTATATTATGCAAAGACTCAAAAAATAGGGAAAAATCACATGTTCAAATTCAGCAGGCAAATTCGTCACATAAAAAATGCAGCTGGCAAATTTTATAAGAAACAAAACTCAAGGACACATTCACAAAACAAAATTAGTAATTAAAAATTTAAAAACGACTAAGCAAATGCCGGACTTCTGTATTTGCAACTACAAATGCATGCTCACTATGTTTACTTCAAATAATATATAAACACTATAATATTATCACAATTATGCTAGGATAAGTCAGCAATTTTGCTGGCAAGAACTCGTTCCCGTCTTTCAATGTATCCGAATGGAAACCAGCCTGCTTTTCCGTTACATTCACCTTCCGCCCAACCATTGTTAGACACCTGCAACATGTATTAACAAACTTTAAGTAGAAAAGTCATTGTGGATATATCATTCCATTGTATACATTAAATTAAATACGCAGAGGTAATCAGGTCAAAATTCCAAATTTCAGCACCTGCATTAACCAATAGGCCATGTTTGTTTCCAGTGTATTGTTTGGGGCACTGAAAAGCACTAATCCCAAATTCTATTGCATGTAAATGTTACAACTCTTTTACTACATCTCACGGGGAGCGTAAATTGACAATCTCATTCACTGAAAAAATGATGAAACGGAATCCATAGGATCTGATTTTGACTTAATTACTCTTGTGCATGGGCATAATTACCAAACCATTAGCAACAAAGCAAGCCTATTAGATAATTAATTTAGTAAAGAAAAATGATATTCCTTGTCTAAAGCACGCCAGGAGGTATGTGATATGACTAGATGTATGTTATGCACAAACTAAACACCTAAAGACATAACATTATTGCTTCTAGAAGCATCAAATCAAGGGAGGTGTGATGATCTAGCACACAAGTAAATTATCACTACTCAGTGAGTTGGGATTCCAGTGTGGACCACCAGTGAAGGCTTTATTTAAGTAAAATATTGAAACTCAAGAACCAAATTAACTTGAGCCATTCACAGACCTTGCGAACAACAATATAGTCACCAATTGACAGATTAAGCTCCACGTCAGATTCTGCTTGATACGAGTATAAAGCCTACAGAAAATGGGTGTCAAGTTAAGTTCACTAGAGAAATGAGGGTTACAAAGCAGTGATCGTAACGAGTGCGGATTGCCAATTAAAGGAAAATTCAACACAAGTCACTTACTTCTCCCAGAAAATAATCCATGTCATCAGATGATCCATTATGCATGGCAGTAAAAACATTATTCACTTCTTCATATGGAGGTGGTGGAGGATTACTGTCGACATTCGGAGAAGGCGGGGCTGCTTCAATTCGCTGTCGTTCTGACAACATCTGCCAAATTTCGTAAAAGGAAAGTGATGAATGACCAACACGATAAAGAAAAGGCTAATGATAAGAAAACCAAGAACAACATGGATTTAATTTTTCAAACTAACCTCTCCAAACTCTAAGCAGCTAGCAAATGGCATGATTTTATAAGAAGGCATCACTACTATATCGACTAATTAGTAATTAGTTTGTACCCTTAAGCTTTAATATAATGACTTGTTAATTAACTACTTAAAATTTGAAAATATAGGGTCAGCCTCTCTCATTCAATCAAATTAAACAAATGTTCTGAAAGAAACCATGACTAATTGAAGATAGTGCTAATCTCTCGGAAAACTGAACAAAAAGAGTCATTCAGTTTAAAATTAGATTCTCTAATGTTGATAAACAACCAAGTTTATCAACCTAAGTAATTGCTCGATCATTTGCAAGTAAATAAATGTAAACAACCTGTAGTTTTGATTATAATCTTAACAGTACACCACACTTGAACCCAAATAAATGTTAGATGTAGTGAAAAAAGTATTCTACCAAATCAATGGTTTATGTAGCAGGAACACAAGTAGGTGACTTTTAAATATAGCAAGCACTTTGCAAAGAGGCATCAGCTATACAATTATATACCTCGCCTTCAAGCTGATCAAGTATCTGCAGTACTCTCTGATGATAAGCACGCTCTGACTCAACCTTTAACAAATACAGATGAAAAACCATTAGTTGCCTTTATTGCTGATGTAACATCTAATTATTAGACTTGGCCTGCAGTTCCTTTACCATAGAAATAAGTCGCTGGAGTGTCAACCTTTGTTGCTGAGCTTCAACAGCAGCCATTGCTGCAGTTGCTTCCTTTCCCAATATTCCCATGTTTGCTTTCAGATCCTGAAGCTTTGATTCTGCTGCTTCAACTTTCAAAACAATGTCTGGGTTTCCTGTCCCTTCTCGCAATTTAGCTTGTCGTCTTGAAACTTCAATAGCCTATCTAGGTTTGAGAGAAAATAACATTACAAGCTTGGAGAAACCTTGCCATTAAAGGAACTTAAATTGATATTCCTAGATATTGTATCTACTATTTTACAACACTTGTACAAACAGTACTTCAAAGATTGTAAAAACATAACCCAGGTCATTGCTATTAATTAGGAGTGTGCATACAGCTACAAAGTAGAACGATATGAACAGTACCTGAGCTTCTGCCTCTTGTCTCATTCTATCGTAACGTTGAGCAAGATGTCTAGCATCTTCGAGAGGAGCTCCCATTACCATCGCTCTTAATGGTTCTGCAACCTGAAATTCCCAAAAGACGAAACCACTAAAAGACAGCTAGAAAGTCTAGTATTCTTAAAAGAAAGATACAAGAATCCTCATATTAAACTAGTAGAAATAAGAGCTGTAGTGGAACATGCAAAGCAATGATAGAAGTTAGATGTTTGACAGCCACTCACACTTGATAAAAAATATAGCACGGTTTCCACCTTATGACTTTATCAATGAGGAATTGCTACTGTCAGCAAGCCATCTTTCACGAAAACCATTAAACCAAATGGTCATTTACGTGAACTAAAATGACTTTAGAAAACGTATATTTTACTCTCGATGAACCAAATGACGATTGCTTTAATTTTACATAAGCTTAGTTCTAACAATTAGAACAGTTGACTAAGAAACAGATTTTTAGTTTTCTTAAAGGCCTGTTCAATATTTCATATGGACTTGGCACGAATATTATGTTTTTTTTCATATCTAACACTGGAACATTCAAAAGCTATAAATTATTCCAATCATGTGCAGCATCCGCTCCAAGCTGGTTAATTTCAACAGGTATATGGAAGAGTTCAAAATATTTGTCTAAAAATAAATGGGATATCATAGGTGAACAACAGTATAAAGTCCATTCTCTTTCCTCTTCTTTCCTTTCTGTGATTTATATGTCATTAGTTTGCTGCTTTTTGAATTTCTTAGCTATCATAACAGCTTGTCCAGTGTTACACTGAACTTGAGTCATTTCCACAACGCAGTACTAGTACAGGCACGTGTAATGTTATCTTCCATTAAACACAATCTGTAAAGCGCATACGAGGACCCCAATTATAATTTAATTTTTAAGTTTTGAGCATTATAGGACGCCATGATGTCACCTTGACGATAAAATTTTGTCTCTTCGTCCTTCTGCATTTTCAAGCCTTTCTATAGAGTTGTCTCCAATCTCAAGCTCTTGGCCCCAATTTTTTTTTCCTTCGATCTTTTTCTTCGAACCTCTTTTTTCATTTAGGTCATCAATTTCAATCGGGTTGATGTTATACAAAAGTTATCTCCAATTTGGATTCCTTGAGAAACTTTACTCAAAATAGGTTGTTGAATACCAAATTTGATTTAGTAATGAAAAGATATCACCATTCTATTTACATTGTCAGTGTTTGTTCTTTAGATGACGAAGACGATGGCATGGCAAGAAAGAGATTACCTTGTCAGTCAAAACGAAAGGTAATGCTTATTAAAATTAAAATTATTTTGCAAAGGTGATCAGTGTTGCTAAAGGCACACTGAGGTGCACACCTGGTACGCGCACTAACCTCCACTTGTTTTACTCAGGGTTCAACAGCTAGAAAGAGACATCTGCCTCATCTGGTTAGGCACGCACAAGGAGCTATGAGGAATGTCCCGAGGCCTAATTTGACCTATTGAAAAGAAAAATAATATCCCTCGCCCCCTTTCAAATTTTGGATGACATAATTAAATTTATTAACTGGGACAATAATGAGACAGCCCTAATCAATTGCCTTTGCCCTCAGTCTCAGGAAAGTTTATTCCCCTTTCTTATTCATCCTTAAACTTCTTCCTCTTTCTTTTGTGATCTGCTTCCTGCATTCTTTCCCCTTCCTTGTTTTGCGATTAACTTCTTCTCTACTAGTGGGTGAAGTCGGATTAAAACTAAATTGTAGTTATTATATAGATAGTAAGATTAAAGAGGATCTTATCCAAGGACTATGAAAGGTGAAGGGTTCGACTCTGAGCAACTATTCAAAAGTAACATGATATTTTTTTTCCTTGATTATTTTACATTAAATGGTTCACATCTCAGCAACTACAAATATTAACATAATATATATTCATTAGTTCAATCAAAGGTCAAGGGTTTTATAAAATTCTAAGCGACGATACGTGTCCGTAGTGCGGGAATAGGGGATACACAGTTAAAAAAATATGACAATATAGAGATTCGAGTGGGGGCTTGGGGGGGGGGGGGCGCTACAACATATATTAAGATATTTTAATATATTTTTGATTTTTTTTGAGTGAGAAAATCCATTAATAAACTAATAACTTCATAGAAATTGAATCACATTTTAAAAAAAAAATCCATCTCAAACAAAAGAATTTAAATTAGAACTCTTTACTTTTGTAGAAGTGGATATAAACCTCAATTCTTTACTTTTGTCTCAGAAGTTACTTTTCAACAATCTCGAGCAGGAATTGCAAACTGGAATATTATTTTTGGATTGTGCGAGTATCCAAGTCTCGGAATGCAAGGTGCATTGGGTAACCGGTAAACTAAGTATCCCTGCTTCAAAATTCCTACAACTACAAAATACATTATAACAATTACATTTATTGGTATTTGGTTGTCCTACTTTACTTTGTGTGCACCTAAGAAAACTTTATACTATCACTAAAAATAATTTGAACTAAAGAAAGAATATAAGTAAAATACATTTGGTTAAACAATAATGAAAGAAGCTATAAATATGTCTGTGAGTGTTTTATTGAGTTCAAAAAATATATAAGAGATGGAAAAAAAATTAATAATATTTTATGAAATTAAAAGACATATGCGTCGCACAGGTTGCAAGCTAGCACGAATAAAGCTTACAAGTACAAGTATTTAGAAGTATTACTTTGGTGTGAGAATACATTACATATAATATTAACCCAAAAGTTTAGCTCCTGTTTATTGACTAAAAACACTAGAAAAATCTGAAAGACTAAATATTAATTTCAATTTCTTTTGTTGTGTTTTATGGAATAGTTTTATAACTTTATTACAAGGTTGGAGTAGTGAGAATGCACCTATCTTCACAAATGCACAGCCTTAGACTGTAGTTACGGATTCCAAGTTACATGTACATACCAGTATACCACAAACCGGGTGAGGATGCTAAGTTTAAACCAGGTACCACAATTAAGGAAAAGGTCTCAATATACCACAGGGCACAGGCCATTGGCATGCTGAACCCGCACTTTGACTTTTACAAAAAAAAGGTCGTCCAATAGAAAAATTGTGGTCATACGCAGGCAAGCATAAATGAAATGTACAGCTCGTAGTGTAATGCGTGAGGAGGGGGGTTACACAATTTGAGCCTCTTTCTAAATTCCGATATTTTAAGCCAAAGTTATCCATGTATTTGTCAAACACCTCATACTTTATAAGAGAGCAAAGGGGCTCGTGGATGGTAGAGGCATGTTGCAGGAGGAGGGGGGTTACATTTTTCTGGCTGTGGGAAGTGGAAGCTCTATAGATGCTTGAGAGGAGGTTCCGAGGAGGTTTTACTGATGGAGAGGGAACTGAAGGGACAGCGAGTCAGCACCATAAAGAATAGATGGAGTAGCAGAAATTGAAAACATATCACAAGAACAGCACAGTAAAGGAAAAAACTGACCAGAGTCTTCCAAAATTAGGTTTATAGGAATAAATTAAAAAAAGCGTCAATGTTTAATAAGCCATTCAGATATAAAACAGTAAGCAAACGCTTAGGATGCCTTTTCTCTTGTATTATTAATATCAAAAGTAATTAGTGCTTTAATTTATAAGTTAAACCATGTGTATAACTTCCCTTTTACTTTTCGTAATTGTAAATAAATATTATTAAGTTAGTTTCAATAAGATCATTTGAACCTAAAGGTTTATATGTACATATATATATATATATATATATATATATATATATATATACATATAATTCTTGGATTCGATGAGGCATCTGTCTCACCTTAGTGCCTCACGAGTCATGCCTAAGCTCTAAGCTCGAGGAGAGTTTCTTTTCACCTCAAACATCACTGGCGTTTTGGATGCATTCATTGGTAAAAACTAAAAAGTACAGCAAGAAAGTAAAGGAAAATCCAAAAAAGGCAAACTGTAGGAGTGATTTCAGGGATACGATTGCATTTAAATTTCCAAAATGATTTTAGGGATATGATAAGTAAATCTAATGTCACATAAGTCATAGCTGATAGTATTTAGAGAAAGGCCCCAACAGGATCTTATGCTACAACATATATTATTTAACACTCCCCCTCAATCGTACGATACGTTTCGCTATGACTGACAGACGACAAACAGATAATGAAGACATGAAGGAGACGGACAACAAATAATGAATTAAATAAATGGGGGTGGAGGGACTCGAACCTAAGACCCCTCCTAAACCGAGCTCTGATACCATGTTAAGTAACCAGTCGCTCTAAAACCTTAAGGTATTAGAGAAAGGCCCCAACAGGATCTTATGCTACAACATATATTATTTAACACTATTTACGTAGCTCCTATGATTGTAGGAAGCACCATTTATTTGTTACCCTTCCTTGTGGTTAAACTTATTCGTTCTTTTCCTATTCAAGAGAACGACTGAAGGATGTAAAATTGTTACTCTTTCAGATACAAATTTGTGTAAGGAGAGTTAATGAGTTCTCTTAAATTAAAACTCTTTCTGCAAAATAGGTTCTTCTAAGAACAGAGGAATTAATCCTTTTGTTCCTGGCGATAGGCCTGTGACGAGATCCATGTCCGGGGACCATAACAATTGGACGTATTTAAGAAAGTGTGTTTGTTTAAGAACCTGAGACTAAAACCCCATTTAGTTTAGAGACACATTAAATTCATTTGTTTAAGAGCCAGAGACTAAAACCCCATTTAGTTTAGAGACACATTAAATTCATTTACCAAAACCAAAATACATTAAATGTATGAACCAATGCATTAATTTGGACAATAATTATGACCCGTCATTACGGCTTCAAGAAAATATGTGGAAAGGTGAAAACTAAATTTTAGCATAATTAAGAACAGAGATATTAACATTCTAATATCTAATCAGTCTCATTAGAATCTCTTTGGTTGGTATCATACCCATCCACGCCTTTCCGCTATTTTGTATGCTCCAATGCTCATGTAAAATAAAATGAATTCAAACAGGACTTGGCTTGTTTCAATTTTCTTATTTACATGTCATTAAACAGAAAAGATAAAAAATGATCCAACCTGTGTACCAAAGGCTTTCAACATATTACCACGCTCCTTCTCCATTTGAGCACGAGCACGTCCAAAACTTACTGCAGCTTTTGACAATGTGCTGCCACTGGTACATGTATTCTCAACACCGTATTTTCTGCTATCTTCTGATAGCTTCGTTCCTGGTGATAAGAAAAAAAAAACATTAGAATGAGCGTATGTGCCTATTACAACAAGTCTAACTAAGAAACTAACATGAAAGTAAGCCTAGCAATTTCACCTATTTCCACTTGCTTGGAGCCCGTAACAATATAGCCTTCTACACCACGTACAATATCCCTTTGAAAATGCTGCAAAAGTAAATGCACTAATGAGCAATATAAATAAGCGTGATTGGTAATCACCTCTGCACGGGATGTAGGAGAATGGAGATAAAAAAAAATCCATGCAAATAATGGCCATAAAACTAGACTCCATAAGTATAACCTCAGAAGACATCGATTCTAAATCCTACACCCGATACCCATATATTTTACGGTAAAGACATGCATTCTGCAAAAAAAGTAGAAAAGTCCCCACTGATTTGTAAAGTTAGAGATGCACATAGGAGAGATTTCATTGGAACAGCTTTTCAAATTGAGATGGTTAACATCTGACAAACGTGTGATTAGGAAATGATGTTTGCAGAAGGTTTTACATCTTTATCTAGAATTCTGAGTACAGAACCAGAAATTGAACTTGAGGGAAAAGAAACCTTAGCAGCACGTGTGGATATGTATAGTTTTTCAAGTTTCTGGTGCTGCTGAAATTCTGCTCCATCAGTAGCAAAATCAGAACCTCCATAACCACCAGCTCCAAACTGCTTGAAGACGGCCTGAGATAAAATTTACACACAGTAAGCAATGTGTATTCTTGGGATATAAAGACAACAATTAGAAATGTATATTGCATTGCCAGAACAGGAGTGCACAGTATCATAGATATTAAATGTAACATAGGAACATATTTTAAAGGCATACTACCATTGTATTACTGTTAAATTAGTGATGTAATTGATTACATATGCAAGTTAGGTAGGTAGACTATTCAACTTTGGTAGGTTGGTAGGTTGCCTAATTTATGATGTAATCCATGATGTAAATGGCTAGAGATGCAGCCTATAAATGAGGGTGTTCTCCTCTATTGTAAGACACACAACAATATACAATTCCTCCCTTCTACCTCAACTGATTTCTCTCTTCTCTCTTTATAATCTCAGCATATATTCTATATTTTAAGATGGTATCAAAGCATATTCAGTTCCTAAGGGAATAACACTGCCCACACAAACACAGATTCTGCTAAAAAACTGCTATAAACATCACCCATTCTGCCCAGAAAACACACCAGATTCTACCCAGATTCATGGCTGAGGTTGTTGACGATACGAAAAAGATTACTACTACAAGTAGCAGAAAATCTGGATTTTACGGAACTCCGTATGTAAATCCTAAGTTCAAAGGGAAGAATTTTCTGGAATGGTCCAAAGCTTGTACAATGGCACTAAAGTCTCATAAAATGATGAAATACATCAATGGGAAAGCTAAACAACCTTTGGGAGAAGATCCTACTTTCGATGATTGGGATTCTGAAAATGCCATGGTGTGTTCATGGTTATTTAACTCTATGGAGGTAGATATTCGAAAAAGCTATATCTTCATTGATGCCGCTGAAGACGTGTGGAATTCTCTCACTCGGACTTATTCCTTCTCCGGGAATGTAGCCAAGCGGTTTGAGGTAAAGCGGAAGATGTGGGCATTGACTCAAGGAAGCTGCACACTAGCTCAATATTATTCTGAACTAACATCATTATGGAGTGAATTGGGACACTACACTATATTTGAGTGTAAAACTGCTGAAGATCAAGAAAAATATCAGAAGATGATAACTGAAGAAAAAGTGATGAAATTTCTTGATGGATTGTCGGATGAGTATGATTCAATTAAAAACCAACTTACCGGACAAGTTCCATTTCCTACTGTGGAAGAGGTCTATGGTCGTGTCAGGCTAGAGGAAAGCTGAAAGCAAAGTATGACCCTGATGGTCCCTTCTGATCGATCTGCACTCTTAACTAAGGATATTCAGCAATCAGAATCAGAACAGCCAGAGCATGTGTCAATAGCTTTAATTGGAGAAAGATCTATTCAATGCGACTACTGCAAAAAATTAGGCCACACTCGTGAGACATGTTTTATTCTGCACCCTCATCTCAGAATTCAAGGACGAGGAGGGTGTGGCCGAGGTGGTTACCGTGGTGTCTCATCTGGTAGAGGCATGGGTAGGGGTTCCTTTAATGCTCATCATACTACTTCAGAATGCGAGCTTGACTCTTCAACAGGGACGATGACCGCTTCAGAGCTCAACGCCTTCCGCCAATTAATGTCACAAATCAAGACCCCTTCTTCTACAGCTAATTCTGCCCATGCAAGTATATCCTGTCACCTTACTTCCGATAGATATCCAACATCTTGGATCATTGATTCAGGAGCATCAGCACATATGACTGGAGATTCTAGTATTCTGGAATCATATCACAACAAAACAGGCAATATACGTGTTGCTCATGGAGATCTTGCACCTATTCATGGACAGGGCACCTCTCTTTGTCTTTCATCATCATTACCATTATCAGATGTTTTGCATGTTCCTCCTTTATCTGCAAATTTACTATCTGTCCACAGTATTACTGACAAACTCAATTGTTCGGTAACCTTTTTTTCTTCCCACTGTGTATTTCAGGATCTGGCGACAGGCAAGGTCCTTGGCAGTGGTAAAGTGGTTGACGGTCTCTATGTTATGGAAGGGAATTCTGTTTCTCCTTCAAATTATCAGGTGTCATCTAATTCTGTTTTTGAATCCTTGTATCAATGGCATAAACGGTTAGGTCATCCATCCTTTGGTGTTTTAACACATCTATTTCCAGCTTTAGTAAAACACTGTAATAAGGAAGATTTTTTTTTTGTGAACCATGTGAATTGGCTAAACATAAAAAATCAACTTATCCATCCAGAAATAAAAGAAGTTCTACCTAGTTTTCTATTATTCATACTGATGTTTGGGGTCCATTTAGAAATCCTACACATGATGGGTATAGGTGGTTTGTTGTCTTTGTTGATTGTTATTCTCGACTTACTTGGGTTTATCTTCTTAAACAAAAAAGTGAAGTTTTCGGGTGTTTTAAATCTTTTCATCACATGCTACAAACACAGTTTAATACCTCTGTTAAAATCCTTCGAAGTGATAATGGTACTGAATATGGAGGTCCATTTACATCTTATTTGGACACATGTGGTATTATTCATCAAACTACGTGTGTTAAAACTTCTCAACAAAATGGGGTAGCCGAAAGGAAAATTGGTCATTTAACACAGGTTGCACGGTCTCTTATGTTAACCATGCATGTTCCCAAATATCTTCGGGGAGAGGCAGTCATGACTGCTGCACAGTGTTGTTAAAGGCGCGATTAATTGCGCGATTAATGGCGCTTCGCGCTTAGTTGCAAGGTGTGCGATTCGAAAATGTGCGATTTAGCACGATTCTGAAATCGTCCAAAAGGCGCTCATGAGGCGCTAAAAAGCGTAAAAAGGCGCTACAAGGCGCAAAAAGGCGCTCATAACAGTAAAAGACATGAATACCCTTAAAAAGGAGGGTAAAAGGAAAAAACCCCTAAAATTATTTCACACAACTAATGGAAGATCTTTTGAAGTCTGATAAATGATAATGAAGAGGTAGAGCGATAATTTGAGGGGCCGGAGATTGAGTTAGATGACACCGAAGCTTTTGAATTAGAGAACTTTATAAATGAAGGCTTCATTATTGATATTATTATCATTTTATTTATGTTCTTTGTTATGTTTGAATGTTAAGATTATGTTAAGTAGTAGTTTATTGTTAAATATGTGCTTATCTTTTTTTGCTAAAAAGGCGCGCGATTAATGGCGCTTCGCGATTCGCGCCTCAAATTTGGGTCTTGCGCTTTTTTATAATTAGCGCCTTAAACAACACTGCTGCTGCATATCTTATCAACCATCTTCCTACCAAGGTTCTAAAATTCAAAACACCGTTGTCATGTGTTCCTGTACCCTCTTCTCATCCACTTCCTCTTCGGGTATTTGGGAGTGTATGTTTTGCTCATAATCATGCACCCTCTCGAGATAAGCTTGATTCTCGGGCCCTCAGATGTGTTTTCATTGGATATTCCCCCACTCAGAAAGGATATAAATGTTATCATCCTCCCTCACGTCGGGTATTTGTCAGTTTCGATGTTACTTTCTGGGAGTCCATTTTTAATTTCTCTCCTGGCTCCTCCTCTTTACTTCAGGGGGAGATAAACAGACACAGTCTTGATAATGAAACAAATGAGTCAGATCACAGTCTCCTTGATAGTGAGCCACAGTCACTTCCGTTCATGAATATACCTATTCCAAACACTAGCTCAAACAAGTTATCTATTCCTCCACATACGAGTAATGAGTCAGATGTTCTAAATAGGTTGGATATGCCAAATTTGATTACATATTCCAGGCGTATAAATAAAGATATCACCACTTTACCACATCCAGAGACCTCCGACCTCGAGACAGATCCTGCATCTCCTATGTTTGAGCCAGAAAATGGTAATACTCTTGATCCTACTCTAGATCTTCCTATTGCTATAAGAAAGGGTGTACGTTCTTGCACTAACCATCCTATCTCAAACTTTGTATCTTATAATGCATTATCTCCATCTTCACTTGCTTTTGTGTCATCCTTGTCTAGTGTTTCTGTTCCACATACTTGGCAGGATGCTTTATGTGATCCTAAATGGAAAGATGCCATGATAGAAGAAATGAATGCATTGAAACATAATGACACTTGGGAGTTAACTCATCTTCCTGCTGAAAGAAAGGCAGTAGGATGCAAATGGGTGTTTACTGTGAAACAAAAACCTAATGGGTTGATTGATAGGTACAAAGCAAGACTTGTGGCGAAAGGGTATACTCAGTCTTATGGGATTGATTATCAGGAAACTTTTGCTCCAGTGGCAAAAATGGCTTCTATTCGAGTCCTTATTTCATGTGCAGCAAATCTTGGATGGGAACTTCAACAGTTGGATGTAAAAAATGCATTCTTACATGGAGACCTACAAGAAGAGGTCTACATGGATATCCCACCTGGATTTTCTACAGCCGCAACCATTGGGAAAGTATGCAAATTGAAGAAGACTATTTATGGGTTGAAGCAGTCTCCAAGAGTTTGGTTTGGCAAATTTCAAAGAGCAATGGTTAAATTTGACTATAAACAGAGCAATTCGGATCACACAATGTTTGTAAAAAGAAGGGGGGAAAAGATCACAGTCGTGATTGTTTATGTTGATGATATTGTAATCACTGGCAACGACACATGTGAGATTGCAGATGTTATGATTAAGGATTTGGGAAAACTACGGTATTTCCTTGGCATTGAAGTCTCCAGAAGTCCAGGTGGTATCTTCCTTTCACAACGGAAGTATACACTTGACCTTTTAAATGAAACAGGTATGTTGGGATGTAGACCTGCAGATTCTCCTATAGAAGCGAATCATAAACTTTGTGGAGAAACAGGTGACGTTGTCGATAGACCCCAATATCAGAGATTGGTTGGAAGACTAATTTATCTTTCACATACACGACCAGATATAGCATATGCCGTGGGAATTGTAAGCAGATATATGCATGATCCTCGTCAACCACATTTGGATGCAGTTTATATGATATTAAGGTATCTTAAGGCTGCTCCTGGAAAAGGAGTGATGTTTACTAAAAACAATCATCTCGAGATTGAGGGCTATACCGACTCTGATTGGGCGGGTTGTCTAGATGACAGACGTTCCACTTCAGGATATTGTACGTTTGTTGGAGGTAACCTAGTTACTTGGCGAAGCAAGAAACAATCGGTTGTTGCGTTATCTAGTGCTGAGGCAGAATATAGAGCTATGGATAAAGGAGTGCATGAATTGTTATGGATAGGACTTCTCTTACAGGAATTAGGCCTTTCATCTGGGAATCCAATGAAGTTGTATTGTGACAACAAGGCCGTCATTGATATTGCACACAACCCAGTTCAACATGATCGGACTAAACATATCGAGATTGATCGGCATTTTATCAAAGAAAAAATTAATAGTGATATCATTAGCATTCACTTTGTACGATCAGAAGATCAACTAGCCGATGTATTGACTAAGGGGTTGGTCAAGAAAATGTTACATCCACTTATTGACAAGTTGGGCATGAGTGATATATATGCATCAACTTGAGGGGGAGTATTAAATTAGTGATGTAATTGATTACATATGCAAGTTAGGTAGGTAGACTATTCAACTTTGGTAGGTTGGTAGGTTGCCTAATTTATGATGTAATCCATGATGTAAATGGCTAGAGATGCAGCCTATAAATGGGGGTGTTCTCTATTGTAAGACACACAACAATATACAATTCCTCCCTTCTACCTCAACTGATTTCTCTCTTCTCTCTTTATAATCTCAGCATATATTCTATATTTTAAGAATTACCTAGCTGATGACGACCTCATGGGAAATCCATATCTCATACAAGAAGCTTAGTGGCAATTGTTAAAATGAGTACAGACCTTAGACCCATTCCTTTTCAAATTCTTGTATGATTTTATGTTTGGACATTATACAAAAACTCTATATTAGGGATTTAGAACGAACATTTCAGAATCCACCACTCATATCTTGCAAGAAAACTTTTAAAGCCTACAATATAACAATAATCATTTCAGAGACTTTTGTTACTTCTAATCTTTTTAATATTTTCCCATACAATGAAAATTATACTAAAACTCTAAAAGCATTCATCTCTTTTAGACACATAATATTCATAACAAGAAGTTAGGAGCACAAGTAAACCTTCCTACATTGCTCTCTATTTACTGCATAAAGCTTTATCATGCCTAATCTCCAGAAACCTTACTGCACGCAGTAATCACCCACATCCAGCTTATAATGAGAAATTATTCTTAGTAAATACATTCTTCCATTTCTTCTTATGATATAGCGCTTAATTGTTCATAACCTTGACTATGAACTTAAATAGAGATGTAAAGGGGCTCCTGTCCCATGTATTATCTACACTGCCAATATGTTCAGCTACAAGTAATATGCCGGAAAGTTCAAAACTCATTATATAGTCATCTAAAAATTGCAATAGAAATATGCCATTTGCCCATAGATATTTGTTACCCATGCTAAGAAATATTCCTCAACATATCACATCAAACATACTATGTTAAAAACCCATCTAATTATTTAGGTTCAGAGGATCAGCGGCGGACCTACTCATGGGCCTGAGTAGGTCCTGGCCCACCCTGAAAAAAACTGGGGTTTCTATAGTAAAGAAGCAGTCCATACCATATATGTTTGATCCTCCAGTATCGCTATATTAGTTACATCATGTATATGCTTCGTCTTCAAATCACAATGGTTATTAAAGACAGTGACACAGGTTTCCATCTTGTTTCCTTCTTCCCATTTGTTATTAATTATTCCCTATTCTTTTGACATCTAAAATAGAATTTTTTTTTTTTCTGATTGAATTATGTGCTTGTCTATTCGATGCTATTTTCTGAGCATATATTTGTTGAATTTAAGGATTTGCTATAAATATTAGATTTAATTTGATATTGAATGATGGCTTGTTTTGATAATGAGGCACAACGTAAAAGACGTTACAAAACCTTTCTTTTCTTTCACTTGAATTGTCCCCCGTTACCAAATTTGATGGGTACGCCAGGCAGAGCCAGCCTCCGACTTCAGTGGGGGGCGAGAAGTTTACAAACACTATAGCTACTAACTGTGGCTGAGCCATCCTCCGACTCAAGTGAGTAAGGAAAAAAAATTCAGTTATAACTATAATTATATAATAATCATTTATAAGTGATTTATTTTATTTACAATTTTAAAGTGACATTCTCTCTTTTCATGTCTGTTTAGTTAACAAAATATATTATATACATAACATTCTAAAAAGTATTACACAAATACAAAATTGGTTAGATATTTTGTAATCTAAAAAAATTTCACATGCCTAGTAGGGGCCTGTGACCCCACTTGCTGCAGCGTGGCTCCGCCAGTGTCCACCAATGTAGTGGATAAATGCCAAAAGTGCAAACTACGCCACCATCAAGCTTGCATTATGCTACCTTATTTATTAACAACCCGTTCTTAGACTAATGCTCAAATTTGCAACCCAAAGCTAAGATAAGACTCACACTTTCCACCAACCAGCATTGTGAAATCTGTCTCCTGTATCAATCATTTCACTTATCTAATCTCATTTTCATTTAACAAATTAGAGTTTAAATATGATGGCATTATTCTGGATTGGTCACTAGAAGCACCTAATCAGCCAATTCTCTTGGCTGTGATGACTATTCTTATTGTTGGTAGCGTTGTGTTATAATGGTTTGTTCAGTGTCTTTGTTAGTATTTGCGTCATGACGTTAAGTTGTCTTCATCTTAGAAGTGGATTGGGCAGGGAACAGTTTAATCATCTTTGTCATGCCACCAGTAATTACATTTACTGTTTTTGTGTGGGAGTATGATGACCCAGAATGTGAGTGTTGCAACAACTCGGTATTGCTCTTAACTTGAAATACAACTTAGTAATAATCATTGGACCAATTAACACTAAACCACAAAACATGATTAGAATAACTAAGCACCAATCTAAAATTCAAAATACAAAGCACAATAAACGGAGCCATCATTTAACCCTACTCGCTCTTCTGTTTAATCTTTTCCGATGACAAAACTTCGAAAATATTGAGGGATAACAAACAAACAAACATTTCTCGGAATACAAATTAAATTGAAAAATTGAGATGTAGGTGCGATCAAATGACATAGAGGGTATGGTACCTGTTGTTGGCGAGCGACTTGTTCACGGAGCTTGGAGGCTTGTTTTCTAATGGCTTCCATGATCGATTCGCCGCCGATATTCAATCCGAACAAAATTTATTACTTACTGTAGCTGAGATTAGATGAGATTGGCGATTCATTTACTTTTAAACACAAAAATTATGATCGATCATATTCTTTTTCTTCTGTAGATTTAATATTGGAGTAATTTTTTACAATTACAGATTAATATGGGTGGGTAGGTAGATTCAGACACCCACGAGGGTATAGTTTACAAAAAATAAAGGGAAAATAAATTCTTTCATCCTTGAACTATTTCGACTTTATTATTTTAATCTCTGAACTAAAGATTCCATATTTTACGTAATTAAACTTTTAAATTTTTCTGGTTTAGGTCCCTCCGTTAAAAAGATTCTAACGAACGTTATATCTTGATGACGTGTCACGGATGCGGAAAACAAATTTTTAGTTTAAGTCCCTAAACCTTTCCATTTTCTGATTTAGGTCCTTAGAAATTAAAATTTTAAATTTCAGGGACAAAATAATTGAATTTTTTTAAATTTTAAACATAAAATTAAACATGAAAATTTATACTTTAAACATAAAAATTGAATATAAAATTTTAAACATAAAAATTGAATATATGAAATTGAACATAAAAACTGAACATAAAATTTTATATTTTAAACATAAAAATTGAACATAATAATTTAAATTTTAAACATAAAAATTGGACCTAAAATTAAATCATGAATAAGGATATACGCTTTATAAGTACTAGCTTATAACCCGTGCATTGCACGGCTCCTTTTTTAATATCTATAATTATATTAATTTATATGTTATTAATTTACATATTAATTTGTTGTTAAAAATTGATATATATAAGATTTTACACATTCGATTTAATATTTATACTCTGTCTTAAATTCTTAAAATTTGATTTGGACGATTTTACAATCCACGTGAAATTAATAAAATAATCTTAATTTAGTGATGGTTTAATAATTATTTTTCAATTAAACCTACGCAAAAAAATAAATAAAATTCAGTTCTAATACAACCTTTTTTTTAATATATCTTTTTCAGATTATAATTTTCTTTTTAAAATTCAATTATAATACAACCTTTTTTAATTATATCCTTTTTAGATTATAATTTTCTTTTAAAAATTCACTTCTAATACAACCTTTTTTAATTATATTCTTTTTAGATTATAATTAATTTTTAATGTGATCTAATCTTGATCGTCTATTTTTAATCCAACGGATCATATGATTTTGGTAGTACCATGACCAGACCAAAAATTTGGATAAGATCCCTCTTATGCTTATTATATACAAGGATATAATGTCAACCATTGAAGTGTTTTAAACTATAATCATGTTTATTTATAAAATAAATGGTAATCATGTTTAGATTTATTTTTAAAATTTTTATGTTAAAAATTTGAAATTTGAAATTTTTATGTTTAAGGACCTAAACCAAAAAATGAAAAAGTTCAGTGATTTAAACTAGAAATTTGTATGCCACGTCAATGACACGTCATCAAGATTCTAACGTCCGTTAGAATCTTGATGACGGAGGGACTTGAATCAGAAAAAATAATAGTTTAGGGACCCAAAATATGGAATCTTTAGTTCAGGGACTAAAACAATAAAACCGGAATAGTTCAGGGACGAAAGAATTTATTTTTCCAAAAATAAATATAAATACGTAGCGTATATTTTATACTATTCTATATTATATCCACTGCTACGCACACGGTTATTTCAAAAAATAATTTTATAAAAATTATAAATACTAGCTTATAGTCCGTATTTTACTTTTAAATATTTTTAAAATTATATGATTAAATAAAATTGAATAAAATAATTTATTATGAATATAATTTAACTTTGTAATATTAATTAATAAAATTTAGTAATTGTTATGGAATAAAAAGTAGGGTATATTTATTGCGTATTGAATGCTATGGTTAAGGGGAGCTTCGAGCTTTAATGGCTGAACAAGTGTTTCGTGACTTAACTCGGGTCCTCACAAGATGCCTACATATCTTGCAATATATCAAGAATCAAGCCAAAAAACGTAGTTCTAGATGTGAAGGAGCAAGTCCTTATATAGGTGATGAAAACCCTAGAATTAGGAGACTTGATGGACAAGTCACAGCTTAGGCCCATTTCTAGAGCCTTCTAACAGATAAGTAGATAAGTATTAGAGGTATATGCCTTGGAGACCACTCCTGATATGATTTAGTTTCCTTGTTGACTCAAATTCGAAGTCTTATTTTTGGCTGATTTTACAGCTACGAAATTATACCAATTCAAGGGTTTCGGGCCTCATTAATGGGCTTTAACCTTAGACCAACATAGGTTTAATTAATACCGCATTTAATGTATTTCTAGGGTTTATCTTCAGCCCATACCATTTACCCCCCAACTTCTAGGAAAACTGATCAGGTTTTCATTGAAGTTATAGTTGTCTATATTAAGATTCAGGATTATTTTTATCCCTTACTCGGGACTTTTCCTACTCTATTATTGGGATTTTATTTGTACACTAGTGTTTCACATGTACCGTCTTAGTTGTAAAGTGTGGAGCGACCTACACATTTACGATGATTTGCCTTATTCGGGGTTTTAACTTGTGCTCGCTTTTAGCAATTTCGGCACTTTTTTAGAGCTTTCATGCATTTTTAGCATAAATTATCACTCGAAAATATTTCTATAATTTTTCTCGTATTTTTCTGTACTTTTCCTAATATTTTAGGAATTTTCATGTACTCGTAGATATTTTTTTCTTGTTTATTCCTAATAATTTAGGAATTTTTATATACCCACGTGTTGTGGAATAAAAACGAGGGTTTGTAAATTGCAGCTAGGGTTTGTATGTATTAAATACAAGGGATGGTGAGCTTCAAGCTTTAATGGCTGTTCTTGCGTTCGAGACTGATCGGTCCTCACAAGATGCCTACGTATCTCTGTATTGCTAGAGAATCAAGCCAACGTAGTTCTGAGAATGAGGGGTCAGGCCCTTTATATAGGCTGCGGGAGCCTTAGAATTATGGTAGGATTCGGAGACTAGGTGGGCAAGCCACCTCCTCGAGGAAGGTTCTAGACTCCTTCCTTGTAGGAATCAGTTTCCATGTTGAATTGGGTGCCTTGGAGGCTAAGTCAGGCAGGAGTAATATCCTTGTTTGACTCTTATTGCTGAGTTGTTTTTCACCTCCAATATTAATTAAGAAATTAATATTTAAAATAGGATTTTGGACCCTGTTGGTGGGCCCCACGTTCGGACCATACTGGGTCTAATTAATGCCATATTAAATGTGTCTTTAGGGCTTATTTTTAGCCCATATCATTTGCCCCTCAACTTCTAGGAAAACTGAGCAGGTTTTCCTTGAAGTTTTAACGGTCCTTTCCAAGACTCGGGTCAGGGTTCATCTTTATACACTAGTGTTTCACGAGTATTGTCTTTATGTAAAGCGTGGACCGACCGACGCGTTTACGACAATGTGAATTCGATGCTAATCGGCACTAATCAGCCTTAACGACATTTAAACAATGTTTAAACGACGTTGAACGGCATAAAACGGCACTAAACGGTACTAACTTGCCTTAAACGACACTTAAACAACGTTTAAGTGACGCCAACCGGCATTAAACGACACTGAACGGTGCTTATCGGCACTAACGGTGTTAATCGGCACTTAATTGGTGCTTATCGGCATTGACGGTGCTATCGGCACTTAATCGGTGCTTATCGGCACTAACGAGCCTTGAACGACACTTAAACAATGTTAAGCGATTCTAAACGGTTCTAAACGGCACTAGCGGGGGTCCGGGGGCAGCAGCCCCCGGGCGGGGTCCAAGGGGCGGCAGCCCCTGGCGGGGTCCAAGGGGCAGAGCCCCTGGCTGGGGTCGAGCCCCTTGGAAATTTTTTATTTCCAAGGACTAGTACTATTCAGAAATTATCATTTCGACTCAAATTTCTGAATTTTGATCACAAATTTCGATCAGGAAACTTCACATTTTTCGACCAGGATTCTGGTCGAAATAAGGTCTCATTTTTCTCCTGGTCGAACGGATTTTCGACCAGGATTCCTGGTCGTTTCGACCAGGATTCTGGTCGAAATAAGGTCTCATTTTTCTCCTGGTCGAACGGATTTTCGACCAGGATTCCTGGTCGTTTCGACCAGGATTCTGGTCGAAATAAGGTCTCAATTTTCTCCTGGTCGAACGGATTTTCGACCAGGATTCCTTGTCGTTTCGACCAGGATTCTGGTCGAAATAAGGTCTCAATTTTCTCCTGGTTGAACGGATTTTCGACCAGGATTCCTGGTCGTTT
Source organism: Saposhnikovia divaricata (assembly GCA_036435485.1). Lineage (NCBI taxonomy): Eukaryota > Viridiplantae > Streptophyta > Magnoliopsida > Apiales > Apiaceae > Saposhnikovia > Saposhnikovia divaricata. The sequence continues at coordinate 126,135,099 of CM071598.1, forward strand.
CGACCAGGATTCTGGTCGAAATAAGGTCTCAATTTTTTCCTGGTCGAACGGATTTTCGACCAGGATTCCTGGTCGTTTCGACCAGGATTCTGGTCGAATTAAGGGTCCAAAATTTCTCCTGGTCGAACGAATTTTCGATCAGAATTCCTAGTCATTTCGACCAGGATTCTGGTCGAATTAAGGGTCCAAAATTTCTCCTGGTCGAACGAATTTTCGATCAGAATTCCTAGTCATTTCGACCAGGATTCTGGTCGAATTAAGGGCCAAATTCGTGGCCTCGTCGAAGAGTTTTTCGACCAGGATTCTTGGTCATTTCAACCAGGATTCTGGTCGAATTAATGGCCTTTTTCGTGGCTCAGTCGAACAATTTTTCGACCAGGATTCTGGTCGAATTAATGGCCTTTTAATGGCTTGGTCTGTCAAGACCTCGATTTTACGTGACTAAAAAGTAAGGTCTCAATTTTCTTGAACCCATGACCGTGCCTAAAGCAAACTTCTCTATAGCGGAGTGATTCAGGTCAGCTTCATGAAGCACCTTGGTGTCATAGTAAATGGGTTTCCAAACCTTCCACGAGAAAGTTCCAAAATCCTTTCAAAGGTTTCATGCTTGCCTAATCTTACATAGAATTACTTTGAACCTTTCATCCACCTTGTTGGAATGTTGATTCAGTTACTCATTCTTGAGTTGTTCACGAATCTCTTGATCCAAGGTTGGATCTGATAGCTTTGTTGGCCTTCTAAGGCTTCAACTTAGTTCCTTAGCCCTTGATTTATAACGCAAGGCCTGGATTCTAAGGTTGATGTTGGTGTTCTGGATCACCAACACGAGGTTTCAGGTCAATATGAGGTGTTTGTTATGCCTTAAATGGTTTCGTGAACCTTGACTTGTGACCTTCCGGGCCTTAACTTATTTGCTGAGACCTTGGTTTTAAGGTTATTATCAACCCTTGATTCCCTTGATTCTCATTCTAAGATGTAGGAATGATAAAGTCCCTTAGTTCTTGCCCCCCTTGCTTCATACGGAGGAGGTCTTACTTTTCAGTTGATCGTTCAGGGAGTTCACTTGCTCCTCAGCGTTTGACTTCAAGTCCGGTGTGTCTTGGCTGGTTGTTAACCTTCTTTTCTTGATTCTAGGTTTCCAACCTTCTTCTTATGCTCACAGGACCTTGATTTGGTTTATATTCGATTGAAGGCTCTTGATTCAAGTCCTTAAACTTCAAATGACAAATTTGATTGGAGGCAGACAGCCTTTTTGGCCATCAAGGCTAAAATTTTGTGTCGGGATTTGAGATTCAAGATTTTAAGTAATGAATGACAAAAGGACCTCTCATCTCAACACTCTCACTAACTGTTTCTGTGCCTTCAAGGCATTATCAGGGAGCCAACTAGTCTCGAGATGAGCTCGAAGAGGGTCTATCCTTCAGCTTACATCAACTGGTGCTACCAATTTTGATTCGATGGTGGGGTCTTCAGGACCTGGAAGCAAAAGCTCTCTGCATAATTCTTTATCTCAGAAGAGCCATACTTAGACTGGGCTTCGGCCTTAATGTTCTTTTCTCTCTTGGGATATACTCAACATGGCATTTATCGAGCGGGGCTATCACGGCTTTCACAATCCTTAAGTGTTTGGCCATATTCTTTTCTCTAGCCTCAAACTCTCCATTGACTTGTGAGACTACCAGATTTGAGTCTCCACAAACTTTCAGGTTCTTCACCCTCAGGGCTCTCGTCAATCCAAGGCTGGCCATCAGAGCTTCATACTCCGCCTCGTTGCAGGTTGTTTGGAAGTCCAATCTTCAAGGCATACTCGAGTGTGAACCCATCGGGGCTTTGCAGAACTTAACCTGCACCACTGGTTTTTGTTTTAGATGCCCCATGAAAATAGAGCTTTTTGTTTTTGATGCCCCATCAAAATAGAGCATCCAATATTCCTTCTTCTCTTCCAGGGGTTTCTCACCTTGCTGACCTTCCTGGTCTATTACCTCCTGCCCCCCGACTTCTTGGTTGTCAATGGTATATTCAACCACGAAGTCAGCTAGAGCCTGAGCTTTGATGGCCGTACTAGGGTTAACATCGAATTCTTTTAGTTAGATTGCCCACTTGATGAGCCTTCCATTGGCTTTCATGCTATGCAATATGTTTCTTCAGCGGGTGTTCCATCAGGACTTCAACGTTTGTCTTTATCCCGGGTCCTTCAAGGACTTAAACTCTTATCTGCTGTATCCTAACTCTACCATTCGAGGTATGCATTCGTTTGTTTTCATTCGTGTATTCTTTTATTTTCGGTACTTGGTCTTCTTTGACTCACACATCAGGTGCTTGGCACATAAATAAAATCACAATCAATGAATGGAAAACAATCTTGCATTAATAACTTGAAATGGGTTCAACCCTTACATAGAGTACTACTGTCCTACTCGGAGCAACATGCTCTGCAATGGTTTTAATGAACCTTATTTCTACTTCTACTATATAAATATGAAGCTAAGTCCTACTAGAATAACTTAAGCCCAATCGGGGTTTTGCAAGACTAGGCCTACACCACTTGATTTTGTTTTTGATGCTCCATCAAAATAGAGCACCCACCACTCCTTCTGGTCTCCTTATTCTTATTCTGAAGTTCACTTCCTGCTTGGGGTACTACCTCCTACCCCCAGACTTCTTGATTGCCAATGGTACACTCAACCACAAAGTCAGTTAACGCCTTAGCCTCAATTGCTGTCCGAGGCTTCTGTGTGATGTCCCCTGCTGACCTTTCTTTGTGTTCCTTACCACTGTGGACATCTATGTCTTCAATCGGAAGGACCTGCCCCCCGACTCCATCAGGCCTTAACGAGGCTACATAACAGCTTCGTGCCATCTTCTGATCACCTTTATGTTCTCCAACACCATTCCTGGTAGGGAACTTGATCTTCACATGATAGGTTGAGGCAACAGCCTTAAATGCATGAAGTCCAGTCCTTCCAAGGATAGCGTTGTACGTTGAAGCTGCCTTGATTACCAGGAAGTTCAACATCTGAGTGGCCTCCTTGGGCTCTTGCCCAATAGTTACAGGCAGCTGAATAGTCCCTTCAACTTTGGATTTTACTCCATTAAATCCGTATATAGGCATGTTATTGGGGGTCAACTGAGAATCAGTGTATCCCATCTTCATAAACGCATCATGAAACAGAATGTCAACGGAAGCTCCATTGTCTATCAAGACTCGCTTCACCTCCGAGTTTCCAATCACAGGAGTTATGACCAACGGGTCATCATGGGGGAACTTCACCCCTTCCAAGTCTGAGTCATCAAAGCTAATCGCTACCTCAGTTTTTGCACGCTTCGAGGCCTCTCCCACGATGTGCAACACCTCTCGGGCATAAGCCTTTCTAGAGTTCCTAGTTGTCCCGGCCGCAGTTGGGCCTCCTGAGATCATGTTGATTACTGGCCCTCGGGGCTGTGGGTTGCGATCTTGATCGTCATCCCTTCTATTATAGTCTCTTCTCTGATTAGCACGGTCTTCACCTTTAGTGAAGTGCCTCAGCTTCCCTCTACGGATCAAAAACTCAATCTCATCTTTGAGTTGCTTACAATCGTCAGTGTCATGCCCCACGTCTCTATGGAATCTGCAATACTGATTCTGGTTTCTCTTTTCGGGATCACCCTTGAGTGGCTTCGGCCATCTGAAATCGTTATCATTCTCAATGTCCAACAAGATTCGACTCCTAGGAGTATTCAACCTTGCATACTCAGTGAACCTTGACCCTTGGTTCTTCTTAGGGGCAGAGTCGGAGTCCTCGCTAGTTCGGGGATACTTGTCCCTAGCATCATACTCTTGATCATCATAGTCCTTGTCTTGCTTTCGCTTCTTGGAGTCATTGTTACTTCCTCCTCCACCTACGGTGGTTTCTTTATTCAAGCTATCCTCAGCTTTAATATACTTATCAGCCCTTCGTTGGAGCTCAGCCATATTCTTAGGGGGATGCTTCGCCAATGATCTCTTGAAGAAGAGGTCAGTGGTTCCGTGTTCCAGGGCTACCATTGCCACCTTATTTTCCAAATCAGTGATATTCAGGGTCTCCTTAGTGAATCGCTTGAGGTAGTCCCTCAGATTTTCATTCTTTTCTTGCACCACATACATAAGAGATGCGGAGCTCTTCTCATGCACCCTTCCGCTAATGAATTGGCTAACGAAGGCGGCACTCAACTCCTTAAAAGAGCCAATAGAGTTCGCAGGCAATCGGCTATACCATCTCTGAGCCATGCCCGACAGGGTTTGGGGGAACGCTCTGCACTTTAGGGCATCACTTCCAGGCTGCAGCAGCAGTGCGTTCGAGAACGTCCTGACGTGATTTGCGGGATCACCCGTTCCATCATAAGCCTTAATTGTCGGCATCTTAAACTTCCTAGAAATATGAGCATTCATCACCTCCTCAGTAAACGGGGGTGTTGGATCATCAGGATCTCCTAGAGGCATCAGATCTTTGGGGTTTCCCTTGGGAATTTCCATCCTTGTGGTTGTTCTTCCGAATGAGGCATCAGCCCTTCTTTGTCTCCTTGAAGACCTCTCCAAATCAATGATGGGAATCGTTCCTGAGGTTGGAGGAGGTCGAGTTTGATTCTGTCTTGCTTGCTCCATTGCTATGTCATCCTTCAGCCTTTGGATCTCAGCCTCGTGAGCCTTAATCCTCTCCTCAGCCGTTGGTGGAGGTCCATCATGGATCCCTTGAGTCCTTCCTTGAGGCTCTCTTCTAGAACGTTGCCTCCTCGGGGCTTCATCACGATCATCATCCTCAGACGATGAATCATCAGTATAAGGGCCGGAGTAGTCATCATAATCTCGGTCCCGGATTTGTAAGGCATGACCACTTGGTCCTGAACCTTGAGTCATCGGGGGGTAGTTGGGCAGACCGTGCCTGGGATTAGTGTTCAAGGGGAGATCCGTAGTATGGATCTGTACCCCTGGTGGCGGGTGGTTCGGATCAACAATCTGGAGAGAGTTGGTCACTTGTCCTGCCTGATTGGTCAGAGGCAACGTACTCTCAGCATGGGGGATCACCCCTTGTTGCTGAGAAACTTGAGAGTGGATGATGACAGCTGATGCTGGGGGAGCCTGTTGAATGATCGTCCCTGATGCTGGGGGAGTCTGTTGGATGATCGCCCCTGATACTGGGGGAGCCTGTTCGGTCAGGGGTGGAGCAGAGCTGAGTGGCACGGCCTCAGTTACAACTGGTGTTGTTCTTCGTGTTTGAACCATGGTTGATGTTGTCGTCCCACAGACGGAGCCAAATGTTGTGGAATAAAAACGAGGGTTTGTAAATTGCAGCTAGGGTTTGTATGTATTAAATACAAGGGATGGTGAGCTTCAAGCTTTAATGGCTGTTCTTGCGTTCGAGACTGATCGGTCCTCACAAGATGCCTACGTATCTCTGTATTGCTAGAGAATCAAGCCAACGTAGTTCTGAGAATGAGGGGTCAGGCCCTTTATATAGGCTGCGGGAGCCTTAGAATTATGGTAGGATTCGGAGACTAGGTGGGCAAGCCACCTCCTCGAGGAAGGTTCTAGACTCCTTCCTTGTAGGAATCAGTTTCCATGTTGAATTGGGTGCCTTGGAGGCTAAGTCAGGCAGGAGTAATATCCTTGTTTGACTCTTATTGCTGAGTTGTTTTTCACCTCCAATATTAATTACGAAATTAATATTTAAAATAGGATTTTGGACCCTGTTGGTGGGCCCCACGTTCGGACCATACTGGGTCTAATTAATGCCATATTAAATGTGTCTTTAGGGCTTATTTTCAGCCCATATCACCACGGGTATTTTCCTTAATTTTTCCTAATAATTTATGAATTTTCGGGTACCCACAGGTATTTTTCTTAATTTTTCCTAATAATTAAGGAATTTTCGGGCACCCACAGGTATTTTTCTTAATTTTACCTAATAATTTAGGAATTTTCGGGTACCCACAGGTATTTTTCTCAATTTTTCCTAATAATTTAGGAATTAAATTGTAAACAATGTAAAACTTCAAGGGCCAAATTGTAATTTGACCATTAAAATTCATTCTCACTCGTCTACTTCAGTCGGCCATGTACTCATTCGGCTTTACTGTTTTTTGTCTCCCATTCGCCGATTTCATTCGGCTTTTCCTTTTCTTTTTTTTTTACAGTTGCCGATTGAAAACTTGAAGTGGGGACCACCCCAGTTTTCCTTCCTGCTCGGCAATTCCGCTCGGTTTTTCATTTTTTTTTTACAGTTGCCGATTGAAAACTTGAAGTGGGGACCACCCCATTTTTCCTTCCTGCTCGGCAATTCCGCTCGATTTTTCATTTTTTTTTTTTACATTTGTCGATTGAAAACTTGAAGTGGGGACCACCCCATTTTTCCTTCCTGCTCGGCTTTTTGAGCCATTCGGAAATTTATTTTTCGTACAGAAATTCGAATCGAAGATGTTTGGAGCCTACTTTCGAAATTCCAAATTTTGAAACTTCCCTCTCCTTTTTTCCGCCATAATTATGGAGCCAATTTTCAAAAATTTTAAAATTTGAAACTCCCCCCACTTTTGACCTGCAACCTTTTATAGAAGGTTAAAGTGACCTGCTAGGCTTCCTATATAAGAGTAGTAGATGTGAACTTCTCATTCACACTTCTCACTCTCAAATTCTCTCTCAAATTTTTAGATAGTTTTAGAAACTTGAAGTGTTCTTGAGTTTTTCAAGTGTTTATTTCTTAAACACTTGAAACTTTCGAAGATTTGAAGATCAAAGGAGGTTTTGCTTGAAGAATTTGAGTTGTTCTTCACCTAGTTCATCCATTTTTTTGTCATTCAATCCAAAAAGTTCAAGATGGCTGGTAGTTCTAAAGATGTGGCTTCAAGGATTGCTGCTAGATCTCTCGGAAGAGGTAAACCTTCTCCTACTCTTGTTTTAGAGCGTAGGGTTTACTCAATTCCTGAATTGCTAGAGGAGTTAGGAGATGCTTTCCCAAATAATTCACAATTAGATTCTTATCTTAATCCTTCTTGCATAACCGCATTAGATGCCGGTAAATTAGCTAATAAATACGGTATTAAATCTCCTTTCGAGATTGTTCTTCCTGAACTGGGTGATAGAACGTGTAACTGGAGTTCAGAAGATTTGTTTGTTTATGAAGATGCCATTAAATCGGGTCTTAGATTTCCCATACATGACTTTATAATTCGTTTGCTAGCCGAAATTAGAATTAATCCTTGTCAGCTACCCCCCAACTCTTGGAAGGCAATACTTTGTTTCATGGCATTGTGCCTTCAAAAAGGGTACCCCTTAGTGTCCCTTTGTTTAGGAGTATATTTCTAGTTCGAAATAGTGCGAATACCCAACCAGGTTGGGTTCACATCCAGCACCGTCCTGGTGTTCCTCAAATCTTTGATTTCCTTTCCACTCCGGAAAAGAATCCTAACTGGCGGAGGAAATTTGTAATTGTTCGTTGGAGAGGTGGAGATTGGGGCAAATTGAAAGGATATCTTCGATATATTATTTATTTTGGCATTTGTACGATTTAACATAAAATTTAATTACACTTAGTTATCCTCTCCACTATGTCATTAATTTTAATTGATTCCGTCAAAAGATTAAAGCCATCTCTAGCAATATCTATTTTTAATTATAAGAGATATTCCATTATTGCGAAAAATCAAATTATACTTTCATGGAATATATCTCTACACCAAGGCAATACGATCGAAAAAGAAATATTAAGATGTGATATTTTTTAGATCTTCGTTGCAAAAATTTATAAGGCGACAGGCTCGAACAAAGAATATTTGAGGATTAATATTCTTTAGAGAACCCGTGCTATATTTAAAATGATCAGTTTTTATTCGAAAATATTCCGCCTTAGCACTCAAAATGTTTTTATCCTAAAAAATATTAATATTCAGTGGTAGAATATTAATACTCATTTTTATCTCGTGCTAGAAATATTTAAAGTAATTTTTCTCCCGCTTCTTTAATTTATTCTAGTTTCGGAGAAAATTATTTTAAATACTCAAAAATATTTCCAACACTCTAAATATATTTTATATATTAGGAAATATATTCTAAGTATTTATTCTAGTCAAAACATTGGTCAAAAGATGTATCTATTTCATAGAAAGACCAATCGTATTTTATTCGGAACCAAAACCTTATTTAATCGAATTAAATCCAAATAAAATACTTCCACTTGCTAGAATGACTTGAAACTTGAAATGGGTCACTTAAATGTTATTTTCTATGCATGGTAAAAATTTCGTAATTTTCTGAGAATTTTGGTCCGGGCACGAAAATCGAGGCAGTGGGTCCACAGTTGACCTCGTTTGACTAAGTCAATGTTGACCATTTTTTTGACCAAAACTTCCAAAATTTCATTTTATGATATTCCTAAATGCTCCATAATTTTATAATTATTTATTGGGAATTTTCGTATTAATCGGGTATTTAATTAACGAAATATGTTACGTATTTATTCGTTAATTGATACGAGTCCGATACAATATATTAGAGATATATATCAGCTAGGATATTTGTGTAGAATACCACCCCCATTTGCAAAGAAACACAAAACCACCCCCAACAAACACAAAACCACTTTCCACCTCATCAATCCAAGTGCTTTTCATCTCAACCACTCCTTTTACTTTAAATCTCCACCCTTCCTTCCACCCAACTCCTCCTATAAATAAACCCCCACCCCCAACCATTTCTACTAAGCTAAAGAGCCAAATAATTGCTGGGATTTTTGAAGTGTGAGCTCTCTCAATATATCCAAACACTCTCTACACCCACTTCATCTCAAAAACCTTCTCTTTCTTATATACACTCAAATATATACAAGGTTTTTGTTCCATAAAGCTTAGTTCATCCAACCAAGCTCTCTCCCACCAAGCAAGCTCCTCTACCATTACTATCCGGCCTCCCGAAGGGCTGCCCAAGTTCGTCCAACACGCCAAAATCCGGCCGAACCTCCGGCGAATTTTTCCGGCGAACTTTTTCCGGCGATATCCAAAAATGGTAATTTTTAGCTTCACTATTCGAGTCTTAACCGACCATATTTTATATACATATAAGAGCTATACCTTCATCTTATTCTCTTTAGTGAGCTCTAATATCGGATCTCAAATCGAGACCATAAAAATCCGTACAAGGATTAAATTTTGAACAAAACGATTCGAAATATTACAACACCTCAAAAAGAGGTTATATTTGACGACGGTCAAATAATTACATCGAGCTTGATTTAATTCCCTTCTATCACCTTAGTGTTCCGAGGGAAAAGAATCTAAAAGCCTTAATTAAATTAAATCTTTAACGCACTTACTTTGGCCATTATTATTATTGTGATATATATAATTGTGCTAAAGCGTGATTTGTTTCCCTTCTATCACCTCTAGTGTTCCGGGGGAAATAAGTTGTTAAGCTTCTATTTATATATTTTGCGCACTCTTTTCTTCTAGTCCTCACACTTGTGAGTGATACTACTTTAAACGCGTAATAGCGTGGCGAAAGCCGTTTATATATTTTCCGCACTTTTTATTCTCGTCCTCACACTTGTGAGTGATTTTTACCTTCCGCATTTTTTTCTTCTTGTCCTCACACTTGTGAGTGATTTTACATTCCGCACTATTTTAACGCATAATAGCGGCCCTCGTTTTATCCTATAGATAAGCCGAGTTACTTTTACGTACGTGTGCGTTTATTTGTGTGTTGTGTTTAATTGGCCAAATAATATTAAAGTGCAAATTGTTAAAGTAATATTGTAACAATCTCGTTTAAATATAAATACGAATAGTCTATAACAAGATTATATCGAACGAGAAGTTGTTTATCAAAGGTCCTTTAGCTATAAAGCTCATCAAGGACTTGATTTATACAATACTTCGAAAATAGACGTATTTTCAACAAAGAAGTGATTGTAAGTATACTTCGATCTTTATAAAAGACGAGCCAAAGTATACGATTATAAAACCTGATAAGCCTACGAGCTTAAAGGAAATAATCAAGATTTACAAACTCCGAGATATATTTAAATCTCACTATACGGAGTATTGTATTAAAAAGTCATAAGCAAATAAAGCTTATCGAACTTACTTTAATTAATATTCGGGTAAGAATATTATAGTCACCTTAGGACATATTAAGTCCAAACCTCTTTTTATATTACGGTTTGTTTCGTAGATATTGTTTTCTAAGTTTTGCAGTGAGGTGATTCTCGTTCTAAGACCCAAGTCCTAGGCATTAACGGGGAGTTAGTGGCCTTTGCACCGTGAAGAAGAGGAAAGACCTAAGACCTTGCATCTAAGATCCAAGACCGGCAAAAGCGAGGAATTCAAAGACTACACCAAGGGTTCTACATCAACTTTGAAGAAGTAGCGGGGAGTTGCTGTCTAAGATAAGTTGTGTAGGTTTTTCACAACGACTTTGAGGGTGTAACGGGGAGTTACAACCCAAGAAGAGTCTTGTGGGTTTTTATATTTATTGTGAGGTAGTGTCTCAGAGATACGTACCAAGACCAATATTTATAAGGTTGTAAAGGCTTCTCCGCCTACTAAAGGAGCGAGTTATTTTTAAGGGAAAATCTCGAGTCCGGAGAGGAGCTCGGGGACTGGAGTAGGGGTGAGCGAATCCATTAGGGGTTGCGCCATCGCGAACCAGGATAAAATCTTCTGTGTGGTATTTTCTTCCCTTGTCTTTTATTTCTGCACTTATAAACTGCATAACGACTCGGTAAATTTTTAAAAAGGGAAAATTATTTTAAAACGCCATAATAATTTTTAAATTGGTTATTAAGCTATTCAACCCCCCTTCTAGCTTAATATAGACCTCTTACGGGACCTATCAATTGGTATCAGAGCGGTGCTTTTTAACGTGTTTGTTAAGTGATTTGCAGATTTACAGGCACAACAAAAAGTGATCCTAAATGGCGTATCTAAATACCATCGGTTGCGGTGAAGGCCTATCAAGCTCTCGCCCTCCTCTATTTGATGGCACCAACTTTGCAACATGGAAAACGAGATTTCGCATCTATGCTAGATCTCAAGGAGTCAAAGTATGGATGGCCATAGAAGACGGAGTTGTTATTCCTACCGAAACGGTTGAAGGTGTCACTGTTGAAAAGAAGGTTAGTGAATACACTCTCGCGAGGAAAATATGATGAATATAGCCGCAAAGGCGGAAATGGTTCTCACAAGTGCACTTGCAGAAAAAGAATATAAAAGAGTAAATAATTGCAAGTCCGCACAAGAAATGTGGAACAAATTAGTGGTTACCTACGAAGGAACCATTGATATAAAAGATTCTCGAATGGATACTCTAATCCACGAATACGAGAACTTTAAACTCCAAGAGGGAGAAAATATCATCGATATGGAAACAAGATTTACTCGTATAATCGATGAATTATCTCAACTCGGAAAGAGTTATTCTCAAAATGAGAAGAACCGAAGAGTTCTTAAATCTTTACCTCCTAGTTGGAAGGTTAAAGTTACAACTATCAAAGAAATGCATAATCTAAATGATTATGACATTGATAGTTTATTCGGAAATCTTCGTGCATACGAAGAAGACAATATTCCGGATAAAGTCATTCCTAAAGTGGAAGACAAAAAGAAAAATATGGCTTTAAAAGCTATATTAATTGATGAAAATGAAAACGACGAGGAGTTGAACGAAGAACTCCAAGATCTCGATGAAAGCGAAATTGCTTTACTTACGAGACAACTTCGTCGTGTGCTACAAAGCAAAGCTCAAAGATACGGAAAAGGCTTCCTTAAATCGAACAATCAACAAAGAGTTTTTAACTCTAAAGGAAGACCTAATTACTCTCAAAATTACAGTCCTAACTATAAGAGTAATTTTCCAACAACGAGCTATAATAAAGGCAAAGGCACTCAAAATACAAATGCCTATAATAATGCCAACAACAATAATAATCCTACTTACACTCCTCCAAAATATAAAGAACAAACTCCGGAGGAAACACAAGAAGTGTGTTTCGAGTGTAAGCAACCGGGCCACTTCAAAAGAGAATGTCCAAAGCTTGCTAAAGGAAGAATTCTCGTGGCGGAAAACGGTTGGGATTTAAGTGAAGATGAAGAAGCTTCGGAAGCTAGTGAAGAAGTTGTCAACTTGTGCTTAATGGCTATCGGGGATGAAGCTACTTCAACGGGAGCCTCCACTTCTCATCAAGAGGTAAGTTCTAATCTCAACTACATCTCAAATAAATTGCAATTGGATGAATCTAATTTGAATCTAGTTGATATGAGTAAGTATGATTTAATTGAGCTTGTAGTAGGTATCAACAATAAATATAAGGATGTTGATAAGAGATTCCATCTACTATGGTCCGAGAAAATGAAACTCGAAGAATTGTATCACAATCAAAGTAAAGAGTTCACTCGGATGATGGATATACAAACTCAAAATGAGAATGAAATGACATTTTTAAATGATCAAAATCATCTCTTGAAAGTTGAAATAAACAACTTCAAAAACAGCACTCTCAACCTTGAAGTAGAAAATATAGCTTTAGTACTTCAAGTAGAAGAGTTGGAAAATGAAAAGTTGCAACTCAACGACGACATGAACAAACTTCATGTTGATCTATTGAACCTAAAGATTCTAAACGAATCTATAGTTCAAAATAGTGCAACATCTAAATCTCATGAAAACAATCTTGAAAAAGAGAATGAGCTATCAAAAATCCTTGAGTTAAAAGAAAAAGAATTACAACAAGAAACTCAAAGATTAAAAGAAGAAAATTTCAAGCTCATATCTCAAGTTATGGATCAAGAAAGATTCTTTAACAACAAGATTAATGCCTTACAAGATGAAAAAGAAAATCTTGAAACGGTCGTTCAAAGATTCACTAAAGGCAATGAGATGTTAGATAAAATGGTACACTCAAAGGTCTCCTATAAACGTGAAGGTATAGGATATGATAGAAACGCTCCTCCTAGAGAAGTTGTTCAACCAAGAGTGCAACCTATAATAGCTCCTCCTATACCACAAACTTTAAAATGTACTTATTGCAACAAAGATGGACATTCGGTTCTCTATTGCAAATTCAAGAGTGGTGAATTTGAGGGGAAGCATGTATGGATTCGTAAAGGATCAAGACCATACAAGAAGGTTGAAAAACAAGTACCATTTAACAAAGTTGCCTATAATGGTCAAAAGCAACAAAGGTTTCAACAACCTATTATGTCTCAAAATAGAAACACAATGCACTATAACAATGCTAGTAGGTATGCATCTAGAAATCAACATGCTCCCATTCGTGATTTCTATCCTCAAAATACTCCATACTTTGCAAATGCTAGAAATAATATGCATCATGTTAATTCTAGATTTTATGATAATGCTAGATATCCACAACATCATGTTAGACATCATGCACCTAGAAATATCTACATGCCTAACAATGATTATTCTATACCTAGATTTTATCATACAAAATCGAATATTATTTATAATGGACTAACCCCAGGACCCTCAAGACAAAAGGGTACCTATAAATATAATTGATCTATTTTGTAGGTGTGTCTTGCCGCTAAACAAGACATGTGGTACCTTGATAGTGGTTGTTCGAGACACATGACCGGTAATGAGTCACTATTGAACAACATTAAAAAGGTCACTGCGGGGAGTGTCACATTTGGAGATAGTAGTAAAGGGATCATTGTCGGCATCGGAGACATCGGGAATAGTCGCTTCAAGATTTCAAACGTACAACTAGTCACGGGACTAAAGTACAATCTTCTCTCGATAAGTCAACTTTGCGACAATGATTACAAGGTAATTTTCTACACTACTCATTGTTGTATTTTGGATAAAGATTGGAAATTGATTCTCACTTGCCCTCGAAACAAAAATGTCTACACATGTGACATGAGCAAGAATAAGAATGTATGCCTAATCACAACAAACGATGACCCTTGGTTATGGCATCGAAGATTAGGACATGAAAACATGAAGTTGATTAAAAATATATCAACTAAAGATCATGTTCGAGGTATACCAAAATTGAATTATCAAAAAGATCATACTTGTGAAGCTTGCGAAATTGGAAAACAAATTCGAGCCTCTCACAAAGCTAAATTCATGGTATCAACCTCTAGACCTCTCGAGCTTTTACACATGGACCTTATTGGTCCGGTTCCAACACAAAGTCTCGGAGGTTGTTCATACACGTTAGTAATCGTTGATGATTATTCACGATTCACGTGGACAGAATTTCTCAAATCAAAAAATGATGCTTTTGAATCTTTCTCTTCTCTATGTAAAAAGATTCAAAATCAACAAAATAGTACCATCGTCTATATACGGACGGATCATGGTAAAGAATTTGAGAATTCTAGTTTTACGAACTTTTGTGATGAAAATGGAATCACACATAATTTTTCCGCACCATACACTCCACAATCAAATGGAGTTGTAGAAAGGAAAAATAGAACATTACAAGAAATGGCAAGCACTATGCTAAATGAATATCGTCGACCTAAATATTTTTGGGCCGAAGCAATGTCAACTTCTTGTCATATTCTTAATCGGGTTTTGTTACGACCAATATCTCAAAAGACTCCTTATGAGCTTTATTTTGGCAAAACACCGAAGCTTAGTTACTTTCGAGTATTTGGTTGCAAATGCTTCATATTAAACTCGAAAGACTATCTTATCAAAGAAGGAAAACAAACGCCTTATCAAAGAGAAGGGAGTGTTGGAGGAGCGCGTTCTTACTGCGGAGAAGAGCCTTTCTGAGCTTAGAGAGGAGAACCAGAAGCTCGTGATGGATCGAGCTAGGGCTATTGACAACTACATGGAATCCGAAGACTTCCTAGCCTTTATTGATGATCACGATGATCAAGTCTATCCCGGGGTTTTTGCCAAGGGGTGGAGTCAGGCCCTTAGCGCTGTTATTGCTCAGCATCCGGGATTATTTGACCCGAATGTGGACTTCAAATGTCCTTTACCAGTTGCGGGCGCTTCCTCCTCTGGAGTTCAGAATGGGAACCCTATGGACGTTGTCGAGGAGAATGAAGAGACACAGGATCACAGCATTCAGGCTGTGTGTTATTAATTGGGGACTATCCCTGGCATGTCAGCTGCTATCCACGCGAAGACGTCACTATTGTCTTGCAAAAAGGAGATCAATTTTCTCTTCAAGGGGTCTTTCAAAGATGCCCCGATGTAAGTGACCTTCTCAGAATCTCCCAACTCCAAAGGTACAGGAAGCAAGTCCTCTGCTGGTTTTCCTCTCCGCTCTTCATTCTCCCGAACATCCATATCCTCGATTGGGAGGACCTGCCCCCCGCTTCCATCCAGCCTTAGTGCGGCCACGTAACAACTCCTTTGTAATAACCCTAACTTTAGAAAGGCTACAATGCCCAAATGAATAGTGATCTTGAGGAATCTAGGGAAATGGTGTGTAGGTACTCTATATTAGGGATGGAAAATGAGTGAACAGAAACCATATTAGTATTGTACATTGAAAATAAGTGACTCGAAATGACGATGGATTTTAGAAATTCCTGAATTTTGATTTTTAGGATTTTGAGCTCGAACGAACTTCTATATCTTGGATATTAAGGAGTATAGAAATACTAAAGGAATTATATATTGAGGAATTATTGAATTTAAGTTAAACCAAGGGATTATTAAGTTAAGAGAATACCAAAGGAAATTGGATCTGTAAATGATTTCGAAAACCACTGAGATAATGAGGTATACTCGAAACGAACCACGATTAGACGAATATGGAAATCAAGCAACCAAGATTAGTAATTTAACAAGGATGCATACCACATTATAATTATCCAAGGTTAGTAGCATAATACTTAGAAAATAAGTAAATGAAAATATGAACTCATCTTAATGACATCACTAATGATATCATTTTCCACTAACTAGTTTTAAGGGTAAATTAGTCTTTAAACCATGGGATTTTTCTACAAAACTCTAGAATTAGGATAAGATGAGATGAGGATTATCAAAGAAACACAAAAAAATCTCTCTCCCCTTGCTATTACTCCATTCGGCCACTTAGAAGAAAAAGGAAGAAAGAAAAAAAAAATAAAAACACAAACCCTTGCTAGCATCAACATTAAATCAAGGGATAAATCAGGGGTGTTCTTGGAGATTAGGAAGGAGCATATACAAAGTTTCAAGGCCAACCATCATCATTTAGCAAGGTAATAAAATCATGGAAGTTGTTAGAAAAGATGATGAATAGTGTTTTCAAGTGTTAACTTTGTTTTAATGGTTTCTCTTAGTGATTCAAGGTAGTATAAGGTTGATTAAGGATATATCAAGGATTGTTAAGGGTTATCAAAGCTTCAAGAAGGTATAATCATGCTTGCTCTTTTATATTTATGGTGGATATTGTTTGGTTTAGTGATTAAGTAGTGTAAATGTTAAGATTATGATGTTATATGTGTTTGTAAGTGGTTTGAGTTAAATATGGAAGTGTTTGGGATTGTAACCATGGCTGGTGAAGAAGACCACATGGTGTAGGTGATGATTATGGTGTTTGATAATTGATTTGGAGGAGTTGGATTTATGGAAAGTACGAACTTATAGCCGTTATAATGCCCGATTTTCGTTAGGATGTAAGTTGCCCTGTTTTGGACCCCCTGCATCCGTACGGTACCCTACTGTCCAGGTTCCTAATTAACTATGAAATGATAGAGCTTAGTTCATAGATCGTTTTGATATAAGGTGCATTAAAATCTGATGAACGGTTTAGGAGAAAAGTCAGTTTTAGTGAAAGCGGTTCAGAAACCGAGAAACCGTAAATGTATCAAACTTGAGGTTACAATTACCATACTTTAACATTGTTAAAAGTCACGAAATTTTGGGATATGGTAGTAGTGTGGTCAAAGAACTATTTCCAGTTGACCTTACAATAAAATTCGAAATTTAAAAATTATAAGAAATTCTGCAGTCGAGTGTGGTCGTTAAGGGAAATGGTGAAAACCCCTGAAACTTCGATTAAGGTTTTAAATGGCTAAGTTCTTGAACCTTTGGGGTAATAAGAATACGTTAAACATATATTAAAGTTTCAAAAGGTAATGTTATACAAGAGTGTAGTGAGTAAGAGATGTGGTTCTAACGACGGTCCTTTTGTGTTTATAGAAACTCCGGAAGAGGGACGAGCCATACCGTCAGGATATCGAAACCGAGGCAAGATTTCTTCTATCCCTATTTGTAAAACTACTTATCTTCACAAAGAAACTTGATTTCGTGGAATATATATGTGATGCTATTATTACTATATTGTGAAGAAATTGTCTTCCTTGAGTATTAATATTGAAAAGAAAGATATACGAAGATGTATATGAATATGGATATGAGTATAAGATGTATATGAATATGAATAAGAGTATGAGATGGATATGTATAGAGATGATTATGCATGAATTGAACATGCCTTATGATTATGAGAATAAGAGAGAATGGTATCAGTTGTTATCGAGGGTTATATGGTTATAATATTATATTAAAAATGTTCTTTTTGAGTATCAGCTGTTTAATAAACATTATTTGATTATCATGCATTACTCTTAAAATAGATGGAATATTTTACGAATATAAAAGTATATTTGATTTCTGAATATGAAAGAGAGGTCTGAATCATAATCAAAGCATTATGACATATATATTTGATAGAAGTAATGTGCGAGAATGGAAATGATATGAGAGAATGATAGGTGGAAATGAAAGTGAGAAAATGGAAATGTGGAATGATATTTTGAAAAGAGAATAATGATGTGATAAAGAGGGGGATTGCAACTGACGTGCGTAAGTGGCTGTGTCAGGGCTGTGTGCGACACAATCCAGCATTTATTATTTTTATTACGGCACGAAGATGCCAAGGGAGGATGTTAGCAGGTGGCCTTCCTCCAGGGATGATTTTCATTCCTTCTACCGGTAGTAAAAAGAGAGCAGGTACGATTAGGCGACTGATCATCGTCCTAACGTATCAGGCGACAGCAGATATCCCCAATGTTTTTGAAAAGAAAGTGTAGACAATGGTTTTCAGATTTCTATACTGAAAACAGAATAATGATATGAGATGATGGAATTATGATTACAGATGAAGAAAAACTGATATTATATTATTTCAGATTTCTATACTGAAAACAGAATAATGATATGAGATGATGGAATTATGATTACAGATGAAGAAAAAACTGATATTATATTAATTTAAATTTCTTTCTGATAATAGTAAGTGGATGATGTATTATTAAATGAGAGCTCTATTCTTCCTTAAGGATTTTAATTGTTTCCTGCTATTATATATGCATATACATATATGTATACTCGTTCACATTTTAAATTTTAGTTACAGTATGATCTTGCTGAGCTATTATAGCTCACTCTTGCTACTTATGTATATAGCAGCTAGGTCCCATGCCGATACTACGTACCACACCCCGCAAGAGGGTAAGAGAAAGGCGACCTTTTGAGCGTGTGCTGGCGACCATCCCCGAGGTAGTGACAAGCGAAGGGGTTTAGTATACTTATGTAAATTAAGTGTGTAAGTTGTAATAAACTTTAGTTGTTGAAGTGCTTCCTGTAGAAGCTTTGTTCAACAATGTACTTAGTAAATTCTGGGCTTGTAATAACTGTTAACTTTAAAACTTTTAAATATTGTGGATGTTGTTCTATGAGCATATGACTGGTGTGTTGTGTGTGTATTAGTGTGGGGTCAATTGCTTAATTATCAAATATAAAAAAAAACAACTCAAGAGATATTGATATTGAATGGAAATTGGACCTTGACGGCCCGGATCCTTGACCCCGGATCCCGGGGCGTCACAGATGGTATCAGAGCTAAGAGTCATAATGCTCAAGAACAAAAGTAATAATAATAAATATATCAGTTATAATGTAAATTGTGAACTTCCATCAAGTTCAGGGGTGGTATATCGCAGGTAGTATTTACTTTAAGCATATATTATAATTTATTAGACTGTTACTAATAGAATTTTATGTTTTATTATAGGGAGCGGAGATGGGTGAGCCGAGTCAGGATCCCCAATGGCTAGGGATGTCAGAGCAGGAGCTATTAGATCTTCAGCTGGCCGGGGTAGAGGTCCCCGAGTATGCAGTTGAGGACCTCAGGGAGAGACGCCGGGCGGCGGCTAGAGAGCGAATAGAGAGAGAGGAGGCAGAGGAGCAGAGACGGAGAGATGCTGTGGCCCTAGTGCCATATATGGGTAGACCTTCTACAGGATCTGACGAGGCAGGTCCTTCCAGAGTGAGATCGGAGATCCCTGAGGAGGAGAGGCCACTGCGTAAGAGGCCTAGGTTGTCAGTTATACCTGAGGAACCGATTGAGTGGAGGGATATTCAGATGGTTCCCACTCCTGTCCGACCCGTCCCAGTGCCGTCACCAGTTCCATCCCCTCTACCTAGTCCTGACCCTGTAGATGATCCTTTTGAGCAGTTTACCCCTCCAGGGCATTTTGGTTTTTTTGAGGAGGAGGAGGATCCTTCAGAGGATGCTGAGACAGAGTCGGTTCCTCCATCCCCACCCTTTGCACCTCCACCACCTCCACCGGTGGATGCACCTCCCCTAGCTGTACCCCCTCAGGAGGCACCCCTACCGACGGGTGACCCACTTTCAGCTACCTTATTGACCGAGTACTTTGCCCTTCAGGGACAGTTGGAGGAGTCCCGCAGGACTATAGACACCCTTCTACAGAGGTTAGAGAGAGGGAGAGGAGGGGTTATCCCGGATGGGATGTCTCTGGGGATGATCAGTATTGAGCTACGAGCATTAGGAGATATTAGGAGGTTGTTGGGTGATAGAGGAGACCCGGCATGGAGGGCCCAGATAGTTGATACGGTTACTACCATGGTAGTCCAGATACGGGATGTTGTCAAGGCAGGGTTGTGAGCCGGGATAGTAGTTTCGTCACTAATCAGACTAGTCATCTTGTTGATGTCATTTTGGGGATTAGTTTAGTTGTTCACTGTTTTAATCCCAGTCTGATTAGAGGACAGTTAGTAGTACTTTTGTGATATCGGATTAGTATGTACGGCTATGTTTTAGGTTTCGAACCTTGTATTAGATGATGTATATTATTAGCAGTAAAAGATGTTGTACCCAAATTGTAAAATATTTATGTACATTAATGAAGTTTGTGCATTTCTATCTAAATTTTTGCTGCATTTTTATAAATGTTGAGACTCAAAAAATATTGATGTATAAAAGGTGATTGACTTAATGAAAAGGCTATCGTGTTAAGGGCGATACAACTACCTACTAAAGTTATGGTATAACTAGATGCAAATCGCGTGATAAAGATATTGTGATGTGCAAATGAGTTAATTAATGATGTAATTGTGTATATAGAAATGATGTATATAGTAACCCAAATTCGGGTAATTAATAAGGACTATTGTTATGTACAGAACTATGCCGCCTAGACGTGATAGTAGAGCGAATGCAAGAGGAAATGAGAGAGACGAAAGAAGTCGAAATATCGAAGGTACTAGACTGAACGAAAATGCTCATAATGAAGAAAATCATGAAGAAGGAGAAGAGGAGTCAACTGGCCAACAAAGGAATCCGGGAGGTGATCCCTTTGCCCAATTCATGGACTTATTAAGGCAGAATTTGGCTAATCCACAGAATCCCCAACAACCACCTGTCCTCCCCAATCAGGCAGCTAATTCCTTTCGTGCCTTTAAGTCGTTAAAGCCCCCAGAATTTGAGGGAACCACTAACCCAGTAGTAGCTAGGGCATGGCTAAAAGAAATGGAGAAAGCTTTCGAAATACTGAGGATAGAGGAAGATCAGAAAACAGTTTTTGCAGCCTATCTCTTAAAGGGAGAGGCAAATTACTGGTGGGAAGCTAAGAAGAACCTAGAGGAAGCGGGAGTGATAACCTGGGAGCGTTTCACTAGGGTGTTCCTAGAAAAGTATTCTCCTAGGTATTTAGAAAACCAAATGGAATTAAAGTTTCTGGAGTTAAAACAGGATAACCTAACAGTAGCAGAGTATGAAAATAAATTTACAGAACTGTCGAGGTTTGTTCCCGAGTTTGTGCGTACTGAAGAACAACGTGCAAAAAGGTTTCAACAAGGGTTGAAACCCTGGCTACGAACGAGAGTGGCCCCATTTGAGTTAACTGATTATGCTGCAGTGGTTCAAAAGGCATCAATTATAGAGGCCGAGAGTGAGCAGGCTCAAATAGGTCGAGAGAATAAGAAAAGAAGATTTGAGGGCCCAAAAGGAGGTTCAAGTGAGGGAAGCTACTTTAACAAAGGAGGTAAAGGACAAAAATCTCAATTTGTGGGAAAGTCGGGGGGTAACATGACTACTAGTGAGACGGTGAATCAGGGTGGTAAATCTTCAGGGACATTTCAGTCCAATCAATCACGACCACCATTACCAGATTGTGACACGTGTGGTAAGAAGCATATAGGAGTCTGTAGAGTGCTGGGAGTAACTTGTTTTAAGTGTGGACAAAAAGGACACTACCTTAACCAGTGCCCATCAACTGATGCAAACCCTAAAAGAGATGTTAAGTGTTACCAGTGTGGGAAATTAGGACACATTGCTAGAGATTGCCGTTCAGGTGGGTCATATGCGCCAGGACAGAGTGGGGCTGCTTCAAATAGGCCTACTGCTAGAGTGTACAACATGACCTTAGGGGAAGCGTTGACGAAACCAAATGCGGATACAGGTACTTGCTTTTCGATTTAAATTTTGTGTGTAAGTCCTTGGTTAAGGATCGACTTAATCAATTAATGGAATAAATAAGTTAATAATATAGATAAGGAAAATCAGTATCTGCTAAGGGCTAGGAAACGTTATGAAAAGAAAAGTAGGAGTGTTTTGGGAAAACACAAGCTCGTTGAGACGAACAGGAAATATATATTATAGGTAGTATTTTCTTACAATTGTTTTAAAGAATATTATTAGAGCTTATTTTCTGGAAAATTTTACAGAGAGGAGCTATAGGAATATTGAGGAGTTAATATTTATGTCATGATAGAGATCAGAAGATGGCCAAACCATAAGTGAGATACACTACTATTCAGGAAAGGTCAATGTGGTGGCGGATATCTTCGTCAAAAGAGGAAGGAGAGATGAGATAATATGGAATGACTGGAAACAGATTAAAGGACTGCTATTGATAAACTAAATGGAATGTTGATGAATGACAAGGAAGTTATGTTGGTGTATTTCTGCGCAAACAAGATAGAGATATTACGAAAGGAAAAGGATAGAAGAAATAGGGTGGAAGTTAGAAGGTGTGAATGAGAAAGATACCCATAGACATTTTCAACATGATTTCGGGACGGAATCCTTTTAAGGGGGGAAGACTGTAATAACCCTAACTTTAGAAAGGCTACAATGCCCAAATGAATAGTGATCTTGAGGAATCTAGGGAAATGGTGTGTAGGTACTCTATATTAGGGATGGAAAATGAGTGAACAGAAACCATATTAGTATTGTACATTGAAAATAAGTGACTCGAAATGACGATGGATTTTAGAAATTCCTGAATTTTGATTTTTAGGATTTTGAGCTCGAACGAACTTCTATATCTTGGATATTAAGGAGTATAGAAATACTAAAGGAATTATATATTGAGGAATTATTGAATTTAAGTTAAACCAAGGGATTATTAAGTTAAGAGAATACCAAAGGAAATTGGATCTGTAAATGATTTCGAAAACCACTGAGATAATGAGGTATACTCGAAACGAACCACGATTAGACGAATATGGAAACCAAGCAACCAAGATTAGTAATTTAACAAGGATGCATACCACATTATAATTATCCAAGGTTAGTAGCATAATACTTAGAAAATAAGTAAATGAAAATATGAACTCATCTTAATGACATCACTAATGATATCATTTTCCACTAACTAGTTTTAAGGGCAAATTAGTCTTTAAACCATGGGATTTTTCTAAAAAACTCTAGAATTAGGATAAGATGAGATGAGGATTATCAAAGAAACACAAAAAAATCTCTCTCCCCTTGCTATTACTCCATTCGGCCACTTAGAAGAAAAAGGAAGAAAGAAAAAAAAAATAAAAACACAAACCCTTGCTAGCATCAACATTAAATCAAGGGATAAATCA
Organism: Saposhnikovia divaricata; assembly: GCA_036435485.1. Taxonomy (NCBI): domain Eukaryota; kingdom Viridiplantae; phylum Streptophyta; class Magnoliopsida; order Apiales; family Apiaceae; genus Saposhnikovia; species Saposhnikovia divaricata. The sequence continues at coordinate 126,158,209 of CM071598.1, forward strand.
GGGGTGTTCTTGGAGATTAGGAAGGAGCATATACAAAGTTTCAAGGCCAACCATCATCATTTAGCAAGGTAATAAAATCATGGAAGTTGTTAGAAAAGATGATGAATAGTGTTTTCAAGTGTTAACTTTGTTTTAATGGTTTCTCTTAGTGATTCAAGGTAGTATAAGGTTGATTAAGGATATATCAAGGATTGTTAAGGGTTATCAAAGCTTCAAGAAGGTATAATCATGCTTGCTCTTTTATATTTATGGTGGATATTGTTTGGTTTAGTGATTAAGTAGTGTAAATGTTAAGATTATGATGTTATATGTGTTTGTAAGTGGTTTGAGTTAAATATGGAAGTGTTTGGGATTGTAACCATGGCTGGTGAAGAAGACCACATGGTGTAGGTGATGATTATGGTGTTTGATAATTGATTTGGAGGAGTTGGATTTATGGAAAGTACGAACTTATAGCCGTTATAATGCCCGATTTTCGTTAGGATGTAAGTTGCCCTGTTTTGGACCCCCTGCATCCGTACGGTACCCTACTGTCCAGGTTCCTAATTAACTATGAAATGATAGATCTTAGTTCATAGATCGTTTTGATATAAGGTGCGTTAAAATCTGATGAACGGTTTAGGAGAAAAGTCAGTTTTAGTGAAAGCGGTTCAGAAACCGAGAAACCGTAAATGTATCAAACTTGAGGTTACAATTACCATACTTTAACATTGTTAAAAGTCACGAAATTTTGGGATATGGTAGTAGTGTGGTCAAAGAACTATTTCCAGTTGACCTTACAATAAAATTCGAAAAATTATAAGAAATTCTGCAGTCGAGTGTGGTCGTTAAGGGAAATGGTGAAAACCCCTGAAACTTCGATTAAGGTTTTAAATGGCTAAGTTCTTGAACCTTTGGGGTAATAAGAATACGTTAAACATATATTAAAGTTTCAAAAGGTAATGTTATACAAGAGTGTAGTGAGTAAGAGATGTGGTTCTAACGACGGTCCTTTTGTGTTTATAGAAACTCCGGAAGAGGGACGAGCCATACCGTCAGGATATCGAAACCGAGGCAAGATTTCTTCTATCCCTATTTGTAAAACTACTTATCTTCACAAAGAAACTTGATTTCGTGGAATATATATGTGATGCTATTATTACTATATTGTGAAGAAATTGTCTTCCTTGAGTATTAATATTGAAAAGAAAGATATACGAAGATGTATATGAATATGGATATGAGTATAAGATGTATATGAATATGAATAAGAGTATGAGATGGATATGTATAGAGATGATTATGCATGAATTGAACATGCCTTATGATTATGAGAATAAGAGAGAATGGTATCAGTTGTTATCGAGGGTTATATGGTTATAATATTATATTAAAAATGTTCTTTTTGAGTATCAGCGGTTTAATAAACATTATTTGATTATCATGCATTACTCTTAAAATAGATGGAATATTTTACGAATATAAAAGTATATTTGATTTCTGAATATGAAAGAGAGGTCTGAATCATAATCAAAGCATTATGACATATATATTTTATAGAAGTAATGTGCGAGAATGGAAATGATATGAGAGAATGATAGGTGGAAATGAAAGTGAGAAAATGGAAATGTGGAATGATATTTTGAAAAGAGAATAATGATGTGATAAAGAGGGGGATTGCAACTGACGTACGTAAGTGGCTGTGTCAGGGCTGTGTGCGACATAGTCCAGCATTTATTATTTTTATTACGGCACGAAGATGCCAAGGGAGGATGTTAGCAGGTGGCCTTCCTCCAGGGATGATTTTCATTCCTTCTACCGGTAGTAAAAAGAGAGCAGGTACGATTAGGCGACTGATCATCGTCCTAACGTATCAGGCGACAGCAGATATCCCCAATGTTTTTGAAAAGAAAGTGTAGACAATGGTTTTCAGATTTCTATACTGAAAACAGAATAATGATATGAGATGATGGAATTATGATTACAGATGAAGAAAAACTGATATTATATTATTTCAGATTTCTATACTGAAAACAGAATAATGATATGAGATGATGGAATTATGATTACAGATGAAGAAAAAACTGATATTATATTAATTTAAATTTCTTTCTGATAATAGTAAGTGGATGATGTATTATTAAATGAGAGCTCTATTCTTCCTTAAGGATTTTAATTGTTTCCTGCTATTATATATGCATATACATATATGTATACTCGTTCACATTTTAAATTTTAGTTACAGTATGATCTTGCTGAGCTATTATAGCTCACTCTTGCTACTTATGTATATAGCAGCTAGGTCCCATGCCGATACTACGTACCACACCCCGCAAGAGGGTAAGAGAAAGGCGACCTTTTGAGCGTGTGCTGGCGACCATCCCCGAGGTAGTGACAAGCGAAGGGGTTTAGTATACTTATGTAAATTAAGTGTGTAAGTTGTAATAAACTTTAGTTGTTGAAGTGCTTCCTGTAGAAGCTTTGTTCAACAATATACTTAGTAAATTCTGGGCTTGTAATAACTGTTAACTTTAAAACTTTTAAATATTGTGGATGTTGTTCTATGAGCATATGACTGGTGTGTGTGTGTGTATTAGTGTGGGGTCAATTGCTTAATTATCAAATATAAAAAAAAAACAACTCAAGAGATATTGATATTGAATGGAAATTGGACCTTGACGGCCCGGATCCCGGGGCGTCACATCCTTGCCATCTTTTGATCCCCTTTCTCTTCTCCTACTCCATTTCTGGTTGGGAACTTAACCTTTAAATGATAGGTAGAGGCAACCGCCTTGAAAGCATGTAGTCCCGTCCTACCTAGGATAGCATTGTATGTGGATGTAGCTTTGATAACCAAGAAATTTAACATCTGAGTTGCCTCCCGTGGCTCTTGCCCTATAGTCATAGGTAGCTGAATTATTCCCTCGACTTTCGATTCCACTACGTTGAACCCATATATGGGCATGTTTGACGGTGTCAGCTGAGACTCAGTGTATCCCATTTTTAAGAAGGCATCATGAAACAGAATGTCCACCGATGCTCCATTGTCAATTAAGACTCTCTTCACTTGGGAATTGCCTATCACAGGTTAGATAACCAGGGGGTCATCGTGGGGAAACTTCACCCCTTCAAGGTCCGAATCATCGAATCCAATCGAGACTTCCGTCTTTGCACCTTTTGTTGCTTCCCCTACAATGTGCATCACTTCTCGTGCATACGCCTCTCTGGAATTTCTACTTGTCCCAGCCGTTGTTGGGCCACCGAAGATTATGTTGATCACTGGCCCTCGGGGCTGCTGATTGCGGTTACGATCCTCATCTTTCCTATCGTAATCTCGCCTTGGGTTTCCCCGATCCCCTTCTTTGCAGAATTTATTCAATTCTCCTTTGCGGATCATAAACTCAATCTCATCTTTCAATTGTCTACAATCGTCGGTATCGTGTCCCACATCCTTATGGAACCGACAGTACTGATTCTTGTTTCTTTTCTCAGGATCAGTCCTTAGTGGCTTCGGCCATCTCACATCCCGGTCTTTTTCTATCTCCATGAGGATTTGACTTCTTGGAGTGTTCAGTCTTGCGTAATCCGTAAACCTTTGCCCGGGACTTCCCTTCTTAGGGGCTGAATCAGAATCCCTGCCCGTGCGCGGGTACTTATCTCTAGCATCGTATTCCTGTTCCGACTTCCACTTTTTAGAGTTGTCACCGTTTCTAGTGTTCCATGTTCCTGACTCTTTTTTCAGACTATCTTCCGCCTTGATGTACTTGCTCGCCCTTTGTTGGAGTTCAACCATATTTTCAGGGGGATGCTTAGCCAATGACATTTTAAAATAAACATTCGAAGTTCCATTCTATAACGCCACCATGGCTACCTTGTTTTCCAGGTTTGTAATGTTGAGCGTTTCCTTTGTGAATCGCTTGAGATAGTCTCTGAGATTTTCGTTCTTTCCTTGTATCACAGTCATGAGGGATGCGGAATCTTTCTCATGAATTCTTCCTCCTATGAACTGGCTGACGAAAGCATTGCTTAGTTCTTTGAAAGAGGCAATGGAGTTTGGTGGTAGGCGGATGTACCAACGTTGTGCCATGCCCGCTAATGTTTGGGGAAACGCCCTACACTTCAAGGCGTCACTGGCAGGTTGCAACAACAGTGCGTTAGAGAACCTTCTTACATGGTTAGCGGGATCTCCCGTTCCATCGTAAGTCTTTATGGTAGGCATCTTGAACTTCCGTGATATATGCGCATTCATCACCTCCTCAGTGAATGGAGGGGTTGGATCATCAGGATCTCCAAGTTGCATTAAGTCTTCAGGGTTGCTTCTGGGGGTTTCGACCCTCGTGTTTCCACCTCTAGGGACTTCGGTCCTTCTCTCTCTCCTTGGGGTTCTTTCCAAATCAACAAAAGGAATGTCTCCTCCCCTCACTGGTGGGAGTCGATTCTGATTCTGTCTTCGCTGTTCCCTTTCTATGTCCTCCTTTAGTTTTTGGATATTAGCCTCATGAGCCTTGATTTTTTCAGCAGCCGTTAAGGGAGGTCGATCATGAGTTCTTCGGCGTCCAATAGGTTCCTTACTTGGACGACGTCTCCTCGGGGCTTCATCCCTATCTTCTTCCGAGGATGAGTCATCAGAATACGGGCCTGAGTAGTCATAGTATTGCTGGCCTTGATTGGGTCCTAAACCTCTGATGTAAGGTGGATTGTATAGCTCGTGTATCTGGAGGGCGTGACCACTTGGTCCGGCCTGATACGGGGGATAATTGGGCAACCCATATATCGGGTTCGTGCTTGCGGGGATCACTATAGTAGAGATCTGAGCGGTGGGTGGAGCGGACTGCCCTCCGAGAGGGGCGACCACCAACTGAAGGGGATTCGTCCTTTGGGTGGTGGGATTCGTCACTAAGGGTAACGACTCATGAGGTTGCGCTTCAATTCCTTGTGGCTGAGTGACCAGCGGTTGAGAATTCGCCCCTGGGGTAACTTGTTCCCCGATCGGGGGTGCGGTGGTGTTAGTGATGGTTTCAGAAAGTGTTGGTGTTCTCCGGGTGGTAACCATGGTTGATACCCGTTTCCCACAGACCGCGCCAAATGTTATGGAATAAAAAGTAGGGTATATTTATTGCGTATTGAATGCTATGGTTAAGGGGAGCTTCGAGCTTTAATGGCTGATCAAGTGTTTCGTGACTTAACTCGGGTCCTCACAAGATGCCTACGTATATATCAAGAATCAAGCCAAAAAACGTAGTTCTAGATGTGAAGGAGCGGGTCCTTATATAGGTGATGAAAACCCTAGAATTAGGGTAGAATTAGGAGACTTGATGGACAAGTCATAGCTTAGGCCCAATTCTAGAGCCTTCTAACAGATAAGTAGATAAGTATTAGAGGTATATGCCTTGGAGACCACTCCTGATATGATTTAGTTTCCTTGTTGACTCAAATTCGAAGTCTTATTTTTGGCTGATTTTACAGCAACGAAATTAATACCAATTCAAGGGTTTCGGGCCTCATTAATGGGCTTTAACCTTAGACCAACTTAGGTTTAATTAATACCGCATTTAATGTATTTCTAGGGTTTATCTTCAGCCCATATCAGTAATAATAATAGTTACTTAATAAATGATATGTATTGTTTAAAACTAATAATACAAAATATAATGTAAATTTGTTGTTGATTGGATTCGAAACTTGATTTGATCTTTAGAAGAGGGATTTAAATATAAAATATTTCTTATTATTAGATCTAACGGTTATTATCTATTTACTAAATATCCAACGGTCACTCTTTTTTTAACGATTGGTTGAACCAAACTACCAATTATCCCCTAGTTTGCTTATTATTAAATTACTAGCTTAAAACCCGTGCGATGCACGGATGTTCAGAATTTTTTTAATTTGAATTAAAAACTTTAAGACATAAATTTTCTTGGCTTAAAATTTTAAAAAATATGATCTGATATAATTATATATATGTTGTCCGTGATATTTTTTGAAAATGATGGATTTTAGTTTGAAAATATTGAAAAGATATTGAAAGGATGAAATATTTTAGTTGAAAAACGTAATCGATTAGTTATTAGTTATTATATTGTTATTATTTTATTGTACTTAAATAAAGCAAACCAAATAGGTTTTTCTGAAAAAAATAAAAAAAATAGAAAAGGTAATGTATTTTAGTTGAAAAAGGTAATTGGTTAATTATTAGTAATTATAATATTTTATTTTATTAAACATAATTGCTCATAATTTTTTTAGAAAAGGAAAAATTTTAGCTAGATAAACTGTATTTTACGTAAAAAAAAAATGGCTATTGAAAAATAGAAAAGGTAGCATATTTTACTTGAAAAAGGAAAGAATTTCTCATATTTTATGTGAAAAAAGATTAGTTATTGAAAAATACAAAAAGTAACATGTTTTATCTGAAGAAGGAAATTTATTAGTTATTAGTAATTATAAATAATTAAGTAAGGATAATTACGTAAAATAACATGTACCATTAAATAAGGGTAAATAAATAAAATAAACTGAAAAAAATAGAAAAATATAAAAGGTAACATATTTTGGCTGAAAAAGGTAATAGATTTAGTAATTATAATATTTTATTTTATTAAACAGAATTGCTTACAATGCTAAATAGAATCGCCGGTGATATAATTGGAAAAAGAGAGATTTTAGTTAGAGAAAATAGAAAAGTAACATGAAGATGACATGATTTATGTGAAAATGACAATTGATTAGTTCATAGTAATTATAATTTAATTATGTTATTTTACTAAATAAAATTGCTCATAATTTTTAGAAAATGAGAAATTAATGTTGCCCGTTATATTTCTAAAAAAAAGGAATTTAATTAGAAAAAATAGAAAAGATGATATATTTTAGTTGAAAAGGTAATCGGTTAATTATTAGTATTATAATATTATAATATAATATTATAATATAATTATGTTATTTTATTAAACAAAATTGCTCGAAGTGTTTTTAAAAAATAGAAATTTTAGTTAGATAAAATGTAAAAGATATTCTAATTTACCTGAAAAAGAAAATTATTTAATTATTGAAAAATAAAAAAGGTAATATGTTTAACCCAAATAAGGAAATTGATTCATAAAAGAGAAATTTTAGTTAGATAAAATATAAAAGATATTGTATTTTACTTGAAAAAAGAAATTATTTAATTCTTGAAAAGTATAAAAGATAATATGTTTAATCTGAAAAAGGAAATTGATTAGTAGTAGTAATTGAGTAAGGGTAAATAAGTAAAATCAACAAGTACCGTACCGACCTTGTTTAAAACTAATAATACAAAATATAATGTAAATTTGTTGTTGATTGGATTCGAACCTTGATTTGATCTTTAGAAGAGGGATTTAAATATAAAATATTTCTTATTATTAGATCTAACGGTTATCATCTATTTACTAAATATCCAACGGTCACTCTTTTTTTAACGGTTGGTTGAACCAAACAACCAAACTACCAATTATCCCCTAGTTTACTTATTATTAAGTGCAAAGCACGGGTTACTTTTAAATACTTTTAAAATTATATGATTAAATAAAATAGAGTATAATAATTTATTATGAATATAATTTAACTCTGTTATTAATTAATAAAACTATTAGTAATAATAATAGTTATTTAATAAATGATATGTATTAATTAGAACTAATAATAATATAAAATCTTAATGTAATTTGTTGTTGACGGGATTCGAACCTCGGATCTTTAGAAGAGTGATTTAAATATAGAATATACCTTATTATTAGATCTAACAGCTATCATCTATTTACTAAATATCTAACGGTCACTATTCATTTAGATGGTTGAACCAAGTTGAACCAAACAACCAAATTACACCCCTGTTTGCTTATTATATAATACTAGCTTATAGCCCGTGCAAAGCACGAGTTACTTTTAAATACTTTTAAAATTATATGATTAAATAAAATAGAGTTTAATAATTTATTATGGATATAATTTAACTTTGTAATTAATTAATAAAATTATTAGTAATAATAATAGTTATTTAATAAATGATATGTATTGATTAGAACTAATAATATAAAATCTTAATGTAAATTTGTTCTTGACGGGATTCGAACCTTGGATCTTTAGAAGAAGAATTTAAATATAGAATATTTCTTATTATTAAATCTAACGGCTATTATCTATTTACTAAATATCTAACGGTCACTATTCTTTTAGATGGTTGAACCAAGTTGAACCAAACAACCAAATTATACCCCTGTTTGCTTATTATATATTGTAGTATAGATAAGCGTAAAAGTGATATTATTCATAATTTTGGTCACTGTACTACCAAAATAATCTCAACCATTGAATCTAATATTTTTAAAAATGGACGATCAAGGTTTTATCATATTAAAAAAAATTATAATCTAAAAAAGATATAATTAGAAAAGGTTGCATTAGAAGTAAATTTTTTAAAAAAAATTATAATCTAAAAGGGATATAATTAAAAAAATGTTGTATTATAATTGAATTTTTAAAAGTAAATTATAATCAGAAAAGGATATAATTAAGAAAGGTTGTATTAGAACTGAATTTTATTTATTTTTTTATTAGTATTAAAAAAATTCATATTTACTATTTGTACTCTATTTTGAGATCTAGAAATTAAATTTGTATGATTTTACAATCCACGCAAAACTTATAAAATTATATTTAATTTAGAGATGCTTTAATAATTATTATGCAAAGGAAAATACTCAGAATCTCAAAAGAAAATATAATTACAAATTTTTACATTAATCCTATTCAATTTATAAGACCTACATTGATAATGTATGTTATTTACATGCATCTGTTCCTATTTCAATATAATTACACTTTTTAGTGTATATATGATAAAAATATAAAATATTTTTTTATCTTTGATCCTATGGTTTTTATCTATTTATTTTATGATCTAACCGTTTTTATTTATTTTGTTGTACGGAGGATTAGACTACCGACTATCAAAGTTTGGACAAAATCTCACCAACATTTATTACTAAAATTGTACTTGGTTGTAAGTAGAACTATCTTCAAATAATAACAAGGATATTTTGATCATTAAAACGAATTATAAGTAGAATTCATAAATCGAATAGAATTTTCAACGTGAAAAATCATCAATTTCTTCTCTCTTTTGTTTTTGCGTAGGTTTAATTGAAAAATAATTGTTGAACCATCACTAAATTAAAGATTATTTTGTTAATTTCACGTGGACTGTAAAATCATCCAAATCAAATTTTAAGAATGCAAGATAGAGTACAAATATTAAATCGAATGTGTAAAATATTATACGGTGAAGGCCCTAAATAATTCTATTTTCTGCTACTAGTACCAAAATACCAATATGCGGAGGGTTTGGTCCGATTTACTAACAAAACACGCTACTGGAAACAGCGTCTCAAAGAGATACGTGTCAGACACTTACATGTCTTGATGATACGTTACCCCCTATGGAGTGTATGGACATAAATGCCGGTAACAACCACTTGTCCAGAGAACACACCCAACCTTCTGGCGCATCCAACGGCTATGCAAAAACATATTGTTCACACATACTACACCATAGTGTATTGTTTAGACACGCTAGCTAAGAGTTTGTATAAATCACTTTACAGCACATAAAAGGTTATATATGGGGGTGTGTTGTACAACATAGTAGATTTTTTATTTATGGGCAGAGGTCATGCAATTATAATTTTGTAAGAATTGTAATTGTAGGAGATAGTAATTGTTATCATGGTGAGGGGAAAGGAAGAACTTCATAAAAAGATTTTGGGAACATAAAAGTTTAGAAAGAGACGAATTGGGAGAAGATACAATCAAGAATTTGCAAGGCACGTGAAAGCACGGTTTTTGAGACAAATAGCAAAGTCTCCCGAACATAATTAAACAGCATAGTCTCCCAGACATATTTTATGTGGATTGTTGATACGCTATCGTGTACCACGTATTGCATAGGTAAATATGGCCTAATTTTTTAAGGCAGGTATTTTGGGCCATCATGTATCATATTTCGGCATTTTGATCATTATCTCAATATTATATATATCAATTTTTAACAACAATTTGATGTATAAATTAATAACATATAAAAGTTTAATATTATAGATTTTAAAAAAAGAATCGTACGTTGCACGGATTATAAATTAGTAATCATAATTATATTTAAATATTGTGTTTTTACAAAAATACTCTTCATACATTCATATATAAAATGCTTTATATATCACCTAAGTTACTTATTATAAAACCCTTAAACCATATTTTCAATACAATAAAGTATACTTTGTCCTAAACTTCTCGTAAAATAATCATGTTACTTTTGACATAAATAAAATTATTATATATGAATTTAGCTTATTAGTAAGAGGTGAATTAACTATTAATGTATATGGAATATAGGTTATGATTTGTTAAAATTATAATTAACAAATTAAAATTCAATTTTACATTTTTATATTTGAATTTATATTAGATTTTATATTTTCAGTCATAATTGGTATGGATAATTTATTATTCAATTTTAACCGATTTCAAATCATGACTGAATATAGTATATCAGAATATTTATCGTTAAATTTTTCGTTCAGATAATTTTCGAACCGGATCGATCATTATTAAATTACTAGCTTATAGCTAGTGCAAAGCACTAGTTACTTTTAAATACTTTTAAAATTATATGATTAAATAAAATAGAGTATAATAATTTATTATGGATATAATTTAACTTTGTTATTAATTAATAAAACTATTAGTAATAATAATAGTTATTTAATAAATGATATGTATTGATTAGAACTAATAATAATATAAAATCTTAATGTAAATTTGTTGTTGACGGGATTCGAACCTTGGATCTTTAGAATAGTGATTTAAATATAGAATATGTCTTATTATTAGATATAACGACTATCATCTATTTACTAAATATCTAACGGTCACTATTCTTTTAGATGGTTGAACCAAGTTGAACCAAACAACCGAATTATACCCCTATTTGCTTATTATATAATACTAGCTTATAGCCCGTGCAAAGCACGAATTACTTTTAAATACTTTTAAAATTATATGATTAAATAAAATAGAGTATAATAATTTGTTATGGATATAATTTAACTTTGTAATTAATTAATAAAATTATTAGTAATAATAATAGTTATTTAATAAATGATATGTATTGATTAGAACTAATAATATAAAATCTTAATGTAAATTTGTTGTTGACGGGATTCGAATCTTGGATCTTTAAAAGAAGAATTTAAATATAGAATATTCCTTAATATTATATCTAACGGCTATTATCTATTTACTAAATATCTAACGGTCACTATTCTTTTAGATGGTTGAACCAAGTTGAACCAAACAACCAAATTATACCCCTGTTTGCTTATTATATAATAGTATAGATTACTAGCCTATAACCCGTGCGATGCATGGCTTTGTTAAAATTAAACAATTTTTTATTTATATTTTAATAATTATTTATCTTATATATATATATGACTTAATATAATATTGGCATAATATATATTATTAAATAATAATTGATTAATTATATGATATATTATTCGAATTATGACTATATTTTGTCATAATAATATAAATATAAATTGAAGTATCGTGCATACTTACTGATGTGGGCCAAAAGTAAGCCCTAAAGACATATTTAATACAGCATTAAAATAAACCTAGATTGGTCCAAGGTTAAAGCCCATTAATGAGGCCCAAAACCCAAATTAAATATTAAAAACGAAATTAACGAAACAGCTGATTATTGGACACCAATATCGAGTCCAAAAGGGAACCAACTCCTCTAAGAAGTGGCCCCCAAGACATCTAAGTCCAATAAAAAACAGCCTTCCTTATGGAAGGATCTAGAATTGGGCCTAAAGTGGGTAACTTGCCCACTAAGTTACCAAACCCTATCCTAACTCCAATGCATCCAACACCTATATAAAGGGTCTGACCCCTCATTCTCAAGGAGAACGTTTTTGGGACACAGCTCCATACGTCACCCACCACGTTTTAGGCTTAATCCTCGAATAAGGACATACAAGCCACTACGTCACTACGCCGCGAGGGCGTATCAAGCCACTTAGGCAACTCTAGAACTACGTTTTGGCTTGATTCTTGATATTCATCAAGGTACGTAGGCATCTTGCGAGGATCGACTAGTCCCGACAGCAAGAGCAGCCACCATTAAAGCTCGAAACTCTCAAACCTTAGTAATCAATACACGAGTTAATTACACCCTAATTTTATTCCACAACATTTGGCACCGTCTGTGGGAAGAAGACGTCAACCATAAAAAATACACGGAGATAAAAAATGGATGTGACTGTCCACCAACCTCAATATGCGTTCCGACCATCGTTGCTGGAACTCAGCCAACACATACCACTATTCAAGGGTTGAACCATTTAAGAACAGGAATTTAAACGAGTCTTCAAGGAGCTGGAATCCAATGAACGATTCTAAACTCTCAAGGGGCGAATCCCCAATCCTAGGCATGATTATGTCCATAATAGGCAAGCATGATTACAAATCTCTACCACGGTGTTTCCACCACCAACAACTTAAAACCCAAGTTATAGGCTCCTACCCCAACGAGAACGAGGGGATGAATCACCCCATATTTGAGGCTTGGAACCTCCGCATGTATTAGGAGGGAGGAGTCTCAATTATGTACTAAGAAAGATGAATGAGCAATCGAACTGATGATCCACTCCCCTTGACTTTCATTCAGGGAACGACTCCCCCAGCTACATAGTCACGTCTCCAAGGGGTGACTCAAAATCCATTAACTCAAGGAACGAATCCCTAATTGTAGATGGTGATCTCACCTATGGCTAATGGAGCATAAGGAGCACAGATCGCCACCACCGTCATGCTAATCCCAATAACTTAAAACCCCGTTTATGGGTTGACACCGTTCCCAATTGCTGATGGAACCATCGATTTACTCATGAGAATTGTGTGCCTCAATACATTGAAGGATTGGTCCCCCTATCGGAGGACACCAAAGTTCTCTGGATCATACACCAAAGATGACTCCTTCTCTGAAGAAGATAAGGAAAAGGACGTCCATTCTAGCAAGAGACGTCAAGGCAAGAAGCCTGCTGGAGGAGCAAGGCATTCTCAACCCTGAGGGACTCAAGGAACGGCTCTTCAGGCCATATAAGAAAGGATTTGGGAGTTCAAATTTACTTATCCGCAATAGTCGGCTGTGGGTTCAATGAATTTAGGGATGAATCCCCTCCGGATGGTGGTGTCGCCCCCTAACACACTGTTGGGACTACAGATGTCCATCTTTATCATTACACAATGAAATTAGGTTCCCACCAATGGGACCTCGTTCATCGATGGTAGAAGTGGCCAACAACATGAGGCATACGTGTCTCAGTGCATTCAAGGCCTAGAACGCCAATGAAGGAGTCGTGATTTTTTTAAACCCTATATTATTAACGATTCATCATCCACTGATGAAGTGATAAAGGTAACTATCTCAGAAAGAGAAGACCAGGCAAGAAGCTCGAAGGAGGGTCAGGGCCTTCTAAGCCCCGAGGATCCAAAGGATTGGCTCCCAAGACTATAAGAGGGAGGATACTCGCTCATGAAGCGCATACCCGAGAATTGAAGTAAGATCTGGAAATACAACAAGTTAGGCAGCCCCAGAGGGCTAGGTTCCCCAATGTTTTAACGCAAGTGATACCCCTAAGAGGGGAAGGGTTGATTCACAAAGGGTTGATCCCGATGGCTCGATGCCTCTAGGAGATCGTGACGATCCAATCTTATCCTTCACCAACGAGGTAATGAATGCTCATATCTCAAGGGAATTGACGACGCCCACTACCGAGGTGTGTGATGGGGCAGGAGATCCCACTAATCATGTGAGGACATCCTCCAATACACTACTAATTTTAACCCGTGATTGACGCAATCAAGTATAGGGTGTTCCCTCAAACCGTGGGGGGCATGATACAACGATGGAATAGTCGGTTGCCCCCGAACTCAATCGACTCTCTTAAAGGACTAAGTAGGGCACATATCACCCCATTCATTGATGAAAAAAGTTTTGCATCTCTCATAAACGTGGAACAAAGAAAGAATCAATACTTGAGGGATTACATGAAGCTAATCACCATGGAAGCCTTGAAGGTCCCGAACCTGGATGATAGAGTAGCCATCAAGGTAGAGGAAAGTTTAAAGGAAACCTCAATCGCTGCTGAAGGTAATAGAGGTAACAACAAGAAGCAAAGATAGTCAAGAGTAGAATGTTAAGGATAAGTATCATCGAACAAGTAAAGATTCTGACTCTCCCTCAAAAAAGAACAATCAAGGATCGAGGTTCACCAGCTATGCACGTTTGTATACTCCAAAGAGCCAAATCCCGATGGACATTAAGAAACACAAGGATCTATGATGGTTGAAACCACTGAGGACTGATCCCGGGAAGAGAAACAAGAACCAATATGATCAGTTCCATAAGCCATTTGGGAATAACACTCACGATTGTAAACAGCTGAAACACAAGATCAAGTTTCTGATCCAAAGTTAAAAGTTGAATAAGTTCATCAAGGATGGCCAACAGGGAAACCTAAAGAAGAGATTATGGAAGGAAGAATGTCGATCGAGATCCCAATCCATGGCCCCAGGGGGGCGGTGATAAACATGATTTCTGAAGGACCAACAGTGGTTGAGAATGCAAGGTGCTTTCGTAAAGATTATGCTCGAGAAGTTATGCACATCATAGGAGAAGCTCCATAATGAGAAAATACTGAAATGCAATTGCCTTTGATGATTCTAACTTAGAAGGGGTGAAGTGCCTCCATAATGACCCGTTGGTCGTAACACAAGTGATAGAAACTCGCAAGTGAAAGGAGACTTGATAGACAAAAGAACATCAGTGGATATCTCGTTTCATGATGCATTCTCGAAGATGGGATACAATGATTCTCAATTGACCCCCTATGGGTTCAATAGAGTTGAGTCAAGAGTTGAAGAAACTATTCGGCTGTCCATGATAATAGGACAGGAGCCTAGGGAGGCCACTCAGATTTTGAACCTTTCGGTGGTTAAAGCAAATTCCGCTTACAATGTTATCCTTTGGAGGACAGGCTTGCATACCCTTAAGGCGGTTGCCTCAAGATAAGACCTGATGATCAAATTTCATACAAGGAATGGAGTTGATGCAGAAAAGAGAGATCAAACAATAACAAAGAATTGCTATCCGGTCGCCTTGAGGCTGATGAAGTTGGGGGGAAGGTCCTCCCGATTGAAGACATGGATGTCCGAGAAGATGAAAAATAAAGAGGAAAACCTACCGAGGACTTAGTCCCCACTCCCCTAGTTCCCGAAGAACCTGAAAAGTTACCCACGTAGGGCATTGCTGAATGAACCCTTGAAGGGAAAACTGGATGCGTTCCTACAAGAGAACATTGTTGTATTTGCTTGGATAGTAGGTGATATGCCAGGGGTCGATCCCCAATTAATTACGTAAACTAGACGCCCACTCGAATAGGGAGACGATGAAACGGAAGAAAAGAAATTTTGATTCCAAGAGGCAGGAAGGCCAATGGAGAATGAAGGATGTGTATTGACTCTGTTGATATGAAAGATGCATGTCTCAGTGACTACTTTCCCCTACAAAGGAATGATACATTGACCAATGCAACGGCTAGCCATGAAATACTAGGATTCAGTGGTTGCACAACTAAATCAAAGTGCATAAAGGTGATGTCCCAAAGAGGTGACATATCGAAGATTGATGAATAAGATTTATGAGAATCTTATTGGGAAGACTACTGAAGTCCATATAAATGACATGTTAATCAAGAGACTCGATAAGGCACATCACATTGAGCATTCTCATGAGGCTTTTGAGGTGTTAAGACACCACAAAAGATGATATTGAATCTGACTTAATGCGCCTTCAGCATAGGATCAGGAAATTTTTTGGGTTTGATAGTCTCCAAGCATGGAAATTGAGGCCAACCCCGATAAGAGTAGAGCAATCCTTGACGTGGAACCTCCACGTGTTGACATAACCGAATTACGGAAAGTAACTGTACCTATACTTGGCTGTATTTGATACAGCTTTGAGTATCCTCCTCATGAAAGAGGAAGACAAGGTTCATAAACCCATCTATTACGTGAGAAAGGTCTTGCATGAGACAGAGTAACCATAACAAATCCCCAAGCAACTCACAGACTTCATGATTGAATACACCATTGACAACCAAGAAGTCCGGGGGCAGGAGGTAGTACCCCAAGAGGATAAAGAATTAGAGAAGGAGAATCCAAAAGCGGTACTCAAGGAGTATTGGATCAATTTTGATGGAGAATCAAAAACAAAATTAAGTGAGAACATACCCCGATGGGTTCATGATTAAGTACGCCTGAAGTTAAATTTCCCAATGACAAACAATGAGGTTGAATGCAAAACCTTGATAGCCGAACTTGGCTTGGTCGGAAGCCCAAGGGTCGAAAATCTCAAAGTCTATATAGACTCAAGATCGGTAGTACCACGTGAATAATGAGTTCGAGGTCAGGGATAGAATCCTGGAAAAATACTTGAAGCTTCACTCAGTTCAATGGAGTTACATGAAGTACATCCAGAGGGAGGAAAATGTGAAGGCCGATGCCCTATCTAAGTTTGTCACCTCAGAGATACAGAACTATGTAGAAAGTATTTACTTCTAGGCCTTGAGGCTGGAAGATTCGAAGCATTGATGAAAAGGCTAAAAGCACCTATAGATGTGGAATACTATTGGATATATCCTACAAAGGCTCACTAAGAAACCGGTTGGTTACCCGACAATGCCTTGGAGGCACGGAAGTTGTTAGTAAGAACACTAAGGCCTCAAAACGTGAATATAGCCTTGAAAGAAACTCATGTGAAAATCTGTGGGCAGCACTCGGGGGGTAGGACTCATGCCCAAAAGATGACCCGATTTGGATTCTACTGGTCAAACATGATGGCTGATACCGAAGTTATGTGTGATCGATATCCAAAAATACGCAATTGTTGATCAATCCCCTGAAATGTTGAAAACCATCAGTTCCCCAATTCCCAGTGGCAATGTGGGGATAAGTGTTCTTGGTTCATTCTAGTGGCAAATGCCTAAAGGAAGTTCCTGATAGCTGCAATTGATTCATTCATGAAGTAAACTGAGGCCAAACCCAAGCCTGGATAAGCACCAAGTAAATGACACAATTCCTGTAGGAAAGGGTGATACATAGATATGGACTTCCACCAATCCTGATAGCCAAAAATGGATGACAATCCAAAAATGAGGCTTTTACAAGCTGGAAACGTTTGGAAGAAATGTGATGCCTAGACTTGGCACACCCCAAACCTCAGGGTCTATCGTATTTGAGCATCCGGGTAGGACACGCCACATGATCAGTATAAGTAGAGATAAGGTTCGATGAAACCACAAGCTTCTGGATTTAAGGAACCAAAGGCTCGAATAGGCCACGTTCCATGCAATTGAAGGCTCGAATAGGCCACATTCCATGCAATTGAAGGCTCAAATAGGCCACGTTTCATTCAATTGAAGGCTCGAATAGGCCACATTCCATTCAATTGAAGGCTCGTGGAGGCCAAATTCCATCCAATTAAAGGCTCGTGGAGGCCCTTTTTCATCCGACTGGAGGCTCGTGAAGGCCACACTCCGTCTAAATAAAGGTTCATAGAGGCCGTGTTTCGTCCAACCAAAGACTCGAAAAGGCCACGTACAATCCATTTGAAGGATCAAAAAATGTGAGAAATAAGTTTAAAAAAATATATTTCAAGGAGTTAGAGCTCGAAACAAGCTTCGATTCGATATATTGTAAGCTCAAATCGGAGCAACGAGCAAAAAGATATGGATTTTTCAATACTCGTGGAATGAGCGGGCCTAATAATTGAGTTAAAAGACAAAAATACGATCTCAATCCATGTCTTCAGGGGCTGGAATTTCAAGTCACGATTGACCTCCTCTAGGTCTCAATGGTGAGGTCGTGATGACCCATGACCTAGGGCAAACGAGGCTTTAAAAAATAAAAAAAACTTCAATTGAGGTCATAGAATGAGGTTACAGACCCCGCGACCAAGGTAAAATTGAGGAAAAATACGACCTCAATCTAGGTCATAGAATGAGGTCGTAGACCTCACGACCAATCAAAAATGGGGCCTTTAGACGACTTCAATCCAGGTCGTGGATGAAGCTCATAAGTCCCACGACCAGCCAAAAATGAAGCCTTGTGGTGAACTCAATTCAAGTCGTGCTTTGAGATCGTAGACCTCGCGATCACTGATATTTTGGATCTTTACACGACCTCAATCCATGTCTTGGATTGAGATTTGAAACTTCACGATCTCTGAAAAATTGGGCCAATACATGACCTTAATCCAGCTCTTGGATTGAGGTGTAAAGCTCCACGACCATTTCAAAATGGAGGCATTTCAAGACCTTAATCCAGCTCTTGAATTAAGGTCTAAAGTCTTGCGATCAGTGTCAAAAGAAGGCCTTACACGACCTCAATCCAGGTCGTGGATTGAGGTCGTAAACCTCACGACCAGCCTAAATTGAAGGCTTTACACGACCTCAATCCAGGTCGTGGATTGAGGTCTAAGCGTTCCAATACCTCAACCCAGCTCTTGGATTGAGGTCTAATCACTTCAAGACCTCAATACAGGTCATAATTGAGGTCTGAGCATTCCAAGACCTCAATACAGCTCTTGAATTGAGGTCTAAAGTCTTACGATCAGTGTCAAAAGTAGGCCTTACATGACCTCAATCTAGGTCGTGGATTGAGGTCGTAAGCCTCACAACCAGCCTAAATTGAAGGCCTTACACGACCTCAATCTAGGTCGTGGATTGAGGTCTAAGCGTTCCAATACCTTAATCCAGCTCTTGGATTGAGGTCTAAGCAATTCAAGTCCTCAATCTAGGTCGTAATTGAGGTCCTAGAACCTCAAGACCTGGAATAAATGAAAGCCATGTGGCGACCTCAAACCAGACCTCAGAGTTGAGGTCCTGAAGACCCTAGACCTGGACAATTTGAGGACTTAGTTAGATCTTAATTCAGGTCTATCAGGGCTAGGACCCCCACACAAAATTACAAGAAAATATTATTATTTAATAATAATTTGTAAAAAATTATTATTATTTATTTAATAATAAAATCCGATCGGAGTTTAATCAAGCAAAATTTTATCCGGGTAGGACACCCCTGATTTGGGTATAAAAGTTATTCAAAATTTGAATAACATAAATAATATTATTCAATAATATTATTTTTTAAAAAAAAAGAGAAGAAAAGAAAAAGTTGAAAAAAAAAAATCTCACGACCTTGAATAAGGCCGCATATGACCTCGGAAATGTCTACGACCACTGCAAAAATGAAGGGTTGGACGACCTCAATTGAGGTCTCTTGAAAAAGTGCTATTTAGTACCCCCAGACTTTGCGAAGTTGACAAATTGATCCCTCGGGTTTACAAATGACATATTTATCCCTTAAGTTTGAAAAACTGACATATTTATTCCTGAAGTTTCAAATTTAACAAAAAGCCCCCTGGACTTTGCTAATTAACAAAAAAGTCCCTGCAAAATTGCAAAAATGCACCTACAAAATGCACGTTTACACAAATTTAATATTTTTGATTAAAATATTCGAAAATAATTTCATAAAATTGTCTGATGACACCAAAAAATTATGAAAAATACCTATGGGTACAAGAAAATTCTTAAAATATTAGGAATAATTAAATTAAATACATGTGGGTACATAAAAATTTCGAAATATTAGGAATAAATAAGAAAAATACCCGTGGGTACAAGAAAATTCCTAATATTAGGAATAAATAAGAAAAATACCCGTGGGTACAAGAAAATTCCTAGAATATTAGGAATAAATAAGAAAAATACTTGTGAGTACATGAAAAATCCTAAAGAATTAGGAAAAATACGGAAAAGTAAGAGATAAATTATGAAAATATTTTCTTGACAATTAAAGCAATAACTTATGCGGATGATGCATAAAAACTCTGTGTAAATGTTGAAATTTCCAGAGGTAAGCACAAATAAGCACTGTTGATCACATGAAGTCCCTAATTAAGATTTTCCGCTTAATAATAATCGAAGGATAGCCGCAGAAAGGCCAAATTTAAGGCAATGTAAGCCATAAAAGGCAAACATAAATGTCAATTTAGCCTCGAATAAGGCAAATCATCCTAATTGTGTAGGTCGCTCCACAATTTACATTAAAGATGATATATGTGAAACACTAGTGTAAACCAAAATCCCCATATAAGGGGAGGAAAATTAAGAAGTCCCAGTTAAGGCATAGAAACGAACCCGAGTCTCGAAAAAGACAATTATAACTTCTACGAAAACCTGATCCATTTTCCTAGAAGTTGGGGGGAAATGATATTGGCCAAAAGTAAACCCTAAAGACATATTTAATACAGCATTAAAATAAACCTAGATTGGTCCAAGGTTAAAGCCCATTAATGAGGCCCGAAACCCAAATTAAATATTAAAAATGTAATTAACGAAATAGCTAATTATTGGACACCAATATCGAGTCCAAAAGGGAACCAACTCCTCTAAGGAGTGTCCCCCAAGACATCTAAGTCCAATAGAAAACAGCCTTCCTCATGGAAGGATCTAGAATTGGGCCTAAAGTGGGTAACTTGCCCACTAAGTTGCCAAACCCTACCCTAACTCCAAGGCATCCAACACCTATATAAAGGGTCTGACCCCTCACTCTCAAGGAGAACATTTTTGGGACACAGCTCCATACGTCACCCACCACGTTTTAGGATTAATCCTCGAATAAGGACATACAAGCCACTACGTCACTACACCGCGAGGGCGCATCAAGCCACGTAGGCAACTCTAGAACTACGTTTTGGCTTGATTCTTGATATTCATCAAGGTACGTAGGCATCTTGCGAGGATTGACTAGTCTCGACAGCAAGAGCAGCCACCATTAAAGCTCGAAGCTCTCAAACCTTAGTAATCAATACACGAGTTAATTACACCCTACTTTTTATTTCACAACACTTACATTCAAATTTTTGTTGATATCCTTTATTATAATACCTGAGTCTACCACATATCAGTTAACCAATCAGAAAACTATAAATTATTTTAGAACAAATCACAACGCATTCCTAAATTTTAGACCAATCATGTTATATTAAGAGTTTTCCTCATTTACATTTTCACCCTATTTCATTAACTATGGTTAGTTAACCCTTCTATAATTTAAATACAATAATGATTTTACTTTAAATATCCATAAATAAATATTTTTAAATAAAAAAATATTTACTAAAAAATCACAATTTTAATTTAAAATCAATCACGATATACTATTATATATTTTAAATTAAATTTCATAATTAATCATTCATTAATCAATCACTCTTTTAATATAAAATCAATCACAATTATATTATCATACACTATAAATAGATTTTCATAATACATGTTGTACAATTAAATTTTTTTAAATAATAATAATCTAACTCAATTATAAATCTGAAAAATCGGATTTGAAATGAGATTTGAAATAACTTGGATAAAATTCATACCTTCAAAGACTATCATAAACTATAAATAGATTTTCATAATACATATTGTACAATTAATTTTTTTTAAATAATTATAATCTAACTCAACTAGAAATCTTAAAAATCGGATTTGAAATCAGATTTGAAATAACTTGGATAAAATCCATACCTTCAAAGACTCGATTGTTTTAAACGCTCAAAAATATATTTTTTCAAAATTTGTTAATAAAATTAATTATTTAAAAAATATAAACCAACACTACAAAATCGGATTTGAATCATATTTTAAATAACTTGGATAAAATTCATATCTTCAAAAACTCAATTTTTTTTGAAGGCCTGAAAATATATTTATTCATAATTTGTTAATAAAATTAATTAATAAACATTTTATTATATTAAAAGTTTTCTTTATTTATCATTCTTATCTTATTATATTAACCTTGATTAGTTAACAATTTTAATTTATATATAGTAGTTACATGATTTTACATATCCATATATTACATATTTTTAATGTTAAAAAACAATTATAATAAATTAGTATAAAATTAAAATCAATCAGGATTACAAGTAAGATGTACTCAATCAGAAGATTTTGAATTGTTTTAGGACTCATTCCTAATTTTAGACCAATCATATTATATTAAAAGTTTTCCTTATTTATCATTCTTATCCTATTATATTAACCATGATTAGTTAACAATTCTAAATTAAATATAGTAGTTACTTGATTTAACATATCCATATATTACATATTTTTTAATATTAAAAAACAATTATAATAAATTAGTATATAATTAAAATCAATTAGGATTATACATAAATGTAATATTAAGCGGTTTTTACAATTTTTATTTTCCACTCTTTTGATTTACCATTAATCATAATTACATTATTATACATTACGAATTAATTTTATAAAAATATATATATATATATATATATATATATATATATATATATATAAGAGCCATTTAGAATTTACCACATAAATTAAATTAATCATATCATTCTCATTCTAAATTACTTTTCTTGGTTACTTAACAATTTTTTGAAATACAAAATTTATTTTATTTAGTACATGCATAAATTAAATATTTTTTAAAGTGGTAAAATATTTACTAACTTATCAATCTTTTAATTTAAAGTCAATCAAATTTATACTATTATATATTTCGAGCTAATTTTCATAAATATCAACTACAATCATACTATAATACAGTATATAGTTATATATTACAGATTAATTTTAATAAACACTTAATAACTAATTAATCACAATTTTTGATATAAATCAATTACAATTATATCATTATATACTGATACATCTATTTTTTGCACATGTCTCTATGTATAGAGCCATTTTCCAAAATTGTGTATTTATTAATTGATTTTTATATAAATATATTATTTCAATACATGAGTCTATTTTATCTATATTATATAATATAGTATTTTAATATCTCAAACTCTCGATTTAACTTTTCTGAGTTTCTATGCGTAAGTATGTGTATTCTGTGATTTTAGTGACCTGTCAGGGCATTTTCTGAACTGATACTCTTACTTTGAAAATTCGTACTAAATTGAAATTTTGTGCATATTTTATGAGTAATATATCTACAGAAAGGTATTTCCGCGTTCTATGTTTCTTGTTTACACTCCGCTGCTAAATTCTATGTTTCTATTGTCGTAAATAGCATAATACTAAATAAGTCAGGTGCTGATTCTGTTTTGTTGTTCGCAAATATCTACTTTCAGAGTTCGTTATTTGTCCGTTTTTAATGATCGTTACCATTCTGGAAAGGTCTTGGAATTTCCTATGATTTTTGTGTTTTATACTTTTTGATTTGAATTTATCTTCATAGTGTAATTTCCCATTTTTCAGAACTGATCAGGTTGTGATTTCGCTATCCTTTGTCTAGTTTGTAATATAATTGGGTTTGTGATATTTGAGGATTATGTTTTTGGTTATATTTTGATATAAATGTGATTTGGGAGTTCGTAATACATCCGTCGCGAGGGGAATATCTCGTGTTTGGCACTTCATATGCGGTGTATAAATAGCATAGGCGTGTCGCCGGAGTAGTGGGACACGTATAGTCATGACTAGTCAGTTTGTGTGTTTTTTTTTGGCCATTCTGGGAGCATGTGCTTATTGCCTTGTGATCCCTGTCTGAATCTGGGTATCATTTGCTTTGTGCTATGCAAGCCCTGTCTGTGTAAGATCATCTTCCATGTTAGTAAATAAGATATTTTGAGTATTGTTTGTAAGTGTAAGAATATGTGTAAAGTACGTTTATTTTGGATTAGAAAGCATGTATGTCTATATTGTGGTTTAAAGATTTTATGGAATTTTTGGTTTTGTCCAATTTTGTCTTTATTTCATGTTTAAATATTTTGTTTATGTTATTATTGTCATTACGTCTAACTCTTATTCACCTTATCATAATTTGTTATCCGTATATGGGCTTTCGCTCACTGCCGGTTTTTGTTTCTTTATTTTTTCTTATGGCAGGTAACCTTAATTAGGTGGGCTATCTTATGGGATGAGCGCGAGTGCGGATTTAGCATAGCTCATTTATTTTCTTGCATTTTATTAGAATTCTAGAATTTTATTCGAACTTTAGAAAGTGTGGTATTGAATTTCGAGTTGGACAATTTAAGTGTAAGTTTATTTTATGGATTATAAATTTGAGATTGGTATGGTTTGGATTGGTTAATTCTTGGAGAAATTTTATTTTAATGGACTTGAATATGTTTATTATCTTGAGATAATTATTGGGATGTTAAACTCAATCTACTATCATAAGTTGCAATCAAATTTGAATAAATCTACTATTATTGAATAAAAAATTTAAAAACTTGAAAAATATTTACCACACTATTCTAAATAAACGTTCAAAATTTTAATTAATCAATTATTAAAAAAACCTAACAACCAGTTAAAATATTAAAATGAATTTTAAACTAATTATCTTTAACATTTTACTTATCGATTTTTTTAGCTATGCAATAATTAATCGGACAAACAAATTGACCTGACAAGATATTTGAATTATTCAAAATACTAAATATACTCTCTGTTGGTCCCGGAGTATATTGCAGAAGGGGGGGGGGGGGGTTGAATGCAATATAGATAATTTCAAATCTTTAGCTCAATAACAATGATAAAGATTGTAAACTATCTACACAGGAATTGCAAACACAAGTAGTAATTCAAGACGTTCTCACAAAATAAATATTTTATTTATTTTGTAATGTGTTGCTACAACCTCGAGAAAAATGGTTTTCTCAAGCTTCGACTTCTTGAAAGAAATCACTACAGAAAGAATGAGAGATGTGTCTCTATATAGACTAATCTTTTCTCTAACATCTCGGTCACATGGGTCGCGGAGCTGTTGTCGTTTTCAAGTGGCAGCTCCTCACAAGTTGCCCACCCATGTGACCTTTCCTAAAATGCTATAAAAACAGAGTTATCATTAAGCATAAGGCATTCTGGGTTCTTTCCAAAATTAGCTATAACAATTCTAGTAGATGCAGACTTGTCATACTCTTGAATTGTCGAGCCTCGTCTTGTGATCTCTCAAGCTTCTGTCGTAGTCTTGCAGGTCTGCTACAATCTTTGACAAATTGCAGCAAATCTGTTTCTCGAACATCTAAACTGTCACGGGGGTTTGACTGAGATAAAATCCCCAAATCAAATAATTCAGTGAGACAGTAACCCTTGCCGCCAAGTTTGCTGTCATAGGAATATCAGTAGTTGACAGTATGAGCTCCCACCAATATTGCTGTCGGAACTCCAAACTTGCTGTCAAGTGTGAGAATGTTGTTGTCCCCTGCTTCAGCCAATGTTGCTGTCAAATGAGACTTGCTGTCGTGACCTTGCAACATGCAGTCTTCTTGTAACGTTACCATCAATGTATTGACAGTAACTTTATTATTGCTGTCGAACTGATGTATTCTCTTGAGGCTTGAACATATCAATGAACTTCTTCCAAGATACATACTTATTACATTTCAGCAATTATTTGATTACAAGAACACACTCTGGCTATGACAGTATGTTCTACTTAGCCTATACAAATAAACTAAGTACTAGTTAAGTTGTCTCTACGCTATCACCCATAAATTCTAACAATCTCCCCCAATTTGTTTTTATGGACAATAACAACAAATTCTCAATACAAGTATGTTGACAACTTAACTAACATAGATCAGAATAGGATTCTAGAACATTTCCAAGCATTTAGCATTACATAGGACAATGATTTAAAGCAAAACAAGTACTCCTCGAGGTTGAGTAGATATGAGATTTACTTATCTTGTTATTAAGCTTTCCTGTTCTGTCTGTTCTCTCTTTTTCTATGGAGAGCTTCTTCCAAGTACTTTCTGAGATCTTGCACTAGCTACTTTTCATCAGCAGATACAACATCATCTTCAATCTCATCAATGTACTGTTGGATTTGTTTAGAAGAGACATTCTGAACATTTTCAGATCAAACCATGATTTAAAATCATAGGTGTAAGTTCTGAATTTCAAGATGTTGTTCTCAATCTTGAATCTTCTGCTAGGAAAAGAATTCAAGGTCACTCTTCTGTTTTCGTCAAGTTTTGGATCTTCATCTCTCCTACTATCAAAAATAACTTTCAATTCCCATGCACGCAGCATTTCCAGTTTGTGAGATGATCCAACAACTTTCCAGTATAGACCTTTCAGTACACTGGCCCTCAGCTTGTGAAAACTATCTGCATAGATTTCTTCTTTGCCATCTATGATCCTGAGAGGATTTTCTAGTGCACATGGCTGATAGTTTGGAGCTTCACTGTTCATCTTGTTGACTTTCTTGCATTTTTCTTTCAGCTCAGCTTCCACTACCTCAGCAGTATGTTTACCAATATTAGCTTTTCTTTCAGCAGCTAATTCAGCTTCATAGGCAGCTATTGCTTCAGGTGTATAGGCGGGCATCCTTTCTGTCCAATCATATTTAGACACAAGTTCTTCCTCATCTATACTCACATCCTCATTCGCATCATCGATATCTCTCCAGTCACCATATCTCTCATAAAGTTCAGCATATCTTTCAGCATGGTACTTTTGGATGTGTTCCATGGCTTTCTTAGGAACATTTTCATACGTCCCCATAAGCTCCACCATTCTTTCTAGCACGAAGTAATTAACTCTACGCCTTACTTCTTGTGATGTTTGTTTGAGAGTGTATCTGTCTATTATTGTTGACGTATTCACCATAGTGAAATCCTTCTCAACAAACATGACTTTTGCTTTATCTTTCCAAAGAATGTATCTGGATGCATATTCCTTAGAGTTATCCAGCTCCAATTAGACTGAAGTGATATCTCTTGTCACAGCTTCCTTCTGGATTTTGAAGCTATTTGTTTCTCTTCTTCGAATAGGCTTCTTACGAAACACAACTCCATGCTTCTTTTTCCTTGCTGCAGCCTTTGTCTTGCCCTTTCTTGGAACTATACGCCAGGCTTTTGCTCTTTGTTTTGTCTTTCTAGACTTTGATGTCTTGACAGTTTTGCCTGTGACAGCTTCTTCATTCAAGCTCTTGACAGTGTCTTCGTTGATAACAGCTTCTTCGATAGTAACTTCACCATTCTTGAAAGCTTCCTTGTTGATAGTATATTTTTCAGCATCAAAACAGTCAATAACAAATCTTAAGATACTTCCTTCCAGTGTGTCAAGAATGTCTATCTCTCCCTCATCTTTAGCTTCAGCATCTTTCTTATCATCCTTGGGAGCTTCTTCTTTTGCTTCCTCCTGAATCTGACTTCCAGTAATTTCAGCAATTTCTTGACCACTTCCAGTTGTACCAGATCCTCCAGTTCCATCAAGATCATCATCATCAAGGGTGTCATCATATGTACAGCTTCCACCACTTTCACTTCTCCTAGCATTAGCTTCAGAAATCAATTTCTTCACTTGAGAGCTAAGACTCTCATCTCTCTTTGCCAGCAGTTTGTGAATATCTTTGACAGCCTTGACTTTGTCTCTGTTTATCTTAGATTTGAGGATTTGTTTCAGCACTCCCATAATTGTGTTAGAATGCAATCTGGGTTCTTCACTTAGGATCCGAAATCCAATCCTTTTAGCTTCTGTGCTTGTGGTTGTTCTGTAACAAATACCATAGGGTTCTTCAATCACTTCTGGTAGCTTTTCTTCAACAAGACCTTTAATTTATGCTAGCAGATCGTTATTGAAGATTGTAGAATTGGCTTTCACTTTCTTTCCCATGGCATTCAGCACTCTAGCTTGCAGACTTTGCAGTAGCTACATTGTAATGAATATAGAGATGCTAGTTTTCAGATAAACATCAACTGCCCATCTTTTCTCCAGATTCACCTTCATAGAGATACTTGTTATTTTGTCCCTCAGTATTGGTGACAGTTTTGTATATACTCCTCCTGTCTCTTTTATGGCACTATTCACCAATGCACTTAATTCTTCATCTTTGTTCTGCAAAGTACTCTCCATGTAGCTAACCATCATCATTTCTGCCTCTTCTGGACTATATCCACTTCCATCAGACCAAATGTATCCTGTTGTAGGATTTACCATTTCAAGCATTTTGTCTTTGCCTTTGCCAAGTCTATTGGATTCTTCCATTTCTCTCCAATGTTTCTGCAATGGAGTTTCCATGACTTCAGGAACTGGTTCATTGATTTTCAGAGGAGGCAATGTTGATGTTTGAGCCCTTTGTAATTGCTCCAATATTTCTTTAGTCACCAACATTGGCTCACCATCTACTTCAACAGATTCACCAATTCCACTAGCTCTCAACTTTTCACCAAAGATTCTATCTTCATTTGCATTTTGATCCCCCTTACTTCCATCTCCATCTTCTTCCATTTTCTCCCCCTCTCTTCTAGACTCCCCCTTGCTTGTTGCTCCACCTTGTGTCTCTTTCTCTACTGGACTTACAATATTCTGATGTTGCACTTTATTCTGATCTACCACTTTCTCCCCCTTAGTTAAGTTGACAGCACTAAGGACAGCAGAAAATGAGAACAAATTTTATTGAATCTCAGCAAAGCCAGTAGCTACCATGGTGGACAGAGCATCAAGTTTAGCTTCCATGGATGCACATCTGCCCTCAAGGGATTTCAACCTTGATTCAGCTTGTTTAGAAGGACCATCAGGCCTTAACCTTTTAGATGAGAAAGGAAAAGACTGAGGCAAGGAGGCTATGGGGTGTCTCACACTCTCATTATTTTTCTGAGTGATCTCATCACTCCTCACAGAATGACTCTCAAGGCCTAGTGCCTTTTTGTGTGGGGTTCCCTCAAATTCACTCTGGACATGCTCAAGTCCCTCTCCTTTTCCCAGCTCATTTGGCTGCCTCTCATTTTTATGCTCACCTCTCTTTTCTTTTATCTCTCTTTTATTTTGCACTCCCTCACTCATCTTAGATGCATGGCTATGAGCAGTACTTACATGTATTGAAAGAGAAGGTTTAGATTTTACCTTTCTGAAAGTAGAGATTGGCACATGATCATTATCAGAAGCATCTTCAACAATTACTGAATCTTGATCAAACTGTGAAGAGGTGACATCATCTTTGCCCAAAATGTTATTGTCCACAGGTGGGTTGACAGCAACTTTTGTGGTGTCTTTGATAGCAGCTGAGGCTGTGACAGCAACTTCTTGAAGGTCAGTTGCTTTTTGGAGGTCGACCAAGATGTTGGCTGTTTCATTTTCTGGCAGATTGCCATCTCGATCTAGCTCAGTGTTTGAGGGAGTGGTATCCATTTCACTTTGAGAAATGGGTTCTTGTGGACCACTTGATGGGGGCTCATCTATGACTTGAGATGGATGATCAAAACCTGAAGGGTTGGGACTGTCCCCTTCTCTAGGTTGTTGAGAAGAAACAATTGATGGATTAGAGAATAAAGAAGGTGATGGTATAGAAGAGATTTCTGGCTGTTCCACAGAGATAACTTGTGGAACATCAAGAGTAGAAGTTTCATGACCCTCATTGTGCCCTAACTCCATGTGCATTTCTGCAAGTGTAGGCTCCTCATGAGTGAGTACATGAGGTTGTGCAGACTCTTTACAGGATTCCTTGGGAGACAGGCCAGTTTCAATAGATACTTCTTGTTGAGAAGAAGCACCTAGGGATGTGTTTGATTCCCTTTTATCCTCCACAGCCTTTTGTGAGACTGAGGGGTGGCTGACAGTGGTTTTGTCCCTCTTAGCTCTCTTCTTCTTAGACTCAAGAGGAACCACTATGGGTTCACTTTTACTAACATCCTTATTTGCTACACCAGGTGCAGTTTCTCCCTCAACATTCTCAGAACTACCACAAACTCCAGTTTCCAAGGGTCTTTTCTTGGATCCTTGCAAGTCTATTTTTGTGGCTTTTGTTTGTCTGGAAGGTCTGATTGGAACGAATGGTGTAGAATGTGGGTTAACTGAATTTGGGTCTAATTCAGCTTCATTCCCAAGGGAGAAATTAACATACCCAGAAGATAGTTCAAAATCAAGATTAGGTTCTTGATTAGCCATGTGTTTGGTGAAACAGAGTGGAATATGTGCATTCAAATTTTGTGAATTGAGTGATGTGTGTGTATTTCTTTTCAAAACATTGCACTCCATAGTTTGAGATGCATTATCATCAGTACCACATAATGAATTTAAACACATTGTAAGAAAGCGAGGATAGACATGTACCTTCCTGCTCAGAGCTGACTTGAGTTGACTCATAAGCAGCTTTCCAACATCAACTTTGTAACCATGGACTAGAGAATGAGTGAGCTTCTTGATGTAGGAGGGAATTCCATTCCAGCCAGTGGTTTTGGTTGAGAAAATCTTCACCATGACATCAAAAATCATGCTCCATTCTTTTCTCAAAAACTTTCTGTCCATTTCACCAGTTGAGTACCAATTTGTTGTACCCTCTTCAAGGACAGGACCAGTATACCCAATTTTCAAGAAAAACTTCTTCAGGGTTTCATCACTTGCAATTCCTTGTATGATTCTTTAGCTTGCAGTCCAGTTCCCAAAGCTTCGTTGATACCTTTTATTGTGAGGATGTAGGTAACCCCTTTGATTTTGCAGATTATGGTGTCTTTACCTGCACCTCCTGGAACAAAGGCAGATTTCCAGAATTCTTCAAGTCTTTCTAGGTCCAAAGATGGAGTAGAGGTTATAGCATGACCTAGATAGGACTTGTTTAAGAAGGATACGAGTCCTTTGAAACCTTCACCAGCATCTCCCGCAGAGAGAATACCAGCAAAGTTTGTTTGAGAAGAGGATTGTTTTGGTGCCTTTTTTTTTGCTTTGAGTTTTAGGAGAGAGAGATTTTTGCTTTTGAGAGAGAGAGAGAGGTTATGTTGAGTGTTGTGTGTTTTGACAGTTGCTTACATGAAAATAGCAAATGTTTTACTGAAGAAGGGAAAGTAGCAATGCCTTAGCCCATTAATGATCAGTCACGTGGTGTTGTGGATGGTTACTTTTTAGTGGCTGTAAATCATGGAGGTAAAATCTCAATTAAATCGGTCCACTAATCTTGACAGTAACCTATGCACTGTAACAAATTCATTAGTAATTTAGGAGGATGACAACAACTTTTGCTTGACAGTAACATTGGCGCAAGAACATGCTGTCACCATTAAGCAATTTATACAATTTCCTTTAAATTTCATGACAGAAACTTTTTCCGTTGCTGATAAGGAACTTGCTGTCAAGGCACATCGTGACAGCATCTTCACTTATTGGCAGCAACTTGAGCGGAAATAATTTGTGTAATGAATTTTAATCGACTTCGCCCATTGCTTAAGAGTAAAATTACCAATTAGCATTTTAATCGATTTAAGCACATATTTGTTAAGCAGGCACACATCCACAAACACATACAAGTATACACATGCATAAACCAACAGTTGGCTAAGATGAGAAGATAAAGGTAAATAAGACATGCAAGAACACTGGAAAGACGAAGTGATAATTTTTTCATTAAAAAAACTTAAAACAATACATAAAAGTTCTTAAGAACTAAACATTATTTTAAGTTTGGAAAAGCTTCCAGCAGCAGCCTTTCCACAACCTTCTCGATCTCCTTCTCATCGGAGACCCCCAACATGTCTAGATAAGCTTGAAGCTTATCAAGGACTGGATCAAGGGGGTTCTCATCAACAGTAGCAGTCTCCTCCGTTTGCTTAGGCACCTCCTTGCCTTTGGCTGAACTTTCTGAAGTGGACATCTCAGAAACTTTCCTCTTGCTCATTCACTAGAGTCTTTTAGTGTGTAATGAAGAATAAGGATTTGGCCTCAGTCTTATTTATAACACATTAAGTGACGCTACAGCTTCCCATACGCTTCTTTTTAATAAAGTATTAAACTTTAAAAATAAAAAGACTGACTAATGCCTGAGCTTATTTGAAATGACACGACTAGTTGTCACTGGCACACGTATGGTTTAAGTTAATGTCACGTGACTACTCATTACATAAGTTAAAACAGGCATGTAATTTGAATTTAGCATAGTCATAGCAAACATGCTGTCAATTAAACAAGTAGCACATACGACAGTAACTTCTCATGACAGTAACATTGAAAGCTATGGTCATAAGCTACAATTTAACCACATTGAAAATGTAAAAACTAGTAAGTTAACATACCAGATTTAGCATTCCCAATTCACTTACCAACCTGTTGAAGGTTGCTTCATCTAGTGGCTTCGTGAAGATGTCTGCAAGTTGCTTTTCTGTTGGAACATAAACCAGCTTCACAGTTCCCTTTTCAACATGCTCTCTGATGAAATGATGTCTAATATCAATGTGCTTCATCCTGGAGTGTTGAACTGGATTATCTGAGATGGCTATGGCACTGGTGTTATCACAATAAATGGGAATATTGGACAACTCTAAACCATAATCCATTAGCTGATTTTTCATCCAAAGAATTTGAGCACAGCAACTTCCAGCTGCAATGTATTCAGCTTCTACAGTTGAGGTAGATACAAAATGTTGCTTCTTGATAAACCACGACACTAATCTTCCACCAAGAAATTGACAGCTTCCTGTTGTACTTTTTCTGTCAATCTTGCATTCAGCATAGTCTGAATCCGAATATCCTATCAGATCAAATCCAAAATCTTTAGGATACCAAAGGCCTAAATTTGGAGTACCTTTGAGATATCTAAAGATCCTCTTGATTGCTACCAAGTGTGACTCTTTTGGATCAGCTTGAAACCTTGCACAGAGACATGTAGCAAATGTAACGCCTTAGAAATTTTCAGTATTTTTAATTATTATTAATTATTTATTTTATATTAAATGTGAATTGTGTGGCGTGTATAATTGTTGAGAAGAGATATTGTGTGTGGAATAATATTTGTGGGGCGAGTTGGTGATATTATATGATTTGGTTAAGCCCAGATATTTTTAATTATATTTTTGGGAATTTTATTCCATTTTATTTCATTATAATTACCTTCTGCGAATTTTGTAAAATTGTCGGAATTGCCAGAAATTCCGAAATCTTTTGCATTATTAACTTTATTAATTTATTTGAGTTTTAAAAATATTAGATGGATTATTCGTGATTTTTAAGGATTTTAAAATGATTTTACGGATTATTTTCCATTTTATGGATTTAATCTTGTAAAATTCATATTTTATTCATTATTGATCCGATTAATATTTTAAAAATATGGGGATGATCGTAATTTTGTATTCTTCATTTTAGGAATTTTAATTTTTAAATTTTTCCTATTTTCCAATAATTCGATTTTTAGGGAATTAGTTGAATGATTTATTCGTTTATTTAATTACTAACAAAACACTTTCCCCAAATTTATTTCCTTTCTAACACATAAATCCCTAAATTGAGAGGGGCGGCAGCAATCTCTCTGGAATCATCTCGAACCCTCTCAAAGTCTCTCGTTCTCTCCAAATCTCTCTCTAATTCAGTCTCGCTCTCTCTCATCTCTCTCATTTCTCTCATCTCTCTCGTCTCTCCCCCTGATGTCTCTCACTCTCTCCTGTTCTGTGCCAACAGCAGACGTGTGTGTCGACTGGGTGAGGTGTGTGTGGCTACATACTGTGAAACAAGGGCGGCGTGAGTGTGTGTTATACAGCGTGTGTGTGCGTGTGTTGACTCCGGTGTGTGCGCCGGTGAGTCGCCGGCGATGAGTGTGTGCGTGCGTGTGTGCGTGCGTGTGTGAGTAGAGTGCAGCCTGTGTGGGTGTATGCAAGGTGTTCGAGTAAATGTGTGTGTAGAGTGTTTGGTCCGTGTGTGAGTTGCTGCAACCTTGGGCAGTGATGGAATTGTGTAGTGCAGTGTGCCATAATTTGATCGTGTTCTGTCACTTGAATGTGATAATTGAGGACTGTAATGCTTCAGTTCATTCAGCTTGGTTCCGAAAATTCGAATTTACTGCATATATTATTGAGATTGTTTCGTGATATAATTATTAATATTCGAATCGTAGTAAGTGCGAAATTCCGAGTCGGAGACCCAAATTTAGGGTACCCTTGGGATTTTGCCCCCTCGACGGTGATTTAATTTGAGTCGAGGGTAAATTGGCGATGATGACTCGTGAGCCAATTATTTATAATTTAATATTTTAGTTCTAAATTGTAGTCTAATGTCGATTTATTGTTAGTTGTTTATATTGTGCAAATTATGTAAATTATTGATTTAGTGATTTGAGGATTGTTTAGTTGAGATATGGATTTGATTAGTATATATATTTGTTGGGTTGTGTCGGTTATGTTCCGACTGGTAGTCACCCGTATAAAGGGGATGCCGTCGAAATTTCTAAAAATCTTACTTGTATTTTCTCGAGTATATATATATATATGTATGTACTTCTAGTTTGGAGTAGTATTGGATTATTTTATTTACTTGTTATTCAAATATTTATCGGCTATGATTATTTGTTTATGCCAAGGGTATGTGGTTGAGATAAAATGACTAAGGTAAGTAAATTTAGAGGACTATCGCAAGGGTAGATTAAGATTAGAAGTTCGAGTATTATATAGAATTCTGAAATAGTGTTTATACATGTAGATTCGAAGGACGTAGACCCAAGGAGTAAAGGAAAGGCCAAGGTTGAGGGTTTTGAGCTAAGTGACTAGCGTGAAAGCACCCTATTAAGGCAAGTATACAACCTCACTTAATTTTTCAAGTGAACCATTTTTATTGTATCTTGATCATTGCCTTAGCCTGATTTACCATTGATATAATCGTTCGTTTGATTCTGAATAAATATGAATATCTGTTTGCTATTCCCTAAATCAGTATTGTTGTACTTGTTGATTTTCGTTGTCTCTTTTTGTGACTTGACGTAAGTTCGTACCCCTTTTCTATATCGAACTTGTCGATATCTAGGTCAGAGATTATTCGACCTTGTTCTATTTTGTGAAATTTGAGATGTTGACCTGGAACGAGAGTGTCCAGGGTGTTTGATAGTTGAGGTGATCGATTGTTCCGACACCTGGTGATTAGTTATAGGGTTGGACTGTTAGTTTTTTTAAAATGTGGACCGTAAGGGTCGGACCAGATTCGTGGTCGAATTATTAAGGCCAATGTGTGCCGTGGATCCATTAAAGGACATTGCTGTGTGCGTTTGTCCGGGGTTAGTGCGTGACTGATCAGCAGCCTAACCTTATGATTGTTTTTATTTATAAAATGCATAATAGTCCAATCCTCTCCTATTTTATAATTCAACAAAGTGACATATCTTACAGTCTTTGAATTTTGAAATTGTTGATTATTGTTCCCTACCAGACCTGCTATTTCCATTCAGTTATGCACGCATACTTTATACTTGCTGAGCATTTGGCTCACTTCTTGCTATTGTTTCTAACCCCTTTTCAGTTAAGAAGAAAAGTATACATATTAGAAGCTATAGCGGGAGAAGAGCTTGTTATGGATCAAAGGCAGCCTAGATTGCTCTGCTAGAAGGTTGGACAGTTGGATATTAATTTAAGAGTTGTATATTAGCATTAGCTAGTTGTATTTATTCATGAAATGTATGTAGTTTTAATCAAGGTTCTAGTGATTGATGTAATAGTTTAGTCAGTAGTTGCTTGTTTCAGACCACTACCTGTTAGAGATCCGGGTTAGTAGTGGGGTGTTGTACTATGTCTTGCTAGCTTATATTTGTTTAATTTTGGTTGTGGTGCCCCGATCTTGTTCTTTGATCGGGAAGACCTAGTAGTATGGTTCACCTGATCGGTTAGGACAGGTTGAACAGATGATTATGGTTGCTAAGTAGTTGGAATTGTGGTTGTTTATTTTTATGAAATTTGGTTGGTTCAAAATACAGGTGGATAGTCCGTATTACGAATACTTCATGCCGAAATTTACAAAAATTCCCCTGTATTATAGTTTATTTATTTAACTATCCATTTTCAATAAAACAGAGCAAGTTTAATTGATAGAGTTAAGTGTGTAGTGAGTTTTATTTATTTATTATTTCTATTTATTAATTATTTCTTAGATTGTTAGAAAGGAATGGTTAAATCATGGTTTTATTATTTCTTAAAAAGGTTTTGAACCAGTGTCGTATATATATTTATTCAAGTGTATTCGAGTATCTTTATTATAAAGATATATGTTTATTAATGGGAAGTCGGGGCGTTACAGGTTGGTATCAGAGCGAACAGGTTTTGGTCACTGAAACAAGCCAGGATTAGGTATATGATACGTGTAGGATAGGAGGAATAGGTGTAGGTTATTATTAGGACAGTAGATTATAGGTTTAGGACGTGTTATCGCCTTAGTACCTTTTTCTTGCGTTATATCGTTATCACAGGTGGCGGTGGATGAGTATCCTCGGCAATTACCTTTATAGTTAGTATGTTAACAGTGTACCTTGAACTCTAAAACTGTCATGCATATTGTTAACCTTGTTGGTTTATAACCTTTCTTTTCTTGATAATTGCGCACTTTCCGCTCTATTTTTGAGCTGCTTAAAAATATTTTCTGTTGGGATTACTTGTTCAAGTTATACTTGTGCTTCCCTGTTTCTTTACACCGTTATAATTCTTGTGATCGTAGATGACTCAAAACCAGGATTCGAAAACCTTATTTTCCTTGTATATGCTCAGAACCATGACTCCAAAGAGAAGAACCTCTACTACAAATCCTGAAAACCAGAATACTTGCAATAAAAATTCAGTTAATCTGACTATGACCCAAATCCTTCAAATTCTTCAACAACAAACCGCTGCACTAGTTCGGCAGCGACCAACTCAATCCTTGGTGTCATTTAAAACTTTTCAAGCTGTGCACCCCCCTAGATTTTAAAGTTACAATTAACCCAATAGAAGTTAGGGGATGGTTAGACGAGATGGAAAAGCCTTTGCATTGGTAAAGGTAGAAGAAGATCAAAAGACTGAATATGCAAGCCATTATCTGAAAGTAGAGGCGAATTATTGGTGGGAATCAATGAAGCTGATGGAAGGTGAAAGAGTGATGATGTGGCAGAGATTTACCGAGTTATTTCTCGAGAAGTACCTTTCAAGGTATATGCAAGATCAGCTGGAGAATCCAATTTCTAGGGATTAAAGCAAGATAATAATGAGTGTGGCGGAATATGAGGCAAAATTCACGGAGCTAGCAAGGTTTGCTCCTGGATATGTCAATACTGAGATAGAGAAAGCTAAAAGATTTTATCAAGGTTTAAAGCCATAGATACGTAGTAAGGTGGCAATGTTTCAGTTAGAGAACTATGCAATGGAGGTGGAGATAGCTATGATTATTGAAGGAGAAAGCAGGAAAGAAAAGGAAGATAGAAAGTACTGAGGGAAGTAATAATAATAATAATAATAATAACAAGTTCAAGCCAAAGGATGAGGAGCAGTACGATTGGAATCAAGGTTTTCAGAAGCCGAAGAATGGGGAATGGTAGTCAAGGTAAACGTTTTCAGAATACCAATCAGTAGCTGTAATCAGACCAGCCTTACCAGAATTGTAAGGAACTAGTTTAGACGACAAATGCTGTGAGGATAGCTGGACCTCCAGCCCAGACCTAAATCTATCCACCTAGAGCTGAAACCTTCAACATGATGATGCAAGATACGGAACAAGAAGTTGATGTTGTCGCAGGTACGTTTCCTGTGAACTTAGTAGAGGCTAATGTTTGAACTGGTTCTGGGACTACTAAGTTTTTCGATCCAGCAAGTTTGTTAGTAATTGCAACGTGAAACTCGACTTGTAGAATAAGCTTAAATGATAGAAGTGACAGATCAAGTTAGAGTCCCCTGTTAACCAAGGGTGTACTCAGCGCAAAATAGAGATAAGTGGTTATTTCTTCTTCTTTTCTATGCCGATTTGAAACTTTTCGAAATGGGAGAATTTAATGAAATCCCAGGAATGAATTGGTTGGCTGATAATGACTCACAAATTGAGTGTAGAAAGAAGCAGGTAAGATTAAGGACTGAGGATGACTAGGTATACGCATTGAGGTTGGATGTTAGATAGAACAATTTAGGATAAGTCCGTTTTAGGTTATTAGGACGACTATTGCGACGTATCTGGTATTCCAACTTATCGCGCGAGCAGGAGTTCGATTCACCTAAAGATTCGGTTTTGGATGAGGCAGTTAATTCAGAGCCACCTAAGCTAATTAGACGAATTGAGCTACCAGTTTGGAAGACGCCATCTCGATATCCACACGTACCTTCCGGGGTTCCTTTTACGAATTTAGCTATTTAGCGAACGTTATGGAGAGTACGAAAGGACTATAAATAAGACGCGAAATGCAATTTCTGGCATGTGTTGGAATAAGGGTGTGGCTATTCAATTACTAGCCGTTGATTTCGCTTGATTTGTTGTCCGAGAAGATTTAACTTTCCTTCCTTGTTTTGTTGGTACCATGTCTTGTTCAATAATTAACTGTAATTTGATTGATGTTGAACCTTGTCTATCAGATTCTGTTAAACACATTTTTATTCATTCATTGACACCTCTATTTTCCAGGGGTTACTTTATTCAACGTTTTACTCATAAACCTTCGAAACTTTAGAAATATTTTCTATATTTTCCTGAATACTAACCTTCTTTATTCCGACCGGGATGAACAACTCTATGTATATAGGGGATTCAGGGACATCCTATCTATGTGATAGAAGTCCAGTGGGACGCCACTGATTGTGTTTTGTCATGAAAGTACTAAAGACTGGCCATCTTTATGTACTATGGTGGTTGACCAAGTGACAAATACAACCTGAAGATAGTTCAAAGATCATATTGATCTCTCGGTTAAACCCCTTCATAAAAGTTTTATCAATAATTCAGTCTATATTCATACTTGGTGCCCATTCATTTGATTGACCTCCTTTGTCAGAAATTCGAGGATTTCAAAATCTGCTAACGACGAAGAGATGTGAAGATAGGCGTGACGACATCCTTAAAGTATGAAATTGTAAATGCACGGATGAAGAATCGGTTGCGCAAGGTTAAGAATTTGGTGATGAATACAAATATGACACGACGAACTTCAGATTCAAGAGATCATAGACAAGATTTGAGGCTAATGATAATTGAATAAATGAGAAGGGCAGTGAATAAGAGCCCATGATTACAAGTATCGTTAAAAAGGCGGAAAGAGAATGGTGATAGAGATGTTTGGCATAAAATGTTTAATGCTGGACGAAGATTATTTTAGATTCCTATTGAATGACAGGGGTAGAAAATTAAATATCATAAGATGTTGAATGTTTAAATCCATCGTGGGATATAAGATTTTATAATCAAGGAAAGTTGACTTGAGTAAAGCAGAGTGAAGAAGAATGGAAAGGTTTGTAAGCTAGTGAAGAAAGTCATGATTATCAATGGTGGAGGAAAGTTGATCAAGATGGAATATAATGACAATAAGAAAAAGATGGAAGAAACTAAGAAGTTTCCAGAATCGGTTTAAACAGAAAATATGTAAATTAGTAAGGAGGAATGTGGAATCCCGAAGATTTGAAGTTAGAAAAGTATGGGCATAATTATTGCCTATAAGATGAGAATTAGTGGAGGTTAATGAAGCTCATGATCAGAAAATAAGATTTCGAGAGAAAATCCCTAGAGATTTTATTAAGATAAAAGTGGGAAGTTGTGGCTATAACCAGAAGGGTAGCGAAGTAACAAATAACAGTGTCAAAAGTTAAAGCTATATGTTATGAGCTTTAAAAGACGAGAATTTTTGTCAGAAATAATGTCATATCGATTTTTGGTGGGATTATGAAGAGAGTGACAGGATTGCTTTATGATTATTAAGAAACTAGACAATTCAATACGATTATGAAGGAAGTTAGCAGGAAGCGGATTGTGATGACTATGAAAAGAGTTAAATACGATCCAAGATTAAATTTATTACCTACCAACAAAATGGGAGCAAATTGTGAGGATAAAGAAAATGAGATCTTGAGTTTAAGAAAAATAAAGGTGTTTTGAGGTCGGAAGTGGACATAGAGGTCTTAGCGATCAAGCATATTTCAGTGAATAAGATTTTAAACCGCATTCGGACGGAGAATTTAAAATGATCATAGATCACATATCAAGAGGTTCGAAGATTTGTGAGTGTATGCAATTAAATCGGGAATGACCCTAAAAGGTTCCAAGAAAAAGGCAAGAAAATTTTTGCACGAGGATTTCAGCGTGAGTGGTGCTAAATGATGAAGATGTAGTGTGTAGAGCTAAGTCTGAAAACTCGTCAAGTATTCAAAGTTTTGATTCGAAGATCGATTTCCGGAAACGCGGGATGGTGTGTTGCGAATAAGATATATATATGATTTAAGGAAATTGGTCATCAGTTCGGGATGGATACTCAATAAAACAATGAGGTAAAGGGTGAATGGACGTTTTCTAATTATTTCCTTCGTGAGTAGCATTGTATGTGAAAGGGGAGTAAAAAAAAAAAAAATGATTGGAGATTTCTTGATATTCTCTTTCTCAAAATTTTATCTGAAGTATGTTTTGTCCTGGGAAATGAAAAGACGTGATGATGCATATTAAATGGAATATTCATGTTGATAAAAGCGGAAACTTATTGGAAATTGTTTAAGAATTGCTTTATGATTAGTATCGGGTGAAGTTGTGACCTCGGGAGGATTGATATTGCAAGTGGCATATTTCGATCTCGTTCTTGTATTGAGTGAAGTCACAGTCAGGGTAACGAGTAAGTTAGTTTGCAAGAAGCTACAAATGATCAAGGCTGTGTCAAAAGATTTAGTAAACCGGAGTATCCTTATAAGAATAGGAATCAAGTTGTTAGTTGAATTATGCTCGACGTGTATCCAATGGTTATACGTTGGATTTAGTATTCGACTGCAAGGATGCGACCGAGAATGGCCGTTATGATGTTAAGTTCCAGGTGTTAAGACAGAAAGAAACTTTTGATTATTCCCTTCTCGATCGACATAGTACTTGAAAGCGGAGTGGAAGCGATCAGAGAATCTCTGAAGATTCTTTCTCGAAGTTATATTGAAAGTCGCGTGGTTATAAGTAAAGCGTGGAAATGATACCAAGCGCAAGTGTAGGTCGTGGTAAATTTAGGCAGAATGCAAGTTAACATTATTGCGAAAGATTTGCATAGTAATGTAGTTTTAACGCAAGGTATAGTTCATTATGCAAAAAAAGTATATCGATTATCAAGGAAAGATATCCGTTCCCGTGAGTTAAACGTCTAGAGTTAAAAAGACTCGGAAGTCAAGGTTTAAAGTTATTTCGAAATTGTGGGGCTCGCAGAATGAGCTTATTAATGAATGAATTAGTATGAGGGAATCCTAGAGTTGAAAGGGCAACCTAGGAAGCAGAAGTAAGATGTTCGAGAAGATTAGAATTGTTAATTGTGCCCTTAGGATTGATTCTGAGGGCAGAATCCTTTTAAGGGGGGAAGGTTGTAACGCCTTAGAAATTTTCAGTATTTTTAATTATTATTAATTATTTATTTTATATTAAATGTGAATTGTGTGGCGTGTATAATTGTTGAGAAGAGATATTGTGTGTGGAATAATATTTGTGGGGCGAGTTGGTGATATTATATGATTTGGTTAAGCCCAGATATTTTTAATTATATTTTTGGGAATTTTATTCCATTTTATTTCATTATAATTACCTTCTGCGAATTTTGTAAAATTGTCGGAATTGCCAGAAATTCCGAAATCTTTTGCATTATTAACTTTATTAATTTATTTGAGTTTTAAAAATATTAGATGGATTATTCGTGATTTTTAAGGATTTTAAAATGATTTTACGGATTATTTTCCATTTTATGGATTTAATCTTGTAAAATTCATATTTTATTCATTATTGATCCGATTAATATTTTAAAAATATGGGGATGATCGTAATTTTGTATTCTTCATTTTAGGAATTTTAATTTTTAAATTTTTCCTATTTTCCAATAATTCGATTTTTAGGGAATTAGTTGAATGATTTATTCGTTTATTTAATTACTAACAAAACACTTTCCCCAAATTTATTTCCTTTCTAACACATAAATCCCTAAATTGAGAGGGGCGGCAGCAATCTCTCTGGAATCATCTCGAACCCTCTCAAAGTCTCTCGTTCTCTCCAAATCTCTCTCTAATTCAGTCTCGCTCTCTCTCATCTCTCTCATTTCTCTCATCTCTCTCGTCTCTCCCCCTGATGTCTCTCACTCTCTCCTGTTCTGTGCCAACAGCAGACGTGTGTGTCGACTGGGTGAGGTGTGTGTGGCTACATACTGTGAAACAAGGGCGGCGTGAGTGTGTGTTATACAGCGTGTGTGTGCGTGTGTTGACTCCGGTGTGTGCGCCGGTGAGTCGCCGGCGATGAGTGTGTGCGTGCGTGTGTGCGTGCGTGTGTGAGTAGAGTGCAGCCTGTGTGGGTGTATGCAAGGTGTTCGAGTAAATGTGTGTGTAGAGTGTTTGGTCCGTGTGTGAGTTGCTGCAACCTTGGGCAGTGATGGAATTGTGTAGTGCAGTGTGCCATAATTTGATCGTGTTCTGTCACTTGAATGTGATAATTGAGGACTGTAATGCTTCAGTTCATTCAGCTTGGTTCCGAAAATTCGAATTTACTGCATATATTATTGAGATTGTTTCGTGATATAATTATTAATATTCGAATCGTAGTAAGTGCGAAATTCCGAGTCGGAGACCCAAATTTAGGGTACCCTTGGGATTTTGCCCCCTCGACGGTGATTTAATTTGAGTCGAGGGTAAATTGGCGATGATGACTCGTGAGCCAATTATTTATAATTTAATATTTTAGTTCTAAATTGTAGTCTAATGTCGATTTATTGTTAGTTGTTTATATTGTGCAAATTATGTAAATTATTGATTTAGTGATTTGAGGATTGTTTAGTTGAGATATGGATTTGATTAGTATATATATTTGTTGGGTTGTGTCGGTTATGTTCCGACTGGTAGTCACCCGTATAAAGGGGATGCCGTCGAAATTTCTAAAAATCTTACTTGTATTTTCTCGAGTATATATATATATATGTATGTACTTCTAGTTTGGAGTAGTATTGGATTATTTTATTTACTTGTTATTCAAATATTTATCGGCTATGATTATTTGTTTATGCCAAGGGTATGTGGTTGAGATAAAATGACTAAGGTAAGTAAATTTAGAGGACTATCGCAAGGGTAGATTAAGATTAGAAGTTCGAGTATTATATAGAATTCTGAAATAGTGTTTATACATGTAGATTCGAAGGACGTAGACCCAAGGAGTAAAGGAAAGGCCAAGGTTGAGGGTTTTGAGCTAAGTGACTAGCGTGAAAGCACCCTATTAAGGCAAGTATACAACCTCACTTAATTTTTCAAGTGAACCATTTTTATTGTATCTTGATCATTGCCTTAGCCTGATTTACCATTGATATAATCGTTCGTTTGATTCTGAATAAATATGAATATCTGTTTGCTATTCCCTAAATCAGTATTGTTGTACTTGTTGATTTTCGTTGTCTCTTTTTGTGACTTGACGTAAGTTCGTACCCCTTTTCTATATCGAACTTGTCGATATCTAGGTCAGAGATTATTCGACCTTGTTCTATTTTGTGAAATTTGAGATGTTGACCTGGAACGAGAGTGTCCAGGGTGTTTGATAGTTGAGGTGATCGATTGTTCCGACACCTGGTGATTAGTTATAGGGTTGGACTGTTAGTTTTTTTAAAATGTGGACCGTAAGGGTCGGACCAGATTCGTGGTCGAATTATTAAGGCCAATGTGTGCCGTGGATCCATTAAAGGACATTGCTGTGTGCGTTTGTCCGGGGTTAGTGCGTGACTGATCAGCAGCCTAACCTTATGATTGTTTTTATTTATAAAATGCATAATAGTCCAATCCTCTCCTATTTTATAATTCAACAAAGTGACATATCTTACAGTCTTTGAATTTTGAAATTGTTGATTATTGTTCCCTACCAGACCTGCTATTTCCATTCAGTTATGCACGCATACTTTATACTTGCTGAGCATTTGGCTCACTTCTTGCTATTGTTTCTAACCCCTTTTCAGTTAAGAAGAAAAGTATACATATTAGAAGCTATAGCGGGAGAAGAGCTTGTTATGGATCAAAGGCAGCCTAGATTGCTCTGCTAGAAGGTTGGACAGTTGGATATTAATTTAAGAGTTGTATATTAGCATTAGCTAGTTGTATTTATTCATGAAATGTATGTAGTTTTAATCAAGGTTCTAGTGATTGATGTAATAGTTTAGTCAGTAGTTGCTTGTTTCAGACCACTACCTGTTAGAGATCCGGGTTAGTAGTGGGGTGTTGTACTATGTCTTGCTAGCTTATATTTGTTTAATTTTGGTTGTGGTGCCCCGATCTTGTTCTTTGATCGGGAAGACCTAGTAGTATGGTTCACCTGATCGGTTAGGACAGGTTGAACAGATGATTATGGTTGCTAAGTAGTTGGAATTGTGGTTGTTTATTTTTATGAAATTTGGTTGGTTCAAAATACAGGTGGATAGTCCGTATTACGAATACTTCATGCCGAAATTTACAAAAATTCCCCTGTATTATAGTTTATTTATTTAACTATCCATTTTCAATAAAACAGAGCAAGTTTAATTGATAGAGTTAAGTGTGTAGTGAGTTTTATTTATTTATTATTTCTATTTATTAATTATTTCTTAGATTGTTAGAAAGGAATGGTTAAATCATGGTTTTATTATTTCTTAAAAAGGTTTTGAACCAGTGTCGTATATATATTTATTCAAGTGTATTCGAGTATCTTTATTATAAAGATATATGTTTATTAATGGGAAGTCGGGGCGTTACAGCAAACATAATGTCTGGTCTGCTAGCAGTTAGATACAATAATGATCCCACCATGCCCCTGTAGGTACTAGAATCCACTTTCTTTCCTTTAGGATCCAA
The DNA here is from genome assembly GCA_036435485.1 of Saposhnikovia divaricata. Lineage (NCBI taxonomy): Eukaryota > Viridiplantae > Streptophyta > Magnoliopsida > Apiales > Apiaceae > Saposhnikovia > Saposhnikovia divaricata. The sequence goes on from CM071598.1 coordinate 126,203,108, forward strand.
ATCCAGTTTGGTTGCAGTAGAGATAGGTGTCTTGGCAGGTGATGCATCTTCCAAGTTGAACTTTTTGAGAAGTTCCTTGACATATTTCTCTTGGCAAATGAAGATGCCATCAACCTTTTGATGAATTTGTAAACCTAGGAAAAATGACAGTTCTCCCATCATACTCATCTCATATTTGTTCCTCATAAGAGATGAAAACTTTTCACACATCTTCTCATTTTTAGAACCAAAGATTATGTCATCAACATAGATCTGCACCAGAATGATGTCTTTGCCATGATGCTTGTAGAACATTGTCTTATCCACAACACCTCTTACAAATTGATTCTCCAGCAGAAAGGTAGAGAGAGTATCATACCAAGCTCTAGGGGCTTGCTTCAATCCATAAAGTGCCTTGTACAGTTTATAGACAAAGTCATACAATTCAGCATCTTCAAATCCAGGTGGTTGTTCAACGTACACTTCCTTCTCTAGCTCTCCATTGAGAAAAGCACTTTTGACATCCATTTAGAACACTTTGAAGTTACAGTGTGTAGCATAGGCTAGGAAAATTCTTATGGCTTCAAGTCTGGCAACAGGTGCAAATGTTTCATCATAGTCTATTCCTTCCCGTTGACAATATCCTTTGGCCACTAGTCTTGCTTTGTTCCTTGTCACGTTTCCACCTTCATCCAGTTTGTTTCTGAAGACCCACTTTGTGTCAACAACTGATTTCCCTTTAGGTCTAGGGACTAGCTTCCATACATTGTTTCTTTCAAATTGGTTGAGCTCTTGTTGCATGGCTATCACCCAATCTGAATCCAACAATTCTTCATCAATTGACTTTGGCTCAGTTTGAGATAGAAAGCAAGAGAACATGCTGTCAGCAGAAACATTTCTCCTTGTCCTTATACCAGTAGTGGGATCACCAATGATTAGATTGCTGGTGTGATCTCTGTTCCACTTAGTGGTTCTAGGCAAGCTTCTTTCTTGATCTGCTTGATCAGTTCCTCTTTGAGGAGTTGATTCTCCACCATTGATGGTTTCTCCTTCATGTTCTTCAACATCCCCAAACTCATTCTCATTCTGATGATTGGGAGTTATTGTTTGAGACTGAGCTGGAGTTTGAGTAACATCATTGGTGTTGACAGCATCTCTTCCAAACTCAATGGACTGAGTGCAAGTAGGTTCATTAGCAACAACTTCTTCTTCCTCCAAGTAACCTTTATTTTCAAATCTAAGAGGCACCATTTGACCATCCTCTTGTAATCCAGGGAACTTGGTTTCATCAATTGTGACATCTACACTTTCTTCAATGACTTTGTGATCAATGACATAGACTCTGTACGCAGTCCTTTCCAATCCATATCCCATGAAAATGCCTTCATAAGCTTTATCATCAAACTTTCCTTTCCTTTCATGTTGTCAATCATCATGAAACACTTACTCCCAAATACATGAAAATATTTGACAGTTGGTTTCTTTCTTGTTAACAGATAGTAAGGAGTGTTTCCATGAGTCTTGTTGATCAAGGTTCTATTCTGTGTGTAACAAGCTGTATTAATAGCTTCTGCCCAGAAATATGTTGGCAATTTAGAATCATTCAACATAGTTCTCGCAGCTTCAATAAGAGTTCTATTCTTCCTTTCTACAACTCCATTTTGTTGTGGTGTCCTGGCAGTGGAGAATTGTTGGACAATCCCTTCTTCCTTGCAAAAGTTTCCCAATGTGGCATTTCTGAACTCAGTACCATTGTCACTTCTCAGATATTGAATTTTTGAATTCGGGGTTCTATCAAGAACTATTAAGTGATCAATGATTTCTTGAGCAGCTTCGTCCTTTGTCTCTAAAAACTTTACCCAAGTGTACCTCGAGTAATCATCCACCATTACCAGGGCATATCTCTTTCTTGCAAGAGATTGAACATTTACTGGACCAAACAAATCCCTTATGAATTAATTTGAGTGGCTCAGTGTTGGTATTCAATTGCTTTGACTTGTGCACTGATCTTTTCAATTTACCCATTCTACAATCCTCGCACAATCCTTCTTGACAGAATTCCTGTTGAGGTAATCCTCTCACCAAATCCTTCTTCATCAGAATATTCATATTCTTGAAATTGAGATGGGAGAGCTTCTTCTGCCAAAGCATGCTTTCACCAACTGATGATTTACTGTAAAAACAGTAAGCATTCTCTTTCTTCACAGAATTTAAGTCTACAACAAACAAGCTTCCTTTCCTGACTCCTTTCAAGGAGAGGCTTCCATCCTTCTTGTGATAGATATTACAAACCATCATATCAAAGTCAACCTTGAATCCCCTGTCACTGAACTGGCTGACACTGAGTAGGTTATGCTTCAATCCATCTACAAGAGCAATGTCTTCAATGACAACATTTCCAATTTCCAAACAGCCATATCCCACAGTGTAACCTTTGCTGTTGTCTCCAAAAGTTATGATTGGGCCGGCTTTCTCCACAAAATGTGATAGCAGGGCTATATCACCTATCATGTGTCTGGAACATCCACTATCGATGATCCACATGACTTGCATCTACTTTTTACCCTGCAAAACAGATGATTTTAATTTGCATCTGGTACCCAAACTCTGTTGGGTCCTGCAGTTACAGCATTATTATTCATATCATTCTGTTTCACATTTGAATCAATACTAGAATCCTCCTGTTTGACTTCTTTCACAGTCCACTTAGGCTTAAAGTTAGACTTAGTCTTTCTCTTGGTGGATGTTGCCTTTTTACCAACATAGGCAGGCTTAGAAGTCTCAGCAGTTTGCATATAGGAACATCTTTCAGTAGACAGAATGGGCAAATTAAAACAAGTACTCATAACAACAATCTTGCATTGCATACAGTCAATATTATTACAGACGTCCACTTCTCTTTGCATGATGGGGGTTCTATGTAAGTTACCACTAACATTGGTCGCAATAACCTTGTTCTTGTTGGGTTTCTTACAAACAAATGTTAAATGTTGAGATGAGCCACAATTATTGCAAAGCTTCCTTGGAGCGTCTTTAACATGAGCATAGCCATTCTTCTTCTCAATTCCTAACTTGCCATTCCTATTCTTAGGCATGTAAGCATTTTCCTTGACAGTATGTTCTGAAGTTGCTGTCGAGCTACCTTTGACAGTACCTTTCTTTCCCTCTGTCTTGACAGCAGGCTTGAAAGTTGCTGTCTTGGGTTCTCTCTTGATAGTATCTTTTGAAGTTTCTGTCATATCCTTGTTGACAACTACTTTAGAACATTCTGTCTGATTACTTGGCAAAGTTTCTATCAAGGAGACTTGACAGTATCTTTCCCTTCATCTAGTGTGCTGTCAACGCACTCATCCTCATCAAGAAGCTCTTGTTTGATGAACAGGGAGGTTTCATCAAAATCAGCATGAAGATTTTTGAAAATCGCTTTGTAAACTCTTTTGAGAATATGAGGTTTGACAGCATCACTATCATCAAGAGTAATTACCTTTCCATGCCTCCTACCATACTCGAAGCCTATACCTATATTTTGATTCTCAGTGTGATTATCATGATATTCCTGGACTAACTTAGAAGAGTTTCTAAATGCTTTGAGTTTAAACTCATTTTCTGCAATTTGATTCCTGAGAAATTCTTCTATTTCCTTAGCACGGACAATATCTTTTTTTCAATCTAGTATTCTCTTGAGCTAACGAATCTAGAGGACTGGTTCTAAGCAATAACATTTCATTTTCAGATTCGAGAGTTTCATTTTGTTTACTTAACTTAGCAATTTCTTCGTGAGCAGCAGATAAACAAACATGAATGTTAAACATCTCAGCACTTAAATCTTCAATGGTATGCTTGTATTCAGTTTTAGACATATCAAGTAAGACTAGAGATGGTACCTGAGTTGAGGAACTAGAAGCTTCATCATCAGATTTAGCCATGAGGGCCAAGTTTACAAACTCTTCTTCTTCCTCATCTTCCGAATCATCCCAGCATTTCCCTTCAGCCACATAGGCTTTACCTCGATTCCTCTTAAACTGATTTCCAGATCCTTTTCCTTGATTCTGTTTTGGTCTTCTGCATTAAGTAGCAAAATGACCTAGCTCATTGCAGTTGTAACACCTGAACTTCGACCTATCCACCATCCTGGTCTTGTATCCACCTCTCGTGGCACCACCAGCAGCTTTTGAAAAACTCCCCTTGTTGAACTTAGATGTTTGACCCTGTGTGTAACACCCCCAGATCCGGGGTCAGGGATCGGGTCGTTACTGCCTCAATTTCCATGAATAACACTTGGCTTGAGTCCAAATAAATAAACAACATGCAGTGACCCCAAAATAATATCCAATCACACACACAACTGTTATAGTCCCAGAGATGAAATTGAAATAAGTCTTGCATTAAAGGATTTGCGAATAAAAGTTATTACAATCCAAAAGGAGTAACAACATAATTTTAAAGTTCTTGCCGTTGATTAATATTAGTTATACATATATTTAAACTGGAAAGCAAAGCTGCCTATCTATGCTACCTCAGCAATGGCAGCGATGAAATCAGCGGGTAGACCTCTGGTTGGGATAATCTGCTTGCGCCGAGTGCGCCTTACACGGGCCATTCTGCCTAGCTGTTGTTGTGACATAATAAATAAACAAGGGTGAGCAAGAGCCCACCAACAATAATATAACTGAACAGTGAAAATATATGTAACAGTTCAAATATCTTTGAATCCATATGCCATGCAATAACGAACATAGTACCAGTATAAGATGAATGATGAAGTTACAAGGTAACTCAAAAATATACTTCTGTGAAAATATCTGCCATGCTGAAGATAGGCAAGATAGCAATATTTATCATAAAAGAGGAACTTGCAGAACATATTGCAATTCCAGATTCAATCACTTTTTCACCTACCAACACCGATAGTGTTGCAGAAAATTTCCAACATTTGAAAGATGAACTAATACCGGAGCATTGACACGCCAGGAGCCATAACATTTTACGATGATCAGTCACATGTTATGCTCCCCATCATTTGTTCTCTACATGTAGAAGGAAGCACCGACGGATTTACTTGTCAACCGCCCTCTGGAACCCCCCGGCCAACGGTTGGGCCATTGCAGGACCGGTGCCACTCGGCCACTTACGCGGCTCCTAGTTCGTATAAGATCCATAACTCTGAAACATAAAGTTCGTACCCCTTTCCCTAAGTGTAATACTTGTTGATAAGACTCCACAAAGTAGTCGTATCTAGTTGGAAAGGAAAACTCACCAATATTTCCCAAGCTACTACTTGTTAATGGATACCAACTTGTTCCAACATTCTTACCCCTTGAATGATGAGAAGGTACACAGGATTTGATAGATAAACAACAACCAAGTTACGAGGTAAAAGAATAGTTTCAAAAGATTTATGACCGAGAAGTCAACAAGATAAATAGCATCCCTCAAGTAAGGTTCCCTTATATTTGGAAGATAGACTCAATGAAGAATGAAATCTGAGAACCTTTCTTGATATAATATAATAATAATACGGCTCCGAAGAGATTTCAGAGTATCGAAAGTCGAAGACAACATTTGAAGAGGAATAAATAATATTGAAGTTGTTTCAAGGCGTTGAATTAATATTCAAAGAATATTTATCGAATCAGAAATATTTAGAGAATATTTAAAAGTATGAAAGAATATTTTAATCGAAGTATTTCTCAGGATAACTCTTCGAATGAATAAAGAGAAAGTATTTATTGAATAAATGAATACTTAAATTGTAAGAACCTAGAATTTTGGAAGAATTAAAACTTTTATTATGTAATGGAGTATAAGTGTAACGGTGGTTATAATGAATGATTATGGAATGGATTTGGATTCAATTGCTTATATGCCATGAACCATGCAACTGACTGACAACTTAGATAAGAATAATCTATCTCCCAGGGAAGTAAGATATGGTAATTCCAAGGAAGAAGAATATTCTCATGTCATCCAAATCAATATCTATTTGAAGGGAAAGCGAATGCATTTATTAAGGGGAAGAGATTATTCATTTAAGGGAAAGCATTTTAGGGGAATAAGATATGTTTAAGGGGAAGAACATATGTAATTTATAGACTAGGTTTTAACAAATGTTGTAATTATTTAAAACCAGTCCCATGTGTGAAGATTTGGGAAGTTAGACTGGTTCGGAATGATAAGGAATTGGTGGTGCTAAACTGTAATAATTTAGGATTTTATCACCTTAATTCCCCCTCCCTTGTTCCTTACCTCAATATTAATTTCACTTTTTGGCATTATGTCAAAAAGGGGAAGCAGATATTCTATGGGACTAATAAAATTAAAATTATTTGTGTGCTTGTACTAACGGCATTTGTGTAGAAAAGCGAAAACGGCGTTGGAATTTTGTGATAGGTACCGATATTATCACTTGGGAAAAGCGAAAATGGCGTTGGAATTTTGTGATAGGTACCGGCACTTATCACTTGGGGTAAAATTCTAACTCAAACTCTATAAACTTTATGTGGTTATGTGCATTAGTATCATGCATACACTTTAAGGCACACACCAAATTTAATTTTCATTAGTAGTTTTGACAAATACCAAAAAGGGGAAGATTGATAGACTCAAAGTCCTTTAGGGAAGATTGATAGATTCAGAGCTTTTTGCTCTTTTAGGTTTCGGAATTTGTCAAATAAAAGTGAAATTAAATTAAATAGGATTGCACTTAGAATCCTCCCTTAGGTTCACATTATAGCATTTTCGGGAATCAAGTCAAACTGGTCAAACTGAACCCAAAAATGTTTTCCGACATGTTCTTGACATCAACTTAGAATAATAATATCAAGATAATGGTATTTTATATTCTAGGTCATTTGTGTCGAAAGATTTAAGCATCGGCTAAAGGCACGTATATCAAGAATTTTTTAAACACTGCTTTTATGAACCAAAATTGCCAAAAATATTTAAAAGAGTGTTGTTCTTAAATGTTTTACTCCAAAATATTCTTGATATATTCCTCAAATATTTCTAAATAATTTATCGTGCCAAAAGCCATGTCAAAAGAGCAAAAACAGATTTTATTTCGAATTACTCGTAAATCCTTATTTTTTCGGATAAAATCACTTTAATTCAAACTAAATTATTCCTTGGACTTCATGGTCATTATTATTCATGAAATATTATGTTTGAATATTTTTCAAGTCAAAACTTTTGCCTAAGTCGTCGGTAAAGGTAAATGAATTTTTCGGTCGCTCCGGAAGGCTGTTTTAAAATTCGAAAAATTCGTAAAAATACTTCCACTCATCATTTTGACTTGAAACTTTGGATTTATCATTAGTTTACCAATAGGATGCTCCAGTAATATTTTCATAATATTTGCATGACTTTTGTCCGGGACCCAAATATTCGATACGTAATTGATTTTTCGGTCGCTCGAAAGTCATAGATGGTCAACTCATTTCAAGGTGAAATTTTGACCATAATTCCTCTGGGTACATTTCTAGGGGATTCTCAAAATTTCATAATTTTCTGATGATTTTTCGATTTATGGCTTATTCGTGTTATTTTCTTGTCGGTATGCGTTTTTCTCGATTTTCGTGCTAGCAATAAATTGTAAAAACATGTAGGCACTCTTTCCCACACATTTTTGAATTGCGTAGCAGCTAGGGAGTGTGTCAAACACATGCCAACACATGCTAGCACATGCCAACACATGCCAACACATGTAAAACACATGTCATCCACTTTTTTGGCCAATAAATAGACCCTTAACCCTCACATTTTCTTTAAGCCATTTTGAGCCATTGTTAAGCTGAAGAAATACTCTTCCAAACACTCTCAATACAGCCCCTAAACTTGCAAAAACATAGCTTGTGTTTGTGCCAATTTTAAACCTTGCTTAAACATCATTTTGGCTTGTATTTCATCACCAAACTTGCTCTCTAACACACACCCTTGGTCACCATTGTTCTTGCACCTTCCAAGCCTTATTTAGGCAGCCTACAAGTGACCTTAATCGCCCCCAAAAGTCAGTTTTTAAAGCCTCCCTTTCGGCCATTTTTCGGCCACTTTCCGGCGACTTTTCCGGCGACCCTTTTTGTGTGTTTCTTGGCTTCCTAGCTTGTTTTTCTTGTAGCTTTCTCTTTAATATTAAGAGGAGCTTGAGCCTTTGTAAGGTCAAGATTTACAAGTTAGTTTCTTGCTTAAATATTGTATATTTGTGCTTATATTTGCTTGATCTACTTGTTTATACAACATATTTAAGCTAACTTGCATTTAGTCAATTAAATACACTTGTTCTAGAAATTTATTCGTGTAGTGTATTTTTGGACCATTTGTAAGTGTTTTTGTCGGTTAGTAATGATTTTGAAATAAAAGGATCATTGCTCTTAAGCAAAAGGCCTTTCTTGAATCGTGAAAGCTCGTTCCGATTAGTTTGGTTCGTTTCGAAATAAGGTATTTTTAGTAACCTTGTATAAGGTGAAATAAATCCTTGGATCTATAACCAAACTTGGTCATATAGTCTTTAAAGAAACAAATCCATAAACTTTTAAAAGTTTTATATTGGATTTTGTTAAAAAGATAAGACCATTTTGAACTTGCAACTTGAACTAGTCATCCTATTTCTTAGCCTAATTTATTCGGCCATATTGTTTAAGGCAAAGACTAGTGTTCAACCAAGTTCATTTTAATCCTTGGCCATTAATATATATTCGGCCCATAATTAAATATATATATATATATATACATATATAGTTTGTATACTTGTTAGATTTAAAGTGCCGAGTCCGTTATTCCGTGACTTAGCCTTACTTCGAAACAAATATATATACACTTATATATATTCGGCCAAACCAACTCACTGTGCTAACTTGCACGTACTTGCACTACTTGCTCTTTAGTTTAATATTCTTGATTGTGTGTGTGTGTGTAATAATTTAACGCATAATAGCGGCCCTCGTTTTATCCTATAGATAATCGAGTTACATTTTTGTACATGTGAGTTGTGTTTGTGTAATAGTTTAACGCGTAATAACGTCCCCGTGGCTAGTACCGTAACACACTAGTTTTCACGGATTTATTATATATATATATATTCATCTTATATATTACTTGTTTGTTTTAGACTTGTTTTCTAGACTTGCAGTGGGGTGAAATGAGGTGAGGTGATCCTTGTTTCTAAGACCCAAGTATTAGGTGTACTAACGGGGAGTTAGTAACCTTTGCACCGTGAAGAAAAAGGAAAGACCCAAGACCTAAGATCCAAGACCGGTAAGTGATAGAAGTTCATAGTCTACAAGGGTTGCTACTTCGACTTTGAGGAGGTAACGGGGAGTTACGCTCCAAGACGAGTCTAGTAGTGGGTTGCTTTGTAAGAACCCAGATTTTTGGTATTAATTAAAACTTTTATTATGTAATGGAGTATAAGTGTGACAGTGGTTCTAATAAATGAATATTGAAAGGATTTTGATTCAAATGTTTATATGCCATGAACAATGCAATTGGTTGAGAACTTAGATAAGAATAATCTATCTCCTGGATAAGTAAGATATGGTAAATTCCAAAGAGGAAGGTTATTCTCATGTAATCCAAATCGATATCTGTTATAAGTCCAGTGGTTCCGTAAAAAGGGTTAAGGAACGCTCGGGAAAGCGCAAGGACATTTTTCTAATTATAAGAATTAAAGAGAGAATAAGTGATGAATAGTGTTTTTGGTGGAAATTGGAATATTATTAGACGACGCTATATAGGAGTATTCGGAACGGATTTCTGAGTTCGTATTAGTGACCGATAGGCAATATAATTGTATGTAAACGATATCGGATTCAGAAAAATAGTACTTTTATTTTCTCCGAGATTTCCCCGGACACTGAAGGATTTAAGGATTTATTAAAAATATTTAAGGGATTTAAATTCAAGAATTATAAAGGAGGATTAAATATGTGACCAAAAATATTAAGAGAGTTTCCGGTAAAACCCTAACTAGAAATCCTTGAGTTATTCCTCCGAACGATCAATGAAATCGAGCAATAACCGGACAAAGAAGCAAGCAGGGAATCAAGATGCATTCATGTGCAAGAGGATAAGACCAAGGAACTAAGTAGTTACGTGAGAAACTAGCATACTTAGAGAATTAAACCAAGTACTTAGCCTCATTTCATCATCTTACCACAAGATCAAGACATTTGTCCATCCAAATACATCATGCATGACATACCACCTTTAACAAAGCCACTTTACATGAGATATTACCCGGATGAGGGTTCGAGGATTAACTACTGATATTAGAGGTCGAGTGTGACGCCCCCAGATCCGGGGTCGGAGATCTAGGCGCTCACGGTCCATTTTCCATTAATAACATACCTATTCTTGGACACAATATATATAACACAACCATCGACCCCACAATAAACTCACACCACGCTCACACACACAGGTTAGAGCCTCAGAAACGTCACACTTTGATTAAACAGTAATAACGTTATCAGAGTTATTACAGACCGAATTAAATAGTATTTATGCTACCAACAACACTTCGATATGAAGCGAAGTTGGCGGCTTGAAAGTTTGTTACGATACACTGCATTGCACAGGTCATGCTGATAAATAAAACGTACTAACAAAAGCTGCCAACCAATCCGGCTAATGGGGCCTACCGGTGGAATCTCAAGTGGTGACTCGGGCATAGTCACCTGCTTTCGAACAGTCTGCCTGGGTCTTGCCATTTCGCTTAGCTGTTGTGTTTGTAAAGTTTGAAAACAAGCAAGAGTGAGCAACTATAGCTCAGCAAGATATATATGTATAAGATAAGCAATATAACATTTCATATGATTGGCAGTTGATAAACTTGTTTGTTTCAATCAGTTATAAAATCACTTGTCATAGTTGATAAATCTCGAAGGTGCAACAATATGTGCCCTTGTTTTCAAAATAAGCTTGCAGTTCTAGATACTGCATTGATTCAACATCTTTCTCATCAAAATAAAACACTATCAGCAACTTGGCACGAAAGCCTAAGAAGCAGTGTCAAAGCATTTTTCCAAAATGGAGGAATGGGACTTAAAGAAAACACAAAACCTGACAAGGATTGACGATGATCAGTCGCCACATCCAAGTCCAATAATCCGCGGGTCTTCTCTACCGGTAGAAGGATAGAAACTACATCTGTAACTATCCCTCGGGTGAAAACTACATCCGTAATCACCCTAGATGAAAACTACATCCGTAATCATCCTTCGGCAACACCTGGGCCGGAATAATAAGTGATGGACCGCCTGGCTCACGGCCACTTACACATCCCGGGAATCGTTCATCAACGGTTCCCACACCTGCCAGAGTCCCTTTTTCTTTTTCTTTTAAAACTTGATTTTGATTGAAAACCGAGTAATTGAGGTTCGACATCAGTCGACCGATGATTCTTGAAATCATACAAGAAACAGAATCTGACCGGGGGTTTTCGAAAATGTTTTGAGTTCGAAAGAGTTCGAGTTTGAAAGTATTAAAAGTATCTTGGATTAACTTTGCCTTTAAATAATGAACAATGATTAATAAATAATATGTTAAGATTTAATATTAATAATTAATAAAATAATTGTTCGATAAAATAAACTTTTAATCCAAGATTGGGTTTCGAGTATTTACAAAGATATAACAATAGTTATTAGAATATATGATACCACCCGAATGACCCTTCGGGTTTTCGCAATCTAGATACGATATAATAATATACCGCTCCCCGGTCAATAGTATATACGGACCGCTACGACCTCTATTGCTAGAGTCGTTGTCCGAAGAAAACATTTCAATCTAAGTTCAAGGGGTAAAAGCATACATGTACTTGTTCAATCTCAATTGCATCAATACTTCGATAAACATAGCATTTGATATCATTTGAAAACTACAAACACAACAGTAAAAGTCCTTGTATATGGATAAGTTTTGAAAAGTAAACTTGCCTTGGTTTGGTTGGGGTGGTCGAGCGTGCGGATTCGAACGATCTATACATAAACAATAATCGTTCGTTAGTACCTTAACAATTTCTCTTTAATTACGGGGTTTTAAGGGGGTACGAAATTAACTTAACGACTTCTTCTTATGACTCCCTAGCCCCACTATAGGTCCATGTCATCACTCGATTACGCTCGTCACTTACTCGACTTAATTTAGTTACCACGTTCGAATCATAACCACTAACCCTAGAATAATGTTCCACTAATCGACTTTTTCCATTGCGCGAATTTTACTCTAGCATTTTTATAAAATCCAAAAATTCATATTTTAATCCAATTCCTTTTGGGTGGTCTTCACCACTGCATTACCTACATTCTCAAATTTTTCCATGATCCCAAATATATTTTAAGGTGTTTAAACAAGGTTCACAAGGGGGTCACTTAATGCAGTCCATAGTCCAGAAACAAAATTCACTCCTCCGGCCATAACTACAAATCCACACATCACCTAGCTATGAACCTTACATTTCCAGAAACTAAATTCAATTATCTTTCCAACAATATAAGGTAGGACATCAGGGGACATCATTTGGGGGTTCAAAATCGTGCTACAACACAGATCAAAGTTCCTGGACAAACTCAGCAAGCTCAAACCACTTAGATCAACCATTTTTCATACTTCCATAACATAATCACCACTTAATACACTTAGATCATGACTCATAACACTCATGGAGATATATATATTAACCATAGTCATAAAAATCACAATCTCAACATCAAAACTCAAGATCCATGCTATCCAATACATATACATCCAAGATAAGTCCTAAAACACATGGATCTACTACCATACTATATGAACACACATAACCAAGGGGGGTTTGAGATTTTATACCTTCTTGAGCTCCTAGAGGCCTTGAACAATCTTTACACAACTCAAAAACACCTTAGGTGGCCTCCTACAATACTTACAATGCAAGATCTAAGTGAAAAACAAACTTGGTTACCATTTACCAAAACTTGAATAATTTGTAACTTGAAAATGGTTGGATAGAATGGAGTGAAATTGCTAGCATACCTTGTATATGTGATGTAGATGACCTAGGAATTATGACAAGGTTTATGAGTGATGGGAGAGGGGAGAAGAAGAAATTTTCTTCTTCTTTCTTTGCTTGGCCGAGAGCAAGCTTCAAGGGGGGGGGGGAGAGAAAGTTTTTGTGTTTTGTTTTTATGTTTGACTTGGGTGAATAATTAGTGTTAGGTCATGTAGGTTGGGTGATACATATCACTTGTAAGCATGGTGGTAGTACTAGCAAGCATGGCTCTTGTACTTTGTGTCCCCTTTCTTGAAAAAGTAACCAACTAAACACTATTCATCTTCCAATGGCCAACTAACTTGTTTGATTTCTAACTACTTGGTTGCATGGGCTTGCATGCAATACTACTCCTTGTATTATTATTCTTCCACCAATGCTTGTCATTTAATCCTTGCTTCGTATCGTATCTTAATTATTCTCTCGTAATAATATTCCATCGCGTAGAGATTTCCCTTATAATTCCTTAAGTACTTATTGAGTAAATTCCTCGTCATAATTCTTAATAAATCCTTTAATACTCTAACCATTCTCAAATCCCAAGTTTTATAAATATTACTAACAATAAGACTCTTGCCTTCACAATCTCTCTGCATATCTTACATAATAAATGCAACAACGTAGTTTCTCAGACAATCAATTCTATTAATCAACAGGGATGACTGGAAAGGTTCCATAATGATAATGTCACAAGATATTAAATAAAAGAAAATATTACCAAAAATTAGGGTTCTTACAGCCTCCTCTCCTTAAAAGGATTCCGTCCTGGAATCAGGTTGAAAACAGTTGGGGGTGCTTTTCACGCATCGCGATCTCTAGTTCCCATGTTGATTCTTCGACATTCTGATTCCTCCACAAGACTCTCACTAATTTGACAACCTTGTTCCTCAGCACCTGTTCTTTTCTATCCATGATTTCTACGGGTTGCTCGACATATGTTAAGTCTGGTTGCAGATCCACTTGATCATGTTCTATCACATGTCGGAAGTCGGTATGGTATGGTCGTAGCATGGACACATGGAACACATTATGCACTTGCTGTAAGCTCGGGGGTAAAGCCAACTCGTAGGCTAACTTCCCAACTCGTTTCAAGATCTCAAAAGGTCCAATAAACCTCAGGCTTAGTTTTCCCTTCTTACCAAATCCCATCAATCCTTTCCACGGCGATACCTTCAACATCACAAACTCTCCTACCTCATATTCTTTGTCCTTGCGGGTCTGGTCCGCATACTTCTTCTGTCTGTCCTGGGCCGCTACCAGCCGTCCTCTTATGAGCTCAATAGTTTCTCTTGTCTGTTGGACCAGTTCGGGCCCTAAAATCTTCCGTTCTCCAACTTCTTCCCAACACAAGGGAGATCGACATCTTCGTCCGTATAAAGCTTCATATGGGGGCATGCCTATACTTGCATGGTAACTGTTGTAGGAAAATTTGATCAACGGCAAGTGGTCATCCCAACTTCCCTTAAAATCAATGGCACATACCCTCAACATGTCTTCGATGGTCTGGATGGTTCTCTCACTCTGTCCGTCTGTTTGGGGATGGTATGCAGTACTCATGTTTAACTTGGTCCCCACACAATCCTGAAAACTTCTCCAGAACCTGGAGTTGAATCTTGGGTCTCTATCTGATACAATGCTCACAGGAACCCCATGTCTAACCACAATCTCCTTTAAGTAAATATCTGCCAGCTTGTCGACAGTATATCTCTCGTTGATTGGAAGAAAATGTGCTGACTTGGTCAACCTATCGATAATTACCCAAATGGCATCATGATTTGTCTTGGTCCCTGGTAATCCGACCACAAAGTCCATCGCAATCTGCTCCCATTTCCACTCGGGTATCTCTAAGGGTTGCAACAATCCACTGGGCCTCTGGTGTTCGGCCTTCACTCTTTGACATGTCAAGCATTTACTTACCCACTCTGCCACGTCCTTCTTCATATTAGGCCACCAATAATATTCTCTCAGATCTCTATACATCTTAGTGCCTCCAGGGTGAATTGAGTACCTCGAACTATGAGCCTCTTGCAAAATCTCGTCTTTTAATTCTTGAACGTTCGGGATCCATATCCTAGATGCGTACCTCATAATTCCATTCCCGTCCTTCTCACACTTAATTTCCTCGCCAGTCAAAATTTTCTCCATCGAATTCTTTTCTTCTTCTATCTTCTTTTCCTGGCATAACTTAATCTTCTCCAATAATGGTGGTTGGACTTTTATTTCCATTAGACTCTCTTGTCCAATTCCTGGTAACCTCACTTCAATCTCCAGTTTCTCAAGGTCCTTGATCAATTCGTCCACTGACATTATCATCTTTAAGCTTCTCCTTTCGGCTAAGTGCATCGACCACCACGTTGGCCTTCCCTAGGTGATAATGAATCTCACAATCATAATCTTTGATTAGCTCTAGCCATCTCCTCTGCCTCATGTTTAACTCTTTCTGAGTGAATATGTACTTTAAGCTCTTGTGATCCGTGTAGATTTCACACTTTTCTCCGTAAAGATAATGTCTCCAGATCTTCAAAGCAAAAAATATCGCTGCTAATTCCAAATCATGGGTGGGGTATCTTATCTCATACTCCGTAAGTTGCCTGGACGCATAAGCAATCACCTTACCGTGCTGCATAAGCACACACCCTAAACCTTTATGGGATGCGTCGCTATAAATCACAAAATCTCCCTTATCATCAGGTAGGGCTAGTACTGGTGCTGTCACCAACCTCTTTTTCAACTCTTGAAAGCTCTCTTCGCATTTTTCAGTCCACACAAACTTCTCGGTCTTACGAGTTAGTCGGGTCAAAGGGGCTGCTATCTTTGCAAAGTCTTGGACGAATCTCCTATAGTAGCCAGCCAGTCCTATGAAACTTCTCACCTCTGTCGGAGTGGTTGGTCTCTCCCAATTTGATACAACCTCTATTTTGGCTGGGTCCACTAGAATACCTTGTTCGCTAATCACATGTCCTAAGAACTGAACTTCCTTCAACCAAAATTCACACTTCGAGAACTTAGCGTACAACTTTTCTTCTCTCAATGCTCCCAATACAATCCTCAAGTGCTCTGCATGTTCCTCCTTCGTCTTGGAATAAATTAAAATATCATCGATGAAGACTATAACACACTTGTCCAAGTATTTCTTGAAGACTCGATTCATCAAGTCCATAAAAGCTGCAGGGGCATTCGTTAACCCAAATGACATCACTAGGAACTCATAGTGTCCGTACCGGGTGCGAAAGGCCGTCTTTGGTATATCTTCTGGCTTAATCCTTAACTGGTGGTACCCGGTCCGCAAATCAATCTTAGAGAAATAAACTACATCTTTCAATTGGTCAAACAGGTCATCTATCCTGGGCAAGGGATACTTATTCTTGATAGTCACCTTGTTCAACTCCCTGTAGTCTATACATAATCTCATGCTGCCGTCCTTCTTTTTTACGAATAACACCGGGGCTCCCCACGGTGACACACTAGGTCTTATCATTCCTTTATCCAACAACTCTTGTAACTGAGTGGCCAGCTCTTTCATCTCCACTGGGGCTAGCCGATATGGGGCTTTCGAAATTGGGGCCGTACCCGGAACTAAGTCTATAGCAAACTCGATGTCCCTATCGGGTGGTAGTCCGGGAAGATCGTCCGGAAATACATCCGCGAACTCGTTAACAACAGGGATTTCCTGCAGGTTTGGTGCCTCCTTCTTGGTATCCTTCACGTAGGCTAAATAGGCTTCGCATCCTTTACGTAACAACTTCTTAGCTTGAATCATAGTCAGGAACTTTTGGTTTTGCCGTTTCCCACTAAACACTACTTCTTCGTCCCCTGGCAGTCTCAAACTTACTTTCTTCTTGACACAATCAATCTGGGCTCCGTGGGTTGTTAACCAATCCATACCTACTATTACGTCAAACTCCCCTAGTTTAAAAGGTATTAAGTCTACCCGAAAGTGTCGCCCTTCTATTTCTAGGTCACAACCTGGACATACTTGGCTAACGGGAATAATTTCATGATTAGCTATCTCTATTTGCAATCTGTCTTTCAATGGTTCAGTCTTAAGGCCTAACCGACATACAAAATCTAGAGATATGAAAGACTTGGTAGCTCCCGAATCAAATAAAACATTTGCTTTAACTGAGTTGAGTAATAGGGTACCTGCAATCACATCCGTGTTCCTCACGGCATCCTGCACCGTCATGTTAAAAGTTCTTGCAGTAGGGGCCTTGTTAGAAGCAGTTCCACTCACTCTCGATGCAGCTGGCCCAGAGGACATACATTCCCTCATTCGGTGCCCTGGTTTCCCACACTTGAAGAAATTACCTCCGACACTCGGGTTGTTACTAGTTCCGCGACAGGCGTTAGCATAATGCCCTGTCAGCCCACACTTGAAGCATTTCACATCTTGCAGATTACACACACCCGCATGTTTCCTTCCACATTTATTGCATTCTGGAGGTTGGGCTCGGGATGGGGTAGAGTAAGACGATCCCTGCGGTCGACCGCCCTGGCCCACACTCCAACTTTCAGCTCTCTTGGTTCCAAAGTTCCCGCTTGGTTGGGACATCGTTCCTCGCTTAAATTTGCTCGGAAAGCTCTCACCAGCAGAGTTTCCCTTTCGGCTATCCAACTTCCTCTTCTTTCCTTCTCTCTCCTTCTGCATCTGTTCACTCCCAGCTTCAACAATTGACGCTTTCTGTACCAGGGTGGCATAGTCTGTCAGCTCAAGAACCGCCACACGATTCTGAATCCATTGTTTTAGCCCTAATTGGAATCTTCGGGCCCTCTTTGCCTCAGAGTTCACATATTCCGGCACAAACCTTGACAACTCAGTGAATTTGGCCTCATACTCGGCCACCGTCATATTTCCTTGCTTCAGCTCCAAAAACTTTAGCTCCATTTGTGTCTCCTTGAACCTAGGAAAGTACTTCTCCAAGAACAGCTCGCTAAATCTCTCCCAGGTTACCATACCTCTTCCTTCCAAATTCTTCTTAGCTTCCCACCAATAGTTCGCCTCACCCTTCAAAAGGTAAGTGGCGAAAACAGTCTTCTGCTCCTCAGCGACACCTAGTATCTCGAAAGATTTTTCCATTTCCTTCAGCCAAGCCCTTGCCTCGACAGGGTCGGCAGTTCCTTTAAATTCTGGGGGTTTCAGGGATTTGAAGTTCCGGAAAGCATTAGCATTAGCATTCTGGGGTGGTTGCTGAACTGGGGGTCGGTCCAAGTTCTGCCTAAGTAACTCCATGAACTGTTCCATAGGGCCTCCCCTAGGATGTTCTACCTCTCGGGTATCATCACTAGCTTCTTCTTCTTCATACTCAGAGTCATCAAACAGGTTATGATTGTTGCCCTCATTATCACTCAGGTTGACATTCTCCCCTTCATGGTTCTGGTGGCCTCCGGCTCCATGGTGGCTACCCTGGCCCTCAGAACTGATCGGGTGAGCTCGAGTGTTCATTCTTCTAGGTGGCATGATTCTGATGATAAAACAAGAAAGGGGTTAGGGTTTTCCAATTACCTGACAGCGTTTGCACGGGTCAGGAGCGTATCGTTCCTCCTCATAAGGGTGGAAGTGCAAAAGTTTTAATAATCCGATGTTGGAGATAAAATGTCAAACATTTTGGGGAAAAATCCCTTTGGGATGCGAAAACATTTACAAGAATTTTCAAAATTTCGAAACCTCAAAAATATTTTTCAAAATTTCCAAACAATTTTTTTTTTGAAAAAAAAGTTTATTTTTAAAGATTGTAGGAACATTTTTGGAAATTGTAGAAAACAATTTGAAATCGCATGTCGTAAATTTGAAACAGCATGGTTGTATTTGTGGCTTGTAGCAATTGTATAATCACAGTTGTATATCAAGACAGTAAAGCATGGCATCGGAAAGTAAAGCAGTTGAGGCAATATTAAGGAAACTGAAACTAAATAAGTACGGTACAAGGGTTATCACAAAGTTTGGATGTTAGAGCCAAATACATAGTTCCGATATCAAAGTCTAGCAAAAGTGGAACAAATACGAATACATCATCCGAATAGTCAGGCTACACAAAAGTAGGGCTACATCCATACATACTACCCGAAGTCACATCTACATATCTGTAGGTCAGTCTACTCATCCACTGGTCAGAAAGGATACCACTGCACAAGTCAACTATCCCGCAAAATCGACACACTAATGTCATCTGAACCTAGGGGACTGAGCTATCAGTAACACATCACGGGGCCGCGCCGCGACGGAGCAAGGTCCTCACTCGGGTAAATGCACGACGTACAACACGCCTAGCATCCCTAGCCTGGATCACTCCGCCCCCGCGGATCCCTAAACCAAGAATCCTATCGCGACTCCTCATCTCGATCCGGTGGAGTCGAGCCCTAGTCCTCCTAGCAACAGTGGTCCTCATCTCAGCCTGGATCCTCAAGCGCGCCTCGCGCTCCTCCACTAGTGCCCGCCTCGCCTCGTTAAGTCGGGCCTCCGCAGATAGTAAGTCTCGGGTCAGGAACTGTACCACGTAAGCATGCTCAGTACCCGACACTGGGGGTAGGTCCGCTGGTGGAGGTGGTATGACAGGAACAGGCGTAGGTGCAGCAGCAGCAGCAGGAGCAGGAGCAGGGGTAGGGTCAAGCTCCTCCTCGCCAGAAGTGTCATCCTCAGAGTCACCGTCCGATGAAACAGGGCTAGATGTCTGTGGAGAAGGTGGGGGTGACACCACACGAACCTCGCCGGATCTCACACTCTCCTCATCAGTAGCTACAGGAGATGGGGTAACAGGCTCTGGCTCGGGCTCAGGCTCAAAGGGCTCCTCAACGGGATCCTCATCATCAGTACTATCTATCACTGTAATCCAGGGGCCAAGCTCGGAGTCAGCACCCATATCCTCCTCAGGGTCCTCGGTCTCTCGCATCAGGGCCTCATCGAGCAATAACCGGACAAAGAAGCAAGCAGGGAATCAAGATGCATTCATGTGCAAGAGGATAAGACCAAGGAACTAAGTAGTTACGTGAGAAACTAGCATACTTAGAGAATTAAACCAAGTACTTAGCCTCATTTCATCATCTTACCACAAGATCAAGACATTTGTCCATCCAAATACATCATGCATGACATACCACCTTTAACAAAGCCACTTTACATGAGATATTACCCGGATGAGGGTTCGAGGATTAACTACTGATATTAGAGGTCGAGTGTGAAGCCCCCAGATCCGGGGTCGGAGATCTAGGCGCTCACGGTCCATTTTCCATTAATAACATACCTGTTCTTGGACACAATATATATAACACAACCATCGACCCCACAATAAACTCACACCACGCTCACACACACAGGTTAGAGCCTCAGAAATGTCACACTTTGATTAAACAGTAATAACGTTATCAGAGTTATTACAGACCGAATTAAATAGTATTTATGCTACCAACAACACTTCGATATGAAGCGAAGTTGGCGGCTTGAAAGTTTGTTACGATACACTGCATTGCACAGGTCATGCTGATAAATAAAATGTACTAACAAAAGCTGCCAACCAATCCGGCTAATGGGGCCTACCGGTGGAATCTCAAGTGGTGGCTCGGGCATAGTCACCTGCTTTCGAACAGTCTGCCTGGGTCTTGCCATTTCGCTTAGCTGTTGTGTTTGTAAAGTTTGAAAACAAGCAAGAGTGAGCAACTATAGCTCAGCAAGATATATATGTATAAGATAAGCAATATAACATTTCATATGATTGGCAGTTGATAAACTTGTTTGTTTCAATCAGTTATAAAATCACTTGTCATATTTGATAAATCTCGAAGGTGCAACAATATGTGCCCTTGTTTTCAAAATAAGCTTGCAGTTCTAGATACTGCATTGATTCAACATCTTTCTCATCAAAATAAAACACTATCAGCAACTTGGCATGAAAGCCTAAGAAGCAGTGTCAAAGCATTTTTCCAAAATGGAGGAATGGGACTTAAAGAAAACACAAAACCTGACAAGGATTGACGATGATCAGTCGCCACATCCAAGTCCAATAATCCGCGGGTCTTCTCTACCGGTAGAAGGATAGAAACTACATCCGTAACTATCCCTCGGGTGAAAACTACATCCGTAATCACCCTCGATGAAAACTACATCCGTAATCATCCTTCGGCAACACCTGGGCCGGAATAATAAGTGATGGACCGCCTGGCTCACGGCCACTTACACATCCTGGGAATCGTTCGTCAACGGTTCCCACACCTGCCAGAGTCCCTTTTTCTTTTTCTTTTAAAACTTGATTTTGATTGAAAACCGAGTAATTGAGGTTCGACATCAGTCGACCGATGATTCTTGAAATCATACAAGAAACAGAATCTGACCGGGGGTTTTCGAAAATGTTTTGAGTTCGAAAGAGTTCGAGTTTGAAAGTATTAAAAGTATCTTGGATTAACTTTGCCTTTAAATAATGAACAATGATTAATAAATAATATTTTAAGATTTAATATTAATAATTAATAAAATAATTGTTCGATAAAATAAACTTTTAATCCAAGATAGGGTTTCGAGTATTTACAAAGATATAACAATAGTTATTAGAATATATGATACCACCCGAATGACCCTTCGGGTTTTCGCAATCTAGATACGATATAATAATATACCACTCCCCGGTCAATAGTATATACGGACCGCTACGACCTCTATTGCTAGAGTCGTTGTCCGAAGAAAACATTTCAATCTAAGTTCAAGGGGTAAAAGCATACATGTACTTGTTCAATCTCAATTGCATCAATACTTCGATAAACATAGCATTTGATATCATTTGAAAACTACAAACACAACAGTAAAAGTCCTTGTATATGGATAAGTTTTGAAAAGTAAACTTGCCTTGGTTTGGTTGGGGTGGTCGAGCGTGCGGATTCGAACGATCTATACATAAACAATAATCGTTCGTTAGTACCTTAACAATTTCTCTTTAATTACGGGGTTTTAAGGGGGTACGAAATTAACTTAACGACTTCGTCTTATGACTCCCTAGCCCCACTATAGGTCCATGTCATCACTCGATTACGCTCGTCACTTACTCGACTTAATTTAGTTACCATGTTCGAATCATAACCACTAACCCTAGAATAATGTTCCACTAATCGACTTTTTCCATTGCGCGAATTTCACTCTAGCATTTTTATAAAATCCAAAAATTCATATTTTAATCCAATTCCTTTTGGGTGGTCTTCACCACTGCATTACCTACATTCTAAAATTTTTCCATGATCCCAAATATATTTTAAGGTGTTTAAAGAAGGTTCACAAGGGGGTCACTTAATGCAGTCCATAGTCCAGAAACAAAATTCACTCCTCCGGCCATAACTACAAATCCACACATCACCTAGCTATGAACCTTACATTTCCAGAAACTAAATTCAATTATCTTTCCAACAATATAAGGTAGGACATCAGGGGACATCATTTGGGGGTTCAAAATCGTGCTACAACACAGATCAAAGTTCCTGGACAAACTCAGCAAGCTCAAACCACTTAGATCAACCATTTTTCATACTTCCATAACATAATCACCAGTTAATACACTTAGATCATGACTCATAACACTCATGGAGATATATATATTAACCATAGTCATAAAAATCACAATCTCAACATCAAAACTCAAGATCCATGCTATCCAATACATATACATCCAAGATAAGTCCTAAAACACATGGATCTACTACCATACTATATGAACACACATAACCAAGGGGGGTTTGAGATTTTATACCTTCTTGAGCTCCTAGAGGCCTTGAACAATCTTTACACAACTCAAAAACACCTTAGGTGGCCTCCTACAATACTTAAAATGCAAGATCTAAGTGAAAAACAAACTTGGTTACCATTTACCAAAACTTGAATAATTTGTAACTTGAAAATGGTTGGATAGAATGGAGTGAAATTGCTAGCATACCTTGTATATGTGATGTAGATGACCTAGGAATTATGACAAGGTTTATGAGTGATGGGAGAGGGGAGAAGAAGAAATTTTCTTCTTCTTTCTTTGCTTGGCCGAGAGCAAGCTTCAAGGGGGGGGGGGGAGAGAAAGTTTTTGTGTTTGACTTGGGTGAATAATTAGTGTTAGGTCATGTAGGTTGGGTGATACATATCACTTGTAAGCATGGTGGTAGTACTAGCAAGCATGGCTCTTGTACTTTGTGTCCCCTTTCTTGAAAAAGTAACCAACTAAACACTATTCATCTTCCAATGGCCAACTAACTTGTTTGATTTCTAACTACTTGGTTGTATGGGCTTGCATGCAATACTACTCCTTGTATTATTATTCTTCCACCAATGTTTGTCATTTAATCCTTACTTCATATCGTATCTTAATTATTCTCTCGTAATAATATTCCATCGCGTAGAGATTTCCCTTATAATTCCTTAAGTACTTATTGAGTAAATTCCTCGAATGTTCATAATTCCTCGTTATAATTCTTAATAAATCATTTAATACTCTAACCATTCTCAAATCCCAAGTTTTATAAATATTACTAACAATAAGACTCTTGCCTTCACAATCTCTCTGCATATCTTACATAATAAATGCAACAACGCAGTTTCTCAGACAATCAATTCTATTAATCAACAGGGATGACTGGAAAGGTTCCATAATGATAATGTCACAAGATATAAATAAAAGAAAATATTACCAAAAATTAGGGTTCTTACATCGAGAGATGCATAGGGCAGTGACCCGTATTGAGATGAGGGCCCGGATGAGGGTTCGAGGATTACCTACTGATGGACATGGCATGGTATCCAGGATAGATGCTGAGAAGATCTTCCGCATTGTTATGATGAGGGTTAGGGCTTTGGGTTCCACTGGTGGCTGATTTCAGAGACAGTGATGTAGTAGTATAATCTTCTAGTCATGTACGGACATAGTAGTGCCGACTTTTGCGGGATAGTTTCATTATATTTAGTTTCCTTTTTACTGACTAGACGGATAGACCATGTATTTCACTTTTGATTAGATGTTGTTAGGATGTTTGTACTCTTAAACTGTCGATATGAATCAGATGATGTATCTTTCAGCACTATGTATATATTTGTTTCCTTTCAGTCATTTCAGTTCTGTTGTGACACGATCACCAGTTTATTAGATTATTTTCTGCACATACTGCTTTCGATTAAGTTGCCATGACATATAGAACTGTGGCATCCTAAATCCAAATATGTAACGATTTTGCAAGGAGGAATCTTTAAAATAAGTGAATTAGCCTAATGTGTAATTTTCCAAATAGGGAAGATCCCGAATATGATGAAGCAGAAGATGAGGATTATAATGAGCAAAAGGATTCACAGTATGGGATAGCAAACGAAACCTTTTTCACTGGAGAATTCGAAGAAGAAGTACAAGGGGAAGAAATTGAAGTTGAGCAAGAAGGGGAGAACCAGGATAGGGACCCCATGGGTCAGTTTATGGATCTGCTTAGGCAAAATTTGAACCGTTACCCCCAACCACACCAGGGAAACAACAGTACCGTAGCAAACTCTTTCAGGGCTTTTAAGTCCCTTAAGCCCCCAGAATTCCACGGATCAGCTGACCCAGTCGAGGCAAGAGCCTGGATAAAGGAAATGGAAAAGTCATTTGAGATTCTAAGCATTGAGGAGGCGCAAAAGACTATTTTTGCCACTTACCTTCTGAAAGGAGAGGCCAATTATTGGTGGGAGGCTAAGAAGAACATGGAGACAGATGCTATAGTAACTTGGGATAGGTTCAAATAATTGTTTCTGGAAAAGTACTTCCCGAGGTTTATAAAAACTCAAATGGAGCTCAAGTTTTTAGAATAAAACAGAACAATTTGTCAGTGGCTGATTATGAGGCCAAGTTTACCGAGTTATCAAGGTTTATGCCAGAATTTGTGGATACTGTGGAGAAGAAAGCGAATAGGTTTCAGCAAGGGTTGAAGCAATGGATTCAGAATCGGGTAGTAGTCTTAGAGATTACAGATTATGCCACCTTGGTGCAGAAAGCAACAATTGTGGAAGCAAGGAGTGATCAGATGCAGAAAGAAAGAGAGAAAGTGGGGATAAAGAGGAAGCATGCCAGCATGAACGGAGGTTCCGCAGGAGGAAAACCCCCGAATAAGTTTAATAGAGGAACAGTTTCCCTACCTGTAAGGAATGTAGGATTTGAACCA
The DNA here is from genome assembly GCA_036435485.1 of Saposhnikovia divaricata. Classification (NCBI taxonomy): domain Eukaryota; kingdom Viridiplantae; phylum Streptophyta; class Magnoliopsida; order Apiales; family Apiaceae; genus Saposhnikovia; species Saposhnikovia divaricata. The sequence continues at coordinate 126,228,249 of CM071598.1, forward strand.
TCTGTGAGCGCAAGTGTGAGCCAGGGCGGCCAGCAATCAGGAGTGTCCCGTTCCTACCCTTCCAGACCTCTATTACCAGTATGTGCAACTTGTAGGAGGAAACACCCTGGAGTGTGCAACCAGAAACAGATAACCTGCTATAAGTGTGGACGAGTAGGCCACTATGCCCACCATTGTACCACGGTTACTCCTACTCCCAGCAAAGGCACTGCTTGTTTCCAGTGCGGATGTCAAGGTCACATGAGGAAAGATTGCCCAATGAACAAACCAGCAGCATCAGGGGCAAGAAAAGCTGCCTCTAATAGGCCACCAACTGCTAGGACTTTTAATATAACAGTGCAGGATGCCGTGAGGGACATGGACGTAATAGCAGGTACCTTTTCTCTGAATTCAGTTAGTGCAAATGTTTTATTTGATTCTGGAGCAACTAAGTCTTTTATATCAAGAGATTTTGCGCGTAATTTGAAACTTAAGTCCCAACAGCTAAGGGATTCTTTACAAGTAGAAATAGCCAACCAGGAAGTAGTTCCCGTTAATCAGATTCACCCCGACTGTAAATTAGAAATAGGAGGACAATCTTTTTATGTTGATTTGATTCCTTTTAAACTAGGGGAATTTGATGTCATTTTGGGAATGGATTGGTTGTCTCGCAATAATGCCTAGATAGATTGTAAAGGGAAAAAGGTTAAGTTGAAAACCCCAGGAAGGAAGGAAATATTGTTTAAGGGGATATGACAGACCCAGAAAATTCTAACCATGGCGCAGACCAAAAGAATGTTACGAAAAGGGAACGAGGCTTACTTAGCTTATGTTATCGACACTCAGAAGGAAACACCTAGGTTGCAAGACATTTCGATAGTTAATGAGTTCGAAGATGTGTTTCCACAAGATCTTCCCGGATTACCACCTGATAGGGTAATTGAGTTTGCTATCGAGTTAGCCCCGGGGACGGCGCCAGTTTCGAAGGCCCCATACCGATTAGCCCCAGTTGAAATGAAAGAGCTAGCTAAGGAATTGCAAGAATTGTTGGATAAGGGTATGATAAGACCCAGTATATCGCCTTGGGGCACACCAGTGTTGTTCATTAAGAAGAAGGACGGGAGTATGAGGTTATGCATCGACTATCGAGAGTTGAACAAGCTAACCATAAAGAATAAGTACTCGTTACCCAGAATAGATGACTTGTTTGACCAGCTAAAGGGTGCTGAATACTTCTCTAAGATTGACCTGAGAACATGATATCACCAACTGAAGATTAAACCCGAAGATATCCCAAAGACTGCATTCCATACCAGATATGGGCATTATGAGTTCTTGGTGATGTCATTTGGATTGACCAATGCCCCAGCAGCTTTCATGGATTTAATGAATAGAGTGTTCAAGGAGTATTTGGATCAGTTTTGTGATAGTTTTCGTCGATGATATTCTTATCAACTCAAAGAAGGAGGCAGAACACGCCGAACATTTGAGGATAGCCTTAGAAATACTCAGGAAAGAACATCTGTATGCCAAATTTTTGAAGTGTGAGTTCTGGAAAAATGAGGTATAATTCGTAGGGCACGTGATCAATAGGGAAAGAGTGTTGGTTGACCCCTCCAAGATAGAGCCAGTTTCAAACTGGGAATGGCCAACCACTCCAATAGAGGAAAGGAGTTTCATCGGATTGGCAGGATATTATAGAAGATTTGTTCAAGATTTTGTGAAAATCGCAGACCCGTTAACTCGACTTACCCGTAAAACTGAGAAATTTGAATGGACTGAAAAATGCGAGAAGAGTTTCCAAGAGCTGAAGAAGAGGTTGGTGACGGCCCCAGTGTTGGCGTTGCCTGATGGAAAAGGAGATTTTGTGATTTACAGTGATGCTTCGCATAAAGGATTAGGATGCGTGCTTATGCAGCACGATAAGGTAATCGCTTATGCGTCAAGGTAGCTAAAGGAATATGAGATTCGATATCCTACTCATGATCTAGAATTAGCAGCAATAGTTTTCGCTTTAAAGATTTGGAGGCACTACTTGTATGGAGAGAAGTGCGAGATTTACACTGACCATAAGAGCCTCAAGTACATTTTCACTCAGAAAGAACTAAATATGCGCTAGAGAAGATGGATGGAATTAATCAAGGATTATGATTATGAGATTCGTTATCACCCGGGTAAAGCCAATGTTGTGGCTGACGCCCTCAGTAAGAAAGAAAAACTCAAAATGATAACCTCAGAATAAGAATTGGTGAGAGATTTCGAAAAGTTGGAATCGAGGTCAAGATACCCGGAGATGGTCAAGAAAGGTTAATGGAAATTCGAATCCAACCCCATTGTTAGAAAAGATTAGACTATGTCAAGAACGGATAATGGAGGAAGAAGAGAACTCCACGGAAGAGATAATGACCGGAGAAGAAATTAAGTGTGAAAGAGACAAAGAAGGAATCATGAGGTACATATACAGGATATGGAGTCCAAATGTGCAGGAGCTCAAGGACGAGATTTTATATGGGGACACAACTCAAGGTACTCAGTGCACCCCAGTAGTACCAAGATGTATAGAGATTTGAAAGAGTACTACTAGTGGCCTAACATGAAAAAGGACGTAGCAGAGTGGGTAAGCAGATGCTTGACCTGCCAAAGAGTGAAAGTAGAGCACCAGAGACCCAGTGGACTTTTGCACCCCTTAGAGATTCCCGAATGGAAATGGGAACATATAGCCATGGATTTCGTAGTAGGTTTACCAAGGACCAAAGCTAATCATGACGCCATATGGGTAATTATAGATCGACTAACGAAATCAGCTCACTTTCTCCTGATCAATGAAAGGTATACGATCGATAGACTAGTAGATATCTACTTAAAAGAGATAGTGGCGCGACATGGAATCCCAGTCGCCATAGTATCCGATCGAGATCCCAAATTTAACTCCAGGTTTTGGAGAAGCTTTCAAGAGTGTGTAGGAACCAGGCTAAACATGAGTACAGCCTATCACCCCCAGACAGACGGGCAAAGTGAAAGGACCATCCAAACGCTAGAGGATATGTTGAGAGTCTGTGCTATAGACTTTAAAGGAAATTGGGATGATCACTTGCCATTGATTGAGTTCTCCTACAATAATAGTTTTCATTCAAGCATAGGAATGCCGCCTTATGAGGCCCTTTATGGAAGGAAATGTCGATCTCCCTTCTATTGGGATGAAGTTGGAGAGCGAAAGATGCTCGGACCCGAAGTGCTCCAACGGACTAAGGATGCAGTGGATCTAATCAGAGGACGGCTGGTAGCAGCCCAAGATCGACAAAAGAGATATGCCGACTTAGCTCGGAAAGGCAAGCAATATGAAGTTGGAGACCTAGTGTTTTGAAAGGTATCTCCCTGGAAAGGTTTAATGAGGTTTGGGAAGAAGGGAAAACTGAGTCCTAGATACATTGGACCCTTTGAGATCTTAAGACGTATCGGGGAACTAGCTTACGAACTAGCATTACCCCCAAATCTGCAACAAGTACACAACGTGTTCCATGTTTCGATGTTAAGGAAATATAATCCGGATGCCAAGTATATTGTGGAATACGAGCACGTAGACATGCAACCAGACCTAACCTATGTGGAGTAGCCTGTGGAAATCATAGATCAAAAAGAACAAGTGCTTCGAAACAAGGTTATCAAGCTTGTGGCAGAACCACAATGTAGAAGAATCAACTTGGGAATTGGAAAGCACAATTCTATAAAAGTACCCCCATTTATTTTCAAACTAATTCTGGGACGGAATCCTTTTAAGGAGGGGAGACTGTAAAAACCAGATTTTTGGTATTAATTAAAACTTTTATTATGTAATGGAGTATAAGTGTAACAGTGGTTCTAATAAATGAATATTGAAAGGATTTTGATTCAAATGTTTATATGCCATGAACAATGCAATTTGGTTGACAACTTAGATAAGAATAATCTATCTCCTGGATAAGTAAGATATGGTAAATTCCAAAGAGGAAGTTTATTCTCATGTCATCTAAATCGATATCTGTTATAAGTCTAGTGGTTCCGTAAAAAGGGTTAAGGAACGCTCGGGAAAGCGCAAGGACATTTTTCTAATTATAAGAATTAAAGAGAGAATAAGTGATGAATAGTGTTTTTGGTGGAAATTGGAATATTATTAGATGATGCTATATAGGAGTATTCGGAACGGATTTCTGAGTTCGTATTAGTGACCGATAGGCAATATAAGTGTATGTAAACGATATCGGATTCAGAAAAATAGCACTTTTATTTTCTCCGAGATTTTACTGGACACTGAAGGATTTAAGGATTTATTAAAAAGATTTAATGGATTTAAATTCAAGAATTATAAAGGAGGATTAAAGATGTGAGCAAAAATATTAAGAGAGCTTCTAGTAAAACCCTAACTAGAAATCCTTGAGTTATTCCTCCGAACGATCAATGAAATCGAGCAATAACCAGACAAAGAAGCAAGCAGGGAATCAAGACGCATGCATGTGCAAGAGGATAAGACCAAGGAACTAAGTAGTTACATGAGCAACTAGCATACTTAGAGAATTAAACCAAGTACTTAGCTTCATTTCATCATCTTACCACAAGATCAAGACATTTGTCCATCCAAATACATCATTCATGACATACCACCTTTAACAAAGCCACTTTACATGAGATATTATCCAAGACAATCACTTTATGCATTATTTTCCAAGAGCAAGCCAAGCAAAAACTCTCTCTCTCTCTCTCTCTCTCATTAAGCCCATTCGGCTTTCTTCAAAATTCAAGAACAAAAATCAAGCTTCCAACCATCATTTGATCTCCAAATTTTTATGGTGAGTACTACATTTCATATAATAGCTATCCTAGAAATCTTAGCTTCAAACTCCACTTTTTCCATTTTCAAAAAAATCATCAAAGATGATGATAAATAGTACTTTCAAGAACTAATCTTTGATTTCTTGTTTTCTTTGGTTGATCTAAGCTAGCTTAAGGCCATACAAGGACTAGATCAAGCTTAGTAAGGCTAGTACATACTCCAAGGAAGGTATACCACTTGAAACCCTAGATCTTGTTTTGAGTTTTATGTTTGTTCTTGATGGTTTTAGGTTTGCATGATTATGGTGATGTTATAAGCATGATTATGTAGTTGATTGTTTGATTTAAGAGATATGATGATCATGTTGGTAAAGTGAGATGTTTTGGACTTTTTAAGTTTGATTATCATGTGTATAAGATGTATGGTAATGCTGAAATTTCGTTAAACATTGAAATTTGTGCATAATCAATAGCATTAAGTTCCTGACCTTGATAAGTATATGACATACCCTTGTAGATCTCGAGTCATAGATCGTTTTGGCACGAGAATCGAAGCAAACGGACTTACGGTTATGGAGTTATGATAAAATTAGTAAAAGTTGTTCGAAACCGTCAATGCGAATTCGTAACTGAAATTGAACCCCTATAAAATAAGTAATTCAGTGGCAAATCTTGATAATTAAATATTAGAGATCATAAGGAAGGTGTGGGAGAAAACATCATGTCAAACGGATCGTTTTTCGATTTTATAAAAATATTTGAATCAAGGTTAAGTGCGAATGAACCCCTAAAAAGGATACTTGGTTATAACTTTGGAAAATCACTTAGATAACTATCGATAAATCTCGAGGTATAATCTTTCAACCTTAGAAATTATATGGCTTAAATACCTACCAAGTGTAAGTGTAATGACATGCATTAATAGCCAACCAATGTCGGGTCATAACGGTGTTAATAAGAGTTACACTAGAGACTGTATAACGAGATAACTTGAAAACGTGTTTCGACCTAAGTTAAGTATATACTTAGCCTTTTTAAAAGCATTAAATAATTAATCTCGAATGCTTTGATTGTTTATAGATCACCGAGCAGACCTAGGACACGCTACCCCTACTCGACTACTAGGCAAGTTTCCAATACTTTGGAACTGTTGTTGTGATAATACATATATGAACTGATTCTGTTATACATATGCCATAGCATGCATGCCTACTTTCAAGTTATACTGTGATCCTTGTTGTAAGAACCCAGATTTTGGGTAGAATTAAAACTTTTATTTATTTAATGATGTAAGAATGAATAGTGGTTACAATGTAATAGTTGATATTTTGAAAGAATGAATGGAATTCGACTTTATTATTTCTATGTCTTGAAGAATGCTAATGGTTGACAACTTAGGTAAGAATAATCTATCTCCTAGGGGGATAAGATATGGCAATTCCAAGCAGGAGAATATTCTCATGTCATCCAGATCGATAACGATTAATCCAGTGGTTCCGTAAAAAGGTTAAGGAAAGATCGAAAAAGAATACGGACAATTGTACAACCTTAAGAGGATAAGTAAAGAATAAAGAATGAATAGTGTTTTTGGTGGAAGTAAGAATAATATGAGACGACACTATATAGAAGTATTCGGAACGGATTTCCGAGTTCGTATTAGTGATCCAGGGGAAAAATAAGTGTATGTAAAAGCTGTCGGATTCTGAAAAACCGCACTTTTATTTTCTCCGAGAGTTCCCTGGACACTGATAGCCTTAAGGATTTAACGAAGGGATTTAAGGAATATAAATTGGAAAGTTAGAAAGAAAGATGGAGAATGATAGTATTAATATTAGGAAGATTCCTGGTAAACCCTAATTAGAAATCCGTGAAATATTCCTACGAACGATCAATCAAAACGAGCAATAACCGGATACAGAATCAAGCAGAGGAAGCAAGATACATGCATGTACAAGTGATAAATATCTAGTAACTAGCATGGTTAGAGATTAACTAGCACTTAGCCAAATCTAACTACTAGTTACATGAGAACCATCAAAATCTCAACACTTGTCCATCCATTTTCATCATCCTATACATCATCACTTTATTAAAGTGGCTTTTGGATGAGATACTATCTAAATCTCATCTTAATAATTCACTTTATCACTTAACCAAGCAAAGAAACAAGGCAAACTCTCTCCCCCCTTGTATCCTTCCATTCGACCAAACAAAGAAATCCAAAACCAAAATCCAACTTCCAACCATTGTTTGATCTTGAAATTTTTAAGGTGAGTCTTACATGTCATAAAAATGATCTCCTCAAAATCTTAGCTTCAAACTCATCTTTTTCCATTTTCAAAAATCAAGAAAGGTGAGGGTGAATAGTGTTTCTTATGAACTAACCTTGAATTTGCTTGTTTTTCATGGTTGATCTAGCAAGCTTAATCACTCCTAAGGACCATACAAGGCTTAGTAAGGCTATATCACTCTCTAAGGAAGGTATAACCTCTTGAAACCCTAACCCTTGTTTGAGATTTAAGCATGTTTATGATAGATATAGCTTAGTTATGGTTATGTTAAGGTTAAAGCATGATTATAAGCATGTTTATGATTGAGTTTTGGATAAATGTTAAAAATAATTAGATGAACGGAAAGGCATTGCTTGGCCTCAGTTCATGGGTATAAATCATGTATATGTTGTTTGGAGTGGATACCATGTTTATGGGAAGGTTTGAAATTGGTAGATATTCGAATTATAGCCGTCGTAATGCCGAAATTTCGTTAACCTTAGGTAAAACGACTTGGACAGTAGATGTAACTCACTGCCTAGCTTTGTAATCTGCCATGATAGGATAGATAATGTTCCAAGCTTCGTTTTGATATAAAGAACGTGTGAAACGGACTTACGGTTTAGGAGTTACGGCCGGTTTACTAAAAGTAGTTCGAAACCGTAAACGAGAATTCGTAACTGAAATTGAACCCTCGTAAAATACGTAAGTCAGTGACAAATCTTGGTAATTATATACTAAAGGTAAAAAGGAAGGTGTGAGAGAAAACCTCATGTGAATCGGATCGTTTTTCGATTTTATAAAAATGTTGGAATCAAGGTTAAACGCGAACGAACCCCTTAAAGGTATAACTTTGGTTATAACTTAGAAAACGAGCGATAAAACTCGAGATATAATCTTGGTTCGTAATCAATCGAATTTAGAACTTATACGACTTAAGTATACACTAAGTGTGAGTACGATGACATGTCTTAATGATGAACAAATGACGAATCGTATCGGTAATAAAAAGAGTTACACTAAAAAGGGGTCTAACGAGATAATTCGAAAACATGTTTCGACTTAAGTTAATACTTAACCTTTTTAAAAGTGTTAAGCGATTAACCTCGAATCTCTTGACTATTTATAGATCACCGAGCTGGCCCGGGATACCCTACCACTACCCCTACTCGTACTCAATTACCAGGCAAGTTTCAACTTCCCCTTTTTAGGCTGTTGTTGTGAATATATATGCTTTATGTTATACATATGCCATAGCATGCAAGCCTACTTTGAAGTCATATTGATATACTTGTTCCCTGATTGTTCTTTTGCTTATAAGTAGATAGATAATATATCGATTATAAGCCGGATGTTGATAATACCTTTAGAAAAGGGCATATGAATCCTATTTGTTGAAGATAGACCGGGAGACAGTATTTCTTGATATATCGAGATTACTTTCGGAGGAAAAAATTTAAGTAAATATTTTCCATTCTTTGGTCGACGAATAATTAGTTGAATATTCGTCTGAGATTAATTAATTATCGAATGTTACTTCTAATACTTATTTGAACGTTATTCATCCGATAAACCTTATCCTTCACTGTTCATCTAAAGACGAACCATTTATCAAATATTATTTCAAATATTTCTATAAAATCTTCGATTATTAAATAAATATCCTTCGGATATTCATTCAGAACATCATGTATTAAGTGAATATTATTCTTGAATATTCATTTAAGGTTTGTTTTATTAAATGAATATCACTTGGATATTCATTTAAATTATTAATTATTAAATGAATATTATTTTTGAATATTAATTTGAAGTCTTATTTACTTAACGAATATTATCCCAAACATTCTTTATTAAATGAATATTATTTTTAATATTCATTTAAGTAATTATTTATTCAATAAATATTTTCTTCAAGGATTATTTTGAGAAATACTCTGATTAAAAATAGTCTTTCATTCATTAAATACTTCCGACTCAATAAATATTCTATAAATATTTATTCACTACTTGGAAACAACTTCAATGTTGTTTATTCTTCTTCAAATATTATCTTCGACCTTCGATCATTCTGAAAATTCTTCGGAGTCATACTATTAATATTATATTAAGAAAGGTCCTAAAGATTCCATTCTTCACTCGAATCTATCTCTTAAATTATAAGGGAACCTTACTTGAGAAAGGTTATTTATCTTGTTGACCTCCCGGTCATAATTTATCCTTTTCACTCGCAACTTGGTTGCTATGGACTCATTAAGTCTGTGTGTACCTTCTCATCATTCGAGGGGTAAGATTGTTGGAACAAGTTGATATCCATTAACAAGCAAAAGCTTGGGAAATGTTGGTGAATTTTCCTTTCCAACTAGATACGACTACTTTGTGGAGTCTTATCAACAAGTATTTCACTTGGGGAAGGGAGGACAAACTCTACATTTCAATGTTGTGGATTTATTCGAACTAGGAGTCATGTGTAAGAGGCCGAGTCGCGCGGTCCATCACAAGGCCTAACCATTGGCCAGGGAGTTACTATTAAAGGCAAACGACAAGTGGAGCCGTCAGTTCTTCCTTCTGCCGGTAGTAAACTATATTGGGTTGTACCATCCCCGACTGATCATCAGGGAGTGGACAGCTAGCGCGTGATAACTCCAGTATTGGTTCATCTCCCAAATTGGGAATTCCCTACAACACGTATCGAAGAGACTTCTTTCAGGTTGACAGTGTCTTCCGCAACACGTATCGAAGAGACTTCTTTCAGGTTGTAGGACTTCGAAAAATGTTAATAACTGGAATTGCAATATTTTCCTTGCAAGTTCCTCTTTATATGATAAATGATAATATCTTGCTTATTTTGACTTAGCAGATATTTTCACAAAATAAATACTTTAAGTTACCCTGTAACTTCATCCTTTATATTATACTGGCACTAACTTCGTTAATGCATGGCATATGGAAATAATGATACTTCGAACTGTTATATACTATCACTGTCCTGTTATATTATTATTGGTGGGCTATTGCTCACCCTTGCTCATTTATCATGTCACAACAACAGCTAGGACAGATGGCTCGCGTCAGGCGCACTCGGCGCAAGCGGGTTACCCGACCCACCGGACTCCCCGCAGAGATGCTAGCCGCCATTGCTGAGGTAGCATAGTTAGACAGCTTTTGTTTCCTGTTTAACTATATGTATAATTAATGTAATCAACGGCAAAACTTTTAAACTTATGATGTTATCCTTTTGGATTGTAATAACTTTTATTCGTAAACCCTTTTATGTACGACTTATTTCAATTTCATCTCTGGGACTATAACTGTGTGTGTGAGTGGATATTATTGTGGGGTCATAGCATGCTACTTATTGATTTTGGACTCAAGTCAAGTATTATGTATGAGTTATGAGACCGTAACGACCCGTTCCCTGACCCCGGATCTGGGGGTGTTACACTTGTTCCCTGATTTAATGTTGGCTTATAAGCCAGATAGATAGTATATCGGTTATAAACCGGATATTGCTAAGACCCTTAAGTGAAGGGCATATGAATCTCATTCTTCGAATATAGACCGGGAGTCGGTATTTCTTGATATATTGGGATTATTTTCGGAGGGAAATATTTAAGGAAATATTTTTCCATTATTTATTTACTGAATATTATTTGAATATTCATTTGAGATTATTTACTTAATGAATATTATTTTGAATATTCATTCGAGTTATTTATTTATAGGAAATTATTTTCGAATATTCATTTGATCATTATTTATTTAATGAAAATTATTTCGAATATTCATTTAAATTTTATTTATTCAATAAGTACTATTAATTTAACTATTCATTAATTATTTAATGAATATTATGGTGAATATTTATTCGAAGGATATTTTGTTCAATATTTTATATTAAGAATATTCTTCAAATATGTATGATTTAATAAATACTCTTGGAATATTATTCACTTCTTCTAACTAGTTTTAAAAATGATTTACTTCATTCAAATATTATCTTCGACCTTCGAATTTTATGTAAATTATCTCTAAGTCTTATTATTAATATTATTTTATCAAGGAAGGTTCTCAAAAATCCTATTCTTCATTCAAATCTATCTTTTAAATTATAAGGGAACCTTACTTTGGAAATGTTATTTATCTTGTTGACTTCCCGGTCATAAATCTTTTGAAACTATTCTTTTCACTCGCAACTTGGTTGCTATTCATCGATTGAATCTTTTGTTACTTCCTCATCATTCGAGGGGTAAGAGTGTTGGAACAAGTTGGTATCCATTAACAAGCAACAGCTTGGGAAATATTGGTGAATTTTCCTTTCCAACTAGATACGACTACTTTGTGGAGTCCTATCAACAAGTATTATACTTGGGGAAAGGGGGGTGAACTTTACGTTTTAGAGTCATGGATGTTATTCGAACTAGGAGACGCGTAAGTGGCCGAGTGGCGTCGGTCCAGCAATGGCCCAACCATTGGCCGGGGGGTTCCAGAGGGCGGTTGACAAGTAAATCCGTCGGTGCTTCCTTCTACATGTAGAGAACAATGATGGAGAGCATAACATGCGACTGATCATCGTAAACATTATGGATCCTGGCACGGCAATGCTCCCGTATTAGTTCATCTTTCAAAGTAAGAAATTTTTCTGCAACATTATCATTGTTGGCAGGGTTGAAAAGTGTTCAAAACTGGAATTTCATATTTTTTCCTGCAATTTCCTTTTATGAGATGTGATAAATATCTGGCTCATATTTTTGTATAGTAGATATTCCTACGAAAGATATATTTTGAGTTACCTTGTAACTTCATCGTTTACCTTATACTAGCATTATGTTCGTAAATGCATGGCATATGGTTTCAAAAACACTTTTGAACTGCTATATATATTATTGTTCAGTATACATATTTGTTGGTTGGCTATTGCTCACCCTTGCTTTATTTATTATATCACAACAACAGCTAGGTTTGATGGCCCGCGTAAGGCGCACTCGACGCAAGCAGGTGACTCCAGTTGTAGGACTACCCGCTGATATGGTTGCTGCCATTGCTGAGGTAGACAGGCAGCTTTTGTTTTCAGTCTTAAGTATATGTATGATTAATGTTAATCAATGGCAAGAATTTTTAAACTTATGATGTAATCATTTTGGGTTGTAATAACTTATATTCGTGGATCCTATTAGTAGAGACTTATTTTAATTTCATCTCTGGGACTATAACTGGTTATGTGTGTATGTGATTGGATATTATTGTGGGATCACAGCATGTGTTTATTTATTTAGACTCAAGTCAAGGATTGTTTATGGAAATTAAGACCTTAACGACCAGGTCCCCGACCCCGGATCTGGGGCTATTACATGCTTTGTATTTTGAGGAGTTAATTTGTAATTAAGGTCCAAGATAAATACTTTGTGTTGTAAAGGCTTCTCCGCCTACTATAAAGGAGTTTCTTTATAGGGAAGAAATCTCGAGTCCGGGGAGGAGCTCGGGGACTGGACGTAGGGGTGAGCGAATCTATTAGGGGTTGCGCCATCGCGAACCAGGCTAAAATCGATCGTGTGATTACTTTTTATTTCTTGGTTTACTTTCCGCACTTTTAAATCGTTTACTTTTAGTAACGAATTTAAAGACAAAAACGGAAGACAAAAATGCCAAGCTAAAATTTTAAAAAGGTAATAAGCTATTCAACCCCCCTTCTAGCTTATTATCCCCCCTTTCAGGACCCATAGTAACATTTTTCCCTTTTTTTGTAGATACCCGAGGATGTAGATTTGTCTGAGGATTACGAGCAGCGACACGATGATGCCCTTCTGAGAGCTATAGTTGAGCCGAACATTGAGACAGAGACTGACCCTCAGCAGGAGGGAGAGAGAGAGACCGGTTAGGAGGAGGATCCCAGAGATGATGATCCCGAGGAGGATCCCAGAGATGATGATCCCGAGGAGGATCCCAGAGATGATGACCCCGAAGAGGATCCTATGGAGGATGACCCCGTTGATCCTACCCCTGATGCAGACCCTGAGGATGAGGAGGTGGTTTGGGCTGATATCCCTATGTATCCCATTCCCATCAGAGAGGATTCACCCCCTAGTGGATTTCATTGGGACACAGATTTAGATGATGACTTTGAGGAGCTTATTCTAGAGGATGCAAATACTAAGGTGGCCCTGGAGAGCGAGCCTGCTAGTCCATCACTACAGGTTGTTAGAGCCATTGAGTATGACTGGATGGTGTCCCGTATGACCACCGACCTGGTGGCAGCGGAGGCCCGAGTGGCTCAGTTGAGGTTCCAGCTAGCTGAGGAGAGACGAGTGAGGCTATACCCCCAAGGGAGAGACTCTAGAGCTAGACAGATGAGGAGGACAGTACTGGGGATTGAGAGGAGGGCTCTCACCCGACTCAGAGCGCTTCCACATTCCCATTATAGCCGGAGGATCCGCAGGAATGATGCTGAGAGAGTCCTTTCGGGGGATATGACCCGAGTTAGGGAGGCGATGCGCTTCCACGCAGATTGATAGATGGATGGCCAGTTCAGTCTTCTAGTACAGAGGGAGGTTGTAGTAGCTTTACTTTTAGTAGTGATGTCGTTCACGTAATATATTCCCTCTCGATAGGAAGACATGTTAGCTGGCTTTTGATGTACTTTTTATATATTTCAGTCTTATGTTGTACTCGAAACCTTGACTCTGAGAAGTCACTAATATTAATATGACGTAATTTTCGTTTGACTTTAGCAACTATTTTCGTTTAAGTTGTTATATATATATGATGCCATGATCGTTGACTGCTAATTATAGGATGTATAAATGCCTCTAAAAGATTTCACCTTCGAGGTGCCAATCACAGAAAAACCAGATTAAGGAAAATGAGGAAACCCTAACAGAATTTTATATATATGTATACTTTCAGAAAAATGCCACCAAGAAGAAACACAAGAGCTCACCCTGCCGAGTCCGCCACTCAGTGTAGTAACCAACACAGGGAGGAGGAACGCCGTCACCCAGAATCGGATGATGAGGAGCATGAGTACAATAAGTTTGATGATGTGGATTATGTGGAAGAAGAAGAGGAACCTATGGAACAATTTATGCGCCCGATGAGGTAAAATCTGGACCGCCAGCCACAGCCACCACCCCGCGGCGCCCCAACAACGCAGTAGCCAATGCCTTTAAGGCATTTAAGTCACTTAAACCCCCAGAATTCCATGGGATAGGCCGTTGAGGCCAGGGCTTGGTTGAAGGAGATGGAGAAGACCTTTGAGATTATGGGCACTGAGGAAGCCCAGAAAACCATCTTTGCTACATACTTGCTTAAGGGAGAGGCCAACTACTTGTGGGAGGCCAAGAATAATATAAAACCAGCTGCTGTGGTTACATGGGACAGATTCACAGAGTTATTCTTAGAAAAGTACTTTCCGAGATTTATGGAGACCCAGATGGAACTCAAGTTCCTAGAGCTTAAACAGGAAAACCTGACTATAGCTGAATACGAGGTTAGGTTCATTGAGCTGTCAAGGTTCGTCCCAGAATATGTGAACACCGAAATTAAGAAGACAAGGAGGTTTCAACAGGGATTGAAACAGGGGATTCAGAATCGCATCGCGGTGTTAGAAATTACGGTTTACGCCACTCTAGTACAGAAGGCGTCAATTGTAGAGGCAGGAAGTGAGCAGTCCCAGAAGGACAAGATCATGAAGAAAAGAAAGTTTGAAATCCGAAGTGGAGGTGCAGTAAGTGGGAGTTTTCCCATCAAGTTGGTTAGAGGGACAGTGTCCTAGCCAGCCAAAAGTACAGGGTTTAACAAGACAGAAAGCAAGAGTGTTGGCCAAGGAAGTGGACCAACCAGGGTGCCCACATCAAGACAGTCACACCCTCCCTTACCTAGTTGCAAGACTTGTGGTAAGAAACATTCAGGGGTATGTCTCCAGGGTACGACGACATGTTTTAAATGTGGACAGATCGGGCACTATTCCAACAATTGCCCCCAGAGGAGCTCACTTATGAAATGCTATCAGTGTGGAGGCATGGACCACTAGAAGAAAGATTGCCCCAAACTGAAATCGACGGGATCAAGGATGAGCAGAACTGCGTCCAATCGACCACCCACCGCTAGGACTTTCAACATGACAGTGCATGATGCAGTGAGGGATAAGGATGTCAACGCAGGTACCCTTTCCTTTAACACCTTGAGTGCAAATACTTTGTTTGATTCTGGAGTTACCAAGTCTTTTATATCGCAAGATTTTGCATGCAAATTGAACTTGAAACCGGAAATGTTAAAGGAACAACTAATGGTAGGAATAGCTAACCACGAAGTGGTTCCTGTAAGTGTTAACACAATATCACGCAAGTATACGTGGTCACAAGTAATACAGATAGAAGCCAAGTTCGTTCCCACAGAGATCTTTAGGTTTTAAATCATTTAATGTACCTATGCAACAATGTATGATTATTACTCACTGCTAAGACAACTAACAAGATTGGGTTTTGATTAACTAAATTAACTAACAATTAATTAACTAATGAGAATTAAAGATGAATTACTTATATGAGAATAAACATGGAATCCTAACTTCATTAACTACTTTGCTTAGAGTTGATGCCTTTAATCAATGCATGTGATGGTTTTGATATCTAATCGGACAACACGAAACAAGTACTTGTTACTTCTCAGTATACGAATACCAAACTAAACATACATCCAAAAAGGAGATAGAAGATGAATAGACACCAATTATGTTTAGACCCTATATCTCTATAAGATTTGAAAACATAATGGTTTAAGCACAAGTCATCCATTAAGATCACATAGGGCAGCATAATATCTTTATTTACGCTACAAATCAAGATGTTAAAACATCAATCTATTCTATGCTAGCATGGCAAGTTCTAAATCTCAAGATCCACTCTCGTTTCGCAAGAGATTAACAAATTAGATGTTCGCGACGCATCTAAACACATGAAACACAACCACACAAGGATATCAAGAATTCACCACACATAAATCTTTAAAGCAATCAAACTACTAAGCTACATAGATAAATCCATTAGAATACCATGACAATGATTAGTTCATAATCGAACTGCTCGTCATCATGGGATCTGATGAAACCATGATAATAAATAAAGCCTGAATAAAAACAATAGTGCTAGAGTAATGAGTTAAGAAAACAAATCCCAAAAACATCCAAGAGTATCGCCTAATAGAAGAAAATGAAAAGTAGATCTAGATCTCCGTTGCTTGTCACGAGCGTAGGAATCCTTCTCCAACTCTGAATCTCCATCTCTCGGCTCTCTCTCTATGTTATGTGAAGTGTTGGTCCTGTTTTATGATGATAGAATGTGTTTATTGTGACAGCCCCAAAATCTGGGGTCAGGAATCCGGGCCGTCACGCTCCAATTTCCATTTATTAACCTTATCACTTTTGATCTTTTAAATATTTTAATATCATTTTAAAACTCACATAAGTGACCCCACACTAATATACACACACCAGTCATATGCTCAGAGAACAATATCCATTAATGATAGCAGTTAAAGATAAACTTTTGTTACAATCCCAGAATACCATCTATTATACCCATAAATAAGTATATACTACCTTGAGAACAGATGTCGATACTTTCTCATAAGGTAGACTTCCCCTTTACCCTCTTCCGGGTTGTACGGCGACGTTTCGGCACCTGATCTAGCTGTTATATAAATAAATAGCAAGAGTGAGCTATAATAGCTCAGCAAGATAAATTTGTAAACTAGTATCAAAGGAAAACTTATATATGTATATATAAATAGAAGACCCATCATAATCTTTAAGAAAAGAATTAATTTTTATTTATTAAATACACCATCTATTTATTTTCATTAGAAAAGAAATATAAAACCATATAATATCAGTTTCTCTTCTAATATAATATAATATCAGTTTCTCTTCTATCACCAGATAATAATCAATACCACCTCTCAGTATAATGTCTCAAGATAATATAACATTTGAAATAAATCTCTCAATATAATCTTTCCATTACCTTTTATACAACAACTATCTAAAAATAATATAAAATCAGTTTCTCTCCAATCCATAAAAATAATTCCATAATTTCATACCATTTCCTTTTTCAAAATGAAAATCTGAAACCATTATCAATTCTTTCTTTAAAAGTTTTGGGGATATCTGCTAGCGCCAGATACGTAGGACGATGATCAGTCGCCTGACCGTACCTGCTCTCTGTTTACTACTAGTAGAAGGGATGATCCCACCTGGTCATCAACCCTGGAGGAAGGCTACCTGCTAAATCCTCCTTCAGCAACTCTTGGGCCGTAATAAATATTGAGTGCTCGACTGTGCCGCACACAGCCTCTTACGCTTTATTGGGTGCTGGACTGTGCAACTCCCACACAGCCTCTTACGCAATATTGTTGCAATCCCCCTTTTTCAAATCGTTATTCGATTTATAAAACATCATTCCACGTTTTCCATTTTTCCGTTTCCATTTCCATTTCCATTCACATTTCCATATATCATTCACACATATCATTTCCATTCTCATATATCATTTCCATTCTCATATATCATTATACTTTGATTATAATTCAGACATCTCCTCCGTATTTAATAAAGTCAAATATGCTCTTATATACAAAATATTTTAACTATTTTAAAATTATTAAATAATAATCAAATAATATTTATTAAATCACAAATGTTTAAAGATTATCTTTAAAAGAATATTATAAACCATATAACCCTAGATAACAACTGATACCATTCTTTTTCATATCTCTTGAAGCCATAAAGTACATTAGCTCCATTCATATTCATATCCATATCATATATTGATATAAGATTCATATATTATATAGCAAAACCACTTTTCTTTAAACATAAACAATTTATCAAAATAAGGGTAAAAGAAATCTTGCCTCGATCTCTATATCCCAAAAGGAAAGATCCGGTGTTCGTCTCGAGTATCTATAGAAACGAAAAGGATCACCATCAGAATATATTTTACTTAACCTCCTAACCCTTATATAATAATACCATATCATTCATACTCCAGAAGTTCCAAGAACTTAACCATTCTTAGACTCAATCAAAGTTTTAGCGATTTACACCATTTTCTTAACAACCACCCTCGACTGTAAAAATTCTCATAAATGAATAAATTCGAATTTTCACCCAAGATCAGTGGGTAATGCTTCTCTGATCACCCTACTATATCCTCCCAAAATTTTATAATTTTTAAGAATGTTTAAGTATGTCAATTATAGCCTCGAAGTTGACACAATTACGTTTTCTCGGTTTCCGAACGACTTTCACTAAAACTCACTTTTCTCCTAAACCTTTCGTCAGATTTTGACGTACCTTATATCAAAACGATCTATGAACTAAGATCTATCCTATCATGACCAATTGGTATGCCATACTGACTTTATCAGATTTGGGTTCTATGCCATAAGTTAAGGTTATTGTTGTTCTAACGAAAATCGGGCATTATAACGGCTATATTTTCATACTTTCCAAAATATTACTCCTCCAACTCCATCATCCACCTTATACACCATCACCTACACCATGTGGTCATCTTACCAACCATGGTTACAAGCACATACTCCTTTCATATTCAATCAAAACACATATCCACAACTATATAATCAAGATTTCATGGTTTATATCACTTAACTTCTAAACTAACCCAAGATCAACCATAAACTCAAAAGGGTGAGAACATTTATACCTTCCTTCAAGAGTGAATAACCCCTAGCAAGCCTTGAATGGTCCTTAAGTAGCCTTAGTACACTTGAATCAATCAAAAGAAATCAAGAACACAAAGTTAGTTCTTGAAAATCACTATTCATCATCATTTTTTATCCATCTTTTGACATAGCTATACTCAATATTTGAAGCTAAGATTTTGAACATACCTTGGGGTCTTGATTACCTTTGTTTTAAGCTATAGAACACAAGAATCCAACCATGGGAACTAGGGTTTTGAGCCCCATCTTGCTACTGGCCAGAACCTGGACAGGTTTGGTTCTCCCAATTTGAGCATGAATTTGACTAGGCTATACTACTTGGATTGTCATGAAATTTTGTACGAATCTTCCCCATAGAGTGGAGAACGTATGGCTAAAATTTGGTGATTTTATCATGGATAGAAATGGAGATATGAATTTTTCTTTCTTCCTTGCTCTTGCTGGGCAGTTTGTATGTCTATGGGTTTAGCTTGATTTCTACTTGCTTATACATGTATCTATCCCTTTATTCACTCTTATCCTCTTTTAATGTGGTGTTGATCATCGATTTGTCCAAGTGTTGGAGATCCTTTGGTCCACTTGCCAAGCTTAAAACATGTTACTGCTATTTACTTGCTTGTCCTTGCCTTATATTGAAATATTCCACCAATGCCCTTCCTCTTTCTCTTATTCACTCACATGGTTTCCTTCCTTAATTCTCTGAGATCAGCTCCTTATAGTTTTGGGCCGAAATTTGGGCTTTCCCCCATGTTTTGGCCCTTTTGTTTGGGTTCCGTTCAAAGTTTTCTCGTCATTTGATCCATCGAATGATTTCTGCGATTGTCTCAGTGGTTTCTCCTTTGTAAATTCCTTGGATATATAATATCCTCTCCCACATAATATATTAGTGTGTTAGGGTGATTCTAATCCTCAAGTAGATATTAGATCCAATATCCTTGGTATATTCTCTTTTTCTCAGAAGTTGCTCTCCAGGTTGTCTCTCAGGTTCTCAAGCATTCTCAAACTCGTTTAACAATCTAAATTCCCTTGGCATTTCCTTGACTTGATCACTCCTTGGTTTATCCTAATTTCACTATTTCCTCAAGATATAAACTATTTAACATTTCTATACTCCTTAATATCACATTCAATAGAGTCTCAATCGAAATCGAAAATCCTTAAAGTCCATATTCAGGAATTTCTGAAATCCATTATCATTTTGAGTCACTCATTTTCATAGTACAACACTAATATGGTTCCTGATTATTCATTTTATTTTTCACTTATAGGGTACCTACATACCATTTCCCTAAATCCACAAAATTACTAATCATTTAAACACTGTAGCATTTCTAAAGTTAGGGTTATTAGAGTCTTCCCCCTTAAAAGGATTCCGGCCCGGAATCACGTTGAAGATATTGACGAATACCTTTCTCACATTACACCTTCTAATTCGCATATTACTTCCTCCATCCTTTAGTTTCTCCTTAAACATCTCTATCTTGTTTGTACAGAAATACACCAACATACATTTGCTTGTCGTTCATGAACATGCCATTTAGCTTATCAATAGCAGTACTTTCACTATCTTTTCCTTACCAACCTTCTCCTGCATTCCGTCATTTCATATTATCTCATCTCTCCTTCCTCTTTTTCCTAAGGGTATCGGCCACCACATTGGCCTTCTCTAAATGGTAGTGTATCTCACTATTGTTTAACTATGTTTTAATCTCTATCATGACATAAAATATTAATACTCCAACATTTTTATATATCATCTCTGTAAAATTTTCCAGAAAATAATCTATAATAATATTCCTTGAAACAATTGTAAGAAAATATTGGTTATAATATATATTTCCTGTTCGTAACTATACGAGCATGTACATTTCCTTCATCCTTAAAAATATTCTCACACCTTCTCTCATACTCTTAATCTCCTTTCTATAGAGTTCTTTGACCCTTAACAAATACTGATTTGGATGACATGAGAATAACTCACTTTCTTATATCACCATAGTTTACTTTCTCACAGATAGATTATTCTTATCTATATTACCTGTCCATTTACACCATTCATTGACTTAGTCGATCCCTAACCAAACATTTACACTTAAAAGGTTAAATTAGAGTGTACATGCAATTTCCTCCAGATACCTTATCCCATATGTCTATTGTTCACTATACGCTCTTTACATCTTGCTGATCCACCTTAGTTCCTTCATGATATACTATCTGTTCCACCTCTGAAATTTCCCTTTATTATTCTCATCAAAATCTTTACCTCAAGTTTTACTCATTCACACCTTTTGGATTAATCCTTTGAATACTTAACATCTTTAATCTCTCTCTGCTACTTAGGGTATTAGTCACAATATTGGCCTTCCCCCACTAATAGTTATTGCACCTCGAAATCCTTCATTAATTATCCCCACTTCCTTTGTTTATCCTTATTCTGACTCTATCCTCAAAATACACCTTACTCTCAATAGTAAATCTCAATTATGCCTCAAAATGCCTCATATTTGTTTTCTTACTAATCATCAAATATACATATTTCTTCTCACGAATTTCCTTCCTCTCTTATATTGAAACGCTTCTAGCTCTAATTATCTCTTATTAAAATTTCCCTTGGAATCTCATGTTTCCTTGTGTAATCACGTATACTCTAAACCTTGCTTCCATTATCCCATCCATTAATAAAATCTTCTATATTCAAAAATTTTTTTTTTATAGAATTTATGAAACTTTGAATTGAAACGAACCCAGAAACAAGCAAGGGTCCCACAAAAATTTATAAAATTAAGAGTTTTAAATAACCTTTATTCGAAACAAAAGAATATTTGAGAAATCAATATGATGGAAGAACCCGTATGTCACACAAGTGAGGGCGTCCCCTCCGACTTTCAATCACACAGACAGATCGTCCTTGTGTATACATATAGGATTGTTCCTCTTAGTTGGAGTAAGAAATATAAAGGAAAATTTAAATCATGATGATATATACCACCTTTCGAAAATAATCTTAGAGAAATATTTTGACTAAGATAGATCGAATAAAATTTTGAAATACATTCCAAAGGTACCAGAAAGTTTTGAAAAGATACAGGCCCTTTTTGAATAAGAGGTGATAGATCACCCTGGAATTACTCACCAGTGGAGGAAAATTTGAAACTCAATAATATAATTTGGCAGGGCTTTAGGAAATTTTGAAAATAGGTACCGTTAATAGCCTCTGCCCAATTGAAAATCCCAATAATGGAAGGTTTTCCTCAAATACTATTTATATCTTAGACTGCGTACTCTCCAAAATTTCTTAAATTTGGCACTCACCATGTAGCCTTAACCTATCGTCTGCTTTTCCCAATTATCTTCATTTACCTAGTCGTGACTTGGCTCGATACTCTCTGCCTTCTAATCGATATACTTACGTAATGTTGATCGTCTTATCCTGACAATGCTCCGGTATCAAGGACCCTTTTAAAACTATTCTTTATAATTATATATTCTAACTTATCACTTATACTCACGATATTGTCTAACGTACACTTCCCAATACATCAAATATTCCCTTTTTCAAATCAATCCTGTGTGCTACATAAGTTTAACACTTTTAGCATAATAACCTTTTCATTTAAGTCAATCTCGGAATTTCTCTATCTGTCTTGGTCCTTAAGGTATATCTTGGCTTTACCGATAAATCTCAGTTTCACCATTTCATCTCCACAATCAATTGAAACAATCAGTGTCTGTTCACCAATCCACTTACAATATTTCTTCAAACTCCATTAAACCAAGAAGACTTTAAATACCCTTAACTTTGTCTTACCAATCTCCTCTCCCTATACTAAAACATAAACGTTTATTAGTAATAATCTATAAAATTATAAACCACCCTTGAACTCGATGTGAGTTCATATTTTATATCAGTACATATATATCTATATGTGTATATTATTATCACTTTTGTTCCTGAGCAATATGACTCTAAGCTCTGATACCATCTATGACAGCCCCAAATCTGGGGTCAGGAATCCGGGCCGTCACGCTCCAATTTCCATTTATTAACCTTATCACTTTTGATTTTTTAAATATTTTAATATCATTTTAAAACTCGCATAAGTGACCCCACACTAATATACACACACCAGTCATATGCTTAGAGAACAACATCCATTAATGATAGCAGTTAAAGATAAACTTTTGTTACAATCCCAGAATACCATCTATTATACCCATAAATAAGTATATACTACCTTGAGAACAGATGTCGATACTTTCTCATAAGGTAGACTTCCCCTTTACCCTCTTCCGGGTTGTACTGCGACGTTTCGGCACCTGATCTAGCTGTTATATAAATAAATAGCATGAGTGAGCTATAATAGCTCAGCAAGATAAATTTGTAAACTAGTATCAAAGGAAAACTTATATATGTATATATAAACAGAAGACCCATCATAATCTTTAAGAAAAGAATTAATTTTTATTTATTAAATACACCAACTATTTATTTTCATAAGAAAAGAAATATAAACCCATATAATATCAGTTTCTCTTCTAATATAATATAATATCAGTTTCTCTTCTATCACCAGATAATAATCAATACCACCTCTCAGTATAATGTCTCAAGATAATATAACATTTGAAATAAATCTCTCAATATAATCTTTCCATTACCTTTTATACAACAACTATCTAAAAATAATATAAAATCAGTTTCTCTCCAATCCATAAAAATAATTCCATAATTTCATACCATTTCCTTTTTCAAAATGAAAATCTGAAACCATTATCAATTCTTTCTTTAAAAGTTTTGGGGATATCGGCTAGCGCCAGATACGTAGGACGATGATCAGTCGCTTGACCGTACCTGCTCTCTGTTTACTACTAGTAGAAGGGATGATCCCACCTGGTCATCAACCCTGGAGGAAGGCTACCTGCTACATCCTCCTTCGGCAACTCTTGGGCCGTAATAAATATTGAGTGCTGGACTGTGCCGCACACAGCCTCTTACGCTTTATTGGGTGCCGGACTGTGCAACTCTCACACAGCCTCTTACGCAATATTGTTGCAATCCCCCTTTTTCAAATCTTTATTCCATTTATAAAACATCATTCCACGTTTTCCGTTTTCATTTCCATTCACATTTCCATTCACATTTCCATATATCATTCACACATATCATTTCCATTCTCATATATCATTTCCATTCTCATATATCATTTCCATTCTCATATACCATTATACTTTGATTATAATTCAGACATCTCCTCCGTATTTAATAAAGTCAAATATGCTCTTATATACAAAATATTTTAACTATTTTAAAAGTATTAAATAATAATCAAATAATATTTATTAAATCACAAATGTTTAAAGATTATCTTTAAAAGAATATTATAAACCATATAACCCTAGATAACAACTGATACCATTCTTTTTCATATCTCTTGAAGCCATAAAGTACATTAGCTCCATTCATATTCATATCCATATCATATATTGATATAAGATTCATATATTATCTAGCAAAACCAATTTTCTTTAAACATAAACAATTTATCAAAATAAGGGTAAAAGAAATCTTGCCTCGATCTCTATATCCCAAAAGTAATGATCCGGTGTTCGTCTCGAGTATCTATAGAAACGAAAAGGATCACCATCAGAATATATTTCACTTAACCTCCTAACCCTTATATAATAATACCATATCATTCATACTCCAGAAGTTCCAAGAACTTAACCATTCTTAGACTCAATCAAAGTTTTAGCGATTTACACCATTTTCTTAACAACCACTCTCGACTGTAAAAATTCTCATAAATTAATAAATTCGAATTTTCACCCAAGATCAGTGGGTAATGCTTCTCTGATCACCCTACTATATCCTCCCAAAATTTTATAATTTTTAAGAATGTTTAAGTATGTCAATTATATCCTCAAAGTTGACACAATTACGTTTTCTCGGTTTCCGAACGACTTTCACTAAAACTCACTTTTCTCCTAAACCGTTCATCAGATTTTGACGTACCTTATATCAAAACGATCTATGAACTAAGATCTATCCTATCATGACCAATTGGTATGCCATACTGACTTTATCAGATTTGGGTTCTATGCCATAAGTTAAGGTTATTGTTGTTCTAACGAAAATCGGGCATTATAACGGCTATATTTTCATACTTTCCAAAATATTACTCCTCCAACTCCATCATCCACCTTATACACCATCACCTACACCATGTGGTCATCTTACCAACCATGGTTACAAGCACATACTCCTTTCATATTCATCAAAACACATATCCACAACTATATAATCAAGATTTAATGGTTTATATCACTTAGCTTCTAAACTAACCCAAGATCAACCATAAACTCAAAAGGGTGAGAACATTTATACCTTCCTTGAAGAGTGAATAACCCCTAGTAAGCCTTGAATAGTCCTTAAGTAGACTTAGTACACTTGAATCAATCAAAAGAAATCAAGAACACAAAGTTAGTTCTTGAAAATCACTATTCATCATCATTTTTTATCCATCTTTTGACATAACTATACTCAATATTTGAAGCTAAGATTTTGAACATACCTTGGGGTCTTGATTACCTTTGTTTTAAGCTATAGAACACAAGAATCCAACCATGGGAGCTAGGGTTTTGAGCCCCATCTTGCTACTGGCCAGAACCTGGACAGGTTCGGTTCTCCCACTTTGAGCATGGATTTGACTAGGCTATACTACTTGGATTGTCATGAAATTTTGTACGAATCTTTCCCATAGAGTGGAGAACGTATGGTTAAAATTTGGTGATTGTATCATGGATAGAAATGGAGATATGAATTTTTCTTTCCTCCTTGCTCTTGCTGGGCAGTTTGTATGTCTATGGGTTTAGCTTGATTTCTACTTGCTTATACATGTATCTATCCCTTTATTAACTCTTATCCTCTTTTAATGTGGTGTTGATCATCTATTTGTCCAAGTGTTGGAGATCCTTTGGTCCACTTGCCAAGCTTAAAACATGTTACTCCATTTCTTGCTATTTACTTGCTTGTCCTTGCCTTATCTTGAAATATTCCACCAATGCCCTTCCTCTTTCTCTTATTCACTCACATGGTTTCCTTCCTTAATTATCTAAGATCAGCTCCTTATAGTTTTGGGCCGAAATTTGGGCTTTCCCCCATGTTTTGGCCATTTTGTTTGGGCTCCGTTCAAAGTTTTCTCGTCGTTTGATCCATCGAATGATTTCTGCGATTGTCTCAGTGGTTTCTCCTTTGTAAATTCCTTGGATATATAATATACTCTCCCACATAATATATTAGTGTGTTAGGGTGATTCTAATCCTCAAGTAGATATTAGATCCAATATCCTTGGTATATTCTCTTTTTCTCAGAAGTTGCTCTCCCGGTGGTCTCTCAGGTTCTCAAGCATTCTCAAACTCGTTTAACAATCTAAATTCCCTTGGCATTTCCTTGACTTGATCACTCCTTGGTTGATCCTAATTTCACTATTTCCTCAAGATATAAACCATTTAACATTTCTATACTCCTTAATATCACATTCAATAGAGTCTCAATCGAAATCGAAAATCCTTAAAGTCCATATTTAGGAATTTATGAAATCCATTATCATTTTGAGTCACTCATTTTCATAGTACAACAATAATATGGTTCCTGATTATTCATTTTCTGTTTCACTTATAGGGTACTTACATACCATTTCCCTAAATCCTCAAAATTACTAATCATTTAAACACTATAGCATTTCTAAAGTTAGTGTTATTACATTTATATAGACCCCCATGTCTTGTCCAGCAAGAAACTACCAAATCAGAATTAAAATAGAATACGTTTCCTAAACTGATTCTGTTTTGAAGGAAAATTCGTAACTGACTTTTCTTCATTATTTCAGGGCCGTTCCAGTTGTGTTTTGACATCTTAGTCAAAACGTATATTTCAGGACACGCAAGCCTGCCTGGAGTTCTACCAGGACCGGTCGACCAGCCCCATGGTCAACACCGGCATGTAAATCATGCTAACCGTGCGGTAAGACCCAGTGGCTAGAATGAAAGAAAATCTCGTTAGCTTCGCGTGGACTATAAGATCATCCAAAACGGACTTGTAGAACTCAAGATATGGCCCAAACAGTAAATCAGGATTTTCAGGACAAAATTTCAGATTCTGCAGAATATCTACCGCGCCGCAACGCCCTTCCCAGGCCGTATCACGCCTCACTTTCTGTCCAAGATTGTAGAAACTTTCGTTGTCTTCACGTGAGCTGTAAGATCACTGAATTCGGACTTCTAGAACTCCAGATATGACTAAAACAGTGCAGACTGCGCAACCTACCCGGAAAATCCGAATTTTAATCAATTTAACCTCCAACTCTTAGTTCTGCAAAACTCAACGAAAACACATTAAACACACCACATACTTGAGGTCAAGTAATCAATTTAAGCCGATACGAAGCATTCCAAGTGGATATAAAATCCACTTATCACACCCCCAGACTTAAACCGATGCTTATTCTCAAGCATAAACAACTAAATACTACCTAATTAGTACCACTTCGGTAGATGATCACGGTTGCATTTGGCATATGCAACAAGCCCTTCAAACCCCTTGGCAGCCCTAGTGGATGAGTGAGGTCTCGTGAGGGCCTATAGTGAATGTACCCACAAAATCCAATGCAATGCAATGCATGAATGCAACTAATATGAAAATGCAAAGATTCCCTTCAAACTAACCAAAACCAACTAGCATGCAAATATCTCAAAGAATGCAACTAAATCTAAATAGAGCTCGACTAAGTCCCCGTATACTAACAATACATGGACAAAAACGTGACAAAAACGTGCGTGTGTGCGATGCTCATCAGAAATACTCCCAAAACTAGATCAAAAATCATACCTATTCTTCACCAAGACAATCACAGGTTTATAAATAGAATAGACGGTAAACACTTCATAACCTAAAGACACCTCCATCCTCATCTGAGTTAGCCAAAAATCCATGCTTTATTACTAAACAACAACTACGACACATAATATACAAGCATCCTTATTTAACCGTGCAATGGATGAGACCCCAAAAGGTTTATACAATAATACCCATGTAGCGAGCGTTAGGTTAGTAGATCCCAGACTATACAAGCCTTAGGTCACTAGGCACAAAGTCCCCTAGAACTTAATTGCTCGAGTATTAAAGAGCTCACCCTGGTTAATTTTGCATTTAACTTTCACATAACCTTTTTTTTCTGATTTTTTTTTATATATGCAATCTGGAATGAGAATTCTCAATTCCAACCCTAGACTACTCATATAAATATGAGCCGGCTACTAGCCATTTGACGCCTAGCCAACAACTATCATGAAATTCCTGGTGTCCCCCAAACTTAGACTTAAGTGCTCCTACGCTATCAAGGGAATAACGAAAATTCTAAATATAAACAAGTGATTAAATCTTAAACAACCAAACAAGCATGATCTCAGCCTAGCCCAAAAGCAAACGATGAGACTATGTAAAAAAAATTTGTTTATAAAAATTTTGTTTCTGAAACACGCAAGTCAATTCCTAGGAACTATAAATCAACCCTCTACTCATCATTACCACACTCAATTAGACATCTACCTCCCAATCAAAATTAGCTCATCCTAAGGGATCATGAAATATGCATGCTATGCAAATGAAACTAGAATGGACTCACATGATAAAACAAAAAAAAATAACAGAATGCCCTATA
The DNA here is from genome assembly GCA_036435485.1 of Saposhnikovia divaricata. Classification (NCBI taxonomy): domain Eukaryota; kingdom Viridiplantae; phylum Streptophyta; class Magnoliopsida; order Apiales; family Apiaceae; genus Saposhnikovia; species Saposhnikovia divaricata. Next base: position 126,256,771 of record CM071598.1, read on the forward strand.
TGAAACAAACATGCAATACATACAAAATACGAATGAATTACTACTAACATGCAAAATATAATTTCCTACATGAATAAATGACACCCTACTACATACTACTACATACCTAACACATGGGTTGCCTCCCACGAAGCGCTTTTTTAGAGTCAATTAGCTTGACTACGTCCAAGCCTCCATTAAGGATGATAATAGTTGGCCTGGTCATCTCTTCGTGATACTTCATCGTCATCACGGCGGCACACTTTCTGCCCCGTCTCCTCGCTTGACCTATTCGTATAACAACTATGTAGTATTCCAATGCCTTCATCGGTAGACCCAAAATTTGTCAATTTGTAGAACAACACACATTCGCGGGCTTCGCTTAAATATAATGGAGGAAGGTAAATGTAAGTTGCTGAAGCCTTTGGTTCCTCAAAGAGAACTTCCGCCATTGGCTCTAATGCGCTACCTCCATCTTTATACTCTGAGACAAGTAGAAGACCTGCATCTTTCCCATGGTCATCAGCCTCTTGGTACGCACATACCAATTCTTGAAATTTGTGTAACTTACCAGTGTCTGTCCCAAATAGTGCCCTTTCCAAATCATCCACCATACTAGCACGATCAAATTCCTCACATGGCTTGTGAACGCTCACCTCACCTTGGAATTTGTCTTCCTTAATTATGCATGCAGTACCTTGCTCCAAGTCACCGTTATTTTCTGGAATTGCCTCTAGTATGAATTGTTGTTTCTCTTATTCCATGGCACTCAAAACTTGAGAAACTAGTGTCTCCAAAGATTTGATAGACTCCTCATTACTCTTTGCAAGCATTCTAATCACCTTCATAACATCAACCTCGTCTAACTGAAAAGTAGGAGTAGGTTGCTGATGTTGAAACTCTTCACTACCAAAGAAATATGACATATTTGGAACATCTTGCTGGTACTGTTGAGGATGGTATTGAAAATATGGTTGTTCCTCATAAGTGACATATGGATCAACTCCTTCATAGTAACAATATTGTGAGGTCTCATGAATGCCCAAACATTGCTCACATTGCTCACATTGCTGAGGCATGGATGTCCTCGAATATGCCCACCATGGCAACTCCTCGCCTGCCATTTTCAAACACTCAAGTACCTGAAACACACCGAACTAAACAAGATAGGTAAATAACTAATCCGAGTCAGTGAACTTTAACGACCACTGATGACAAGCACATAAACTAAAATAAAACACCGATGATCCCCGGTAGCGGCGCCAAAAACTTGTTAACACAATATCACGCAAGTATACGTGGTCACAAGTAATACAGATAGAAGTCAAGTTCGTTCCCACAGAGATCTTTAGGTTTTAAATCAGTTAATGTACCTATGCAACAATGTATGATTATTACTCACTGCTTAGACAACTAACAAGATTGGGTTTTGATTAACTAAATTAACTAACAATTAATTAACTAATGAGAATTAAAGACGAATTAATTATATGAGAATAAACATGGGATCCTAACTTCATTAACTACTTCGCTTAGAGTTGATGCCTTTAATCAATGCATGTGATGGTTTTGATATCTGATCGGACAACACGAAACAAGTACTCGTTACTTCTCAGTATACGAATACCAAACTAAACATACATCCACAAAAGAGATAGAAGATGAATAGACACCATTTATGTTTAGACCCTATATCTCTATAAGATTTGAAAACATAATGGTTTAAGCACAAGTCATCCATTAAGATCACATAGGGCAGCATAATATCTCTATTTACGCTACAAATCATGATGTTAAAACATCAACCTATCCTATGCTAGCATGGCAAGTTCTAAATCTCAAGATCCACTCTCGTTTCGCAAGAGATTAAAAAATTAGATGTTCACGACGCATCTAAACACATGAAACACAACCACACAAGGATATCAAGAATTCACCACACATAAATCTTTAAAGCAATCAAACTACTAAGCTACATAGATAAATCCATTAGAATACCATGACAACGATTAGTTCATAATCAAATTGCTCGTCAACATGGGATCTGATGAAACCATGATAATAAACAAAGCCTGAATAAAAACAATAGTGCTAGAGTAATGAGTTAAGAAAACAAATCCCAAAAACATCCAAGAGTATCGCCTATAGAAGAAAGCGAAAAGTAGATCTAGATCTCCGTTTCTTGTCACGAGCGTAGGAATCCTTCTCTAACTCTGAATCTCCGTCTCTCGACTCTCTCTCTATGTTATGTGAAGTGTTGGTCCTGTTTTATAATGATAGAATGTGTTTATATAGACCCCCATGTCTTGTCCAGCAAGAAACTACCAAATCAGAATTAAAATAAAATACGTTTCCTAAACTGATTCTGTTTTGAAGGAAAATTCGTAACTGACTTTTCTTCATTATTTCTGGGCTGTTCCAGTTGTGTTTTGACATCTGGACCACTTTAGAATGAAAGAGAATCTCCTTAGCTTCGCGTGGACTGTAAGATCATCCAAAACGGACTAGTAGAACTCAAGATATGGCCCAAACAGTAAATCAGGATTTTCAGGACAAAATTTCAGATTCTGCAGAATATCTACCGCGCCGCAGCTCCCTTCCGTGGCTGCATCGCACCTCACTTTCTGTCCAAGATTGTAGAAACTTTCGTTGTCTTCGCGTGAGCTGTAAGATAACTGAATTCGGACTTCTAGAACTCCAGATATGACCAAAACAGTGCAGACTGCGCAACCTACCCGGAAAATCCGAATTTTAATCAATTCAACCTCCAACTCTTAGTTCTGCAAAACTCAACGAAAATACATTAAACACACCACATACTTGAGGTCAAGTAATCAATTTAAGCCGATACGAAGCATTCCAAGTGGATATAAAATCCACTTATCAGTAAGCCAGATATATCCTAACTGCGATATAGTAATAGGAGGTCACCACTTTCGGGCAGACCTAATTCCGTTTAAGTTAGCCAGATTTGATGTCATCTTATGAATGGATTGGTTGGCAAGTAATGGTGCCCAGATTGATTGCAAGAGCAAGAAAGTTAGGATAAAGGTGTTAGGAAAGAAAGAGGTCATATTCAAAGGATAGCGACAGACTCAAAAATTCTTGACTATTGCTCAAGCCAAAAAGTTAGTACGAAAGGGCAACGAGGCCTACTTAGCTTATGTAGTAGACATGAACTGAGGAACCCCTGAACTGTAGGACATTCCAGTTGTCAAGGAGTTCGAAGACGTGTTTCCAGAAGATCTCCCTGGTTTACCACCCGATAGGGAAATCGATTTTGCGATAGAATTAGCACCTGGAACCACACCAGTTTCTAAAGCCCCTTACCGATTGGCCCCCGTTGAGATGAAAGAACTGGCCACTCAGTTGCAAGAATTGTTGGACAAGGGCATGATAAGACCCAGTGTGTCCCCGTGGGGTGCCCCAGTGTTGTTTGTAAAGAAAAAGGATGGTAGTATGCGGTTATGTATTGACTACCGACAGCTGAATAAGTTAACCATTAAGAACAAGTACCCCTTGCCTAGGATTGACAACTTATGCCATCAACTCAAGGGAGCGGTTCACTTTTCAGAGATAGGCCTGAGAACGGGGTATCACCAGTTAAAGACCAAACTGGAAGATATACCCAAGACTACTTTTCGCACTAGGTACGGCCATTATGAGTTCCTAGTAATGTCCTTTGGGCTGACTAACGCCCCTGCGGCATTCATGGACTTGATGAACCGAGTATTCAAACAATACCTAGACAAGTGCGTCATAGTTTCCATTGACGATATTTTGATTTATTCGAAGACCGAGGAAGAACATGCAGAACACTTGAGGATAATCCTAGGAATCCTGAGGGAAGAAAAGTTGTATGCCAAATTCTCTAAATGCGAATGTTGGCTGAAGGAGGTACAATTTTTAGGTCATGTGGTTAGTAGCGAAGGAGTACTAGTTGACCCTGCCATGATAGAGGCAATTTCAAACTGGGAAAGACCTGTTGGGTTTAAACCCAATACGAATAGTACGGGTTTTGGTGATCCAAAACATATATGGATTGGGTAATAATTATATGTTTAGATAATTATTATAGATGGTATATTTAGATACCAAGTATGATAAGGATTGTAATTTGAAACCAAGTATGATTAGGATATCTTGGTGGCTAAGTTTGTGATGGCTATATATACATAGTCATATTGTATTTGTTTGGGGAGGTGAAAGCTTAAGAGATGTAGTCTTAAGTATTGTTTGGGAGGTGCTTGAGCATTGTTGGCTCAAGTATCGGGTTGGGACACTGTTAAGGTGTTATTGTTTTGATGTATTATTGATTATTGATTAGATTAATAATACAAGTTTGGGACGTGGGTGTTTCCACGTCAAGTATTTGTGTGTTCTTATTTTGTGCTTTGGTAGATCTTGTCAACTTATCGATTGGTTATGTGTGTGCTCTGTTTTGGTGATTGTGAATCTTGGATTGTGTAAGTCCCTTAACCTAATAAGACCGACCACCCCGACCGAAGTATGAAGTTTCGTGGGACTAGTCGGGTATTATAGGAGGTTTGTACAAGACTTTGCCAAGCTGGCAGCCCCATTGACCCGACTCACCCGAAAGACTAAAAAGTTTGTATGGGATGAGAAGTGTGAAGAGAGCTTTCAAGAGTTAAAGAAAAGGTTAATGACCGCCCCGGTGCTGGCACTGCCAAATGATAAGGGGGACTTCATGATCTATAGTGATGCATCGCATAAAGGACTAGGTTGCGTGCTCATGCAGCACGGTAGGGTGATTGCATATGCTTCCCAACAGTTGAAGGAGTATGAAATAAGATACCCTACCCATGACTTAGAGCTAGCCACGATAGTCTTCGCATTAAAGATATGGAGGCACTACCTATATGGAGAAAAGTGTGAAATTTACACAGATCATAAAAGCCTCAAGTACATCTTTACCCAGAAAGAATTGAATATGAGAAAGAGAAGATGGTTAGAGATAATTAAGGATTATGACTGTGAAATTCGTTATCATTCAGGAAAGGCCAATGTGGTGGCCAATGCCCTAAGTAGGAAGGAGAGGCTCAAGATGATGACCTCAGCTGAAGAATTGGTAAAAGAAATGGAAAAACTGGAAATCAAGGTTAAGAAATCGGGAAGTAGTCAAGAAGTGTTAATGGAAATTCAAATCCAGCCTCCGTTATTGGAAAAGATTCGAATGTGCCAAGAGCAAAAGATGGAAGAGGAGAAGAACTAAGAGGAAGAGGTATTGACCGTGGAGGAAATTAAGTGCGAAAGAGACGTAGGAGGAATCATGAGATATGCATCAAGAATTTGGGTCCCAAATGTTCAGGAATTAAAGGATGAGATTCTATATGAAGGACATAACTCAAGGTACTCTGTGCACCCAGGTACCACGAAGATGTATAGAGATTTGAAAGAATACTATTGGTGGCCCAACATGAAGAAAGATGAGACAGAATGGGTGAATAATATGTTTGACCTGCCAACGAGTAAAGGCAGAACACCAGCGACCTAGTGGACTACTGCAACCCCTAGAGATTCCAGAATGGAAGTGGGAGCACCTAGCCATGGATTTTGTAGTAGGACTCCCAAAGACCAAGACTAACCATGATGCGATATGGGTGATTGTCGATAGATTGACCAAGTCCGCCCACTTTCTCCCAATCAACGAGAGGTACACTGTCGACAGGTTAGTAGACATCTATGTAAAGGAAATTGTGGTACGTCATGGAGTTCCCACGACCATTATGTCCGATAGAGACCCAAGATTTAACTCCAAGTTCTGAAAGAGCTTTCAGGAATTTGTGGGAACCAAGCTAAACATGAGTACTGCATACCATCCCCAGACTGATGGACAAAGCGAAAGAACAATTCAGACCTCAGAGGACATGTTGAGAGTATGCGTTATGGATTTCAAGGGAAGTTGGGAAGAGCACCTACCTTTGCGTATAACAACAGACTCAAGTATAAGAATGCCCCCGTATGAAGCCCTTTATGGCCGGAAATGTCGTTTTCCCTTATGTTAGGAAGAAGTTGGTGAAAGGAAGATATTAGGACCTGAATTGGTACAACAGACAAGAGATGTGATATTTCTAATCAGGGGAAGACTGGTAGCAGCCCAAGACAGACAACGTAAGTATGCCGACCTAGCTCGAAAGGACATAGAATATGAAGTAGGAGACATGGTGTTGCTAAAGGTATCTCCTTGGAAAGGACTGATGAGATTTGGAAAGAAAGGAAAGTTGAGCCCGAGGTATATCGGACCTTTTGAGATTTTAAGGCGGATTGGGCAGGTGGCTTACGAGTTAGCTTTACCCCCAAGTCTGCAGCAAGTACATAGCGTGTTCCATGTGTCTATGTTGAGGAAATACCACCCCGATGCCAAGCATGTGGTGCAATATGAGCATGTAGATCTACAGCCAGACTTGTCTTATATAGAGCAACCAGTGGAAATTATGGACCACAAGGAGCAAGTACTCAGGAACAAGGTGGTCAGACTAGTCAAAGTTTTGTGGCAAAATCATAATGTAGAGGAATCCACCTGGGAGCTGGAAAGTGCAATGCAAGAGAAGTAACCCCATTTATTTTCAACCTGATTCCGGGATGGAATCCTTTTAAGGGGGGAAGGTTGTAAGAACCCTAATTTTTGTACTATTGTAAACGACATGAATGAATAGTGATTTCATTACTTAAGGGGAATGATTCCAACCACCACTTATGTATGATGAATATTTAAGATTTGAGTTCATATTATGATTCCTTAAGCGAAATAAGTGTATGTAAAAGTCGTCGGAATTCGAAGAATCCTACTTCACCTACAACCTACGTTTTATGAGATATCGATAAATACAAGTATTATGACAAGCACAAGGGTTATATAATTCGAAAATGACCATGCAACCAAGGAACTAGAATAAGGAAATTAAAATGTTGGAAGGTTACTTGGAAGAGTTTTTACAACAAGAACATTTTAAGGATTATTGAAGATTAGCATGGAAATTAAGGAATAAATATTGGAAAATGATAAAGGTGGCAAGAAGCCATGTAAATCCCATGCAAGTAACTAGCCATGCAAGCTCCATGTAATTCCATGCAAACCAACTCACTTACAAGCCAACTAAACCAACCAACCAAACTAGAGACTATTCACTTAGGAAACTAGTTCCACCAAAAATGGCATAAAATAGCTTTATGGGTTGAATTTGGAGGCAAGGTATGGCTCATCTTTGACAAAAGAGTGCAGAAAATATAAGGAGAGATACATGTTATAGCATTATAGCATTCATATACAAAAGTAGCCAAGGCAAAAAACACCACCCCCCATTTCTCTCCATTCTCGGCCAAACTGGCAGCAGCCACTTCAAACAGCGATATCTCCTTCAGTTCTTACTCAAATTTTATTTTCTATATCTTGTTGGAAAGGTATTGAGATGCTATACAACTCTTGTTCACAAGCCTCATCCAGATAAGTAAGGTAAGACCCTCGTTTTTCCAGTTCTTTCAAGAGGGGTAATACTTACTCCGAAAATTCTAAACTTTTTTCCTGATTTCCTTGTAAGGTTAATGATTATAAGGCTAGGATAAGCTCTCCCAAGGATCTTTAGGCCATATTTAAGAGTTCTTAGGCTCCAGGAAAGGTATAACTTCTCACATCCATCTTCGGTTTATGAGTTTTAAGTCAATATGGAAGTTGGATGCAAGATTGGACATGTTTAAGTGGTTTGTAAAGTTATAAACTCTTTAATGACGTGTAAATCTTGGGTGGTGATAAATGGATGTTACCACTGGTCTTAGAGACCTTTAATGATGGTTATATGATTTTGATGTTGTATGGTTGCCTTAAGTGGGTAGATGGAGTTCATGGAATTTGGAAATGTTCGGTTGTAGCCGTTATAATGTCGAATTCTTATTAGATCATTTGTACAGTTAATGCCGAATTGAACAAATGTTTTCTTTGCAAGTTTTTGGCCATAAACCAGTAGGAATTGTTTTTTAGTGAAACCAGTTAAAATGGATGAATCGTTAAAATGGATTGACTTTACGAAGCCAAACGAGCCCTTTAAAAATAGTTTTTGATTATGAAAATTTTATGAGGAGTAACCTGGTCAGTGGTTAAGATCCCATAAAAATTTGGACTAATAATTCGAAATTTTTGATTTTATAGAAATGTTTAAGTCAAGAATGCGCATGAGAAACCCCTGCAGAAAGAAGCTATTTTTAGAGCAACAATTGAGCTATCAAAAAGATGTTCTTAATTATGAAATTTGGATGAACAATCCCTTGGACAGTTAAGAAGAAGTGAGAAAAAGAATTTCCTGAAAAAGTTTATTTTTCGATTTTATAGAATTTTTTGAATCAAAGTTGCGCAAGTGAAAAACCCTTTTAGGGGACGATATGAGACGAACTTTAGTTTCGTTGAAAATGGCCCCTAGCGAAAGTCGTTACGAAACAAATAATTATCGAAAGTGGTTAAAGGATATCATGGACAAAGCCAAATGTGTAGTAAGGATGTATCATTACGAAGTTGTGTCTTTATGTGAATAGTCGATTTGACGGGATCGTTTAACGAACTAACCAAACCTTATTGGTTGTTATAGATCATCACACTAAAACCAGAGCCCAGACTATTCCGACATGATCAGGAAAGTTTTCGAAACTTGTACTTCATGTATTTCTAAACTGTTGTTATGGTGATGTAACTGCTATGAATTGCTTAAAAGTATTTTCGAATCAGCATGAGATGTATGGTTTATTTACGAAGAAATATAAACCTGTTAAGTAAGTACGTGTGCATAATACATATACATGCATACGATGATGTGTTAAGATCCTCAAGTAGGGTACAATAATACCCTTTTTCCTAAGTAAGGGAGTCGGAGATATTTCATCCAGATAAGGACATAAAAACCCGGAAGTCACTAGAGATGATATATGACGTACGATCGATTTAAAAATATTCCAATAAATATAAATTGGATATTTTCGGATTAAAAATCCCTTTGAGAATATTATTGAATATTATTTAAATAATTATTAATTATCCCAAGCGGATTATTTATTTAATAAATATTATTTGAATATTTATTAAATACTCCAGGATGATTTAAAAATCATATTAATTATTTAAAAGTTATTTAAGACTTTAAAAATTATCTTAAATATTTCTGATCGTGGGAAAATTATTTAAAATTAGTACGGGTTCCCATTTCTTCACTGACTATAGCTTCACTGATCAAAAATTATCGCCATCTCGCTCAAGCTTATCAAAACTCGGGAACCCAAGGTTTTGGGAGCCAGTAATAATGTTTTCTCCCTTCGCTATCTATAAGACAAATAAGAAATATACCCTACCTAGTAAGGAGGGGCTCAGGTTTGACTAAGTACTCAAAAACTCCGACCAACTCCCAAGTTATGTGTCAAAGTTACTTCCTCAATTATTCATGGAAGTAAAGCTAATTAAATGTTACCAGTACTATCAACAAGCTCTGTGCTTGATATAGAACTGTTACCAAACCTATCAACAAGCTTTGTGCCTGGGGAACTGGATTAAATTCGGTTCCGATGATGGATAGGATTCTTTGGGGGATTGGAGGAAGAGGGGGGCTAAGCTCTCGGGTGTAGTCCAAATATTAAGGCCCATATGCGGTCAGGGTGCAACCCGATAAAGGAACGTCATCCTTCTACTAGTAGAAAAGCAGAGGCACGATACATTGGCTGATCACCAGATATCATGGAAGAGGCTCCAACAAAATCCCATTCTTCCAATTGGAATTGTACTACTACACTGTAATGAAAGCCTAGGTGCTCAATTGCCGATAGTGTTGACAGAGTGATGAACTATTCGAAGTACCACAGATATTCCTCATTATATTTCTGGATAAGGAATGAAAGATGTTTAATGATGGTATAATACCAGTATAAGATATGTCATATGGTTTTAAGATAACAAAAGTACTTTGAAAACTATTATTATATGGCTGAGATGTATTGCTCACTCTTGCTTTTCTTTTATATATATATACCACACAACAACAGATAGGCATGGCAAGAACAAGGCAGACCCTCTGCAAAAGCGTTCCAACCGGTCAGCAGTTTAGGAGACTCTTTACGAGGCAGGTGACGAGGCCGCACGCGGTAGCATAACCATAGGTGAGCAGACTAAGTTGGATAGGTTTACAACTTAGGTTGGTTAGGTTTTTTTACAAGCATGACTTGTGTAAGTTTCTGAAAACCAAACCGCTTTTTGGCCGTAGATGTCACATTAGATGGTAATCCCTTTTAAGTTTGAACTTTTAAGACTATGACAATTTTGGTTTGTAATAACTATTTCAAGATGGTTGTAATAACTTAGTAACTATTTAATTTCGTCTCTGAGCCTATAATCTGTGAATGTTATGTTTGATTGAGGGGTCACAGCATGATAAGTTGAAGGATAAGAATAATGTTTATTAAAAATGGGAATTAAGGACAGAGTGACAGCCTGGCTCCCCGACCCCAGATCTAGGGGTGTTACAGTTATGGTCTGATGTTGCTGCTGTGCCGCCTTTGTTTTTGACTTCTCTGAAGAATTCAACACCTGGAACAAAATCATAAATAACCAGCGCTGTTTAGGAAGAGGTGTCTTACAATTTACAGGACAATACAGATGAAACTTGGAAGAGCTTTCCTCACATCAGTGAATCAATTATTAACAGGAACAAGGCAATACAACAAGATACAATAGCATTCTAAGCTTTGAAGCAGGTCTAATAAATAAAAAAATTCTCTTCACTGCTATCACAATGATTTAACCTATATCTTTAGATGACAACTTATAGCCCCTAGTTCTTACCAAGCAGAATCCTCTTATCCCCCATATTTTTCCCAATAATCAAGGAGTTGCCCTATTCTATTTACAGCTTAAATTAAATGTCAAGAGGAATAATAATTTAGAACTATAGCTTCCCCATTTTTCCATTTTGGCTCCAATCAAAAGCCTTATCCACTCTTATTATAGCCGTCATGGAAGTGAAAATTGCAAATACATGATAACATAGTAAATTGTAAATTATAATTAATGTGTGCAAAGACATTTGAACACATGTAAAGCAGATCTCATCTCTAACTATGATGTGATAATAGGTTTGCTAATTGCTAGGAAAATGGGTTGGCTAATTTTATAAAGATGGCAGCGGAAATACATATAGCTACCTTGTTGAATTTAACAACATTGAATTTAATACATATAGCATGAATGTAGATTTCAATAATCTAATGTTGTTAAATCTCAATCCCACTTGCATAAAACATAAATACTACCTTGTGAAACAAAAAACTACCTACATTAAACTAACATACTACAGTACTAAAATAAGATTCATTTTAAACTTCACAAAAGCAGATTTTGACACCATGTACAGATCCATTTCGGGTAGGTCCCTTCATTTTGGATAGTCCAATCTAATGATAGAGAAAGTGTAACTATCAAATTTCATAAAACAACTGGAAGTTATCATACATAAATTTGAAGTACAGAGACATATACACTCCTCAAACAATTTATGTAAAGTTAGAATCTGTTCTGGGGGATAAAGTCAACTACAGAGATTATAAAGTCGAATAAATATACTTTTATTCATATGCTCAGATACTTATTATAACAGTAGATCAAAATACGGGAAAAGCTCACCAACATCAGCTTCTAGTGTTGAATTGTTCAAGTCCGAGACAAGCTTGTTGATAGAGTCTTTGGTCTCATTTTAGATCAAACATCACAAAAACAAAAGCAGACAACTAATAGAACAGACCACATAGACCAAAGATACTGATTAAATTGAAGGGATGGAAGGATATACTTACACACTTCCAGTTGCCACCAACAACGAGAAATTGGTAAGCATATGATAGTAAACTATACATAAAAAGCCCCAAATCTAAAGCTCAAATGGGAAAAGCCCTGAAATCGAAAATAAAGTGCAAAAACTAAATCAATTAAACTCAAAACAATGAATCCCTAATCTAAAAAAAACCTTGATTTGAATAAGCCCCAAACTAAAGCCTCAAACGGAAGCCATATTCAATTGAGCAGCCTAATTTGTAGCAAATAAAGTACTAATTTGATAGAAAATTAAAGAAGAATGAGAGTGAAAGAGTGAGGTTAGAGAGAGAGAGAGAGCGACTGTGAGACAGTAGAAAGCAGAATGAGAGAGGGGAGATAATTTTGTTTAAGTGTAAGGGTTTAGACAGGGGCGCGATATTCGGCCGCTCAAAAATTTCACCGGTAGCTGTGCCATCCTTATTTTTTTTTGTTTTTACAAATATTTTTCTATTTTTTTTGTTTTTCTTTTTTAAATATCCATTTTACTTTTAATAAATAAATAGAACCTGAAAAATAATAATAGTTAAATACCTTGATATTTAAAAATAAAAACTCATTTACTTGGTATTCTTAATTTTTATAAAAATGAAATATCTTAGAGGTAAATGTGATTTTTAAATAATTAAACAATTTTTTGGTTAAAAAATTAAAAATTGAGTTTATTAATGATCTAAGGTAACATATCATGTATGTTGCTAACATCCAACACTTTAAAGCTAAAGTAACATCACGTTTGTGGCTAAGGTAACACAAAAAATAAAATGTTATGGTAGGTTCAAAGTAACATGCTAAGGTAACATATTCTAGCAACATCCATGAAAAAGATGTTCCGATAGCCCATCTGTGGCGTAGTGTATATATCCTTTATTATAATACATGCGTCTACAAATGTGCAGTTAACCAATCAGAAAACTATGAATTATTTTAGAACCAATCAGAGCTAATTCCTAAATTTTGGACCAATCATGTTATATTAAGAATTTTCCTTATTTACAATCTCGCCCTACCTCTTTAACCATGGTTAGTTAACGCTTTTTAATTTAAACCTTTATTACAATACCTGAGTCTACCAATATGCAGTTAACCAATCAGAAAACTATGAATTATTTTAGAACCAATCAGAGCTAATTCCTAAATTTTAGATAAATCATTTTATATTAAGAATTTTCCTTATTTACAATCTCATCCTACCTCTTTAACCATGGTTAGTTAATGCTTTTAATTTAAATACAATAATGATTTTATTAAACATATCCATAAATACATATTTTTTAAATCAAAAAATAGTTATTAGAAAATCACAATTTTAATTTGAAATCAATCACGATATAAAATTATATATTTTAAATTAAATGTCATAATAATAATTCATTACTAAACCACTCTTTTAATATAAATTCAGTCACAATCATATTATCATTATAAATTGATTTTTATAAATATATATTGTACAATTATAATCGATTTCAAATAATTATATTCTAACTTAACTATAAATCTAAAAAAATTGGATTTGAAATCCAATTTTAAATAACTTGGATAAAATCCATACCTTCAAAATTTTGATTTTTTTATAAACTCAAAAATATATTTATTCATAATTTGATAATAAAATTAATTAATAAATTCATATAAACCAACACTACAAAATCAAGTTTGACTCAAATTTTAAATAGATTGGATAAAATCTTTGTCTTCAAAGACTCGATTTTTGAAAGGCTCAAAACTATATTTATTCACAATTTGTTAATAAAATAATAAATAGATTCATATAAACGAACACTACATATATTTTAATTACTTTAATTATTAAATATACGTTATAAGTGTATTATTATTGGTTGGTGAATAAATTACCAATCAAAAAATTAAAATTATAAGAATTTACTTCTAAACTTTATATCAATCAATCATATACAAAATTTTTATTATTTACCATGCTTATTCTAATTTACTTATCGCGGTTAAATTAAATTTAAATATTAAAATGTATTGATTTAATAACTTCGCATATCACATGGTTTTTAATTTTAAAAAATTTATACTAACCGTAAATATTATTTTCTATAAATCCACATAACAATATATTACATATGTTAGATATAATTGATGTGAATAATAATCTGTGTTTAAGTGTTACAGTGAAATATCAGAGTTTAGCTGGAAGCAGTCAGAGTTTAGTTAAACGCTGATAGATGGAAGCTCGACAGAGTTTGTTAAACTCTATCTGGAGGAAGTGTCTACTGGTCAACAGTGTTTGAAGAATTATTGAAGATAATTATGGAAGCAATATCTTTGAAGATTGGATAGCTGTCAAAGAGATTGAGTTGACTAAGGAGACGTGTAACAATTGTAATTGATATCAATTGTATAGCTAATTTATAGGAGTATCAATTATCGATTGTATAGCAGCTGTATATCTTATAAATACGGTTAGGTTAAACCTAGAAAGGTATCGTGTAACGCAATATTATTCATTATAACCTAAGCTGCTCTCTGTGATATTTTACATCACTGAGAGAGGAGTTATTAATTCCAAACAGTTTTTAATTGTTTAAACATGTGTTTTCTTGTTAATCTCTCATACAATCTTGATTATAATTGTGTATTCGGCCTAACAAGTGGTATCAGAGCCGATCTGTTACGTTAATACAGTTTAAAATCCACACACAACTATAATCAATGGCAGAGATACCTCCTTCAACAGGTTCAAGTTCTGAGAAGACTCCTACCACAGTGAGTGGTTATGAGACAATTAGGGTTCCTATTCTCAGGCCGGCAGACTATGCAATCTGGAAGGTGAAGATGACTATGTTTCTGGAAGCTACAGATCCAGAATATCTTGACAGAATTTATGAAGGTCCTCATAAACCTACAAAGCTATCTGTTGCTACTGCTGCTCAAGAAGCTAAAACAGTTCCAAAGGAGAAGAAAGATCTGACTTCTGAAGATCTTTCATCTATTGCTAAGGATGCAAAAGTTAGGCATCTACTTCATAGTGCCTTAGACAATGTTATGTCTAATAAAGTGATTAACTGCACTACTGCCAAAGAAATTTGGGATGCCCTTGAGGTTAAATGTCAAGGAACTGCTGCTATCAAGAAGAATAGAAGGAACATACTCAAACAGGAGTATGAGCACTTTGAGGCTAAATCTGAAGAAACCATGACAGAAACATTTGACAGATTCTGCAAACTGCTCAATGATTTGTCACTGGTTAATAAAGAGTATGATCTAGAAGACTCAAATCTCAAATTTCTTCTTGCCTTACCTGAAAAGTGGGATGTGAAGACAACCACCATAAGAGATAACTATGATCTTGCTGATACTGAGATTGATGAAATCTATGGGCTGCTCAAAACTCATGAATTGGAAATGGAGCAGAGAAACAAGAGATCAAGCAAGAAGATAAAGTCTGTTGCTCTTAAGGTTGAAGAGAAACCCTTGAAGAAGAAAGCTAAGGGAAAGGCTTTAGTCATACATTCTGAAAGTGAGTCATCAAACTCTGATGTTGATTCAAACACTGATGAATCATCTGATTCTGAGGATGATGAAGAAGAAATGAGGAAAATGGCTGTCTTGATGGTAAAGACTTTCAAGAAGATGGGTTTCAAGAACTTCAAGAAGGGAAACAGGTTCCCTAAAGATTCAAATTCAGACAGGAAGAGTTTCAGAAAGTCTGAGAGAAAGGAGACTAAATCTGGGAAGAAAGACAAGTCTGAGATTCAATTCTACAAGTGCAAGGAGATGGGTCACTATGCTCCTGAGTGCAAGAAGGATAAAACTGGAAAAGCACTTATCACAAAAGGCAGAGACTGGGTAGACACTTCAGACTCAGATGAGGATGTTAACTATGCTTTCATGGCTTCTATTGAGAATGTTTCTAAAGACTCTGAAAACAAGGTACCTCTAACTACCTACGCTAATAATACTGATAATATAACTGAATTGAGAATCTATCTTAAGGCTTTGCATATCAGTTATAGGGATCAGACTTTAGAGAATGAGAGAATCAAATCTGAGAATTCTGAACTTAAATAGAGAAATAAAATTGTTGAAGAGAAACTTGAAAACATGCAACAAAAAGAGAAAGAAAGAGATGATGCTGTTTATCTAGAACAGGATTTTCTAGGAAGATATAAGCAACTAGAATCTGAATTGGAGAAGGCAAATCACATAATTAAAACTTGGACTCATTCTGGAAAATACATTCAAGAGGTTTTTCAGTCAGACATAGTTGGTTTAGGTTACTGTGTGGAAGATGAACTTAGGTTTCAAAATAAGGTCAAAGTTAGAACACATCTTCCATCTACAAAATTTCTTCATGGAATAAATGAACCTAAGTCTGAAGCTGAAAAAGGAGCTGTTAAGAAAGAACCAGTAAAAACTAGTGTTAAACAGGTTAATATTGGTTCAGTGACAGATACACAACTCAAGCATAAGCTTAAGGAGTTAAAATCTGTTAAGAAACAGAAAGTGTCTAGAAAGAATAGAAATGGTAAAGTAGGCATTACTCAAGGTAATTATCCAATGCTTGCTACTTTCGCTCCAAGAAAGACATGTCATAACTGTGGTAGCACTAACCATCTTGCTAGTTTCTGCGGGAAGAATAAAAACATTAATTCTTTACCTTCCAAGTCTGAAGTAAAGAAAGATTATGTTAGAACTAGACCACAGACTTTATGCAAACATGTGGAAGTACTTGGCATTCTATCTATACTTGCAGGGATTATCATGCTATCTATCGTAATTATTATGAACTGAAGCCCAATTTGAAATGGGTTAAGGTTAATTCTGCAAGTGTAAACTCTGAAAATGTTAGCTTAAACTCTGATAATAAGAATTTCACTGCTAAAGCTAACAAAGTTAAGAAAGCCAAAGGATCCAAGCAAGTCTAGATCCTTAAATCTGACCTTCAGTGAATGTTTGTGATTGCAGGGCATCAGGGAGAGTACCCTAGTCGTGGATAGTGGATGTTCAGGAAACATGACTGGAAATAAAGCCCTGCTATCAGAGTATGTGGAAAAGGCTGGCCCAAAAGTTTCCTATGGAGATGGCAACATAGGACGTACTCTGGGATATGGCAATATCAATCTTGGAAGTATCATCATCACAAATGTAACTCTGGTTCCAGGACTCAAGTATGATCTGCTATCTGTGAGTCAAATCTGTGATAGAGGATATCATGTAGATTTTCAGCCTGAATACTGTGAAATCATCAGTAAATCTACAGGGAAAGTTTTTCTAGTTGGACACAGGTGCAATAATATCTATGAAGCAAGTTTGTTGACAAACTCTGATGGAAAAGCTGTGTGCCTGTCCACAAGAATGTCTAGTGAAGAGAGTTGGAAGTGGCATAAGAAACTCTCTCATCTGAATCTGAACAACATTATTGAGTTGATAAGAAAGGATCTTATAAGAGGACTTCCAAAATCTTTATTAAATGTTGATGGCCTGTGTGATTCCTGTCAAAAGGCTAAACAAAGGAAGTCATCTTTCAAGAGCAAGTCTGAATCTTCAATTGTTGATCCTTATCATCTTCTACATGTTGATCTCTTTGGACCAGTGATTGTCTTGTCAATTGGAAGAAAGAAATATGCTCTAGTCATTGTTGATGAACACACCAGATACACTTGGGTGTGTTTTCTAGCAAAGAAGGATGAAACCGCATTAACTCTGATGGAGCATGTAAAGCTGCTGGACAAAGGATCAAAACACAAAGTCAAAATCAGGAGTGATAACGGAACTGAATTTAGGAATGCAATAATGGAACAATTCTGCAAGAACAGAGGAGTGAAGCAAGAGTTTTCTGCACCTGGTACACCACAGCAAAATGGTGTAGTTGAGAGGAAGAACGAAACCTTGTTAGAAGCTGCCAGAACTATGCTTGATGAAGCAAAATTGCCAACCTATTTGTGGGTAGAAGCAGTTCAAACAGCATGTTTTACTCAAATGCCACACTGATCAACAAGCATGGGAAAACACCTTATGAGATGGTGAAGGAAAAGAAGCCAAACCTGAAATATTTTCATATTTTTGGGTGCAAATGCTTTGTGTTGAAAACTCATCCTGAACAGTTAACCAAATTTGAGTTAAAAGCTGATGAAGGAATTTTTGTTGGCTATCCGCTGTCAACTAAGGCATTCAGAGTTTATAATCTGAGAACCAAGGTGATCATGGAGTCAATTCATGTATCATTTGATGACAAGAAAATAACTGGACTTGAAGATGTAGATGAACATGATCAACTGCACTTTGAAAATGAAGACTTAATCTCTGATGAAGTAAACTCTGATGAAACTGATCTGAAAAACTCTGTTGAAGCATACTCTGAACCTCTACTGGTAAACACTGAAGAAACTTCTCAGCCAGAACAAAGGGAAGAACCAGTTGAGCGGAAGCATGAAGGATCACTTCAAAATGATGACTCAAATACTGAAAGTGAGTCAGCTGAAAAATCTGGATCAATCTCTGATGACTCAAACTCTGAAAGTTCAAAGTCTGACAGTTCAAACTCTGAGCAGTCAATTTTAGGGGGAGCCTCATGGACTGAAGAAAGGCAACGAGAAAATCAAGAGAACATGGATCAAGGGGGAGGATCAAATACTGATAGAAGTCATTTACCTTCAGCTAGGAAATGGATAAAATCTCATACACCTGATCTAATTATTGGAGATCCAGATGCGAAAGTAAGGACAAGGAGTGCTACAACAAATGAATGTCTATTTCATGCATTTCTGTCGAAATCAGAACCAAAGAAGGTAGAAGAAGCTCTTCAAGATACTGACTGGATAACAGCAATGCAGGAGGAGTTAAATGAATTCGAAAGAAATGAAGTATGGACCCTTGTACCTAGACCAAAGAATAGATCTGTTGTTGGTACTAGATGGGTTTTCAAAAATAAAACTGATAGTGAGGGAATTGTTACAAGGAACAAGGCTAGACTTGTGGCAAAAGGCTATTCACAGCCGGAAGGAATAGACTATGATGAAACTTTTGCTCCAGTTGCAAGATTGGAGGCAATAAGGATTTTTCTAGCATATGCCTCTCATAAGAAATTCAAGGTTTTTCAGATGGATGTAAAAAGTGCCTTTCTGAATGGGAAGCTTGAAGAAGAAGTGTTTGTTGAACAACCACCAGGATTTGTGGACCCCAAATATCCAGACTATGTCTACAGGCTGGATAAGGCTCTTTATGGACTTAAGCAGGCACCAAGAGCATGGTATGAAACTCTGGCTCAATTTCTTTTAGAAAGTGGGTTCAACAGAGGTACAATTGACAAAACCATGTTCTATTTTAAATCTGGCAGTGACTTGCTTTTAGTTCAGATATATGTTGATGACATAATTTTTGGCTCTACTAATGATAAACTCTGTAAGAAGTTTTCCAAGCTCATGCAGTCCAGGTATCAAATGAGCATGATGGGAGAGCTTAGTTATTTTCTAGGTCTACAAGTGAAGCAAACAGATGATGGGATTTTTATAAATCAAGCAAAATATACCAGAAATCTTCTCAAGAAATTTGGTATGCTTGACTGTTCATCTGCAACAACTCCCATGGCAACAATAACAAAGTTGGACAAAGACACAGGAGCTCCAGTAGATATGACCAGCTACAGAGGCATGATAGGGTCTCTTCTTTATCTAACATCAAGCAGACCTGATATCATGTATGCAACTTATCTCTGTGCAAGGTTTCAGGCAGACCCCAGAGAACCACATCTAACAGCTGTGAAGAGAATTTTTAAGTATCTCAAGGGCACCATAACCTTAGGACTGTGGTATCCCAGAGAATCAGATTTCAAGCTACTTGGTTACTCTGATGCAGACTTTGCAGGCTGTAAGATAGACAGAAAAAGCACCAGTGGAAGTTGTCAATTTCTGGGTGATAGACTTGTTTCTTGGTATAGCAAGAAACAGAAATCAATTTCTACATCTACAGCTGAAGTAGAGTATATTGCTGCTGGTAGCTGTTGTGCGTAGATTCTGTGGATGAAGAATCAATTGCTGGATTATGGATTGAGGTACAGTAAAATACCTATTTACTGTGGTAATCAAAGTGCTATTGCTATGACAGGTAATCCAGTACAGCATTCAATGACCAAGCACATCAGCATAAGGTACCACTTTATCATAGAACATGTAGTAGAGGAAAGGAATATTGAGCTTCATTTTGTGTCTACAGAACAACAGCTTGCAGATATCTTCACCAAGCCATTGAGTGAAGCTATATTTACAAGGCTGGTAAATGAACTAGGAATGGTCTCTGGTTTTGACTAGAGATATTGGTTAGACTCAAAATTTTACTTATGTAATGTGTTGCTCATATTTCTGTGATATGTTAACTGCTACGTGAACTCTGTTGTTAAACTCTGCTATGCAAACTCTGTTCGTTAATTGTTAAACTCTGTTAGCATGCTCTGTAGGTCATACACTGTTGACATGTTGGATAAACTCTGAAAAACTCTGATATTATTATTGTCTGAATGTAAACACCGATGAAGAAATATGTATGAAGCATGATTCTCAGTAAATAATCATGAATCCTTCTAAGTTATTTGTGATCTAATCCTAGACTGTGCAGAAAATTAACACAGCATGATACTGTTTCATATTTATAGCATCTCTTAGTTTATTTATCCTAAACTCTGAGTCTGTAAATACTGTGTGCATTGCCTCTCATGAATAACTTCTGATGTTGATGAGCTCTAAAATCTGTTAGTTATACACTGTTAATTTAAATGCTATTATTAGACTACCCTCAAAGAAAATGTATATAGGTTGCTAAAACTCCTTTGAGATTATGTTGGTGTCTAGGACGACCCAGGAACTTGCTGGTATATAGTAAGGGCTAAAATTCTCTAATTTTTGGTGACTAGTCAAAGACTAGGAAGACCCAGGAACTTATCAAAATGATAAGGGCTAAAATTATAGGATTTTTGGTGACTAGTTCCAACCTCTGATTACTGGAATGAATAGAATAAAAAAAATAATAAATAAATAAATAAATAAATATATAGATTAGTTAAAAGGGGGGTATAAATTAATTAAATGTTACTGTATATAAATTGTTTACTAAAGAGTTTAGCATTCATCATACATTCAGTGTTTACTATGAGAGTTTGTGCATCAAGTGTTTACTGATTTACTTTATGGATTTTATGAAAAATTAGATGCTCTAAAAATTGAATTGGTAAACTCTGCTATACACACACATATATTCATACCTGTGCAGTTTTTGAAAGGATTATGGTAATGAAGTTGGAGAATTGACAAATGCTGACGAATTTTGTCTAATACTCTAAGGTATGTTTTCTTTCAGATAATTTACATACTTGGGGTAAAAAGAGTTTTGCCAACTGTTAATGAGTGTTGGAGTGTTAAAGTGTGTCGGTAATGGGAGAGAGAAAGTAGCGGTAATTATTGCTATAATTACTGAGTGTGCATAGTTGTTTCATTGCATGTGTGTCATGTGTCCCACTCACCCACTAATGTGTCTCACTCACACATTAATCAAGAAACTGTTGCGTGTATTACTGCTAAAAATGATTGAGTTTTAATTTTTAATTACATCTATAATTATTTTACATACACGATTCATATTTACACACATCCACTCACAGTTACTTTTCACACAACCACTCAGTTACTTCGTTCTTTCACTTGGGCATTTTTGCAAACACCTTGCATACATATCACTTTTAACTGGTATTTTCTTCTCACATCGATTCTAATGGCCACCAAAGCTTTTACTGCTCAAGGGTTATTGTTTTTCCTAATAATTATGCAGCCCCATTGAACAATGCAAACGTTCCAGAGGCGTTTCATTTGATTCAAAATTTCTTGAGAGATTCAGAGATAGGTCAAGCCCTAGTCGAACCACCAACGCTTTCTGCCACGCAGATTGTTACCTTCTGGCAGAGATCTACTTATGATGATGGAGAAGAGAATGGGACTCCGTCAATCATTTTCATATATGAGGACACAGAGTATGTTATTACTCCTGCAACGGTTCAAGAAATTTTTGGTTTTGAAACACATTCTACATACAGTGTTGTTGGTGAAAGATATCTCAAGGAGATGTTGCAGCAAATTGGGTATTCAGGTCCTTTAGAGAAACTTGGTCAAGTGAAAAGGCCATTTCTGAGGAAGGAGTGGAGTTTCCTCTTCGATTGTATAACAAGGGCCTTTGGAAAGAAAGTCACAAACTGGGATGCTATCCCTACTGACAGTCTACAAATTGGGTATTCTCTTCTCTATGGAAGTAATTTCGATTTTGGGTAGACTTGTTTTAATGAACATAGGTGATAGATTGTCAGAGTCTACTACTGTCTACTTTGCTAGATTCTGTCAATTATTGTTTACTTCTTGTGTGCCTGGTATTGCAATTGCTGAGGATGATGTTATTCAGCATTTTAAAGTCAATAAGAGATTATTCTCTGATTTGACTAACAAGGATACCAACAAGGAGCAATTACCTGACTTGGTTTTGCCTCTTGCTCTTCAAAATTTCTTAAATCAACCTCAAGACAACAACCTATAAACACTGAACAAAATCCAAACACTGCACCACAACAACCTACAAACACTCACACTCAAACTCAACCCCAACCTCAACCTGAACAACAACCACCACCTACACAGACCAAATCAAAATGTGGAGGTAGAACAAAAGCACACAGCAGAAAATACACATCATAGATCTACTACAGCTAAAAAGGAATCTGTTAAAGCTAAAAAGGAGTCTGTCAGGCCTAGAAAGGAAAGAGCAAACAGACCTCCATCACCATCTGTTGTTGAAGATGAGTCTACTGAAGAAGAAGTGACAGTTGAGGTGCCTCAAGCTAAGAGGAGAAAGTTGATTCTTGATGAGTCTGATGAGGAGATGAACATTGAAGCTCCAGAGGTGATTTCTAAAGAGATACCTGCTGTTGAGATAAATGCTGCAGAAGAAGCTGTACAAACATCTGAAAATGTACAGATGGATGTGGACAACAGAGATGGTTCTGCTGCAATGGATGATTTTGTTGAGACATTCATTCCATTCTCTGATCACATTGATATTCCTACTTCACCTATTGCTGCTAATTCTAGAGAAACTGGTGCAGTTGATCAGCCTACTGTAGTACTTGATGAAACAGTAGCATCACACACTGAGCTATTCTCTGATGCTCACCAGGTTTCTGAAAAATGTGAAGAAGTTGAGAAATCAACCAAGGCTGTACTTTCTGAGCCTATGGATGCAATTCTTGAAGTTGCAAAGTCTGTTGATAAGATTGTTGAGTCTGCAGAGCAACCTGCCGAACAAGTTGATGTTGAAACTGCAGAGAATGTTATAAAAACTGTTGCTGAAAATGTTGTAGAGCCTATTGATCCAGTTGAAGATACAACTGATGATGCTGAAAATGAAGGAAGTGCAGAGTCTAACTCTTCTTAGAGCATACCAGTGCAGACTGATGGAAAGCACACACCTTTTTCTCAACCCTCACATTCACATGACATTGAAGCAGAACATTTTGCCAAGTATTCAAAGGATTGGTATAAAGCAGATTGGATTTTTCCTACTGGAAGAGCAGCTAAGTTTGTGTATCAGACTGCTAACACGATTTCAAATCCAGACATTCTCTCAAGTCTGCAAGAAACTATTGTTCAAGTCAAGACACTGAATGAAAGGTTTGATGATTCTCAAAAATCTATTACTGATCTAAGAGTTGAAGTTGTTGCAAGAGACATGAATATGCAGAGAGATAATCAACTGAAGTTTTAGACCTTTTCTAAAGCTCAAGAAACTCTGTTTCAAAGGCTAGGTCAAGTTGAACAGAATCATACTGTCTTGTCCGGTAAGATTGATTCCATTGCTACCTCTTTGGAGCTGATTACATCTATATTGATTCCTGATGATGTCAAAAAGGGGGAGAGAGTTGCTAAGTCTAAATGCAGGTGATGAGTCTCTTAAAAGAACAAGGTCTGGGAGTGTTTACGTGACCACGGTGGTTGATCTTGTGCCATCGTATGAGCCTGTGGAGATCATGATTGATGCTTTGGGATTTGAAGTTAATTCTGGTGGGAAGTCATATTCTATTTCCTGTGTCGTGTGGGACGATACAAAATAGAATTCACTTATTTATTATATAATTATATACTTGGCTTGCAAGTTTTTACCTTTCACTTGAAAGGGTTTTTCTTACTTTAAGCACTTAGGATTTTATTTTTCAAGTTGGATCAGGATTTTGATGGGTTTCCTAGTTGGGTTCAGGTATTAGGTAAATTCCTAGCTGATATTGAATTTCTTTTAGATTCCTATCTGAATAAGGTTATTTATGTAGCCTATAAATACTCTTGTCTTGTAATCTTTTGGAGACAGATATTGATAATAAAATTTTGGCTATTCGGTAGCTTTGAGAATCGAATTCAGGAGTGAATTCAGAGTTTGAGTTTTGTTTCTCCATTCGGAGATTCAGAGTTAGAGTTTTGTTTCTCCATCTTTGGAGATTCAGAGTTTACTTTATATTTGTCTTTACTACATATTATTACGAGAACATCACGTTCCGTATCAATTTGGTATCAAGAGCCAAGGTTTCTCCATCAATTTCTTAATTTGTTGGGAGATCTAGAGTTTTCGCAAAAAAAAAAAAGATTACTGTTCACGGCACTGTTCACAACACTGTTCACGACACTGTTGCACGTTAATGGCAGGGGATGAAGATTTAAAACTTGAAGGATCGGATGGAGATTTCTTGAAGTTAACTCTTAGAAATATTAGTGAGCAAATTGCTTATATGGCAGAGCAACAAGCAGAGATCAAGGCAAGTTTAAGTGTTACAAACGAGAGGATTGAGGGGGTTATTGCTACGGTAGAAAATACACCTCTTCGCACAGGCTTTATAAGAAACCCTCCACCTACTAACAACAATGACGATGATAAAAGCTTAAAGTGGGATGTACCAGAATTTAGTGGAGCAGGTGATGCCGAGGATTTCTTAGAATGGGTGAGACAGATGGAAAAAATCTTTGATTATAAAGGTTTTGATGATCAGAAGTCTTATAAAATTGCCAACATGAAGCTAACAAGATATGCATCTGTATGGTTTGACAATTTGAAGACGAAGCTCATGAAGGAAGAGGCTCCTAGAATCACAACTTGGACTGAGATGAAATGGCAATTAAAGAATCTTTTTGTTCCACGAGAGTACATACAAGATAATTACTTGAAGCTGAATCAACTCCAACAACGAAACATTAGTGTGACTGAATACACTACAGAATTTGAGAGGTTGTGTATCCTATGTGACTTGAAAGAAGAAGAAGAGATGAAAATCGGTCGTTATATCAAGGGATTGAATTCTTCTATTGGCAATAAGGTCGAACTTATTCCTTACACGTTCTTTGATGATGTGACAAAGCTGGCTCTTCGAATTGAGAAGTAAGAGAAAGAAGAAGCAAAACCAGTTTACAAAGTATTCTCTAAGACATCTTTCAAGGGTGAAAATTCTGGCACTTATAAGAGTACTTCTTATAGTGGGGCCAATGCATTCTCAAAGGAAGATAATCCAAAAGGAAAGATCCAAGTGAGTCCTGAGCAAGGAAAAGGTGTTTCAGGTGTCAAGGCTTAGGACACCTTGCAAAGGACTGTACGAATAAAGTTACCCTTTCTAGGAAAGAGTACATGTTGTTGATAGCTTATGAAGAACAAGAAGAACGAGAAAGAACTCTTTCTGCTCAACAGGGACAAGAGTATGATGATGAGGAAGAAACAGATTTTGAGTACGATAATTCTGAGAGATGGGATGATCTAAACCACGAGTCTATTGAGCCGGAGGAAGAGAAGAACAACATTGGCCTCTTGAGAAGACTTCTCAGAACTGATTGCACACCCGTAGAAGAAAAAGAACAAAGGGAGAACTTATTCCATACAAGAGCTGCAGTTAGAGATCGAACTTGTAATGTGATTGTGGACAGTGGTTCTTGCGTAAACGTGACATCTTTTAAAATGGTGAATGCACTAAAACTTCCAACCCGGGACCATCCTAAACCTTATAAGTTGAATTGGTTGAATGATAACGAACCAATCAGAGTCAAGAAGCAAGCACTTGTGACTTTTACAATAGGAAATTACAAAGATGAACTATGGTATGATATGGTTCCTATGACAGCTTGTTCACTTTTGTTAGGACGTCCATGGAAGTTTGATAGAGAAGTCATGTTTCATGGTAAAAAGAATGAATACTCAGTTTTGTGCGGGAAAAAAGATTTAAATTGAAACCACTTCCTCCTAAAGTGGTTCATGAACCTGTGAAGGACAATATCTTGATTACTGCTGCTGAGTTTGAAAAGAATATAGAAGATGGTGCAATTGGGTATGTCTTATACATTCATGAAGTTGAAAAGGATTCGCCTCATATTGAAGACCTGGAACTAAGTAAGCTGATGGATGAATTTGCAGATGTTTTTCCTGATGATCTGCCTATGGGATTACCTCCACGTAGAGGAATTGAGCACGACATAGACCTTGTCCCTGGGGCTCCATTACTCAACAAGGCAGCTTATAGGTGTAATCCTTTAGAGTCAAATGAGTTGCAAAGACAAGTTCAGGAGTTGATCGATAAGGGTTATGTACGAGAAAGTAAAAGTCCTTGTGATGTACCCGCGTTACTAGTTCCGAAAAAAGATGTTACTTGGAGGATGTGTATCGATAGTAGAGCAATCAACAACATCACCATAAAGTATCGCTTTCCTATGCCTTGCTTGGATGACATGCTTGATGAACTACATGGGTCAACTATTTTCTCCAAGACTGACCTGAGGAGTGGATATCACCAAATGAGAATTCGAGATGGGGATGAATGGAAAACTACTTTCAAGACCAAACAAGGATTTATGAGTGGATGGTTTTACCATTTGGCCTCTGCAATGCACCTAGTTCCTTTATGAGATTGATGAATGAGGTATTATGATCTTTTCTAAATTCTTTTGTTGTTGTCTACATGGATGATATACTTGTGTATAGTGTTAATAGAGAACAACATTTATAACACTTGCGAAAAGTTTTTATGGTTCTTCGAGAAGAAAAATTGTTTGGGAAGATGGAGAAATGTACTTTTTTAGTACCTAGTCTTACTTTTCTTATTTATATTGTGGCTGGGGATGGCGTGAAAGTGGATCCATCTAAGGTAGATGCTATTTCTACTTGGCCTACGCCTAAAAATTCTCATGATGTTCGAAGTTTTCATGGCTTGGCCTCATTTTATAGACAGTTCATTCGAAATTTCAGCACTGTGACTGCACCACTTACTGAGCTGATGAAGAAAAAGAATTTGAGTGGAATTCTAGTGCAAATAATGCATTTGAGGAAATTAAGAATCTTCTTTGCAAGACACCTGTACTTGCTTTACCAAATTTTAACAAAGTATTCGAAGTAGAGACTGATGCTAGTGGTCTTGGTATAGGTGCTGTTCTTTTGCAAGAAAGAAGGCCTATTGCATTCTTTAGTGAAAAGTTAAATGGTGCTAAACTTAATTACTCGAAATATGATAAGGAGTTTTATGCGATTGTACGTGCCGTGGCTCATTGGACACATTATTTGCGTCCTTCACCATTTGTTTTACATTTCGATCATGAGAGTTTGAAGCACATTCATGGGCAACAGAAGTTAAGTGTAAGACATGCAAAATGGGTTGAATTTCTGAAATCCTTTACATTTTCTTCCAAGTATAAGGATGGGAAAAGTAATGTTGTTGCAGATGCCTTATCTCGGAGACATTATATGCTTACAATTTTGGATGCAAGAATTTTGGTATTTGAACATTTGAAGGAGTTGTATGTGACTGACCCTGATTTCTCTTCTATTTTTGCGATGCCGACTGATTCGTATGTGCTACAAGATGGTTTTCTTTTTAGAGGAAACAAACTGTGTGTACCGAAGTGTGGAGTTAGAGAATTATTAATTCGAGAAGTACATGGTGGTGGTATTGCTGGTCATTTTGGAATAAAAAAAACATGCGACTTACTTTCTGAGCACTTCTATTGGCCTAAGATGTTAAGAGATGTTCAAGCTGTTTTGGAGAGATGTGCCACATGCCAAAAGGCAAAAAGTCACTTTCATAAGGGTTTGTACACTCCCCTTCCCGTTCCTATTGCACCATGGGATAGTGTGAGTATGGATTTCATTGTTGGATTACCCCGTACTGCTAGGGGTAAGGATTTTATTATGGTTGTAGTGGACAGATTTTCAAAAATGGCTCACTTTGTTTCTTGCCATAAAACGGATGATGCTAGTCGTATTGCAGATTTGTACTTCACGGAGATTGTGAGATTGCATGGAATCCCTAAAAGTATAGTGTCGGATAGGGATACTAAATTTTTGAGTTATTTTTGGAAGACCCTATGGAAATTTGTAGGAACAAAGTTACTATTTAGTACTTCACATCATCCACAGACAGATGGTCAAACCGAGGTTACTAATAGAACTTTGGGGACATTATTGAGAGGGCTGGTGAGTAAAACTACAAAGGACTGGGACATCAAATTGGCACATGCTGAATTCGCATATAACAGGACATCCTCATCTACAACAGGAGTGTCACTATTTGAGGTAATATATGGTATAAATCCATACGTTCCTGTTGATTTAATTCCTATTGCAAAAAAAAGATATCCTGGATTTTGATGCTAAGAAGCGTCAAGAAGCCTTCTTTAGAACTTGTGATCAAGTTAAAACGCAAATTGAAAAGATGAACACTTACAAGGAACGTGCCAATAAGAAGAGACAACAAGTTGTGTTCAATCCTGGCGATTTGGTTTGGCTTAATCTAAGAAAGGAGAGGTTTCCTAACATGAGGAAAAATAAGTTAATGCCTAGAGCTGATGGACCTTTCAAGATAATAGAGAAATACGGAGATAGTGCCTATAAAATTGAGCTACCTGATTCGTATGGAGGAGTAAGTTCTACATTCAATGTTGGTGATTTAGCTCCGTACATCGACGATGCGAATTTGAGGACAAATTCTTTTCAAGAAGGGGAGAGTGATGAGTCTCTTAAAAGAACAAGGTCTGGCAGTGTTTACGTGACCACGGTGGTTGATCTTGTGCCATCGTATGAGCCTGTGGAGATCATGATTGATGCTTTGGGATTTGAAGTTAATTCTGGTGGGAAGTCATATTCTATTTCCTGTGTCGTGTGGGACGATACAAAATAGAATTAACTTATTTATTATATAATTATATATTCGGCTTGCAAGTTTTTACCTTTCACTTGAAAGGGTTTTTCTTGCTTTAAGCACTTAGGATTTTATTTTTCAAGTTGGATCAGGATTTTGATGGGTTTCCTAGTTGGGTTCAGGTATTAGCTAAATTCCTAGCTGATATTGAATTTCTTTTAGATTCCTATCTGAATAAGGTTATTTATGTAGCCTATAAATACTCTTGTCTTGTAATCTTTTGGAGACAGATATTGATAATAAAATTTTGGCTATTCGGTAGCTTTGAGAATCGAATTCAGGAGTGAATTCAGAGTTTGAGTTTTGTTTCTCCATTCGGAGATTCAGAGTTATAGTTTTGTTTCTCCATCTTTGGAGATTCAGAGTTTACTTTATATTTTTCTTTACTACATATTATTACGAGAACATCACGTTCCGTATCAGCAGGCAATCTCAAACTCTGACTAGGAAGGATATACTGAAGATGGAGGAGAAAATGACAAAGGCAAGAGATTAAGAGCTGATCAAAATCTAAGTCTGAGATCTGGCAAGTCTTCTAAATCAAAGTCTGATGGAATATACACTAATACTCAAGGTACTTCAAAAACCAAGAATTTGTTATTCACTGAAAATCCACACTCCGATGAAGAATTGGCTGCTAGATTGTTTCTGGAAGAAAATGAAGAAGGAGTTACCATTGAAGATATTCAAGCTGAAGAAAAGAATCTACAAGAAGAACATCAGAAAGCTTTGAAGTCTGGAAAATTCAAGAAGCAAGAAAAAGCTCCTAGGCATGTTCTTAAAGGCATTGTTATTAAGGAAAATGTTGGTGCTGATCAAAGGTCACAAGTGTCTAGGAAACCAACAGAAGCAGAGGCTAAACAAAAGCTGAAAGGCATTGTTAAAGAAGGTAAGGTTTCAAAGGAAGTGAATACAACCTTTGTTGCTACAGAAGTTGTACTGAAACCTTTGTCTACCCAGATGCAAACGGTTTTTGGAAAACAAACACTTCATGATCCAACTCTGATGACTGGAGGTACTAATGATTTTTTTACATGGCAGAGCCTTAATGGGTAAGCTAGGAAGAGATAAAGCTGGCTTGGGCTCACATAGAGAAGTTAGAATGAATACTGGTCCTTGAGATCCTTCATCATTGGCTGTTCCAGGTCAAGGTGTTACTCAGGAGAGTTTAGACAGACTGGAATCAGTACAGTTGATTCATCAAAGGAGTTTGGACAAAGATTTTCTGCTGTATTTCATGGCAGATGGAACTGTGTATAAAGTTGGTGAGAATGATATTGATTTGAAGCTATGGGAAGAATTGGAATATGTTCTATATCTCTTCAAAGTGAAAAATCAAAGGACTCAACAAGCTGCTAATGTGTTAAGAAATAAGATGGTGAAATCTAATACAATTAGTGGTACAAGATACACAAGTGAATATGTTCCGAAGTACAGAGATTATCATGGGAATATTGTTGAGATGAAGAAGAATAGTGCTAATCTAAAGACAGATCTGGGTATAACATTTCTTGATTTAACTCAAAGTCAGAGAAAGCACAATTCATCAGACTGGGTAATGAAATGAGAAGAAACAAAATCTATTCTCTGAGATCTGCTATCTACCAAACTGGTGAAGATGATCCTAAGCTGAAAGAGATCATGGAAGTTATGCAGACAGAACTTGAAAATGCAGAAAGAAGATTACTTATAGACTATCTCAGATCAACACCAGATGTTGAGGAAATTAAGGAATAAATCTCTGTAAGAATTTTCTTGTTTTTTTTAGATTTTGTTAAGTAGAAGTTTAAACTCTGTTTGTATATTAAACACTGTATTTGTTTATTTGTTTTGACATCATCAATTATTGTAAACTTGTGCATTTTTGCTAATGAACAAGTTGGGGGAGACTGTTAGATATAATTGATGTGAATAATAATCAGTGTTTAAGTGTTACAGTGAAATATCAGAGTTTAGCTGGAAGCAGTCAGAGTTTAGTTAAACGCTGACAGATGGAAGCTCGACAAGGTTTGTTAAACTCTGTCTGGAGGAAATGTCTACTGGTCAATAGTGTTTGAAGAATTATTGAAGATAATTATGGAAGCAATATCTTTGAAGATTGGATAGCTGTCAAAGAGATTGAGTTGACTAAGGAGACGTGTAGCAATCGTAATTGATATCAATTGTATAGCTAATTTATAGGAGTATCAATTATCGATTGTATAGCAGCTTTATATCTTATAAATACAGTTAGGTTAACCCTATAAGGGTATCGTGCAAAGCAATATTATTCATTGTAACCTAAGCAGCTCTCTGTGATATTTTACATCACTGAGAGAGGAGTTATTAATTCCAAATAGTTTTTAATTGTTTAAATGTGTGTTTTCTTGTTAATCTCTCATACAATCTTGATTATAATTATGTATTCGGCCTAACAACATATGTTTATATATCTTTTACTTATGAATTGTTTTTGAACATCCTTTATTATAATAAAGGATACCCGAATCTACCATGTATTAGTTAATCAATCACAAGATTGTGAATTATTTTAACATCAATAAGAATCTATTAAATTTTAGACGAATTAAACTTAATGTAACATATTTCTCTATTGGATATAGATTCTACGAGCCAAGATTAAACTCAAATCAAGTTACACTCAATAACAGTTAATTTTTATTTTTTCATATCAATTAACTAAACATAATAATTATTAATTTCTTTTAACAATTTACTAATAAACAATTTATATAAGATAAAATTCTTTCAAACTAAAAAATATAATTATTATATTAATTTAAAAATTACAGGAAATCTAAGCCGCTTATTCCCTATTCCACATCAGACCTAGCCAACTTTCATAAATTAAGTGTATGCATCAATTCTCCTCATGGCTAAATCATATCAATTTCAGTTAAGATACTACTTTATATCTTTTTATTATATGACATACTATACTTGGATAGATTATTTTTTTATTTCGATTATATATATGTATCGTATGTTTCGTGTTTTAATTGACCAAAAAATTCAACAGAAAAACGTTTCTGACAAAAAAAAACGATTTAGGTTATCAGCATCCCCAGTCCAGATTTTCCCAGAGTTACTTTCCATTATAATATTTAGTAGCAAAATCCAATAATTTTGCGACTTACTAAATTGTAGGCATCAATCCTTATCACATTATACTAATTTGTTTACGTTATTAGGCATGCCTATAGATAAATGTTTTTTTACAGTGTTGGGTTGTCAATGTTATTCAGTGATTACTTAACAATTTTATTCTAAATAAAATAATAATTTAATTTAAAAAATAATGCATTAATACATGAATCTATTATATCTATAATAGATATTTTGATATCTCAAACTCTCAATTCAAAATCTTAAGGTGCAATCAAAATTGTGAATTAAAAATTGTTAACAATATAAAACTATTTACCATACTATTCTAAATACACATTTAAAATTTAAGTTATGTGAAGTATTAAATAATTCGGTCATAAAAAAAGTTAAGATCAACCAATTAAAATATTAGAATGAATTTTAAACCAATCATCTTTTAACATTTAAATTATGAAATTTTTTAACTATGCAATAATTAATGGAAAAAAAAATTTTACCTAACAATATATTTGAATTATTCAAAATATTAAGTATACTCTTAAATAGTACTATACATTATTTGGTGTATAAATTATCAATCAAAAAATATAAAATATTACAAAGTCAATGAAAATATTGTTAGTACCATGATAAATTGGTCAATTTAGCACAAATTTTCTTTTAAATCACTTTTTATTTATAGATAATTAATTCAACAATAAAATGACATATGTCATCCACAAAAATAATCAAACCTTCAAAAATCATCAATAAAAGGGCATACAACATCAACAAAAACAATTAAAATTAAATAACACATAGTAAAATAGATCAATAATTTCCTTAATTATTCAATCATTGAACAGATCTTCAATTATGGTACATCCCTCGCTTATATCACTAAATTATACAGCCTTTTCGGCAAGATAATCTAACAATTTCTTATAAACGTGAGGAAAATGTAAATCTAATTTGTTAGAACGTATTCAAACAACCGACTAGAACTGTGATTCTATACTATCCAAATCAATGAACTAATATAACAAAATCTAATATATGGGTAGACAAAATCCACGAACAGAATAACAATGTGATTATGTGTTTATATATTACACACTTGATTTCAGTTTTATGGACAGTTACTTATTTTCAGAAGTTAGTCAAATTAAAAAAAGATAGGTGATACTCATTTTCATATGTCTTATTTTAAGAATAAAAGAAAACTAAAATTTATTATTCCATGTTTTACTAGAAAAGAATAAAAAAACCAAAATACAAACTTTCAAACTGAAAATGCACATTTTAAGTTGTCTTTACAAATAAGCTAAGGGCAATAACCATAAAATATAACAATCATACGTTACTCCAAGAGCGTGATATATTGAATTTGTTTGCTTAGTTGATAATATTTATTTTTCTATAGTAAATCAATTCATTAATAAAAGGACATATAATTTGTAAAAATGATATTGAACGATCACATAGCAAACTAGAATAGATGAAAGTTTATGTTGTTATAACTATGTTCGTTTTATGTATCTTGCACAGTAGATAGCCTTTCTCATATCGCTGAAACATGCAACATTTTTTTGATAGAGAGTCTAATGATTTATTGGAGTCGTGAGGATTAAGTTTCTATACATTTTTAATATGTAATCGAAAAATTAACCATAACCATATAAATATTTTCAATGAATTAATATAATAAATATTTTAAGGATTCGATATTGAATAAATATACCGAATTCTCAGAATATGGGTGAAAAATTTGTTAACATGGTACGTAGAAATATTCTCTAACAAAGAGAGAAATAAAATGAAATCTAATTTTTTAAAAAAACAATAAAGAGGGATTTTGAACTTTTCAATGGGAGTTGTATTTGTTTTGATGATTGGTTCATAATATTAATATTAATTGAATTTGTATGAATTCACGGATAAGTAATTTTATACTCAAGTTAATTAACATTCCAATATAATTATATTTTTTTCTAAATAAAAATAAAAATAATATATTTATATTAATTAATTAATACAATTTATCGGTCGGTGCGTAGCACGGGTAGAACGCTAGTGTGTATTCTCTCAGCTTTAATTCTTTATATATTTTGTCTTCCGTCCCAACCGATTATTTACATTTTTGTATGGGCTGTGGATTGGCGGAGGAAGTATAAAATACATAAACAAATTATAAGTATTATGTATAAGTATAAAACAACACTTTGAAATAAACACTTGATCAGTTCAGCCAAACTTAAACATTTGATATGTGAACACGACACAAAAAATACGTAAGATGATAATTTGACACATAATATGAAATAAACACTTGAGTTTAGCCAATCTTAAACAATCACTATGAAATCAAGTGTTATCAACCTTCGTTCTTTGAGAAGTAATTATAAACGTGTAATGTCCTAAAATTTTACATTTACTGCTTTAAATTTTATTTGATCTTTGAAATTATGATACATCAAATAGAATATAGTATAATTTAATAAATATAACAATATAAAAAAAAACCGTAAATTCGTTGGCGTGTGTGTTTTAGGTCAAAGTCATAATATTTCATGTTTTAATCCAATCACAGACCAGATATGTGGATTCTGCCGGACATTAGTGTGCAGTGCTCAATTTATTGGTAGGCATGTGGGTAGCGGGCAAAAGGAACATTCCATTTTTTGTAGCAAGGGGAAAGTGCAATTACCACTTTTACGGGGGACATCTCTTGCTCCAACACCTTACAGGTGGTGGTCGTGAAGGAGACATGTTTCTAAGGGAGATACGAATATATAATAATTTATTTTGTTAATGTGTATTGTAATAAATTTAATTGTGGAAAATATGAGGAGTTGTCTATATTGTTATAATCAGTGAAGTTGGAAGAGTTCCCTTATATTATATTAATTTTTGTTATTATTGATTAGGGATTGATTATAAAAACATTTGTAATATTGTAACGAACTTTAGACTTATGCCTCCAATAAGAATTATGAGAATATTTTATCATGATATCAATAGCCACTGGTGAGAAAAATAAATCCTACAAGAGTTCGTGGGTGTGAGAAGATCATGCGACAGTTCTTGGGTGAGAAAAAAAAAGATTTCACATGAGTTCGTGGGTGAGAGAAAATAAAAGATCCAACGAGAGTTCGTGGATGCAAGAAAAAAAAGATCCTACAAGAGTTTGTGGGTGAAAAAAAAGAGAAAAAATCCGTCAGAGTTCGCGGGCATGAAGAAAAATCTTGAGAACGAAGACGATGACAAGAAAACACAACAACGCTGATGATGGATTTGTGCAAGAGACTGTCTGAATCAACGATGAAAGAAATAAAAAGATTTTGAGAAGAACCGAATCAACAATAGAAAATAAGGAGATTTTGAAAAGAATCATGACAACGATTATAATTATATCCTTAAATAATAAGCGTAAGAGTGATCTTATCCATAATTTTGGTCCTTGTACTGTCAACATAATCTTAACCGTTGAATTTTATAATTTTAGAAATAGACGATCAAGATTATATCATATTAAAAAAATTATAATTTAAAAATGATGTAATTAAAAAAAGTTGTAATAAAATTAAATTTTAAAAAGAAAATTGTAATCTGAAAAGGATATAATTAAAAAGGTTGTATAAGAATTGAATTTTATTTATTTATATTAAAAAAAGTTCATATTTACTATTTGGGCTCTATCTTGAGATCTAGAAATTAGATTTGGATGATTTTACGGCCCACATGAAGCTCATAAAATTATCTTTAATTTAGTGATGATTTAACAATTATTATCCAAATAGAAATACTCAGAATCTCAAGATAAAATATAATTACGAATTTCTACATTAATCCTATACAGTCTAGAAGACCTACATTTATAATCATACTCAATGTAGAATACCTAATTATATATGATTTAAATCATTGACATTCACTTTTTAGTATTTCAATATAAATACACTTTTTAGTTTATAGGTTAAAATATAAAAAAAAATTATTCTAGATCCAACATTTTTAATCTATTTATTTTAATAATGGTTCTTATTTATTTTGTCATACTGAGGACCAGACCACCGACTACCAAAGTTTTGGACAAAATCCCTCTTACACTTATTATTAAAACTGTATCTAGTTGTAGTACAACTATCTTCTAATAAGAAGGTTATTTTGATAATCAAAATGAAATATACGTAGATTTCCTAAATCGAAAAGAATTTTTGTTAGGTCCCGAAGTATCGTAGAAGGGGGGGTTGAATACGATACTACCAAAAAAAAATTAAATTCCGAGAATATATCTTTATTGATAATAAACTCGAAGGGATGTTACAACTTCTAATCCGATGGATTAGCTTCAAAACCAGAACACTCCTAAGGATAGTTTAGGCATGAGGACCTTCTACCCGACACTTCCTCAAAGCGGGCTAAGCCGGCTTCCCTACTAATGGACTGTCTAGCAGCTTACACAGAGAAGATATAAGAGAGAGAAGAGAGAGTTGTGTGTTGAGGTGTGTTTTGAAATGAAATACAACAGGCCTATTTATAGGCTATAGAAAGTTACTATGTTGTACTATGCTGTACTATTCTAACAACCACAAAAACGTGTCTGTTGAAAATATTTTGGACGTGGGCCCCACCTGCATAGTACTATTCCACCAACCACAAAAACGTGTCTGTTGAAAATATTTTGGACGTGGGCCCCACCTGCATAGTAACCACTATTTGCACAGTAACCACTATTTGCACAGTAACTACTATTTACACAGTAACCACTATTTGCACAGTACCTGCATAGTAACCATACATAGTAACCGTGCATAGTAACCTTGTATAGTAATCGCGCATAGTATTACTATTCTTTCTCTCTTCTGTTTATTCTGCTGTTTTAATTCATCTCAGAAAATAATCCAAGTACCAGATTAATTTAATTATTTTGTTATAAATAATTAATTAATCTGTTACTTATTTAATTTTCAGAGTAAATTAATTTTTGACAATACCTTGAGATATTATGTTTGTCCTTGATCGTCAATAGGCTTTAGCAATTCTTTCTGTGAATTAATGTGTTGATCCTTCTCGTATGTGCTTACACTTAGTGCACTGGTCTGGTTCACAAGCGACAATCACTGATCTTTATCTTCACACCATCGTTACATTCCAATTGATTAGCCTACAGCAATATCTTCAAATAATATAAATACATGAAATCTTTTGGCCCTTCAACTGAATCATCTGTACATTTTATTCTTTCACTGAGGCTAGATCATGTTAATGAACTTCTTTCAGCGACTTGATCCTTGTCGGTGACTGTTCTTCAAATTTCACGATCCCTGTATAGAGTTAATATTATTTATCTTTTATCCTAGTTGAGTTATATATGTCCTCTATTACATATTACATTACATTATGCTTTACAATCTCCCCCTATTTGATTGTTAGGATTTGACAAGCAAATTCCTAGAGGATAACTCAACTGATACAAAAAAAAAAATAAAGTTCAAAGATAAATAATATTAAAGTGCATTCTGGATCATATATATACATTTTATAGATTTCTAAAATTAACCAAGTGCAAGACAATTGTTCCTTTAGACTGAACAAATCTTCAAGTTTGCCTTTGCTTTCGTTCCACATAGCACTAATATTCCAATTAGCTTTTCCTTTCCCAAAATAAAGTTAATTCCGTGTCAACAACCTTTTCCTTGCCCTTACGCCTAGTAGATTTTTCTTGGTCATCCACCTTCTCCCCCTCAATTGGGTTATCCTCCAGAGTATTTGGATGTGGAGTTGGTAAATTTGACGAAGATGGATTTACCAAGGACTTGATTGCATCATTTAACTTGGTTGCCATGGTATTCAATTGAACCTGGAATACATCATGTTGAATAAGTTGCAAATTTTTTATTTCTGCAATGGACTTACAGATATTTGGCAACTCTTTCTCCATTGTTTAGACCCGTGTAAGGAGTCTGCTGTATTCCTTTCTGGTTACAGGTGCATGTGGTTGAGTAGGTTGCTCACTCGTACGTTCTGCAGGTGTTTCACTCAACACTCTATATTTACTCGATTTAGTGGTTTGGGTTACACTTACATGTTCTGTTCGTGTTTCCCTCAACTCTCCTCCAGAGCTTCCACCGATATGTGCACCTGCAAATGAAATCATCCTAGCCCCTTCTTCAGAGGTCACGGATGCTGCAATGAAAGTTCATGAGCTTTCATCCTCGCGTGAAGAGAGTTGCCAACCACTGGTAAAGAGTGGTAAATCTCGAAACAGATCCAGAGATTTTCCCTCTGGGAGGTTAAACTTGAATCGATTAAATGGCACAAAACCCAAGTTTCCCTCGTATGTCTGTGAAGACACTTGGTTCAAAAAAGAACCACCTACCGATGGATCTTTCCATAAAATGGAAGATTCACCAGCAGTTATTAAGGTAGGTAATTCCACCTCGGATGCCTGTGAAGGCATTTAATCTTTAGAAAGATCATCAACCACTCTTATGTTCCGTGAAATGGAACTCAAGATAGTTGCTCCCGTCAATTCAACCTTATTTACATTTTCACTCATTTGACTAGGAAGAATTTTTTCAATAACAGTTGCAGTTACCTCAAGTTCATTTGGTTTACTTCTTTAGAATGAGGTAGAGCTGCTGATGTAACTAACTCCTTATGTGGTGCTGCAGAGGCACTGTCTCCCTCAAAAGTGTTGATGGCTGGTCGTTTAAGTGACAATTGAGGTGTAGTAGGTTGTTGTGTTTGTGTTTGCATTTGTAGAATGGGCTCTTCGACCTGTGTTAGAGTCGGTGGGATTTCCTGCTCTTGGTCGGGTAAGATGGCCACTAGGGACTGTAGAAACTGTATTTCCTGTGACACAACAGGGAATACAGAGGTTGGAATAGCATGGATTGAAATATTACCTTATCGTATACCTGCTCTCACTGGTCTTGGTAACAACGGAAGTGGGAAAGTCTTTAGATATTCAGTTAGGACTGTAGGCACATCCGTATAGTTCTTTTTGCTTATGTAATTAATTACATTCGTCTTCATGTAAGAACATTCTACCTTTCGACCATTTTCCAAGCGTACCCTATCTTCATCATTCAAAAAATCATTTAATATTAGCTGTAGAAACCTTGGATATAGACATTTGACATTTTGAGTCCGAACATCTCTTCTTCCCAAGTGTTTCATCTTTAAAATGATTTGACCAAGCATTATTTTTCCAAAATTAATCCTCAAATTATTGGCGACCGCATACCCTAATTTTTGAATAAATTTAGGTATTCGATCTTGATTTGTTCTATCTGAGGAAAAAACATGGTTAAGAGTGTGAAAGAAGAAATTCCAGTACTGGGTTAAAAACGTTCTAGAAAGATCACCAGTATTGAAATTGCCATCTTGGTACCTTATAAAACGAAAGAACATTTCAATCTGTCCAGGTGTAGGATCAGAAATAAGATTTTCCATAGGAAAATGAAGAATTCGATTAACATCTCGTTCGGTGATCCTAATCGACCTACCAAACAGTCGATATATGAATGCACACCCGTCCTGTCCAGAAGTGTTAACTGCACTGCAATATAGTTCATGCAATGCATCATGGTTAAGCTGCACTGGTGTAACTAAAGCATAGAATTAATGAATGTTCATTCAGAAATTGTGTCCAAGCCCGAAATTGCTCATCCAGAATGGTTTCGATTTGCTGAATGGAAATAGGATTAACTTTAGCAATTAAAAAGCTTCCATGCAATGCCATTTTCAAAACTTTGAGGAAATTTAAAAAAAGGGTTAGTTTATATAAAGGATGATGTATAAAGCAAGAATATGAAATCCGATCTAAAAACCACCAGCTAGATTGAGAGATCTTTCCGATCAAAGCTCGAAATATTCAGCAATTGTGTGTATATGCTCTGTATATCTGAAAAAGGATGATGTTAAACACAAACAAAAACTCATCATTTATAAGGTTTCAAGGTTTATTGGGTTAGGTGTGATAGTGACAGGTTATGTTGAAAAAATAACACCATTTAATAATTTCTCACCTAACAACCTAATTAGCCGAAAAACATCTTATCACTAAAACCTGTCAGCCGAAAAACATCTTATCACCGAAACCTATCAACCTTGAAAAGGTTGCTTCATCCAAAGCTTTAGTAAAAATGTCTGCCAACTGTTTTTCACTAGGAACAAAATACAGTTCCACAGTGCCTTCCATCACATGCTCCCTGATGAAATGGTATCTGATGTCTATGTGCTTGGTTCTAGAATGCTACACTGGATTCTTAAATTGCAATTGCACTAGTCTTGTCATAGAAAATTGGGATCTTTTCAACTTTAACTCCATAGTCAAGTAGTTGATTTCTCATCAATAGAATCTGTGCACAACAACTCCCAGCTGCTATGTATTCAGCCTCTGCAGTTGAGGTAGATACTGAGTTCTGCTTCTTACTGAACCATGAGACCAGCTTATTTCCCAAGAATTGATAGGTTCCTGTGGTACTTTTTCTATCCATTTTGCAACCTGCATAATCTGCATCTGAGTAACCAATTAGATCAAAACCAGAATCTCTAGGGTACCAAATGCCAAGGATTGGTATTCCCTTGAGATATCTAAAAATCCTTTTAATAGCTACTAAGTGAGATTCCCTAGGATCAGCTTGAAATCTAGCACATAAACATGTAGCAAACATAATATCAGGTCTACTAGTTGTTAAGTATAAAAGAGATCCAACCATGCCCCTATAGCTTGTCATGTCCACCTTCTTTTCCTTAGTATTCAGTTCAAGCTTAGTGGCAGTGGCCATGGGTGTTTTTGTAGAAGAGCAATCTGCTAAATCAAACCTTTTTAAAAGATCATAAATGTATTTTGTTTGACTTATAAAAATTCCCTCATTCACTTGTTTAACTTGTAAACCAAGAAAATAAGTTAATTCACCCATCATACTCATTTCATATCTACTTTGCATGAGTTTGGCAAATCTCTTGCAAAGTTTCTCATCTGTAGACCCAAATATTATATCATCTACATAAATTTGGACAAGTATCATAGAGCCATTAACATTTCTATAAAAGAGAGTTTTATCAACATTACCTCGAATGAAGTGATTCTTTATAAGGAACTGTGAGAGTGTGTCATACTAGGCTCTAGGTGCTTGTTTCAGGCCATAGAGTGCTTTGAGTAGAAAGAACACATATTCTGGAAAGTCTGGATCTTCAGAACCAGGCGGTTGACTAACATACACCTCCTCCTCCAGAATACCATTCAGAAATGTACTATTGACATCCATTTGATAGACTTTGAAATTGGCATGCGCTGCATAGGCCAGGAAGATCCTTATTGCTTCTAACCTTGCCACTGGTGCAAAGGTTTCTTCAAAGTCAATTCCTTCCTCTTGACAATAGCCTTTAGCCACTAATCTAGCTTTATTCCTTGTGACTATGCCATTCTCATCCATCTTGTTCTTGAATACCCACTTAGTGCCAATCACTGATTTATCTTTAGGTTTGGGTACAATTTTCCATACTTCATTTCTTTCAAACTGGTTTAGCTCTTCTTGCATTGCTAAAACCCAGTCTGGATCCAGAAGAGCATCTTCAACTCTCTTAGGTTCCTCTTTGGATAGAAAACTACTATACAAGCATTCTTCTTGAGTTACTCTTCTGATTTGGACTTTTGCATTAGGATCTCCTAAGAGGAACCTAAGTATTTAAATATTAATTATCAATGAACACATCACTCAAGTATATTAATTATACTCGTGATAGTTAATCATGGATATTCGTAAGCCCGAGGAACTAGTTGAAGAGAATTACACAAGTCTTTAAATATTGACATTTAAGACTTGTGACCTCATTGCAACTCCTCGCAGATAAGCACATAATAAAATAAATCTAACAATTAATCTTTGATATAATTCACATTTTAAAACCATACAAATAGCTCACCACCACATATAATTTTCCACCAAGTACTCGACAAGCATAATATCCGACAAATACTATAACTTGACTTTATACATTTAGTACATAAACATTTGTGACTCGATAAAATCATATATCTCAATATATCATTCAACAATTAATAATTAACCACTGCTAGCCCGAACACATAATCGGGTCCACAATTAACCTCAACAATTAATGACTAACAATTAACAATTAATAATAATCAAAACATATTGTTCAACTCGAAATAAATCCCACAATTATACTTAACCACCACGATACTAAATAACTATATTCTCCGAATTAATCACGGAGTTACAACAATGATATTGCAATTTAAACTAATTAAATTACAACAACTACATAATTAAATCACAATTAAATTACTACAATCAAAATAATTTATATACTTTCCGAATTCAAACTACAAAAATTAAAACAATTATCTCGAATTTACAACTAATTAAATACGAAAATTAAATAGATAAAATGCGAGATTATACCTTCCGAATTCATCGATTCCCCGCAACAATCTCTCTCTCTCTCTCTCCCTCTCTCTCTCTTGCTCACTACTGCTGCGCCTCGCCACTACCTCCAC
This sequence comes from Saposhnikovia divaricata, assembly GCA_036435485.1. Lineage (NCBI taxonomy): Eukaryota > Viridiplantae > Streptophyta > Magnoliopsida > Apiales > Apiaceae > Saposhnikovia > Saposhnikovia divaricata. The sequence goes on from CM071598.1 coordinate 126,299,446, forward strand.
CAGTTCACCTTCCTCACGCCATCACCACGCCATCACCGGCGATCTCTCCCTCCTCTGCCGCCCCTCTCCCGCGCGCTACCTCCCTCTCCCCTGCAACACACACCGCGCGCCTCCTATACACGCACCACTGCACGCACTCTTACACACACACACACACTTACACACACACGCGTGTATGTATATATATATGTGTGTATGTATGAATTCAAGTCTCCAATTCTCTTTTCTCTCTTCCAATTTATTCCCCCCTGCTGTGTTTTTCTCCCCCTCCCCCGATTCTAGAATCCTCTCTACTGTTGTGTTTGTTTTTGTGTGTTATTGGGCTTGGCCCAATACAATTATATCACTTTTACACTTCATACCAGCCCCTTTTTAACACTTTTAAACGACTTATAAATCGAAATCAAATAAAATATTCGGAACATTAAACTTTTCATTTTTAAAATAAAGAATATAAAATTACGAGCACGCACATATTTTCAAAATATTTTTTGGATCAAAAAGGAATTAAATATGAATTTTCAAAGTTTTGATCCTTTAAATACAATAAAACTCTTAAATTCATTTTAAAATACTCAACCACCCAAATTAATCCACCCAACAATTTTAAAAACTAAATAAATATATAAAGATGATATTACAAAAGATTTCATGATATTTAATCCCTCCGATAATTTTATAAAATTTATAGAGGATTAAACATACATGATTTAAATATACTTAAATCCTCAAAATTACAAATAAAAATATACTGACCTTCACGGCTCATACTAATCATCATATAATCACACAAACATAACTTCACACATATTCCACTTTCCAACAATACTCACATAATAATATTCATAATTTATATAAAATAAATAATTCGAAATTCAAAATTTTCTTGGGCGTTATATCCTTCCCCCCTTAATAGGATTCTGTCCTCAGAATCAACGCCAAGGACACAAATAACAATTTTCCTCAAACATCTTACTTTCACTTCTGAGGTTGCCTCTTCAACTCTAGGATTTCTCTTATCAACTTAAACTTTAACAGGCTCGTTCTGTGAGCCCTCCAATTCCGAAATAACTTTAAACTTTGACTTCCGAGTCTTTTCAACTTTAGACGCTTAACTCACGGGAACGAATATCTTTCCCCGACTATCAATATATCTTTTTCGCATAATGAACTATACCTTGCGTTAAAACTATATTACCACGCCAATCCTTCGCAATAATACTACCGTGCATTTTGCCTAAATTTACCACGATCTATGCTTGGTATACTTCCCACGCTTTACTTATAGCCACACGATTTTAAATAGAACTTCGAGAAAGAATCTCGAGAAATTCTCTGATCGCTTCCACTCCGCTTTCAAGTACTATGTCGATCGAGAAGGGAATAATTAAAAGTTTCTTCTTGTCTTTAATCCCATATTCTTACCGAATACCCAATCTGGAAACTTAACATCACTTCGTTCATTCTCAGTCACATCCTTGCAATCGAATACTATAACCAAACACGTACGCCCTTAGAAACACATCAAGCATAATTCAATTAACAACTCGATTCTCACTTCTTATAAAATATTCTGGTTTGCTAAGTCTTTTGAAGAACATAGCCTCGATTATTTTCAGCTTTTGATAACTAATACACTTGTCACCTTGATTGTGACCTCACTTAATACAGACACAAGATTGAAATATCCAATTTATTACCAATTCTTCCGCCGTCACAGCTTCAGTCGATACTAATCATGAAACAATTCCTCAATGATTTCCAACAACTCCCGTTTTTATCAACATGAATCTTCCACTTAACCTGCATCGCCATTTATTTACATCTCCTAAAATGAACCTTCCTCAGATAATTTTTTTTTTTTTGAGAAAAGAATATCAAGAAATCCTCAATCATTCTTACTCTTTTTTCACGTGCAATGTTACTTGAGGAGGGAATAATCGAAAAATTTCTATCCATCCTTCGTCTCATCGTTTTACCATGCAACCATTTCGAATGAATAACCATTCTCCTTAAATCACATATATTTTATTCGCAATACATTATTCCGTTTCCTCTGAAATCAACTTTCAATTCTCCACTATGCATACTTGACGAGTCCTCAAATTTGACTCTACACGTTATGACTTCAACATTTAACTCCACTCACATTAGGATTCTGCATACTTGGAACCTTTCAAGGTCATTCTCCATTTGGATTGCATACGCTTTACGAGTCGTCAAACATTTTTATATGTGATCTACGATCATATTAAATTCTTCGTTCGGATGCTGTTTGAAAGCTTATTTACTGAAATCTAATTTGACTTAATCATCTCCTTTCTGCTACTTCTTCTTATACAAAACGACTTCATTCCTTTGATATAACAATTTCTTGATTTGTTTGATTGCTAAGACTTCTATATCTGCTTTCGACTTTAGAACATCATTTTTCACATTTCTTAAGATCGAAATCTCCCCTTCATTAATAGGAAATAAATCCAACCCTGAATCATATTTGACTCTTTTTATAGTCGTCACAATCCACTTCCTGATAACTCCCTTTATAATTGCATTGAATTTCTCGATTCCTTGATAATTGTAACAGTAGTCTTATTACTCTCTTCGTAATTCCACTAAGATTGATATGATACTATTTCTGACAAAAACTCCCATCTTTCCAAGCTCATAACACATTGCTTTGACTTCTGACTCTACTCACTACGCCATAAACAGCCTGCTGTAACCCAAAAATTCTGTTACAGTAGGGTGGTAAAATGTTACAATAGACCCATTTTTGGGCTAGGGTAACATAAATTACATGTTACATATTTCGATGTTACCCTAGGGTACCTAAGGTAACATATTTTACCCCTAGGGTAACATGCCCTATCGGTTACCTTAGAGGTCAACTGTAACATAAAAATGACATATTGCAACATAAAATTCGGTTACCTTAGGGTGCTTCAATTTTTTTAAAAAAGTGGGGCCACAAGTGGGACCACTACTGGGCCCCACCACTTGGCCCCACCAGGGCCCACTGGTGGGCCCTGGTGGGGGCCAAGTGGTGGGCCCCACTATTGGTCCCACCTGTGGACCCCACCTGTGCCCCCTATTTTTTAACCAGGCTAATGTAACACTTTAACCAGGCTAATGTAACACTTTAACAGTCTAATGTAACACTTTAACAGGCTAATGTAACACTTTGACAGGCTAATGTAACACTTTGACAAAAAAACAATTGAACAACACCTCTTTGAAAGTATACAATCCCAAAATACCATTCAACCACAATGAACCACAAAGAGATCAATCTCAACATCCAAACAAACTTATAAATTCTGATTCAACATCCAAACAAAACAAACTAATTTAACATCCGAATTAGAAGATAAAAGCTAGTTAACATCCATAAGTACTTTTACATCCCAATTCTAAGTTAAATAATGTACTAGAAGCTTAAACTTAGAAAGCAGTGATACTAGAAGCTACTGCCTCCAGTGATAGGTGTACCATCATCAGCTTCACTTGTAGCAATTGCACACAACTGCTCGACATCAACTGTGATGTCCGGGTTGGCCTCTCCAAGTTTTTTAAGTGCAAATGCCAAGTTCCGTTGCATCTTCTGTTCAAATTCAGACTCGACTTTCTTCATTTTCTCCTCCACCTCAGAAGCGAGGCTTTCCTTAATCCTTGCGGTCAGCTCTTTCACATATGTTTCTGTTGGTGGATTAGAACTGCTCATTCCTGACTTAAAGCATCTTCCTTTTAGCCAATTAGGACCATGTTTTGCACCAAGCTCATCAGAAGCGGCATCTCCGGTGGTGAGTTTTTTGGTAATATTGTCCTACAAAAGAAAACATAAAAGTCAACTGGTTAAAACATGCATAAGATTACTTGATTTAATTATAATATTCTCCTGGTTAAACATGCCAAGTCTCTGTAGTAGAAATCAAAATTCTAGTTGAAACAAACAAAGACCGAATCAGGTGTGTTCAGAAATTCACAGTTAATTTATTTTAGTCTATAGAGTACCTGATTTTCTGTCTGTAGGAAGGCTACTATAAGAGACTTGTGTGGTGAGAACTGGTAACAGGGTAGGAAACTATCAAATATAGAAACAGTTCCAGATTACACATTATTAACAGCATTTTCCCACTGATTTAACAATGATAGTATCAGGAAAGAGTTAAAGTATACCAGAAGTATTATGGGTCTGGCAAAGAGCTTCTAACAGACGTACCAATATCGCAATGTATTGAATTGCAAACAAAACGTCACAACCTCCAAGTAGAATCCATTCAACAATTAGACAGGCGTATGCTAGGGGCATGAGTTTGAAATTAAGTTCATGTTTTTCTTAGTTAGGTCATAATTCTAAAATCAAGTCTGCCTATATCGGAACACACCTGGTTAAACATGCATAAAAGAAAACTTTTGTATATATAGATGGGCTAACAGACAACATTTAAAGCCCTAAGCCACACACAGTAATATCCACTTTTCTTACAGAACACAGATAATGTCAACCATATGTAATGTTACCATGAAATACTTACAATTTTTTTTGTGATTATTTCAGGATTGGTCTTGTAGATACGTCCTTCAACTCGCTTCCGAGTTTCAACAAAAACCTCTGCATCACATGGTTCAAGCTCATCTGCCACAACTTTTTTTTTCTAGTAAAAAAAATGAACACGAATAAATGAGCAACATTGTGGTATTACTTTGGACATAAACAATGAACAAGTTAAATCGAACAAGAAATCCAGTAAACAAATAAAAACCTCTACATCACATGGTTCAAGCTCATCTGCCACTGCTTTTTTTTTCTAGTAAAAAAAATGAACACGAAACAATAATCAACATTGTGGTATTACTTTAGACAGAAACAATGAACAAGTTAAATCGAACAAAAAAATAATGTTAACAGAAAATTTAAATAAAATAATCACATACCATCTTATACCGACGTTGTGCAAAACTTTTTGGACCAAGAGTGTGAGTGTCAACATATTTTTTACGGCTTGCTGCATTTTTCTTCGCTCTCTCCTATAGAAAATAATGAAAAATGATGTAATTATGTTTTCGAGAGAGCCTAAATGCTTAAAATCGGTATATATACCTGAACACTCTCATCATTCCAATATTCCAAAAGCAGTTTGAAAGTCTCGAGTGCAATGTCATCTGGTCTATTAGCCAACCTCATTTCATCATTTTCATAAGCTGTAAAATGATTTTCCTTGATTCGACTCTTGTACACCTTCCAACATGAATGAATTGTCTCGAGCGCCCAATTTTCCAACTCATCAGGAATTATATATCGTTCCTTACAAAAATCAATAAGAATAAATAAATAAAACCCTCAAACCTAATCAGTTTTTAACAAATTATAATCACCTAATTAAATAACAAGTAACGATAAAAATCGATATGTGGTCATAAATTACCTTGACATGATTCCACATAGTCTGCCTCAAGTTTTTCGAAACATGGCGCCAACTAACATAACTTAGCGACACACGACGCTTAGCAAGTGTTCCAAGGTAGGAACTTAATTCTGATAGTACTTTGTCATTTTCTGCAATAGGCTGGAAATCGTCATTCATCCCGATGACAACTCTCTTGTCAAAGCTTCTCATGTGAACAGCATCCATCCTGGTTTTTCCTCTCAATTTTTTAGGAACTGGATCTGCAAGATTTTGTGAATGTAAAATAGATATGCTTCTGCTTAAATGAAGATATAAATAAATATGCAACGAATAATATATATTAGGCTAACCTTCCATATCGGCTTCCTCAATATCAGGCAAGATATTTTCCTCGACAACCTTCTTACTTGCACTTGCTCCTGCTTTTTCTTGTCCCCGAGCTTTCTCCTTTTCAGATTGTTCTCTTTGGCGTTTCCGCATAGCCCTCCAAGCATCCATTGAACCTTGTCCTTCATCTGGATGTGGAGATATCTCAGATTCCACAAATTGACATGTCTCATCCTTCTCCCTTGCTTCTTCATTTGCAGGCTTGGGTGTTGATTTGGTTTGGGAACGTGTTGTTGGTGCCCGTCCCCGAGCAAGCTTTTTCTTGTTTGTCTTCTTTCTACCCTGCAAAATACAACCACTTAGGTACAAAATAATATGATTCTAGTTATAATGCATGAATAAATACAAACATCTAGCTACGACACACCTTTGGTGGAGTCACTGATGCATCATCGTCACTATTTGCATCATGTCCTGCATCCTGTCCCGGATCATAATCGGCACTAACATCTTGGGCCACATCATTTCCATTGCCCTTCGGTCCATTATTGTTTTCTTTCGCTGACAGTGAAGGTAACAGCTGGTAAAGAACTTGATTATTATGTTGGATTCTTACCATCCTTTGTTTTTCATAATCTGTTATAGGTGGAGGGGGTGGGAGGCTGGTCCTCTTGCTCTGCATATAAAGATTGGAAACAATTATATAAGGTAAAATTTTTCTGGAATAATAAAATTGAACAAGAAAGGTAAAATTGAAAACATCTAACCTGAACCTCATTTTCTCCCATTGTTTCATTTTCCCGTGGACTGGAACAATACAATTTTCTTTTGGCAGTCATAGGTCTCTGCATCACAGGTGTATCAATGGATTTTCCCAATTTATTCAGTCGTGGTGACTTTCGAGTACCATCTTGTGGCCACTTCTCTGAACCCATCTGCTTCTCTGTGTGCTTCCTCTGTTGTTGTAGTTGATGAGCCGTTGTGAATTGGCGCTTAGGGGGTTTTTTAGCTACAAAAGTGGAAGGGTAGTTACACAATAGTTAAGTGAAATAAATTAGACAATATGCAAGAAGTTACCAGTACCAAGAAGTTAACCATATAAACATTGTACCTGTAAGTCGATTTATAGGTCTTGGCCTCATAACCACATGCGGCTGCATTTTTTTGATTGGATGCACACTCATGTCAATGACATTATCAATGTATAAATCAATATGGTCATTGCTTTTAGTTTGGTCAACTACTCGATTAAGTTCCAAGTCACTCGTCAGCAACTTCCAATCACCAGAATTCTCTGCCATTACATAAATTCCTCCAATTTCTGAATATTTAAGGTCATCGTGGACATGCTCCATAAGTACGGTATATGAAAATATTTCAGTATCGACACCATGTACAACAGTCTCTGTCCCACCAGTATATCGTGTGCCCTGGAATTCACCTTGATGGTGGAATCTGAGATGAATAAATTTTTCCATATATCCTGAAAAATAATTAAGAATGGAAATTACATTAGAGTAAGAACAGAGTGCACATAGCTAATAAGAAAAACAATAAGTAAATGTCAAGTTAACATAGCAAGTAATCGGTTACCACATGGTGTTACATAAATAATTGAACATAAATAAGTAAATGTTAGGAATGCTAGATAATTAACTTAATTAATTAAAGGTTCAGTGATTACAAAAGACAATTGAACATTAACATATTGCATAAAAACATCTAGATTTAGAAAATTATGCAGGTTTTTCGACTACGTCGATCTCGATAAGAACATGTCTAGTAGGAACATCATCCCTAGCCCATGTATCCTCATTGTCTTGAACTTCAATTTCTGATCCAAGTGGTGCATCATGTAAAAGTGCTTCATCTTGACCTTCATCTTCATTTTCCACATCACACCAGTCCCTTGGCAGTTTCTTGATGACATTATACTTCATCTTTTCAACTGGATCTTCTACATAGAATACCTGTTGTACTTGTGAAGCCAATACGTATGGATCAGATTTATGGCATAATCGATTAAAATTCACTCGTGTCATCCCATATAAATCCTTTTCTTCTTGGTACCAACAACACTTAAACAACACTACAACTAATTTTCCCCAATAATCAAGTTCTATTATCTCTTCAATTGCTCCATAGTAATTGACATCACCGACCTTTGGTTTATCATCTTTTGAGCTTGCAAAACTGGTCGTCAAAGACGTCAAAAAAACACCACTATTTTGTGTTGTGCATCTAGCATCCCGGTTCTTCGTGTGGTATCTGTATCCATTGATTACATATCCATTATACCTCTTAGCTGATCGATTAGGGCCCATTGCCAACACTTCTAATTCCTGTGAAATATTTCCTCTTTTGCCAACCTCTTCCTGCATCCAGTTCCAGAAGTCATCGCTATGTTGTTTGGCCCTTTTAAATTTTTTCAACTTTGTTTGACCATCAATCAAAGCTTTATGCTTCCTACAGAAAGTAGCTAGTTTAAAATTCTAGAAATAAATGACTAATTATATAAAGAAACTAAGTTAGGAATTAGGAATTGAAACTTACGCAATTAACTCCTCTACTTCTTTGTTTCCAGAGTTGAATAGAATATAACGATGCATGTCCATCCACTGAGGTACTTCTAAATGTATAGCTTTTCCATTTTTATTTTTTCTTGTACCAATATGGTATTGCAACTTTTCTGGACAACCTTGAAGTTTTCCAGGCTTGGTAATATCACCTGATCCGGCATTGTCACCCAAGAATCTTGAACAAAATGTCAAGCATTCTTCTGCAAGGTAACCCTCGGCAATAGAACCCTCAGGTTTACTTCTGTTTCGCACATATTTTTTTAACTTGCATAAATAACGTTCAATAGGCCACATGGAACGAAGGTGTGCTGGTCCACCATAAGCTAGTTCACTGCATAAGTGAACCAACAAGTGGAACATTATATCAAAGAAAGCCTGTATAAATATTGTCTCAAATTGACAAAGTACTTCCACGATTTCTTGTTGTAGCCTGTTCACCTCACTTAAGTCGATCACTTTGCTCCAAACACTTCTCAGAAAGGCCCCTAATCTGATTAAAGGGGTGGCAACTGCAGGCTTCAATGATTTTTTAACAGCAAATTGCAATAAATGGTGCAACACAAAATGTGCATCATGACTCTTATAGCCTGAGACTTTCCTCTCCTTAGTATTAACAAACCGAGCAATGTTAGATGCACTACCATATGGCAATTTGGCATTTTTCAGTACCAAGCAAAATCGATCTTTCTCATCATTCGTCATGTCAAATATGGCAGCTCTGATTTCAAGGTATTTCCCATCACTTGATAAAACAGGATGAAGTTCCTTCCTGATGCCAAGTTCTTGCAAATCTTTGCGAGCATTGACATGGTCTTTTGACTTTCCAGGAATATTCAGTAAAGTTCCAAGTATGCTCTCACAGATGTTATTCTCGATATGCATAGCATCGAGGTTATGCCGATGTAAGTTCTGACTCCAATACGGCAAAGTGAAAAATATCGACTTCTTCTTGAAAGGGGAATCAACCTTTTTAACTTTTTTTTGGCCTGGCACCTTCTTTTTCTTTCCAAACTCATTTTGAAAATTCGACAATAATATTTCTACGTCTGTTCCAGTTAAAATTTCAGGAGGCTTCCCCATCTCAATTTGACCATTGAACCTATTCTTATCGAACCTCCACTTGTGTCCTGGATCAAGAAATTTCCTATGGCACATGTAGCACACTTTTTTACTATGTTTTAGGTATTGTGAAGAAGTCTCGTAATTGCATACGGGACAACCTAAATACCCCTTCGTGCTCCAACCGGATAACATTGCATATCCCGGAAAATCGCTGATTGTCCATAAAAGACTTGCACGTAAGTTGAATGTCTGATCAGCAGAAGCATCGTATGTTTCTACACCCTCATCCCATAACTCTTTCAACTCGGCTATTAGAGGTTGCATGTACACATCAATGCTATTCTTAGGGGATTCAGGACCGGAGATAAGGGTTGACAGAATTAGGTTTTCTGGCTTCATACACAACCAAGGAGGCAGGTTGTAATTTACCAAAACTATTGGCCAAGTACTATGATTTATGTTCATCGAACGGAAAGGATTGAATCCATCCGATGCTAGACCTAGTCTGATGTTCCTATTTTCTGACGAGAAAAGGGGATAAAGTGCATCCATCTTCTTCCAAGCCTCCGCATCAGCAGGATGCCTAAGTTTCCCATCCTTTTTACGTCCAAGTGCATGCCACGACATCAGTTTTGAATAGTCTTTGTGCATAAACAATCTCTGCAGCCTTGGCCTTAATGGAAAATATCGCATCACATTTGCCGGGACTTTGCGAGGCATCTTCTCCGTTTCATTGTCATCTGGGCTTGTCGTTCCAACCATAACCCACCTTGAAGTTTCACAGGTTCTACATTCTTGTTCGTTTTCATTTTCACCCCAATAAAGCATACAACTATTTGGACACGCGTGTATCTTTTTATAATCGAGACCTAAATCTCTAATTATATTCTTAGCAGCGTTGAAAGACAGGGGAATGTCTGCCTGTGGAAAAGCTTCTTTGATCAATTGTAGTATTTCCCCAAACCCTGACTCTGTAATTCCATGAACACACTTCAAGGAATAAAGTCGGACAATGAAACTTAGCTTAGAAAATTTTGTACAGCCTTGATATAAGGGAAGTTTTCCCTCTTCCAGATGTCTATTAAATTTCTTAGCATCATCGTTTGGTCCATTAGTACAATGCAACATCTCTTCTAGATTATCTCCAAAATCAATATCGTTCCCCATATTTACATCCTCGTCATTACGTGCACGATCAGGGACAAGATGTTTTGAAACTTCTACAATCCAGTTTGCATACAGGGAAAAAGGACCGCTGCATATAAGATGATCGTAGACAACATCTTGTACATGCCACTTGATGTTCTTACAGTTCTTGCAAGGGCATAGCATTTCGTCACCTACAGCCACTTGGGGGAATGCATTTTCTATAAACGCTTTTATCCCTATCATATACTCTTGTCTATACTTTGAAAGGTTTATCCAAATATTAGGCATGTCGTCCATCACTACAGTTATGACAACTCAAAATGTCATAAAATATAAGTACACTCTAGGCTTACAAAAGATTAGGCAATTAAAACTTATAAAAGCTAAACATAAATCTAACAATTAGCTAACAAATCTGAATACAACAACATTGGTTTTACATTACTAAAACTATATTAACAAATCAGCTTTCTCGTATTGAAATCTACCAATATAACAAACATTTACGATACGAAAAAGTTAATAATACAACAAAATAATCATCATAACTCAGTGTTTAAGTTCACACTCACCGATTCAATTGCAAAAATGAACAAACTAGAAACCCTAAGTGTACTTGCAGAAAACAGACAGATGAAGCCAAATCAACACCAAATCAACATCAAAATGAAAAACATAAATTAAAAACATAAACATAAAGCACCAAAAAAAAAAACCTAATTGGAGGAAGCCCTAATTGCTGGGTGGAGAAGAATGTACGCTGAGATTTCGCGTCTTGTAATCTGAGGAAACCCTAACTAATTGCAATCGTCGTTTGCAGAGAGGGGTTGGGTGGAGAGGGGGAGAAGGAGAGTGAATTGGTTGGAGAGGGGGAGAAGGAGAGTGAATCTGAGAAAGTGAAGTAGTGAATTGGGGGAAAGTAAACTAATATCCCGCCTAGCCAAAAAAATCCCCCCAAAAAGTCCCGCTCAGCCTACAAAAAATTTCGCCTACAGTACACTGATTTGTTTTGTTTTTTTGATAAATAATATTTTACTATTAAAATACTTATAATTTAATATAAAATTTTTATTAAATAAACTTGAAGTAATTATTAAAAAAATAAAAATTTTGATATAGTTTTATAAAATTTGTTTTATTCGATTTTTTTAAAAAATTGGAGGGTAAATATTAACAATTTAAAAAAACGTTGTACAACAAAATTCTAAAAAAAATTACAATTTCTGAAAAAAAAATATTTTTTGATTTTAAAAAATAAATAATTTTTAATTCATTTTATAAAAAATTAACAAATTTTAAAAACTAAATTTATTTAAAAAATTTTAAAAAAAAATCAAAAAAATTAAATTAAATAAAAGGAGTTGGCAAGGACAACTCTAATGTAACACATACATATTTATGTTACATGCTTCAACATTTTCTAGCTAATGTAACATCATATTTTTGGCTAAGGTAACATAAAAAACACAATGTTACCTCAGGATGTAAGTAGTATAGCTAAGGTAACATATTGGGCTAACATTTCTTCCGTAGGGGTTACGATAGACCATATATGGTGTAGTGACTACTTATTATCATACAGCCCTTCTGGTTACAGCCTCAACTTCCCACATTACTCTTAATAAAATCTCTAGGGATTCTACTCCCGAAATCTTATTTCCTAATCATGGGATCTCGTTAATTTCTACTAGTTTTCTTTCTATGGGCAACTACGGTGCCCTTTTCTCTTCTGACTCCACATCTTCAGGATTCCACATTCTTTTCTTAGCCAAATTTATATGTCTTCTATTTAGTCACTTCTGGAAACTTTCTGATTTCTCTGCCTTCCACCTTACTCACATTTTATTTCATCTTGGTTAAATTTCCACCGTCCTTGTAAATCGTGATTTTCTACACTGGCTTGCATAGTCAGATTTTGGTGGAGGGTTATGTGTGATCAAGTGGTTTTGATTAAGGAATTATATAATTGCCTAAGTTGTATATTTGTATAAATGTTAAGTGGTGGTTTCTGAAAAATACCACTGGCCCTAGAGGTTATGTGATTTGTTTTGATTTAGTTTTCAAATGTAATCTATAGTAAAGTTAAACTGTTATTTTATCTCCTTATGTGTTTATGTGGTCAATGATTATATGTTATTTAGTTTAACTGCGAGGAGTCGTAAAGAGATCATAAGTTCTAAATGTCAATATTTAAGGACTTGTGTAATTCTCATCGACTAGATCCTCGGGCTTACGAATACCAATGATTGATTGTCACAAGTATAATTAATATGCTCTAGTGGTATGATCATTGATATAGCGTAAGTAGTAGTTAATGCAAACATAAATTATTATGTGTTTACTGCATGTCGAGGCAGAATTTCTTATGTGTTGAGGTGCCGCATGTCTGGCCGGGTACTTTCTTTATTTGTGCACTTTTATGTTGCTGCAAGTTGAGGCAGCTTGATTTTTGGTAAATATATAGTTAAAACTCCTTGAGTTGTTGAATTGAAAAACAGGTGGATAGTCCGATAAACGAATACTACATGCCGAAATTTTCTAAAATTCCCCAACAAATGTATATAAATCTGTTTAATTTATTGGATTTCAATGATTTAAAAGTATGCTATGAATTCTAAGGGTATAGGTAAATATGAATTAATTGATGTGAAGATTTGAGGCGTGGTGTTGTTTTGAAGTGTTTACTATTGGATAATATCCAAGTAATAAGTGACCATCTGTGTTATATGATTATTTGACTTGGTTGATTATATTAAAACTATTCTATGAATATAATTGATATGCTCTATATGTGTTATATGTGTATGCGTTATAGGACGTGTTTGGGTAGAATAGAGCCGTCAATAAAATATTGGTTGGTTTGATACTAAATGGTACTTTACCTTGTAAAGGTACGAGTAAGAGACCTGGTCGAGAGCAGTGCACGGGTAAGCGGAAATTCGAACAGTAGGATAACTAGCGAAGTCAACGAGGGTATTGTCGTGAAGATTAGCGAAATAGGAAGTAAAGAAGAAGGTAGGGCCGAGTAAGAAGCCTACATGCCCACATGTTAAAGGGTAGAGACTGACGAAAAGTGGAGTTAAGGATCAATGTTTAAGATCGGGAATTTCGTGAATCGAGGCAAGTGTTTTGCTCTTTACTTATCATTCAAGTGATGCAATTCAATTTCGTTGTTATTTAAGATGGATTGGTTTAGTATATTTAGAAAGTGGAATACTCTATCAGTTAGCGAGAAAAGCTAATTTTTCCCCACCAAGAACTTAAACATCAGATTTTTTTAAAAAGAACCTTACCAATAACCTTTAGCTGCAAAATTACCCTATTCATGGGATGTTAAAACCTCCTTAGTGGAAGGCCTTTCTTTTGTTTTCTTAAAAATGTTTAAGGGACTCTCTAAATAGAGAGAATCCATGTTTTAACCCTCTACAAATACCTGATACTGAAATTTCTGGTTTTAGCATAATTTCACCAGAGAACCCCTTTCTTCTTAAAATGTTTTCTCCAAAATGATTTGAAATTGATTATCCTAAAAACTATCTTTTCACAAATAATCGTTTAAGCTGTTTTACTCGCTTATGTGAAATCAAACATTATTGTGCATTGAAAGATTTTATTAATTCGTAGTGCTCAATTATGTTCCTTCTCCAACTTAGATTGTTAACAGTCGAAAATCTTATTGCAACTTATATCCTTATTTTTGCTCAAATAAAATTTCTCTTTAGATAAGTTGTTGATGTTATAAATCCAATTACTCACATCCCTCTCGTTGATATTTATTCAAACTTGTCGATATCTGTTGAAAATCTTGATTGTTCAATTGTTCCCTGTAGGGTATCGAACTTATCGATACTAATCGATTTTGTTGTTTTCTTATTGACTCTAAATCATGAATTGTTGTTCTGGACGTGAGTTCCAGTTGTTGGATACCAAGGGCTGTCGATTGTCCCGACACCAATTGTGGTTATATAGAATTGGAAATGTTTTTTTAAAAAGTGGCCCTTGGGGCGTAAAACCCTTCGGGGTGGGACCATATTATGGTCGAAAGTTAAGGCCAATGTGTGCCATGGATCCAATTAAGGACATTGCTGTGTGCGTTTGTCCGGGGTTAGTGCGTGACTGATCAGCAGCCTAACCTTGATGTTTTTTTATAAATAAATAAAAATTCCAATTCTAATATATACTCTGAAATTGAGATGTTTAGTTCTTGACTCCTTGGAAGTCTGTTTTAATAATATTTGATATTAGAACTCTTGTCAGTTCTAGTTTTTGATGCACCTTGTTAATGGTGAATTGTTGGCCCTCGTGACAACCTAAAAGTTGATATAGCTGATTCCTTCATAGAATGAAATGAAACCCCTTTATTTATCAGAATTGTCATCGTTATTGAAATTGTTATCACTATTGCACTTGCTGAGCATTGTTGACTCACTCTTGCTTGTTTGTTTTCTTCAGCTAATAGAGAAGTTTAGTGAACCTAGTAATGGTCATTGGTGTTGCTTTCCAGCAGCGAGAGGAGACGATCGGGTTGCGGATTCTCATTGGTTAGTGGTTGGGAATTCGTCAAGGTTGGATATTCAGTTAGACAGTGATTTTATTTATTCATTGAATTGTATAACATTTTATTCTGAGGATGGATTATAATAGTAATTTGACAGTTGTTTCTTACCATAACCTGTATATGATCTTGGTTAAGGGGTTTTATTATAATATGTTGTTTATATCCAGGATTGTATAATGTTGTTAGTGGCTAGTGGCCCCATATCTGTACCCCGGATTTTGGGATGCTACAAGTTGGTATCAGAGCTACAGGTTATGGTCACTAAAACAGAATAGAACGGTTAGGGTACGTGTATAAGATAGACGTCGGGTAGAACGGTTTAAGATATGGATCGCGTTAGGATACTTCGGCAAGTAATGCGACGTTATACGATCTTTCGGCATATCGCGCGAGTGGTAGTTTGAATCGTTTAAGGATTGGGCTATGAGCGAAACAGCGAACTTGAAGCAGTATAAGCTAAGTGGGCAGCTGGAGCCATCAGTCCGGGGGACGTTATTCCAAGATTTTGCGTAGAATCTAGAACTTTCTACAATATTAGTTTCGATGTGAACGTTTTGGAGATGGTACGAGAAGGCTAAGAATACGAAGTGGGAAGCGATTATTAGAAAGAATTGGAAGTTAAGCGTAGCTGTGCACCCTTAATCGTTGATTCCGTTCAGTTTATTGTCTAGAGAAATTTCATATTCTTCTTTTGAATTGTCGTAAATTAATTCCCGGTTGGTATCGTGGCTGAGGCATTCGTTGCGCAGTGACGGTCCAAAATCAAGAATGAATTGAGATCTTCTTATTTATTCAACTCATTATTGTCAGGCCGGTTTTGGCAGCTAAGTATATCAGTGCTTAGTCGATAAGAGTGAGATTATGAATAATTAGGAATTTCTTAAATGTTTACTTGATCAATCATTGATGCATCTATTGAAAAGTTCTCTATTCATCCATTGATGATGGGTTTCGTATATCAGATTTATTCGAATTCAATCTCATTCTTTTAGAAATATTTATATTTTCAGATGGTATTTGATCCAGCTTTACATGAAGATTTTTGAAACTCTTGAATCCCTTCCATTTTTATGAATGCTTGATTTTCTTCATTCCAGCTAAGATGAACAACCTATGCAGATAGGGGATTCAGGGACATCTTATCTTTATGATAGAAGTATAGTGGGATGCCACTGATTGTGTTTGTCCTGAAGGTACTAAAGGCTGGCCATCTTTATGTACTGTGGTGGTTGACTAAGTGATAAATGCAACCTGAAAATAGTTCAAAGATCATATTGATCTCTCGGTTGAACTCCTTTATAAAAGTTTTATCAAATAAACTCAGTCTATATTCATATTTGATGCCCCATTCATTTTATTGACCTCCTTTGTCAGAAATTCGAAGGTTTCAAAATTCTTAATGACGAGGAGATGCGAAGATAGGCGTGACGACATCTTAATTGTATGTGCAAATGCGTTGACGAAGAATTGGTTGTGCAAGTTTAAGAATATAGTGATTAAGGCAGATATACCGTGCCAGATTGGAATATTTGTTGGACCAATAAATCATGGACAAGATTTG
The DNA here is from genome assembly GCA_036435485.1 of Saposhnikovia divaricata. Lineage (NCBI taxonomy): Eukaryota > Viridiplantae > Streptophyta > Magnoliopsida > Apiales > Apiaceae > Saposhnikovia > Saposhnikovia divaricata. Next base: position 126,316,093 of record CM071598.1, read on the forward strand.
TGGCTAATGAGAATTGAATAAAGGAAAAAGGGACAGCAAAGAAAAGCACATGATTACAGATTCGGTTAAAGGATGAAAAGAGAATGGTGACGAAGATGTTGGGTATGAGATGTTCAATGTTGAAGAAAGATTGTTTTGGACATCAATTGAAGGGCAAAGATAGTAGATAGAATATCACAAGATTTTGAATGTTTGAGCCTTTGTTGGACATAAGATGTTAAAAAGAAGAAGGATGACTTGGATAATGCAGAGTGAAGTGAAACAGAATGGTTTGTAAGAATTACAAGAAGAATCAGAATTGAATAAGAAGTAAGGTGATTATGTGGAGTAAATAACTTATGCAAGCCAGGGTAGAAAGTCATGATTATCAAGGATGGAGGAAAGTTGACCAAAATGAAATAAAATGACAAGAGGAGAAAGAAGGGGAAACCAGGAAGTTCCCGGATGCGATTAAGCAGAAAACATATAAAATAGTTAAGGGAAGAATGTGAAATCCCGAAGATTTGGAGTTAGAAGAGTGGGGACAATAGATGCTTATAAGAACGAGAATTAGCTGAGGTTGACGAGACTCCATGGCTAGAAAATAAGATTTCGGGAGAAGAATCCCTAGAGATTTTATTAAGATAAATGTGGGAAGCTGTGGCTGTAACCAGAAAGGCAGTGTGGTGACAAGTAGTAAAATCAGAAGTTAAAGCTATGTGTTATGAGCTTGGAAGGATGGGAATTTTTGCCAAAAATAGTATCATATCAATCTTAGTGGAATTATGAAGAGAGTAATAAGACTACTGCTATGATTATCAAGAATCTAGAAATTCAAAATGATTATGAAGGAAGTTAGTAGGAAGTGTTTGTAATAACTAGAAAAAGAACTAAATATGATCCAGTATTAGATTTATTTCCTAACAACGAAATGCGGGCAAATTGTGAGGACCAGAAAAAGGGAGATTTTGAATTTGAGAAAGATATATATACGATTTAAGGAAAATGGTCATCAGTTCGAAATGGTTACTCAGTAAAACAATGAGATTAAGGATGGATTGAAGTTTTCTGATTATTTCCTTCTCGAGTAACATTGCACGTGAAAGAGGAGTAAGATGATTGGGAATTTCTTAATATTCTTTTCTCAAAGTTTTATTTGAGGAAGGTTTCGTTTAGGATATGTAAATAAATGGTGAAGCGTTATAAGTTGAATATGCATGTTGATAAAAGCGGGAGCTTGTTGGGAATTGTTGGAGTAAGAATTGCTTCATGGTTAGTATCAAGTGAGGTTTTGACCTCAGAAGAATTAATATTACAGATTGGTTAACTTAATTTTGTTCTTGTATTGAGTGAAGTCACAGTCAAGGTGACAAGTTTTAGCTATCAAAAGATGTAAATAATCGAGGCTATGTTTCACAAAGATTTAGCAAACCAGAATATTTTATTAGAGTGAGAATCGTGTTGTTAATTGAATTATGCTTGATGTGCATCTAAGGACGTATGTGTTGATTGTAGTATCCGATTGCTAGGATGCGACTGAGAATGGACAGTATGATGTTAAGTTTCCAGATTAGGTACTCGGTAGAATGATGGGACTAAAGTCCGATAGGAATTTCTTAATTATTCCCTTCTCGATCGACATAATCCGTGAAAATGGGGAATGGTGCCAAGTGTAGATTGTTGTGAATCAAGGCTAATTGCGCGATTGCATTATTACGAAGGATTGGCATGGTGATATAAGTTTTGACGTGGGGTATAGTTTGTTATATGGAAAATCATGTGAATTCCAGAAATAAGATATTCGGCTACGTGTGATAAACGTTTAGAGTTAATAAGACTCGGAAACCAAAGCTTAAGGTTATTTCGGAAATTGAGGGCTCATGGAATGAGCTTATAAATTTATGAGTTGGTATGGGGGAAAATCCTAGTGTTGAAAGATGCAACCTGTGAAGTGGAAGTAAGATGTTTGAGGAAAATTGTTAATTGTGTCCTTAGCGTTGATTCTGAGGACAGAATCCTATTAAGGGGGGAAGGATATAACGCCCTAGAAAAATTCGAATTTAAAATTATTTATTTAATATAAATTATGAATTATATTATGTGAATATTGTTGTAAAGGTGAAATGTATGTGAGATGGTGTTTATGTGATTATATGATGATTTGGGTAAGCTGTGAAGGTTTGTGTAATTTTATTTGTATTTTGGAGGATTTAAATATATTTAAATCATGTATTTTAATCATCTGTCAATTTTATAAAATTATCGGAGGGATTAAAAATCATGAAATCTTTTGAAATATTTCCTTTATATATTTATTGAGTTTTAAAAATTGTTGGGTGAATTAATTTGGGTGTTGTGGTATTTTAAAATGATTTTAAGAGTTTTATTGTATTTAAAGGATCAAAATTTGTAAAATTCATATATAATTCATTTTTGATCCGAAAAATATTTTAAAAATATGTGTGTGCTCGTAATTTTATATTCTTTATTTTAAAAAATGAAAAGTGTAATTTTTCTTAGGTTTTATTCAGTTGTTATTTGTAGAAGTCGGTTATTAGTATAAAACTGGGCCGAAAAGAGAGTAGAGTGGAAATAAGAGGAATTTGGCCAAGCCCATTAAGTAAACCAGCAGCCCAGCAGTTAGAACAATCGAGAAAACGGGGAGAAGAAGAAAAAAAAAGAGAGAAGAAAAGAGAGAAAATGGGAAGAAGAAGAAGAGAGATTGGGGATTAAATTGAGAGTTTATATGTGTGTATATATATGTATATGTGTGTATATGTAAAGAAAGGAGGGTGAAGGGGCTGTGCAGCAAAAGGGGGAGTGGGAGTAGGAGGAGGCCACCACCGCGGTTGTGGCTCGCCGGCGGTGGGGCAGTGCTTCGCCGGAAAAGAAAAAAAAACTAGCCGGCGGGATGGCGGTGGTACGAAGAGGAGCAGCGCAGCGTGGTGGTGGGAGAGATTGCAGCAGAGAGAGAGAGAGAGAGAGAGAGAGAGAGAGAGAGAGAGAGAGAGAGAGAGAGAGAGAGAGAGAGAGAGAGAGAGAGAGAGAGAGAGAGAGAGAGAGAGAGATGGAGGGAGAAATTTGGAGGAATATTTATCGGAAGGTATAAAATTTTATTTAATTTATTTATTTATTTTATTTTTCCGATGTAATTATTTAATTTCTCATTTTAGATTAATTGGGTAATTGTTGTAATTAAATTATATTAATTGCGATAGCATTGTTGTAATTAAATTAGAATTAAGTGTGATGCGATGATTTAATTTTCATAGTTTATTTTGGAAGAGTTTGCGCAGCGTGGTGGTGGGAGAGATTGCAGCAGAGAGAGAGAGAGAGAGAGAGAGAGAGAGAGAGAGAGAGAGAGAGAGATGGAGGGAGAAATTTGGAGGAATATTTATCGGAAGGTATAAAATTTTATTTAATTTATTTATTTATTTTATTTTTCCGATGTAATTATTTAATTTCTCATTTTAGATTAATTGGGTAATTGTTGTAATTAAATTATATTAATTGCGATAGCATTGTTGTAATTAAATTAGAATTAAGTGTGATGCGATGATTTAATTTTCATAGTTTATTTTGGAAGAGTTTATAATTGTTGATTAACTGTGGGTTCGATTATTGCTTTGATTAATTATTTAGTTGATTATATTGGTGGGTAAATTATATTAATAGTGGTGGTATTTAGTTTTAATATGTTAGTTTGAATTATTAAATTTGTGGATGTCGAGCTTCCGATTATTTAATGATGGTTCAGTCGGGAGTTGTGTGGTTGTTAGTTGATGATTGTTGTTGTTTTATTATATATAAATATGAGTTGGCTAGTCGTAATTGTCTATGTGCTAAGTGATATAGGTCGAATAGTAATATTTGTTAAGTGCTTTAATTGTCAGATTTTGGTGGAGGGTTATGTGTGATCAAGTGGTTTTGATTAAGGAATTATATAATTGCCTAAGTTGTATATTTGTATAAATGTTAAGTGGTGGTTTCTGAAAAATACCACTGGCCCTAGAGGTTATGTGATTTGTTTTGATTTAGTTTTCAAATGTAATCTATAGTAAAGTTAAACTGTTATTTTATCTCCTTGTGTGTTTATGTGGTCAATGATTATATGTTATTTAGTTTAACTGCGAGGAGTCGTAAAGAGATCATAAGTTTTAAATGTCAATATTTAAGGACTTGTGTAATTCTCATCGACTAGATCCTCGGGCTTACGAATACCAATGATTGATTGTCACAAGTATAATTAATATGCTCTAGTGGTATGATCATTGATATAGCGTAAGTAATAGTTAGTGCTAGGAGTTGTTTCCTAGGGCTTACGAATACCAATAATTGATTGTCACGTGTATCATTAATATGCGTGAGTGATATGATCATTGATATAGCGTAAGTAGTAGTTAATGCTAACATAAATTATTATGTGTTTACTGCATGTCGAGGCAGAATTTCTTATGTGTTGAGGTGCCGCATGTCTGGACGGGTACTTTCTTTATTTGTGCACTTTTATGTTGCTGCAAGTTGAGGCAGCTTGATTTTTGGTAAATATAGAGTTAAAACTCCTTGAGTTGTTGAATTGAAAAACAGGTGGATAGTCCGATAAACGAATACTACATGCCGAAATTTTCTAAAATTTCCCTACAAATATATATAAATCTGTTTATTTTATTGGATTTCAATGATTTAAAAGTATGCTATGAATTCTAAGGGTATAGGTAAATATGAATTAATTGATGTGAAGATTTGAGGCGTGGTATTGTTTTGAAGTGTTTACTATTGGATAATATCCAAGTAATAAGTGACCATCTGTGTTAAATGATTATTTGACTTGGTTGTTTATATTAAGACTATTCTATGAAAATAATTGATATGCTCTATATGTGTTATATGTGTATACGTTATAGGACGCGTTTGGGTAGAATAGAGCAGTCAATAAAATATTGGTTGGTTTGATACTAAATGGTACTTTACCTTGTAAAGGTACGAGTAAGAGACCTTGTCAAGAGCAGTGCACGGGTAAGCGGAAATTCGAACAGTAGGATAACTAGCAAAGTCAACGAGGGTATTGACGTGAAGATTAGCGAAATAGGAAGTAAAGAAGAAAGTAGGGCCGAGTAAGAAGCCCACATGCCCACATGTTAAAGGGTAGAGACTGACGAGAAGTGGAGTTAAGGGTCAATGTTTAAGATCGGGAATTTCGTGAATCGAGGCAAGTGTTTTGCTCTTCACTTATCATTCAAGTGATGCAATTCAATTTCCTTGTTATTTAAGATGGATTGGTTTAGTATGTTTAGAAAGTGGAATACTCTATCAGTTAGCGAGAAAAGCTAATTTTTCCCCACCAAGAACTTAAACATCAGATTTTTTTAAAAAGAACCTTACCAATAACCTTTAGCTGTAAAATTACCCTATTCATGGGATGTTAAAGCCTCCTTAGTGGAAGGCCTTTCTTTTGTTTTCTTAAAAATGTTTAAGGGACTCTCTAAAAAGAGAGAATCCATGTTTTAACCCTCTACAAATACCTGATACTGAAATTTCTGGTTTTAGCATAATTTCACCAGAGAACCCCTTTCTTCTTAAAATGTTTTCTCCAAAATGATTTGAAACTGATTATCCTAAAAACTATCTTTTCACAAATAATCGTTTAAGCTGTTTTACTCGATTATGTGAAATCAAACATTATTGTGCATTGAAAGATTTTATTAATTCGTAGTGCTCAATTATGTTCCTGCTCCAACTTAGATTGTTAACAGTAGAAAATCTTGTTGCAACTTATATCCTTATTCTTGCTCAAATGAAATTTCTCTTTAGATAAGTTGTTGATGTTATAAATCCAATTACTCACATCCCTCTCGTTGATATTTATTCAAACTTGTCGATATTTGTTGAAAATCTTGATTGTTCAATTGTTCCCTGTAGGGTATCGAACTCTGTCGATACTAATCGATTCTGTTGTTTTCTTATTGACTCTAAATCATGAATTGTTGTTCTGGACGTGAGTTCCAGTTGTTGGATGCCAAGGGCTGTCGATTGTCCCGACACCCATTGTGGTTATATAGAATTGGAAATGTTTTTTTAAAAAGTGGCCCTTGGGGCGTATAACCCTTCGGGGTGGGACCATATTATGGTCGGAAGTTAAGGCCAATGTGTGCCATGGATCCAATTAAGGACATTGTTGTGTGCGTTTGTCCGGGGTTAGTGCGTGACTGATCAGCAGCCTAACCTTGATGTTTTTTTATAAATAAATAAGATTTCCAATTCTAATCTATACTCTGAAATTGAGATGTTTAGTTCTTGACTCCTTGGAAGTCTGTTTTAATAATATTTGATATTAGAACTCTTGTCAGTTCTAGTTTTTGATGCACCTTGTTAATGGTGAATTGTTGGCCCTCGTGACAATCTAAAGGTTAATATAGCTTATTCTTTAATAGAATGGAATGAAACCCCTTTATTTATCAAAATTGTCATCGTTATTGAAATTGTTATCACTATTTCACTTGCTGAGCATTGTTGGCTCACTCTTGCTTGTTTGTTTTCTTCAGCTAATAGAGAAGGTTAGTGAACCTAGTAATGGTCATTGGTGTTGCTTTCCAGCAGCGAGAGGAGACGATCGGGTTGCGGATTCTCATTGGTTAGTGGTTGGGAATTCGTCAAAGTTGGATATTCAGTTAGACAGTGATTTTATTTATTCATAGAATTGTATAATATTATATTCTGAGGATGGATTGTAATAGTAATTTGACAGTTGTTTCATACCATAACCTGTATATGATCTTGGTTAAGGGGTTTTATTATTATATGTTGTTTATATCCAGGATTGTATAATGTTGTTAGTGGCTAGTGGCCCCATATCTGTACCCCGGATTTTGGATGCTACATATAGGGTTTAGATCGTTGGTTTCTTTTATATTAGCTATTTCTCTACTGTAAGCGTGGACATTATTTTTTCTGAATCTGAAAACATTTACTGGAGAAGGTTTTTCTAGTGTTCCAATATTCAGTATTAGAGTTAAACAATGAATTTGGAAGACCAGTTATTCGTATTCATTTAAATTAACTGTCAAATATTCTCTGGTATTCCCTAGTAAATCGACAGATAGTACGGTTTACACATTTTTTTGCTATTAGATAGTCTACTAATTAAGGGCTCCTTTGTTAATAGCCGAATGAAAAAAAATGCATGGAACCATTCTTGTGATTTCCATTCAACTCGTTTGATAATTATTTGAAAATTTGGATGGTGCTGGACGACTCCAATATTCCTCTGGACGACACCACCCTTAAAATTCCAACTGAACCATCCAAATGTCTTTATTTCACTGTTCTATGTATCAATAATTATTTAATATTATTTCATATATATATATATAGGCTCAATGATCCTATAGTTAACTGTAGGTAGGGCTGAGCATTCGGTCGGTTCGGTCCAAAACCGGACCGAACCGAACCGAAATAACCAAAAAACCGAATAGCTATTTTTTTGGGACCGAACCGGACCGAAATTATATTTGAACCGAACAAGAACCGAACCGAAATATTTCGATCGGTTCGGTCCGATCCATTAAAACCGAATTTTTTTAATGTTACCTGCTCGGCTGCTCCTGCATTATGTTGATGATGGATCGTTGATAAGTGGATTATATTTCCACTTGGAGCGTTCCATATCGGCTTAAATTGATTCACTTAGCCTCAAGTTTGTCGTAGTTTTTATGCGTTTTGCTTAAGTGTGCAGGTTTGAAGAAATGTCGATTAGGGTTTAAGTTTCCGTCATTTTTGGAGTTGAAATTGAGCATTGGAATGAAGGATGGCGTATTTCCCTAGGCTACCATGAGGATTTATAAGTCAAGAATTGAAGAACGGGAAGTGGTAAAAGAATCGGAAGAGAAAACGGAGGAGAAATGAGCAAAATGTGGAAAATTCGGATTTTCGGGTAGGTTGCGCAGTCTCCACTGTTTTGGCCATATCTAGAGTTCTACAAGTCCGTTTGAGGCCCGTAAGCAGTCGTTGGAAAGCTCGGAAGAAAACGAATCTGTTTAAAGCAAAATAAAAAATCTGGGCAGTAAAAGCAGCGCAGGCAGCGCTCTCCAAGCGCTGGTAGCGCTCCAGAAGTTCCAGAAACAGCAGTTCAAGCGCAGGCTACGCTCCCTCAAGCGCAGGCAGCGCTCTGCCGGCCAGAAATTGCAGATTTTTGACAGTTTTGACCCTATTCGAATTCTAATTGTATTTTTGGTATTTTCTTGTACCAAAATCAAATTCTAATTGTATTGTAGTGATATTTTCTTGCTTGGCAAGATATCTAGGGCTATAAAAACACATCTTAGCATTGTAATTTGGATCGTTACATATCATAGCATAGATTTGCAAGGAAGAAAAGGGAGAAAGATTCAACGCTCGTGACAAGCAACGGATCTAGATCTACTTCATCTTTTGCATTCTTTTCTTAGGCCCTATTCTGGATTCTAGATTTGTTTTCTCAACTCTTTGTTTTATTAATATTACTTCTTATTTCTTTCATACTTTGTTTTATATCATGTTTTCATCAATTCCCATGGTGATGAGAGGTTCAATTATGAACTAATCGTTGTCATGGGATTCTAACGAAATTATCTATGTAGCTTAGTAGTTTGATTGCTTTAAAGATTTGTGTGTGGTGAATTCTTGATATCCTCGTATGGTTTTGCTTAATTGATAGATGCGTCGCGAACATCTAATTTGTTAATCTTTTATGAAGCGAGAGTGGATCTTAAGATTTAGAACTTGCCATGCTAGCATAGGTTCGTGATTGTTTATCAATATGATTCGTAGTGTAAGATGAGAATACTTATACTGCCTTGTGTGATCAATATGGATAACTTGTGCTTAAATCGTTATGTTTTCAAATTCTATAGAGATATAGGGTCTAAACATAATTGGTGTCTATTCATCTTCTATCTCTTTTGTGGATGTATGATTAGTTTGGTGTTCGTATACCGAGAGGTAACCTATACTTGTTTCGTGTTGTCTGATCAGATATCATAACCATCACATGCATTGATTATAGGCATCAACTCTAAGCGAAGTATTTAATGAAGTTAGGATCCCATATTTATTCTCATATAAGTAATTCGATTTTAAATATCATTAGTTAAGTAATTATTAGTTTTGTTAATTTGCTTCTTAGTTAATTATAGTTAATCGAACCCAATCTTGTTATTTGTCTTAGCAGTGAATAAAAACCAAACATTGTTGCATAGGTGCATTAACTAAATTGAAACCTAAACCAGATCTCTGTGGGAACGAACTTGACTTATATCTATATTACTTGTGACCACGTACGCTTGCGTGTTTAGTGCAAACTAGTTTTTGGCACTACTGCCGGGGATCATCGGTGTTTTATTTTAGTTTATGTGCTTACTCGGATTAGTTGCTTACCTATCTTGTTTAGTTTGGTGTGTTTCAGGTACTTAAGTGTTTGAAAATGGCAGGCGAGGAGTTGCCATGGTGGGCATATTCGAGGACATCCATGCCTCAGCAATGTGAGCAATGTTTGTGCGTTCGTGAGACCTCACAATATTGTTACTACGAAAGAGTTGATCCATATGTCACTTATGAGGAACAACCATATTTTCAATACCATCCTCAACAGTACCAGCAAGATGTTCCAAATATGTCATATTTCTTTGGTAGTGAAGAGTTTCAACATCAGCAACCTACTCCTACTTTTCAGTCAGATGAGGTTGATGTTATGAAGGAGATTAGGATGCTTGCAAAGAGTAATAAGGAGTCTATCAAATCTTTAGAGACACTAGTTGCTCAAGTTTTGAGTGCCTTGGAAAAATAGAAACAAGAATTCATATTAGAGGAAATTCCAGAAAATAGCGGTGACTTGGAGCAAGGTACTGCATGCATAATTGAGGAAGACAAATTCCAAGGTGAGGTGAGCGTTCACAAGCCATGTGAGGAATTTGATCATGCTAGTATGGTGGATGATTTGGAAAGGGCACTATTTGGGACAGACACTGGTGAGCTACACAAATTTCAAGAATTGGTATATGCGTACCAAGAGGCTGATGACCATGGGAAAGATGCAGGTCTTCTACTTGTCTCAGAGTATAAAGATGGAGGTAGCGCATTAGAGCCAATGGAGGAAGTTCTCTTTGAGGAACCAAAGGCTTTAGCAACTTACATTTACCCTCCTCCATTATATTCAAGCGAAGCCCGCGAATGTGTGTTGTTCTACAAATTGACAGATTTTGGGTCAACTGATGAAGGCATTGTAATAGGACATAGTTGTTATACGAATAGGCCAAGCGAGGAGAAGGGACAGAGAGTGTGTCGCCGTGATGACGATGAAGTCTCACGAAGAGATGACCAGGCCAACTATTATCATCCTTAATGGAGGCTTGGACGTAGTCAAGCTAATTGACTCTAAACAAGCACTTCGTGGGAGGCAACCCATGTGTTAGGTATGTAGTAGTGTGTCATTTGTTCATGTAGGAAATCATATTTTGCATGTTAGTAGTAATTCATTCGTATTTTGTATGTATTGCATGTTTGTTTCATGTAGGACACTTTGTTATTTTTGTTTTGTTTTACCATGTGAGTTCATGTTAGTTGCATTTGCATGGCATGCATTTTTCATGATCCCTTAGGATGAGCTAATTCTGATTGGTAGGTAGATGTCTTATTGAGTGTGGTAATGATGAATAGAGGGTTGATTTATAGTTCTGATGGAATTGACTTGCATGTTTCAGAAACACAATTTTTACACAGTCTCATTAGTTTGCTTTTGAGCTAGGTTGAGTCATGCTTGTTTGGTTGTTTGAGATTTAATCAGTTGATTATATTTAGAATTTTCATTATTCCCTTAATGGCATAGAAGCACTTAAGTCCAAGCTGGGGGGAAACTAGGGATTTCATGCTTAATTGTAAATAATTGTCAATAATGGCTAGGCGTCAAATGGCTAGTAGCCGGCTCATATTTATATGAGTAGTCTAGGGTTGGAAATGAGAATTCTCATTCCAGATGGCATATGAAAGGAAAAAAAGAGAAAAAAAATGTTATGTGAGTGTTTAATTGCAGAATTAACCAGGGTGAGCTCTTTAATACTCGAGCAATTAAGTTCTAGGGGACTTTGTGCCTAGTGACCTAAGGCTTTTATAGTCTGGGATCCACTAACCCAACGCTCGCTACATGGGTATTATTGTATAAGCCTTTTGGGGTCTCATCCATTGCATGGTTAAATAAGCATGTGTTGATGTGTATTGTGTTATGTGTAGTAGTTGCTAGTAATAAAGCATGAATTTCTGTCTAACTCGAAGGATGATGGAGGTGTTCCTAGGTTATGAAGTGTCTACAGTCTATTCTATTTATAAACCTGTGATTGTCTTGACGAAGAATAGGTATGGTTTTGATCTAGTTTTGGGAGTATTTCTAATGAGCATCGCACACACGCACGTTTCTGTTCATGTATTGTTAGTATACGGGGACTTAGTTGAGCTCTATTTGGATTTAGTTGCATTCTTTGAGATATTTGCTTGCTAGCTGGTTTTGGTTAGTTTGAAGGCGATCGTTGCATTTTCATAGTAGTTGCATTCATGCATTGCATTGTTAGTTAGGTGGATTTTGTGGGTACATTCGCTATAGGCCCTCACGAGATCTTACTCGTCCACTAGGGCTGCCTAGGGGTTTAAAGAGCTTGTTGCATATGCCAAATGCAATCGTGATCACCTACGGAAGTGGTACGAGTTAATTAGTTTTGGCTGTTTATGCTTGAGGACAAGCATCGGTTTAAGTTTGGGAGTGTGATAAGTGGATTTTATATCCACTTAGAGCGTTCTATATCAGCTTAAATTGATTCACTTGGCCTCAAGTTTGTCGTAGTTTTGATGCGTTTTGCTTAAGTGTGCAGGTTTGAAGAAATGTCGATTAGGGTTTAAGTTTCCGTCATTTTTGGAGTTGAAATTGAGCATTGGAATGAAGGATGGCATATTTCCCTAGGCTACCATGAGGATTTATAAGTCAAGAATTGAAGAACGGGAAGTGGTAAAAGAATCGGAAGAGAAAACGGAGGAGAAATGAGCAAAATGTGGAAAATTCGGATTTCCGGGTAGGTTGCGCAGTCTCCACTGTTTTGGCCATATCTGGAGTTCTACAAGTCCGTTTGAGGCCCGTAAGCAGTCGTTGGAAAGCTCGGAAGAAGACAAATCTATTTAAAGCAAAATAAAAAATCTGGGCAGTAAAAGCAGAGCAGGAAGCTCTCTCCAAGCGCTGGCAGCGCTCCAAAAGTTCCAAAAACAGCAGTTCATGCGCAGACTGCGCTCCCTCAAGCGCAGGCAGCGCTCTGCCGGCCAGAAATTGCAGATTTTTGATAGTTTTGCCCCTATTTGAATTCTAATTGTATTTTTGGTATTTTTTTGTACCAAAATCAAATTCTAATTGTATTGTAGTGATATTTTCTTGCTTAACAAGATATCTAGGGCTATAAAAACACATCTTAGCATTGTAATTTGGATTGTTACATATCATAGCATAGATTTGCAAGGGAGAAAAGGGGAGAAAGATTCAACGCTCGTGATAAGCAACGGATCTAGATCTACTTCATGTTTTGTATTCTTTTCTTAGGCGTTATTCTGGATTCTAGATTTGTTCTCTCAACTCTTTGTTTTATTAATATTACTTCTTCTTTCTTTCATACTTTGTTTTATATCGTGTTTTCATCAATTCCCATGGTGATGAGAGGTTCAATTATGAACTAATCGTTGCCATGGGATTCTAACAGAATTATCTATGTAGCTTAGTAGTTTGATTGCTTTAAAGATTTGTGTGTGGTGAATTCTTGATATCCTCGTATGGTTATGCTTAATTGATAGATGCGTCGCGAACATCTAATTTGTTAATCTTTTGTGAAGCGAGAGTGGATCTTAAGATTTAGAACATGCCATGCTAGCATAGGTTCATGATTGTTTATCAACATGATTCGTAATGTAAGATGAGAATACTTATACTGCCTTGTGTGATCAATATGGATAACTTGTGCTTAAACCGTTATGTTTTCAAATTCTATAGAGATATAGGGTCTAAACATAATTGGTGTCTATTCATCTTCTATCTCTTTTATGGATGTATGATTAGTTTGGTGTTCGTATACCGAGAGGTAACCTATACTTGTTTCGTGTTGTCTGATCAGATATCATAACCATCACATGCATTGATTATAGGCATCAACTCTAAGCGAAGTATTTAATGAAGTTAGGATCCCATATTTATTCTCATATAAGTAATTCGATTTTAATTATCATTAGTTAACTAATTATTAGTTTTGTTAATTTGCTTCTTACTTAATTATAGTTAATCGAACCCAAACTTGTTATTTGTCTTAGCAGTGAATAAAAACCAAACATTGTTGCATAGGTGCATTAACTAAATTGAAACCTAAACCAGATCTCTGTTGGAACGAACCTGACTTATATCTATATTACTTGTGACCACGTACGCTTGCGTGTATTAATGCAAACAATCGTAAGAGCTTTATGTAGTACACTAGTGACTAGTACCTAAAGACAACATTAGTAGAGGAGATACAGTCTGCTGTCCAAAAAGCTAAAAGAAGGAAAATTTAAAAATCAAGAATACTTTAAAAATCAGCAGGTGAGGGGCGAGGGCTTAGACTCTGAGAGTGTCGATCGGCCGTGGGTGTGGGTTTTCATTTAGGATGCAAGTCAACAGGTGAACTTAGAAGTATATGGATATTAATGTGTTAGAAGTTAGAACTTAGATATTAGATAAGATTTTCTTTCCAAAAAAAAAAGATATTAGATAAGATTAAATATATATTATATGAGTAAAGAGCACTTCGTGTACATGAACTTATACGAAATCTACACTTGGGATACTATTGTTCAAAAACCCCTACTAGTAATACGGCACTTTTAAACTTTTTGCAAAGTGTGTACTTCCGTCAATTTGCCTCTAACGTCGTTACTTTGGCGAGGGCAGTTTGGTCCTTTCAGTTGTAAACAATTTTTTATCAACTATTTAACACCATCTTCAGCCCCAAACACACCTCCATTCACCTCAAATCTCCAAAACCTAATTTCCTACCTCAAATCACCTCCAAACACAGGTCCCATGGCTTACAGACGCACAGATGAGGAAATTGATGCAATTCTGGATCTCACTTGCTTCTGTGATCAGACGAGCGTGATGAAGACAACCTGGTTTGGCCCAAATGCAGGTAGGAGGTTTCAATGTTGCTGTACCAATCGGTGTGGATATCATGTGTGGGTCGATGAAGAACCGCTAGGACCCCCGTACTCTAGAGATCATCAAGGAGCTGCACGAAACAGCTTTGGACAGGGAGAAGAATTTAAGGGCCAAGATAGTTCGTTATTCAGAAAAACATGAGGCTGGTATGGAAATAGTGAAAAAGAGGAATCAGGCTACGATTACTGGAATGTTCGTGCTTGTGTCGTTGATGATGCATTTGGCTGTTACCACAATGAATCAAGACCCAGTTGGTGATGACTTTGACGACTACGATGAGCTTGATGATTGAAGAATGAGAATCAAGACCCAGCTGGAATGTTGGTGTTTTTTTAAAGTTAATGGTCGTGTTGGTGTTTTATCTGGTGTTGGGTTAGTTTGTTCAGCTTGTTAATGATAGTTGGTTTAGAGTCTGGTGTTGGTTTGTAGTGAAGTAAAGCTTTGCAGTTGCATTTGTCTGCTGTTTAGGGTTATGTTTGATCATTTGATCATTGTAATAGGCCTTGTGTTTACGTTTTAATGTAATGCCAACTAAGTGTTATGTGTTATTCTATTTAGCAATATGGCTTGTCAATATTCTTCTCGATAGATTCGGCCAAATATCAAAGAATCTAAGACAAAAGAATCTAATAATCTAAGGCAAATATCAAAGAAATATCAAATGAGAAGAGAAATACATTAATTAGAGACACGTTTTAACATTATCAAAAGTTCTACGAAGTTCTCATTGAACTACCAACATTGGCAAAAGTTCTACGAAGTTCTCATTGAACTACCAACATTCATAGTACCAAAGCTTCGAAGCACAAAAGTTCAAACAAAAGTAGTGCCAACATTAATTCGAGACAACTAATTCGAGACAACATTCACAAAAGTAGTACTAGGCAACATCGAATCTAAATCTTCCAAGTTGGGTTGTTTCTGAGCTCAGCTTGAATTTCTCTTCTTCTTGCCTCAATATTTCCCATAGTTGTTGTGGTGACCTTGTCTCCTTTGTTGAATGGTTGTTGTGGCTGAATTCCAAGAGGGGTGTTGTTCACTTTTGGTTGAGGTTTCTTCTTCTTCAATACCCCTCCTTGACTACCCTGGTTTGGTACTTTCTGCCCTCCACTACATTCAGGCATTCTCTTTCTAGGAGTTACATGTGCATCACCATGCTGAGCCTATGCACGACCACTCTCAGTTGCAGTCTGGTCAACATATTCACTTGATGTTCCACCACTTTGCACTACCTCAGGTTGTTCCGTGAATGTCGACTTCTTTGAGCTTTTAGTTCTTGTTTTCAGTTGCTTTTCACATCCATTTGCTCTATCTGCTGCCCGTTTGACAAAAAACCAACATCAATAGTTGCAGTATTACCATTGAAAAACAAAGGGAAAACAAAGTACATTGGCTTACTCTTGCTGGACAAGTCCTTATATTATGACTAATCTCAGTACAGTAGTTGCATTTGATCTAAGTGTTCCTTCTTTTCATCTTGATTGCATTTGGATCAAATACATCAATAGCCTTGTTCCTCTTCTTCTTAGGTCTACCTGGTTGGACCTTAATCTCAGGTGGCAATGGCTGTGGAAATCCTATCTCCTCCCATTCTGTTTCCCCACAAATAGGCTCTACTATGTTCGAATAGCACTCTAGGAACATGTCCTTGCTGTATGACATATGGATGAAACGCTCGAATGATTTCTTGCTCCATGCTATACAAGCACAGGTATGGTAACAAGGAATTCCTGACACCTCCCACTTTTTGCATGCACATTTCTGTGCTTCCAAATCCACAACCATCTCATATCCACCTGCAGTCATGGTTACCAAATACCTAGCACCTCCACTCCACACCACATGACAGCCTCTACTCTGGTCAATTGCTCTAACAAAAATGTCACTCTTGCATAGCATTCTAAATGCACTCATAGACCACTGGCTTTTAGGCTTCTCCATCAACCAATCATAACATTTCTTTGACAACTGTTAAAGAAATGCCACAATATTAACATGGAAGCAAAGTTACTTTTGTATTTGAGGCATACCTCCAAAAAATTAAATAGGGCAAAGAAATATACCTTTTTCAGCTCATCCATATGCTTGTTGAATGTGTAGTCAGTAGTTGCCCTAGCTGCCAACCACAAACACATCCTAACACCAATGCCTTTATGGTCCTTCCACATGTTCCTGTATAAATGCATGACACAAAACCTGTGTTCTGCATTTGGGAATATGGACTCTAATGCATTTATTAGGCCCTGTGAAAAAAGCACATGCCATTTATTAACCTAAAGATGACAATAAAATAAAATAAAAGGTTATTGGGCATTAAGAAGGTACCTTTTGCCTGTCACTTATAAATGTGAAGGCCCCATCATTTTGAACTCCCAAATCTTGCTTCACATTTTGTAGAAACCACTCCCAACTGTCATTATTCTCAGTTTCAACCACAACCTATGCTAAGGGATACATGCCATCATTGTCATCTGTAGCCACTGCAGCAAGTAATTGACCACCAAATGGGCCTTTAAATGACATCCATCAAGGCCAAGCAAAGGCCTGCAACCTCTTTTAAAACCAGTTTTCAAAGGACCAAGACATATATAAAACCTTTTAAATATCTTCCTTCCACCTTCAAATTCTTGATCTTCAGTCATTAGTTTAATTGTGCTCTCAGGCATCACCTTCAACAACTGATTCCCATAGTCCCACAGTCTAGCATATTGGTCACTATGTTTGCCATTTATCTTCTCCAAAGCCTTCTTCTTTGCCCTCCCAATTGCAAGGATACTAACATGACAGTGCCAATCATTAACAACCTTCTTCAAAAATGATGTCAGTGGCCATGTTGGATTCATACTGATCTCATCTTCATACTCCTCAGCTATCCATCTTGAATTAATCTGCTTCTGATGAAATGTTGTATTGCATGTATGCTTGGGATTGTAAACCTTGATCTGATAGTTATCAGTATCCCTCATCTTAGATGCATATATCTTCCACTCACATGGCAGTTCACAAAGAAACTTCACTCTACTTCCATAATTCCTGCATTGCTTAATATGTCTTCATCTCTATCTTATGATTGAAAATTGGAAAAGATATGTCCTCTTCATCAGAAGAGTTACAGGCCATCCTTTCCTCATCACTTGAGGCATAGTGAGTAGAAACATCACTAACATCACCTCCTTCATCTGCACTGTCTCTATCATCTTCTACATCATTATCCATTTGAATTGGTTCCTCTGCTGGAACCTTAATCTTACATTTACCTTGGACTGTAGCCTTGTCTTTACCTTTCTCTTTACCCCTTTCTTTGCTCTTTTCAAGTCTCTCTTTGCTCTTCTGAACCCTCTCACTTTTATGGTTACAAACCTCATCATCAATGCTATCCATGTTTGACCCATCTGAGTAGAAACTGCAATCATCATCACTCAAAACATCCTTGTCTGGATTGTAATCCTCATCACTGCCATCACTTTGGCCATCACCCCCCATGTCATCATGAACCACACTCCCAAATTTATTATTCAGCTGCTCTTCAACCTCTTTTTCAAATTGATATGTACTAGGATCAATATATTCAACATGTGGGTCTTGTGAAGGGGCAAAATCTTGAGTTGGATTACCATCAGCATCAATAGCAAAAATAGGGTTTGTTGTGACAAAGAAAACATATATGATTCTTGAAGATGGAAGCAATTCACACATTTCCATGACATCAGAGTCTGAGTCCAAATTGTGCAACCCCCTAAGCATATCACTTTCTGGCCACTGATAGAAGAAGGTATGTACACCCAGACAAGCACATTCCTTACACATGTTAGCCAACTCTATCAAGCTCATGGTATCAGGATCACACAAATCAATATAGTCAAAAGTTCCCCCAACATATTTAGTATTATTCTCATTAAATTGTCCCCCAGTATGTAATTTAATATTGAAAAGTCCTGCATCTGCTGCCAAAAAATGCCAAAAAAATAGGAAAATTACAAAATGGGGCAATGAAAGAGCCGTAAAGGCACATAATCCTAACCCCAGTAAAAAAACATACTTTAAACAAAATGGACCACATAAACACAAGGTAGTCGAGCACATGGGAGCAACTATAGCATGATAAACGACAATAATCACTTTACATAACCCTAGACTATAAAATGAATCAGTGCATATATATACTTCAAGACCTAATTGAACATTTGTACATAACCCTAAACCCAGTACTTAAACCCTAAGTAAGAGTTCCAGACAAACTTACCTCGATAAAGAGGACATTCGTTAGGACTGTATACACCTTTATCTCCGGGATCTCGTCGAAACCAAACCATCACAGTGCCAATCCACGATCGATTTTGCAAGGAATGGAGATACAAGGGATTTTGATCAACTCTGAAATGGGAATAATGATAGAGAGATGATTTGGGGGTAAATACGATACAAAATAGGGGTAATAATAAGTTTACAGCTGAAAGGACCAAACTGCCCTCGCCAAAGTAACGATGTTAGAGGCAAATTGACGGAAGTACACACTTTGCAAAAAGTTTGAAAGTGCCGCATTACATGTAGGGATTTTTTAACTATAGTATCCCAAGTGCAAATTTCGTATAAGTTCATGTACACGAAGTGCTTTTTACTTATATTATATATAAGAAATGTAAATATATATTTTATATATTTCGGTTTATTCGGTTCAGAACCGAAATTTTTTGAAAAAATCCGGACCGAACCAAAATATATTTCGGTCCAAACCGAAAAACCAAAAAAACCGGAATTTCAAAAAATTTGGAACCGAACCGAACCGAATTAACATATTTCGGTTCAGTTTTTCGGTTTTGGATCGGTTTTGTTCAGCCCTAAGTCTATAGGAGAATTTCCTAAAGTTAACCAGTGAAATCAAGACACATCACATAGTTTCCTGAATAAAAAGACATATCATTAATGCCCCTGCGGGGCCCTTATAAATAAAAGGTAATAAGTGCATGATTTTTAAAGGTTAACTTTAGAAAGTTCTCCTAAAGTTAACTGTAGGAACATTTTTCTATATATATATATATATCACTATTTAATATGATTAACTAATTTTAAAGTACTATAAATTATGTCAAGCTAATTTTTTAGCAATGGTACTTCGTACAAACATTTTTTCTAACATAAGGATATTAAAAAAAGCTCAATAAAATTTCATTTTACTTTTAAAATTTAATATTCAGTTAAATATCTTAATTATTCGAAAAATATGTTTAACAAAAACCCCTAACATCTATACTATATTATAAAATACGAAATACTAAAAGTTTTGATATCTATTTTATGGTACGATATAAAACTTACCTTTTTAATTATTTTACTTCATTACCCTTAATTTACTTAACTATAAAAATAGCAAAATACATTTTTTTCTCAAAATATTACACGCAACTCTTTTCATAAAAAACTTCAACTTTTCATAAAAAAATGTTGAAAAATTGTTTTTAATAAATTATAAAATGTTATAAATATATTTTCGTTTTTAATTATGTCTATTCCATAAAATTTTAGTTAGTATTTAATAAATGATGCTGAACTGAAATTATATATGTTTTCAACAAAATTTTTTTATAAGTTTATATTTAATAAAGTTTTTATTAGAACTCAGCCCTATATATATGTATGTGTAGTTATTATCAAATCATATATCATAAAAAGTAATTGAAATTATTAAAAGAATCATATAATATTAAAGAAAATTCGTGCAGCGCATGGATTTTTGCACGAATTTTAAGATAATATATTTTAAAACTTAAATACTTAAATATTTTGTCATTCAGAAACTTTTTTATTTTATCAAACAACAATTTTCGTTCAGGATTCAGATTATTCAACCATTCAGATAATCAATAATTCAGAAAATGCTCTTCAAATATAACAAATAACCCCTAAGCCTACTTGCAAACATCTTCAACAAATAGTATTGTTTACACATTTTTCGCTATATTAGATAGTCTACTAATTAAGCCTACTCCCAAACATCTTTATGAACTATTTCCAGATGACTGGTTCTTTCGTGACCTATATCAGGATCAAATTTATACACATTGTGATCGAGCAAGATTCCAGGCTTATATAAAAAGCTTAATCTCAAGCATCTCCAAGAATCTCTGAACTTACTCCTAAATATATTATAATCAATTAAACTCTATCAAGTTATTACATTGATTTATGTGTCAACTCCAATAATACTCTCTATTAGTGCTATTTATTTTACATTTTATTCATATTTCAATTTCATTAGGACAAACATTCAATAGAGCAGAGAGAAGAACCAATATTTTACTAATAAAAAATTAAGTTAAGAGCTAACAGTTGCTCTTAAAATAGAGGAGAGAGAAAAAACTCTTAACTTTTTAAAGAGCCTCTAAGAGTTCTTGGAGCTTTATTTTAAGTCATCCTCATTATACTTTGATTTAAGAGTTTAAACAAAGAACCTCTTGGAGATAATATTATGAATCAAACCTTAAAACTCGGGTAAGCTTGTACACTCAAAACTCGGGTAAGCTTGTACACGTATAATTTTTTAAACAAGTTTGATGAGGAATAAAAGTGGAAGTAAAATAAAGTTTTTATATACTTTATTCATATTTAGTATTCAAAAATATATTATATATATGTATTAGTTAAACGAGTTATAATTATCTAGTTTATTAATAATTTAATTGTTTATGGACTTTATTGAGAAAATAGATATTTTGGCTTGCAAGTTTTTACTTTTTACTTGAAAGGGTTTTTCTTGTTTTAAGCACTTAGAATTTTATTTTTTAAGTTGGATCAAGATTTTAATGGGTTTCCTAGTTGGGTTCAGGTATTAGCTAAATTCCTAGCTGATATTGAATTTCTTTTAGATTTATATCTGAATAAAGTTTGAATAAGGTTATTTATGTAACCTATAAATACTCTTGTCCTATAATCTTTTGGGAGACGATATTGATAATAAAATTTTGGCTATTCGATAGCTTTGAGAATCGAATTCAGGAGTGATTTTAGAGTTTGAGTTTTGTTTCTCCATTCGGAGATTCAGAGTTAGAGTTTTGTTTCTCCATCTTTGGAGATTCAGAGTATACTTTATATTTATCATTATTACATA
Organism: Saposhnikovia divaricata; assembly: GCA_036435485.1. Classification (NCBI taxonomy): domain Eukaryota; kingdom Viridiplantae; phylum Streptophyta; class Magnoliopsida; order Apiales; family Apiaceae; genus Saposhnikovia; species Saposhnikovia divaricata. The sequence continues at coordinate 126,337,422 of CM071598.1, forward strand.
TTATCATAAAAACATCACGTTCCGTATTAGTTTGGCATCAGGGCTAAGGTTGTTGGTTATCAAGGTTATTCTACAACTGCACAATCCATTGAAATCGATGTCAAGTCTTTGAATTTGGTATATTAGTTCTTGGGTTTGTATGATTGCACGTTAATGGCAGGGGAAGAAGATATAACACTTAAAGGATCATATGGAGATTTCTTGAAATTAACTCTTAAAAATATTACTGAGCAAATTGCTTATATGGCAGAGCAATTTACAAAAAATACAAAAGAACTGCAGGCAAGTTTACGAGCTACAAACGAGAGGACTGATAGTTTGCAAGTTACATATGAGAGGATTGAGGGGGTTATTGCTAAGGTAGAAAATACACCTCTTCGCAGAGATTTTATTAGAAACCCTCCACACACTAACAACAATGACGCTGATAAAAGCTTGAAGTGGGATGTACCAGGATTTAGTGGAGCAAGTGATGCCGAGGATTTCTTAAAGTGGGGGAGACAAATGGAAATTTTTTTTGACCATAAAGGTTTGAATGATTAGAAGTCTTATAAAATTGTAAACATGTAGCTAACAAAATATGCATCTCTATGGTTTGACACTTTGAAGACGAAGCTCATTAAGGAAAGCGCTCCTAGGATCACAACTTGGACTTAGATGGAAAGGCAATTGAATAATCATTTTGGTCCAAAGGAGTACACACAAGATAAAAGTTAATATAGTCAAGAGAGATGAAATTGAAAGGGATATTGTTCAGGTTGAAGATGCACTTGTGAAAAATCAATCAGATAACGATAATGTGATCATCCCACACTCTTTAAGTTGTGTAGAGCACGAGAGTAGAGGGGTTCTTGATGTTGATAAAGTTGAAAAATCTCATGTGGAGAAAGTTTTCCTTGTTCGAGAAAAACAAATTGATGATATATCGAGGTCGAACATATTGACTTTATAATTCCAAAATCCTTGATTAAGTTGCCTTCACCTAAAAGCATATTTTCACAGCTCTTTGCACCTCCGTCGTTTTTGAAGATATGCGAAATTTTTTTTGGATCCATCTAAGTTGATAGGGATCAGTCCATTATTAGTAGATATTATATTATTGGATGACTTTTTTTTATCTTGTTGGACTTTTATTATTATTGGGTTTTATTATTAGCCCGCTTGTTTTGGGCTTTCGCTTGTAGGGTTTTATCACAGGGTTATATATACACTACGCCATATATGACCTACGGGAACATATTTTTCATGCGTGTTGCTAAATTATGTTACCTTAGCATGTAACTTTGGACCTACTATAACATTTTGTTTTTTGTGTTACCTTAGACACAAATATGATGTTACTTTAGCTTTAAAGTGTTGAATGTTAGCAACATACATGATATGTTACCTTAGAACATTCATAAACTCAATTTTTAATTTTTTAACCAATTTTTTTATTATTATTTAAAAATCATATTTACCTTTAAAATATTTCATTTTTATAAAAAGTAAAAGTTTACCAAGTAAATGATTTTTTATTTTTAAATATCAAGGTATATAATAATAATTATTATTATTCAGATTCTATTTATTTATTAAATTTAGAAAGAAAAATTCTAAAAAAATCAAAAATTAATAATATATTTATAATAATATTAAATGGTACGCAAATAGGTGAAATTTCGGAGCGGCAAAAACTAACGCCCGCCGCCCAGATTAAAAATTTCAGTCTTAACACCACATAACTCTCTCGCGCTCACTGTCTCTCTCCCTCGAGTCTCCATCTCTTTCATAAAACTCTCTCTCCCTCTCTCCTAAAATTATTTCCCTCAATTTCTTTGTAATTTTCTTCATATTAATACGTATTTGGGTTTAATTTAGGGCTTCTCGGTTGATTGGGACTTCGATTTGAGGCTTAAACTTCTTCAAATTGGGGCTTTTTCAAATTAGGGGTTCTTCGTTTTGAGTTCAATCAATTCGATTTCTTCACTAGTTAATCTTAAACTTCGACTAATTGATCTCTCTTTTCGATTTCAGGGATTCTTTGGCTGGGCATTCAGATTTGGGGCTTTGGTTTAGTGGATTTTGGGCTTCGATTTAGAGGAATATAGCCCTCTTTTGGTTTAGTGGAGTGGGATTGGTTTAGTGAATGGGAGTATTATTGTGGTATTATTGTGGGATTGTCTAGAAAATTGAAGGTCGTGTTTAACTACTTCGGTCTCTGTGTTTTGCTGAAGACTCCATTCGCTAATTTTATGTGAAATATCATTTCAAATGTTTGTCCATCTAATGGTATATACCTGATGATTACACTTTATTATGTACGCTTTGATTATACATTTTCTTGGGAATATTATTGAATAAGTATTCTTGGGATCGTATAATTCTCTGCGCTTGCTATTGTTTTTAATTAATATCCTGTTTTAATTAAGAGCAAGTACTCAGAAACAAGACCATCAGCCTGGTAAGAGTTTTGTGGACTAATCACAATGTCGAGGAATCAACCTGGGAATTGGAAAGCACCATGCAAGAGAAGTACCCCCATCTGTTCTAGAAATGATTCCGGGACGGAATCCTTTTAAGGAGGGAAGGTTGTAAGAACCCAGGTTTTTGTAATATTTCTAAAATGATCATAAACGGTGATTGGTGGAGGTTATGTAAAGTTTTAAGATCATATTATATGAATGAAGAAGTATTTATACTTTTATGGATAAAGTATCGTTGTACCAAGAAGAAAGGGAATGTAGAAACTGTCATATTACGAAGATTTTCACTTTTATTATATATTGGTATAAATATGGGATATTGAGGTTAAGAAAATCTTTAAGCTAAGTTAAATACCAAGGCAAGGAATTATGTAATTTATTAGAAGAATTTCAAAGGCAAATGTTCAAGAACGATGAAAGAAATTTCTACGCGACAAAACGCTTTTACAAGAAAATCTCTAAACTTGCATATGGAATTAAATGGTAAGCATTGGTTGATTAATAGGTGAGTAATATACCTGCAATTTACCATGTAATAGCCATGCAAGGCAAGGAGCATTGGATGCTAATCAAATAAGTCAAGTAATGATTATTTAAACCAAGCATTGTATACCACTTTTGGGACAAATTGCCAATTACCTTTCTTTTGCAAAATTACTTTGGAGATTACCTTGGGTAATTGATAAGTGCTGAAGTATGATTGATGTACATCAATTATACATATCATTTTATCAATTACATAAGAAAAGATAGCAAAAGCTCTCCCCCTCCATTTTCTCTATTTTCGGCCAAAAACAGAGCAGCCACTTCAACCTGCCATAACTCCCTCATTTCTCAATGAAATTTTGTGTTCTATAGCTTTTTGGAAAGGTATTGAGATGCTCTACAACTCCTCTTTAGAAGCCTCGTCCAAAAAATCAAGGTAAGACCCTCGTTTTTCCAGTTCTTTCAAGAGTGGTAATGCTGACTACGAAAATTTTAAACTTGGTTGTTTAGGTCTTGAAGATTAAAGGTTGTTAAAGCTATCTAAGGTGTTTTTAAGGAAGGTCAAGCTTGGTTAAGGTTGTTTAAACTCCAAGGAAGGTAAAACACTCACACCCACCTTAAACTTTATGAGCTATAAGTTGATTTGAAAGGTTGATGCAAGTATGTACATGTTTAAGGGGATTGTGATATTTTAAGCTTTATAAGTATGGGTAAAGTTTTGGATAGTGATAAATGGATGTTACCACTGGTCTTATAGATTCTTGATGATTTTTATATGATCTTGATGGTGTATGGTTGAATTAAGTGGTTAGATGGAGTTCATGGAATTTGAAAATGTTCGGTTTATAGTCGTTATAATGTCGAAATTTCATTAGATCATTTGAGCAGTTAATACCGAATTCAACAAGTGTTTTCTTGGTAAGTTTTTGGCCATAAACCGGTAGGACTTGTTTTGTAGTTTGTTTTGACACCAAGATCATGTGATTACGATTTACGGTTTATGAGATATGCTCGTTTTAGTGAAACCGGTTAAAACGGACGAATCGTTAAGATGGACTGACTTTACCAAGTCAAACGAGCCCTTTAAAAATGGTCTGTGATTATGAAATTTTTACAGGGGGTAACTTAGTCAGTTGTTAAATCCCTGTAAAAATTTGAAGACAAAAGGCTTAATTTTCGATTTTAAAGAAATGTTTAAGTCAAGAATGCGCATGAGAAACCACTGCAGAAAGAAGCTATATTTAGAGAAACAATTGAGCTAGCAAAAAGATGTTCTTAATTATAAAATTTGGATGAAAAATCCTCTGGACAGTTAAGAAGAAGTGAGAAAAAGAATTTCATGAAAAAGTTTATTTTTCAATTTTATAGAATTTTTCGAATCATAGTTGCGCAAGTGAAAAACTCTTTTAGGGGACGAATTAAGACGAACTTTAGTTTCGTTGAAAATGACCTTTAACGAAAGTCGTTACGAGACCAGTAATTATCCAAAAGTGGTTAAAGGATATCATGGACTTATAATAAGCCAAACGTGTAATAAGGATGTATCGTTACGAAGTTGTGTCTTTACGTGAATAGTCGATTTGACGGGATCGTTTAACGAACTAACCGAACCGTATTGATTATTATAGATCATCACACTAGAGACAGGGCCAAGACTATTCCGACACTATCAGGCAAGTTTTCGAAACTTATACTTCATGTATTTTCAAACTGTTGTTGTTGTGGTATAACTGTTATGAACTGTTTTAAAATTATTTTTGCGAATCAACATGAAATATATGGTTTATTTATGTTGATTTATAAACCTGTTTAGTAAGTACGTATGCATGAATACATATATACATGTATGCGATGATGTGTTTAAAGTTCCAAGTAGGGTACGATAACACCCTTTCTTAGTAGGGGAGTCGGAGATATTTCGTCCGGATAAGGACATAAAAACCCGGAAATCTCTGGAGATGATATATGACGTATATTTAGTTTTAAAAATAATCCAATAAATATAAATTGGATATTTTCGGATTAAAAATTCCTTTCATGATATTAATAAATAATATTTGAATATTTATTAATAAGTTGAATATTATTTTCAATTGAGGATTGTGAGTGATTATTTATTTAATAAATATTATTTAAATATTTATTGAATATTCTAAGCTGATTATTTATTTAATAAATATTATTTGAATATTTATTAAATATTCCAGGATGATTTACAAATCATATTATTTATTTCAAAAGTTATTTAAAACTTTAAAAATTATTTTAAATATTTTCTGATCGTCGAAAAAGTATTTAAAAACGGAACGGGTTCCTATTTCTTCACTGACTATAGCTTCATTCATCGAAAAGTATCGCTACCTCGCTCAAACTTATCAAAACTCGGGAACCCAAGTTTTTGGGAGCTAGTGTTAATTATTTTCTCCCTTCGCTACCAATAAGAAATGCACCCTACCTAGTAAGGAGGGGCTCAAGTTTGACTAAACACTCAAAAACTCCGACCAACTCCCAAATTATGTTTGATGATGCGATTCTTAGTAATCAAAATCCGTTGACTAAAGTCGACCCACACATCAGAGTTACTTCCTCAATTACTCATGGAAGTAAAGTTAGTAATGATTATCAAACCAGTTGTCAAGCTTTGTGCTTAGGGGAAACTGAATTAAATTCTGTTCCTACGATGCATAGTATTCTCTCAGGGATTGGAGGAAGAGGGGACATCGCCTTCGGGCGTAGTCCATATATTAAGGCCCATATGCGGTCAGGGTGCGACCCGATAAGGGAACGTCGTCCTTCTACTAGTAGAGAAGCAGAGGTACGATATATTGGCTGATCACCAGATATCGTGGAAAAGGCTCCAGCATAATCCCATTCTTCCAATTGGAATTATACTGTAACACTGTAATGAAAGCCTAGATGCTCAATTACCGATAGTGTTAACAGAATGATGAACTATTCAAAGTACCTCAGAAATTCTTCGTTATATTTCTGGATAAAGAATGAAAAATGTTTAATGATGGTACAATATCAGTATACAATATGGAATATGGTTTATGTTAACAAAAGTACTTTGAAAACTATTATTATATGACTGAGCTGTATTGCTCACTCTAGCTTTTCTTTCATATATACCACCACACAACAACAGATACTCATGGCAAGAACAAGGCAGACCCTCCGTAAAAGCGTGCTAATCGGTCAGCAGTTTAGGAGACTGTTTACGAGGCAGGTGCCAGGGCAGCACCCAGTAGCATTACCACAGGTGAGCAAACTAAGTTGGATAGGTTTACAGCTTAGGTTGGTTAGATTTATTTACACGCATGACTTGTGTAAGTTTCTGAAAACCAAACCTCTTTTTGGACGCAAGTACCACCTTAGATGGTAATTCCTTTTTAAGTTGAACTTTTAAGATTATGACAATTTGGGTTTGTAATAACTATTTCAAGATGGTTGTAATAACTTAGTAACGTTTTAATTTCGTCTCTGAGCCTATAATCTGTAAATGTTATGTTTGATTGAGGGGTCACAGCATGCTAAAATGAAGGTTGAGAGTAATGTTTATTAAAATGGGAATTAAGGATATAGTGACAGCCTGGATCTCCGATCCCGGATCTAGGGGTGTTACAGATATGGTATCAGAGCATTAGGTTATAGTCTCAGAGACGATAGGAAGGTTTAAGGACCCAAACCCTTACCGAAACATATTCGGGCTAATAGACATAGCCCTAACAACCTTAAGCCCAATAAGGGAACTACTTATCAGAACCTCAAGGATAGTAACATTTTTCCCTTTTTGTGTAGATACCCGAGGATGTTGAGCTACCTGAGAGTTCCGAGCAGCGACATGATGATGTTCTTCTGAGAGCTGTAGATGAGCCTGATATTGAGATAGAGAGAGAGAGAGAGAGAGAGAGAGAGAGAGAGAGAGAGATACAGTCCAGGAGGAGGACACCGAGGAGGATCCCAGAGCTGATGACCATATTCCTGTAGAGGACCCAGTGGATTCAGATGAGCCAGATAGTGACCCAGAGGAGGACCCCATGGACGATGTTCCAGCTGACCCCACACCTGGAGAGGAGCCTGAGGATGAGGAGGTGGTTTGGACTGATATCCCTATGCACTCCCCTCTCCTCAGAGAGGATTCATCCCCTAGTGGATTTCATTGGGATACAGATATGGATGGTGACTCAGAGGAGCCTATTTCAGAGGATGGAGAGACTGAGGTTGCCCCGGAGAGCGAACCGGTTAGTCCTCCAATACAGGTTGTTAGAGCCACTGAGTATGACTGGATGGTGACCCGTATGACCACCGACCTGGTGGCAGCGGAGGCCCGGGTAGCTGAGCTGAGGTTCCAGCTAGCTGAGGAGAGACGAGCGAGACTATACTCCCAGGGGAGAGCCTCTAGAGCTAGACAGATGAGGCGGGCAGTCCTGGGGATTGAGAGGAGGGATCTCACCCGACTTAGAGCACTTCCACGTTCCCACCGCAGGAGGAGGATCCGCAGAAGTGATGCAGAGAGAGTCCTTTCGAGGACTATGCGCCGAGTTAGAGAGGCGATACGCTTTTATGTAGATTGATGGATGGTTGACCAGTTCAGTCTTCTAGTACAGAGGGATGTTGTAGTAGTTTTACTTTTGATAGCGATGTCAGTCCCGTAGTATATTTCCTCTGGATAGAATGACATGTTAACTTGCTTTTGATGTACTTTTATATATTTCAGTCTTATGTTGTACTTGAAACCTTGACTCTGAGAAGTCACTAGCATTAATATGACGTAATTTCCGTTTAATTTTAGCAACTGTTGCCATTTAAGTTGTCATATACATATGATGCCATGATCGTTTGATAGCTATTTATGAGGTGCATATATGCCTGTAAAAGATTTCACCTTCGATGTGCAAATCACAGAAAACCAGACTAAGAAAAATGAGGAAACCCTAACAGAATTTTTATAAATTTATACTTTCTAGAAAAATGCCACCAAGGAGAAACACAAGAACTCACCCTACCGAGTCTGCCACTCATGGTAGTAACCAATATAGGGAAGAAGAACACCGTCACCCAGAACCGGAAGATGAGGAAGATGAGTACAATGAGTTTGAAGATGAGGATTATGAGGAAGAAGAAGAGGACCCTATGGAACAGTTTATGCACCTGATGAGGCAAAATCTGGAACGCCAGCCGCGACCACAGCCACCACCCCGCGGCCCCAACAATGCAATAACCAATGCCTTTAAGGCATTTAAATCAATTAAACCCCCAGAATTCCAGGGGACAGCAGACCCCGTTGAGGCCAGGGCTTGGTTGAAGGAGATGGAAAAGTCTTTTGAAATTATGGGCACTGAGGAAGCCCAGAAAACTATCTTTGCTACATACCTGCTTAAGGGAGAGGCCAACTATTGGTGGGAGGCCAAGAAAAATGTGGAACCAGCTGGAGTGGTTACATGGGACAGATTCACAGAGTTATTCTTGGAAAAGTACTTTCCAAGGTTTATGGAGACCCAGATGGAACTCAAGTTCCTAGAGCTTAAACAAGACAATATGACTGTAGCTGAATATGAGGCTAGGTTCACTGAGCTATCAAGGTTCGTTCCAGATTATGTGAACACTGAAATTAAGAGAACAAGGAGGTTTCAACAAGGATTGAAACAGTGGATCCAGAACCGTGTCGCGATGTTAGAAATTACAGATTACGCCACTCTAGTACAGAAGGCGTCAATTGTGGAGGCAGGAAGTGAGCAGTCTCAGAAGGACAAGATCATGAAGAAAAGGAAGTTTGAAAGTCGAAGTAGTGGTGCTGCAAGTGGGAGTTTCTCCAGCAAGTTTGTTAGAGGAACGGTGACCCAGCCAGCCAAAAGCACAGGGTTTAACAGAGTAGAAAGCAAGAGTGTTGGCCAAGGAGGTGGGTCAACCAGGGCACCCATATCAGGACAGTCGCGCCCTCCCCTACCTAATTGTAAGACTTGTGGGAAGAAACATTCAGGAGTATGTCTCCAGGGTACGACGACGTGTTTCAAGTGTGGACAGACCGAACACTATTCCAACAATTACCCCTAGAGGAACTCAATCATGAAATGTTTCCAGTATGGAGGTATGGACCACTGGAAGAAAGACTGCCATAAACTGAAACCGACAGGATCAAGGATGAGCGGCACTGCATCCAATCGACCACCCACCGCTAGAACTTTCAACATGACAGTGCAAGATGCAGTGAGGGATGAGGATGTCATCGCAGGTACCCTTTCCCTTAACACCTTGAGTGCAAATACTTTGTTTGATTCTAGAGCTACTAAGTCTTTTATATCACAAGATTTTGCATGCAAACTAAACTTGAAACCAAAAATGTTAAAGGAATGACTAATGGTAGAAATAGCTAACCATGAAGTGGTTCCTGTGAGCCAGATATACCTTAACTGCGATATAGTAATAGGAGTTCACCACTTTCGGGCAGACCTAATTCCGTTTAAGTTAGGCGGATTCGATGTCATTTTAGGGATGGATTGGTTGGCAAGTAATGGTGCCTAGATTGATTGCAAGAGCAAGAAAGTTAGGATAAAGGTGTCAGGAAAGAAAGAGGTCATATTCAAAGGACAGCGACAGACTCAAAAATTCTTGACTGTTGCTCAAGCGAAAAAGTTAGTACGAAAGGGCAGCGAGGCCTACTTAGCTTATGTATTTGACACAAAGCAAAGAAACCCTGAACTGAAAGACATTCCAGTTGTCAGGGAATTTGAAGATGTGTTTCCAGAAGACCTTCATGGGTTACCACCCGATAGGGAAATCGAGTTTGCGATAGAATTAGCACCAGGAACCGCACCAGTTTCTAAAGCCCCCTATCGATTGGCCCCCGTTGAGATGAAAGAACTGGCCACTCAGTTGCAAGAACTGTTGGATAAGGGCATGATAAGACCAATTGTGTCCCCATGGGGTGCCCCAGTGTTGTTTGTAAAGAAAAAGGATGGTAGTGTGAGGCTATGTATAGACTACAGAGAGTTGAATAAGTTAACCATTAAGAACAAGTACCCCTTGCCTAGGATTGATGACCTTTTTGACCAACTCAAGGGAGCAGTTCACTTTTCGAAGATAGAACTGAGAACGGGGTACCATCAGTTAAAGATCAAACTGGAAGATATACCCAAGACTGCTTTTCGCACTAGGTACGGCCATTATGAGTTTCTAGTGATGTCCTTTGGACTGACTAACGCCCCCGCGGCATTCATGGACTTGATGAACCGAGTATTCAAACAATACCTAGACAAGTGTGTCATAGTTTTCATTGACGATATTTTGATTTATTCAAAGACGGAGGAAGAACATGCGGAACACTTGAGGATAGTCCTAAGAATCCTGAGGGAAGAAAAGTTGTATGCCAAATTCTCTAAATGCGAATTTTGGTTGAGGGAGGTACAATTCTTAGGTCATGTGGTTAGTAGTGAAGGAGTACTAGTTGACCCTGCCAAAATAGAGGCAATATCAAAATGGGAAAGACCGACCACCCCGACCGAAGTAAGAAGTTTCGTGGGACTAGCCGGGTATTATAGGAGGTTTGTGCAAGACTTTTCCAAACTGGCAGCCCCATTGACCCGACTCACCAGAAACACTGAAAAGTTTGTATGGAATGAGAAATGTGACGAGAGCTTTCAAGAGCTAAAGAAAAGATTAATGACCGCCCCAGTGCTAGCACTGCCAGATGATAAGGGGGACTTTGTGATCTATAGTGATGCATCGCATAAGGGACTAGGTTGCGTGCTCACGCAGCACGGTAAGGTGATTGCATATGCTTCCCGACAGTTAAAGGAGTATGAAGTAAGATACCCTACCCATGATTTAGAGCTAGCCGCGATAGTCTTCGCATTAAAGATATGGAGGCATTACCTATATGGAGAAAAGTGTGAAATTTACACAGATCATAAAAGCCTCAAGTACATCTTTACCCAGAAAGAATTGAATATGAGACAGAGAAGATGGCTAGAGTTAATCAAGGATTACGATTGTGAGATTCGTTATCATCCAGGAAAGGCCAATGTGGTGGCCGATGCCCTTAGCAGGAAGGAAAGGCTCAAGATGATGACTTCAGCAGAAGAATTGATAAAGGAAATGGAGAAGCTAGAAATCGAAGTTAAGACATTGAGAAGTAGCCAAGAAGTGTTAATGGGGATTCAGATCCAGCCTCCAGTATTGGAAAAGATTCGAATGTGCCAAAAGCAAAAGATGGAAGAGTAAAAGAACTCGGAGGAAGAGATATTGACCGGGGAGGAAATTAAGTGCGAAAGAGATGCAGGAGGAATCATGAGATATGCAACGAGAATTTGGGTCCCAAATGTTCAGGAACTAAAGGATGAAATCCTATATGAAGGACATAACTCAGGGTACTCTGTGCACCCAGGTACCACGAAGATGTATAGAGACTTGAAAGAATACTATTGGTGGCCCAACATGAAGAAGGATGTGACAGAATGGGTCAATAGATGTTTGACCTACCAACGGGTAAAGGCAGAACACTAACGACCTAGTGGACTACTGCAACCCCTAGAGATTCCAAAATGGAAGTGGGAGCACCTAGCCATGGATTTTGTAGTAGGACTCCCAAGGACCAAGACTAACCACGATGGGATATGGGTAATCGTCGATAGGTTGACTAAGTCCGCCCACTTTCTCCCAATTAACGAGAGGTACACGGTCGATAGATTAGTAGACATCTATATAAGGGAAATTGTGGTACGACATGGAGTTCCCGTGACCATTGTATCCGATAGAGACCCGAGGTTTAACTCCAGGTTCTGGAGGAGCTTTCAAGACTGTGTGGGAACCAAGCTAAATATGAGTACTGCATACCACCCCCAGACTGACGGACAAAGTGAAAGAACAATTCAGGCCTTAGAGGACATGCTGAGAGTGTGTGTTATGGATTTCAAGGGAAGTTGGGAAGAGCACTTACCATTGATTGAGTTCGCTTATAACAACAGTTATCACTCGAGTATCAGAATGCCCCCATATGAAGCCCTCTATGGTCGGAAATGTCGTTCTCCCTTATGTTGGGAAGAAGTTGGTGAGAGGAAGATATTAGGACCTGAACTGGTACAACAGACAAGAGATGTGATAGTTCTAATCAGGGGAAGACTGGCAGCAGCCCAAGACAGACAACGTAAGTATGCCGACTTAGCTCGGAAGGATAGAGAATATGAAGTAGGAGATATGGTGCTGCTAAAGGTATCTCCCTGGAAAGGACTGATGAGGTTTGGGAAGAAAGGGAAGTTGAGTCCGAGATACATCGGACCTTTCGAGATTTTAAGGCGGATTGGACAAGTGGCTTACGAGTTAGCCTTACCTCCAAGTCTGCAGCAAGTACATAACGTTTTCCATGTGTCTATGCTGAGGAAATACAATCTTAATGCCAAACATATAGCGGAACATGAGCATGTAGATTTACAGCCAGATTTGTCCTACGTCGAGCGATCGGTGGAAATCATAGACCGGAAAGAGCAAGTACTCAGAAACAAGACCATCAGCCTGGTAAGAGTTTTGTGGACTAATCACAATGTCGAGGAATCAACCTGGGAATTGGAAAGCGCCATGCAAGAGAAGTACCCCCATCTGTTCTAGAAATGATTCCGGGACGGAATCCTTTTAAGGAGGGAAGGTTGTAAGAACCCAGGTTTTTGTAATATTTCTAAAATGATCATAAACGGTGATTGGTGGAGGTTATGTAAAGTTTTAAGATCATATTATATGAATGAAGAAGTATTTATACTTTTATGGATAAAGTATCGTTGTACCAAGAAGAAAGGGAATGTAGAAACTGTCAGATTACGTAGATTTTCACTTTTATTAAATATTGGTATAAATATGGGATATTGAGGTTAAGAAAATCTTTAAGCTAAGTTAAATACCAAGGCAAGGAATTATGTAATTTATTAAAAGAATTTCAAAGGCAAATGTTCAAGAACGATGAAAGAAATTTCTACGCGACGAAACGCTTTTACAAGAAAATCTCTAAACTTGCATATGGAATTAAATGGTAAGCATTGGTTGATTAATAGGTGAGTAATATACCTGTAATTTACCATGTAATAGCCATGCAAGGCAAGGAGCATTGGATGCTAATCAAATAAGTCAAGTAATGATTATTTAAACCAAGCATTGTATACCACTTTTGGGACAAATTGCCAATTACCTTTCTTTTGCAAAATTACTTTGGAGATTACCTTGGGTAATTGATAAGTTCTGAAGTATGATTGATGTACATCAATTATACATATCATTTTATCAATTACATAAGAAAAGATAGCAAAAGCTCTCCCCCTCCATTTTCTCTATTTTCGGCCAAAAACAGAGCAGCCACTTCAACCTGCCATAACTCCCTCATTTCTCAATGAAATTTTGTGTTCTATAGCTTTTTGGAAAGGTATTGAGATGCTCTACAACTCCTCTTTAGAAGCCTCGTCCAGAAAATCAAGGTAAGACCCTCGTTTTTCCAGTTCTTTCAAGAGTGGTAATGCTGACTACGAAAATTTTAAACTTGGTTGTTTAGGTCTTGAAGATTAAAGGTTGTTAAAGCTATCTAAGGTGTTTTTAAGGAAAGTCAAGCTTGGTTAAGGTTGTTTAAACTCTAAGGAAGGTAAAACACTCACACCCACCTTAAACTTTATGAGCTATAAGTTGATTTGAAAGGTTGATGCAAGTATGTACATGTTTAAGGGGATTGTGTTGTTTTAAGCTTTATAAGTATGGGTAAAGTTTTGGATAGTGATAAATGGATGTTACCACTGGTCTTATAGATTCTTGATGATGTTTATATGATCTTGATGGTGTATGGTTGAATTAAGTGGTTAGATGGAGTTCATGGAATTTGAAAATGTTCAGTTTATAGTCGTTATAATGTCGAAATTTCATTAGATCATTTGAGCAGTTAATACCGAATTCAACAAGTGTTTTCTTGGTAAGTTTTTGGCCATAAACCGGTAGGACTTGTTTTGTAGTTCGTTTTGACACCAAGATCATGTGATTACGATTTACGGTTTATGAGATATGCTCGTTTTAGTGAAACCGGTTAAAACGGACGAATCGTTAAGATGGACTGACTTTACCAAGTCAAACGAGCCCTTTAAAAATGGTCTGTGATTATGAAATTTTTACAGGGGGGTAACTTAGTCAGTTGTTAAATCCCTGTAAAAATTTGAAGACAAAAGGCTTAATTTTCGATTTTATAGAAATGTTTAAGTCAAGAATGCGCATGAGAAACCACTGCAGAAAGAAGCTATATTTAAAGCAACAATTGAGCTAGCAAAACGATGTTCTTAATTATGAAATTTGGATGAAAAATCCTCTGGACAGTTAAGAAGAAGTGAGAAAAAGAATTTCATGAAAAAGTTTATTTTTTAATTTTATAGAATTTTTTGAATCATAGTTGCGCAAGTGAAAAACCCTTTTAGGGGACGAATTAAGACGAACTTTAGTTTCGTTGAAAATGACCTTTAACGAAAGTCGTTACGAGACCAATAATTATCCAAAAGTTGTTAAAGGATATCATGGACTTATAATAAGCCAAACGTGTAATAAGGATGTATCGTTACGAAGTTGTGTCTTTACGTGAATAGTCGATTTGACGGGATCGTTTAACGAACTAACCAAACCGTATTGATTATTATAGATCATCACACTAGAGACAGGGCCAAGACTATTCCGACACTATGAGGCAAGTTTTCGAAACTTGTACTTCAAGTATTTTCAAACTGTTGTTGTTGTGGTATAACTGTTATGAACTGTTTTAAAATTATTTTTGCGAATCAGCATGAAATATATGGTTTATTTATGTTGATTTATAAACCTGTTTAGTAAGTACGTATGCATGAATACATATATACATGTATGCGATGATGTGTTAAAAGTTCCAAGTAGGGTACGATAACACCGTTTCTTAGTAGGGGAGTCGGAGATATTTCGTCCGGATAAGGACATAAAAACCCGGAAGTCTCTTGAGATGATATATGACGTATATTTAGTTTTAAAAATAATCCAATAAATATAAATTGGATATTTTCGGATTAAAAATTCCTTTCATGATATTAATAAATAATATTTGAATATTTATTAATAAGTTGAATATTATTTTCAATTGAGGATTGTGAGTGATTATTTATTTAATAAATATTATTTAAATATTTATTGAATATTCTAAGCTGATTATTTATTTAATAAATATTATTTGAATATTTATTAAATATTCCAGGATGATTTACAAATCATATTATTTATTTCAAAAGTTATTTAAAACTTTAAAAATTATTTTAAATATTTTCTGATCGTCGAAAAAGTATTTAAAAACGGAACGGGTTCCCATTTCTTCACTGACTATAGCTTCATTCATCGAAAAGTATCGCTACCTCGCTCAAACTTATCAAAACTCGGGAACCCAAGTTTTTGGGAGCTAGTGTTAATTATTTTCTCCCTTCGCTACCAATAAGAAATGCACCCTACCTAGTAAGGAGGGGCTCAGGTTTGACAAAACACTCAAAAACTCCGACCAACTCCCAAATTATGTTTGATGATGCGATTCTTAGTAATCAAAATCCGTTGACTAAAGTCAACCCACACATCAGAGTTACTTCCTCAATTACTCATGGAAGTAAAGTTAGTAATGATTATCAAACCAGTTGTCAAGCTTTGTGCTTGGGGGAAACTGAATTAAATTCTGTTCCTACGATGCATAGAATTCTCTCAGGCATTGGAGGAAGAGGGGACATCGCCTTCGGGCGTAGTCCAAATATTAAGGCCCATATGCGGTCAGGGTGCGATCCGATAAGGGAACGTCGTCCTTCTACTAGTAGAGAAGCAGAGGCACGATATATTGGCTGATCACCAGATATCGTGGAAGAGGCTCCAGCATAATCCCATTCTTCCAATAGGAATTGTACTGTAACACTGTAATGAAAGCCTAGATGCTCAATTACCGATAGTGTTAACAGAATGATGAACTATTCAAAGTACCTCAGAAATTCTTCGTTATATTTCTGGATAAAGAATGAAAAATGTTTAATGATGGTACAATATCAGTATACAATATGGAATATGGTTTATCTTAACAAAAGTACTTTGAAAACTATTATTATATGACTGAGCTGTATTGCTCACTCTTGCTTTTCTTTCATATATACCACCACACAACAACAGATACTCATGGCAAGAACAAGGCAGACCCTCCGCAAAAGCGTGCTAACCGGTCAGCAGTTTAGGAGACTATTTACGAGGTAGGTGCTAGGGCAGCACCCAGTAGCATTACCACAGGTGAGCAAACTAAGTTGGATAGGTTTACAGCTTAGGTTGGTTAGATTTATTTACAAGCATGACTTGTGTAAGTTTCTGAAAACCAAACCTCTTTTTGGACGCAAGTACCACCTTAGACGGTAATTCCTTTTTAAGTTGAACTTTTAAGATTATGACAATTTGGGTTTGTAATAACTATTTCAAGATGGTTGTAATAACTCAGTAACGTTTTAATTTCGTCTCTGAGCCTATAATCTGTAAATGTTATGTTTGATTGAGGGGTCACAGCATGCTAAAATGAAGGTTGAGAGTAATGTTTATTAAAATGGGAATTAAGGATATAGTGACAGCCTGGATCTCCGACCCCGAATCTAGGGGTGTTACACCGCATATATATATATATTTATATATCTGCCTTGTTCGTGCTTTTGTTTCCAGCAATCAAAGACACACATACATCACATATTTTTCCACAGCTTTTAAAACAAGTACTGTTTGTTCATTTTAATTATTAATATCTTTTATTTATTTTCATAATATTAGTTGGTTCATTAAAAAAAAGAATTTTCTGTTTTAAATACTAGGATCATTCTCCATATTATTAGAATATTTAATTCGTAATATTAGTAGTTAATTCTCCAAGCGTATGTGTGTGGATTCATTTTCTTAGTTGCATAATTATTCCATATTAGTTGCATATTTCTTGTCACGTTTATTAAATTCCTTTGAGATTAGTGATAATATCTGTAGTCGAGTCATAATTTAATTGTTTAATTAATTCCTGTCATATCTCAGCTTTGTGTTTAGATACATCATGGTAGGTACACGTAGTGGCACTAGCACTGACGTCGAGCCGACCATTGCTCAAGTTTTCAAGAGTATACTGGCACTCACCACTAGAATGGAAGCTATGGAGACTAAGCTTGATGGGGTACATGCTAGGATAGATACATTAGAACCTGTCATTGTTGAGAATCGAGAGAGAAACCGTGACGAAGAGGTGTTCGATCCACCTCCCCATCGGGAACGTGAGGATCATCATGTTTACAGGGACCATGAGAGGGATGAGGGGTACCGTAATTATAGGGACTACGATCGATACGATTATAGGCGACACGATGTGTCGAAGATTAAGGTAAATGCCCCTGAGTTTGATGGGAGGTTTGACCCAGATGCATACTCTGACTGGTTAGCCAGTATGGAGAAGTTCTTTGAGTGGCATCAGATGAGTGATGAGTATATGATTAGGTTTGCCAAGATGAAGCTTGTAAAGCAAGCTAACATCTTTTGGAGCAGTGTCGAGAGAGACATAGAGCGCACGGGACAACCGCCAATTAGGCATTGGGTTGAGATGAAGATGCGCTTGTCTCGGTACTATCTACCTAGGGGACATAAGGATAGGTTGATGGAGCATTTTGATAACCTCTACCAGGGTACTATGCCTCTTGCTGAATATATCAGCAAATTTTGGAAATTGCTCCATAGGTGTGATCTTAAGGAGGAGACTCGCATGACCCTCGTTAAGTTTCATAATAATATGCGACCAGAGCTTAGACAACATGTGCTCATTAATCAGATGAACACTTTAGAGGATATTTATCAGGTCGCATTAGAGCATGAGTATCGGTTGAAGGACCCCTCCCAGCAGAGGAGTGCTTCATACTCGAGTCAAACAGTGAGTCGAGCCGTACCCCAGAGTCGGACAGTTTCCGCACCTCAGGGGAGTTCTAGGGCTAGTAATAATGTGAGTACCCCCATTAGACAGCCAGTAGGTACCTCCACTCTTAAGTGCTTCTATTGTCAAGAGCCAAGGCATAGGTCGTTTAAGTGCCCGAAGAAGAAGAAGAAGAGTGTGACCCATATTGGAGCTATTCCAGAGGTAGAGGATGACATGCCCGTAGTTGATGAGTATAGCCCACATGATGCATTGGACGACGAGGCTGAGCAGAGCCTAGAGATGGTAGGTCGTCAGTTGAGTGTCATACGATGCATGTATACTCATTTGAGGGAGGAAGATTGGAGGAGGACTTCCATCTTCCATATCTTCAGCAGGGTTGGGGGAGTGTCGTCTAAGGTCATTATTGATGGGGGTAGTTGTCTGAATGTGGTTGCTGAGATCGCAGTTGCGCGATTCAAGCTAATAGCTGAACCACATCCACACCCTTATAGTGTCGCTTGGGTCAACAAGACATCTATTCCTGTGACTCATAGATGTCTTGTACCGATCCACCTGGAGGGTTACGAGGAGAGTGTATGGTGTGATGTCCTCCCCATGGATGGCTCATATACTCATAGGGCGACCTTGGTTATATGATCGCAGTGTGACTCACTATGGGAGGCAAAACACTTATGTGTTTATGCATAATGGGCAGAAGGTCACTTTGCGACCTAGTAGGCCTCGTGAGATTCCCAGAAGTGAGGCGAAGGTCAACAGCGTACCTACACAACCAACTAAATCTCTCCATGTTTTGAAGAAGAATGAGTTTGAGAGATGTGCCTTAGAGTCTAAGGTTGTGTATATGCTAGTTTCTAGAGAGGTGAGAGACACACCCAGAGAGAGGGGTACTGAGCTTCCTAGGGATGTTCAGCAGATTCTTGATGAGTTTGCAGATGTCATGCCCGATGAGCTACCCCAGGGATTGCCACCTCTTAGGGACATCCAGCACGCTATAGACTTAGTCCTTGGATCTTCATTGCCTAAACTGCCGCATTATAAGATGAATCCTACTGAGCAGATAGAGATGCGGCGATAGGTTGAGGAGTTGTTGAGTAAGGGATTTGTGAGAGAGAGTCTTAGCCCTTGTGCTGTACCAGCCTTGTTCACACCAAAGGCTGATGGCAGTTTGAGGATGTGTTGTGATAGTCGAGCTATCAACAAGATCACCGTCAAGTATAGGTTCCCTATCCCTAGACTTAACGACATGCTAGATATGATTGTTGGAGCTCAGTTTTTCACAAAGATTGACTTAAGGAGTGGATACCATCAGATTCATATCCGGGAGGGAGATGAGTGGAAGACTGCCTTTAAGACAGCGGATGGGCTTTATGAGTGGTTAGTCCTACCGTTTGGGCTATCCAATGCCCCGAGCACGTTCATGAATGTCATGAACCAGTGCTTCGTCCGTTTATTGGTAGGTTTATTGTCGTATATTTCGATGACATACTCATCTATAGCCCCACTCGTGGGGAGCACTTATCTCACTTGCGACAGGTTCTGGCAGCTCTTTTACATGAGAAGTTGTATGTGAACCTAAAGAAGTGCTCTTCTGTGCGTGACTGCATGATATTCCTTGGATTTATCGTTTCCAAGGATGGGGTTTCTGCAGACCCTGCGAAGGTAAAGGCCATAGCAGAGTGGCCCGAACCTTCTACTATCTATGAGGTGTGTAGTTTCCATGGATTAGCTACCTTCTATAGGAGGTTTATCAGAGGCTTTAGTACCATTATGGCTCCCATTACTGATAGCATGAAGAAAGGGGAGTTTGTTTGGTCTAAGTCAGTTGCGAGGGCCTTTACCTAGGTGAAGGATAAACTGACACATGCTCCAGTCCTTGCTTTGCCAGATTTTGGTAAGGTTTTTGAGGTAGCATGTGATGCCTCTGGCGTAAGTATAGGTGGAGTATTGAGTCAAGAGGGCCATCATATAGCTTTCTTCAGTGAAAAGCTTAACGAGGCCAAAAAGAGATATACCACCTATGAGAGGGAGTTTTATGCTGTAGTGCAGGCGCTTAGGTATTGACGACATTATTTGTTGCCTAAGGAGTTTGTGTTCTACTCCGATCACCAAGCGTTACAGTATATTAACGCCCAGAAGAAGCTTAATCATCGACATGCTAAGTGGTTTGAGTTTGTTCAGGAGTATACCTTTGTGCTTAGGCATTGCAAAGGTAGCGAGAACAAAGTCGTTGATGCACTTAGTAAGGTATCCATTCT
Source organism: Saposhnikovia divaricata (assembly GCA_036435485.1). Taxonomy (NCBI): domain Eukaryota; kingdom Viridiplantae; phylum Streptophyta; class Magnoliopsida; order Apiales; family Apiaceae; genus Saposhnikovia; species Saposhnikovia divaricata. Next base: position 126,357,569 of record CM071598.1, read on the forward strand.
CCTTAACACTTTGAGTGTAGAGGTAGTCGGATTTACACATATGATCCAGGATTACCCGTTATGTCGAGATTTTGGAGAGATCTATTCTAGCTTTCAGGATCCTAGCTCTCCACCTTCGAGAGAGTATTGTGTTCATGATGGATACTTGTTTCGAGGGGTTCGCTTGTGCATCCCTAGTACGTCTTTGAGGGATCCTCTCGTGAGAGAGTTGCATGCGGGAGGGTTAGCTGGTCATTTTGGTCGAGATAAGACCATTGCCATTGTTAAGGATAGGTTTTATTGGCCTAGCTTGAAGAGGGATGTCGCTCGTATAGTTGCAGGGTGCCGTACTTGTCAGACGGCCAAGGGTAGGAAACACAATACGGGTTTATACACTCCTCTTCCGATTTCTCATACTCCTTGGGAGGACCTTAGTATGGATTTTGTATTAGGGTTGCCTAGGACACGTAGTGGGCATGACTCAGTCTTCGTTGTTGTGGATCGTTTTACTAGGATGGTTCACTTCATTCCTTGTAGCAAGACTGATGATGCTTGTCGTATTGCCTCCATCTTCTTTCGTGAGGTAGTTAGGATACATGGTGTCCCATTGACCATAGTTTCCGATAGAGATATCAAGTTCGTGAGTTACTTCTCGAGGACTCTCTGGAAGTTACTTGGGACTAGTCTCAAGTTTTCTACCGCCTATCATCCACAGACCGACGGACAGACTGAGGTCGTTAATAGGAGTTTAGGTGATTTGATTAGGTGTCTTGTAGGGGAACATGTGTCTAGCTGGGATAGGGTTTTACCTACAGCTGAGTTTGCCTATAACAGTTCTGTTAATAGGTCTACTGGGGTCAGTCCTTTCGAGGCCTATATCGACCGTCAGCCTAGGAAACCCGTTGATTTGGTTCCACTTCCACCAGCATATAGGTCTAGCGAGTTTGCAGAGTCTTTTGCACGTCACATTCATGAGTTGCATGCTGAGATACGTCAGAAAATTAATTTGAACAATGAAAATTATAAGTCTGCTGCAGATGTTCATCGCAGGCTTCAGAAGTATAATGAGGGTGATCAGGTTATATTGCGACACCGCACTGAGAGGTTACCTCCTGGTGCTTGGAAGAAAGTGCATGCTAAGTGAACGGGTCCATTTCGGATTCGTAAGAGAGTTGGTACTAATGCCTACGAGTTAAATCTTCCTAGTGGTATGGCTATTGGCCCTGTGTTCAATGTGGAAGATCTTACTCCTTTTCATGGACCTGCTAATATTTATTCATCCTCTTCACTTTTTTCACCTGATATTTCTTCACCTTCACTGTCTGTTACTACACCAGTACCTTCTAGCTCTATTGATCCTATCTCTACCCCACCAGTACTTGTGCCCCCTGTACCCCCTTATGTTTCTTCACAGCAGACAGCTGATGTGCCTGTTGATGTTCTTGATGAGAGGTATGTGCCGACTCGGCGTGGTGGTGGTTATCATTAGTATTTTGTTCATTGGAGTGGCAGGTCAGAGAATGAGCGCACTTGGATCAGCGCTTCAGAGTTTCACAGACTTGCTTCCGATCTTTTCCAGCGCTACACGGAGTTTAGTTCGACATAGTCGAACTTTTCTTAACGGGGGAGAGTTGATAGGGATCAGTCCATTATTAGTAGATATTATATTATTGGATGACTTTTTTATCTTGTTGGACTTTTATTATTATTGGGTTTTATTATTAGCCCGCTTGTTTTGGGCTTTCGCTTGTAGGGTTTTATCATAGGGTTATATATACATGATGATTACACTCTATTATGTACGCTTTGATTATACATTTTCTTGGGAGTATTATTGAATAAGTATTCTTGGGATCGTATAATTCTCTGCGCTTGCTATTGTTTTTAATTAATATCCTGTTTTGATTACTGTCCTACATCATAAGTCGTGCATGGTAATCATTGCATTCTACAAAACTCGTGGGCGAGTTTTTTCCAACAAAGGTAGAATGATGAGGAATAGAAGTGGAAGTAAAATAAAGTTTTTATATACTTTATTCATATCTAGTATCCAAAAATATATTATATATAGGTATTAGTTCAATGATTTCTAATTATCTAGTTTATTAATAATTAGTCCAATTGTGAACTTTATTGAGAAAATAGATATTTTGGCTTGCAAGTTTTTACCTTTCACTTGAAAGAGTTTTTCTTGTTTTAAGAACTTATGATTTTATTTTTCAAGTTGGATTAGGATTTTGATGGGTTTACTAGTTGGGTTCAGATATTAGCTAAATTCCTAGCTGATACCGAATTTCTTTTAAATTCCTATCTGAATAAGGTTTGAATAAAGTTATTTATGTAACCTATAAATACTCTTGTCTTATAATCTTTTGGAAGACGATATTGATAATACAATTTTGGCTATTCGATAGCTTTGAGAATCGAATTCAGGAGTGAATTCAGAGTTTGAGTTTTGTTTCTCCATTCAGAGATTCAGAGTTAAAGTTTTGTTTCTCCATCTTTGGAGATTCAGAGTTTACTTTATATTTATCACTATTACATACTCCCTCTGTCCCATTCATTTCCATACGTTTTTTTTAAAGTGTCTGACACGCATTTTAAGGTGCATAACTAGTATAGTTCCATAACTTATTTTTAAAATTTTCTTTTTTTGTATACAAATAGGATTATTCTATTTTTATAAAAAAAAAGAAAATTGTAAAAATAAGTTATGTAACTATAGTAGTTAGGAGCCTTAAAATGCGTGCCACGCCCCCGTCCCCCAATGTATATAATTCATTGGGATGGAGGGAGTATTATCATAAAAACATCACGTTCCGTATCAAAGTTACAGCCCCACTCAGGAGAAGCGCCAGCCATACAACTATTAAACCATCTTTACTTTACCAGGGAAAAAAAACTGCATACACTTAAAAATAAGGATAAAACTAAGCAAGCCAACTACACTGGAATTTAGTCAACTTACAAGGACACATAATTACCAAAATTTCAACAGGGGGCATCTGTTTGACTAGCAGAAATTAGCTTCTGTTAAGGAAAAAAAATAACAAATAAACATGAGAACTATTGAATCAGCTATGTACAGTGGTGTACCGTGCAACAATCTACAATTTATAATCTGCATTAAGGAAGCTCTCATAGGGCGTTCCCTTCAGTGTTTTTTCTATATCATCCCAATTTGTAACTTGTTCATTCAAGGACCCTTTGTGTATCTTCACCTGACGACTAGTCAGGTTCATACGAGGTACCCTCAGAAAATCTTGAACCTCGTCCAGTTTCTGGAAGCAAAAAAGTAATTTAATTTGTAATTCTAACCACATGTAAAAAGTTTGGAGCTCATACTACGTATACATGCTAACAGTTACATGCAATAAAAATTGGTTCATTGAAAGCATATATGTCTTACAGTCCGATTCTTTATAATATCCTCATAGTAAACTACAATGTGCCTGGTGCTCCTGAAATATTCTAAAGCTTTGGTAGTCATCTCATTGACTTGCCTCAGGTTGGGTATAAGCAAAGTGGTATTTATAGTAGGTTGAAATTTTGCAAGTATCTCAGCCTGAAACAGAAGTCTATCAGTTACAGACAGAGAGGAGAATAGAGAGGGAGAGAGACAGAGAGAATGACAAACCTCGTGGGATGAATGCACGTGAGATTTGTGTGTTCCATTTAACGGCTTAGCATTTTGATCATAAGAATTTGCAAGTATTGAAATCATCCTTCGAAGAAGATTTCGCCTGAAAAGAAATATAACTAAAACTCCTCTACTTTTAAAGTAATCCACAATTTCTTCATGATGCTGCATCAGACCCTGTAACCACAAGTTAAAAATTAATATCATTCTGCTATAAATTTGTCTCATTGCAAATATCAAGCCTTCTAGAGTTTTTATATGTGGTAAATGTATCAGTATAACACTGCAGTAATGATAATAACTTTAGATATGAATTTAATATTGCAATCAACAATATATGTACCATCAAATATACATAAGAAAATTGAACCTGTATGTGGTTCTAACACACTGGGGGACATCTGATAGCAAAAGAAATATAATCAACGTCTAAAAGTAACATAAATACAATAATATGCTTTCTAATAAGAGACACCATTGACATTGAGTACAAAATTACAACCAATATTAGCACGTTCCTTTTTCATATGGAAAAATTAATATGGCAGCACATATGTAGTTTAGCTATCTCTTGCTGACCAACGTCATAGATTTCCGGCACTAATAATTGTTGAAATTTCACAATCATTGCCCAACAGACTTCCAGTTGCAAACCACTTTTGCCCTAAAACCATGCCATCTGGTAGAAGACTTGCATACCTACTTCAAGGGTCACTTACTCAAACCAACTGGAAGGCTAACACAATATAACGACTATAATGACGTGCAGGTTTATGCTCCATGTAATTGAACACTTCCAGGTTGGAAAACAAAACTATATACACATTGGTCAGAATATAAGGATTAGCTATATACATAAAAAAAATATGGAACTTGCATTAGAATGGATGGAGATATGGCATATGCTAGCTTATAGACAGGATGTGATGTCAGATGAGTGCGATGCGGACACACTGTTCCGCCACAAGTAGGATTTTACCCTTTTTCTTTGTAATGCAAGTCAGGGTGGGGAAGGGGTCAGGCTAACAACATGAGAAGATGATCTAGAAGTATTCTTTAAGTCATTTTGGATGATTCCAGAAAGTGTACTAGGTGATATATACGGAGTACTTGCTATGGTCAAGAGCAAACCTCAAGAAACACAAAGCCGATGATGCTTAAGATTAGTTGTAGAAAAGAAGTTTGCCAACATACTTTTTGGGATCAATTAGTAAAAGTAACGTAATGGATTAAACAAGTATTCTCATATATAAGGGAAAGTAGATGGTATAAAGATCTTCCTTTTCTAATTAAACAATCAAAATAAACAATTAAAATTTCCTCTTTATCACCTTGTGTCTTCTGAGCGCACAAGCCGACTTTTGAGACACAATACTCTTGATCGTCAATGTGATATCAAGTCACAAAACATAAGGCTCTAAAGATATACTGTAAAAAACTTGACCAAACCACCACGAATATAGGTAAACTAGATTCAGTTGTTAAGGATAATTAGACAGCTCGACGTACATTGCTTTACACAATGAACCGGTGCTTAAGAGACTGGAACAAACTGTACACTGGACAATCCTACTTTTATACCTCTATTACTGTCTTCTGTCAACCAGATCATGCAAGAGTGCAGATAATAAAATTGAAAACATGTCATATCACCACCATATCAATCAGTGAATTGCATCAGGAATTAGTATTAAGAACATGTATAACAGACTTTTCCATTGTCCGGATTTTTATTTAGATGATCACCCACCTGATTAAGCATCCATTTTAAACCAACTGCAGCTGTACACTCACTCTTCGAAGCACTTGAGAACCAGTCTAAATTGTAAAGCTTATCCAATGTTTCCGTAATTGTTGAAATGTTACTTCTCCGGACCTTGACTGAGAAAATCTCTCCATTGGAACTTATGTTGATATGACTATTCAATAATGTCTCGAACCATCCACTCCCGGATCTCTGTGTAGACAAAATAGCAAAGGATCGCACTGGATTGCATGCACATTCATCCCTAATCAAGCATTGATAATAAAGATGTCAGCAACCATTTATCAAGCAATACTTAAATCAATTATACCAAGTACCTTTTATCATACCTCCTAAAAGTTTGAGGATCCGGGTAATGGACAAAACTTTTTTCCCATGGTTCAACATGAGGTGCCAGACATTGTGTCTTTACTACTTGAACGTTTAGAACTTCATCCTTGGTTCCGGTACTAATCCGTTTTAGATGCATAGAACATATATAAACCCCCAGAAGCATTGCACAGACCAACACAATAATTCTTAAGAGAAGTGAAGATTTCTTTTGTGGCTTTAAGATCAAGTTATCCTGTGAGAAAACGATGTTGCCATGAGCTGTTAGAGAAGCACACACACATGGCATAAACAGAGTTAAGCAATTCCTCGGACTTAGACGGGCTTTAATTCACAATGACAAATACCCAATGGCAGTATTACTTCACAATGAAACTAGCTCCATTCAAATAAGCACATGAGAGATCATGTAAATAAACTACAAGGACAAATTTTCCACTTGCACTCTTAAACATATATAACCTAAAATCAAGTAAAAAATCTACAAAACTCACATTAATCAAATACCCAAATGAGAAAAGCCAAAAAGAAAGAAAAGATTAAATCTTTTAATTAATCTGAATAATAATAACATTACAGTGTAAAACAAAATATAAGTATTTTGAAGAAAAAAAAGAGAGTGAGTTACCTTGGAGAAGAAAGAGAGATCGTCAGCCATTTTATTAGGTATATAAAATAGAGAAAGAGAGAGAGAGAGAGAGAGAGAGAGAGAGAGAGAGAGAGAGACAGAAAGCTTCAAATCCACTTTCCCCTTTCCTTTCTAGCTTTACACATCCCAGATATACATACATAAATGTCTAGTAAGTTTATTCGGAGAGAGAGAGAGAGAGAGAGAGAGAGAGAGAGAGATTGAGTTAGCTTTTTCTCGTGAAGGACAATATAATGACGATATTCGAGTGTTTGCACGCTCTATAGTGCTCTCTCTCTCTCTCTCTCTGTACATACATACAATGTTTGTATGTATCTATCTACTTGAGATTTACAGGAGCTACTTTGATGTTCCGTCGCCGACTAGGATCCGGATTCAAACGACGTCGGTTGAGATTGAGTTACTGTACTTGAGAACAAAGTCAACTTTTCTTTGAATTAGTCAAAACTCCTTCGAGTATACGGAGTCCAGTACCGTAAACCTTGTCATCATCATGTTTATGCCATTGCCAAATGGGATTTTTAAAATGCACTACAATATTGGTTTCAAAAATAAAGTAAGATTCACTACAACATTATTCATAAATCAATCATCAATTAATATATATCTATAAATCTTTCTTTTATTATTATATATAGAGATTTATTATTATATATAGAGATTGGGGAGCCTGACATGTATCTCAGGAAAATTCCCTGAGATACATGAGAATTATATGCAAATCATAATATTTATGGGATGGGCATTTTCGTAAAATCAGAAATTTTTAATTAGTCCTGCGGGCCCAATTAGATTTAAAGTATACTTTTTAAAGCATCTCAGGAAAAGATCCCTGAGATCAATCTCAGGGTCCTTTTTCTCTAATATATATAAATGAAAATTCCCGAAAGCTCTAAAATCGCTCGAATTCTTTTTATCTATTTTTCTAGACCTCTACTATTTTAAACAATTAAAATCAAAACTTCCTTCTTTAGGCCCTATTTTTTATAAAAGAAATCAAAACTTCATTTTTAACATTAACATCTTCGAAATAGAAAAGGTTTCGAATTTGTAGGGAAGAATAAGTCAAATTTATATATTCGAAATAAAAAAGAAATTTAATATTTCAAAATTTCCTTTTTTAACATTAACATTTTCGAAATAGAAAGGGTTTTTGAATTTGTGTGGAAGAAAAATTCAAATTTTCATATTCGAAATAGAAAAGAAATTTGTAGGTACGATGAGCGTGACCGCAATCCCCAGCCCCGAGGGCCAGTGATAAACATGATCTTTGGAGGACCAACAGCGACCGGGCCAAGTAGAAATTCGAGGAAGGCATATGCCCGAGAGGTAATGCATATCGTTGGAGAAGCACCGAAGCGTGCGAAGACAGAAATAGTGATTGGATTTGATGATTCTGATCTCGAAGGGGTAAAGTTCCCTCATGACGGCCAGTTGGTCATCTCACCTGTGATAGGCAATTCACAAGTAAAGCGGGTCTTGATAGACAACGGAGCTTCTGTTGACATCCTCTTTCATGATGCGTTCTTAAAGATGGGGTATAGTGAATCTCAGTTGACACCATCTAATATGCCCATATATGTGTTCAATGGACTAGAGTCAAAAGTTGAGGGGACTATTCAACTACCCATGACCATAGGGCCAGAGCCATGTGAGGCCACACAGATGTTGAACTTCTTGGTTATCAAGGCAAGTTCCACCTATAATGCTATCCTCGGAAGGACGAGTCTTCATGCATTCAAGGCCGTCGCCTCGACCTATCACTTGAAAATCAAGTTCATAACCAGAAACTGTGCGGGAGAAGAAAAGAGAGATCAAAAGATGCCAAGAAGTTGTTGCGTAGCAGCCCCGAGGCCTGATGAAATCGGGGGCAAGTCCTCCCAATTGAGGATATGAATGTTAGTGAGGATGAAGAACGGCGAGGAAAGTCGACAGAAGATCTGGTTCCCATACCCCTAGAGGTAGGAGATGCTGTAAAGGTCATTTACATCGGGGCATCTCTGAAAGAGCCCCTACGAAGCAAGTTGGTCACCTTCTTGCAAGACAATTGTGATGTGTTTGCATGGACAACAGCTGATATTCCAGGAATAGATCCCCAACTTATAACACACAAATTGAACGTGGATCCGGATCGGAAGACAGTGAACAAAAGAAGAGAAACTTTGCACCTGAAAGGCAAGAGGCCATAAAACAAGAAGTTGATAAGCTACTGGAGGCAGGGTTCATCGAAGAAATTCAATTTTCGGAATGGTTGGCCAATCCCGTGATGGTCAAAAAGGCCAGTGGAAAGTGGAGGATGTGTATATACTTCACTGATCTGAATGATGCATGCCCAAAGGACTATTTCCCCTTGCCAAGGATTGATACGTTGATGGATGCCACGGCTGGGCACGAGATGCTAAGTTTTATGGATGGATTCAGTGGCTACAACCAAATTAAGATGCATAAGGACAACATTCCTAAGGTATCATTCATCACCAACTTTGGTATGTATTGCTACCTTGTCATTGCCTTTGAATTGAAGAATGCGGGAGCCACTTATCAGAGGTTGGTGAACAAAATATTTGCCCATCTCATTTGAAAGATAATGGAAGTTTATGTGGATGATATGTTGGTAAAAATCCTATGCAAGGCAGATCACATCGAGCACCTACGTGAGGCATTTGAAGTACTTGGGCACCACAAGATGATGTTGAATTCGGCCAAATACGCTTACGGCATTGGGTCAGGGAAGTTCTTGGGTCTCATGGTCTCAAAGCGTGGAATTGAGGCTAACCCCGATAAAATCAAGGCTATCCTAGATATGGAACCACCACGTTCCATAAAGGACGTACAGAAGTTGACTGGGAGCTTTACAGCGTGGGGAGATTCATCTCCAAATCTGGTGACAAGTGTTTGCCTTTCTTCAAAACATTGAAGAAGGTAATAAACTTTAAGTGGATAGAGGAAAGCCAAGGGGTCTTTTAGCACTTCAAGAAGTATATGGCTGAAGCCCCGTTGTTAGCCAAGCCATGCATGGGAGAAGTCCTCTATTTATATTTGGCAGTCTCGGATCAAGCTGTCAGTGCTGTGCTTGTAAAGGAAGAAGACAAGGTTCAGAAACCCATATATTACGTGAGCAAGGTTTTGCATGGAGCGGAGTTGAATTACTCCACTATTGAAAAATTTGCCTTGGTGTTGGTGATTGCCTCTAGGAAGCTATGGCCATATTTTCAGGCACACAAGATTGAGATCCTTACGGGGCAGCCATTAAGGAATATTTTGCACAGTCCTAAAATCAATGGTAGGCTCATCAAGTGGGCAATTTAATTGGGAGAGTTTGATATTAAGTATAAGCCAAGGACGACCATTAAAGCCCAGGAATTGGCTGACTTCGTGGTTGAATGTACCATTGACAACCAAGAAGTCGAGGGGGCGAAACGAAAGAGAATGAACTGGAAAAGGAGGGTGAAGAACCCGTAGTCAAGGGGAAGGAATACTGGATGCTCTATTTTGATGGGGCATCAAAAATAAAAACAAGTAGTGCGGGTCTTGTTCTGCAAAGTCCCGATGGATTCACGATCGAAAATGCCCTGAAGTTGGATTTCCCAACAACCAACAATGAGGCAGAGTATGAAGCTTTGATAGGACTTGGCGTGGCAGGAGCACTAAAGGTCAAGAACCTTAAAGTTTATGGCGATTCGAGGCTGGTTGTGGCTCAAGTCAATGGGGAGTTTGACGCAAAGGATGAAACCATGGCTAAGTACCTAAGTCTTGTGAAAGCTGTGATGTCCCAGTTCGATGAGTGCTACATAGAGCACATTCCTAAGGAGGAAAATGTCAAGGCTGATGCATTATCTAACTTTGCCTCATCTGAGATAGAGAATTATTCAGGAAGTGTTTACTTCCAAGTTTTGAGAATCCCCGCCGTTGATTCAAAGTTGGTGGCGCCCATAGGAGTAAGGGTATGCTGGATAGACCCTATCAAGGCCCACCTCAAAACTGGTTGGCTCCCGAGTAATGTCATGGAGGCACGAAAATTGTCTGTACGTAAGAGCGTTAAGGTATGCACTGATCGAAGGGATACTCTATAAGATGTCTTTTGTAATCCCATATCTGACGTGTCTGAGACCTGAGGAAGCTAAGTCAGCTCTTGAGGAGGTCCATGAACGAATTTGTGGGAAACACTTGCGGGGCAGGGCCCTAGCTCACAAGATAGTTAGGCTTGGATTTTATTGGCCGGAGATGATGGTTGATGCCAAAGATTATGTGAACAAGTGTGATTGATATCAAAAGCATGCACCATTGGTTAGGCAACCACCAGAGATGTTGACGTCTATTAGCTCCCCCATCCCCTTTGCCATGTGGGGAATGGACATACTAGGACCCTTTAAAATGGCCACGGCTCAAAGAAAGTTTTTGATAGTAGCTTTTGACTACTTCACTAAGTGGATTGAGGCCAAGCCTTTGGCCAAAATCACTAATAATCAAGTTGCGCAATTTTTATTGGAAAATGTCATGTATAGGTACAGAATTCTACGAATCCTAGTTGCGGACAATGGACGACAGTTTAATAATGAAGAATTCAGAAAGTATTGTGATGAGGATGGAATTGAGCTTCGCTTTACCTCGGTTGCTCATCCTCAAGCCAATGGGCAAGCAGAGGTCGCCAATCGAATTATCCTTGGTGGGCTGAAGAAAAGGGTGGAACGCTCTAGAAATACTTGGGTGGATGAGCTACTACCCATACTTTGGGCATACCGTACCACCTGCAAAGTGACAATTGGTGCAACCCCATTCATGGTAGCCTATGGGGCTGAAGCTATGGTTCCCGTAGAAATCATGCATGCATCTCCACGGGTGGAAGCCTTTGAACTAGACACCGACGAAGAAGGAATGAGGTTAGCTCTTGACTTGATAGATGAAGTGAGGGATGGAGCATCAGAAACGGGCCTCCTTCTACTATAACCTAAGGGTGAAGGAAAGGTTCTTCCATCAAGGAGACTTAGTACTCAGAAAGATTGAAACATCCAGAGTTGGATAGAAAGGGAAGCTGGCCCTTAATTGGGAAGGACCGTATCGAGTCAAGGGGATGCTAGGACGAGGGTCGTATAAGTTGGAGACCTTGAAAGGGAATAAGGTGCCTCGCACTTGGCATGCGTCGAACCTCAAAGCCTATTATGTTTAATCATCCTAAGTAGGATGTAGCTTGTACCTATTAGGAAAGTAGAAATAAGGTCGATGAAACCATTTCAGAGTTTGCAAACTCCAAGTAGGAAGTAGAGTATGATGTAAGGGTTGGATCAATTTCAAAATTTATTTATGCAACTTGGTTCTTAATTTTTCTTTATTTACGTTTTCATGTCTGATATGTGTCAATGCATACTTAAATTGCAAGCTGGGCAGGGCCAAATACAAGTGACAAAAATAACTAAATAAAGGGAAAAATCGGGAATCACATAAATAAAAGCCCAAAGGCTATAAGTTCAATACAACCCAAAACAAAGTTAAAAACATAAATAAAAAAGCCATGCAGGGCCAACATAAATATCCTAAGTCTGAGCTTTTTTCGAAGAAAATAATGCCTCCTCGTCCCCCTTGCTCTTCAAAGACCCGTCCTCGCCATCAGAAGCTGAAGCAGAAGTCGAGACTGAGGCAGTAGTCCCCGGAGAGGAGAGACATCGGGGTCAAGTATCCTCTCTCCTCCCTCCATGCTCTCATCCTCACTCTCACTCTCCTCAACAGATGGAATGATAGGGGGTGAGGACTAGGGAAGTCAGCAGGGAAAACAAACCATGGTGCTTCTTAAGCATCGCCTCCAAAGCCTCATTCCAGCCCTCGGTGTACTGGCTGGGGTAAAGAATCTCATCATGCCTCTCCATCTTGGAAGTCACTGGAGTCCATATAAGTGTCTATAAGCTCCTCCTTCTTCGCCCTTAAGTCCACCAACTCAGCTTGGGCAATAGCCAGCTCCTCTTCCTTCCCATTCAGCTTTTCCTCGACCTCATCAGCTTGAATCTTCATCTTCTGAAACATAGCCTGGTGAATCATGCCTTAAAAGTGGACATTAGCCTGCAAAAGGTGTTAGTTCAAAAGAATCAACCTACTATAGTATCAAATGATGCAAAGTAAAAAAAAATGGGGAGAAAACTTACAGCGGCCAAGGCTTATGAACCCAAGTGCTCAGCCTGCTCCATTTTGCCTCCCAACATAAAGTCCTTGTAATCACATGGAGTGATAGAGTTGAGGGACCAATCCATGGAGTGCTTCGTGGATCCCACTACCAAATCCTGCTTCCTGAAACCTTAGGGGGCCCTGAATACAGAAGATTGAACATTCACTTGCTGTGGGCCCCCCTCCAAGTCTATGGAGACCAAATCCTGCTTTTTCACCTTGTGAGGGCGCAAGAAAGAAGGCTCGGTGGCCTTGCCCCTAGGGTCTAAAGCCCTCTTTGCCCTCTTCATGCGGGCTGTCTCCTCGTCCTCAGGCTCCATAGCCTGCATTATTTTCTTCACAGCTGCAAAGACATAAAAAGAAAACGTTGGTATAAGATAATCTAGAAATTGAAAAATCACAAGGGAATAAGAAATTACCATGATCGAAAATAGTAGAAAGTCCAACGGCCCTCAAAGATTCCTCATTGATGACGTCCCAGCACAAAGTTTGCCCATATCCCTGATGAGGAAGTCATAAGCAGCTTGCTTCTCCGTGCACAGGATAATTTTTTTAGGGCTGCCATCAGCACCTTCCTGAATGATTTTACGAAGAGGGTGTCGTAATCACCCCCTTCCCAAAGCAAATACATAAACTCCTCTTTATATTTGGGGTTGTTATCAACTACTGAGTGGCCATTAAAAAAATGTGGAATTTTGGGACGTTGTCTAATATAGACCCACCCCGGCTGAATAAAAGAGTTGTTATAGAATTGAAATATCTTCCTAAATAAGGGAACAGAAAAGTGGGAACTTATTCCTAAGGCAAAGAACTATGAAATAGAGGATGGACCTCCAAGCATTGGGAGGGAGTTGGTATTGGTTGATTTGGACATCAGCCAGCAAGCATGGAATAAACTAATGAAAAGGGAAACTAAGCCTAGCTAAAATGGCATCTCTAAAAATACAAAGGGAATGGGCCTCCAATGACAAGGCCTGTCATCGGGCCCAGCCTTACCAAGCTTAAAGGGGGACTTAATATTATAAGTTTTGTTATAATTCTTAATAAAATCCTCCTCATGAAACTTATTACAACAGTTATAACCATCTAACTCAGCTAAAGAGGGAGAATCATCTCTACGTACATTAATCATCTCAGTTAAACTCAAATAAGAGAAATTTCAATGTCGTTACCTCTTTTTGAAGCAGAGTTCATCTTAGCAAGGCATTGTGCAGCTTTGTCCGCCACTGCTCTTCAATGGAAGAATCCTTAAACCCAGAAAATGTGAGGAAGGGGATGAAGATGCAAGAAAAATTCCCAGAATCCGGTGAGAATCGCCGAAAAAAGCAGAGAAAAATTCTTAGAAGTTTGCGGAAAATCACCTTGTTTAAGAGAGAAAATTAGAAGTTTTTAAGTGAGTGTTTAGAGTGGAATGAGAAATGAAATCTCAGAGGCCTAAAGAAAAGAAGGATCTGGAAAGTTCTAGAATAAACTAGAAAATTCCAGAGAAATGGTGGGTTTATTCTAAATAATAAAATAAATCCAAAATGAAATTCTAAAAAAAAAATAAAGAATTAAGTTAGGCCCAATAGGCCCGAAAACTAAAAATATGTATAAAGATGCTTGAATTTATAAATTTTCGACTAGGATATTAGTCGATTTTGACCAAAAATCCTAATCGAAAATCGTTCGAGCAGAGTGTTAAAAAAGGCCTTAATTCGACCAGGATCTTGTTCGATTTCGACCAGGAATCCTGATCGAAGAGCCTTCTTGCAGAGTGACAAAAATGCCCCTAAATCGACCAGAATCCCAGTTGAATTCGACCAAGATCCATAAAGTCAAAGGCCGAGTCCAAAGTTAACATTAATTAAACCCAATAATAATTGGGACCAATTTATCAAAGTAACAGGCCCCAGTAAAATGAAAAGGCCCAGGGAAAATCTACTAGAAAAGGTATATAATAATAAAAAAAATATTTCGACCAGGATTCTGATTGAATTTGATAAAGAATTCTGATCGAAATTCCTTCGACCAGACTATACAAATGGGCCTTAATTCGTCTAGGAATCCTGGTCGAAAAGCCTTCGACCAGGATGTCAAAATGGTAGTTTCTTCGACCAGGATCCTCATCAAATTCGATCAGGATTCCTGGTTGAAAAGCCTTCGACCAGGATTTTAAAATGGCAATTTCTTCGACCAGGATCCTGATCGAATTCGACCAGGATCCTGATCGAATTCGACCAGAATGCCTGATCGAAATGCCTTCGACCAGGATGTCAAAGGCAGTTTCTTTGACCTGGATCTTGATTGGATTCAACCAGGATTCCTAGTCGAAATTCCTTCGACCGGGATGACAAAACAGGCAAAAATTCGACCAGGATCCTGATCGAATTCGATCAGGAATCCTGGTCGAAAATTTTCAGACTTTAATTGATTTCTCCAGAATATTATGGAAAAATTGATAAAAATGATATTTTTTGAGGAAATTTGGGAGGAAAAATGCCGAAAATTCCAGAAAAATAGAGGAAAAATTACAAAGTTATTTCCAAAGGCTATATGCCCAAAATATTTTTAATAAAGTAATTCAAAAATGATGAAAAATACATGTGAATACAAGGAAAGTATAAAAGTGCAAGAAAATTATTTATAATTTTCTGTGAGACATAAACACTATCAGTTAGCCTCGAATAAGGAAAATCGTTATAAATGTGTAGGTCGCTCCACACTTTACACTAAAGACGGTATCTGTGAAACACTAGTGTAATTAAGCTTTTTTAACTTCAATGAAAAGCTGATCAGTTTTCTTAGAAGTTGGGGGCAAATGATATGGGCTGAAATTATGCCATAAAGACACATTTATTGTTGCATTTAATAAACCTAGATTGATCCAAGGTTTAATCCCATTTATGAGCCCAAAAACCCTAACTAATTATTAAATTCGTAATTAATTGTTCAGCTGATTATAGGACTACAATATTGAGTCCAATAAGGAGCCAAATTCTTCAAGGAGTAGCCTCCAAGACATATAATCCAATAGAAATCAGCCTTCCTCATGGAATTATCTAGAATTTCATATAGAGTGGGTAACTTGTCCACCAAGTTACCAAACCCTACACTAACTCCAAGACACCCGTTGCCTATATAAAGGGATCCCTCATTCTCAGAACTATGTTTTTTGGCTTGATTCTTGTTAATTGCAAGATACGTAGGCATCTTGTGAGGACACGGTTTGAGTCACGAAATACTTGATCAGCCATTAAAGCTCGAAGCTCACAAACCCTAGCAACCAATACGTAATAAATACACCCTACTTTTCATTCCACAACAAATCCTTTAACAAATTAAAAGATATTCAAATTTTATAGAGGAGAACGCATATAATTAAAAGTTTTATTGGATGTAAAATATGTGTTCGACTTTACAATAAAGAATGGTTCAAATTTATTATTAAGACATTAAATTAAAAATCTATTGGAAGTAGCATAGTTGTTCGAATTTATAAAGCAGAAGAGTTCAAATTTATAAGAAATACATATAATTAACGTTCTATTAGAAGTAAAACATGTGTTTGTAAGACATATAATTAAAGATTCAAATAGAAATAGAATAGGTGTTCGAGTTTGTAGATAGGAAGAGTTCGAATTTATAGAAAAGACATATAATTGAAAGTTGTATTAAAAGTAGAACATGTGTTCAAATTTATAGAGGAGAAGATTCTGAATTTATAGAAAAGACACGTATTTAAAAGTTTTATTCGAAGTAGAATAGGTGTTTAAATATTTAGATATGAACAGTTCAAATTTATAGATAATACATATAATTAAAAGTTCTATTGGAAATAGGATACGAGGTCAAGTTTTATTGGAAGTAGATTAGGTGTTTGAATATATAAAGGAGAAGAGCTTGAATTACAGAGAAGACATGTGATTAAAAGTTTCTTTGGAATTAGAATGCGTGGGTAAATTTATAGAAGTAGGTGTTCGTGATAAATATAATTAAAAGTTATATTAGTAGTAGAATATGTGTTCGAATTTATATAAGAGAAAAGTTCAAATTTATAAAAAATACATGTAATTAAAAGATTTATTGGAAGTAGAATATGTGTTTAAATATATGGAGGAGAAGGGTTCGAATTTATAGAAAATACATATAATAAAAAGTTCTATTAAAAGTAGGATACGAGGGCAAGTTTTATTGAAAGTGGAATAGGTGTTTGAATATATAGAGGAGAAGAGCTTGAATTTATAATGAAGACATATAATTAAAAGTTCGTTTGAAAGTAGAGTACGAGGGCAAGTTTTACTAGGTGTTTGTAAGACATATAATTAAAAGTTTTATTAGAAGTAGAATGTGTTTGAATTTATAGAATAGAAGAGTTCAAATGTATAGAAATGAAATATATTTAAAAGGTTCATTGTAAGTAGAAATGATGTTTAAATATATAAAGGAAAATAGATCGAATTTATAAAAATGCATATAATTAAAAATTTTATTGGAAGTAGAATATGTGGGTGGTGAGATTATATCTTTTACTATCTTCTAAATTTATTATAATATTCAATAATAATATTGTATTCATAATATTTGTTGGAGCTGAATTTCAGTTTTAACGAGAGAACAGCTCCTATAAAAGAATCGTGTTTAACGAGAAAGCAATTCATTAAAGAGAGAATTATGTTAAATGTTAAAATTTAGTATTGGTGATATGATATAAAATAAATATATTTGTTAAAAAATAATTAAAAAAAATTATAACACCACCGCGAAGCATGGCTTTATCGACTAGTTATTTATTTATCCTACAAAACTATGATTAATTTAAGTTCTTTTTAAATTAAATTAATTTCCACATATCATATTATTATAAGTGTCTATATCTAGTTTTATTTCTTGCATGGATTATTGTATACTACCTTATAACCCATCTTATAACCCATGCATTGTGATTTTTTTGATATTTAAAATATATCAATTTTTAAATTTTTAATATTTATATATTATTAGTTGACATTATTAAATTTTAACTAAAAAGTTGATATTTATTAGATTTTACACATCTTATTATTTGTACTAAAAATTAGATTTTTACGATTTTACAACACACGTGAAACATACTTTATAGTTTTTAATTTAGTGATGATTTAACAGTTATTATCCAATTAAAACTATCCTAATGAGAAAAAAAAGTAACGAATTTTTATGTGAAAAATTCTATTTGATTTAATTTTTTTTTTATGTGAAAAAATCTGATACCAATTGTTGCCCAATGATTTACAATTATAGAAGGGGGTTGAATATAGTTGTATAAGATTTTCGACTTAAACAATAATATTAACACAAGTATGAATAAATAACAGTTTTATTAACTCTGATATAAAACTGTTACAAACTTTCTCAAGAAATTCTGATGTTCTTGAGAGCTGCTAGGTTACAAGATATCTCGTGTGTGCGATCTCTACTAAGTAAAACCTAAACTGTGTTTATACACATCACACAGCTGCCCTATCAATTACAGGATATGTTAAATCAATTACATACAACTCTTAGTACATATCTTAATTGATAACTACGTTCCTATAAGTTAGGAACCGACATATCAATCTATCCTAAAAACAAGGAGTAAAAATATCTTTAAAGTTTTCTAATCCTGATCAGTCTTGCAATCAGGATGTAGCTTCTAATCCTGACGATTACCAATACTGATGATGTCACACATGCAATCCTAATCAGCTCCTTAGGACAGATCCTGACATCACTTGAATCAGTATTTCTAACAATCTCCCCCAATTTGTACTTTGTAAAATAAAGCACAAATTCCTTGATTCAATGATGTCAAAAACTCAAAAATAAAATCTTCTAAAAATCATCAGGAACAGTTTCAGAAATTCTTTGGTAGAAAAGATTCATCTTCAAGAAGTTTGATAATAACTCTTCTTCCTTGGTTTCAAGAATTTGAACCAGTTTCTCCTTCAGACCTATGAGTTCTTTATCTTTCTCATTAATCTGATAAATAGCTGCCCTGAGATTCTATATTGAGCTCCTTTTCAAATGATGATTTTCAAGTAACAGATAAGCATCCTCTTTTGCTCCAGGATTAAGAGTCAGTTGTTTCAAGCCTAGAATCAGTTCCTTAACAGCACTGTTCCTTTGCATTTCAACTTCTTCATCTTTATCATTAATGTACAGAGGTGTGTAGTTACCATCATATCTTGCTCCTCCATCCAAAAATCTCTATCTGATAGTTTTGAGAATCATGTTAGACCAATTGCTGTAGACTTTACCCTTATTATCCTTGAGCAGATAAAGAACATATTTTAGTTCTTTTGTAGATTTGCATAATAGCTCATGAACAAAGAGCTTCTTTACACTTTTATCTTTCATGAAGTACAACAACTTCTGTATCTTCTTAGCACCAGCATGACAATCAGCAATAACTTCCACAGCTTCAAGCTTCCATAGATGAACAACAGTTAATCTATCACCAATTCTATCAACTAAGAGATGTTGATCAGTACTGTTGATATTCACAAATTCAGCTTTAGCATGTCCAATACCTGTATAAGTATATGGAGCTCTTCCTTCAATTACAAACTGCATCCTTATCCACAACGGTGGCTTAGATTTTCTGAGATTGTTCTCGTTCTCTGTTATAGCTTCATCATTTCAGAATTATGAGAATCAACATAAGCAGTATATACAATGATTCTTAAATCTGTCAGGAGATTAGCCTCTTCAGGATCAGAAATAGTAGCTTGAGTTTTATCAGGAACTATGACTTGAACGGTCTGAGCTATCTGTCTTGGTCTCTTTCTCAAAATGAGCTCAGGCTCATTTTCTTCAACTTCACCTTCATCATGACTATCCTTCATCTTAATTTGACTTCTATGAGCCTCAGAAACTTCAGATGCAGATATTTCTTCTATTCTTATTCCACTAGACTTCTTCTGTCTAGGAGTAGTTTAAGTAGGTTTCTTTCCTCTTCCTCTACCTCTACCTCTTCTGCCTCTTCCTCTACCTACAGTAGGAGTCTTTGCCTTCTTACTAAAACTTTCCATGAGTTCTTTCTGTTGAATTATGATTTCTTCTTTTGATAGAGTTGGAAAGTCTTCTTCAGCTAAAACAGAAAGGGCTGTCTTTGCATTCATTAATTCAACTCTTTTATCTTTGTGGAACATATTAAGAACTTTTCCGGACTCAGTATCTAGCTTAAGAAAAAGTTTAGCAGCATCTTCTTCTTTATCAATGTACACATCATCCTCAGGAATTGTTGACAAGGTTTGACCTAGACCAGATGTCAGGATTTGATCACTTGTTAAGAACTGTTCTTATGTCAAGATCTGAGATTGTACAATTGTCTTCACAGTCTTCTTTCCAGATCTAGAAACATGAGTTGACTTCTTTGTTCGAGTTTGAGAAGATTGTCTTGTCCTTCTTACCATTACAGCATCAGAGCTTTCAGGAGTACCATGAGATCTATCACCACCATCATTTCCAGTATTATGATCATCCTTTCTTAATACTAGATAAGGTGAGCATTTTGTTTTAGCTACCTTCTACCCTTTTTTGACATAAGAATTATGAAATAAAGATAAAATCAGTTGGAGAGATTCTTCAATATTTTTCACTTTAGCTTCCAAAGTATTCATCCTTCTGTTGATAGTAGTGTGAGCAGTCCTAAGATCATTGCCTAAAATCTTGACCTGAGATGCAGTAGCAGTCAAAGTCAAAGCTTGATGAATATCAGCCCTAACAGTGGCATTGTCAGTTTTAACAGAGTCAACCTCATCCTTCAAACCCTTAGCCAGAATAGTAGTAGCTTTCAGATGATCTTTGAGATCAGAGCTAGAAATAGTAGAAACCGTGTTCTCAGCATGGAAAAGAGCATTGTTTAGGTTGATAGTTGCAGTAGGTTTATTCCACTCAGTGTTCCATTCATATCTCTTGAGAGCAGCAATATGTTTAGGAACATTACCAGAGTAGTGTGTCCTAGTCTCAGGTTTGCCATCTATGGCTTTACTCACATTTTCCATGAACTTGCTAGAGGATCCATGAGTAGACCCTAGACTAGTATGTAGAGCTGCTTTAAGCTGAGCTGTATCAGGATTATCATCACCATCATCGGAGTTATCCTGATCATCAGCATCAGGAATCTTATCATCTTCATTGTCATCAGGATGCATAACACCCTTTAATTTAAAGTCAGCATTAGATGTAGCTGGTGTATCCTGATGACCTGCATTGAGAACAGAAACGGTTCCTGAATCTCTCTGTTGTTTTAAAATGATCTCACCATTTCTCACAGCATCTCCTAAGTTACTTTCAGTAGTAACTGCTACCTCACTAGAAGTTTTTAACTTCTCACTCTGTTCTACCTCTCCTTTTGCCAATAGCGGAGACTGCCTCTCATCACTCTTCTTTTTCTCTAATTGTATACTCTCATTTTCACTAGAAAGGTTCTGGCTCGACAATGGAAAAGAAATAAGAGGTGGCTAAGAAGAGTTGATTGTAGTCATACAGATAGAGGTATCCCTTATAACAGGTCTATCTATAATCATACTATCAGTAGTGAGAGAAGTAAAAATAGAAATGTTACCTGAGGAAGTAGACTACATGTGCCTTGATGAAAGTGGCTGGATTAGAAGTGGAATATCAGGATCTGGAATACTTTCATCAGGAATGATAGCTGTATTAGTATTGTGGCTTGCATTAGTATTTTCTACCCATGGTTCTTGTGTAACCTGAGGTATTGAGGCTGCTTTAACCCTTTTAGTTGAAGGTTCTTGTGTACCTCCCTCAAATGCAGTTTCCTTAATTACAGCATCACATTCAGCAAGATGCTTCTTATGATCAGCTTTATCTTCCAGTATTTGAGCAATATCCAACTGAATATCAGGAGTCCCTTGAGCGGTGTCAGGAAACCCCTGTGCTGTTGTAATTGTGCCTGCATCTTCACTTTGAGAAGATGGTTCTTATGTGGAAGGAATGCTTATGTCTTCACCTTCCCTTTGAGAAAGTGGTTCTTGTGGGACCATTCCTTCATCATTGCCTGCACCCACACTTTGAGTGGGTGGTTCTTGTGTGGCTGGACCTACAGTAGCTTCTGAATTCCTTTGAAATCCAGGTTCTTGTGGGCTAAGTCCTTTCAGAGGTGACGTAACCCTCTGCTTCTTTGTCTTTCAAAGACCTTTTCTACATCCTATCTCTTTCCTAGAAGAGGTGCTGGCTGTTGGCCAGGCTGAACAGCAGTAGTAATAACCTTCTCACATGGTATATTGATAATTCTACTTTTAGGAGAGACAGGGGCTCGAGAAACAGAAACTTCAACTATCTTCACAAGTGAGTTATTAGGAGTGGAAACATCAGGATTTACTGAAGCGTTAGGATTTACTGTCTCTGTGTTATCAGCAGTATTCTAAATTTCTGAGGGAATATGATACCTGCTTTTCTTAATTAACTTTCTTCTTTTCTTTGGCTTTTCAGAAATGGCCAAAGTTTCAATAGCAATATCAGCAACTTCCTTTTTCTTCGTAATGGATGATATTGGCAAGGTAACATCACTAGAATCATAATCTAGCTGTTGTAGAAACTTCCTCTTTTCTCCTGTTTCTTTATACACTCCTGCTTCAATCAGAGAATCAGCAATCGTAGAAACAGGTTTCTCCATGACCAGTACCCCTTGTGCACCCCCTTGGAACTTCATTTGTGTGAGGGTAGAGGTGGAAAAATCCTTTGATCTTGGTTGTCTTCCAGACACATCAGATCTAGCTGATTTCTTTGATTTTACAACTGATGCCTTTTGGGAGACACCAGAGGTGGTTGACTGTTTTGATTAGTGTTTGGGTTGTGTACTTTGGTTAGGAACAGGATGTGTAGTGCCCTGTTCCATAGCACCAGAAATTGGTCCAAGACCATCAGTAATTGATCCATAAGGAGTAGGCATCCTCTTTTGCAAGAGAAGCCTGACCTCATCAGGAATGAAGGCATTGCCTTCAAAGCCATTGGCCTTATCAGAATTGATTAGGACTTTAATATTGTTCTCTGAGATTCTACAGATAGGCAGTATTACATTATTCTCAAAAACAGCATTAGGGCATAAGTGAGAGAATATCAATTGGAAAAATCTAATAAAATAGACATAGCCACATTTATCTGTCTTTCTATCACTTAGAGCTTTCAAAATAAAAGACCCATAATCAAATCGAGTACCATGAATTAGAGAGTACCCAATTTTGGCTGATCCAGATGGTAATGCATCAAAATTTGAAGTCTTGTTCAGGAAACATCTAATGTTGCTGTCAAAGAAGAAGTTCCATTCCTTTTTGAGTTTGGTTGTGAACAAACTTGCAAATTTCTTGGGCTCTTCATTTATCCTAGACTTGTGACGAACTGAAGTAGAGTGGAATAAGGAATGTTATCAGGAGACTCACCATTGAGAGAAGGTAATTGAAGAGCCTCTTCCACAACTTCGGAGGTCACATGGTGAGTTACACCATTGTATTCAAACGTCATTTGAGTCTTTCCTGATGAAGACCCAATTCCAAACACCACAGTATTCCAAACCTGCATAATACACTTGAAACGGACTTTGGCAGGTTGGGTTAAAGCAAAATTCAATGGACTAGTGGCCAGAAAATCCTGAATGATATGAAAATCTTTAGGTAAATCCTGATGGTTAAGAACAGCAACGAAGTTATTTGTGGCAAAAGTAACTCCATTAATCACAGTCTTACTGTTCATGAATGGTGAAGATTCAATTGTGATTTTTGAGATTTTGAAAATTACGGTTCGTGTGCACACAGAGAGAGAGAAGATGAAAAACTGATATTATGAGAGTAATAATTGATTAAGAAATCGAATTGGTTTTGTTTAGATAACAAAATTAACTCTCAAAACAGGTATTAGTTACTAATTTGTGCAAGCATAATCAGTGGACTAATTTACGTGGGCGAGTAGTAATAACCGCACGCCTTTTCATGTGTATCTATATGTATGTATCTAAAAGTGTAACACATGCGCATATACAGTTGTCCACAAAATACTGAACCATTTCTTATCAATTACTGATAAAAATAAGCACAATCAATTACATAAATATGCAGAAATATCACAAAAAGATAATTACCTTTATTCAAATTGTGATAAAATAATGTTGACCTGTATATCAGTATTCATACGTTGACCACTATCAGGATTTTTGACCAAGTCAAGGTTTGACTTTGATCAGGATCACTAGTACATACCTTTCCATCAGGATTCGATAACCATCAGGATGTGATGATCATCAGAAATTGCTCTTTGTTAATCTTCTCAGAAACTCTCATAATTTACCATTCCAAGTTCATTCACCAACTTTATAAATGTAGCTTCAGGTAATGGCTTGGTGAATATATCAGCTAACTGTTGATCAGTAAGAACAAAGTGTAGCTCAATTATCCCTTCCAGTACTTATTCTCTAATGAAGTGATATCTGATATTGATATGCTTGGTAAGAAAATGCTGAACTGCATTTCCTGTCATGGCAATAGCACTTTGGTTATCACAATAAATAGGGAATTTTGAGTATGACAAACCATAGTCCATTAGCTAATTTCTCATCCACATTATCTGAGCACAGCAACTTCTGCAGCAATGTACTCAGCTTCTGTAGTGGATGTAGAGATAGACTTTTGTTTCTTACTAAACCATAAAACTAGTCTACCTCCTAGAAACTGACAACTTCCTAAAGTACTTTTCTTGTCTATTTTACAACCTGCAAAATCAGCATCAAAATATCCACATAAACTAAAATCAGACTCTCTAGCATACCAAAGGAAAAGAGATGGAGTGCCTTTCAAGTATCTGAAAATCCTCTTAACTGCTATTAGATGTGGTTCCCTGGAATTTGCCTGAAATCTTGCACATAGACAGGTTGCATGCATGATATCTGGTCTACTTGCAGTTAGATACAAAAGTGAGCCAATCATACCTCTGTAGTTCGTTACATCTACTTCAGTACCTTGATTGGGATCAAGCTTAGTAGCTGTAGCAATGGGAGTTGTAGCAGTAGCACTATCTTGCATGTTAAACTTCTTTAACAAATTCCTTGTATACTTTGACTGATTGATAAAAATCCCATCATCAGTCTGTTTGACTTGCAAACCTAGGAAATAGCTCATTTCTCCTATCATGCTCATTTGATATCTAGACTGCATTAGCTTTGGAAAATTCCCACAAAGCTTTGAGTTAGTTAACCCAAAAATGATATCATCAACATAAATTTGTACTAACAGCAATTCCTTACCATGATTCAAATAAAACAGAGTTTTATCATCCACTTTTTAGTAAGAATTGAGCCAAAGTTTCATACCAAGCTCTTGGAGCTTGCTTTAGTCCATAAAGTGCTTTATCCAGTCTGTAAACATGATTTGGATATTTTGGATCAATGAAACCAGGAGGTTATTCAACATATACCTCCTCTTCCAATTCTCCATTCAGAAAAGAACTTTTAACATTCATTTGGAAAACTTTGAACTTCTTGTGGGCTGCATATACCAGAAAAATCCTAATGGCTTCTAGCCTTGCAACAGGAGCAAAAGTCTCATCATAGTCTATCCCTTCCTGTTGAGAATACCCCTTTGCAACTAGCCTTGCTTTATTCCTAACAATTATGTCATCTGAATATGTCTTATTTCTGAACACCCACTTTGTACCCACAATTGACCTATCCTTTGGCCTTCGTACAAGTTTCCAGACTTCATTTCTTTCAAATTCATTCAGTTCTTCTTGCATTATTGTAACCCAATCAGCATCCTTGAGTGCATCTTCAACTTTCTTAGGCTCCTCCTTTAACAGAAAGTTATGATAAAGACATTCATTCTGAGTTGCACTTTTGGTTTTAACACCTACATCAGGATTCCCAATAATTAAAACAGGAGTATGACTTTTAGTCCATTTCCTTGCTGGTGGTAAATCATTTCTAGAGTTGGATGCTCCCCTTGGATTGGTGTTATCTTTAAAAGAACTAGAATCATTAGAAGCTCCCCCTGAGATAGTGCTATCTCCTCTTGAAGAACTATCAGGATTATCACTTGAATCTGTTTCTGATGAGTTCTCTCCTGATGTTTGAGTTATATCAGTACTGATGGTGTCTTGATATTGCTCCCTCTCAATATTTGCATTAGTGGCTTCACCATTAGTAAATTGGTACTTCATCAGGAATAGATGTATCGTCAGGATCTGATGGAGTATCGGTATCTGACACAGATTCATCAGGATTCTTGGTAGCTTCATTTGCAAAGATCAAACTGTCATGTGAGTCTTCAGCTATTCCAGTTATCTTTTTATCATCAAAAGATACATTAAATGACTCCATGACTGTCTTTATTCTCAGATTGTGGACTTTAAAAGCTCTTGAAGTTGGATAGCCAATAAAGATGCCCTCATTAGCTTTAGTTTCAAATTTTCCTAGCTGTTTAGGATGAGATCTAAGAACAAAACACTTGCAGCCAAACACATGCAGATGCTTCAGACTAGGCTTCTTTTCTTTAATCATTTGATAGGGAGTCACACCATGTCTGTTGATAAGTGTGGTGTTCTAAGTGTAGCATGCTGTGTTGACTGCTTCTGCCTAGAAGTATGTAGGTAGTTTAGCTTCTTCCAACATAGTTCTGCCAGCTTCTATTAGAGTTCTATTCTTCCTTTCAACTACTCCATTTTGCTGGGGTGTGCCAGGAGCAGAGAATTGTTGAACTATTCATTTGTATTTGCAGAACTCTTCCATTATTGAATTCTTGAATTCTGTCCCATTATCACTCCTCAATATTGACTTTGTACTTTGTGCCATTTTCAATGACTCTTACATGGTCCAACAGTATCTCAGCTTTTTCATCTTTTCTGTGAAGAAAATACACCCAAGTATATATTTAATATATTCATCAACAATAACTAGAGTATACTTCTTCTTACTAATGGACATGATGTTAACTGGTCCAAATAGGTCAAGGTGAAGCATGTGATATGGCTTATCAATCGAGGATTCATTTTTACTCTTGAATGATGTCATTCTCTGTTTGGCCTTTTGACAAGCATCACAGAGTCCATCAGGAGTATACAATGCCTTTGGTAACCCTCTCACTAAATCTTTCTTAACCAACTCATTGATATTATTGAAGTTGAGATAAGAAAGCTTCTTATGCCAATTCCAACTTTCATCTACTGATGCTTTACTGATGAGACAAGTAGAGGGACCATCAGTACTAGAGTAGATGTTGGCTTCATAAATGTTACCATGTCTTAGACCAGTTAAGGCAACCTTTCCTGATGCCTTGCTGACTACTTCAAAATGAGAGTCATAGAAGTTGACATGATAACCTCTGTCTGTGATTTGACTAACACTTAGGAAATTCTGTTTGAGTCCTTTCATCAGAGCTACTTTTTCAATTATGACATTTCCAATGATAATATTGCTATATCCCAAAGTTTGTCCAATGTTGCCATCTCCATAAGACACAGTTGGGCCAACTTTTTTCTTAAATTCTGATAGCAAGGTTTTGTTTCCAGTCATGTGTACAGAACATCCACTATCCATGACTAAAACTATTTTCTTTTTGTCCTGCAATCAGAATCAAAAGGAACTCAGTTAGACTTTTTAAGAACCCACACTTGTTGGGTTCTATTTGCATGCACTCTAACATTTTTAGCAGCAGAAGTCTTCTTGACAAAGGCAGTCCTGTCAGGATTGAATCCATTAGGATTTGCCTTATCAGTATCAGAAATAACAAATGCATGCTTTTCATAGACATTCTTAGATCTACCAGAATTTGCATTTTTATTAAACTTTGGTAAAGGATCATAAAAGTTATTGTACAAACTACTGTATTCTTCACAAGTATAAATAGAATGCCATTTGCTGCAACAATGAAAACAGGGATTATATGGTTTATAGAATCCTGATCTATTCCTAATGTTAGACTTAGGAACTACAGTTTCCTTACTTTTACTCCTCCTGCAATCAATAACAAGATGGTTAGAGTTACCACAGTTAAAGCATGATTTCCTAGGTGCATTTGGAATATACTTATAATTATTCTCTTTATTTATTCCAACTTTACCATTCTTGTTTATTTTAGCAGATGAAGTCTTCTTTCTATTTGTAACTTCACAGATTCTGTCTCTTAGTTGTTTTCTAGACAAAAGACCTACATTCTTAGTACTTGATACTGTGACAGGTTTAGACTCAGATCCTATTTTCTGTTTTGGAGAAGTAGATCCCTTTTCAGTAACTGATTTAGGATCTTTACTATAAACAAAATTAACAGGTTTAGTATCAGATATGGTTTTGTCTATAACATGTCTATAGGTCTTTAGATTATCAATCTCTTTTTCAATAACTTTCTGTTTCAGTTTCTTATCATTCTCTGGCTTGTAACCTAGACATTCTTTCCAGTTTTTATCAGTATTGATCTCATGAAATTTCCTACCAGAATTATTCCAGGTTCTGAGTTTCTCATTAGCATATTCATGTTCCTTTTCAAGAGCAGTACATTTATATTCTATTTCTAGTTTAATGTGTCTAGCCTTATCACACTCAGTTTGTACTTCTTGCATAAAGAGTAACTCTGCTTCTAAGTGATCATTTCTCTTTCTAACTTTAGACATTTCAGATAAAATCCTAGCATTTTCAAGTGACTGACTTTTAAAGCTAACATGCAGAAATTTCAGAAATAATCTTAACTTAAAAACACTATCAGTCTCAAAATCAAAAACAGTTTCAAGTACCTTATTATCAGAAGCAGCAATCTCATCAACATTGGCCATCAATGCATAATTCACCTTTTCCTCTTCAGATTCTGTGGAAGAATCCATCCAATCCATGCTTGATGAAATGAGAGCTTTGGCTTTAGCCTTCTTACATTTAGTTGCAAAATGACCCATTCCATCACAGTTGTAGCGTTTGACCTTAGACTTGTCAAACTTGCTAGATTTGTTGTCTTTCTTCTTGTACCTGTGTTTGTCAACATTGAAGGATCTATTCTGGAAGTTGCCTTGTCTTATCGCCTTCCTATATTTCATCTTCTTAAAACCCTTAACTATCGTAACAACCATTTCCATCATGTCAGAGTTAGTAGAATCATCATCTCAGGATTTGTATCAGTAACTAATGATGAGTCATCAGGATCTGACTCAACAACTCTAGCTTTTCTTCTAGAGACCTCCACAGCTTTTCCTTTTGATTTTGTTTCCACATTCAAGGAAACAGACTTTGCCTTGACAATTTTCTTGTTCCTCCTTTGTTGAACTTCAAGATCATGGGTTCTCAGCATCCCATAAATTTCATCAAGAGACATAGTGTCAAGATCATACTAATGTCTAATGATTGAGGTTTGTATATCTCATTCTTCAGGTAAAGCCCTCAGAAATTTGGTGTTGGAATCCTCAACTTCATACTCTTTGCCAACTAATGATAGATTGTTCAACAGTGCCAAGAATCTATCATACATATCAGTAAGGCTCTCATCAAGTTTAGCATCGAACTATTCATACTCTTGAATTGGTAGAGCCCTTCTGTTCTTTTTGATAGATTCAGTACCTTGGCATTGAGTCTCCAAAGTCTCCCAGATTTCCTTAGCTATTTTGCATGCTATCACTCTGTTAGATATGACAACATCAAGATTATTGTGCAGAATATTCTTCACTTTAGCATCCTTGTGAGAATTTCAGCCTTCTCTTCTGCAGTCCATTCTTTCTTTGTTTTCTGAACATAGTGTTCAGGAACAGTACCTGTTAATGGAATCAATTTCTTGGGTACATAAAGTCCATCATAGATTCTATCAAGATAGTCAGGATCAATGGCTTCCAGATACATCAACAGTTTCACCCTCCATGTAGGATACTCAGTTTTTTTGAGAATGGGAATCTTAATATTTTCATACTTGCTTGTCGACATCTTAAGATCGTTTCTGATTTAAATAATCAGTTAGCTCTGATACCAATTGTTGCCCAGTGATTTACAATTATTGAAGGGGGTTGAATACAGTTGTATAAGATTTTCGACTTAAACAATAATATTAACACAAGTATGAATAATAACAGTTTTATTAACTCTGATATAAAACTGTTACAAACTCTCTCAAGAAATTCTGATGTTCTTGAGAGCTGCTAGGTTACAAGATATCTCGTTTATGCGATCTCTACTAAGTAAAACCTAAACTGTGTTTATACACATCACACAGCTACCCTATCAATTACAAGATATGTTAAATCAATTACATACAACTCTTAGTACATATCTTAATTGATAGCTACGTTCCTATGAGTCAGGAACCGACATATCAATCTATCCTAAAAACAAGGAGTAAAAATATCTTTACAATCTTCTAATCCTGATCAGTCTTGCAATCCTGATGTAGCTTCTAATCCTGACGATCACCAAGACTGATGATGTCACACATGCAATCCTAATTAACTCCTTAGGACAGATCCTGACATCACTTGAATCAGTATTTCTAACAAATT
The DNA here is from genome assembly GCA_036435485.1 of Saposhnikovia divaricata. Taxonomy (NCBI): domain Eukaryota; kingdom Viridiplantae; phylum Streptophyta; class Magnoliopsida; order Apiales; family Apiaceae; genus Saposhnikovia; species Saposhnikovia divaricata. The sequence goes on from CM071598.1 coordinate 126,387,557, forward strand.
CAATAATTTTAATTTATTTATGTTAAAATTAAACAATCCTTAGTTAAGAGTAGACAAGAATTGAAAGCGGATGATGATGGCATTGTAGTTGTGTTTGGGTTGGAAATTTTTACATCATATTACGTTCGTGAGATTTGTGTAAGAGATTTACATTTATTTATTAGTAGTGTCTTTTAAATTGGTTAACCCCTACAAATTACTAAATAAATTATTTAGATGTTTTTTTTTGAAAATATGAAACTTCTCATTAATTTGGAAACTCAGAAGATAACATCTCCAATAACAAATTAAAATGAGTATTTAAAAATTCGAGAGTATTTGGAAATTCAAGAACAAAGATAAATTTGACCAATTTTTAATTTTTCAACTTTGCTTATCAATTATTATTATTTTTGAGTATGATATGACGACCATTGTTCTATGGAGAACCATCTTACGTGGAGAACCACTTATTCTATGCTAATTTCTGATTCTATTACAGAACCAAATTTTTATTTTTTTTTTATTTTTTTGGTTCTATAAAAAAAATTGGTTCCACAAAAAAAAATTCTGGGCAAAGCTGACGTGGCATGTCTGATGACGTGGTAGTGCAACGTCACCTGCCACGTCAGTGCCACATCATCAATGATGACGTGGCACTGCCACGACAGCAGTGATGATGTGGCAGGTGACGTGGCAGTGCCACAGCAGTAGTGCTGACGTGGAAGGTGCCACGTCAGCACTGCTGACGTGGTAGTTATGACGTGGCAGTTTCGAAATTTTTTTAATTTTTTTTCTGTTACAGAATCAGAAAAAAAATTAAAAAATATTGGTTCTACTGCAGAATCATAGGGTTCTCCACGGTTCTCCACGTAAGGTGGTTCTCCATAGAGTGCTACTCATTATATGACTATACAATAACCAAATCAAACCAAACATATCCAGTACATCTCCTTATAGCAGGGTCTGGGCAGGGTAAGATGTACGCAGTCTTACCCTCATTCAGAGGAATGAAGAGGTTGTTTGCAGAAAGACCCCAGCTTATGTGTGATTGTGCATAATACCTAAAGTGTGAAAAATAGCAATGCATCAGATATGCGAAAAGAATCAAATAATAATTTCAAACATTTGATTATATAATTTGGATAAGTGATCTTGACAAACCTTGGCCCATGATGTTATTCACATGGGAATTGCCTAGACTTATGCATAACACGATGTCAATATCCAAAATTTACTAATATGTTGAAAGAAAAGAGAGCCATCTTGAAAAATTTGAACTTGGATTGGAGAAGGGGAAGATCTCGGAAGCAACAGATCGATGAGAATCGGAGATAGGATAAAAGACGGAGAAGGATGAAACACAGATCGATGAAATCGAAAGAATGAGGATTAGAAATCCTAGCATGTATCACACCCAAAATGTCCGTTGTATGCATATGTCTGTCTCTAGGTTTAGTTTATTTAAGTGACCCTCGTGATTAAGTTAATTTACAAGCAAATTTAAGTGACCCTCGTGATTAAGTTAATTTACAAGCAAAAGAGTGTGGCTCAGAGTTAACTAAGAAGATTGGAAATCAGGAGGTCTTGTTTTCGTTTCCTTAATTGGACATAAAACTGCAAAGTGATCGAGTATACAATGTTTTGGTTAAAAATCACACTACGCCATAAGTGGGATAACGTAATGGTTTTTGAAAGCGTTATGTGAAATAGTGTTACAATAGGTAGTAAATTTTGACCTATAGTAACACCACTCAACAAGTGTTACATTAGTCGAGAACTAGTGTTACAGTAAAGGTCACGGTGTTGCATACATGTAACACTACAATAAAGTGTTACATTAGTTAATTTTTTTATTTTTTCATTTTTCAACTATTGTGGTCCCCACCAGCAGGACCAATAGGTGGATCCCACAAAAAAGTGGGCCCACACAAAAAGTGTTACAAAAAAGTGTTACATTTGTTAATGCAAATTTTAAAGTGGGCCCCACACTTCCACATGTCAGGTGGTCCCCACACTTCCACGTGTCAGAGTGGGCCCCACAATGCCACGTGTCAGAGTGGGCCCACACTGCCACGTGTTAAAGTGGTCCCTCACTGTCACGTGTGATTGTGGGCCCACACTGCCACGTGTCAGTGGGCCCCACACTGCCACATTTCATTGTGGCCCCACACTGCCATGTGTCAGTAGGTCCCACATGGTGAGTGAAAATATCTACTTTTGCTCTTACTAAAAAAGAAATTGGTATTGGAGGGATTCGAACCCTGACCTCCAGGTCACATGACTCCTATTTCACCACAACAACCGCTCCATCTACACTTACATTTGGTTAATTTCCTCCATTACTAATATATAACCCTCACACCTTAGGTTTTATTCATTATTACTATTATTACTAAATTATTAGAATAATTTTAAATCTTTACATATGTTAATTATATTATATTATTCACTGAAAAAAATTTATGTATTAGGTTGAAATAAATTTTATATTATTCATTGAAATAAATTTTATATATTATATGTTGACTCTTTAATTATTTATATATTAGGTTCCTGTCAAAGTATTAGTTGACCGTTGAATTACCAGATCAAATAAATTTTTTTTTTCTAAAATTTTGGGAATAACATTAAATATGATGGATCTTGATTCTCGTATGGTTGGTAGTGTTATAGAACATCTGTACTGTTACATTTAAGATTTTTTTACTAAATCTTTTTTTTTTGCTTGATAATTTTTTTTACTAATCTTTTAATTATTATTAAATAACATTTTTATAAGTATTAAAGTGTATATATTATTAAAAAAATAGTAAAATATATTTTAAAATAATTTTTTCACTAAATGATAAAATATAATATATTACTAATTTTAAATTATTATTTATATTTAGATATGTAATTTTTAAATTTTTCATTATTTTAAAATTTTATTTTAATATATATTCTTCATATACAGATTTATTCAGACCCAGAAGTTCTTTTCATCTTCAACACTACACAGTCGAACGCTTCATCTTCCCCAAAAGTCTCTTCCTTCCCACACGCGTCCCGATGGATAATTGGCTTTATATTCTACCTTTTCCCACACAGAAAAACCCTTACTCCATTTTCTACCTTTTTCACAGAAAAACTCAACCTCCCATCTCGGTTTCGAACAAAACTCAACCTCTAATCTCTGAAATCATGATATCTCATAAACAAACTCTAGAAGCTAGATTCTTAGTTGCGGAATCGGAAGCCGAAGTCGAACCGGTGCTTAATCGTGGGGTAGCGGAGGCGGAAGCAGAGCTTAATCGTGAACGGCTTGATGGTGAACAGCTTCATGGTCAACGGATTGATTGGCAAAAAGTTTCTTCTAATCTTATTAATATGTTAGATATTTCTGGTGAGGAGGATGCTATTAGAAAGATTGATGGGTAACATGTGTGGAACCAAGTGTGGGTTTTTTGCATGATTCGGCTATGAATTGGGTGAATTGTTGTTATGCTATTCCAGATTCTACTGTCTGCTTTAAGTTTGATGTGATTAAAGAACATGCTTTGTCTAAGTTTAGTTTTATATGGCTGATTAATGTGTTTAGTCATTTTGGGGGTGTCTTAGTTTTTCGATTTAGGGATTCAAATGGTGTTAATCAATTTCTACGAAATAGTCCTGTGACTATAGACAATTGTGTTTTTAATGTCAAACCATGGCATTAGTACTTTCCAGTTATTAGTGTTAATGAGAAGATGAGGGTTTGGGTTCGATTCTCTCGTGTGCCTTTCCTCTACTGGACAGTTAAAGGCCTGTGTCTGTTGGGTTTAGCTGTTGGTAAGCTTGTTGGTATGGATAGGGCTACACACAAGGCTGCAATTAGAAATGAGCCAATTCTATAGGCTAGGATGCTATTGAAGTGGGAGTTTTGGATCCTCCGCAAACGCACATTCTGGTTGATGCTTATGCTATCGATAGAAAGACCAAGGTTTTAGTAATGTATGAGAGAGCTTCTATTTGTGGATACTGCTGTGCTGTCCATAGTGGTGCCTGTGACATGTTACAAGAGTGTTTTTTGGATGCAGGGGAGGAACCTCAACCTTTCAGGTTGTTTCAAGAGGATTCTGGTAGTAGTATGTACCGCAATAAAGTTAACAGTTCTGATAGTGACGTGGAAAGCTCGAGATTGGAAAATGCAGAATTTGAGCTTGATTCTGCTTTTGACTCTGAGGATTGGTTCAATAGCATGGAAACGGATGATAGTTTTGAGGTTGCTAACGAGGATGTTAATTTTGATTTTGATAGTATTGATAGTGTATTTAATTCTAGATGATATTATTGATCATGCTCTGATGTCATTGCAGGTTGCGAACGGGGGACATCACAAGAGGAAACGTGATCAGATAACACAGGGAAATTCTAGACTGGTGGCTGGAACTGGTGCAAGGGCAAAGGCTGGGGCTGATGTAGGGGTATCTCCTTATGCTAAACAGAATGAATCTTAGTACTTTTATTCCATGGCTTTTTGAAGTTGATGTAATGTAACTTAATGGTTTTCTGAATTGTTGGTTATCGTTGGTGAATTGTTGGTATTAGTTAATGGTTTTGTTAATGCTTATCGTTGGTGAATTGTTATCATTTATTGGTATTAGTTAATGGTTTTCTTAATGATTATCGTTGGTGAATTATGTGTTGAAATAGATGTGGCCGGAATCCGAACAGACCCTGCCGGATTTTAGGTTTGATTATCGGATAGTTAGTATGTGAATTTGTAAGTGCTTGCCATTACTGTCAAGTAGAATTGCTGGATAAATTCTGTATGTTGACATGATATATGGACTAGAAGCAAATTATATTAGTATTGGGCGAAGTACATGTCTTGTTTTCCTTTCACTCTTTTTACTTCTAAAGTTATATAACTGTCTTTACTCATTTTGGCAATACAGATTAGTCAAAATTGAAATTTGTCTTTCAATAATTATGGACCAATATTTTAAGTTATTAATAATTATGCGATAAATTTAGGTGTACAAGAGCTTAAAAATAAGGTGTTTTTGTGTTTTTCACCTTGCTCTACAATTTCTTTTTAAGTTTGTAAGATTAAATTGTTTAAAAAAAAAAGTTTGTAAGATTAAATAATGTAATAATTCACCTTTAGAAAAATTATTCATGTTAAACCATGAAAAATCAAGTATGTAGTATGTATGTACTGAAGCAAACATGGACCTGTGCATTGCAAAATAAAAAGTTCCATTACCGAGAATCGAACCCGGGTCTCCTGGGTGAAAGGCTGATATGCTAACCGCTGGACGACAATGGATGACGAGTTAAATTGCTTAATCTTTTAATTAAACCTTACAAAACAATTCGGCTGTGTTAAAATGAAGCTGTCGGCATTTTTCCTCACTCTCCACTACACGCGTGAGACATACGCGCCCTTGTTAGACCTGTCATGTGACAGGCGAGTGTCCTCCACTTCCTGCCCTTGCGAGTGGTCTTCGACAGCAACACCAATCAGTTTGTGAAATTATTCCAAACAAAAAAAAGATGTGCTTAATAATAAAAAGTTCCATTGCCTGGAATCGAACACGGGTCTCCTGGGTGAAAGGCAGATATCCTTACCACTGGAAGATAATGGATGATGAGTTGAACTGCTTAATGTTTTAATTAAACCTCTCGAAGTCAATTTAGAGTTTAATATTAAGGTCGGGCTGCTATGGTCTCATAAACAAGAAAAATCACAAATCACTATCTCTTCGTTTTAACTCTTGGTGTGTCTGTCCGAGCACAAATCACGATTGGGCTGTTATGAATTATTTTTAAAATCCGATTTATTGTTAGTCTGATGCTAACAATAATGAATTTCCGGAAGTTTTAATCACAAATCACGCGACTCATTATTCGTCGGAAAATTTCATGAATTGCCGGAAGTTTTAATTGTGAGCTTGTTTCGTAATTTCAATTGTATGGTTAGATAGATCGGATAAGGTTTTACAACATATGATTTTATCAGATTTTTCTGGAGTGATTCGTGAGTCACCGGAGTTTGGTCGAACTTGTGAGATTTTGTTGATTTGGCTTGGTATTGAGTTGGTTTTTACTTGTTTGATGATTAATGATTGTTAAAAACGTAGAAATAGTGCTTGAAACCGTACGTTTTTGTGTGTTTTTGGATGAGGACCAAGAATTCCGGTGGCCGGAACGCCGACCGACATCGGGGAAGCCTAGTTTCCGGCGGGTCGTTCTTGGCGACCCGGAATATTCTTAATAACCTGTTTGTAACCAAATACTGACCCGGTTTTGATCTTCTAAAGCAAGCATTTTGGGAAATTGATAAGATAAAACAAATCAAACATATATAATTAAAAACTAATTTGGAAAATGTAGGGTAAAAAATAAAAAATTACTTGGTCAAAGTAGTAGTTGACCGTCAAATTACTTGATCAAACAAATTTATTTTTTTCCGAAATTTTGGCAATTACGTTAAAAAGGATGGATCTTGACCCCCGTATGGCTGGGTCATCCCGAAATTTTTTTCAAAGTATCGAAACATCAAACCCTGATCAAACCCCGTTTAGGGGTTACGGTCAAAGCAGTAGTTGACCGTCAAATTACTTGTTCAAACAAATTTATTTTTTCCTAAAATTTTGGCAATTACGTTAAAAAGGATGGATCTTGACCCCCGTATGGCTGGGTCATCTCGAAACATTTTTCAAAGTATCGAAACATTAAACCCTGATCAAACCACGTTTAGGGGTTACGGTCAAAGCAGTAGTTGACCGTCAAATTACTTGGTCAAACAAATTTATTTTTTCCCGACATTTTGGCAATTACGTTAAAAAGGATGGATCTTGACCCCCTTATGGCTGGGTCATCCCGAAACATTTTTCAAAGTATCGAAACATCAAACCCTGATCAAACCCCGTTTAGGGGTTACGGTCAAAGCAGTAGTTGACCGTCAAATTACTTGATCAAACAAATTTATTTTTTCCCGAAATTTTGGCAATTACATTAAAAAGGATGGATCTTGACCCCCGTATGGCTGGGTCATCCCGAAACATTTTTCAAAGTATCGAAACATCAAACCGTGATCAAACCCCGTTTAGGGTTTACGGTCAAAGAAGTAGTTGACCGTCAAATTACTTGGTCAAACAAATTTATTTTTTCCCGAAATTTTGGCAATTACGTTAAAAAGGATGGAGCTTGACCCACGTATGGCTGGATCATCCCGAAACATTTTTCAAAGTATCGAAACATCAAACCCTGATCAAACCCCGTTTAGGGGTTACGATCAAAGCAGTAGTTGACCGTCAAATTACTTGGTAAAACAAATTTATTTTTTCCCAAAATTTTGGCAATTACACTAAAAAGGATGGATCTTGACCCCCGTATGGCTGGGTCATCCCGAAACATTTTTCAAAGTATCGAAACATCAAGCCCTGATCAAACCCCGTTTAGGGGTTACGGTCAAAGCAGTAGTTGACCGTCAAATTACTTGGTCAAACAAATTTATTTTTTCCCGAAATTTTGGCAATTACGTTAAAAAGGATGGATCTTGACCCCCGTATTGCTGGGTCATCCCGAAACATTTTTCAAAGTATCGAAACATCAAACCCTGATCAAACCCCGTTTAGGGGTTACGGTCAAAGCAGTAGTTGACCGTCAAATTACTTGGTCAAACAAATTTATTTTTTCCCGAAATTTTGGCAATTACGTTAAAAAGGATGGATCTTGACCCCCGTATGGCTGGGTCATCTCGAAACATTTTTGAAAGTATCGAAACATCAAACCCTTATCAAACCCCGTTTAGGGGTTACGGTCAAAGCAGTAGTTGACCGTGAAATTACTTGGTCAAACAAATTTATTATTTTTCGAAATTTTGGAAATTACGTTAAAAAGGATGGATCTTGACCCCCGTATGGCTGGGTCATCCCGAAACATTTTTCAAAGTATCGAAACATTAAACCCTAAACGAATTAACATTTAAAATTCGAAATATTTTAAAATTACTAGTAATTTTTTTATCTGATTGACCTTCAATCTTTGTTTAGTGGTGTTGACATTCTAAAAAATTACAAATTAGCATAATTCCAAATTATTAAAAAAAAATTACTATCTAAATTTTATAAACATTTTTTTACTGATTACTATGTAAATTATATAAAAATTACATTATTGCAAGTCCACTACTACTCATCTAAACATTACGCTAAGTCCACAAGCTCCACACACACACAGATCTATTTCTCAAATCGAAACACAAGCTCTCTTCTCAAATCGAAACAGATCTAAACACAGGCTCAAATCGTAGAACACTAATCGAAGAACACAAGCTCCTCTTCTCTTCTCTTCTAAACTCAGGTCAATTACGTTCTATTTTGCATCATCTAGGGTTCATTAAAATAGGGTTTTTGTGTTATAATTTGGGGCTTTTGTTTTATTAAATTAGGGCTTCATCTAGGGTTCATTGTATGTTTGTTTGTGTCTATTATATACGTTTTTGGGCTTCATATATGTTTTGTTGCTTCTTTTGGTGACTGTTTGTTTATTACTTTTGTATAAATGTTTTGTTGCTTCCTATGGTTTCATTTATAATTTGTATAAATGTTTTGCATCATCTAGGGTCGGCATTAAATTAGGGTTTTTGTGTTATAATTTGGGGCTTTTGTTTTATTAAATTAGGGCTTCATCTAGGGTTCATTGTACGTTTGTTTGTGTCTATTATATACGTTTTTGGGCTTCATCTATGTTTTGTTGCTTCTTTTGGTGACTGTTTGTTTTTTACTTTTGTATAAATGTGTTAGGCCGAATACACAATTAATAATCAACTTTGTATGAGAGTTTAACGAGTAAAAACGTTTATGCACTTAAAAACTTCTTGTATTACGAACCCTCTTCGTGATGTAAAATATCACAAAGAGCTGCTAGGTTACAATAAAGATAATTCGTTATCGATACCCTTCTAGGGTTAACCTAACTGTATTTATATAACATACAGCTACGATACAATCTCTAATTGATATTCCTAATAATCAGCTATACAATGATATCAATTACAGATTGTCACACGTCTCCTATGTCAACTCGATCTCTTTGATAGCTATCCAATCTTCAAAGATATCGCTTCCATAATAAATCTTCAATCACTGTTGACCAGTAGACGCTTCCTCCAGACAGAGTTTGACAAACTCTGTCGAGCTTCCAACTGTCAGAGTTTACACTAAACTCTGACTGCTTCCAGCTAAACTCTGATAATTCACTGTAACACTTAAACAGTGATTAAAACACATCAATTATATTTAACAATCTCCCCCAACTTGTTCATTAGCAAAAATGCACAAGTTAATGACAATAATTGATGATGTCAAAACAAATAAACAAATACAGTGTTTACACAGATTCAGAGTTTAAGCTTCTACTTAATAAAAACTATAGAGAATAAGAAAATCCTTACAGACCTTAATCTCTTATCATTTCAAGATCTGGCATGGCTCTGAGATAATCAATCAGCAATCTTCTTTCTGCATTTTCAAGCTCAATCTTCATAGCTTCTTTGATTTCTCTGAGCTGAGGATCACTTTCATCTGTCTGGTAGATAGCAGCCCTAAGATCATAAATCTTGTTCCTTCTCATCTCATTACCCAGTCTGATAAATCTGACTTTTTCCGACTGTGAATTGAAATCAAGTACTGTGATTCCCAAATCAGTCTTTAACTTTGCAGTACCTTTCTTCATTTCAATGAGATTTCCTTTGTAATCCCTGTATTTAGGAACATATCTGCTATTATATTTCTCTCCTCTGATTGCCAGATTCTGAGTCATTCTCTTCCTGAGCACATTAGCAACTGATTGAGTCCTTCGACTATTCACCTTGAGAAGATACAGAACATACTCTAGTTCTTCCCAACATTTCAAGCCAATATCATCCTCACCAACTTTAAATACTGTCCCATCAGCCATGAAGTACAAAAGAAAATCCTTGTTTAAACTCTTCTGATGAACTAACTGTACTGATTCCAGTCTGTCCAAACTCTCTTGAGGAACACCACGACCTGGAACAGCCAGTGAAGAAGGATCTCTAGGACCAGTATATTGCCTCTTGTCTCTGTGTGAACCTAGTCCACCCTTATTATTACCAACTTTGCCAGATAAAGCTTTTCCATCAGAAACATTCATAGAGACTCCAGATAACACATTTGGATCCTGAATTGTTCCTTTTCCAAAAACCGATTTCAACTGAGAAGAGTGTAAAGGTGTGATCATTGCTTGTGATGCAACAGAAGTTGTAACTCTCTGCTGTGAACTTTCTCCTTCAATGCCTTTTAGCTTGAGTTTAGCCTCTGCTGCAATTGCTTCCTTTGAAAACCGAGAACTTTGACTAACATCAGTCCTTTCTCTGATCACAACACCTTTAACAACAGGTCTAGGAGCTTTTCCTCTTTGTACCTTACCAGACTTTAAAGCTTTAAGATGTTCTTCTTGTAAACTCTTCTCTTCAGCTTCAATATCCTCAATCGTAACTCCTTCCTCATTCTCTTCAATAAACAGCTTAGCAGCCAATTCTTTATCAGTTTGTGGATTAGAAGGTAACAGCAAACTCTTGGTCTTTGAAGTACCTTGAGTATCAGTATTTCTCCCAACAGACTGTGATTTTGATGACTTGCTAGTTATCAGAGTTTGAGCCTCTTCAGCCTTGTTCTTTCCAGCACTATCCCTTCTGACAACTCTCTCCCCCTTTTTGACATCATCAGGCATAAGAATAGATGTAATTAACTCCAGGGAAGTAGCAATAGAATCAATTTTAGCAGATAAGTCGGACTGATTCTCTTCAACTTTACTCAGCCTGGCAAAGATATTGTCTTGAGCTTTAGAGAATTTTGTAGTCACAAGTTTTGATTCTCTTTCCATTTTCATTTCTCTGGCTACAACCTCATTTCGCAAAGCAGTGATTGCCAATGTAGTATCATCAAATCTTCTATCCAGAGTTTTTACTTGAACTACAGTTGCTTTCAAGCAAGAAAGAATCTCTGGATTGGAGATAGTATCAGCATTTTTCTTAACAAAATCAGCTGCTCATCCTCGTGGAAAAATACAATCTTCTTTGTACCATTCAGCAGCATTCTTTGCAAATTGTGCTCTCTCAACTTCATGAGAAGTACAAGGTTGAGTGAAAGGTGTATGTTTATTGTCTGTTTGTACTGGTGCAGCATCAGAGTTTGCACTACTTTCACCTTCAGTTTCAACACTTGTAACTTTAGCAGGTTCATCTTCAGCCATAGGTTTAGCAATTTCTTCTGTTGGCTTGTCAAGATTTTCTCCATGTTGCTCAGGCTCAGCAACAGGCATTGACTGAGAAGTGACCTTGGTGGCCTGATCAATTTCTTCTCCTCCTTCAACAGTTTGATGAGCATCAGAAATTAACTCAGTATGGGATGCCACAGCTTCAGAAAGAACAACCGTAGGTTGATCAGCTACACCAATATCAGAGATAGGATCAGAGAATGGCATAAATGAATCAAGAATATCATTTATTGGAGAAAGGCCATCTCTAGCATCCTCTTCTGCAGGCAGTTTGTCCTCTGTAGGTATTTCAGCCTCTGCAGGTATTTCATCTTTCTCAACTTCAACAGGAGGTGTTTGCTGTGAAACAACCTCTGGAGTATCAATTTCTTCATCCACAGAATCAGAGAATATCAACTTTCTTCGTTTTGCCAGAGGTACATTATCCGAATCCTCTTCACTAGATGGTGACTTAGGCATTTTTGCCCGAACTTTTATTATTTTCACCCTTCTAGTATAAACAGCTTCAGGAGATTTCCGTTTTGATTTTCTTTGTGTCTCTTTCGCCTGCTTTAGACTTGCATGTCGTTCAGTTACTGCCTTCTTAACTCTTTGTGCTTTAGACTGTGATTCTGGTGGAGATTGTGACGAATCAGAGTTTGTGTGTGGAGTGGGTGAAGGTTGTTTTGTAGGTGCTGAGTGAGCAGGTGATTCAGTGTTTGGTTCTGGTTGAGGTTCAGGGTGTGGTTCAGGTTGTTGTTGTGGTTGTGGTTGTGGTTCATGTTGCTGTTGTTGTTGTTCAGGTTCAGGTTATTGTGGTTCTTGTGGTTCAGGTTGTTCTGGTTCTTGTGGTTGATTTAGAAAATTTTGCAGAGCAAGTGGCATGACAAAAGCAGGTAGATTTGCTTTACCAACATCCTTGTTAGTCATATCAGAGAATATTCTCTTATTGACTCTAAAAGGATCAATTTCATCAGCATCATCAATTTCAAGACCTGGTACACAAGCATTGAACAGCATTTGACAAAAACGAGCATAATAAACAGTAGTAGATTCTGACAGTTTATCACCTAAGCTCATCAGAACATGTCGACCAAAATCAAAATTAGTACCATAGAGTAGAGAATACCCGATTTGAAGACTGTCTATTGGAATGGCATCCCAGTTGGTGACTTTCTTCTGGAACGTCCTTGTGATGCAATCAAAGAAAAAATTCCATTCCTTTCTGAGATTTGGTCTCTTTATACCGCCAAGCTTGTCAAGAGATTCCATATAACCTATCTCTTGTAGCATCTCTCTCAAATAAGTTTCATTAACCAGAGTATAAGAAGTATGTGTTTCAAACCCCATTGTATCTCGTACAGTCTATGGAGTAATCACATAGTCTTGGTCTTCATATGTGAAGATGATGTTAGGAGTTCCATTCTCTCCTCCATCCACATAAACTGAATTCTGCCAGAATGTAGCAATTTGAGACGCAGAGAGAGTAGCAGGTCCAACCAGAGCCTGTCCAATCTTTGAATCCCTCAAGAAGTTCTGCATTAGATGAAACGATTCTGGAACGCGTTGATGATAGAGTGGAGCTTCATAGTTGTTAGGAACAAACCGTAAACCAAGAGCAGTGAATGCTTTAGAAGCCATGGAGTTAAGAAATTTGCAAGAATTTCCAAGAGTAATGTATGTAGAAAAGGTGTTTGCGTGAATGCCCAAGTGAAAATAAGAGAACTGTGAGATGTAAGAATAAAACACAATCGTTTGGACACAAAAGTTATTAAAGTAATTAAAAACCCAATCTCTTATGTAACAAACACTCAATCAGTTCCTTGATTAATGTGTAGTGGGACACGATAATAGGTAAGTGGGACACATTAATGGGCGAGTGGGTCACGTGCGCTTATTTTTAAGAAGAGTATTTTGAAAATTAAAACATTAAAATATTTGATTTAAACAAAAATCAAATAATACTCTTTTAAAATATCTGGACCCAAGTAAAACAGAATGTGAAGCGTTTACCTGTTGCCTTTAATAACCAGAATACGAAGCGTTTAAGAACTTCGTTCTTACCCATCTCTATTTAAGACCTAGAGACTTGCTCAGATTAGTTCATTAAACCTTTAACCTTTCAGTCTCCCCTGTAAAATCACAAACCCTTCAAACCAAATACTCTGAAAAACAATGGCCAACCTTACCATTAAAGAAAAGAACCTTCATCTTGTCGAGAAGAGGGACATCTTCAGCTATACGCGTGAAGAATTTGAAGCGTTTGAATGGGAAAGGCAGCTTGAAACGCTGTGGCTGCAAATGGATGCCGGTTTGGAAGAGATCGAGAGAGAGAAACCTGCAAGGGTGATCGACATCGATGCTGCCCTCCAAGCAACATTGGCGTGGCTCTCCTCGAAGGCATCCTCATCCAACACCACCAACCATTGTTAATGAATATGTCAGCAAAAATAACCTTATCCCTTCAACTTCCACCCAAATAAAGTGGCAAAGATGGGATCTGGGAATTTTTGCTAACAATGGAGTGGTTTGGATTGTCCTTTTATTTTCCTGTTGAATAGATTAGCAGATAGAGAGAACAAAAAGATGTAATATTTGCTTGTAATCTCTTTCTTATCATCAATGAAAAATTTTATTTCTCTAATCTTATTCATTGTGTTCTGCAACTTTTATGTATGTTTTATGAACTGTTCTTCAAGAAAATAAATCAAGAAGAGAATATGAAAACTAATCAAAGTAATCATATAAAGAACACATTCATCAACAATCCATTGATTAACAGTTGTCAAGAACCCTATTTACTCCAAGATTTTCAAATTGTCCAAGTGAAAATTTACCTTAGAGTACAAATCACGAATCAACAGCGTTTGTCAATTCTCCAACTTTATTACCGAAACCCTTTCATAAATTGCACAGTTGTGAATATGTGTGTGTGAAGCAGAGTTTACTAAATCAATTTTTAGAGCATCTAATTTTTCATAAAATCCATAAAGTAAATCAATAAACACTGGATGCACAAACTGTCATAGTAAACACTGATTGTATGATGAAAGCTAAACTCTGAAGTACTCATACTATTTACAGTAACTTTTATTTTATACCCCCTTTATATACATTTTTTTTATTTGTATTTTCATCATTTTTTTTATTTATTATTATTATTATTATTTTTTTCATTCCAGTAATCAGAGGTTGGAACCAGTCACCAAAAATTCAAAAATTTTAGCCCTTATCATTTTGATAAGTTCCTGGGTCATCCTAGTATTTAACTAGTCACCAAAAATCAGAGAATTTTAGCACATATTATATACCAATAGGTTCCTGGGTCATCCTAGTATCCAACATAATCTCAAAGGAGTATAACAACCTATATACATTTTCTTTGGGGTATAGCAGTAAGCATTTTATTCTATCAGAGTATAACTAACAGAGTTTAGAGTTCATCAACATCAGTAGTTTTTCATGTAAGGTAATGCACACAGTATTTATAGACTCAGAGTTTAGGACAAAATAAACTAAGAGATGCTATAAATATGAGCCAGTATCATGCTTGTGTTAACTTTCTGCACAATCTAAGATTAGATCACAATAACTCAGAAAGATTCATGATTAATTGCTGAGAATCATGCTTCATACATATTTCTTCATTGGTGATTTCATTCAGACAAAAATCAACTCAGAGTTCACAGAGTTTATCAAACTTATTAACAGTGAATTACATATAGGCATGCTGATAGAGTTTAACAGAGTATGCATAACAGAGTTTAGTCAACAGAGTTCACTTAGCATTTAACCAAACAGGAAATATGAGTAATACACCACATAAGTAAAATTTGAATCTAACCAACATTCCTAGTCAGAACCAGAGACCATTCCTAGTTCATTGACTAGTCTTGTAAATGTAGCTTCACTCAATGGTTTAGTGAAGATATCTGCAAGCTGTTGTTCTGTAGATACAAAATGTAGTTCAATATTTCCTTCTTCCACATGTTCTCTGATGAAGTGGTACCTTATGCTGATGTGCTTGGTCATTGAATGCTGTACTGGATTACCTGTCATAGCAATAGCACTTTGATTATCACAGTAAATAGGGATATTACTGTACCTCAATCCATAATCCAGCAATTGATTCTTCATCCATAAGATCTGTGCACAACAGCTACCAGCTGCAATATACTCTGCTTCTGCTGTAGATGTAGAGATTGATTTCTGTTTCTTGCTGTACCAGGAAACAAGTCTGTCACCAAGAAATTGACAACTTCCACTAGTGCTCTTTCTGTCTACCTTGCAGCCTGCAAAGTCTGCATCAGAATACCCAAGTAGCTTGAAATCTGATTCTCTGGGGTACCACAGACCTAATGATATGGTGCCCTTGAGATACTTGAAGATTCTTTTCACAGCTGTCAGATGTGGCTCTCTAGGATCTGCCTGAAACCTTGCACAAAGACAGGTTGCATACATGATGTCAGGCCTACTAGCTGTCAAGTATAGAAGAGATCCTATCATGCCCCTGTAGTTTGTCATATCCACTAAAACTCCTGTGTCTTTGTCCAATTTAGTTGCTGTTGCCATGGGAGTTGATGCAGATGAACAGTCAAGCATACCAAATTTCTTGAGAAGATTTCTGGTATATTTTTCTTGATTAATGAAAATTCCATCATCTGTTTGTTTCACCTGTAGGCCTAGAAAGTAACTAAGCTCTCCCATCATGCTCATTTGATATCTGGACTGCATGAGCTTGGCAAACTTCTTACAGAGTTTATCATTAGTAGACCCAAAAATGATGTCATCAACATAAATTTGAACTAAAAGGAGGTCACTTCCTTGATTGAAATAAAACAGAGTTTTGTCAATTGTTCCTCTGTTGAATCCACTTTCTAGAAGAAACTGAGCAAGTGTCTCATACCATGCTCTTGGTGCCTGCTTAAGTCCATATAGTGCCTTATCTAGCCTGTAGACATAATCTGGATATTTGGGGTCCACAAATCCTGGTGGTTGTTCAACAAACACTTCTTCTTCAAGCTTTCCATTCAAAAAAGCACTTTTCACATCCATCTGGAACACTTTGAATTTCTTGTGAGAGGCATATGCTAGAAAAATTATGATTGCCTCCAATCTTGCAACTGGAGCAAATGTTTCATCATAGTCTATTCCTTTCTGCTGTGAATAGCCTTT
Organism: Saposhnikovia divaricata; assembly: GCA_036435485.1. Classification (NCBI taxonomy): domain Eukaryota; kingdom Viridiplantae; phylum Streptophyta; class Magnoliopsida; order Apiales; family Apiaceae; genus Saposhnikovia; species Saposhnikovia divaricata. The sequence goes on from CM071598.1 coordinate 126,403,967, forward strand.
TGCTACCAGTCTATCCTTGTTCCTTGTGATAACACCTTCACTGTCAGTCTTGTTTCTGAAAACCCATTTAGTACCAACAATAGATCTGTTCTTTGGCCTTGGTACAAGAGTCCAAACTTCATTCCTTTCAAATTCATTCAACTCTTCCTGCATTGCTGTTATCCAGTCTGCATCTTGAAGAGCTTCTTCCACTTTCTTTGGTTCATTTTTAGACAAGAATGCATGAAATAGACATTCACTTGCAGTAGCACTTCTTGTCTTTACTTTTGCATCTGGATCACCAATTATCAAATCAGGTGTATGTGATTTAGTCCATTTCCTAGCAGAAGGTAAATGACTTCTATCAGCATGTGATCCTCCCCTTGATCCATGCTCTCCTGATGTTGTGGTGATCTATCTTTGTTTTCTGAGACTCCCCCTGAACTTCACTGCCCAGAGTCAGAATTTGAATTTTCAGAGTTTGAAGCATCAGAGTTTGATCCAGATTTTTCAGTTGACTCAGTATCAGTGTTTGAGTCTTCATCTTGATCATGCTCCCCCTCAACTGGTTCTCCCCTTTGTTGTGACTGAGAAGTTTCTCCAGTATTTACCAGTAGAGGTTCAGAGTTTGTTTCAACAGAGTCTGTCAGAATTGTTTCATCAGAGTTTCCTTCATCAGAGTTTAAATCTTCATTTTCAAAGTTCAGTTGATCATATTCATCTTTGTCTTCAAGTCCAGTTATCTTCTTATCATCAAAAGAAACATGTATAGATTCCATGATCACTTTAGTTCTCAGATTGTAAACTCTGAATGCCTTTGTTGACAGTGGATAACCAACAAAAATTCCTTCATCTGCCTTTAGCTCAAACTTGGTCAACTGTTCTGGATGAGTCTTCAAAACAAAACATTTGCACCCGAAAATATGAAAGTATTTCAGGTTAGGCTTCTTTTTCTTCACCATCTCATATGGTGTCTTTCCATGTTTATTGATCAGTGTTGCATTTTGAGTAAAACAAGCAGTTTGAACAGCTTCTGCCCAGAAATAAGTTGGCAATTTTGCTTCATCAAGCATAGTTCTGGCAGCTTCAATTAAGGTTCTATTTTTCCTTTCAACTACACCATTTTGTTGTGGTGTACCAGGTGCTGAAAATTCTTGTTTCACTCCATTGTCCTTGCAGAATTCTTCCATTGTTGCATTTCTGAACTCAGTTCCATTATCACTTCTGATGATTCTGACTTTGTTGCTTGATCCTTTGTCCAAAAGCTTCACATGCTCCATCAGAGTTAATGCAGTTTCATCCTTCTTTGCTAGAAAATACACCCAAGTGAATCTAGTGTATTCATCAACAATGACTAAAGCATATTTCTTCCTTGCAATAGACATAACATTTACTGGACCAAAGAGATCAACATGCAGAAGATGATAGGGATCAGTGATAGAAAATTCTGTCTTGCTCTTGAAAGATGACTTCCTTTGTTTAGCCTTCTGACATGAGTCACATAGGCCATTAACATTTAACAGAGCCTTTGGGAGTCCTCTTACAAGATCCTTTCTGATCAATTCATTGATGTTGTTCAAGTTCAAATGTGAGAGTTTCTTGTGCCACTTCCAACTCTCTTCACTAGACATTCTTGTTGACAGGCAAACAGCTTTTCCAACAGAGTCTATCAAAAGCTTGATTTCATAAATGTTGTTTTGCCTGTGACCAACTAGAACAACCTTTCCTGTAGATTTGCTGATAACTTCACAATATTCAGGTTGAAAATCTACATGATATCCCTTGTCACAGATTTGACTCACAGATAACAAGTCATGCTTGAGTCCTGGGACATGAGCTACATTGTTGATGATGACATTTCCAAGATTAATATTGCCATATCCCAATGTTCTTCCTACATTGCCATCACCATAGGAAACTTTTGGGCCAGCCTTCTCATCATATTCTGATAGCAGGGCTTTATTTTCAGTCATGTGTCCTGAACATCCACTGTCCACGACTAGGTTTGCCTCCCTGTTGCCCTGCAATCACAAGCAATTACTGAGGATTAGTTTTAAGGATCCAGACTTGCTTTGATCCTTTGGCATTCTTAACTTTGTTAGCTTTTGCAGCGGAATTAACATTATCAGAGTTTGAGCTAACAGTATCAGTGTTTACACTTGCAGTATCAACTTTAACCCATTTCAGATTGGGTTTTAGTTCATAGTAATTATGATAGATAGCATGATATTTTATGCAAGTATAAATGGAATGCCAAGTGCTTCCACAGTGTGTGCATAAAGTCTGTGGCTTAGTTCTAGCAAAATCCTTCTTTACCTCAGACTTTGTAGGTAAAGAATTTATATTTTTATTTTTCTTGCAGAAATTTGCAAGATGCTTAGTACTACCACAGTTATGACATGTCTTTCTTGGAGCATAACTAGCAAGCATTGGTTTATTTCCTGAAGTGATGCCTACTTTTCCATTTCTGTTTTTGTTTGACACTTTCTGTTTCTCAACAGATTTTAACTCCTTCAGTTTATGTTTGAGTTGTTTATCTGTCATTGAACCAATATTAACCTGTTTAGCACTAGTTTTTACTGGTTTACTTTTGACAGCTTCCTTTTCATTTTCAGACAAAAATTTACTGGTTCCATGAACAAAATGAGTTCTGACTTTAACTTGATTTTGAAATCTAAGTTCATCTCCCTCATTATAGCCTAGACCAACAGTGTCTGTTTGAAAAATCTGTTGAGTGTCCTTTCCAGAATTAGTCCAAGTCCTAATTTTATTATTTGCTTCCTCCAACTCTGACTCTAGTTGTTTATACTTCTGAAGCAAATTCTGTTCTTTGCAAACAGCATCATCTCTCTCTTTCTGAACTTGTTGCATGTTTTCAAGTTTCTCTTCAACAAGTTTATTTCTTACCTTAAGTTCAGAATTTTCAGCTTTTATCCTCTCATTTTCTAAAGTCTGATCCCTATAACTTATATGCAATGACTTAAGATAAATTCTTAATTGAGCAATGTCATCAATATTATAAGCATAGGTAGTTAGAGGTACCTGATTTTCAGAGGATTCTGATTCAGTAGTAGCCATGAGAGCATAGTTCACTTCTTCATCAGAATCTGAAGTATCTGCCCAATCTCTGCCTTTAGTGTAGAGTACCTTTCCAGTTTTACCCTTCTTGCACTCAGGAGCATAGTGACCCATCTCCTTACACTTGTAGCATTGAATTTCAGACTTATCCTTCTTCCCTTTAGAATCTCTCTTATCAGACTTCCTGTAGCTTTTCCTGTCTTCATTTGAATCCTTAGAAAACCTTTTTCCTTTCTTGAAATTCTTGAAGCCCATTTTCTTGAAAGTCTTCACCATCAACACAGCCATTTTCCTCATTTCTTCTTCATCATCCTCAGAGTCAGATGATTCAGAAGAGTTTGAATCATAATCAGAGTTTGGTGATTCACTTTCTGAATGTATGACCAAAGCTTTTCCCTTCATTTTCCTTCTTGTTGCCTCTTTCTTCTGAGGCTTCTCTTCAACAAGAGCAACAGACTTTCCTTTCCTGCTTGATCTCCTGTTTCTCTGCTCCATTTCTAATTCATGAGTTTTGAGCAGTCCATAGATTTCATCAATCTCTGTTTCAGCAAGATCATAGTTGTCTCTAATAGTGGTTGTTTTCACATCCCACTTTTCAGGTAGAGAAAGAAGAAACTTGAGATTCGAGTCTTCTAAATCATACTCTTTGTTGACCAATGACAGATCATTAATCATTTTACAGAATCTATCAAATGTTTCTGTCATGGTCTCTTCAGGTTTAGCCTCAAAATGCTCATACTCTTGTGTGAGTATGTTTCTCCTATTCTTCTTAATAGCCGCAGTTCCTTGACACCTGACTTCAAGAGCATCCCATATCTCTTTTGCAGTGGTGCAGTTAATGACTTTGTTAGACATAACATTGTCTAAAGCACTATGCAGTAAATGCCTAACTTTTGCATCCTTAGCAATTGATGATAGATCTTCAGGAGTCATGTCCTTCTTTTCTTTTGGTACCATTTTTGCTTCTTCACCAGCAACTGCAACAGATAGCTTTGTAGGATTGTGAGGGCCTTCATAAATCCTATCAAGATATTCTGGATCTGTAGCCTCCAGAAACATAGTCATCTTGACCTTCCACAAAGCATACTCTAATGGCCTCAGAATAGGAACCCTGATTGGTTCATAACGACTCACAGTAGTAGGAGCCTTTTCAGAAACAGTAGGTGTTGGTGGAGGAATTACTGCCATGATTATTTTTGTGTTTGGATCTTAACCTGTAATAAAGTAACAGACTGGCTCTGATACCACTTGTTAGGCCGAATACACAATTAATAATCAACTTTGTATGAGAGTTTAACAAGTAAAAACGTTTATGCACTTAAAAACTTCTTGTATTACGAACCCTCTTCGTGATGTAAAATATCACAAAGAGCTGCTAGGTTACAATAAAGATAATTCGTTATCGATACCCTTCTAGGGTTAACCTAACTGTATTTATATAACATACAGCTACGATACAATCTCTAATTCATATTCCTAATAATCAGCTATACAATGATATCAATTACAGATTGTCACACGTCTCCTATGTCAACTCGATCTCTTTGATAGCTATCCAATCTTCAAAGATATCGCTTCCATAATAAATCTTCAATCACTATTGACCAGTAGACGCTTCCTCCAGACAGAGTTTGACAAACTCTGTCGAGCTTCCAACTGTCAGAGTTTACACTAAACTCTGACTGCTTCCAGCTAAACTCTGATAATTCACTGTAACACTTAAACACTGATTAAAACACATCAATTATATTTAACAAAATGTTTTGTTGCTTCCTCTGTTTTCAGTGCTTGCTGTCAGAACTAGTGTTTTGGTGTTTATCACTTGGCGATGGATACATACGTGTCCAGGGTGTACTCTGTTTGAAATGTACTGCTAATAGCTGCAAAATACAATTGCAATATTTCAAACAGGGTATCCCATGGACTCGTATGCATTCGTTTAGGCTAAGTTTTTTCAAGATTGCTCTTAACAAACTATCTTAACAGGCCTAACATAACCTAACAGGCCTAGACATTAGAATTACTTAATAAGCCTAGACATTAGAATTACTTTTTACTTAGGGCATTCGATCAAACTAGCTGATGATCAAACTTTTTGCTTAGGTTTTAGAAATGGAGTCCGAGTGGATAGGACTTTGATAGGTCCATAATTAATCATATTTTTAATACCTATTTTATGTCAGTTTTCGTAATTTTATTAATTAATAAATTGTTTTATTTTGTTTTGTAGGAAAATAAATAAAAACAAATTTCAAGCAAGAAAAGGTGCAAAAAGGGAAAGGAGGTGGAAAATACTTGAAGTCAAGGAAACTGGAGGGAAAATCGATTACTTATCGGAGAAGAAAAGGAAATTGAAGAAATTATATTCAAGATTGGATTGTAATCAAAGGGGTCAAACCCAATATTTTCCCCTATATATATGGTCTTATCTCTTGTATTTGAGACACCACTTTAGACACCAATTTAGATAGCTATAATTTTATTGCCTGTATGCGACATATTCTTTTGCTTCGTATTATTAATATATTATTCGTTCTTGTTTTCTTCCCTGCATCCTTTGCGTTCAATTGTTTCAAACTCCTGCCTACCTAGTTTATATTCGATATATACATGCTTATTTAATTAGTTATTTGATTATTAGTTAATTAAATATTCATATGCCATTAACGTGAATTAAGGTTAAAGTTGTTTGAATTGTCCAGGTAATTGATTATAATAATATTAGTATACATTAAGAGTATGATTATTTAATGATAAGATGATGTATACTAATATTATTATAATCAATTACCTGGACAATTCAAACAACTTTAACCTTAATTCACGTTAATGGCATATGATTATTTAATTAACTAATAATCAAATAACTAATTAAATAAGCATGTATATATCGAATATAAACTAGGTAGGCAGGAGTTTGAAACAATTGAACGCAAAGGATGCAGGGAAGAAAACAAGAACGAATAATATATTAATAATACGAAGCAAAAGAATATGTCGCATACAGGCAATAAAATTATAGCTATCTAAATTGGTGTCTAAAGTGGTGTCTCAAATACAAGAGATAAGGCCATATATATAGGGGAAAATATTGGGTTTGACCCCTTTGATTACAATCCAATCTTGAATATAATTTCTTCAATTTCCTTTTCTTCTCCGATAAGTAATCGATTTTCCCTCCAGTTTCCTTGACTTCAAGTATTTTCCACCTCCTTTCCCTTTTTGCACCTTTTCTTGCTTGAAATTTATTTTTATTTATTTTCCTACAAAACAAAATAAAACAATTTATTAATTAATAAAATTACGAAAATGGACATAAAATAGGTATTAAAAATATGATTAATTATGGACCTATTAGACTTCCAAGATACAATCAAGAATATGTAAATGGGATAGAAGCACTTTTGGAAAATGCGTTTCCCCTTTTTGCGGTAGATGCTGAAATGAAGTGTCCCTACAAGACTTGTAATGGTTAAAACTGGCATCGTAAAGATGTAATTTATGATCATCTAATTTACAAAGGACCTTCCCCATTACATGTCCAATGGATATGTGAGACTTCAAAGAAGAAAGTTAAAGTAAAAGATAGAACTGACCTTGGGGATTTCGAAACGGGGACTAGCTTTGGGGATAATTTACAAGCGATGTTTTATTGTACGGGCAAAAGGTGGGAGAATGTAAACGATGAACCAGATGCGGAAGCTAAAAGGTTTCTGCACCATGTCAAAGAGGGAAAACAACCGCTATATTCAGGATGCACGAAATTTTCTCGGTTAAGTTTTTTGATTAGACTTTATCAATTAAAGTGTATTCATGGAATTACCAATTCTGCCTTCGGGGATTTATTAGTGTTGTTAAAAGAAGCCTTTCCAGAAGCCCAGTTGCCTTTGTCCTTTAATGCCGCGAAGAACATAATCAAGGACTTAGGCCTTCATTATCAGAAAATACATGCATGCCCAAATAGTTGCATGTTGTATTGGGCTGAAAATGAAAAAAAAAGAAGCCTGTGATAATTGTGGGGTTTCGAGGTGGGTTGTAGCAGAAAAGAAAGGATCCGCTGCTGAAAACGATCCAGAGATGTTGATTAGCAAAGTGCCAGCAAATGTTATGCGATATTTTCCACTAAAACCGAGGTTGCAAAGAATGTTCCAAACTCATGACATGGCATGCAGTGGGACGGGCAAAGGATGGGAAACTAAGGCATCCGGCTGATGCTGAAGCTTGGATGACAATGGATGCCATGTATCCTGATTTTTCTTCGAAAATTCAAAATGTTAGACTAGGTGTAGCTTCTGATGGATTTAATCCATATCGTGCCATGAATTTAAGTCATAGTACATGGCCGATTTTACTAGTAAACTACAACCTCCCACCCTGGCTTTGCATGAAGCAAGAAAATTTAATTCTTTCAACTTTAATATCGGGGCCAGATTCTCCAAATAATAGTATCGACGTGTATATGCAGCCTTTAATTGCCGAATTGAAAGAATTATGGGATGTTGGCATCAAAACCTATGATGCCTTGACTGGTCATAATTTTAACTTACGGGCACAGGTGCTTTGGACCATTAGTGATTTTCCAGGATACGCTATGTTGTCAGGTTGGAGCACAAAGGGTAGACTAGCGTGTCACTACGATACTTGCTCAGATTATTTAAAACATAGCAGGAAAATGTGCTATATGAATCATAGAAAGTATCTTGAACCTTCACACAAATGGAGGTTTGACAAGAGAAGATTCAATGGGAAAACTGAAATGAGGAAGATTCCGGTACCATTAACGGGAATGGAGATTGAACATTTGTTGGTTGGGTTTGAAAACCAATTTGGGAAAAAAGGGAAGGACAAGAGAAAGAGAAAGCGTAAGAGTGACTCCCCTTTTAAAAAGAAGTAAATTTTTTTTGATTTGCCGTATTGGAAGCATAATCCAATTCGACATAACCTTGACTCTATGCACATAGAAAAGAACCTATGCGACAATATATTAGGTACTTTACTTAATATTGGTGGCATGTCAAAAGATCACTTAGGTGCTCCTTTCGATTTACAAGAAATGGGTATACGGCAATCCCTTCACCCGGTCAAATGCGCTGATGGAAAGAATTATGAAATTATGGCAGCAATCTTTGACATGACAAACAAGGAGAAAGAAGTCTTTTTAAAGGTTTTGAATAATGTGAAACTGCCTTATGGCTGTGCTTCTAATATTAGTCGTTATGTAAACACAAGTGAGAGAAAAATAGTGGGGTATAAAAGCCATGACGCGGATTTTATCCTCCACTACTTGTTACAATTTGCTGTGAAGAAATCGTTAAAACCTGAGGTGGTAAAACCGTTGAATACGGTGGACCAGAGCACCTCCGATGTATGTATCCTATTGAGCGATATCTTGGCAAGCTGAAATCATATGTTCATAATAGGAGCAGACCAGAAGGTTCAATTGCAGAAGCCTACCTAGAAGACGAGTGTGTCACATTCTGTTCAAGATTTTTGGGTGGTGAAGAAGCAAAGTTAAGTACTGATTTTGAAAGAAGTGGCCAAAATGTACGGTATCATATTGGAACAAGAAGGAATAAAGATGGCAAAGTTTTTCAATTAACAGAATCAGATTGGAAAGCATGTCATACCTACACTTTGTTCAACAGTGGTAATAAGGAAATTCAGACTTTAATCGAGTAAGTTCTTTAGTCCTTAATTTATTTATTAAATAATATAAATTTGGAAAATGCCTTACTTCTTACACTGTTTGAACTTAATTTTTTCATAGGGATCACCGAACTTTTGTGGAAGGTGATGTAACTTCAAAGAGATACAAAAGGGAACGGGCACACCATGAAGACTTTTGGAAATGGTTACAAGTACAGGTTTCCAAAAGGGACGCAATTTTGAGTGAGTTACAGGTGCTTGCATTGGGTCCGAATCGAACAGCTAGGAGGTATAGTGGGTATGTGATAAATGGTTATCGTTTCCACACAAAGATCAGAGATTCTCGATGCACAACTCAAAATAGTGGCATTTTTTTGACTGCTAAAACCACTAGTTTTGCAAGTTCTAAGGACCAAAACCCAATTATCGGGGATGTCAATTACTATGGATCAATTGAAGATATTATTGAAATTGATTATTGGGGAGTTCTTAACGTGGTTCTTTTCAAGTGTTGTTGGTATCAAGAAGAAAGAGATCCCTATGGTATGAGTAGGGTGAATTTTAAAAAGTTAAGCCACAAATCTGATCCTTATGTCATTGCTTTACAAGTGCAGCAAGTATTCTATGTGGAAGATCCGGTTGAAAAAGCTGTGCACTATGCTATTAAAAATTTACCGAGGGACTGGTGTGACACTGAAGACAACGATTGTTCTGAAGAAGAATACAACCACAGCACTCCTGATAAACCTCATATTAATCTTGGCTGTGAAATAGAAAATCAAGTTGGTGAATTTATTTTGTTTAGGGATGATGTCCCTAAAAGACAAATTCCCAAGTCACCAACTAAAGTAAAAAAAAACTCCTGTTTAGTATGAATTATGGTTAATTGTCTAAGTTTGTAATGACCTATTCAAGGCTCCTGTTTAGTTGCTATGTGATAAATGTTTTTTCCCTGTTTATTGCATTAATTTTACTAGGTAAATAAATTATTTTCTGTTGATTGCATTAATTTTTTCTATTGTAATGATTTATTGCATTAATTTTGTTTTGTTTATTTGTTAATCAAACTCCTGTTGTTAACTTTACTGTCTTATGTAATTTTTATTGCATTTGGGTAAATTTACGTAATTGTCTTTTGTTATTTTATTGCATCAAGTCATTTTTGTACTCCTTGTATTAATTATTTTCTGTTCATTTTTGTAGGATGCCAGATAAATTTGTCAGTATAAGATTTTTCTACGAATGGGTGTTCAGGAAGACTTTATATTCTGGTGGAAAGACCTTACTTGTTCACAAAAAGGATGTCGATACAGTTTCATATACGGTGCTTATGGAATATGTCAGGGATCACCTCAATTACGAAGAAATTGGAGGAGTATATGTCTGGAACGAAGAAAACAAAGATTGGAAGCTTGTGAAAGATGACACAGACTTTATGGAACTTGTAAATGGCTGCAAAAATGGTGCAGAAATAGCTTTCTATGTTGACAACTTTGTTGACAAAAAAATTGAGCCATTGCTTCAATTCCAGCCAAGCGTAGTCGTACGACCGAGGAAGAATATAGTTCAAGGTATTTATGTTATATATATATGTGTGTGTGTGTGTGTGTGTGTGTGTGTGTACACTCCTTGTTGCTTGATTAAGTGTTACATTTATGTTACAGTTGCCGCCCATGAACAAGTGAAGCGTACATTTGTTACTGCACACCAACTCCAACAGCAAAAACAAGGTAAGAAGGTTCCGAGGTCACCTCAGTTGCAAGAGGTACGTGAACAACAAACACAAGGTAAGAAGGTTCCGAGGTCACCTCAGTTGCAAGAGGTACGACAAGTACCTGCGATTACAAGAGGAACAGCGAACAGGAAATTGGAGTTACAGAATAGTACTAAGGCAGGCAAAATAACTAAAGAGAATCAAATTGTTGTTGAGGTACTAATATTGTCCCCTCACCCCTCTTTTTCTATTAATTATTGTTGTTTTCTGATATAAAAAGTGCAATTTTTCGGATTTGATGTCTTGCAGTTGCCACCAGTGAATCCGTATGAGCTAGGTAGAATTAAGCGTGTGCAAGAAAACAAAGAAAAGTTTTTTGAACTTGGGTTAGGAAAATATGCTGGTAATCCAAATCCACCTAGAGTCGAGGAAAGTAAAATAAAAAAGAAAGATGGGGAGGAATCTGATGAATATATTGTGGAAAATGAGATTGAAGATTATACTGATGATTCGTCGGAGGTGATATTTATTTTAATGAAAATATTTGTATTGTTTAAAATCAGTAATTAAACATAAAAAGACATTAACTAATTCATAAATAGTATTTTTAATTAATTTAAAGTAGTACATTAACTGCTTACTACGCTCATATAACATGTTAATTTATATAATAGAGACTTTTTTAATTAATTTCATTTCTTGGCTCTTGATTTAGTATATGAAATTTTATTTTGTGTGAAGCTAATGTTATCTTTATATACACTATAGACAATTAAACCTGTCAAGGAAAGGAAGACTAAACCTGGTCCTAGAACTCGTTTGCAAGCAAAGTGTACGGATTCAAATGGTAAGGATCCGGTGCATGGTATAGAGGAAATGGGAAAGAAAGTTGCCACTGCTACTGAGAAGGAAGTTCCCACTTCTAGAATCCATGCAAAACTTTTAAAACCGACATGTAGTAAACTGTTAAAACAGGGAGACAATTCTGTACCAAGTGGATCAGTTGCTGCTTATATAGCAATGCGGGAACGTCAGAAGCAGAATCTTGAACTTGATCCAAGGATAGAGGAGGATATTGTTGAATCAAGTTTACCAAATGCAGATGAAGAAGTTAAAGCAGGTAATATGCATTTGTACGCCTTGAATCTACATTAGGTGGATTATTAGCAGTAATATATATTAATGCAGTTCATTACATCTTCTTGTAATTTTTGTATACCTGTACAGCTCCTAAAAAACATAGAGGACGGACAAAAATGTTAAAAGTTCATGGCAGGAGTCCTGGTGAAAAGCCAGTCATTCATCTTAATAAACGTGGTCAACCAATTGGAGATAAGAAGCTTACATCTGAGCTAAGTAATTTCTTGGGGACACTAGTTAAGGATCACGTGTCGCTTACTTATGTTAATTGGCATGTTGTGCCTGAAGAATTGAAGAATAAAATGCTGGAGTATACTAGGGTGACCTCTATTTCCTAAAATAAAATTTCCCATTCTTTTTTCGTATGTATGCATGAACTGATGCAATTTATGTTTGATACATTATAGGATAGGTATGTTATTCCGGAAGAAGGGAAACAGTGGGTAAACAAGACACTTGATTCATTATGGGGAACACACAAGTCCCGTGTCAAAGTCCGTCATTACAAGAAATATGACAATGATGAGGAAAGGATCCAAAACAGGCCGGACCAAATTCCTCTTGAGGATTTTAAAATTTTACTGAAGTATTGGTCAGATGAAGCAGTTCAGGTACTTTTACTAGCTGACATACATGATATATAAAGTAATAAAAAAAGTTGACCTGTGTATTTTGATTCATTCATTTGGTACAAATGATATTATTTGATACTACACACATTTTTCTCGTAACAGTCATTGGCAGAGGATAATATAGCCCGTCGTAATTCCAATGCCGAGACACACACTCTCGGTCGGAAGAGTCTTGCTCAAGTTAAAAACAAGCTGGTATGATGATTATCATTGGTGAATTGTTGGTGTAGTTATCTGTGATTAGTATGTTTAATGCATGTTTTGTGATTAGTATGTTCTTGAGCTAATTGCAGTTTGATCTTCTTTCTCTAATACCACTTATCAAAACATGTTTTTTGAAAATTATTTTCTTTATAAAATCTGGAATAATTATTTTACAAACTGGTTAAAAAAGGTGAAAAATTAAATCAATTACCTCATGTAAAAAGGTAATTTAGTAATTCTTAATTTTAATGAACATTTTTAAAAATTAATTATGATTTATAAATTTATAATTCATATTTTAAATCAATTACCTAATGTACAAAGGTAATTTAGTAAAATTAAAATAAAGTACCTTTTTAGAGTAAATTTTATTTAATTTAACTGCTTACTCATTTAGCATAGTTGCAATTTTCGACAAGTGTATGTTGTGTTCTCTTCATACGGTAATCCATGTGATATCATTTTTGTTGTTGCTACCTGCTGCGTCTTTTTAGTGTTTAATGCTTATCACCTTATCCATGCTATTTCCGGTACATGCCAGAAAAACAAAGACCCAAATCATGCCTCCCCATCAAATGGTAAAGTGTATTTGAAAAGTCGTAAGCACAAGGAAGGGCGCAAGTACAAGTCAATTACGGATGTAGTTCAGAAACGAATTGTAAGTATATCATATCATTAAGTTTAAATTTGAACTCATTTTACCTCTCAAAAATGTATGAAACTGTCTCTTGTAGGATGCTATCAAAGACATGTTGAAAAACGGGGAAGATGCAGATGAGTTGCTTCCCAGAAAAAAGAATAGACCAGATTGGTTGGTGGGAAGGCAAGGTAAAGCAGTTGCTTCGACGACAGAAACTACTCCTGCTAATCCAATTTCAGAACCTTGTGTTGAGGAGTTGATTGCAAAGATCAATCAAAATCTGGAAGCTGAAATGGATGCCAAGGTTAATAGAAAAGTTCAGGAGAACATGGCTAGGTTCTTCAAAATGCTCGGAGAGGCAAATCCTAATATGAAGTTTAATGTTCCAGAAATTTGTGCTACCTTTTCTACTGATTAGGAGGATGACAGTGGCAGTCCTTTCACTCCTGTCACTACGGGCGGCACTACTTCTTGAATATGATCTGTTTTAATCGTACTTTAGTAACTTTCGAACTTTACTATTTATTTAGAACTTTTTTTTATCGTAGTTTGTTTTGTGAAGTTGTTTGGAGGGGTCGAAGGAAGTAGAAGTGGTATATTTTGGCTTGAATGTGGCTGAAGTAGTTCGGTGGTCGAAGGAGGCATTTTAATGGTAGAATTGGGTTGAATGTTGGTTTAGACATGTTGGTTTTCAAATGTTGGTTGGACATGCAATGGTCATGTAATCGTTATTAATGGGAATGTTGCATATATAAAGCAGCTATTTCAATTTTTTTTCATTTTAGCGTTACATTTGCCTATTGTAGTGTTACACTTTCATGTCCATCTGGTGTTACACTTGTCTATTGTAGTGTTACATTTTAATCTTATTTAGTGTTACAGTAGAAATGTTACAGTGTTACAATAGAGAGTGGGTCCCACATGCCACGTGTCAGTGGGTCCCACCTATGGCACGTGTCAGGTGGGCCCCACAAGTGCCACGTGTCAGTGGGTCCCACATAACACGTGTCAGTGGGTCCCACATGCCACGTGTCAGTGGGTCCCACAAGTGCCACATGTCAGTGGGTTCCACAATGCCACGTGTCAGGTGGACCCAGATTGCCACGTGTTAGGTGGGCCCCACGTGTGCCATGTGTCAATGCCACGTGTCAGGTGGTCCTCAGAACTGCCACGTGTTAGTGGGGTCCCACTTTTTGTCCCTCAAAGTAAGTTCAAATGTAACATTACAAATTCGTTACAGTAGGTGATTATAGTGTTACATTAGCGACATAATGTATCGCTTTATTAGTGTTACAGTAGATGGGCAAAAGCGTTACAATAGGCACCTGTTGTAACGCCCGTAAATGTAACGTCCCCTAGTGTTACAATACACCTATTGTAACGGATTTAGGGCCTATTATAACATCGCGCGGGAGTTACAATAGGCCACTTATGGTGTAGCGTCATGTTGGCAATTAATATTTTACAGTCTTCCTTCCATCATCATCGGTGACTATTGACACTATATATATAGATTATACACTAAAATCTCTATAAATTAATATAGTCGGGATATGAGAATTATATTAATTTAGAGAGTTATTAATTAATCGATAAATTAATATTTATTAATTTATAGAAAAATTTTGACATCAAAGAAAATTAATTTTCAATTATGTACATTTAAATAGAATAAATTGTACGTAAAAAAAAGAATAAATTGTACAATTTATGTTTTATACATAATTCAATTAATTCAATATATATTGATTTACAAATTCAATGAGTATTAGCAAGATCCAAAGTAAAGTCTCATGTATATTTAGATGATATCAAACATAAGACAATATTGTTGAAATATTTTGCACGTAAAGAATCACTCAAAACATCAAAAAGTTTATTAATAACTTTTTAATCCTTTACGAAAACGCCACATTCGAACTTTTGGATGCAACAAAGAGAGTTAAGGATGAGTTTCATGTTGATTCAAATTTTAAAAATCCTATAATCATATTTTATAGAAGAGTAATACATATATTTTTATAATTATAAAGAATTTATTAATTTATAATGTTATTGGGACCATATATTAAAATAGGATTTTTCAAAAAATTATTATCTTATTATCTTATCGAAATTGACCATTTTATGAACTGTCCCAAGTTGGTTCCGGAGTAAATTATTAACTTAAAGAGATTATTAATTTATCGAGTATTAATTTAACGAGGTTTTACTATTTAACTTAGAGAGATTATTAATTTATCGAGTATTAATTTAACGAGGTTTTACTATATATAGTGGCCAAATTTTTCATTGTTGCAAAATTAAAATATAGTTTACACATAAAATAATATTTTAATTTGACAAAGTTAACCAAGTTACAATTGAAAATTAATGAGAACTATGCCTTGTTGAACGGTCAAGGTTCGATTCTCCCTATCGTATCAGAACAGATACTAGAATTACAAGCAAAATCTTGGGAAAAAAAATCATCATCTTCTTAGCAAAAAAAAAAAAATTAATTAATTATCATCGACTTGGAAGATGAAAAATCTCCAGACTACAGATTTGAATATCAGGTTATAAATAATAAAACACGAAGGGTCACTCATTTCTCTTCTTCTCTTTAGAAAGAGAGATGGGGAAAATTCCAGATACATGATTTCGGCAGACGATCTCGCTCTTTATATATATATATATATATATATATATATATATATATATTATTATTATATATATCCCTGTTTTTAGGTTAGGAATATGATGGCATGCATTATTGGATACACGTTAATTGAAGCTTTTTAATCTGCGCAAAACTAAACATGAAACTGTTCTTTCTAGTTTTTTTCATTGCGATTTCTCTGGTCGCTCATGCATTGGCTGGCAAGGTTTGTTAGTCCCCCCCCCCATCCCTAATTTTGTATATGTAGCGATAGTTTTTGTTTGATTTGCGATATTTAAAATCGTTAAAATTTCTTGTGTGGATTTTGTTGGTCATTGTCATATAGCAAGGAAAAACATGTTTGCTTGATAAACACTGCAATGATGGTTTGCATTGTGGAAATTGTGTCGTAACTGGCAATATTAGGACTCGATGTACTCGAATGCGACCTGTCGTACCAACTACAATGGTATGTGTGTGTACATTTTGTTTAAATTTGTGTGTGTATGTAAATGCGTTTTGTATTATTTCTTGTGTGTTTGAGTTGAAAAATGAGATCAATATTTCAGTTTTTAGGACTACCATTTAATCGGTACTCTTGGCTAACGACGCACAACTCATATGCTAAGACGGGATCAAATTCAAAATCAGCTACAACTACGATTTTAGCTCCGGAGTGTCAACAGGATACCATTACCAATCAACTCAAAGTATGCTCTCTCTTGTCGGCCGTTGAATTTTAATGTATCAATTTGTTGTTTTTCCGTTCAATCAAGACAACAGATTGTTCTCTCTTTTATTTTATTTGTGCTGTGAAACAGGGATACTTGAGTTAACCAAGTACCCTCTACCTGCACACACCCCTATGCTGGATACTCGGACACACAATTCCAGCTTTAAATTTTGTTTTTGCATTTTTTACTTATGAAGTACTGATAATTATATTCAGTTTTTCAAAAAATAAAAAGGTTTTAACTTTTGTTTCTAGTATTTGTATTTATAATTATAATGCGTTTCTTTTGCATTTGAGCATAAAGTTAGTTTGGTTGACGGATTTTATCATGGGAAATGTTATTTCCAGAGCTTTTTTTTTTTAATTTCCAGAGCTATTTGTAGCGTATTGTATCACAATATGCAACACTTTGTAAATGCAGGAAACATATGCTACAAATAAAGCTCTGGAAATAAAAAAAATGAGCTCTGGAAATAAAATTTTCCTTTTATCATTCATAAAGTCAAAAGTTTTTTTTTTTTTTTATAATATCATATTTGTCGAATTTATGTATCCCCACATGCACAACCATCCTTCTTAGCTTTTTTGTTTTAGATGATAGTGCGCTGTGTGCATCAATGTTGTTCATTCTGTGCTTGTAGAAACAATTGGTAATTAGGATTTCGTCAATAAGTGAAGTGGAGCACAGTCTAATCTAATCCGAAATTTGTTACCAAATGTGCTAGGTCAGAAACTACTGATATGGATTTTTTCTGATTTTCAATTTTTACCTTGGTTTCCATGATTGAAATTCATTAGTGATCTGAAACTAGTCCCACCAATTGCAGGACATAGTTTTAACAATAGAAAAGAAGATAAAGTTCTGGGGGCTGTGCTATATTAATTTTTTTGATTACACTAGTTCAGATCTTGAATGTTGGCATTCGATTAGTGCAGTCTTCAGCATAAGAGATCATGAATAGATACTCAGAACTATCCTCTCTTTTGTTTCCATTTTCCTAGTTGCTTGTATTTGTAACTTATCTAATTCAGATTTAAAAAATCCATAGCTTACCCTGTGTACTTAAATTAGCTTGGTTGAATCTTTCATCTCATTAGTATATTAGATGCTACAATTCAGTTTTTTTCTATCCTGGAATTGGTTATATTGCAGAATGGTGTTCGAGGATTGATGCTTGATATGTATGACTATGAAGAC
Organism: Saposhnikovia divaricata; assembly: GCA_036435485.1. Taxonomy (NCBI): domain Eukaryota; kingdom Viridiplantae; phylum Streptophyta; class Magnoliopsida; order Apiales; family Apiaceae; genus Saposhnikovia; species Saposhnikovia divaricata. The sequence goes on from CM071598.1 coordinate 126,421,572, forward strand.
GATGTCTGGTTATGTCACTCCTTCGGTGGTAAATGCTACGATTACACAGCCTTTGTATGTGCTTCACTGTCCCATTTTGTTTTTGTTAGCAATTGCTTGAATGCTTTTGTGGCGTATCGTTCTTTATTTGTGTTTTTTTGAGGGTGGGGGGGCGGGGTGATTATAGTTGGGTTCTCGTTGTTCTCATCTTCTCTAACAATCTACCAAGCTAAAAGCTTTTCTTGGTTTTGTTTGTCGCTTATAGTGTTTTATGAGAATAAATGATTGTTAACTTGGTTTGATTTTAGATTGTGCATAAGAAACTTCAAATCTACACCATTCTCATTTTATTGGTCAAATGAAGAAATCTAATTTAGGAGAATAATCACCAAGGCCACTCATTTTGAGATCATATATCTTGTTTCATACGGTACAATGGCGCCTATTCGGAAATTAGGTGATCATTTCTGCAATCCATACGTGCTTAACAAACTACGGGGCTACTATTGTCAATTTTAGCAGTCCCCTTTTTTCAGTGATGATGAAGCATTAATTGTGCTTTGAGTAGATGTTCATCTTAGTTTGTCACAGGTCGACTTCCTTGTATGGTTTAACTGACTCCTAGGTATACTAATTCACCAGCAACCTGCAATCAATGTTCTGAAAGAGATTCAAGCATTTTTGGCATCAAACACTTCTGAGATAGTCACCATCTTTATTGAAGATTATGTTAAAACTCCGAATGGGTTAAACAAGGTATTTGACGCTGCTGGATTAAGGCCATTCTGGTTCCCGGTATCACAGATGCCAAAAGATGGTGCAGACTGGCCATTATTAGATGACATGCTCATGCAAAATCATCGGTTAGTAGTTTTTACTTCAAACCCAGAAAAAGAAGCAACTGAAGGCATTGCTTATGAATGGGGATACTTGGTGGAAAATCAGTGTGAGCTAAATGTCCACTTTCTTTCACCTCGAGCAATATGTACCAAAGAAACATTATAGTTACACAACCTGTATGCAGATGGTGATGGCGGTATGAAAGCTGGCATGTGTCCCAACCGTGCAGAATCTCTTCCAATGAACGACAGAACAAGGTCACTGGTCCTGGTGAACTACTTTGCGGACACACCAAATCCTGCACAAGCTTGCAATTATAACTCCGGCCCTCTGGTTGACATGATAAACACTTGTCGCGTGGTAGCTGAAAATCGATGGCCTAATTTCATAGCTGTTGATTTTTACAAGGTATTGATGGTGTGTTCATTATTTTGCAACATATATTGTTGTAGATTAAGAAAGATCGAACCACATTATTGGATTATAAATGCTTTCTGTGCTTAATATTTACAGAGAAGTGATGGAGGGGGGGCCCCTGCCGCTGTAGATATGGCAAATGGAGAGCTAATTTGTGGATGCCAATCTATTATGGATTGCAAGGTTTTACATAAGACATAAATTAAACCAAAGTTTTTATAGTTTATAGTGTACATATAAGTTTGTATTGTATACTTTAAGATTGTTTAACTTATTCTAGTAAATGTACAAAGGACTGCTCTGGATCATTAATTAAGAAGAACTAATTCGATTTCTCAAATACCACCATGTGCAGGATAACTCAACAGCTGGAAATTGTCGTCCTCCACCTGGAGCCAAAGTTTCAGACAAGCAACAATATAATACCAGTCTTGCTGATGTGGAATGTCGACCAGCTATACTGATGTGGTTATTTGGGGTACTTTCCTTGGCCTTGTTTTCAAAAATGTAAATCCTATAATATCTCGTGATATATATATCCAACTGCTCCATTAGAAACTCATAGCAAATGACATCTTACATATAGATTCCCATTGTTTGTTGTACTACCACGTGATTACTGATCATGTAATACATAATTCTTGATATGGCACTGTACTCTGGCCATAACAATTTGGCGATACTCAGAACCAGAGATGGTCTTTGGCGCTTTACCAAACTACCAAATTTTTTGATGTTATATTGACTTTGCCACGCTTTGAGACTTTGGTGCCATACATATATGTTTGGTACCACAATACATTTGAAGGTGATGCCACTGCTGAGTAAGGCGATGGGCAAATGAGTAAAGCTGCTGATCATATAAGTCAGGCGCCATACAATCCTTCAGACTTTGGTGTTGCATAAGAGTTGATGTCCAAAATTTGTTTTTTGCTTGTTGAATTTGATAGTGTTGGCGACTAGACTACTCATTACCTATTTGATTATTTCCAATTGAGCCTAAATATATTAATGAATTTCTCTTAACTTTTTATGATAAGTTCGTCAAAGTAGGACTTATTCAATTAATCTACTTCTCTTGGGATTTATTATTTTATTTCTCATTCAAGTATTTTCTTCATCTTTCATGTGCACTATTATTTCATTAGATTTTCATATTCTGTATACACCATTATTTCACTAGATTCAAACGAATGAATATATACATTCAAAGTTATTTATTCATATTTATTTATTTAATTGTTAAATTTATGTTAATAGTTATAATATATATACAAATCACATATACTTAAATTCAAATTTTATTATTAAATCTTGAATATTATATTTTGGGATTTTTTTGGCTAGTTTAAAGATTTTTTGGTTTAATTTTATTGTATTATTTTACTATTTTTATATTAATTTTTATTTTAAATTTAAATGGATCCAGAGATTCGATCTGATAATCCGAAATCCTAATTGATTGGATATGGATCATGCTATTAATAATTCCGACAACGATCCTATCCGAATTCGAATCGACAAATTTAAATGGATATGAATATGGATTTAGTCGAATCCGAACCGATTCATTAATCTTTAAAATTTAAATTGTAATTCTTTTATTGTACTTTGTCAATAAAATATATTTTATTAGAATAATAAATATAGTTTAAAATTAGTACTTGACAGTTTTACTATTTTTGTATACTTAAAACTAAATAAATTAACATACTTTACACCTCTCGAAACCCTATTCTCTACGAGCCGCCTCCTTTTATCTTGTGCCAAGCTAGTTGAGGGGTTTCCACTAGATTTTTTTCGATGGAAAGCCCCAATCACTTAATTTTCTTTTAGTTTCGTTGATTTTCTTTCAATAAAATCCTTTTGGAGTGTGTGTTTTATCTCTCCTTTTGGGGTGTTTTGTTATGTTTTCGTTTAGTTATGTTTGGTTTCGTTCATTGTTGGATCTATTGAAAATGATTTTTTGGATGTTTTTGGGGATCTGGAAAGCCCGCATCGAAGTTGGGATGGTGATTATTGCAAGAGCTCACCTGTCAGAACCAAAGATTGTTCATCCTTTGGGGGTTCTCACTTTCGGCATGTCTATAGCTGGTATCCGACATGTAGATAGCGGGGGTGTCATTCCTCTAACCTCAGTTCATGCAATTGGGGCTTTTGAACGCTGGACTAACAATGGTTTTTATGTGATAAGGTCAATTGTGATGTTGCTGCTTCTAGCGATGTCGGCGCCGTTTGGATCGCTCGGGATGTCTTCAATTTCGTTTTTAGCTTTAAGAACTTTTCAGTTCAGTGTGTTAAACGATTAGGAAACAAATCAACTAATTATTTTAGTGTGTTATTTGTTTTTCCAACCTGGTTGTATCGGCAGTTGGGGGTTTGTCCCAGCCGTGATATGTTCTATTGAATGAAACTTGCTTTATTTTTTGGCAAAAAGAAATTTTTTTTTTTAAATGAATACTTACATAAATGGGAAAAATTCTGCTAAATACGTATTATATTTTAATGACATAATTATAAATATGTGATTGGAAATTACAAAAATGCCCATTTTATATTTTAATGAAAAATTTCTTTGTGAGTAATAAGTTATGTTATTATGTACTTAGGAATATTCGTTTTTATGATTTTATAATCAAATGTATAAATTATATTCTTATATATAATAAGCGTAGGAGGGATCTCATCCATAATTTTGTTCACTTAATTTTGATCACGGTATTGGTAAAATAATCTCAACCGTTGAATGTAATATTTTTAAAAATAGAAGATCAAGATTATATCATATTATAAAGAAAATTATAATCTAAAAATGATATAATTAAAAAAGGTTGTATTAGAATTGAATTTTAAAAAGAAAATTATAATATGAAAAGGATATAATTAAAAATGGATATAATTGGTTTTTATTTATTTGTTATTAATATTAAAAAAAATTCATATTTACTATTTGGGCTCTATCAAGAAATTATATTTAAATGATTTTACAGTCCATGCGAAATTCATAAAATTGTCTTCTTTTTTTTTCTGGGTGAAATTTTGTTTAATTTAGTGATTATTTAACAATTATTATTGAAATATAAACACTTAGAATCTCAAGAGAAAATATAATTACGAATTTTTTGTTAGGTCCAATAAGATTGTAGAAGGGGGGATTGGATACAATCTTAACCTTTTCTATCAAAATTTATCCTTATGATTTAAATTTAAATTAGACAAATTTGTGCGGATTCAAATGAAACAAAATTCAAGTTAAATATAACGGTATATTGAACTTGAGGGTTGTTACAAAATCAGTACAGAGTAATATCAAGTTGTTAAAAACAAATTAGAAAATTCGACATGAACTTTTCGTAATTTGTTAATAAAATTCGAGATATGAACTAGGAGTAAAAACTCGCTAGTAGTACAAGAACGATAAATGAACAAGTTCCAACGGATACAATATTACAAACAAGGAACCTATGAATTTATTGTACTGGCAGAGGTTTAGTAATAAAGAGAGAGTTTATGTCTGTTGCTTTCTAGTTTTTGATCTAATGTTTATGTGTGTCTTCAAATCTCAACCGCCTTGTCTTTATAAAAGCTTCTTTCTCTTTTCATTTTTACTAGTACTGGCAAGACAATCGGCAAGACATGTTATGTCTTGACAGTTTCGGTTTTTGACTTATCAAGACAATCAGCAAGACATTGTATGTTCATCAAGACAGTCGGCAAGACAAAATTGGTATTGGCAGCTTCTTTACTATCAAGACAGTCGGCATGACAACTCATGTCTTGATAGTCTTTTCTTCAACTTGAACTGACAAGACAAACCAACTTCTTCTATCAAGACAATCGGCAAGACAATCTTGGAATTGTCTTGTTAATTTAATTTTTTCCAGAATTAAATGATTTTGCTTAAATCATTTAATAAATTGAATTAATTTCACTTAATTAATCATTCTAATTTAATTAATCTAATAATTAATTTAATATAGTAATTAATCCTTTGATGAATAATTTATTAGTTAAATCAACTACTTGATTTAATAAATCAAAAAGAATAATTAATTCTCTGAATGTCTTAATATCTTTCAGAACCACTGAGTATAACAAAGAAGTACCACTGAATTTTCTGTTGACGTTCGATGCACTGTCTGGTTCATGAACGACTAACTTCAATGATGATTCTTCATTTCTGACTTTAAAATATGGTTCCCATTTCTTTTTCTCTTCTCTCTTCAACTATTCTGTACTCTGACTGTTCTTCAACTGTCACTTGAGAAATCTCTGTCTTCTAAATAAATCTACTTATTGTTGAATACTTCACTTGTAACGCCCCCAAATCCGGGGTCAGGAGATTTGGTCATTACGCGGAAATCCTCAAAATAAATAATCATCCAAAATTGAAATATAACTTCTACGACCCCAACTACCAAGGATCTTTTAGGTTATAGTGCTAGAAACAAGAATCCAAATTCCATTAAAAAAAAACTTTCTTCTTTACAACATTCTCTTTGATCAAATCTTAAACCACTGGTATAACTTCAACAAGAAGTATACCAGGCCAACTAATCTTATCTTATATATATAATAATAATAATTAGAGTCCAACTATATGAAATAAATCTTACACTAAATCCAGACCTCCCGAGTCAAGTGTCATCTTCGAAATAGCGTCCGTCTCTTCTCTTTCTGAACTACGCGGATGAGTCTCGCCAAATTACCTTACTGAAAAGTTAGAATTTCGAAACAAACAAGTATGAGCGGAAGAAATGCTCAGCAAGCATATAGTGAAACAAGAATTTTAATAAATCATTGCTAATAAAACAGATATCTTTTGTCAAAAGCTCAAATCACAAGATAAGTATTTTAAATCAAAAATATTTCATCACATAATGGATTAAAACAAAGTATGAAATGAGTATTCAGACATGATAAACTCACATGTTCTACTAGTAGGGATCCCGATTAGCCAAACAACTGGTTTAGCTTTATTATCAACAAGGAAACATCATTATTGCACAATATCATCGATAGTTCAAAATCAATCCAATCATTCTCAACAGTAAATCAATACAGTACATACTTACTCATTATCATTTGTATCACAATTAAAGAATTAACTCACTTGAACGATAAGTGAGGGATAGTATTACTTGCAATAAAAATTTGCGGAATAATCAAATCATCAAGATAATAGTTGCACAAAATATTTCACTTGAATAATAAGTGAAGGGATATACTCACTTGCCTCTAGTCCTTAGCTATTACGTAACGTCACAGTAATACTACTTTCTTCTTCTACCTTACGGCATCACAATCTTCTAGTTCGATCATTATTTGGTTTAACGCTCTTGCGGTTGCCACGAGTCTGATCCGCTGATATCGAGCCCGCGCGTCAACTTCAATATCAAACATAAGACAATACTTCAGTCTCTAGACGACAATTCTAATATTCTATAAACACTTCTAATATTCTATAAACGCTTATAAACTCAAATCGAACGTATTAACCATGCTTCAATTAGGAAATCTCGAATCAATATCTATGTAATATAGAAAGCTAACTTAGTGAATATCCAAACCAAAATTGTTGTCGTCAATACCTAACATTTTAATCTTTTCTCTCCTTTAAAATAGGGTATTCTCTTCAAAATCTCTGAATGAAATCCACCTGATTAAATAGTACATCTTGATACGATCGTGTCCATTGTTATACGTAAATTTTCGAGTTCAGGAAGTATTTTAATTAATTAAAATACTCTTGGCTCCTTAGAAATAACCATTTAATAATCCATTTTCTAGTAAAATCCATAACTCCATTGATCTTCATCGTTAAATCAAAATAAAAATCTCCATAAAACTTCTAATATTATCCCAAAGCCAAATAAAATTACTTCCTCTGAAAATCAGACCTCCCACCATTTATAAGAATTCCTCAAAGTCTCCATTTTAATCAATTTCCGAATTTAATAACCAATTCATCCGATTATTCCTACCACTCCCAAATGTCTTAGAAATTATTACATTTCCTCCTTGATTTAATAACCAAATTTCAGAATTTTTCACCATATCCATTATTTAATATAATTCAACCAAGTCTCTAAATTTCAAAAATAATTTAATAAATCATTTTATTCTATTCTTAAAATAAAATTCATATCTCCATTTTCACTTCTCATAAAATTATGCAAAAATTATCATAATGTTCCTCATAAAATCCCCTAGCCAAATAAAATTATAATTTCCAAAATCCAACTTTCCCACTATTTTACAAAATCATCCCAAGTCCTATCTTTTATTCATTTTACCAAATTTTTTAAACTAACATCCCAAAATCCATTTCATCACCTAATAAACTAATCAAATACTATGTCATTTTCTCAATTTATCCACAAATTCTCAAACACAAACTCTTCTCCGATTATAAACTAAAATTTCCAAAAATTTACTCTAAACATTCAATTAATAAATAAAATATAGTCTTCATACACATACACCTGGATACACATTCACACACACATACACCGACATGGATCACCTGCTCTCCCTTGTCACCATCCGAGAGCCCAAACGCGCACACCAGCTGCACTACCCTCATATCTTTCTCCCTCCATTTTCCCTGTTTCTTTCCCGATTTCTTTCTGCCTTAACACCCACACACAAGCTGATACGGAACGTGATGTGTTTATGATAATATGTAATAATGATAAATATAAAGTAACCTCTGAATCTCCAAAGATGGAGAAACAAAACTCAAAACTCTGAATTCACTCCTGAATTTGATTCTCAAAGCTATCGAATAGCCAAAATTTTATTATCAATATTGTCTCCCTAAAAGATTACAAGATGATAGTATATATAGGCTAAATAAATAACCTTATCCAGGTTGGAATCCAAAAAGGAATTCAAGAGCAGCTAGAATTTAGCTAATATCTGAACCCAACTAGGAAACCATTAAAATCCTGGTTTAACTTGAAATATAAAATCCTAAGTGCTTAATACAAGAAAAACCCTTTCAAGTGAAAGGTAAAAACTTGCAAGCCAAATATCTACTTTCTCAATAAAGTCCATAAACAGTTGGACTTATTATTAATAAACTAAATAATTAGAACTCATTTAACTAACACCTATAATATATTTTCTGAATACTAGATATAAATAGAGTGTATAAAAACTCTATTTTACTTCCACTTCTATTCCTTATCATTATTGGACTTATTATTAATAAACTAAATAATTAGAACTCATTTAACTAACACCTATAATATATTTTCTGAATACTAGATATAAATAGAGTGTATAAAAACTCTATTTTACTTCCACTTCTATTCCTCATCACAAGCACCCACCTCCAAACATAACATTCACGGATACAATCCTCTTTTCCTCCCTCAAACTCTCAGCCTCTATGGGTCTTTAGCCACAACAATGCAACACACATACGGATATATACTTACACATGCTGTCACGGCACACCCACACATTAACTACACTCACACCATACTGTACTCATACACACACAACGGTACACATACACTCAACCAGGGGGCACATCGCCCCCTTCTCCTTCTACCTCTCTCAACCTTAACACCAAGACACACCCACCTGCACATCAATACCCACACAACATACACAATTCTTCCTATTTTTAATAGTTCCATAACCGATTAAACCCATTCACAATTACTACAACCACTAACCACAATTTATCCATCAAAAGCTCGGTTAAAAATCTAATAACATAGAGAAATACCCAAACATGACATCAACTCAATACGCACACACATGACACTAGTTATATATATATATACACCCGTATATTGGTGAGTAGAGAAGTGAGGGAGAAAGATAGAGAGAGAGTTGTGTGTGTGTGAGAGAGATGAATTAGAGAGAGAACGAGGGAGAGATGTGAGGATTCTAGAGAGAGCTAAAGAAATGTTTTTTTAAGAGAACAAAGCCGAAAGATGTCTTTGGAGAAAGGGAGAAACAGGTCTGCGTATGGTCTGCGTATAGAAGAAGCCAAGGGCGAAATAGTAATTTTGCAATTGCTGATTTTCAATTAATAAACAATTAAATAGCTTTTTAAAAATCCGAATTTAAATGGGAAATCAATGAAAAATTTAGTTTTTTCATTTTTAAAATATAGAGTACAAAATTACCAACACCCACATATTTTTTAAAATAGTTTTAGGATAAAAAATGAATTAAATATAAATTTTGCAAGTTTTGATCCTTTAAATGCAACATAACTCTTAAAATCATTTTAAAAATCCTTAACACCCAAAATAATTCTCCCCAAAAATTTTAAAAACTAAATAATTTCATAAAGATGATAACACAAAAGATTTCATGATTTTTAATAAATCCGATGATTTTATAAGAATTTTAGAAGATAAATAAAGCCTGTTTTAATAGATATAATCACAGAAAAATGAATTAAAATTTTGCACTCCTAAATCATCATATAAATATGTACTAATTCACTACACATTTATCAGACGAAACATTGAATTGAAACAAAATACCCACAAACTTATTCCCCCTTTAAGGAAAAACAAATAAAGTACTTAAATAATAATAATAATAATAATAATAATAATAATAATTCATAAAATTTTGGGTTGTTACATCACTGATGTAATAACCCAGATTTTTGATAGAATTAAAACTTTTCTTATTATGATTAAATGCATTAGTGAATAATGATTTCAAGGAGCCGTGGTTGTGATGAATGGATATTGCTTTGGATAATGATCCCGATACATATGTGTATTTTTAGAATAGAGTAATTCAATGGTTGAGGATATAGATAAGAATAATCTATCGTCCAGGAAATGAGCTAATGGACCCTAGAGGGGAGATGGGAAATGAGTTAGTGTAATAACCCTAATTTATGGATTTGAGAGAATTTTTCCCTTTTTGACGAATAGTGTTTTTCATACGTGAATAGTAATTTGAATGGATGAATAGTGATATTGTAAGTTGGAAAACTTTTCACGTCACTCTATGTACGGGACGTGGTATGGATGTTTCGAAGTCATATTAGTAATCCATGGAGGAAATGAGTGTATGTAAAGACGATCGAAATTCAGAAATTTCAATTTCTATTTCGGTGTAATATTTGACCGGGCAGTGAATTATATATTAGTATTATCTAGAAATGAGATATTATATTTATGGAATTGAGGATTTAATGTTTTGGAATTTTATTATATTTGATTTGAGGATTGGGAATGAAAACCACTGAGACAGTGAAATGAACGTTCTAGAAACCGCTAAAACTTTACAACGAGATTAAGCGATCAAGCGAACAAATTATGGATTAAGGATTGAGATTATGACAAGATTAAATATCCTACATAATCATCAAGAGAATTATATCAAATGGATTTAAGAATTTAAACAAAGGAATTATCAAAAACAAATGGTGAATTAAGTGATTTAAATCACTTAAAACATTTCTAAAATCAATCAAGCTTGCTTTGTACTCATCCAAACATTAAGGCTCTTGCCCCAAAGCAACCCACCGGCTGGCCCTTATCAAAATAAAATATCAAAAGTGAGTGGACTTGGTCACTTAGCAAAAGAAAAGATCAAGAACAACCAATCTCTCCAAAACTGCCACCATGAACCAAACTCAACGAAAAATTCTTATCTCAAGATCTAGAGCTTCAAAAATCACCAAATTTTAACCATAGCTCCCCCATAATATATGTACACACGCCTAAAGTTTGGTGGCAAACAAAGGAGTGTAGCCTAGTCAAATCTCCTCCCCAAGTTGAAGAACCGAACCTGCCTTGCCTTCACAGTTTCTGTCCAGCGGAAAGATGGGGCTCAAAACCCTATCTAGGAACCTTCAAATTTAATGAAATAGGACTCAAAAGAAAGCTTATGAAGAGTCCAAGATGTGGTAAATATTTGAGAGCCAAACTCATATTTTTCGATTTTCTATGATTTTTACAAAGTGATGATGAATAGTAATTTTAAGTTGTGTTCTTGTTTTGATGATCAAGATTTAGCTTCCTAAGGACTATCTAAGGCTTATTGAAGGATAATCAAGCTTTGTTAAGTGTTATTAGAGCATCAAGGAAGATAAAACCCTAACCCACCCTTTGAGTTTATATGAGTTTTTAGTATAGTTTTGATGATATGTAGAGATAAGTGCATGTTAAGGAGTTTTATGATTGTTTGATGTGTAAAAGGGTTGGATATTGGATTTGAATGTTACCACTGCCTTTAGAAGTGTAAAATTAATGTTGGTTGATGTTATGGATGTATGGTATGCCCGGTGTGACTTGGTTATGTTGTGACAAAATGGTAATGTTCGATTTAGAGCCGTCGTAATGGCCAAATTTCTTGAACAATGTTGACAGAAGCTAACCGAGTCCTTAATCATGTTTAAATTGCAAACACTGACCATATTGGGTAGGTTTTGGAGTCTAGTTTACGTGGCCGCAAGAATCGTGTCAAAAGAGTTTACGGTTTGTGAGCAATGACCATTTTAATGAAAGCAATTCGAGAAACCATGTCGCAGAAATGTATCAACTTTGAGGTTAAGTTTGAGACCCTTAAAAATGGAATTTTAATGTGATATTTTGAGGATAAATACTAATGTCAGTTAGGAAAGTATGAGAAGTGGTTTCGAGTCCAAAGGATTAATTTACGATTTTATAAAAAAAAATGAAACAACAGAGGTTGTGCAAGTGAAAACCCCTAAGAACGCGACTTAGAAACCAATGTTCCAAATAGTTAAGTATAACTTGAATTCGAGGATTGAGTTAGAGCCAAACTTATGACTTAAGTAATTGTTGACTAACATGGACTTAGTATGGGTCTAGTATGAGCAAATAGTGCTTTGATTGTGTTTCGCTTACGTGTTTAAGCATTGAGTTATTAGTGGAATATCCAGGGGATTAATCGTAAGTTTTCTTTTGCCTTGTCTAGATTGTCCGACATTGTCACGAACCCCTATCACTTCTCGAGCATCAGGCAAGTTTTCTAAATCTATACTTTGAAGTATTGATTATATAAGACTGCTTTGCCATGTATAAAGTTATACAGTTTTTCGATATATCTTATTTCCTGTTGATTTAAAATTTGACCTTTGGATTATATACGATCTTTTGAGTTAAGTAATTATGAACCGGTATACCTTGTAGCTCTAGAGATAAGAGCATATTCATTGTTTTCAAGTCTAAACCGGGAGTCGGTATTTTGAGATATAGAGATAGTCGTGGAAACCCGGAGGGATTCCAGCGGCAGATTATTATTTATTTTAAGGAATGTTATTTATAAACATTAATTATATTTCCATTAAGTATTAATTACTTGGAAAACATTAGAGGACTGTTATTTGAATATGATATCGTTCGAGGAATGATATTTGCTTAATATATCTTTCGAGGAATGTTATTTGAGTATTATCTCGGTTGAGAAATACTAAATGAATATTATTTCTGTTAAATATGCTATCGGAAGGCATAACTGTTTTTGAAAGTATATTGTGATACTTGATTATGATTTGATATTGGCTTATAAGATAGATATGAGATATATTAGTTATAAGCCGGATGTTTCGCTAAGACCCTTAGTGAAAGGCATATGATTTTCATTCTTCAAATATAGTCCGGGAGTCGATATTTCTGTATATATTGTGATTATTTTCTGAGGAAAATCTTAGATAAATGTTTTTCCATTATTTCTTTAAAGAATATTATTTCGAATATTCATTTGAGTTTTATTTGGTTAATGAATATTATTTTGAATATTAATTCAAGTATTTATTCATTTAGTGAATATTTTTATATATTAATTCGAGGGTTATTTTTGAACAATATTTTATTTTGAGATTATTCTTAAATATTTATGGTTTAATAAGTAATCTTTGAATATTTATTCAATTCTTTTAACTAGTTTTAAAAATGACTTATCTTATTCAAGAATTATCTTTGATCTCCAAATACTATGTAAATTATTTCTGAGTCTTATTATTATTATTTTTATCAAGGAAGGTTCTCAAAACTCCATTTTCCATTCGAATCTAAATATAAGGGAACCTTACTTGAGAGTTGTTATTTATTTTGTGTGACTGCCCGGTCATAAATCTTTTGAAACTATCCTTTTCATTCGCAACTTTGTTGCTAATCATCAAAATTGAGTCTTTATTACCACCTCATCATTCGAGGGGTAAAATTGTTGGAATAAGTTGATATCCATTAACAAGCAACAGTTTGGGAAATAATGGTGAATTTTCCTTTCCAACTAGATATGACTACTTTGTGGAGTCTTATCAACAAGTGTTACACGTGGGGAAAGCAGGATGAACTTTACATTTCAGAGTCATGGATTTATTCGAACTAGGAGTCGTGTGTAAGCGGCCGAGTCGCGCGGTCCATCACAAGGCCCAACCGTTGGCCAGGAAGTTACTATTAAGGGCGGTAGACAAGTAAATCCGTTAGTTCTTCCTTCTACCGGTAGTAAACTATATTGGGTTGTACCATCTATGACTGATCATCGATGGTTGGAACAGCTGGCGCATGATAACTCCAGTATTAGTTCATCTCCCAAATTGGGAATTTCCTGCAACACGTATCGAAGAGACTTCTTTCAGGTTGACGGGTATCTCCCATAACACGTATCGAAGAGACTTCTTTCAAATTGGCAGGGGTTTGAAAAATGTTCAAAACTGGAATTGCAATATTTGCCTACAACTTCCTCTTTATGATATATGATGATATCTTGCTCATATTTTTGCATAAGCAGATACTTCAATGGAAAGTATATTTTGAGTTACCTGGTAACTTCATCTTTTATATTATACTAGAACTTTGTTCATAGTATGAATATCGAAAGTTGCAGAGATATTACGAAAATGACATTTGAAGTACTACAATGGTACTGTTTTTGAATATATTCCAATAAGGAAATACTTTCAGTAAAGAGATATTTTGACAATAATTGTCTTATACCCACTTTATTTTGGGTTTAAGTGAAAGGCAGAGTTATGCCATACTTTCATTACCTTGCTGAGCTATCACTCACTCTTGCTATTGTTTTATATATATTATAGAGCAGTGAAGCATGATGTCAAGGATACAACACATACCCCACAAGGAGATTTTATAAACAGTTTTTATCAGTGATCCCGAAAGAAGTACGAACCAACCGGATCAGACTGCAGCCTTTTGTATTCATCTTATGTATAGACGTGAAAGGTAGGAGAAGATTGTAATCATCAGAAGACTTAGATGGTGATGTACCATTACTCAGAAGTTGTATCAGTAACAGATTCAAAAGACATTTGGGTATTGTAATAAAAGTTATTTATTCCGCAGTTGTTCCATTGTGTCATTTCTGAGACTCTAACCTGTGTGTGTGTGAGAGAGAGATATATATATATATATTGTGGGGTCATAAGCTGTTGAATTGTGTACATTGTGAGTAATACAGGTAAGGCAAGGAAGTCAATGGATCGTGACTACTCTAAATCCCTGACCCCGGATTTGGGGCTGTTACAACTGAGGCTTGATCAGATGTCTGAACTTCTTTCAATGCAGTAAATCTTCAAGTCTGTAGATTGACTTTAATCTCTATCTTCTGACAGATCAAATATTATGAGATTCCTGGACAGTTCATACTTTTTATTTACTGTTACATACTAATTTAAATGGAGTTGTATCCTCGAACTATAAATAGGCTGTGTCATATGCCTTTAAATATCCCCCTATTTTTTTGTTAGAAAATAACAAGAAAATTCCTAGAGGATAACTCAACTTAAACAAGTAAAGGATAAAACATTAAGTGCAAGTAAATAATGAAAAAGTTCTGGTTTATATTAACATTTTCCAGATTCAAACATAAAAGATAAATACAAGACAGATGATCCTCTAGACTGATCATATTTGATATTATCCTATCTTGATCTACATAAGCTCTAAAAATCTATCAAGTAGAGTTGATTCTTCATTTTGATGTGCTTTGATCCTTTATCTCTCCTTCTTCAGGTTCTTCATTTAATGGCTTCAGCTTTGAGATCAAATTAGCATAAAAAATACGTTCATGTTCAGATGCTATACCTTTGGGACTGACTGGTTGAGTTGGAAATCCCTTTTGTTTATTTACCTTCTGTTGATATCTTGGATCTCTTTTTGCAATGTAAGTATGAATATAATCAGCAAACTTCTTCTTGTCTGTGGTATAAAATCCTGTAGTCCTCAGCATCTTTTCAACCCAAACCAAGTGCCTAGCATCATAATTGTACATGTTCTCAGATTTGAAGATGCAGGACTGAAATATGTCATTTGTCAAAAACTTGACTTGATTTGGAAGATTAACAACTTCTTGACTGGCCTTCTGAGCAAACTCCTTAAGTTTTTCATACAACATTGCATTCAGCTCAGTAGATGTTGATACCTTTTGCATCATGATCCATAACTCAGACAAAATTCTCCTTTCTAGATAGTTTAAGGTTACATGAAATGAACCTTCATTACGACAATGAACAACGATTACCAGCTCCTTTTTGAAAGAGTCAAATCCAGCAATTATTCTGTTGATTTCATTCTTCAATGCATCCATGTAAACATTGTGTTCTGGATTGGAATCTTGATACATCTGAAGAAGAGAAAGAAATTGATTATCATTGTTCGTGGAAAGTTGTGGAAGACTAAGTATCTTTCTAGCTTCATCCCATTTCGTACCACTCTTGTATAGAACATCAATTTTCCTTGCCTCAAGATATAAATGATGTTTACGTTGTTTTTCAGCTTGTTCTTTCTTGTGAACTTCTTCTATTTTGTCTAACATCTGAGTTGTCTTAGCTAGTCTTTCTTCCTTTAGCTTCAAACTGGCTTCCTGCTCTAACATCTTCTTATCAAAATCTGGTATCGGTGCCTATGCTATCCATTCGCTAAGATCAGGTTCAAACTCATGTTCAGGGTCACCAATTATGGCCACTGTCTCAAAGGCATCAAAATCATCTACTTCTCCAGCATAATAAGCACTATCAGGTAAATCTGCAGCTATTCCTTTTCCCTTTACAGTTCCACTTGACTGCTCCCCCTTAGTTTGCTCCCCCTTACCACTTGACTGCTTCTCCCCCTTAGTTGGGTTATCATCTACAGATTTGTCTTTGTTAGCTCCAGAATTCCCACCAGCTTCACCATCACCATTTCCTCCTCTCTTCAAAATACTCCTTTTGTTCAGATGTGATGTTATGAGTGGGTTTAACAATGTCATACAAGTGATCTAAGCCTTCATAGAGATAGTCATATCTCTCTTCTAGATGTGTAAAGCTACGGTCATAGAATTTACCATTTGTATGCGCTTCTTTGTGAAGTTCCTCCACCTTTGTAAAGAGGTTGTCAATAGCAAGTAATATATCTGACCTTTCAGAGGCTGCCTGGGTATTGGATTATAGTAAGGTGTTCAGGGTTGGAGTGACTGTGGTCTTTATATTCTGGATGTCATCTTTGATCACAGTGAGTTGGTGGTTAACAGAGGTGGAAGAAGAAAACCGTTCATCCACTGGTGCTTTAAGCAGTTGTTTCTCAGCTTCACTTTCAGCAGTTGTCTCTGTAGATTTGCAATTTAAGCCATCAAAGAAATAGTGTTTGTGTCTGTGTGTGCTCTCACCTGAATGTCACTCAAGGGTGTTTCACTCTCCTTTCGTGCATGTGTTTCACTCAAATTTATGGTGGTCCTCGCATCACTCAACACTAGCTCCTTTCCGTTAGCTGTACCTGCAAGAGAAATCACCCTAGCCTCCTCTGGGAAGGTCAGTGGTGGTGCAATGGGAGTTTGTAAATCCCAAACCTCAATCAAATCTACCTGTTCATTTGGAATTGAAATCTGAATTGCTTCAGTGGTCGATTGATTAAGTTGCCTTCCACTTTCTCCAGCTGAAGCTACGAGTGAAAAATCCCTTAAGGGAGCCAAGAATGTTCCTCCTGGGAGGGGAGATGATGACTCTATTATTGGTGGCAAAAAGTCAAATTTCCCTTTGAAGCCTGTGAAGGCTCTTCTACCGTGACAATGGTAGGCACTGTTGCAGTAACAACACTATTGTGCAATCCTTGCTCAGTGTCCCTAGCAACATTAGATTCTAAAGTTATGTTTTCCCCCATTGTGAGTAACAGGGGTGTGCTTGACTCTGTATAGGGTGCCATGGCCAATTGGCGAAGTTCAATGGACTCATCCTGTTGAGAGAATGGTTCCAGTAACGGTTCATATGTCATTTCAAGGTCCATATCCTGTGGGTTCACTCATTTCTGCACTATTTCTATCAATTCTTTTCCTTGGTAATTTATTTCTGGATTTAGGTTTAGAGATTTGAGTAGACACGGTGTTTGGCTCTAAGACCTGGGTTAGAGATTGTGGTTCTACAACCTCTTGGTCTACCCTAGCAACCACCTGGGTTTCAGCACCAGAAATAGACAAAGATTGAGTAGTTTCGGAAATAGAAGGCAATACCTGATCAGCAGTTGTTGCAGAAGTCCCAGCTGAAGTGGGTTGAGCCACTGGAGGTTGAATTGGTTGCTCATGGACAGGTGCAAGTGGCTCAAGACCTGGTTCAGGTTGCTGAGGTACTGGTTCAGGTATGAATGGCAAGTCTATGAATTGGGCCAGGTATGGTGTAATGACCACGGGGATGTTTCGAAATTTTCTGCCAGTGTCTACGTTGGTAAATACTTTCTTGGTTTGTCTACTAGACATTAAGGGTCTATCATTTCGAAAGGGTGCTTGAAGTGCATAAGGAATAAGATGATTAAAGATCATAATCAAAAATTTAGGGTAATAACAAGAAACCTTTTTACCCTCATCAAAATCCTTTCTAGACTTGGATATCCGGTGAACCAATACATTCCAAAGCAAGTTACCAATATTTAATCTGCGATTGTGAGCAACTGCATATCCAATATATTGTAACATTGAAGTAATGAGATGAAAGTTACCTCTTTTAGAGTTGGCAAACACTTTGGAGATTGTGTTGAAGAAAGCATCCCCTTCTTGAACGAGATTCTTTTTGGAAAAATTAGTAAGATCTATCTTATCTTGATAGTGAATGTCCGTGAAGCATTTTGTCAATTCAACATTGGATGGTAGAGCTTCAAAGTTATCCGTTGGAAGATTTAAGACATTACAAAGGATTGATTCATTCACCACGTGCTGTGTGTCATTAAAGGTGAAGGAGAATGAACTTGAGTCCTCAGATACCACAGCAGTTGTACACATCACTCTTAGGGACCCAACTTTTAACGAGGCTTCTAATGTTATGGAAGCACTAATGAGTGAGTGCTCATTTAAAAATCGAATCCATGGTTTAAGTCTATCATAGGGACAACTCTCCAGATTGAAATATCCTACGAAATTATTCTTAACAACCTCGAAATTACCAGCCATTTAGTTAAATACACACACAATTTTAACACACCAGAAATTAAGAAAATAAGCTAAATTTGAATTTTTCAGAATTAATAATTAATTAAAATCAATTAAGAATTCGAATTAATTCAAATTTAATAGAAAAATCTCAGATTTCAGTATGTTATACTCGTAATCACAACACCAATCTATTTTTAGATTTTAAAGAAGAAATTTCTAAGTCCAAGAACTCTAAAGAAATTGATTGGGTTTTTGAAAATCACTTTTATGAAATCTCAACCAAACACAGTGAAATAGATATCAAATTAACGGGCTTTGAACGATCTACTAGAAACAGGTGTTGGTTTTGAAAGATTGAGTGTGAATTTTGCCAAAGTTTCGTTTGAATAGAACGTGTATATGTATGTATCTATATGTACGTTGTGTAAAGACACGAGCATGAGAGAGAGAGAGAGAGAGAGAGAGAGAGAGAGAGAGAGAGAGAGAGAGAGAGAGAGAGAGAGAGAGAGAGAGAAACTGACTGTTTGTGAGAATAGACAGACCAACAAGACAATTTTTGTATATAAGTGATAAAAAGACTTGGCAAGACAATCGATGGATTGTCTTGGCGATTGTCTTGATGGAATTAAACTGAAAAAGACAGTCGTAAATACCAGAATTGTCTTGATAAAAAATAAATAATAATACAGAAATAATAATAATGTATTACTAGTATATTCACAAAATAACTGTCAAGACAATCTATGAAGACAATAAAAAATTGTCTTGCCGATTGTCTTGGCAGTACAAAAATTTAAGGGACTAAACTAGAAGAAATAAAAGTCAAGTGACTAATTCGAAGATTTTGAAATTGATTCCAGAAAATTCGAATAAGTTACATATAATTTACATAGAAATTAATAAAAATAAAAATAAAATAATTTACAAAAATACTAAAATAACCATAGGCTGTTCCTTAAGCGGAAACGAAGCATTAATACCAAAAGGACAAACACTACAAATTGGTAAATAAAATATTACCTATTTACATAAATATTTATAATAAAATAATAAATCTGTATATATTTTCAAATAAAATAACTTTCTGAATAGAAAATTATTTAGAGAGAAAATATGATTTACTAAAATACCACAACTATTTAAAAGTAGTTTAAAATAATGAAATTTTCAACAAAAATAGATGTCTCAAATATTTCAACTTGTAAGATTTGAGAAAAATATTTTTAGAGAAAATAAATTATTCTAAAATGAGAGAAGTCTGTAGAAAATTATTAAGAAGATTATGGCAATGGTTTAAGAATAAATAAGCAAGATGATAAGTTGATAAAATAATCATACAAGTGATTCTAATGAAAAATAAAAATATTAACAAGGTAATCACTTGTAAATTATTAAAGAACAAACCTCAGATATTAACTAGTTTAATTCTAGGACTGTTTAGCATACCCAATTCACCAACAATTCTGGTGAATGTGGATTCATCAAGAGACTTAGTAAAAATATCTGCTATTTGTTCTTCCGTGGGTACAAAATGTAACTCCACGGTACCAGTCATGACATGCTCTCGAATAAAATGATACCTGAGATCGATGTGCTTGGTCCTTGTATGTTGAACGGGATTATTGGAGATAGCTATGGCACTTGTATTGTTACATAAGATAGGAATCTTGTCAAGTACAAAGCCATAGTCACGTAGCTGATTCCTAATACACAAGATCTGAGCACAGCAGCTTCTAGCAGCGATATATTCAGCTTCGGCTGTTGAGTTGGAAACCGTTTGCTGTTTCTTGCTGTACTAGAAACCAGTCTTCCACCTAGGAATTGACAACTCCCAGATGTACTTTTCCTATCTACCACACTTCCTGCATAATCAGAATCTGTATATCCAACAAGGTTAAAATCAGATTCTTTAGGATACCAAATACCTAAGTTCGGGGTACTCTTAAGATATCTCAAGATTCGTTTAATAGCAACGAGATGCACATCTCTAGGATCCGCTTGGAACCTTGCATACAAGCATATAGCATACATAATATCTGGTCTACTTGCAGTGAGGTAAAGTAATGAACCTATCATACCTCTGTAGCTTGTGACATCTACCTTTGCAGAATTTTCACATGCCCCAAACTTTATAGCGGTATATGATGGTGTCCTTGCTGAAGATGTATCCTCCATTTGATATTCTTGAGGAGTTCTTTGACATACTTAGATTGACAAATAAGAATTCCATCTGACTTTTGACTTACATGTAATCCAAGAAAGAACTTCAGCTCACCCATCAGGCTCATCTCAAATTTACCCTGCATTAACTTAGCAAATTTCTTGCACAGAAGATCATTAGTAGACCCAAATATTATATCGTCCACATAGACTTGGAATAGTATAGTATCATTCTTATGTTTCTTTGTAAAGAGAGTTTTGTTTATGACACCTCTAACAAAACCATTTTCAAGTAAGAATTTAGAAAGAGTGTCATACCATTTTCTTGGTGCTTGCTTAAGACCATAGATAGCCTTGAAGAGAAAGTAGACATAGTTCAAAAGATCTAGATCTTTAAAGCCAGGGGGCTGTTCCACACAAACCTCTTCATCCATCTCACCATTCAGAAAAGCACTCTTGACATCCATTTGATAAACCTTAAAGTTTGAGAATGCTGCAAATGCCAAGAATATTCTGATAGCCTCAAGTCTAGCCACTGGTGCATAGGTTTCATCATAATCAATTCCTTTAGCTTGGGAATAACCTTTAGCAACTAGTCTTGTTTTGTTTTTATCCACAGTGCCATCTTCATCCAGTTTATTTCTGAATACCCACCTAGTATCAACCACTTTCTTGTCCTTAGGTCTGGGTACCAGCTTCCACACTTCTTGTTGTTTAAATTGATTGAGTTCATCTTGCATAGCAAGCACCCAATCAGGATCAGAGAGAGCTTCCTCAGTTTTCTTAGGTTCCATTTCAGACAGAAACCCTGAGTAATTACATTTATCCTGATAAGCTCTTCTAGTTCTCACACCAACATCTGGATCACCAACGATTAGCTCAAAGGGGTGAGCTCTATTCCAAATAGTCTGTCTGGGAATATTAGATCATGATGATTCATCTTGTTCTTCATTATGATGTTGAGTATGACTAGTTGATCCTTCATTGTCTCCCATTGAGTTGTTGCCAGGTTGACTTGATGATTGTTCAGGAGTGTTAGGGGTATCTCTAATATTATCATTGTTTCCACCACCACCACTCTGATCATCATCATTTATTGTTATCATCATCAACAACATCAGGTGGATTGTCACCATCTGAATCTGAGTCTAACATGTCATCAAAAGATAACTTTTCAGATGATTCCTCTATTTGAATACTGGGAAGTTTAGTGTCATCAAATGTTACAATGACACTTTCAACCATTTTCTGTTGATATATTACATACACCTTATAAGCTCTTCTTGTATAACCAATAAATATTACTTCATGTGCTTTGGCCTCGAATTTTCCACCACGATCATCTCCTTCTTTAAGCAAAAAACATTTTGCTCTAAACACATGAAAGTATTTGAGTGTTGGTTTCTTTTCATCATAATTTCATAAGGTGTCTTCATTAAATCTTTGTTGATCAGAGTTCGATTCTGGGTATAACATGCAGTATTTACAGCTTCAGCGCAAAAGTATAAAGGAAGCCTTGATTCACTTAACATTGCGTGCAACTTCAATCAGGATTCTATTCTTTCTTTCTACTACCCCATTTTGCTGAGGAGTTCTTGGAGCTGAATACTGTCTTGTTATGCCCTTGTCAGCACAAAAGTCATTTAGAACTGCATTCGTGAATTCAGTTCCTTTGTCTGACCTTATTGCTCTTACTGGATGCTTTGAATCTAGCTCAATTAACTTGATATGATCAATCACCATTTATGGAGTTTCATCTTTGGAATTTAGAAAAAGAACCCAAGTGTATTTTGAGAAGTCATCAACAATCATGAGAGCATACCTTTTTTTGACATAGATATTAACCGGACCAAAAAGATCCATGTGTAGTAATTGCATAGGTTCAGTTATTGATGATGTGTCAGTGCTCTTGTGAGTTGCTGTTTTTAATTTCCCTTTTTGACAGGCATCATAGAGTCATTCCTGTGTAAATTCCATTGAAGGCAAACCTCTCACCAATTCTCTTTTAACCAGAGAGTTCATTGTTTTGAAGTTAAGATGAGAAAGTTTCTTGTGCCATAGCCAGCTCTCATCTGTAGATGCTTTAGAGTAGAAGCAATTGATTTCATTAGTGCTTCCAGAGGTAACCACTGGGCCGGCTTTCTCCACCACATTTGTCAGCAGGGCTCTATCTCCAGTCATATGCCTTGAACATCCACTGTCCAAAATCCACATAACACGATCAACCTGTTCCACACCCTGCAATGACAAATAGGTTAAACTTTCTTCGGAACCAAAATTTTATTGGGTTCGGAGTACTTAAAGAATTGGCCTTTATTAGGCAAAACAACATTCTTAATCTTAACAACAACATTTTCAACAGGGACTGGACACTTAACCCTATAAATAGCTTTAACATGCTTTGGTTTCAGCTTGGGTATCCATGTCTTCACCATAACCTTAGGAGGACTTGAGGTCCTTGGCCTAGGATTAGGTGGAGTGACAGTCCTGGATCTAATATGCTTATTTCTACTCATATGTTGTCGAGGAGTAGTCTTATTAGAACATGCATGATTACCATTAAAGTAAGCAGACATAGTATTAAAAACACATGACATACAATTCACAGCACCACATGCTTTGTGAGAAGTATCAATAATAGAAATGGCAGGCATGGTAAACCTGTTGTTATTGTTCACATTCTTACAACTTAATCAAGTCTTCAAAGAACTTGTTGAATTAACAACTTTGACTGGCACATTAGGCATATCTTGTTTAGAATAGACATTTGCATTGGCGATGTCCTTAGTTCTCAATTCTTCATGAATAATTAAAGAAGTGGTATCTAATGGTTCTGCAACAGACTTCTTAAAGAGAGGGTTCTTGACACCCTTAAGCACATGTGGTATTACCCTTTCTTTAGCACTAACAGGATCAGGGGAATTTATGCCTAACATTGCAACAGTCTCATTGTAACCAACCCAATTCCTACGGTTTGATCAATAGCTTATTTGTTGAAAATCTCTTTAACCACTTTACAAGAATTATAATAAGCTCTAACCTTGGTCTCAAGTTCACTGATTTTAGCAAATTATTTAGACACTACTTCCACTAAGGACTTTTCCCTTTTATTAAGTAGTTGTATTTCCTCTTTTTGCTTATCCTGACACTTGTGCACATTTTGTAGTTCTAACACTTGATTTTCAAGGTCAATGTTTAACAAATTTATTCTTGCATTTTCTCTCTTAGCATAATCCAATGTACTACCTAGATGATGTATTATCTCAACGTCAGTAAATGTTACCTATGAGGTAGAACCATTGGTGTTGTCAGAATCTGCCATCAGCACAAGATTACCAACTTCTTCATCTTCACTGTCTGTGTCATCCCAACTTTTACCAGCAGCCACATAGGCTTTTCCAGTCTTTTTCTTTTCAGGAGCATAATCCCTCCATTGACTTTGTTTGGGTCTTTGACACTCAGTGGCAAAATGTCCAAGTTCATTACAGTTGAAGCACCTAATCTTGCTTCTGTCAGCAGTTCCAGTTTTATAGCCACTCTTGCTACCGGAGGATGAAGAACCTCCTTTGTGACATCCCTAAATCCCTTGAATATATTTAACTTGATAATGTTAAAATCATGCATTATTATTAATAGATATTACCAAATCCCACGCCTAGATCGCCAACAGGTAAGAGTTTGAACAATATAAACTACAAGTTATTATCATTATTATTACAAACCCAAAAATAATTCTAACTCCAAAAGTTATTACAAACCAAGTTCCAAAGTTCTACTATTTTACATGCCATTAAGGCCGGCACTCCCTCCTACCTGAACAAAATGCCTTCTATAGGCTGCTCCAGATCCGCCACAGTTCTTACGCGTTGTTTCAATAGTCCTTACCATCTTCAGTCTTAACTGTAAGGTTAGGGAAAAACAGCATAATTGAGCTGAAAGCCCATCAAGTGCATAATCCAATAATATAACTGGAAGAATAAATGAAAATGTAAAGCATGGTATAACATTCTACAATGAGAGTTATCAAACTGAATCAACAACAAAATATGAAGAATAGGAAGTGGAATATCCGATAAGACGCTACGAGCTAAGCTAGGTATCCTAGATTCCCGTCACTACAGATTGATTGTCCCTACCTAACTACACGGCAGTGTGATCAGCCCACGTCAGAGCTCCAAACCCGTATATCCAATACGTGTTCTCAAATGTAAGGGGATCCCAGGCACACATTGGCCTTTAATAATAGTATAATAAATTGGACCGGCGCCTCGGTCAAAATAAAATTCCATCCAATTCCGTTGAAACGATTAAATCAAATAGGGTCACTGCCAAAAGTTCAATTCTTCTTAATTAAGCAAGGAAATATCAATGTGGTATCAAGTTCCTATTAACAAGAATAGGGCTTTCGAGTTTCAAAGGATTTTCAAATACATGATGAAGAAAAGTTAATCAATTCGATTCTTTGAAGTTAGGGTTTTGTTTGGTTTCACATGATTAAGACAATAAAAGTTGATTGAATGAATCAATAGATGTTTTGAGGTGAAAAGAGTTCAACGCAAGAGAAGGTATTTATATGGTTAGTTCAATAATTCAAGGAAGGTATGGAATGGTTCTAACTAACATGGTCATAGCAATTGGAATAGAAGGTAAAAGTTATGAATTTATTTGAGTAAATGAGTTGAAAATCTTGGTATCGGTTAACAAGTCTAAATAAGTTCAAGTGTTAATATAAGTGGTCACAAGGTACGTATATCAAAAGAAATGGATTCTGAAGAGCATGATACTAGTTTGCAACAAGTTAACAATTCAACAATTCATTGGTAGTCATCATACTTATAACCATAGAGATAGGGTAGAACACTTGCCTTACTACACTTGATCGCATTTAGTCAGCTATCTTCCTCGATAGGTTCCTTGCCTGGTCTCCTACTTGGACCTATAATAATATAATCAATATCTTAATTTTTTCCCCTCATTGTTTAAGTACTAAAAGACCACTTATCAAACTAATACCCCAATGATATAATCATACTTATAACATTTATAATTATATCTATACAATCACATTAGTCACATAGCACATAAAGTCACACAGCATAGTCTATTATATCATACTATAATGATATCACGACTAACATTAGAGACGTGCCATAGGTTTTTGGAAATTGTGTTTATAAATCTTTAGAAATTTCGGCAGCATCTCCTTTGTATAATCGTCATACCATACCGGAATACAACCGGCCCAAACAACTCTAATTATACTTCCAATCTATATAACTCAATCAACAATCAATACTTAACCACAAGCAAGCAATTTCATAACTAATTCATTATAATGACAAAGATACACTTTTAAATTTACACTTTCCGACTTAGTAAAAATTCAAATAACAATCAAGTCACGTAAACACTTACACACTTATATAATTCACCATTAAACAATTACAGCATCTCAAACTCAACCCTTCTTCTCCTCCTTCCTCCTACCTCTCGGCTTCTCTCTCTCTCTCTCGGTCTCTCTCTCTCTCGGCCTCTCTCTCTCTCTCTCTCTCTCTCTCTCTCTCAGCTTCTCTCTCCCTCTCTTTCTCTTCTCCCTCTCTCGGTCTCTCTCTCATTCTCAATCTCTCTCTCTCTCTCTCTCTCTCTCTCTCTCTCTTTCGGTCCTCTTCTTCCAAATACCCAATCACAAATACCCACAATAACTCATACAAATCACAATTTTCGAAAAACCCTAATTTGAAAAGTTATAAAATGTGACATCCCTAGATCCGGGGTAATTTCCAGTCACTCATTTTCATAGTACAACAATAATATGATTTCAACTTATTCATTTCTCAATTCGAATATAGAGTAACTACATCTTTTTTTCATAAATCCATAAAATTACTATTCATTTGAATACTGTAGCATTACAAAAGTTAGGGAATATCACAGTCTTCCCCCCTTATAAGGATTTCATCCCGGAATCATGTTGAAAATAACTGTAGATATTTTTCTTGTATAGCACCTTCCAATTCCCACGTCACTTCATCCATCCTTTGGTTCTTCCATAGCACTTTAACTATTGGAATGATCTTATTCCTTAACACTTGCTCTTTATGATCAATAGTTTCTACTGGCTACTGTATATCCTTACTTCATAATAAACTCTGAAAACTTTGTTATTCATAATACGAAAAAAGTTTCAATATAATATAAAAGATGAAGTTACAAGGTTCTTCAATAAAATATTTCTGTAAATACCTCTATCAAATACACCAACATAAACTTGCTTGTTATTCATCAACATGCCATTTAGCTTATCAATGGCAGCACTATCACTATCTTTGCAGCCTTAGTCCGCATACTTTCTCTATCTGTTCTGGGCTGTCACTAGCCACTTGCTGGTAAAATCTTTTGTTTCTCCGGTTTATTGGACTAACTCGGGTCCTAATATCTTTTTCTCGCCAACCTCCTCCCAACACAAGGGAGAGTGACATCTCCTCCTATACAGGGCCTTTTCTGTTTTGGCTTTCCTACCTCATTATTATCTATTATCAACCTCTCGCTGTTCCAGCCCCTACTTTACTCATTTTATAGAAAGCCAATCTATCTCCTACATTCAGTCATTCTTTATTATCTAATCTCTCCTTTCTCTTTTCTCTTTCTTTCTCTGAAAGAGAGGTGAGTCTCTTGGAAAATTTGTTTGCGGAGAATGTTGTCTGGCCTGTCGCATGTTTAGTTCTTTCTGCGTATAAACTTGAGGCTCCTATGGTCCGTACAAATCTGACCTTTTAATTCCTGAACATTAAGAATCCATATCCTCGATGTATATCTCATTATTCCATTTCTATCTCTCTCGCATTTAACCGCTTCTCCTGTTATTATTTCCTCAGGGGATTCTCTTCCTCTTCCATTATCTTTTCTTGACATTACTTAATCCTTTCTAACAACGGTAGTTAGACACTAATTTCCATTAAGCTCTCTTGGCCTTCTCTTGATATTTTCATCCCAATCTCCAATCTCTCAATATCTTTGATCAATTCCTCTAACGCGGTTATCATCTTAAGTCCCTCTTTTCGACTAAAGTATTGGCCACCACATTGGCCTTCCCTGGATGATAGTGTATCTCACAGTCATAATCCTTAGTCAACTCTAACCATCTTCTCTATCTCATGTTCAGCTCTTTTCGAGTGAATAGATATTTTACACTCTTATGATCAAAATAAATCTCACACTTTTCTTCATATAATTAGTGTCTCCAAATTTTCAAAGCGAACATTAACGCAGCTAATTCTAAGTCATGGGTAGGATATCCTTTCTCACACTTCTTAAATTACTTAAACGCATCACTGTAATTCATCAAGTCTCCTTTATCATCAAACATTGCTAACAACAGGGTTATTACTTCTCCTCCTTCAATCCTTTAAATCCATAAAAGTTATATGGTGCATTAATCACCCCAAATGACATCACTTAAAATTCTTCCACTATTAATATTTCTTCACTTTAGGTATTACTCTTTTGATTTCTACCTCATACGCTAAATAAGTTCACATTCTTGGCACGACAGTTTCTTCAATATACAATAACGGATTTTCCAATAACCACATATTATTTTCTTCACCTTGCCCAGATGTATTCTTAGGCCTTGCTAATCCATATCATTTACTCCACTCCGCCACCCCTTTCATCATTCATAATATTAACACTCCTATTTATACTTCGTTCACTCAGGAAAGGCTATACTTATCTTTTTTTTATTCTTATAACCATTTTTGTTAGCTATTTCCATAATTATCCTTTAATTGGTTATCTCAGGTATTAACTTATCACAATGGCACTTTCTCCACTTTTGCAATTCCCGTCAATCGATGACTTCCATTTACCAGTACTATACCGTTCCTTGTTCTAACATTATCAAATGCCCATATCAAATTTCAACTTGAGTTTTGCGCTTACTTCAAAATTTTTAATTGACAATCGAATTTCATAATTGAATAACATCCTTATGCCACTCCTTGCAGGCCACATGTAAATCCTAAATAGTTATTCTACATATTCAAACACTTATGAAAACCTATTGTTTCCAAATTATTCCCATATGTCCATAAGTACTAATGTAGCTCAAAATTGGTCACTCTAATTTGTCTTCCCTTTCATGGAATAATCACAGTTTGTCCTTTGTCTTAATCTCAACTCTATATCATTGAATCACTACATTTAACCCTCAAATCCACATTCCTCGAGCTGTAATATTTTGTAGATCTCAAATTGTCATACACTTTTAAATTAGTATCTCCCTTACAAATCAGCCTTTTTCTTAATATCATCTTATCATTTTAACTTCTTGTAACTTACATCATAGGTCATCTTTTACATACTTAACACATGTAGGATTGTTATTAGGATACTCAAACCATTTCAATCTCAATTAATAGCATATCCTTGCATGCTTTTATCCACAAGTTTGGTCATCTGATAACAGAGGTCGCGTATGTTCACCACTCATCTATTCAATTCTCTATTACTTCCTGATGAAAACTCTGGCCTTTTTATTAAAATAGCTTGGGAAATTACTGCCAATTATATTCCCCTTATCACTCTATTCGGAATCCAGGGTTTTTTTTAACCCTTGTTAATACCTCCTTACTCTTATTTATTCTGTACTCACAAAGTACGGAGCCGATCTCAATAATTCTATAACTTTCACCCATAATTCCTTTCACGAAATTCCTTCAAATTCAGTTATTATTATAACCATCTTTATACCTGATATTCCTTTCCCCACATCTGTAACA
This sequence comes from Saposhnikovia divaricata, assembly GCA_036435485.1. NCBI lineage: Eukaryota > Viridiplantae > Streptophyta > Magnoliopsida > Apiales > Apiaceae > Saposhnikovia > Saposhnikovia divaricata. The sequence continues at coordinate 126,451,118 of CM071598.1, forward strand.
CCCCCAGATCCGGGGTCAGGGATCGGGTTGTTATGGTCTCAATTTCCATAAATAACACTTGACTTGAGTCCACATAAATAAACAACATGCAGTGACCCCACAATAATTTCCAATCACACAATAGTTATAGTCCCAGAGATGAAATTGAAATAAGTCTCACATTAAAGGATTTACGAATAAAAGTTATTACAATCCAAAAGGAGTAACAACATAAGTTTAAAGTTTTTACCGTTGCTTAGGATTAATTATACATATAATTAAACTGGTAAACCAACAATAAGCAAGGGTGAGCAATAGCCCACCAACAATAATATAACTCGAACAGTGAAATATATGTAACAGTTCAAATATCTTTTAAACCATATGCCATGCATTAACGAAGATAGTGCTAGTACAATGTAAAGGATGAAGTTACAAGGTAACTCAAAAATATACTTCTATGGAAATATCTGTTATGTCAAAGATAAGCAAGATAGCATTATTTATCATAAAAGAGGAACTTGCAGAAAAATATTGCAATTCCAGATTCAATCACTTTTTCACCGGCCAACATCGATAGTGTTGCAAAAAATTACACTTTGACAAATGAACTAATTCTGGAGCATTGACGTGCCAGGAGACATAACATTCGCGATGATCTGTCGCAGGTTATGCTCCCCACTTTTGTTCTCTACATGTAGAAGGAATTACCGATGGATTTACTTGTCTACCGCCCTCTGGAACCCCCCGACCAACGGTTGGGCCATTGCTGGACCGGTGCCACTCGGCCACTTACGCGGCTCCTAGTTCGTATAACATCCATAACTCTGAAACATAAAGTTCGTCCCCTTTTCCCCAAGTATAATACTTGTTGATAAGACTCCACAAAGTAGTCGTATCTAGTTTGGAAAGGAAAATTCCCCAATATTTCCCAAGCTGTTGCTTGTTAATGGATACCAACTCGTTCCAACACTCTTACCCCTCGAATGATGAGTGGGTACACATGATTTAATGAATAATAGCAATCAAGTTGCGAGTGAAAAGAATGGTTTCAAGAATTTATGACCGGGTAGTCAACAAGATAAATAACATTGCTCAAGTAAGGTTCCCTTATAATCTGAGAGATAGAATTGAATAAATAATAGAGTTTCTGAGAACCTTCCTTGATAAAATAATGTTAATCATCAGGCTCTGGAATAATTTACATAAGATTCGAAGGTCGAAGATAATATTCGAATGAAATAAATTATTTTTAATCGAGTCAGAAGAATTAAATAAATATTCCAAAGAATATTTATTAAGTCAAAAATATTGAGGAATAATCCTAATATAAAATATTACTCGGAATAATCCTCGAATAAATATTAACAAATAATATTCATTAAATATTTAATGAATATTTAAATAAATAGTACTTAATAAATAAAGCTCGAATGAATATCCGAAATAATATTCACTGAATAAATAATGAATATTCTAACTAATAATACTTATTGAAGAAATAATTATCAATTGAATATTGATAGTATTTATTGAATAATGAATATTCAACTTAATAATACCTATTGAAGAAATAATTATCAAATGAGTATTCGAATAATATTCACTGAATAAATAATGAACAAATGAATATTTAAAATGATATTCCAAATGAATATTCGAAATAATATTCGATAATTGAGTCGACTTTAAATGAATATTGAAGATAATATTCCTTGAATAAATAAAGTTCAAGTGAATATTTAAAATAATATTCATTAATTAAATAATGGAAAATATTTACTTAAATATTTTTCTCAGAAATAATCACGATATATCAAGGAATACTGACTCCCGGTCTATGTTCGAAGAATGAGATTCATATGCCCTTCTCTAAGGGTCTTAGCAATATCCGGCTTATAACTGATATATTTTCTATCTAGCTTATAAGCCAACAATAATTCAGGGAACAAGCATACCAGTATAACTTGAAAGTAGGCATGCATCCTATGGCATATGTATAACAGAAAGCATATATATATATATATATATATATATATATATTCACAACAACAACCTTTAAAAAGATTTGAAACTTGCCTGGTGGTCGGGTGTGGGTAGAGGTAGTGTGCCCTGGGTCTGCTCGGTGATCTATAAACAATCAGAATATCTGAGATTAATTACTTAACACTTTTTAAAAGGCTAAGTGTAAACTTTACTTAAGTCGAAACGCATTTCCAGGTTATCTCGTTATGCACCTTTTAGTGTAACTCTTTTTATCACCGATACGATCCGACATTTGTTCGCTTATTACGACATGCCATCATACTTACACTTGATATATACTTGAGTCGTGAAAGTTCAAAGTTCGGTCATTTACAAACCAATATTATACTTCGAGTTTTATCGCCCGTTTTCTAAGTGTTTTACCCAAAGTTATAACCCAAGTGTGTTTTTAGGGGTTCGTTCTCTTTTAACCTTGATTCAAACATTTTTATAAAATCGGAAAACGATCCGTTTGACATAAGGTTTTCTCCCACACATTTTTTATGATCTCTAATATTTAATTACCAAGATTCGTCACTAACTTGCATATTTTACCGAGGTTCAATTTTAATAACGAACTAGTACTTACGGTTTCGAGCGACTTTTAGTAAATTGGCCATAATTCCTAAACCGTAAGTCCGTTTCACATGATCTTTATATCAAAACGAAGCTTATAACATAATCTATCTTATAAGGGCAGAATATGAAACTGGACAGTAAGTTATAGCTACTGTAAAACACGATTTCTTAAGGTTAACGAAATTTCAGCATTACGACGGCTATAAATCGATCGTTTCCAAAAATCATAACAACCAAACCAAGCCACACCGGGCACTATGCAACTTATACACATGATTTGTTATCTCAAAATGTACAAGAACATATCACTTCATCATAATAATCATCGTGTTATAAAATCATCTATAAGATCATGTTATCATGCTTATAATAACACTAATAACATAACTAATCTAAAATCCATCAAGAACATGCATATATCTCAAAGTAAGGTCTAGGGTTTCAAGTGATTATACCTTCTTGAGAGTATGTAATAGCCTTACTAAGCTTTGTATGGTCCTTGTCTAGCCTTAACACACCTTAGATCAACCATGAAATCAAGAAAAACAAAGTTAGTTCATAAGAACACTATTCATCCTCCTCTTTGATGATTTTTTTGAAAAAGGAAACAAAGGAGTTTGGACTTGAAATTTTTAGGAGATCACTTTTATGAATTATAGGACTTACCATAAAAGTTTCAAGATCAAACAAGGAGTGGAAGATGGATTTTTGTCTTGGAATTTCTTGTTTGGCCGAATGGAGGAAAAAGGGAGAGAATGGAGTGGTTTGCTTTGTTTACTTGCTTTGCTCTCATCCAATGTGAATTATTGCAATGTTTGAAGATAATATCTTGCCTAAAGTGGCTTTAGTATAGTGATTATGTCATGGATGAAGTGGACATGTGTTGGTTTTGCATGGTTGGATGAGAAAGTGATGCTAAGTACTTAGTTTGGTCTCTAAACATGCTAGTTACTTATGTAACTTATTCGTTACTAGATATTTCTTTCTTGCACATGCATGTATCTTGCTCTCTGCTTTCTCTTTTTTCCGGTTATTGCTCAATTTCATTTATCGTTCGGAAGAATATCTCAAGGATTTCTAGTTAGGGTTTTACCGGAAACCTTCTTAATATTTATAATACTATTCTCCATCTTTCTTAATAATTCTCGAATCCATATTCCTTAAATCCTTTTAATAATCCCTTAGGTCTTTCAGCGTTTAGGGAAATCTCGGAGAAAATAAAAGTGCCATTTTTCAGAATCCGACAGCTTTTACATACACTCTTTTTCCCCCTGGATCACTAATACGAACTCAGAATTTCGTTCCGGGTACTTCTATATAGCGTTGTCTAATAATATTCCTAATTCCACCAAAATCACTATTCATCCCTTTTTCTTTACTTATTCTTTTAGGGTTATATAGATGTCCCGATTCTCTTTCGATTGTTCCTTAACCCTTTTACGGAACCACTGGACTGATAATAGATATCGATTTGGATGACATAAGAGTAACCTTCCCCTTCGGAATTATCAAATCTTAATTTCCTAGGAGATAGAAAATTCTTATCTAGATTGTCAACCAATAGCATTCTTCATGACATATAAATATTTGAATCCAGATCCATTTCATACATTCATTAGAAAAATCGTTACATCGTAGTCGCAACCACTATTCACTATTACATCCATACATAATAAAAAGTTTTAATTCTATCCAAAATCTGGGTTCTTACAGTCTCCCCTCCTTAAAAGGATTCCGTCCCGGAATCAGTCTGAAAACAAATGGGGGTACTTTTCCATCATTGCGCTTTCTAGCTCCCAGGTTGATTCTTCTACATTATGGTTTTGCCACAAGACTCTAACTAGATTGATGACCTTGTTTCGGAGCACTTGTTCTTTATGGTCTATGATTTCCATCGGTTGCTCTACAATGGTCAAGTCTGGTTGCATGTCCACTTGCTCATATTCTACAATATGCTTGGCATCCGGATTATATTTCCTCAGCATCGAAACATGGAACACATTGTGCACTTGCTGCAGATTTGGGGGTAAGGCTAGTTCGTAAGCTAGTTCCCCAATACGTCTTAAGATCTCAAACAGTCCAATATATCTGGAACTCAACTTTCCTTTCTTTCTAAACCTCATTAGACCTTTCCAAGGAGATACCTTCAAAAATACTAGGTCTCCAACTTTATATTCCTTGCCTTTCCGAGCAAAGTCGGCATATCTCTTTTGTCAATCTTGGGCTGCTACCAGCCGTCCTCTGATTAGATCTACTGCATCTTTAGTCCGTTGGACCACTTCGGGTCCGAGCATCTTTCGCTCTCCAACTTCATCCCAATACAAGGGAGATCGGCATTTCCTTCCATAAAGGGCCTCGTAAGGTGGCATTCCTATGCTTGTATGGAAACTATTGTTGTAGGAGAACTCAATCAATGGCAAGTGATCATCCTAGTTTCCTTTAAAGTCTATAGCACAGACTCTCAACATATCCTCTAGCGTTTGGATGGTCCTTTCACTTTGCCTGTCTGTCTGGGGGTGATAAGCCGTACTCATGTTTAACCTGGTGCCTACACGTTCTTGGAAGCTCCTCCAAAACCTAGAGTTAAATCTGGGATCTCGATCGGATACTATGGCGACTGGGACTCCATGTCACGCCACTATCTCCTCAATGTAGATATCTACTAGCCTGTCGACCGTATACCTTTCGTTGATTGGAAGAAAATGAGCTGACTTCGTTAGTCGGTCTATGATTACCCATATGGTGTCATGATTAGCTTTGGTCCTTGGTAACCCTACTACGAAATCCATGGCTATATGTTCCCATTTCCATTCGGGAATCTCTAAGGGGTGTAGAAGTCCACTGGGTCTCTAATGCTCTTCTTTCACTCGCTGGCAGGTGTTGGTTCGTAAACACGCAAGTATACGCGATCACAAATAGCAAGTGATAAGTAAGATTCGTTCCGCAGAGACTATGTGTAATGCAAATTTTAGTACTTATGCAACAGTGTATGGTTACTTCTTAATGCTTGAACACTTATCAATTTGGGTTTTTGATTAAACTATTTTAATTAACTAAGCGAGAATAAATTAACAATTAAGAGTTCTTATATATGAGAAAATATGGGATTCCAATTTCATCGAAACATCACTAAAGGTTGACACATTAAATCGACACAGATGATAAACAAGATAATTAATCAGATAAGACGACAATAATACGAGCTACCTTTCAGTATACTCATATCAAACCACTTAACATCCACAACGGATAGAAGTCAAGAGGACACCACATTACGATCAAATCATATATGTCTATACAATCTGGAAAAGCAATTGGTTAAGCACAAGTTATCTTTTATAATTACATGGGGCAATATGAGTTGGGTAAATTCATACTACTAATCAAGAATAAGCAATTGATTCATGAACCCATGCTAATATGGCATATTCTCAATCCTAGAATCCACTTTCGCAATCATCAAGGATTAATAAATTAGATGCTAGCTACACATCTATCAATTAAATCAAACCACATTAGATTATCGCAATAAAATCACCCAACATCGATCACATGTCAAACACAATAATTATGAATTCGAATCCATTGAAACCCCACGATAATGATTAGTTCATAATTGAACCTTTCACCATCATGGATTCTAGAGAAAACATGGTTCTAGAAAATAAATAATAATAGAAGAGAAATAAGGTAGAAATGAATCCCCCAAAATGTATAGAAGAGTACAAAAGATGAAAATAGATTAGGCCTCCTTGCTTGTCACTAGCTTGAAGATCCCTCTCTAAATTTTGTTTCTAAGATAATACTGTCGATAGATACCAAAAACCTACTAATCATCATAGATCCTGTTTTTAAGGTCTAAGATAATACAAATAAAGTTCAGCAGCTTGCCCTAATGAAATGGGCCCAAAAATATTTTGACCCGGAAGAAAATTAACATTCAGAAAAACTCTCCAAAGCGCTGTTGCTCGAGTTAGAGCGCTGTTGCGCCTCCTGGCTCCTGGAAAATGCTGCTTACACAGCGCTGTTGCGCTAGAAACTGAGATACAGCGCTGTTGCACTAGAAACTGAGCTACAGCGCTAGAAACTGAGCTACAGCGCCTCCTACCCCCTGGAATCAGCACACAAGCCACCACTTACACTCATTCACCACCATTTAACCAATGTAGCACCAAAATGCCTTCAACCATGCAACCTACACAAATTACACAAAAACATATCAAATGACAACGAAACTCGAGAACTTGCAAATGATTAAATTCCAAACGGAAGGTAAATAGTGGATATAAAATCCACTTATCAAACCCCCAAACTTAAACCGTTGCTTGTCCTCAAGCAATGCAACTCAACCCTAAAATGATGAATGAATGCAACTAAAAATTAAATGTCATGATAATGCAAAACAAATGTCCTAATGCAATATTCCCACACAAATTACCGAAACCGACACAACACGCAAACGCCTCAAGGAATGCAACAACTCCAAACAGAGCTCGACTAAGTCCCCGTATACTAACAATACATGCTCGGAACGTGGTGTGTGCAATTCTCTCTAGATATACTCTTGAAACTAGATAAAAGGCATAACCAATTCTTCGCCAAGACAATCACATGTTTATAAACAGAATGAACTTTAGACACTCTATAAGAACCCAAAATTTCGGTAGAATTAAAAATTTTCCTATTATGATGAAGTGCATCAATGAATATTGATTTTGTGGATGAATAGTGATTTTGAGGATTAAGAAAATTTTTCATGCCACCTATGTACGAGACGTAGTGTGGATATTCCGAAGTTATACTAGTAATCTACGGAGTAAATAAGTGTATGTAAATGCGATCGGAATTCAGAAATTCCAAATTATATTTTCGTGTAATATTTGACCGAGCAGTGAATTATATATCAGTAATATCAAGAAATGAGATATTTAATTTGAGGATTTGAGGAGTTAATATTTTGGAATTTTATTATAAGTGATTTGAGAATTTGGAACGAAAACCACTGAGGAAGTGAAACAAACGTTCTAGAAACCGCTGAAACTTTACAATGAGATTAAGCGATTGAGCGAACGAAGCATGGATTAAGGATATGGTATATTAAGAGTCCAAGGAAGGATATATTATGAGAAAGAAAGAGGATTGAGAATAAACTCCTAGAATTGAGAAATAGAGAATGCTTGAGAAATCGGGAGAACGTTTTCTGAGATAAAGAGAAATAAACAAGGGATGTTGGAATTAATATTCATTCGAGGTATTGTGCCATATTAGAGCAATAATATGCAAAGTATAAGTTGTAACGTATTAATTTTATTCACGAGACAACAAGGGAATCCAATTGGTGGGAAAGAAAACAAAGCCAAGGGACTTAAGTGCAAGAAACAAGAGATAAAGACTTAGGTGCAAAAGAAGGAAGGACTTGGTTGCATTTTAAGTGGATAAGAATCCAAGGGAGCCAATGGGAGTGTGACACCTAACAAGGATAAGGATGCATCCAAAATATCTAGATATATATTACATGTGTAAGCATTATTGGAGATAAAGAAAACAAAAAGCTCTCCATCTCATTTTCTTCAAAACTGCTCAGCAAGAACAACCATCAAAGAAAACTCCATATCTCAAGATCTAGAACTTTACAAATCACCAAATTTTAACCAAAGCCTCTCCACTCCATGGGCAAGAATCACTCCAAATTTCATAGCAATCCAATTAGTATAGCCTAGACAAATCACCTCCCCAAGTGAAGGAACCAAACTGCCAGAACTCGTAACAGCTTCTGTACTGATTTTCAAACGGCCATATCTCCTTCGTTTCTCAATGGAATTTCGTTTTCTTTATATGGTTAGAAAGCTGTGAAGATGCTCTACAACTCTCATTTAGAAGCCTCGATCAGAAAAGCTCGGTAAGGGCCTCGTTTTCCATGATCTTTCAGTCGGGTTCTAATAACTCCGAATTACTAACTTTATTTTCTTCATTTCTTTTGATCATTCAAGCTTACCCAAGGCTATACAAGGATTATACAAGGTTTAGAAAGCTATTACACACATCAAGGAAGGTATAAAACTCTAACCCCTCTTGGCCATGAATTATTTATGGTGTTTAATGTTAGATCCATGGATGTTAGTGTGAATCTTGGACATATAAGTTATGGATGATGTAGATCTTGAGTTTAAATGTGGTGGTTGTGATTTTTAAGCTTGTGGTTAGTGTATGTATCTCCATGTATGTTATTAAGTATGATCTTGGTGATTTAGATGTTGGTTGTGATGTGGATGTAAGATTCTTGGTTGGTTTAGTGATATAAGCATGCTGAGTTTTTTTCCAGGAACTTGAACTGTCTTGTAAGAGGGTTTTGAACCCCCAAATCTTGTCCCCTGAGGTCCTAATATATATTGTTGGAAAGGTATTTGAATGTAGTTTCCAGAAATATAAGGTTCATGACTAGGTGATGTATAGATTTTGAGTTATGGCCTGAGAAGTGAAATGTGTTTCTGGATTCCGGACTGCACTAAATGGTCCCCTTGTGAACCTTGTTCAAACCCCTAAAATTTATGTAGGATCATGGAAAAATTAGAGAAGCTAGTAAATGCAGTGGTGAAGGCTACCCAAAAAGAATTGGATTAAAATATGTATTTTTCAATTTTATAAAAATGTTGAAGTAAAATCCGCGCAAGTGAAAAACCACTTAGGAGATTAGTTTAAAGTAGTTTTAAGAGTATTCACTTGAGTTTCGAGTTTGAGGAATAGATTTGAGTCGAATGGGTAAAGAATGTGATAATGTGATGACATGGTCATATAGGAGGGTTAGTGGGTCAAATGGTGGAGTCGCTAAGATGGCCTTGTATTCTTAAAAACATTATGATTAAGTGGTGTTGCTAAGATACTAACGAGCGAATATTGGATATTTATAGATTGTCGCTCCACTCCACGAGCCCAACCACACCAACCTTCCCAAGGCAAGTTTTCCAACCCTAAGCATTTATTTTCAAGATATTATGTTCCTGATTCTACCTATGCAAGTTTACTTTTCAAAACTTACATATACAAGGACTTTCACTGTTGTGTTTTTAGTTTTCAATCATATCAAATGTTTATGTTTACCGAAGTATCGATGAAATTGAGATGTATAAGTACATATATGTTTGCACCCCTTGAACTTAGAATGAAATGTTTTCTTCGGACAATGACTCTAGCAATAGAGGTCGTAGCGGTCCGTATATACTATTGACCGGGGAGCGGTATATTATTATATCGTAATTAAATTACGAAAACCCTAAGGGTCATTCGGGGAGTATCGTATACTCAAGTAATTATTTTTATATCTTCGTAAATACTCAAAATACCTATCTTGGATTAAAAGCTTATTTAATTAAATAATTATTTTATTAATTATTAATATTAAATCTTAAAATATCATTTATTAATTATTGTTCATTATTTTAAAGACAAAGCTAATCCAAGATACCTTTAGCACTTTCAAACTCGAACTCTTTCGAACTCAAAACATTTTCGAAAACCCCCGGTCAGGTTTGCTTCTTGTATGATTTCAAGAATCATCGGTCGACTGATGTCGGACCTCAATTACTCAGTTTTCAATCAAAATCAAGTTTTTAAAAGAAAAAGAAAAAGGGACTCCGGCAGGTGTGGGAATCGTTGACGAACGATTCCCGGGATGTGTAAGCGGCCGTGAGCCAGGCGGTCCATCAATTATTATTCCGGCCCAGGTGTTGCCGAAGGATGATTACGGATGTAGTTTTCATCGAGAGTGATTACGGATGTAGTTTTCACTCGAGGATAATTACGGATGTAGTTTCTATCCTTCTACCGATAGAGAAGACCCGCGGATTATTGGACTTGGATGTGGCGACTGATCATCGTCAATCCCTGTCAGGTTTTATGTTTTCTTCAAGTCCCATCCTCCACTTTGGAAAAATTCTCAAACACTGCTTCTTGGGCCTAAGTGCCAAGTTGCCGATAGTGTGGCTTTTGATAAGAAAAATATTGACATCGTGCAGTATCTAGAACTGCAAGATTTTCTATAAAGATTGGCACGTGTTGGTGCACTCTTGCAATTATTTCAAAGAATGAAATGTTTTTGAATGAGAAACCTTCTAAGCTAATGGAAGGAAAGAGGTTTGCAATGATGTATTCCCTGTACAGTATGTTAACCGTAGGGTGTTTTGCCGAAAATGATATACTCATATGTATATATTTTCAAACTTGAGATATATTGAAATGAGAACCTTATAAAGGGTTCATATGTTATTCTTAAAGCTCCTTAGTGAGTATAGATGTTTTATTCAAACTCGGACATATATATTGTCCAATTATGTTTTGAAATCTGAGATATATACACATATAGTTGGGAATGTTTTCAAAATAAACCACATTATTATTTTTCTAAATGGTGAACTTGCTGAGCATTATGTAGCTCATTCTTGCTTTATAAAAACTTTTCAGAAAGAGAAGAATTTGATCGATTAACTCCGCACCAGCAGGAGAGGAGTAGAAGATTTACCCCTGAGATGATTTAGTTCCTGATAAATACTACAGAGTAAGTCTGATAGGTTTTCAACTGTAATAGTAAGACTTGTCTTCAAGTGTAGTTGTATAAATGGAAGTGCACAAGATTCTAGATTGTACAGATGAATTGTAATATTTATTGTTACTTTTGATTATCGTTTCTGAGGCTCTAACTTGTTTGTGTGTAAGATTGAGGTCTGGATGGATGTATTGTTGAGTTGTAAAGTTAATACAGGTATGATATGGTTGGATGGTGACGTGACGACCAGAATCTCTGACCTCGGATTTGGGGGCATCACAGAAATGGTATCAGAGCGATAGGTTACAGTACTCAGTAACGAGAGTGTTGAGAGTTGAGTCTAAGTAGGAGAATGACATAAGAGATCGTAGTAAACTTATTATTGGACTTCCGGAAGAGGTACCGGTGAGTAGAATGGACTGGAGTGTTTACTGGAGGTATTATACTAGGGTCGATAGAATCCTTATAGACCTTCAGAATGATGAATAGAGGTTTGAGAGTCGTACATGACCTATCATAGGTAATGATATAGGAAGCAGAGCGAAATCTCAAGAGCAGCTGAGGTAGAGGCGATATTGCCAATATGATAGGATGACTAGGCTGGCATAAATTTTGTGGCCCATAGTCCTCCAGAGTTTAGGAGGTGGCATTTTAAGAATCAAGAAGTTTAGACTTCCCTACATAATTAAGGGTACTTAGTACTTGGAATAATGAAAGTCTTTTACTGTGGCTATAAGATCCGATTTTCGATAAATAACGGGTTTACCTGAAAGGTGGTTACTATGCCATTGTGGATTTCATTACCCTTGATGGCAAATTTTACATGCGTTATACGAGAATGTTATCATAAGACGAGCGTGCTAGATAATTCCACGCATGATTCGGACGCTAGAGCATGGTAGTTCAACTTAGAGAACAAACAAGTGGGATTAACAAAGGGACTCAAGAGAAGTTGAATATGGTTGCAACGAGCGATACAGTGATCTCAGAGTCTACCAAAAGAAAAGACCAGCGGGTCTAGAGTGGGATCCTTTGATAGAGATGTCAAGGACTATGTATATATGTATTGTAGACCTCAATATTTTTGGTATATGTTCACATACACACACCCGCCACTGAACCTATGGACTGCACTGAGATCCCTGAGAGATCTCTTTGATCTGTTCCCAGGGGGAACTGGCCACTTGTGATTCATGTCGGAAGGCATGAAGTAGGACCCTATGGACTTAGCAGGTGTCCCCGGAATGATGTGAAGCTTGGTCTTCAAGATAAAGCACGGAAATGACAGATATATTTGTGAAACCCCAACTCGATAAATGACTTTAAGATGATGATTGAGAGACGCACTAGTTGGTGTCTTGTATTACGAAGACGAAGAGATGGAGTTACCCTCATAATGGTGATAACGAGATGCACGAATGATCATTAACTCATTTTGGTAACTACCGGCAGGTGCACTACTTCATTTTAAACTGTTCACTAACCCTGTTACCTTGATTAGTTTATATCAGGTAACCCTCCTAGCTTTCTACTTCAAACTTGTGGAATAACAACCAGTGATATACTTTCTCGAAACCGGGACTCATCCAAAGTATCTTAATTGATCCCCGAGCATTCTATTTGAAGTTTATAATTATTTCTGCTCAGGACTATTTACACTTTCTTTCAATTATCCAAGGAATGTTCAACAAATATTTCCTTAATTAATCGACGAATACTACTTAACGAATATCGATATTTGATTGCTTCTTTCATACTTGCACTCTTCAGTTGAGCTCATAAATATTCAACAAATTACTGAGGACATGGATGATCTAATGTCCAGACGTCCCTTATGAATTCTTTTCTTCTATTCAAGATGAGATTGTACATCGTACATTGAAATCATAGTAAGGATATCATTTTGATAGTGGTATTCCGAATTTAATTCTATTGTCGGATCTGATAAAGCATGTGTACGGAGGCACCCTTGGGTGGACCGTTTCACTGATAAGTAATATTTGATGAGAGGTTATCGATTGTTCCGATACCTAGAACATTCTCTTCAGATTTTATAGTTTTCTTTTTCAAACTTAATAACTTCTTATTTTCATTCGTTTTCCGAGAAGCCTAAAGTTTCTTCAGTGGCTACGATGTTGAAATTCCGTTCTATCCAAGTGAAACTGGCTAGTCGTTATGTCAATATGAATGACTAGTTGATTGTTCTAACTACTCAAAATTGTAAATGTTGTGAAGAACACCTAGCTAATTGTCCTAGCTGATGGTGATGTCTCAAACAGGTGGACTAGCAAATTTTGTCTTGCTAGTTGCTAGTGTGTTTCTTAAAAGGACTAGTTATTGTTTCACTGGTCCAACTCCCAATTTAATTCATTCTACAATGCATTTTGCACGTGGTAAAGTATGATGATGAAAGTTTTGACGAATAACTTGATTGAGACCTAATGAGGTCGCCCACTCAACTCGAATTCTATCCATCTTCGTATCAGACTCTATATCACTTGAATATTTTATTCTTTCATTCACACAATGAGAATTCATTTGAAACCACTGATTACTTGAATGATAAACTACTTCATTCTTTAATTGTCATGGAGTAGAATTGCTTTCTATTGGCTGACCTTCATCAATGCGACTTTAGATTTCCTCTTATTATACAGGAGGAAAAGTATCCACCCGATGTAAGAATTGTATAAAGACCGTCTTTATGACTTTTGTATCCAACAATCATTGCCTTGTGCAACATTCTCTATGGTATCATATTACAGAATTATCAGGACAGGAAGGAATAAACCTTGTTGTATTCTTTCTGTCCATCCTTACATCTCCAAAAATCGAGACTCCTAGTATTTGGAACCATCAACATTCTTGGAACATCCAATGTGGAATTCTTATTGAAATTATCTTTTGGACCTTGTTATTTTGAAACCATTCCTTTCAAAGTGATTACTCTAAGGTGAACGGGAGGTACAATTATGAACCGTTACACCAATATGAGATCAAAAACCAAATGTTGTAATTGTGCAGCCAGAGCGTTATGCCGAGTAATTATTAAAGTAGAAATAACATGTCGGGGCATACCACAAGACCTTTAATATTAGTGGGGAAAGTTATAAGAAATGATGAGGTGGTTGGGAGTACGCTTCTACCAACCGTTGTCAGGATGTTATATTAATGAATTCTGGAGTTACCAAGCCTTTTCCTGATCCAGGAAATGCAAATCGATTGAGATATAAAACATATCCTTGGAGGAAACTGACATGGGAGTGAGATGGATGAGAAAGGAAAAAATATCGTGGCAAGAATGTGAAGCTTTACTTAGCTTAAAGGGATTGATGCACATAGAGAGACATATAGTTTAACAGGCCCCTAATAGCAAATGGATGCATGGAGATATGCCAATGATCCTTCGAGATTACGACCTAATCAAGTTTATTGGGAATCGCAGCCAGATGCAGGCCTCAGGCTGATTGGCGCCAGTTGTGAAGGAGGACGAGTGTATGACATCTTACATATACCATCGAGAACCGATACCCCTAACCGGAGATGTAGGAATTGTTGACCAGTTAAAACGCGTAGTTGTTTTTCAAGGATAATGTTGAAAAGCGGGTGTCACCAACTCAAGATCGACCTCTGTACTGTGCCAAAGTTGGCATGTCACCCTAATATAAACGTTATAAAATTATGGTAGTATCATTTGAGTGGACTAGCGAGTCAGAAGCCTTTATGGATTAATGAACAAAGTTTTGGAATGAAATGAGATATTAGTAACAACCTCGTTGTTAGCTATACTTGATGATAAAAAGAGGACTTTGAGGGTCGCGATGATGCGTCTTTCGAGAGTTTAAGAGGTGTACTGATGCAGTAGAAAGGGGATGATAGCCTATACTTCTAAACAACATAAAGGTTACGGGATAGGATATACTAACCGTGAGTCTGGGATTAGTCATTATGGCGTTCACGCATAAAACTGAGACGTTAACTTTATGAGATAAGTGTGAAAGTTTTCCACAAGTGCCATAAGTATATCTTCATATTAGGACTAAACATAAGAAAGAGAAGGTGACGAAAGGGAGCAGGGAGTATAATGGAGAAATTTGTTATTTCCCAGGAAAGGCCAGTGTGGTGGCCGATACCTATAGAAGGGATTATTCGAAATTGGAATTCAGTTAGTATTGACCAAGAAAATAGAGTATATACAATAAAGAATAATGTTAGAGAAAAATGACTAAATTATGGGGAAGGACAAAGATGTACAGAGAATTAAGAGAATGTTTGGTAAACGGATATGAAGAATGGTATTGGCAAACTATTAAGTACAAACGGATATGTAGAATGGTATTGGCAAACTATTAAGTACAAATGCAACATGTCAAAAACAAAATGATAGAGATCTAGTGGATCAATTCCGCCCGTAGAAAATCTTGAACGTGGACAGAATTATAATGAATTTCATGAGTAGGTCGCCGAAGACCGAGCCAAGAGATGGCCCTAGTTGATTTATAATTGTTGGGCCAAGTGATTTAACTACGAGGGACTTTCCATTTAGAAGATTATCGATTTATATACAGAATAGATGGTGGTGCAATATAAAACTTCTGCAGCGATTATGTCAGATAAAGACTTAAGGTTAAACTTCGAATATTAAAGGTGCTTTCAAGTATAATTAATAAAGAGATCGAGCGTATGTACTAATTTGATCTGTGGCTGACGGACAGGGAAGAAGAATTGTCCAGACGATCGAATTTATATTTAGTGTCGTGCCTTAGGTTTCACGGGGCAGTCGAGAATAAAAACTTGTCCATGAAATGAATGTTGTTATCACGATCATCACCCTGCGAACGTAAGGACGTCTCTTGTAAAGCGTACTGTGAAAGAAGAAGTTTCGCTTTTCTTGCGCTACGAAGAAGTCAATGAACGAGGGATATAGTAGCTGAACTGGTTCGACATATACCGAAGACTATACAGTATCCATAGCAAGTGGTAACGGCTGACGGGAGGCAACACATGCGTGCTGATCAAGCCAAGGAATATGAGGAATACCATGCGTATTGACGTTGTCTCAGATTATAAAACGCGACCACAAAGTATTCACGGGCCAACGATACAAGGACTCAACATGGATACTATGAACAAGGTAAAGGAGGAACGTATAAGTAGTGGGGTAGAAATTTGCAATCATAGAACAACCGATAGGGAATACAGGTCGAGGAGAGCATGCGTTGAGAAACAACATTAAAGCGTTGGTGAGACCAAAGTGAGAGAACAAAAGGGTTGTAGTGTCAACCTGAGAGTTGGAAAGGGTAAAGTTGGAATTGTATCCACAACTATTTTTCCTTAGGTTCTTAAGATAGAATCCTTTTAGGGAGAGGAGACTGCAATAACCCAAATTTTATGGGTGGATGAGAAATCTTTGTGATCACGAGATGTACGAATTATTAAATGAAGATTTCGAATTCATATTACGTCTTTACTGTGCAGACGAGTGTATGTAAAAGTCATTAGTTTTTTTTATGAAACCCATTATTTCGAATGGTCAAATTTTGTGAGATATCAAAGGAGTATGAGGTGGGAGATTTCTTGATGCTAAAGGTATCCCCTGGAAAGGATTGATGCGATTTGGTAAGGAAGGGAAGCTAAGTCTGAGGTTTATTGGACCTTTTGAGATTTTGAGGCGTATCGGGAAGTTAGCCTACGAGTAAGCCTTGCCCCTAAGCTTGCAGCAAATTCATAATGTGTTTCATATGTCCATGCTACGACCCTACCATACGGACTTTCGGCATGTGATAGAGTACGACCAAGTGGACCTACAACCAGACTTGACCTATGTGGAGCAACCCGTGGAAATCATGGATAGAGAAGAACAAGTGCTGAGGAACAAGGTTTTCAAACTAATAAGGAATTGTGAGAAAATCAAGATGTGGAAGAATCCACCTGGAAGTTGAAAGAGTGAAACAAAGAAGGAGTAACCCCAGTGATTCCTAAACTGATTCCGGGACGGAATCCTTTTAAGGAGGGGAGACTGTAAGAACCCAAAATTTCGGTAGAATTAAAACTTTTCCTATTATGATGAAGTGCATCAATGAATAGTGATTTGGTGGATGAATAGTGATTTTGAGGATTAAGAAAATTTTTCATGCCACCTATGTACGAGACGTAGTGTGGATATTCCGAAGTTATACTAGTAATCTACGGAGTAAATAAGTGTATGTAAATGCGATCGGAATTCAGAAATTCCAAATTATATTTTCGTGTAATATTTGACCGAGCAGTGAATTATATATCAGTAATATCAAGAAATGAGATATTTAATTTGACGAATTGAGGAGTTAATATTTTGGAATTTTATTATAAGTGATTTGAGAATTTGGAACGAAAACCACTGAGGAAGTGAAACAAACGTTCTAGAAACCGCTGAAACTTTACAATGAGATTAAGCGATTGAGCGAACGAAGCATGGATTAAGGATATGGTATATTAAGAGTCCAAGGAAGGATATATTATGAGAAAGAAAGAGGATTGAGAATAAACTCCTAGAATTGAGAAATAGAGAATGCTTGAGAAATCGGGAGAACGTTTTCTGAGATAAAGAGAAATAAACAAGGGATGTTGGAATTAATATTCATTCGAGGTATTGTGCCATATTAGAGCAATAATATGCAAAGTATAAGTTGTAACGTATTAATTTTATTCACGAGACAACAAGGGAATCCAATTGGTGGGAAAGAAAACAAAGCCAAGGGACTTAAGTGCAAGAAACAAGAGATAAAGACTTAGGTGCAAAAGAAGGAAGGACTTGGTTGCATTTTAAGTGGATAAGAATCCAAGGTAGCCAATGGGAGTGTGACACCTAACAAGGATAAGGATGCATCCAAAATATCTAGATATATATTACATGTGTAAGCATTATTGGAGATAAAGAAAACAAAAAGCTCTCCATCTCATTTTCTTCAAAACTGCTCAGCAAGAACAACCATCAAAGAAAAATCCATATCTCAAGATCTAGAGCTTTACAAATCACCAAATTTTAACCAAAGCCTCTCCACTCCATGGGCAAGAATCACTCCAAATTTCATAGCAATCCAATTAGTATAGCCTAGACAAATCACCTTCCCAAGTGAAGGAACCAAACTGCCAGAATTCGTAACAGCTTCTGTACTGATTTTCAAACGGCCATATCTCCTTCATTTCTCAATGGAATTTCGTGTTCTTTATATGGCTAGAAAGCTGTGAAGATGCTCTACAACTCTCATTTAGAAGCCTCGATCAGAAAATCTCGGTAAGGGCCTCGTTTTCCATGATCTTTCAGTCGGGTTCTAATAACTCCGAATTACTAACTTTGTTTTCTTCATTTCTTTTTATCATTCAAGCTTACCCAAGGCTATACAAGGATTATACAAGGTTTAGAAAGCTATTACACACATCAAGGAAGGTATAAAACTCTAACCCCTCTTGGCCATGAATTATTTATGCTGTTTAATGTTAGATCCATGGATGTTAGTGTGAATCTTGGACATATAAGTTATGGATGATGTAGATCTTGAGTTTAAATGTGGTGGTTGTGATTTTTAAGCTTGTGGTTAGTGTATGTATCTCCATGTATGTTATAAAGTATGATCTTGGTGATTTAGATGTTGGTTGTGATGTGGATGTAAGATTCTTGGTTGGTTTAGTGATATAAGCATGCTGAGTTTTTTTCCAGGAACTTGAACTGTCTTGTAAGAGGGTTTTGAACCCCCAAATCTTGTCCCCTGAGGTCCTAATATATATTGTTGGAAAGGTATTTGAATGTAGTTTCCAGAAATATATGGTTCATGACTAGGTGATGTATAGAGTTTGAGTTATGGCCTGAGAAGTGAAATGTGTTTCTGGATTCCGGACTGCACTAAATGGTCCCCTTGTGAACCTTGTTTAAACCCCTAAAATTTATGTAGGATCATGGAAAAATTAGAGAAGCTAGTAAATGCAGTGGTGAAGGCTACCCAAAAAGAATTGGATTAAAATATGTATTTTTCAATTTTATAAAAATGTTGAAGTAAAATCCGTGCAAGTGAAAAACCACTTAGGAGATTAGTTTAAAGTAGTTTTAAGAGTATTCAATTGAGTTTCGAGTTTGAGGAATAGATTTGAGTCGAATGGGTAAAGAATGTGATAATGTGATGACATGGTCATATAGGAGGGTTAGTGGGTCAAATGGTGGAGTCGCTATGATGGCCTTGTATTCTTAAAAACATTATGATTAAGTGGTGTTGCTAAGATACTAACGAGCGAATATTGGATATTTATAGATTGTCGCTCCACTCCACGAGCCCAACCACACCAACCTTCCCAAGGCAAGTTTTCCAACCCTAAGCATTTATTTTCAAGATATTATGTTCCTGATTCTACCTATGCAAGTTTACTTTTCAAAACTTACATATACAAGGACTTTCACTGTTGTGTTTTTAGTTTTCAATCATATCAAATGTTTATGTTTACCGAAGTATCGATGAAATTGAGATGTATAAGTACATATATGTTTGCACCCCTTGAACTTAGAATGAAATGTTTTCTTCGGACAACGACTCTAGCAATAGAGGTCGTAGCGGTCCGTATATACTATTGACCGGGGAGCGGTATATTATTATATCGTAATTAAATTACGAAAACCCTAAGGGTCATTCGGGGAGTATGGTATACTCAAGTAATTATTTTTATATCTTCGTAAATACTCAAAATACCTATCTTGGATTAAAAGCTTATTTAATTAAATAATTATTTTATTAATTATTAATATTAAATCATAAAATATATTTTATTAATTATTGTTCATTATTTTAAAGACAAAGCTAATCCAAGATACCTTTAGCACTTTCAAACTCGAACTCTTTCGAACTCAAAACATTTTCGAAAACCCCCGGTCAGGTTTGCTTCTTGTATGATTTCAAGAATCATCGGTCGACTGATGTCGGACCTCAATTACTCAGTTTTCAATCAAAATCAAGTTTTTAAAAGAAAAAGAAAAAGGGACTCCGGCAGGTGTGGGAATCGTTGACGAACGATTCCCGGGATGTGTAAGCGGCCGTGAGCCAGGCGGTCCATCAATTATTATTCCGGCCCAGGTGTTGCCGAAGGATGATTACGGATGTAGTTTTCATCGAGAGTGATTACGGATGTAGTTTTCACCCGAGGATAGTTACGGATGTAGTTTCTATCCTTCTACCGATAGAGAAGACCCGCGGATTATTGGACTTGGATGTGGCGACTGATCATCGTCAATCCCTGTCAGGTTTTATGTTTTCTTCAAGTCCCATCCTCCACTTTGGAAAAATTCTCAAACACTGCTTCTTGGGCCTAAGTGCCAAGTTGCCGATAGTGTGGCTTTTGATAAGAAAAATATTGACATCGTGCAGTATCTAGAACTGCAAGATTTTCTATAAAGATTGGCACGTGTTGGTGCACTCTTGCAATTATTTCAAAGAATGAAATGTTTTTGAATGAGAAACCTTCTAAGCTAATGGAAGGAAAGAGGTTTGCAATGATGTATTCCCTGTACAGTATGTTAACCGTAGGGTGTTTTGCCGAAAATGATATACTCATATGTATATATTTTCAAACTTGAGATATATTGAAATGGGAACCTTATAAAGGGTTCATATGTTATTCTTAAAGCTCCTTAGTGAGTATAGATGTTTTATTCAAACTCGGACATAAATATTGTCCAATTATGTTTTGAAATCTGAGATATATACACATATAGTTGGGAATGTTTTCAAAATAAACCACATTATTATTTTTCTAAATGGTGAACTTGCTGAGCATTATGTAGCTCATTCTTGCTTTATAAAAACTTTTCAGAAAGAGAAGAATTTGATCGATTAACTCCGCACCAGCAGAAGAGGAGTAGAAGATTTACCCCTGAGATGATTTAGTTCCTGATAAATACTACAGAGTAAGTCTGATAGGTTTTCAACTGTAATAGTAAGACTTGTCTTCAAGTGTAGTTGTATAAATGGAAGTGCGCAAGATTCTAGATTGTACAGATGAATTGTAATATTTATTGTTACTTTTGATTATCGTTTCTGAGGCTCTAACTTGTTTGTGTGTAAGATTGAGGTCTGGATGGATGTATTGTTGAGTTGTAAAGTTAATACAGGTATGATATGGTTGGATGGTGACGTGACGACCTGAATCTCTGACCTCGGATTTGGGGGCGTTACACACTCCATGACTCAAAGACACCGCCATCATCATTTAAAGTATACAAGGATTCATGCTTAACTACACAAAACACCATAAAACACAAAACACACATGCTTATTGACTGTGCAATGGGTGAGACCCCTAAAGGCTTATACAATAGCACCCTTGTAGCGAGCGTTAGGTTAGTGGATCCCAGACCGGAAAAGTCTTAGGTCACTAGGCATAAAATCCCCTAGAACTTACTTGCTCGAGTACTAAAGAGCCCACCCTAGCCAATTTAGCAAACAAACACTCTCAGAAACGCTCATTTTTTATACTTACAACTCTTTTTTTTTTCGACTCTTTTTTTTCTTGCCTTTTCTTTTTTTTTTTCTTTTTTTTTTTCACAAATGGGTGCACTATCTCACCCCCTAGACTACTCATATTAAATATGAGCGGCTACTAGCCATTTGACGCCTAGCCATTATTACACTATGACACAACACTTAGCATGAAATCCTGTTTTCCCCCAAACTTATACTTAAGTGCTCCTACACCATCAAGGGAATAACGAAAATTCTAGATATAAATAGGTGATTAAATCCTAACAGCCAAACCAGGTATGACTCGATCTAGCCCAAGAGCAAACAGTGAGAACGTGAAAAGATTGTGTTCCCGACACACGTACGTCAATTTTATAAGTACTTAAATCAACCCTCTATCCATTGTCATCACACTCAAATTAACGTCGACCTATTGAGCCAGAAACAGACACTCATATGGAATCATGTCATATGCATGAACAAATAATATTATAATTCTAAATAATTCTATATGGCATGGCACCTAAATGCAAACTAAATGACATGGCCAAACTACATGCAAAATTACTAATATGAACTAGCATGAATATGCAGCTATATGCAATGCAATGATTCTTAATACCCTAAAATCACCCCCAAACTTATTAATATCAATGTCCTCATTGAAGGTAAAATTAAAGGGTACAAGAGATACTCCCCTAGTCTTCGGCATCGTCACCCTCCTCGGGTGGTGTGTCTGGTGGTGGATAAACATGGTGCGCTCCGAAGGTGGGCCATGTGACCTGAAAACCCTGCTGCCGGTACACTCCATCTAATGACTGAGTCAAGTCTGTAGCAAATCGGTGCATCATGTCATGTGTAGTATCATAACGCCTCATCATGCGCCTGAACTGAGCATCACTGAAAACCACAGTCCCCTGACTCGTCTAGCTCGTCTGTGTGCGAGAAGGTCCCGCTCTGTCTGTCTGTCGAGGCACTCTCTCCACCGGTGGCAGATTACCACCTCCCTCCGCAGTAACAACATAACCAAGGCCCCTAGGGTGAGGAGTGCCGCCCGGCCACTCCGCCAACCTCTTAATCGCATGGTGATCAAGAGAACCAATCGGCCTGTGCAAAGTCTCATCATTATGCCAGCGAACACCAACATGAACACACAACTCAGCAATAATAACAGCATGTGGAATCCCGCCTGTAGTGCTGCCACCTAAGAATTTCATGATATTCTGATAAACTAGGAACCCGAGATCAATGTACTTCCCAGTCAGAATACCCTACAAAATGATAGCACGCTCAACAGTAACATCAGTGACATGTGTAGTTGGCATTATACGGGCACACATAAATAGGAACCAAGCTCGAGCATACCTGGTCAATGCAGCTGCAGGTGGCTTTGTAATTTTAGAGAAGTCCTTTATAAAACGCCTATAGAAACCGGCGTGTCCCAGAAAGCTACGAACTCCCTTGACTGAGATAGGAGGAGGAAGTTTCTCGATTGTCTCCAGCTTGGCCTTGTCCACTTCTAAGCCCTTTTTAGACACCTTGTGACCTAGAATGATGCCTTCTTGTACCATGAAGTGGCATTTCTCCCAGTTGAGCACTAGATTTGTCTCGACACACCGTTTCAACACCATGCTCAGATTATGCAAGCATTCGTCATAAGAAGACCCAAACACTGAGAAATCATCCATGAAGACTTCCACATTAATTCCAATCATATCTGAAAAAATAGCCATCATGCATCTTTGAAAGGTGGCTGGAGCACCACAAAGTCCGAAAGAAACTCGTCGGAACGTAAAAGTTCCAAAAGGACATGTAAAGGTAGTCTTCTCCTGATCTTCCGGAGCTATGGCAATCTGATTATAGCCCGAATACCCATCCAGCAAACAATAGTACTCATGACCAGCTAGTCTGTCCAGTATCTGATCAATGAACGGTAGAGGGAAGTGGTCCTCCCTAGTAGCCTTGTTCAGTTTCTTGTAGTCCATACAAACTCTCCAACCTGTGACTGTCCGAGTTGGAATAAGCTCATTCTTCTCATTAGCTACCATTGTCATACCCCCTTTCTTTGGTACACACTGAACAGGGCTCACCCAAGAACTATCTGAGATGGGATAGATGATGCCTGCATCTAGCCATTTAAGAATTTCCTTCTTGACAACCTCTTTCATGATGGGGTTTAGCCTCCTTTGATGTTCCATAGAAGGTTTGCTTCCTTCCTCCACTGGAATTTTGTGCATGCAGTAAGAGGGGCTGATGCCCTTGATGTCTGCTATGGTCCACCCTATGGCTGAGTTGAACTCTCTCAGAATCCGCAAGAGTTTTTCTTCCTCACTACCTGACAGGTTAGAAGCAATAATAACAGGTAAGGTAGAAGCGTCACCTAGAAATGCATACCTTAAATGATCCGGCAGTGGCTTAAGTTCAAGTTCAGGAGCTTCTTCAATAGATGGCTTTAGACGAATCTGTGATTTTTGAAGCTCAGCTAAGCCAAGTGATTCCGGTGGAGCATTGAACTTTCTTTGGTAGGGGTTAGCATTCAACATTTGAACACCCTCTGCAATTTCTTCATCCTCAAAATCAGATTCCCCTTGTAAAGTGCTTACCAAGGCATCTGCTTTCAACAACTGATTCATTTCCTCATGTTGCAGTGACTTAACCATATCAAGTCTGAAACATTCTTCCTCTTCAGTTGGAAGTTGCATTGCTTTAAAAACATTGAATGTGACGTTTTGATCATGCACTCTCATAGTCAGCTCCCCTTTCTGAACATCGATCAACGTTTTGCCTGTTGCCAAGAATGGCCTTCCCAAGATGATAGGGATATTCTTATCTTCCTCAAAATCCAAGATGACGAAGTCGGCGGGAAAAATGAGTTTATCCACTTTGACTAAAACGTCTTCCACTATTCCACGAGGATATGTAACCGACCTGTCAGCTAGCTACAAAGAGATATTGGTTGGTTTTGGGTCGGGGAGTCCAGGTTTCATGAAGACTGAGAGAGGCATCAGATTAATGCTTACACAAATATCACACAAGCATTTGTTGAATGACACGTTACCAATAGTGCAGGGAATTGTGAAGCTACCTGGATCCTTAAGCTTTGGAGGTAGTTTTTGTTGCAAGATTGCACTACATTCCTCCGTCAATGCAACCGTCTCAAAGTCGGCTAGCTTTAACTTCTTCGAGAGAATTCCCTTCATAAATTTGGCGTAACTAGGCATTTGTTCCAAAGCTTCAGCAAATGGGATGTTAATATGCAACTTTTTAAATACCTCCAGAAATTTGCCAAATTGCTGATCCAGTTTCTGTTTCTGAAACCTTTGAGGAAATGGTGGAGGCGGATAGACTGGAGGATTAGCCTCTGAAGGAACCGAATGCTTGGCTGGTTGA
Source organism: Saposhnikovia divaricata (assembly GCA_036435485.1). NCBI lineage: Eukaryota > Viridiplantae > Streptophyta > Magnoliopsida > Apiales > Apiaceae > Saposhnikovia > Saposhnikovia divaricata. The sequence goes on from CM071598.1 coordinate 126,476,111, forward strand.
TGGAGTGGCTGCTTTTCCTTTTCTGTAACTTCCTCTTGCTCTGCCTGTTTTGAATTCTGTTCAAGGTCTGTGCTCCCTGTGACTTTTCCTGACCGCAGAGTAATAGCTTGTACCTGTTCCTTGCCATCCTTTTTTCCTGGATTAGGTTCTGTGTTGCTAGGAAGAATTCCTTGCTGCCTATGGTGTGACGCCCCCAAATCCGAGGTCAAAGATTCAGGTCGTCACATCACCATCCAACCATATCATACCTGTATTAACTTTACAACTCAACAATACATCCATTCAGACCTCAATCTTAAGCACAAACAAGTTAGAGCCTCAGAAACGATAATCAAAAGTAACACTAAATATTACAATTCATCTGTACAATCTAGAATCTTGCGCACTTCCATTTATACAACTACACTTGAAGACAAGTCTTACTATTACAGTTGAAAACCTATCAGACCTACTCTGTAGTATTTATCAGGAACTAAATCATCTCAGGGGTAAATCTTCTACTCCTCTTCTGCTGGTGCGGAGTTAACTGATCAAATTCTTCTTTTTATGAAAAGTTTTTATAAAGCAAGAATGAGCTACATAATGCTCAGCAAGTTCACCATTTTGAAAAATAATAATGTGGTTTATTTCGAAAACATTCCCAACTATATGGGTATATATCTCAGATTTCAAAACATAATTGGACAATATATATGTCCGAGTTTGAATAAAACATCTATACTCACTAAGGAGCTTTAAGAATAACATATGAACCCTTTATAAGGTTCCTATTTCAATATATCACAAGTTTGAAAATATATACATATGAGTATATCATTTTCGGCAAGACACTCTACGGTTAACATACTGTACAGGGAGTACATCTTTGCAAACCTCTTTCCTTCCATTAGCTTAGAAGGTTTCTCATTCAAAAACATTTCATTCTTTGAAATAATTGCAAGAGTGCACTAATACGTGCCAATCTTTATAGAAAATCTTGCAGTTCTAGATACTGCACGATGTCAATATTTTTCTTATCAAAAGCCACACTATCGGCAACTTGGCACTTAGGCCCAAGAAGCAGTGTTTGAGTATTTTTCCAAAGTGGAGGATGGGACTTGAAGAAAACATAAAACCTGACAGGGATTGACGATGATCAGTCGCCACATCCAAGTCCAATAATCCGCGGGTCTTCTCTACCGGTAGAAGGATAGAAACTACATCCGTAACTATCCTCGGGTGAAAACTACATCCGTAATCACCCTCGATGAAATCTACATCCGTAATCATCCTTCGGTAACACCTGGGCCGGAATAATAATTGATGGACCGCCTGGCTCACGGCCGCTTACACATCCCGGGAATCGTTTGTCAACGATTCCCACACCTGCCAGAGTCCCTTTTTCTTTTCCTTTTAAAACTTGATTTTGAATGAAAACTGAGTAGTTGAGGTCCGACATCAGTCGACCGATAATTCTTGAAATCGTACAAGAAGCAAAACCTGATCGGGGGTTTTCAAAAATGTTTTGAGTTCGAAAGAGTTCGAGTTTGAAAGTGCTAAAGGTATCTTGGATTAGCTTTGTCTTTAAAATAATGAACAATAATTAATAAATGATATTTTAAGATTTAATATTAATAATTAATAAAATAATTATTTAATTAAATAAGCTTTTAATCCAAGATAGGTATTTTTGAGTATTTACGAAGATATAAAAATAATTACTTGAGTATACGATACTCCCCGAATGACCCTTCGGGTTTTCGCAATTTAATTACGATATAATAGTATACAGCTCCCCGGTCAATAGTATATATGGACCGCTGTGACCTCTATTGCTAGAGTCGTTGTCCGAAGAAAACATTTCATTCTTAGTTCAAGGGGTGCAAACATATATGTGCTTATACATCTCAATTTTATCATTACTTCAATAAGCATAAACATTTGATACGATTGAAAACTACAAACACAACAGTGAAAGCCCTTATATATGTAAGTTTTGAAAAGTAAACTTGCCTTGGTGAGGTTGGGGTGGTCGAGCTTGCGGAGTGGAACGATCTATACATAATCAATAGCCGATCGTTAGTACCTTAACAAGATCTCTTTAATTGCGGGTTTTAGGGGGTGCAAAATTAACTTAGTGACTTCGTCTTATGACACTCTAGCCCCACTATAGGTTCATGTCACCACTCGATTACGCTCGTCACTTATTCGACTTAATTTGGTTACCATATCCGAATCATATCCATTACCCCTTAAATCACACTCCCTTTACGACTTTTTCCCTTGCGCGAATTTTACTCTAGCATTTTTATAAAATTGAAAAATATATATTTTAATCCAATTCTTTTTGGGTAGCCTTCCCCACTGCATTTACTAGCTTCTATAAGTTTTCCATGATCCTACATAAATTTTTAGTGGTTTAAACAAGGTTCACAAGGGGACCATTTAGTGCAGTCCAGAATCCAGAAACACATTTCACTTCTCAGGCCATAACTCAAAATCTATACATCATCTAGTCATGAACCTTATATTTCTGGAAAGTACATTCAAACACCTTTCCAACAATATATATTAGGACCTCAGGGGACAAGATTTGCTGGTTCAAAACCCTCTTACAAGACAGTTCAAGTTCCTGGAAAAATCTCAGCATGCTTATATCACTTATCCATTCAAGAATCTTACATACACATCACATCCATCATCTAAACCACCAAGATCATACTTTAAAACATACATGGAGTTACATACACTAACCACAAGCTTAAAAATCACAACCACAACACTTAAACTCAAGATCTACATCATCCATAACTTATATGTCCAAGATTCACACTAACATCCATGGATCTAACATTAAACACCATAAATAATTCATGGCCAAGAGGGGTTAGAGTTTTATACCTTCTTGATGTTCTTACAATCTCAAACAAGCTTGGTTAACCTTGGGGAAGCCTTACTCTATGCTCACCATCTTCAATCTCACCAAAGAAATCAAGAACATGGAAGTGGGTTTCCTGACTGGAAAAAAACACGTCCCAAAGATCAGCCAAAACGAAGCCTTTGCACTCGTTTCCTGGTCGAGGCTCCTGAATGAAAGTTGTAGAGCGTCGTAACAGCTTTCTAACCATATAAAGAACAAAAAATTTCATTGAGTAATGAAGGTTCTAGGCCCGTTTTACTGAGAGGGTGTTCTTCTGGGCAGAATGGTTTTGTTCTTGGTTTTATGTTCTAATAATGCCATACACTTGAGATATATCTATTTTTGATTGGATGCATCTCATCCTTGCTAGGTGGCAACCTCTCATTGGCTCCTCTAGATTTCTTATCCACTTAAATTGCAACCAAGTCCTTTGCTAATTGCAACCAAGTCTTTGTCTCTTGTTTCTTGCACTTAAGTCCTTTTGTTTTGTTTTCTTTTCCACCGCTTTGATTTCCTTGTCGTTTCTTGAATAAAATAAATACGTTACAACTTATACGTTGCATATTATTGCTCTAATATAGCACAATACCTCGAACGAATATTAATTCCAACATCCCTTGTTTATTTCTCTTTATCTCAGAAAACGTTCTCCCGATTTCTCAAGCATTCTCTTTTCTCAATTCTAGGAGTTTATTCTCAATCCTTTTTCCCTCTCATAATATATCCTTCCTTGGACTCTTAATATACCATATCCTTAATCCATGATTCGTTCGCTCAATCGCTTAATCTCATTGTAAAGTTTCAGCGGTTTCTAGAACGTTTGTTTCACTTCCTCAGTGGTTTTCGTTCCAAATTCTCAAATCACTTATAATAAAATTCCAAAATATTAACTCCTCAATTCCTCAAATTAAATATCTCATTTCTTGATATTACTGATATATAATTCACTGATCGGTCAAATATTACACGAAAATAGAATTTGGAATTTCTGAATTCCGATCGCATTCACATACACTTATTTACTCCTTAGATTACTAGTATAACTTCGGAATATCCACACTACGTCTCGTACATAGGGGGCATGAAAAATTTTCTTAATCCTCAAAATCACTATTCATCCACCAAATCACTATTCATTGATGCACTTCATCATAATAGGAAAAGTTTTAATTCTACCGAAATTTTGGGTTCTTACATATGGAGTAGGGCATTTGCGAGTTGTCCAATCTGATTTTCCAATGTCTTGAGAGATGAGGCCTGACTCTGGAGTGATACCGCTTGACTCTTGATCATCGATCTCAATTCTTCTAATTCAGATTTTTCATTCGACTGCTGCTGAAATCCCGGAGGCTGATAGTAGTGTTGGGGCCAGTCAGCATGTTATATTTATATTATATTTTAGGTTGTTTGCATTTAGATGTGTGTCAGTGACTCTCCGATCTAGGCCCCAGGTCGGGAGGGCGTTACAGTAATCCAGGAAGATCTTGTGGAAACACATCTTCGAATTCATTAACCACTGGAATGTCTTGTATCTTGGGCGGTTCCTTCTGGGTGTCGATAACATAAGCTAAATAAGCCTCGTTTCCTTTCCGTAACAATCTCTTGGTTTGCACCATGGTTTGAATGTTTTGGGTCTGTCGTATCCCTTTAAACACTACTTCCTTCTTTCCTGGGGTTTTCAACCTAACCTTCTTTCCTTTATAATCTATCTGCACGTTATTGCGAGACAACCAATCAATTCCCAAAATAACATCAAACTCCCCTAGCTTAAAAGGAATCAAATCGACATAGAAAGATCGTCCTCCTATTTTTAATTTGCAATCGGGGTGAATCTGATTAACTGGAACGACTTCCTAATTAGCTATCTTTACTTGCAAAGAATCCCTTAGCGGTTGGGTCTTAAGTTTCAAATTACGCGCAAAATCTCTAGATATAAAAGACTTAGTCGCCCAAGAATCAAACAAAACATTTGCGCTAACTGAATTGAGGGAAAATGTACCTGCTATCACATCCGTGTCCCTCACAGCATCCTGCACTGTCATATTAAAAGTTCTAGCAGTTGGTGGCCTGTTGGAGGCAGCTTTGCTTGCCCCTGAGGCTGCTGGTTTGTTCATCGGGCAATCCTTTCTCATGTTACCTTGTCGTCCGCATTGGAAACAAGCCGCGCCTTTGCTGGCAATAGGAGTGATCGTGGTACAATTGGTGGAATAGTGACCCACTCGTCCACATTTGAAGCAAGTTACCATTCTCGGGTTGCACACTCCAGAATGCTTCTTCCCGCAAGTTGCACATAGAGGTAATAGAGGTCTAGAAGGGTAGGAATGGGACACTCCTGCTTGCTGGCCGCTCTGGTTCATACTTGCACTCCCAGATGGCTTAAATCCTACATTCCTTCCACGTAGGGAAATCGTTCCTCTACTAAACTTGTTAGGGGGTTTTCCTCCCGCGGAGCCTCCGCCTATGCTGGCATGCTTTCTTTTTAATCCCCCTTTCTCTCTTTCCCTCAACATTTGATCACTTCCTGCTTCTACAATTGTTGCCTTTTGTACCAAAGTGGCATAATCTGTGATCTCTAAAACTGCTACCCGATTTTGGATCCACTATTTCAGCCCTTGTTGGAATCGGTTTGCTTTCTTCTCCTCAGTTTCCACAAACTCTGGCACAAACCTTGACAGCTCGGTAAACTTAGCCTCATAGTCAGCCACTATCATATTGTTCTGCTTCAGCTCTAAAAACTTAAGTTCCATCTGAGTTTTCATGAACCTCAGGAAATACTTCTCTTAGAACAATTGTTTGAACCTCTCCCAGGTTACTATAGCATCAGTTTCCAGGTTCTTCTTGGCCTCCCACCAATAATTGGCCTCTCCCTTTAGAAGGTAAGTGGCAAAGACAGTCTTTTGTGCCTCGTCAATACTCAGAATCTCGAAGGACTTTTCCATTTCCTTAATCCAGGCTCTTGCCTCAACGGGGTCAGCTGATCCGTGGAATTCTGGGGGTTTAAGGGACTTAAAGGCCCTGAAAGAGTTTGCCATGGTGCTCTTGTTTCCCTGGGGTGGTGGGGGGTAACGGTTCAAATTTTGCCTAAGCAGATCCATAAACTGACCCATGGGGTCTCTGTCTTGGTTTTCCCCCTACTGCTCAATGTAAGAACCTTAATTTTTGGTAATATTTTCTTTTATTTAATATCTTGTGGCATTGTTAATTTGGAACCTTTCTAGTCATCCCTGTTGTTTAATGGAATTGATTGTTTGAGAGATTATGTTGTTACATTCTCTATGTAAGGTAAAAGAGAAGATTGTTGAGGACAAGAGTCTTATTGTTAGTAAGATTTATAAAACTTGGGATTTGAGAATGATTAGAGTATTAAAAGATTTATTAAGGATTATGACGAGGAATTATGGCCATTCGAGGAATTTACACAATTAAGTACTTAAGGAATTATAGGGGAAATTTCTACGAGACAAAATATTATTACGAGAGATTAATTAAGATACGATACGAATTAAAGATTAAATGACAATCATTGGTAGAAGAATAATGATACAAGGAGTAGTATTGCATGCAAGTCCCATGCAACCAAGTGGTTAGGAATAAGCAAACTAGTTAACCAAATGGAAGAGGAATAGTAACTAGTTACATTGCTTTTTCAAAAGAGGAGACAAGAAGTACAAGAGGCCATACCATGTTAGTACCTTGCATATACATACAACATTATGTATCACCCAACTACAATTATTCAACCAAAGCAACAAAAATCAAAAACACAAAAACAAACCCCCCCTCTCCAAGAGTGCTATCGGCCAAGCATAGAAAAGGAGAAGAAAAATTCTTCTTCCTCCATTTCTCATCACTCATAAATCAAGACATAATTCCTAGGCCCTCTCCATCATCTAAGCAAGGTATGTTAAGAGTTTCAAGCCCTTTCATCCATTCAAATCCAAGTTATAAATTGTTAAAGATATTGTGAATAGTAACCATGTTTAGTTTTTCTTTTAGATCTTGGATTATAAGGGTTGTAGGAGATCATTCAAGGTGTTCTTGAGTTTTGTAAGGCTCACCCAAGGCTCCTAGGTGCTCAAGAAGGTATAAAAATCATAAAACCTTTTGGCCATGTAGTGTTTATGATGTTTGGTGATAGATCCATGTGTTATAGTTTTAATCTTGGTTGTATAAGTAATGGATGACATGGATCTTGAGTTTTGATGTTGTGATTGTGATTTTTATGATTGTGGATAGTATATGTATCTCCATGAATGTTATAAAGCATGAACTAAGTGAATTAGGTATTGGTTGTGTTGTGGAATTGAGAAAATTGGTTGATCTAAGTGATACATGCTTGCTGAGTTTTCCAGAAACATTGACCTGTCTTGTAACATGGTTTTGAACCCCCAAATCTTGTCCCCTGAGGTCCTACCATATATTTTTGGAAAGATATTTGAATGTAGTTTCTGGAAATGTAAGGTTGATGACTAGGTGATGTATAGATTTTAAGTTATGGCCGGAGAAGTAAATTGTGTTTCTGGATTCCGGACTGCACTAAGTGACCCCCTTGTGAACCTTGTTTAAACCCCTAAAAATATATGTGGGATCATGGAAAAATTTTAGAAGTTAGGGAATGCAGTGGTGAAGACTACCCAAAAAGAATTGGATTAAAATATGAATTTTTGAATTTTATAAAAATGCTAGAGTAAATTTCGCGCAAGGGAAAAAGTCGTAAGTGGAGTGTAATCTTAGGGGTAATGGATATGATTCGGATATGGTAACCAAATTAAGTCGAATAAGTGACGAGCGTAATCGAGTGATGACATGAACCTATAGTGGGGCTAGAGTGTCATAAGACGAAGTCATTAAGTTAATTTCGTACCCCCTAAAATCCCGTAATTAAAGAGATATTGTTAAGGTACTAACGAGCGGTTATTGCTTATGTATAGATCGTTCCACTCCGCACGCTCGACCACCCCAACCAAACCAAGGCAAGTTTACTTTTCAAAACTTACATATACAAGGACTTTCACTGTTGTGTTTGTAGTTTTCAATCATATCAAATGTTTATGTTTATCGAAGTATAGATGAAATTGAGATGTATAAGTACATATATGTTTGCACCCCTTGAACTTAGATTGAAATGTTTTCTTCGGACGATGACTCTAGCAATAGAGGTCGTAGCGGTCCGTATATACTATTGATCGGGGAGTGGTATATTATTATATTATATCTAGATTGCGAAAACCCGAAGGGTCATTCGGGGAGTATAGTATACTCAAGTAATTATGTTCATATCTTCGTAAATACTCGAAACCCTATCTTGGATTAAAAGTTTATTTTATCGAATAATTATTTTATTAATTATTAATATTAAATCTTAAAATATCATTTATTAATTATTGTTCATTATTTTAAAGACAAAGTCAATCCAAGATACATTTAATACTTTCAAACTCGAACTCTTTCGAACTCAAAACATTTTCGAAAACCCCCGGTCAGGTTCCGCTTCTTGTATGATTTCAAGAATCATCGGTCGACTGATGTCGGACCTCAATTACTCTGTTTTCAATCAAAATCAAGTTTTCAAAAGAAAAAGAAAAAGGGACTCTGGCAGGTGTGGGAACCGTTGACGAACGATTCCCGGGATGTGTAAGCGGCCGTGAGCCACGCGGTCCATCAATTATTATTCCGGCCCAGGTGTTGCCGAAGGATGATTACGGATGTAGTTTTCATCGAGGGTGATTACGGATGTAGTTTTCACCCGGGGATAGTTACGGATGTAGTTTCTATCCTTCTACCGGTAGAGAAGACCCGCGGATTATTGGACTTGGATGTGGCGACTGATCATCGTCAATCCCTGTCAGGTTTTTATGTTTTCTTCCAGTCCCATCCTCCACTTGGGAAAAATACTCAAACACTGCTTCTTGGGCCTAAGTGCCAGGTTGCTGATAGTGTGGGTTTTGATGAGAAAATATTGACATCGTGCAGTATCTAGAACTGCAATATTTTCTATAAAGATTGGCACGTGTTAGTGCACTCTTGAAATTGTTTCAAAGAATGAAATGTTTTTGTATGAGAAACTTTCTAAGCTAATGGAAGGAAAGAGGTTTGCAATGATGTATTCCTTGTACAGTATGTTAATCGTAGAGTGTTTTGCCGAAAATGATATACTCATATGTATATATTTTCAAACTTGAGATATATTGAAATGGGAACCTTATAAAGGGTTCATATGTTATTCTTAAAGCTCCTTAGTGATATAGATGTTTTATTCAAACTCGGACATATACATTGTCCAATTATGTTTTAAAATCTGAGATATATACCCATATAGTTGGGAATGCTTTCGAAATAAACCACATCATTATTTTGCAAAATGGTGAACTTGCTGAGCATTATGTAGCTCATCCTTGCTTTATAAAAACTTTTCAGAAAGGGAAGAATCTGGCCGATTAACTCCGCACCAGCAGAAGAGGAGTAGAAGATTTACTACGGAGATGATTTAGTTCTTTATAAATACTACAGAGTAGTCTGATAGGTTTTCAACTGTAATAGTAAGACTTGTCTTCAAGTATAGTTGTATAAGTGGAATTGCGTAAGACTCTGATTTGTACAAATGAATTGTAATATTTAGTGGCATTTTTGATTATCGTTTCTGAGGCTCTAACTTGTTTGTGCTTAAGATTGAGGTCTGGAAGGATGTATTGTGGAGATGTGCAGTTAATACAGGTATGATATGGTTGGATGGTGATGTGACGACCTGAATCTTTGACCTCAGATTTGGGGGCATTACAAAAATGGTATCAGAGCGGTAAGTTACAGTACTCAGAAACGAGAGTGTTGAGAGTTAAGTCTAAGTAGGAGAATGACATAAGAGATCGTAGTAAACTTATGATTGGACTACCGGAAGAGGTACCGGTAAGTAGAATGGACTGGAGTGTTACTGAAGGTATTATACTAGGGTCGATGGAATCCCTAGAGACCTTCAGAATGATGAATAAAGGTTTGAGAGTCGTACATGACCTATCATAGGTAATGATATAGGAAGCAGAGCGAAATCTCGAGAGCAGCTGAGGTAGAGGCGATATTGCCAATATGATCGGATGACTAGGCTGGCATAAATTTTGTGGCCCATATTCGTCCACAGTTTAGGAGGCGGCATTTTAAGGATCAAGAAGTTTGGACTTCCCTACATAATTAAGGGTACCTAGTACTTGGATTAATGAAAGTCTTTTACTTTGGCTATAAGATCCGATTTTCGATAAGTAACGGGTTTACCTGAAGGTTGGTCACTATGTCGTTGTGGATTCCATTATCCTTGATGGCGAATTTTACATGTGTTATACGAGAATGTTATCATAAGACGAGCGTGCTAGATAATTCCACGCATGATTCGGACGCTAGAGCATGGTAGTTCAACTTAGAGAACAAACAAGTAGAATTAACAAAGGGACTCAAGAGAAGTTGAATATGGTTGCAACGAGCGATACAGTGATCTCAGAGTCTACCAAAAGAAAAGACCAGTGGTTCTAGAGGGGGATCCTTTGATAGAGATGTTATCAGAGACTACGTATATGTGTATTGTAGACCTTAATAATTTTTTTGTATATGTTCACATACACACACCCGCCACTGAACCTATGGACTGCACTGAGATCCCTAAGAGATCTCTTTGATCTGTTCCCATGGGGAACTGGCCACTTGTGATTCATGTCGGAAGGCATGAAGTAGGACCCTATGGACTTAGCAGGTGTCCCCGGAATGATGTGAAGCTTAGTCTTCAAGATAAAGCACGGAAATGACAGATATATTGTGAAACCCTAACTCGATAAATGACTTTAAGATGATGATTGAGAGACGCACTAGTTGGTGTCTTGTATTACGAAGACGAAGAGATGGAGTTACCCTCATAATGGTGATAGTGAGATGCACGAATGATTATTAACTTATTTTGGTAACTACCGGCTGGTGCACTACTTCATTTTAAATTTTTCACTAACCATGTTACCTCGATTAGTCTATACCAGGTAACCCTTCTAGCTTTCTACTTCAAACTTGTGAAACAACAACCAGTGATATACTTTCCCTAAAACAGGACTTATCCGAAGTAATTTTATTCGATCCATGAACATTCTATTCAAAAATTTATGATGATCTTGTTCGGCTCAGGCCTATTTACACCCTCTTTCAATTATCCAAGGAATGTTCCACAAATATTTCCTTAATTAATCGACGAATACTACTTAACGAGTATCGATATTTGATTGCTTCTTTCATACTTGCATTCTTCAGTTGAGCTCATAAATATTCAACAAATTACTGAGGACATGGATGATCTAATGTCCAGACATCCCTCATAAATTCTTTTCTTCTATTCAAGATGAGATTGTACATCGTACATTGGAATCATAGTAAGGATATCATTTTGAGATTGGTATTCCGAATTTGATTCTATTGTCGGATCTGGTAAAGCATGTGTACGAAGGCACCCTTGGGTGGACCGTTTCACTGATAAGTAATATTTGATGAGAGTTTATCGATTGTTCCGATACCTAGAACATTCTCTTCAGATTTTATAGTTTTCTTTTTTTCAAACTTAATAACTTCTTATTTTTATTCGTTGTCCGAGAAGCCTAAAGTTTCTTCAGTGGCTACGATGTTGAAATTCCGTTCTATCCAATTGAAACTGGCTAGTCGTTATGTCAATATGAATGACTAGTTGATCGTTCCAACTACTCGAAATTGTAATGTTGTGAAGAACACCTAGCAATTGTCCTAGCTGGTGGTGATGTCTCAAACAGGTGAACTAGCAAATTTTGTCAAGCTAGTCGCTAGTGTTTCTTGAAAAGGACTAGTTATTGTTTCACTGGTCCAACTCCCAATTTAATTCATTCCGCAATGCATTTTGCATGTGGTAAAGTATGATGATGAAAGTTTGGACGAATAACTTGATTGAGACCTAGTGAGGTCGCCCACTCGACTTGAACTCTTACCCATCTTCGTATCAGACTTTATATCACTTGAATATTTTATTCTTTCATTTCATACAATGAGAATTCATTTGAAACCATTGATTACTTGAGTGACAAACTACTTCATTCTTTAATTGTCATGGAGTAGAATTGCTTTCTATTGGATGACCTTCATCAATGCGACTTTAGATTTCCTCTTATTATTCAGGAGGAAAAGTATCCACCCGATGTAAGAATTGTATAAAGACCGTCTTTATGACTTTTGTACCCAACAATCATTGCCCTTGTGCAACATTCTCTATGGTGTCATATTACAGAATTATCAGGACGGGAAGGAATAAACCTTGTTGTATTCTTTCTGTCCATCCTTACATTTCCAAAAATCGAGACTCCTAGTATTTGGAACCATCAACATTCTTGGAACATCCAATGTGGAATTCTTATTGAAATTATCTATTGGACCTTGTTATTTTGAAACCATTCCTTTCAAAGTGATTACTCTAAGATGAACGGGAGGTACAATTGTGAACTGTTACACCAATATGAGATTAAAAACCAAATGTTGTAATTGTGCAGCCAGAGCGTTATGCCGAGTAATTATTGAAGTAGAGATAACATGTCAGGGCATACCACAAGACCTTTAATATTGGTGTGGGGAATGTTATAAGAAATGATGAGGTGGTTGGGAGCACGCTCCGACTAACCGTTGTCAGGATGTTATATTAATGAATTCTGGAGTTACCAAGCCTTTTCCTGATCCAAGAAATGCAAATCGATTGCGATGTAAAACATATCCTTAGAGGAAACTACCTGGAAGTGAGATGGACAAGAAAGGAAGAAATATCGTGGCAAGAATGTGAAGCTTTATTTAGCTTAAAGGGATTGATGCACATAGAGAGACATAAAGTTTAACAGGCCCCTAATAGTAAATGGATGCATGGATATATGACAATGATCCTTCGAGATTACCACCTAATCAAGTTTATTGGGAATCGCAGTAGCATGCAGGCCTCAGGCTGATTGGCGCCAGACGTGAAGGAGGACAGGCTTATGACATCTTACATATACCATCGAGAACCGATACCCTTACCGGAAATGGAGGAATTGTTGACTAGTTAAAATGAGTAGTTGTTTTTCAAAGATAAGGTTGAAGAGAAGGGTTTTACCAACTCAAGATCGACCTCTGTACTGTGCCAAAGTTGGCATTTCACACTAATATAAACGTTATAAAATAGTGGTAGTATCGTTTGAATGGACTAATGGGTCAGAAGCCTTTATGGATTAATGAACAAAGTTTTGGGATGAAATGAGATATTAGCAACAACCTCGTTGTTAGCTATACTTGATGATAAAAAGTGGACTTTGAGAGTCACGATGATGCATCTTTCGAGAGTTTAAGAGGTGTGATGATGGAGTAGAAAAAGGATGATAGCCTATACTTCTAAACAACATAAAGGTTATGAGATATCACTAACCGTGAGTCTGGGATTAGTCATGATGGCGTTCACGCATAAAACTGAGACGTTAACCTTATAAGAAAAGTGTGAAAATTTCTCCACAAGTGCCATAAATATATCTTCATATTAGAACTAAACATAAGAAAGAGAAGGTGACGAGAGGGAGCAGGGTGTATAATGGAGAAATTTGTTATTACCTAGGGAAGGCCAGTGTGGTGGCCGATACCTATAGAAGGTATTATTCGAAATTGGAATTCAGTCAGTATTGACCAAGAAGATAGAGTATATACAATAAAGAATAATGTTAGAGGAAAATAAATAAATTATGGGGAAGGACAAAGATGTATAGAGAATTAAGGGAATGTTTGGTAAACTGAAATGAAGAATGGTATTGGCAAACTATTAAGTACTAACGCGACATGTCAAAAGCAGAATGATAGAGATCTAGTGGATTAATTCCGCCTGTAGAAAATATTGAACGTGGACAGAATTATAGTGAATTTCATAAGTGGGTCGCCAAAGACCGAGCCAAGAGATGGACCTAGTTGAGTTATAATTGTTGGACCAAGTGATTTACCTACGACAGACTTTCCATTGAGAAGATTATCGAATATTATACGGGAGAGATGGTGGTGCAATATGAAACTCCTGCAGCGATCACGTCAGATAAAGACTTAAGGTTAAACTTCGAATATTGAAGGTGCTTTTGGGTATATTTAACAAATAGATTGAGCGTATGTACTAATTTGATCTGTGGTTGACGGACAGGGAAGAAGAATTGTCCAGACGATCGAAATTATATTTAGTGACGTGCCTTAGGCTTCACGGGGCAGTCGAGAATAAAAACTTATCCATGAATGAATGTTGTTATCACGATCATCACCATGCGAACGTAAGGACGTCTCTTGTAAAGCATACCGCGAAAGAAGAAGCTTCGCTTTTCTTGCATTACGAGGAAGTCAATGAACGGGGGATATAGTAGCTGAACTGGTTCGACGTATGCCGAAGACAATACAGTATCCACAGCTAGTGGTAATGGCTGACGGGAGGCAACGCATGCCTGCTAATCAAGCAAAGAAATATGAGGAATACCGTGCGTATTGACGTTGTCTCAGATTACAAAACACGACCACAAAGCATTCACGGGCCAACGATACAAGGACTCAACACGGATACTATGAACAAGGTAGAAGAGGAACGTGTGAGTAGTGGGATAGAAATTTTTAATCATAGAACAACCGATAAGGAATACAGGTCGAGGAGAGTATGCGTTGAGGAACAACATTAAGGTGTTGGTGAGACGAAGGGAAAGAACAATAGGGTTGAAGTGTCAACCTGAGAGTTGGAAAAGGTAAAGTTGGAATTGTATCCACAACTATTATACTTAGGTTCTTAAGATAGAATCCTTTTAAGGAGAGGAGACTGCATTAACCCTAACTTTCGGGAATATTCGAAACCTGGACGAATAGTAATTTTATGGGTGGATGAGAAATTTTTGCAATCACGATATGTACGAATTATTAAATGAAGATTTCTAATTGATATTACGTCTTTACGGTACAGACGAGTGTATGTAAAAGTCATTAGTTTTTTTTTTACGAAACCCATTATTTCGAATGGTCAAATTTTATGAGATATCTAAGGAGATCGTGGTAAGGCATGGGGTTCCTGTGAGCATTGCATCTGGGAGAGACCCAAGGTTCAACTCCAGATTCTGGAGGAGTTTTCAGGATTGTGTGGGGACCAATTTAAACATGAGTACTGCACACCACCCCCAATCAGACGGACAGAGCGAGAGAACCATCCAGACCATAGAGGACATGTTGAGAGTATGTGCCATCGATTTTAAGGGAAGTTGGGATGACCACTTGCCGTTGATCAAATTTTCCTACAACAACAGTTACCATGCGAGTATAGGAATGCCCCATATGAAGCTTTATACGGACGAAGATGTCGGTCTTCCTTATGTTGGGAAGAAGTTGGAGAGCGGAAGATTTTAAGGCCTGAACTGGTCCAACAGACAAGAGAAACTATCGAGCTCATAAGAGGATGGCTGGTAGCGGCCTAAGACAGACAGAAGAAGTATGCAGACCAGACCCGCAAAGACAAGGAATATGAGGTAGGAGAGTTTGTGATGTTGAAGGTATCACCGTGGAAGGGATTGATGAGATTTGGTAAGAATGTGAAGCTAAGCCCAAGATTTATTGGACCTTTTGAGATCTTGAAACGAGTTGGAAAGTTAGCCTATGAATTGGCTTTACCCCCGAGCTGGCAGCAAGTACATAATGTGTTCCATGTGTCCATGCTACGACCCTACCATACCGACTTCCGACACGTGATAGAACATGATCAAGTGGATCTGCAACCAGACTTAACATATGTGGAGCAACCCGTAGAAATCATGGATAGAAAAGAATAGGTGCTGAGGAACAAGGTTGTCAAACTAGTGAGAGTTTTGTGGAGGAACCAGAATGTCGAAGAATCAACATGGGAACTAGAGAGCGCGATGCGTGAATAGCACCCCCAACTATTTTCAACCTGATTTCGGGACGGAATCCTTTTAAGGAGGGGAGGCTGTAAGAACCTTAATTTTTGGTAATATTTTCTTTTATTTAATATCTTGTGGCATTGTCAATTTGGAACCTTTCTAGTCATCCCTGTTGTTTAATGAAATTGATTGTCTGAGAGATTTTGTTGTTACATTCTCTATGTAAGGTAAAAGAGAAGATTGTTGAGGGCAAGAGTCTTATTGTTAGTAAGATTTATAAAACTTGGGATTTGAGAATGATTAGAGTATTAAAAGATTTATTAAGGATTATGACGAGGAATTATGGCCATTCGAGGAATTTACACAATTAAGTACTTAAGGAATTATAGGGGAAATCTCTACGCGACAAAATAATATTACGAGAGATTAATTAAGATACGATACGAATTAAAGATTAAATGACAAGAATTGGTGGAAGAATAATGATACAAGGAGTAGTATTGCATGCAAGTCCCATGCAACCAAGTGGTTAGGAATAAGCAAACTAGTTAACCAAATGGAAGAGGAATAGTAACTAGTTACATTGCTTTTTCAAAAGAGGAGACAAGAAGTACAAGAGGCCATACCATGTTAGTACCTTGCATATACATACAACATTATGTATCACCCAACTACAATTATTCAACCAAAGCAACAAAAAGAAAAAACACAAAAACAAACCCCCCCTCTCCAAGAGTGCTCTCGGCCAAGCATAGAAAAGGAGAAGAAAAATTCTTCTTCCTCCATTTCTCATCATTCATAAATCAAGACATAATTCCTAGACCCTCTCCATCATCTAAGCAAGGTATGTTAAGAGTTTCAAGCCCTTTCATCCATTCAAATCCAAGTTATAAATTGTTAAAGATATTGTGAATAGTAACCATGTTTAGTTTTTCTTTTAGATCTTGGATTATAAGGGTTGTAGGAGATCATTCAAGGTGTTCTTGAGTTTTGTAAGGCTCACCCAAGGCTCCTAGGTGTTCAAGAAGGTATAAAAATCATAAACCCTTTTGGCCATGTAGTGTTTATGATGTTTGGTGATAGATCCATGTGTTATAGTGTTAATCTTGGTTGTATAAGTAATGGATGACATGGATCTTGAGTTTTGATGTTGTGATTGTGATTTTTATGATTGTGGATAGTATATGTATCTCCATGAATGTTATAAAGCATGGACTAAGTGAATTAGGTATTGGTTGTGTTGTGGAATTGAGAAAATTGGTTGATCTAAGTGATACATGCTTGCTGAGTTTTCCAGAAACATTGACCTGTCTTGTAACATGGTTTTGAACCCCCAAATCTTGTCCCCTGAGGTCCTACCATATATTTTTGGAAAGATATTTGAATGTAGTTTCTGGAAATGTAAGGTTGATGACTAGGTGATGTATAGATTTTAAGGTATGGCCGGAGAAGTAAATTGTGTTTCTGGATTCCGGACTGCACTAAGTGACCCCCTTGTGAACCTTGTTTAAACCCCTAAAAATATATGTGGGATCATGGAAAAATTTGAGAAGTTAGGGAATGCAGTGGTGAAGACTACCCAAAAAGAATTGGATTAAAATATGAATTTTTGAATTTTATAAAAATGCTAGACTAAATTTCGCGCAAGGGAGAAAGTCGTAAGTGGAGTGTAATCATAGGGGTAATGGATATGATTCGGATATGGTAACCAAATTAAGTCGAATAAGTGATGAGCGTAATCGAGTGATGACATGAACCTATAGTGGGGCTAGAGTGTCATAAGACGAAGTCATTAAGTTAATTTCGTACCCCCTAAAACCCCGTAATTAAAGAGATATTGTTAAGGTACTAACGAGCGGTTATTGCTTATGTATAGATCGTTCCACTCCGCACGCTCGACCATCCCAACCAAACCAAGGCAAGTTTACTTTTCAAAACTTACATATACAAGGACTTTCACTGTTGTGTTTGTAGTTTTCAATCATATCAAATGTTTATGTTTATCGAAGTATCGATGAAATTGAAATGTATAAGTACATATATGTTTGCACCCCTTGAACTTAGATTGAAATGTTTTCTTCGAACAACGACTCTAGCAATAGAGGTCGTAGCGGTCCGTATATACTATTGACCGGGGAGTGGTATATTATTATATCGTATCTAGATTGCGAAAACCCGAAGGGTCATTCGGGGAGTATCGTATACTCAAGTAATTATGTTCATATCTTCGTAAATACTCGAAACCCTATCTTGGATTAAAAGTTTATTTTATCGAATAATTATTTTATTAATTATTAATATTAAATCTTAAAATATCATTTATTAATTATTGTTCATTATTTTAAAGACAAAGACAATCCAAGATACATTTAATACTTTCAAACTCGAACTCTTTCGAACTCAAAACATTTTCGAAAACCCCCGGTCAGGTTCCGCTTCTTGTATGATTTCAAGAATCATCGGTCGACTGATGTCGGACCTCAATTACTCTATTTTCAATCAAAATCAAGTTTTCAAAAGAAAAAGAAAAAGGGACTCTGGCAGGTGTGGGAACCGTTGACGAACGATTCCCGGGATGTGTAAGCGGCCGTGAGCCAGGCGGTCCATCAATTATTATTCCGGCCCAGGTGTTGCCGAAGGATGATTACGGATGTAGTTTTCATCGAGGGTGATTACGGATATAGTTTTCACCCGGGGATAGTTACGGATGTAGTTTCTATCCTTCTACCGGTAGAGAAGACCCGCGGATTATTGGACTTGGATGTGGCGACTGATCATCGTCAATCCCTGTCAGGTTTTTATGTTTTCTTCCAGTCCCATCCTCCCTTTGGAAAAATACTCAAACACTGCTTCTTGGGCCTAAGTGCCAAGTTGCTGATAGTGTGGGTTTTGATGAGAAAATATTGACATCGTGCAGTATCTAGAACTGCAAGATTTTCTATAAAGATTGGCACGTGTTAGTGCACTCTTGCAATTGTTTCAAAGAATGAAATGTTTTTGTATGAGAAACCTTCTAAGCTAATGGAAGGAAAGAGGTTTGCAATGATGTATTCCTTGTACAGTATGTTAATCGTAGAGTGTTTTGCCGAAAATGATATACTCATATGTATATATTTTCAAACTTGAGATATATTGAAATGGGAACCTTATAAAGGGTTCATATGTTATTCTTAAAGCTCCTTAGTGAGTATAGATGTTTTATTCAAACTCGGACATATACATTGTCCAATTATGTTTTGAAATTTGAGATATATACCCATATAGTTGGGAATGCTTTCGAAATAAACCACATCATTATTTTGCAAAATGGTGAACTTGCTGAGCATTATGTAGCTCATCCTTGCTTTATAAAAACTTTTCAGAAAGGGAAGAATCTAGCCGATTAACTCCGCACCAGCAGAAGAGGAGTAGAAGATTTACATTGGAGATGATTTAGTTCTTGATAAGTACTACAGAGTAGTCTGATAGGTTTTCAACTGTAATAGTAAGACTTGTCTTCAAGTATAGTTGTATAAGTGGAATTGCGTAAGACTCTAATTTGAACAAATGAATTGTAATATTTAGTGGCATTTTTGAGTATCGTTTCTGAGGCTCTAACTTGTTTGTGCTTAAGATTGAGGTCTGGAAGGATGTATTATGGAGATGTGCAGTTAATACAGGTATGATATGGTTGGATGGTGATGTGACGACCTGAATCTTTGACCTCAGATTTGGGGGCGTTACACTCAACCTCAGTTTCCCCTTCTTCGACTTCCTCTTCGAAGTCTGCAGTGTGAAAGGTTTCGTCTTCTGCCCCATACTCGGAATCCTCTTGCTCATTATAATCCTGATCTTGTTCTTCATTATACTTAGGGGTTTCCTCATGTGGGTTGTGACTTTCTTGGTCGGTAGATTCACGGGGGTTAGCCCTAGTACCCATTCTTCTCGGAGGTATTTTTCTGAACATTTGGACAATTATACATTAGGTTTATTCACCCATTTTTAAGGATTTCTCCTCGCAATGTAGATGCATATTTGGATTTAGGATCCCATAGTTCTATATTTTAAGGCAACTTAACTGAAAGCAGTACGTGCAGATATAATATAACAAACTAGTGATCGTGTCATAACGAAACTAAAATAACTGAAAAGGAAACAAATATATACAAGATACTGAATGGTACATCATCTGGGTCACATCGACCGTTCTAAGAGTACAACCATCCGAATAACAACTAGTCAAAAGTGAAATATGTTGTCTACCTGTCTAGTATGCATCAGGGAAACTAAATACACTGAGACTATCCCACCAAAAATTGGCACTACTATGTCCGTACAAGACTAGACAACTAGACCAATACATCACTATCCCTGAAGTCAGCCACGACGGCGGGTCAACGCTAGAACCCTCCTCATAGCAACACGGAAGATCTCCTCTGCATCTACCCTGGATACCATGCCATGTCCATCACTGGGTAATTGTCGCACCCTCAATCGAGCCCTCGGCTCTATGCGGGTCACCTCTCTATACATCTCTCTAGCCCTGGCTCGTCTCCCCCCTGGTGCCTCAACCGAGTATCTTGCTCTGCTGCTAGCTCTCTCCGGGACTCTGCCAACCTGGCCTCAGCCACGGCTACCTCTGTAGAAAGTCTGACCACCACATAGTTGTGCAAACCCAATGGGATCCCCTCTACCGGGATGTGGGGTGGAGTAGATGGCTCTGCTGGAGGTGTGAGCTCTGCTGGAGGTGTGAGCTCTGCTGGAGGTGTGGCTCTGCTGGGATGTGGGGTGTGAGCTCCTCAAACTTATCGAAAAATGGGCTCACAGGTAGTGGTGGTGGTGGTGAAGGGGCTCTCTTAACAGAGAGGGGTGGCACACGAAGTCCGGAACTCCCTACAACATCATCCACTGGCTCATCAACATCTCCCTCCGTACCCTCATCTACAGCCTGTCCAACAACAGCAGCCATAACATGCTCAGTGGTCATGTCGGTGTCCTCCTCCATGACCCTAATATCAGCTATAAGCTGGGTCTCCTCTGGATCCTCCTCAACAACATTCTCAGCAACTATCTCAGTGCCCTCTCCTGCCTGGACCTCCTCCGGGTCCTCCTCCTCCTCAGAATCAATAACCTCAGTATCTGCATCTGCCTGGACCTCTTCAGGGTCCTCCTCCTCAGACTCCATAACCCCTGTATCTCCATCATTATCACCTAGACGCTCGTAGTAAGGATCTCTAGTCCTGAACAAGTCATCAGAATCAACCATTGCCACATCCTCAGCAGCCTGGATCTCCTCATCGTGTTGTCTCTCAAAAGTATCTGGATCGGAGACGTCGCTCGCCTACACAAGACGAACTATGTTACTATCGTGATAGTTAAAAGTTCCCGTAAGGGTTTTAGGTGAACTTGGCAAGAGTTCTTATTATATTAGTGAATTTATTATTATATAACATCGCATCATCTCTTGGGATATATAACTCTCGCTCTGATACCATCTTTGTAAAACCCCCAGATCCGAGGTCAGGGATCGGGTCGTTACGGTCTCAATTTCCATAAATAACACTTGACTTGAGTCAACATAAATAAACAACATGCAGTGACCCCACAATAATATCCAATCACACACACAACAGTTATAGTCCTAGAGATGAAATTGAAATATGTCTCACATTAAAGGATTTACGAATAAAAGTTATTACAATCCAAAAGGAGTAACAACATAAGTTTAAAGTTTTTGCTGTTGCTTAGGATTAATTATACATATAATTAAACTGGTAAACCAAAAGTTGTCTATCTATGCTACCTCAGCAATGGCAGCGATGATATCAGCGGGTAGACCTCTGGCTGGGATAACCTGCTTGCGCCGAGTGCGCCTTACGCGGGCCATTCTGCCTAGCTGTTGTTGTGACATAAAAAATAAGCAAGGGTAAGCAATAGCCCACCAACAATAATATAACTTGAACAGTGAAGTATATATAATAGTTCAAATATCTTTGAAGCCATATGCCATGCATTAACGAAGATAGTGCTAGTATAATGTAAAGGATGAAGTTTCAAGGTAACTCAAAAATATACTTCTGTGGAAATATCTGCTATGTCAAAGATAAGCGAGATAGCATTATTTATCATAAAAGAGGAACTTGCAGAAAAATATTGCAATTCCAAATTCAATCACTTTTTCACCTGCCAACACCGATAGTGTTGCAGAAAATTACACTCTGACAAATGAACTAATTCTGGAGCATTGACGCTCCAGGAGACATAACATTTACGATGATCAGTCGCAGGTTATGCTCCCCACTTTTTTTCTCTACATGTAGATGGAAGCACCGACGAATTTACTTGTCTACTGCCCTCTGGAACCCCCCGGCCAACGGTTGGGCCATTGCTGGACCTGCGCCACTCGGCCACTTACGCGGCTCCTAGTTCGTATAACATCCATAACTCTGAAACATAAAGTTCGTCCCCCTTTCCCCAAGTATAATACTTGTTGATAAGACTCCACAAAGTAGTCGTATCTAGTTTGGAAAGGAAAATTCCCCAATATTTCCCAAGCTGCTGCTTGTTAATGGATACCAACTTGTCCCAACACTTTTACCCCTCAAATGATGAGTGGGTACACATGATTTAATGAATAATAGCAATCAAGTTGCGAGTGAAAAGAATGGTTTCAAGAATTTATGACCGGGTAGTCAACAAGATAAATAACATTGCTCAAGTAAGGTTCCCTTATAATCTGAGAGATAGAATTGAATAAATAATAGAGTTTCTGAGAACCTTCCTTGATAAAATAATATTAATCATCAGGCTCTGGAATAATTTACTTAAGATTCGAAGGTCGAAGATAATATTCGAATGAAATAAATTATTTTTAATCGAGTCAGAAGAATTAAATAAATATTCCAAAGAATATTTATTAAGTCAAAAATAATGAGGAATAATCCTAATAAAAAATATTACTCGGAATAATCCTCGAATAAATATTCACAAATAATATATGTTAAATATTTAATGAATATTTAAATAAATAGTACTTAATAAATAAAGCTCGAGTGAATATCTGAAATAATATTCACTGAATAAATAGTGAATATTCAAACTAATAATACTTATTGAAGAAATAATTATCAATTGAATATTGATAGTATTTATTGAATAATGAATATTCAACTTAATAATACCTATTGAATAAATAATTATCAAATGAATATTCGAATAATATTCACCGAATAAATAATGAACAAATGAATATTTGAAATGATATTCCAAATGAATATTCGAAATAATATTCGATAATTGAGTCGACTTTAAATGATTATTGAAGATAATATTCCTTGAATAAATAAAGTTCAAGTGAATATTTAAAATAATATTCATTAATTAAATAATGGAAAATATTTACTTAAATATTTTTCTCCGAAATAATCACGATATATCAAGGAATACTGACTCCCGGTCTATGTTCGAAGAATGAGATTCATATGCCCTTCTCTAAGGGTCTTAGCAATATCCGGCTTATAACTGATATATTTTCTATCTAGCTTATAAGCCAACAATAATTCAGGGAACAAGCATATCAGTATAACTTGAAAGTAGGCATGCATGTTGTGGCATATGTATAACAGAAAGCATATATATATATATATATATATTCACAACAACAGCCTTTAAAAGGATTTGAAACTTGCCTGGTGGTCGGGTGTGGGTAGAGGTAGTGTGCACTGGGTCTGCTCGGTGATCTATAAACAATCAGAATATCTGAGATTAATTACTTAACACTTTTTAAAAGGCTAAGTATAAACTTTACTTAAGTCGAAACGCATTTCCAAGTTATCTCGTTATGCACCTTTTTTAAGTGTCATCATACTTACACTTGATATATACTTGAGCCGTGAAAGTTCTAAGGTCGGTCATTTACAAACCAAGATTATGCTTCGAGTTTTATCACCCGTTTTCTAAGTGTTTTACCCAAAGTTATAACCAAGTGTGTTTTTAGGGGTTCGTTCGCGTTTAACCTTGATTCAAACATTTTTATAAAATCGGAAAACGATCCATTTGACATGAGGCTTTCTTCCACACCTTCTTTATGATTTCTAATATTTAATTACCAAGATTCGTCAATAACTTGCATATTTTACCGAGGTTCAATTTTAATAACGAACTCGTACTTACGATTTCGAATGGCTTTTAGTAAATCGGCCATAATTCCTAAACCGTAAGTCCGTTTCACATGATCTTTGTATCAAAACGAAGCTTATAACATAATCTATCTTATAAGGGCAGAATATGAAATTGGACATTAAGTTATAGCTACTGTCAAACAAGATTTCCTAAGGTTAATGAAATTTCGGCATTACGACGGCTATCAATCGATCGTTTCCAAATATCATAACAACCAAACCAAGCCACACTAGGCACAATGCAACTTATACACATGATTTCTTATCTCAAAATGTCCAAGAACATATCACTTCATCATAATAATCATCATGTTATAAAATCATCTATAAGATCATGTTATCATGCTTATAATAACACTAATAACATAACTAATCTAAAATCCATCAAGAACATGCATATATCTCAAAGTAAGGTCTAGGGTTTCAAGTGATTATACCTTCCTGAGAGTATGTAATAGCCTTACTAAACTTGGTATGGTCCTTGTCTATCCTTAACACACCTTAGATCAACCATGAAATCAAGAAAAACAAAGTTAGTTCATAAGAACACTATTCATCCTCCTTTTTGATGATTTTTTTGAAAATGGAAACAAAGGAGTTTGGACTTGAAATTTTTAGGAGATCACTTTTATGAATTATAGGACGTACCATAAAAGTTTCAAGATCGAACAAGGGGTGGAAGATGGATTTTTGTCTTGGAATTTCTTGTTTGGCCGAATGGAGGAAAAAGGGAGAGAATGGAGTGGTTTGCTTTGTTTACTTGCTTTGCTCTCATCCAATGTGAATTATTGTAATGTTTGAAGATAATATATTGCCTAAAGTGGCTTTAATAAAGTGATTATGTCATGGATGAGGTTAATCAAGTGGACATGTGTTGGTTTTGCATGGTTGGATGAGAAAGTGATGCTAAGTACTTAGTTTGGTCTCTAAACATGCTAGTTACTTATGTAACTAATTGGTTACTAGATATTTCTTTCTTGCACATGCATGTATCTTGCTCTCTGCTTGCTCTTTTGTCCAGTTATTGCTCAATTTCATTTATCGTTTGAAAGAATATCTCAAGGATTTCTAGTTAGGGTTTTACCGGAAACCTTCTTAATATTTATAATACTATTCTCCATCTTTCTTAATAATTCTCGAATCCATAATCCTTAAATCCTTTTAATAATCCCTTAGGTCTTTCACCGTCTAGGGAAATCTCGGAGAAAATAAAAGTGCCATTTTTCAGAATCCGACAGCTTTTACATACACTCTTTTTCCCCCTGGATCACTAATACGAACTCAGAATTTCGTTCCGGGTACTTCTATATAGCGTTGTCTAATAATATTCCTAATTCCACCAAAATCACTATTCATCCCTTTTTCTTTACTTATTCTTTTAGGGTTATATAGATGTCCCAGTTCTCTTTCGATCGTTCCTTAGCCCTTTTACAGAACCACTGGACTGATAACAGATATCGATTTGGATGACATAAGAATAACCTTCCCCTTCGGAATTATCAAATCTTAATTTCCTTGGAGATAGATAATTCTTATCCAGATTGTCAACCAATAGCATTCTTCATGACATATAAATATTTAAATCCAAATCCATTTCATACATTCATTAGAACAATCGTTACATCGTAGTCGCAACCACTATTCACTATTACATCCATACATATTAAAAAGTTTTAATTCTATCCAAAATCTGGGTTCTTACAACATCAATCCCGTGTGCCTCATAAGCTTAACACTTTTGGCATAATAGCCTTTTCATTTAATTTAGTCAATCTCAGAACTTCTCGGTCCGTCTTGGTTCTTGGAATACATCTCGTCTTTACCGACCAATCTCAATTTCACCATTTCATTTCTACAATCAATTGAAACAATCAGGGTCCGTCCACCAACCCATTTACAATATTGCCTCTAACTCCCTTAACTCAAGAAGATTTAAATAAATATGTCTCTTTTGAAAATTTTGTTGTTTATCCTTTTTGTATTTACTAAAGCTGGTTCCATTTGCAGATACTCAAAAATTGTACCATTCCTAGGGCAACCTAAAACAACAGGTAGATTACGTCTATATCTCCTAGCATACTTGATTTCATCTCTTGTATTGAAACGCTTCTAGCTCTAATCATCTCTTAACGAAATTTCCCTTGGAATATCGAGTTTCCTCGTATAATCACGTATACTCTAAACCTTGCTTCCATTATTCCATCCATTAAGGAAATCTTCTATATTCGAAACAATTGATAGAATTCAAGAAACTTTGAATTGAAACGAACCCAGAAACCATTAAGGGTCCCCTAACAATTTATAAGATTAAGAGTTTTAAATATCTCTTATTCGAAACAAAAGAATATTTGAGAAATCAATATGATGGAAGAACCCGTATGTCACACAAGTGAGGGCTTCCCCTCCGACTTTCTATCACACAGACAGATCGTCCTTGTGTATATATATAGGGTTGTTCCTCTTAGTTGGAGTAAGAAATATAGAGGGAAATTTAAATCACGATGATAATACCATTTTTCGAAAATAATCTTAAGAGGAATATTTTGACTAAGATAGATAAAATACAATTTTGAAACACATTTCAAGGGTACCAGTAAGTTTTGAAAAGATACAGGCACTTAATAAATAAGAGGAGCCAGATCACAACTGGAATTACCCACCAGTGAAGGAAAATTGAAACTCAATAATATACTTTAGTAGGGCTTTAGGAAACTTGAAAGTAGATACCGTTGATAGCCTCTACCCAATTGAAATCCCAATGATGGAAGGTTTCCCGCAAATACTATTTATATCATAGACTACGTACTCACGAAAAAAATTTCTTAAATTTGGCACTCACCGTTTAGCCTTAACCTATCATCTGATATTCCTAATTGTCATCATTTATCTAGTCATGACTTGATTCGATAATTTCTGCATTTATCCATAATAGCATATAACCTTCTGATTGATATCCTTACGTACGATTAATCGTCTTGGCCTGACACTGCTCCGATATCAAGGACCCTTCAAACCATACTTCTATTTTATATTTGTATATTCTAACATACCACGCATACTTACGAGGTTGTCTAATGTACACTTCTCGATACATCAAATATTCCCTAAGGGCATCAAAACCCCTGAATTGTATAATAGTCACTGTCGGTGGTGAAAGAACTATTTATCAAGGGTTGAATCTCATGGACAAAACCAAATATATAGCTGCTCCTGAAATTAAGCCGCATCATAGGGCTTTGAAGTCTCATTCTGAAAAAAATTAAATATTCCTATGAAGTTCTTTAGACAATACAGCCCGCTTAGGGTGAAAACTCAATTTACGAATCTCTGAAATCCGATATTGTTTACATACATTTATTTATAATATATATCACTAATACTCATTTAGAATTTCATTCCTGGCCTTATAACATAGGTGGCATAACACATATTCACTATACCACACAGTTACCATACATTACTATTCACCAGAAAAGTGAATCTTCCAATACTGATAGGATACTCACTTATTACACTTCCAATTTTAGCATAGGCACATTGCCCTTATCTCATCTGTTCTCAAAAATTTTATTCACATTCTGTATCAGTTCCTTTGATGAATCATCATACAATCTCGATTGTTTCTGTCATCATCCTAATATTAGCCCTTAAACGGTTTATGTAATTGTCGACCTTCACTTGTTTATGAGAACTCTATAATAGACATCCACCACAATAGGAAGCTCGATCTAACTCAACATAATCCTCGAATTAAGCATTTCATTCTTAACTTACTCATCGCTACTACTTCCAATCGTCCACTAACGAATTCTATATAAGCTCTTACGTTATCCTCTTATATATTTACGCATAACTCTTAACACTCTCGTCCCTAAGCAATATGACCTTGAGCTCTGATACCATTTCTGTGACATCCCTAGATCCGGGGTCATTTCCAGTCACTCATTTTCATAGTACAACAATAATATGATTTCAACTTATTCATTTCTCAATTCGAATATAGAGTAACTACATCTCTTTTTCATAAATCCATAAAATTACTATTCATTTAAATACTGTAGCAATACAAAAGTTAGGGAATATCACATAAAAATTGAAATCCAAGGACATAGGGTTGTAGAGAATTGCAAGAGGAGTATTTTTATCACTACTAATTTGAGGTTTGATGAAGAAATTACCTTTGAATTGAGCTTGAGCTCTAGTGGAGGATGAGAGAATATAGAGAGAATTGGGAGAGATGAGACATGGGGGAGAAGGAGACCGGGGGGGGGGGGGGGTTGTTCGAATAAAAGAAAAAAAAGGGGTTGGGGTTGTATAGGCACACACATAAAACACTAATACATTTTTATTAAATTAAAAACTTATAAAATCCTAGTTACAATATATATGGGGTTTTAAAAATAAATTATTGACACATATATTTAAAACACAAAATTCTCTTCCTCAAGGTATTTTTAAAATATTTTTAGAATCAATATATAAAAAGATTTGGGTTTTACAAGTTTTAATATTTTAAAAGAATAATTAATGGAAAAATCATTATAAAATACTTTAATTCGAAAATAATTTAAGCTCTTATTTTTAAAAAGTCTCTAAATACATAAAGACAATAAAACAAAAGATTTCATGATTTTTACTAGCTCCAAGAATTTTACAAGAATATTCAAGCGAATTAAAATTCATATTTTAAAGGTATTCGAAATTCAATATAAATTCATGCTAACACATCTAGCAATTATAAACACAACACACGTCCACAACCATATAATCATTTAATGACTCATCAACTAGAATCTATATATTAATATAATATTTTACTGCCAAATAATATAATTACAGGGTACGAAATTCCCAGATATTACATCCTTCCCCCCTTAAAAGGATTCTGTCCCCAGAATCAGCTACGTAAACAAATGAGGGTACTGTTCTAACATATCACCTTCTAACTCCCAGGTTGATTCTTCAACCCTAGGGGTTCTCCACAAAACTTTTACTAAATCAATTGTTTTATTTCTAAGTACTTTCTCTTTACGATCCTCTATTCTGATCCGTCGCTCTACATAATACAAATCTGGCTGAATTTCTACTGGCTCATACTCTATCACACACTTAGTGTCAGGATGAAATTTCTTAAGCATCGATATGTGAAAATCATTATGAATATGATGCATCTGAGGTGGTAAATCCAATTCATATGCTACTTTGCCCACGCGTCGCAAAATTCGAAAGGTCCTACAAATCTTGTGTTAAGCCGAATACACAATTATAATCAAGATCGTATGAGAGATTAACAATAGAATACGCGTTTAAATAATTAAAAACTGTTTGGAATTAATAACTCCTCTCTCAGTGATGTAAAATATCACAGAGAGCTGCTTAGGTTACAATGAATAATGTTTCACAATAATCGATACCCCTCTAGGGTTAACCTAACTGTATTTATAAGATATACAGCTGCTATACAATCGATAATTGATACTCCTATAAATTAGCTATACAGTTGATATCAATTACGATTGCTACACGTCTCCTTAGTCAACTCAATCTCTTTGACAGCTATCCAATCTTCAAAGATATTGCTTCCTTAAATAATCTTCAAACACTGTTGACCAGTAGACACTGCCTCCAGACAGAGTTTAACAAACTCTGTCGAGCTTCCATCTATCAGCGTTTAACTAAACTCTGACTGCTTCCAGCTAAACTCTGATTATCACTGTAACACTTAAACACTAATTAATATTCACATCAATTATTTCTAACAATCTCCCCCAACTTGTTCATTAGCAAAAATGCACAAGTTTAACAATAATTGATGATGTTAAAACAAATAAATAAATGCAGTGTTTAATATACAAACAGAGTTTAACTTCTACTTAACAAAATCTACAGAAAAAAAGAAAATTCTTACAGAGTTTTAATCCTTAATCTCCTCAACATCTGGTGTTGTTCTAAGGTAGTCGATAAGTAATCTTCTTTCAGCATTCTCAAGTTCTGTCTGCATGACCTCCTTGATCTCCTTTAGCTTAGGATCATCTTCACTAGTTTGATAAATAGCAGACCTCAGATCATAGATTTTGTTTCTCCTTATCTCATTCCCCAGTCTGATGAACTGTGCTTTAGCTGACTCTTAGTTAAAATAAAGAACTGTTATACCCATGTCTGTCTTCAATTTAGCACTACCCTTCTTCATTTCAACAATATTCCCATGATAATCTCTGTATTTTGGGACATATTGACTTTTGTATTTCATCCCTCTGACTGCCAAATTATGTAGCATTTTATTTCTTAGCACATTTGCAGCTTGTTGAGTCCTTCGATTTTTCACCTTGAAAAGATATAGAACATATTCTAATTCCTCCCATAGCTTGAAATCAAGATCATACTCACCAATTTTGTATACAGTACCATCTTCCATGAAATACAGTAGAAAGTCTTTATCCAAGCTTCTTTGATGAATCAACTGTACTGAATCCAGTCTGTCTAAACTCTCCTGAGTAACACCAAGACCTGGAACAGCCAGTGATGAAGGATCTCTAGGACCAGTGTTCATTCTGACTTCTTTATGAGAGCCCAATCCATATTTATCTCGACCTTGTTTTCTTGTTAAAGCTCTACCATGCAGAAAATCAGTAGTAGTACCTCCAGTCATCAGAGATGGATCATGAAGAGTTGGTTTTCTAAAAACCATTTGCATCTGAGTAGATAAAGGTCTCTGTACAACTTGTGTAGAAACAGAGGTTGTGTTCTTCTTCATTGAGTCTTCTCCTTCTCTAGCAATGCCTTTTAACTTCAATCTAGCTTCAGCTTCTGTTGGTTTCTTAGATAATTGTGATCTTTGATCAACACCAACATTTTCTTTAATCACAATGCCTTTAAGAATAGGGCTAGGAGCTTTTTCTTTCTTTTAAACTTTCCAGACTTTAAAGCTTTCTGATGTTGTTCTTGTAAGTTCTTTTCTTCAGCTTTAATATCTTCAATAGTAACTCCTTCTTCTTTTTCTTCAAGAAATAACTTAGCAGCCAATTCCTCATCAGTAAGTGGATTTTCAGTGAATAATAAACTTTTGGTGTTTGAAGTACCCTGAGTATCAGTGTATATTCCAACAGACTTTGACTTAGAAGACTTGCTAAATTTCAGACTTTGATCAGCTCTTAATATTTTCTTCCCTTTGTCCTTTGCTCCTGCTCCTCCATCTTCAGTATCTTCATCCTCTTTAGTCAGAGTTTAAGATTGCCTGCACTTAGACTTAGCAACTCTCTCCCCCATTTTGACATCATCAGGAATTAAAATAGAAGTAATCAATTCCAAGGAGTTAGCAATGGAGTCAATCTTTCCAGACAAGATAGTCTGATTCTGTTCAACTTGACCCAGTCTCTGAAATAGAGTTTCTTGAGCTTTGGAAATGGTCTTGAACTTTATTTGATTATCCCTCTGCATAGTCATATCTCTAGCAACAACATCAGCTCTTAGTTCATTAATTGATTTTTGAGACTCATCAAATCTTTCATTCAGAGTCTTGACTTGAACAATGGTTGCTTGCAGACTTGAGATAATATCAGGATTTGAGATCTTTGTAGCAGATTGATGAAAAAATTTAGCTGCTCTTTCAATAGGAAAAATACAGTCTGACTTATACCAATCCCTTGAATTCTTGGCAAAGTGCTCAGCTTCAATGTCATGTTGTTCTGAAGGTTTAGAAAAAGGTGTGTGCTTAGCATCAGTTTGAACTGGTATACTCTGAGAAGAGTTTGACTCTGCACTTCCTTCATCTTCAACATCAACAGCTGCATCTTCAACTTGATTAGTATGCAGTGTAACATTCTCTTCAACAATCTCTGCAGTTTCAGTAACATTTACTGCTATTTCAGCAACAATCTCTGCAGTTGTGTCTCTAGCCTCAACAGACTTTGGAACTTGAACTTGTTCAACCTCTTCACCTTGTTCAGGAACCTGGTGAGCATCAGAGAATAGCTAAGTGTGTGATGCCACTGTTTCATCAAGTACTACAGTTGGCTGATCAGCTGCACTAGTTTCTTCAAAGTTTGCAATAACAGGTGAGAGAGGAACATTAATGTGATCAGAGAATGTTATGAAAGTTTCATCAAAATCATCCATAGCAGTAAAATCTTCTCTATTGTCCTCAACCATTTGTACATTGGCAGTTGTATTGGCAGCTTCTTCTGCAGTATTTGTCTCAACAGTAGGTATTTCCTTGGAAATCACCTCTGGAGCTTCAATGTTCATTTCTACATCAGAATCATCAAGAATTAATCTTCATCTTTTAACCTGAGGCACTTCAACTGTCTCTTCTTCAGTAGAATCATCTAAGACAGAGGGTGATGGAGGTCTGTTTGCCCTTTCCTTTCTAGCCCTTTTAGGTCTAGCAGACTCCTTTTGAACTTTACCAGAATCTCTTTTTGCTTTAGCCAATCGATGCTGTGTATTTGCTGCTGTGTGTTTTCTTCTACCTCCATGTTTTGGTTTGGGTTGGTTAACTGGTGATTGTTGTTCAGGTTGAGATTGGGTAAGTGGTGTTTCAGTGGTTTGAGTTTGAGGTTCAATGTTTGGAGTTGGTTGTATGGGTTCAGTGTTTAGCTTTTGGCGAGGTTCAGAGTTTGTAGGTTCAGGGTTAGGCTGTGTAGGTTCTTGAGGTTGTGGAGACTGTGGAGGTTCTTGAGGTTGGTGTAGAAAGTTTTGAATTGCAAGTGGCAACACCAAATCAAGTAATTGCTCCTTGTCAGCATCTTTGTTGGTTAGATCAGAGAATATTCTCTTATTAACCTTAAAGGCTAATATGGTGTCATCCTCAGAAGTTTCAACACCAGCAACACAAGCAGTGAATAATAATTGACAAAATCTAGCAAAATCGACAGTACTAGACTCTGACAACCTGTCACCTAAATTCATTAAGACAAGTCTACCAAAATCGAAATTACTTCCATAGAGAAGAGAATACCCGATTTGAAGACTGTCAATAGGAATGGCATCCCAGTTGGTGACTTTCTTGCCAAAAGCTCTTGTGATGCAATCAAAGAAGAAACTCCATTCCTTCCTAAGCCCTGGCCTTTTTACATTACCAAGCTTGTCTAAAGAACCAGAAAACCTCAGCTGCTGCAACATCTCCTTCAATTGATTCTCACTAGCAACAGTGTATGAAGTGTGAGTGTCAAAACCCATAGTATCTCTAACAGTTGCAGGAGTAATCACATACTCTGTCTCCTCATAAGTGAAAACAATTGATGGATTTCCATTCTCTCCTCCATCATCATACACAGAGTTATTCCAAAAAGTAGCATTCTGCATGGCAGAAAGCGTTTGTGGTTCGACTAGAGCTGTTCTAATCTCTGAATCTCTCAAAAAGTTTTGAATCAAGTGAAACGCCTCTGGAACTTTTTCATTGTTCAATGGGGCTGTATAATTGTTAGGAACAAACAATAATCCTTGGGCATTAAAAGCTTTAGTGGCCATTAGAAGTGATTTGAGAAGAAAATATGAGTGAAAAAGATATGTAGCAAAGGTGTTTGGGAAAATGTGCAAATGAGATAGCAAGTAACTGTGAGTGGGTTGTGTGCAGAGAGAATAACCGTGTAAGTAAAAATGATTAGTTTTGTAATGAAAAAGTAAAACCCAATCGTTTAACATTAATACACTCAACCAATTACTCAATTAATGTGCAAGTGGGACACAATAGTGGGTGAGTGGGACACGTGGCACATATATAATGGAACAAATATGCACGTTGAGTAACTATAGCAATAATTACTGCTAATTTCTCTCCCATTACCAACACAATTTACTACTCCAACACTCATTAACAGTTGGCAATAATTTATTTCATTTTTCAAAAACTCTTTTTACCCCAAGTATGTAAATTGTCTGAAATAAATTACCTTAGAGTATTAGACAAAATTCGTCAGTGTTTGTCAATTCTCCAACTGCATTCCCGTAATCCTTTCGAAAACTGCACAGGTGTGAATATATGTGTGTGTATAGCAGAGTTTACCAATTCAAATTTTAGAGCATCTAATTTTTCATAAAATCCATAAAGTAAATCAGTAAACACTGGATGCACAAACTCTCATAGTAAACACTGAATGTCTGATGAATGCTAAACTCTGTAGTAAACGATTTATATATAGTAATGTTTAACTTATTTATAACCCCTTTTTTGTGTTTCTCCAGTAATCAGAGGTTGGAACTAGTCACCAAAAATCCCATAATTTTAGCCCTTATCATTTTGATAAGTTCCTGGATCTTCCTAGTCTTTGACTAGTCACCAAAAATTAAAGAATTTTAGCCCTTACTATATACCAGCAAGTTCCTGGGTCGTCCTAGACACCAACATAATCTCAAAGGAGTTCTAATAGTCTATATACATTTACTTTGGGGGTAGATTAATAACAGAATTTAACTTAACAGTGTATAACTAACAGAGTTTAGAGCTCATCAACATCAGAAATTATTCATGAGAGGCAATGCACACAGTATTTACGGACTCAGAGTTTAGGATAAATAAACTAAGAGATACCATAAATATGAAACAGTATCATGCTGTGTTAATTTTCTGCACAATCTAAGATTAGATCACAAATAACTTAGAAGGACTCATGATTAATTACTGAGAATCATGCTTCATACAAATTTCTTCATTGGTGTTAACATTCAGACAAAAACATTATCAGAGTTTCTCAGAGTTTATCCAACATGTCAACAGTGTATGACCTACAGAGCATGCTTACAGAGTTTAACAGTTAACGAACAGAGTTTGCATGGAAGAGTTTAACAACAGAGTTCACATAGCAGTTAACATACCACAGAATTATGAGCAACACATTACATAGGTAAAATTTTGAGTCTAACCAATATCTCTAGTCAAAACAGAGACCATTCCTAGTTCATTTACCAGCCTTGTAAATACAGCTTCACTCAATGGCTTGGTGAAGATATCTGAAAGCTGTTGTTCTGTAGACACAAAATGAAGCTCAATATTCCCTTCCTCTACATGTTCTCTGATAAAGTGGTACCTTATGCTGATGTGATAGGTCATTGAATGCTGTACTGAATTACCTGTCATAGCAATAGCACTTTGATTATCACAGTAAATAGGTATTTTACTGTACCTCAATCCATAATCCAGCAATTGATTCTTCATCCACAGAATTTGTGCACAATAGCTACCTGCAGCAATATACTCTGCTTCAGCTGTAGATGTAGAAATTGATTTCTGTTTCTTGCTGTACCAAGAAACTAGTCTATCACCCAGAAATTGACAACTTCCACTGGTGCTTTTTCTGTCTATCTTGCAGCCTGCAAAGTCTGCATCAGAGTAACCAAGTAGCTTGAAATCTGATTCTCTAGGATACCACAGACCTAAGGTTATGGTTCCCTTGAGATACTTAAAAATCCTCTTCAGAGCTGTTAGATGTGGTTCTCTCGGGTTTGCCTGAAACCTTGCACAGAGACAAGTTGCATACATGATATCAGGCTTGCTAGCTGTTAGATAAAGAAGAGACCCTATCATGCCTCTGTAGTTTGTCATATCAACTGAAGCTCCTGTGTCTTTGTCCAACTTTGTTGTTGTTGCCATGGGAGTTGATGCAGATGAGTAGTCAAGCATACCAAATTCCTTGAGAAGATTTCTGATATATTTTGCTGGATTTATGAAAATTCCATCATCTGTTTGCTTCACCTGTAGGCCTAGAAAATAACTAAACTCTCCCATCATGTTCATTTGATACCTGGATTGCATGATCTTGGCAAACTTTTTACAAAGTTTATCATTAGTAGACCCAAAAATTATGTCATCAACATATATCTGAACTAAAAGCAAGTCATCACCATAGTTAAAATAGAACAGTGTTTTATCAATTGTACCTCTGTTGAACCCACTTTCTAAAAGAAATTGAGCCAGAGTTTCATACCATGCTCTTGGTGCCTGCTTAAGTCCATAGAGTGCCTTATCCAGCCTGTAGACATAGTCTGGATATTTTGGATCCACAAAACCTGGTGGTTGTTCAACAAACACTTCTTCTTCAAGCTTCCCATTCAGAAAAGCATTTTTCACATCCATGTGAAATACCTTGAATTTCTTGTGAGAGGCATATGATAGAAAAATTCTTATTGCCTCCAATCTTGCAACTGGAGCAAAAGTTTCATCATAGTCTATTCCTTCCTGCTGTGAATAGCCTTTTGCTACAAGTCTTGCCTTGTTCCTTGTAACAACTCCCTCACTGTCAGTTTTGTTTCTGAAAACCCATCTAGTACCAACAACAGATCTATTCTTTGGTCTAGGTACAAGGGTCTATACTTCATTCCTCTCAAATTCATTTAACTCCTCCTGCATTGCTGTTATCCAATCAGCATCTTGAAGAGCTTCTTCTACCTTCTTTGGTTCATTCTTAGACAAGAATGCATGAAACAGACATTCACTTGTTGTAGCACTTCTTGTCCTTACTGTTGCCTCTGGATCTCCAATAATTAAATCAGGTGTATGAGATTTTATCCATTTCTTAGCAGAAGGTAAATGGCTTCTATCAGTATGTGATCCTCCCCCTTGATCCATGTTCTCCTGATTTTCTTGTTGTCTTTCTTCATTTTCTGAGGCTCCCCCTGAATTTGAGTGCTCAGAGTTTGAACTGTCAGATTTTGCACTTTCAGAGTTTGAGTCATCAGAGTTTGATCCAGATTTTTCAGTTGACTCACTATCAGAATTTGAGTCATCATTTTGATCATGCTCCCCCTCAACTGGTTCTCCCCTTTGTTCTGGCTGAGAAGTTTCTTCAGTGTTTACCAGTAGAGGTTCAGAGTATGCTTCAACAGAGTTTGTCAGATCAGTTTCATCAGAGTTTACTTCATCAGAGATTAAGTCTTTATTTTCAAAGTGCAGTTGATCATGTTCATCTACATCTTCATGTCCAGTTATTTTCTTGTCATCAAATGACACATGAATTGACTCCATGATCACTTTAGTTCTCAGATTATAAACTCTGAATGCCTTAGTTGACAGTGGATAGCCAACAAAAATTCCTTCATTAGCTTTTAACTCAAATTTAGTCAACTGTTCAGGGTGAGTTTTTAACACAAAGCATTTGCACCCCAAAAATATGAAAATATTTCAGGTTTGGCTTCTTTTCCCTCACCATCTCATATGGTGTTTTTCCATGCTTGTTGATCAGTGTGGCATTTTGAGTAAAATAGGCAGCTTGAACTACTTCTGCCCAGAAATAGGTTGGCAATTTTGCTTCATCAAGCATAGTTCTGGCAGCTTCTATCAAGGTTCTGTTCTTCCTCTCAACTACACCATTTTGCTGTGGTGTACTAGGTGCAGAAAACTCTTGCTTCAATCCTCTGTTCTTGCAGAATTCTTCCATTGTTGCATTCCTGAATTCAGTTCCATTATCACTCCTGATTATTTTGACTTTGTGTTTTGATCCTTTGTCCAGCAGCTTTACATGCTCCATCAGAGTTAAAGCAGTTTCATCTTTCTTTGCTAGAAAATACACCCATGTATATCTGGTGTGTTCATCGACAATGACTAGAGCATATTTCTTTCTTCCAATTGACAAGACATTCACTGGTCCAAAGAGATCAACATGTAGAAGATGATAAGGATCAACAATTGAAGATTCAGACTTGCTCTTGAAAGATGACTTCCTTTATTTGGCCTTTTGACAGGAATCACACAGGCCATCAACATTTAATAAGGACTTTGGAAGTCCTCTTACAAGATCCTTTCTTATCAACTCATTAATGTTATTCAGATTAAGAAGAGAGAGTTTCTTATACCACTTCCAACTCTCTTCACTAGACATTTTTGTGGACAGGCACACAGCTTTTCCATCAGAGTTTGCCAATAACTTTGCTTCAAAGATATTATTGTGCCTGTGTCCAACTAGAACAACTTTCCCTGTAGATTTACTGATGATTTCACAGTATTCAGGCTGAAAATCTACATGATATCCTCTGTCACAGATTTGACTCACAGATAGCAGATCATGCTTGAGTCCTGGAACCATAGCTACATTTGTGATGATGACATTTCCAAGATTGATATTGCCATATCCCAGAGTACGTCCTATGTTGCCATCTCCATAGGAAACTTCTGGGCCAGCCTTCTCCACATACTCTGATAGCAGGGCTTTATTTCCAGTCATGTGTCCTGAACATCCACTGTCCACGACTAGGGTACTTTCCCTGATGCCCTGCAATCATAAACAATTACTAAATATTAGATTTAAGGATCCAGACTTGCTTGGATCCTTTGGCTTTCAATTTTGTTAGCTTTAGCAGCGGAATTTACATTATCAGAGTTTACACTTGCAGAATTAATCTTAACCCATTTTAAATTGGGCTTAAGTTCATAGTAGTTATGATAAGTAGCATGATAATCCCTGCAAGTATAAATAGAATGCCAAGTACTTCCACAATGTTTGCATAAAGTCTGTGGTCTAGTTCTAACATTATCTTTCTTTACTTCAGACTTGGAAGGTAAAGAATTAATGTTTTTGTTCTTCCTGCAGAAACTAGCAAGATGGTTAGTGCTACCACAGTTATGACATGTCTTTCTTGGAGCAAAAGTAGCAAGCATTGGATAATTACCTTGAGTTTGCCTACTTTACCATTTCTATTCTTCCTAGACACTTTCTGTTTCTTGACAGATTTTAACTCCTTAAGCTTATGCTTGAGTTGTTTATCTATCATTGAACCAATATTAACCTGTTTAACACTAGTTTTTACTGGTTCTTTCTTAACAGCTTCTGTCAGACTTAGGTTCATTTATTCCATGAACAAATTTTGTAGATGGAAGATGTGTTCTAATTTTGACTTTGTTTTGAAACCTAAGTTCATCTCCCTCACAGTAACCTAAACCAACTGTGTCTGACTGAAAAACCTCTTGAGTGTGTCTTTTCCAGAATGAGTCCAAGTTTTAATTATGTGATTTGCCTTCTCCAATTCAGATTCAAGTTGATTATATTTTCCTAGCAAATCCTGTTTTAGATAAACAGCATCATCTCTTTCTTTCTGAACTTGTTGCATGTTTTCAAGTTTTTCTTCAACAATTTTATTTCTCACTTTAAGTTCAGAATTTTCAGATTTGATTCTCTCATTCTCTAAAGTTTGATCCCTATAACTGATATGCAAAGCCTTAAGATAAATTCTTAATTCAGTTATATCATCAGTATTATAAGCATAGGTAGTTAGAGGTACCTTGTTTTCAGAATCTTTAGATTCATTCTCAATAGAAGCCATGAGAGCATAGTTAACATCCTCATCTGAGTCTGAAGTGTCTGCCCAGTCTCTGCCTTTTGTGAAGAGTGCTTTTTCAGTTTTACCCTTCTTGCACTCAGGAGCATAGTGACCCATCTCCTTACACTTGTAGCATTGAATCTCAGACTTGGTATCCTTTCTCTCAGACTTTCTGAAACTTTTTCTGTCAGAGTTTGAAACTTTCTTAGAAAACCTTTTGCCCTTCTTGAAGTTCTTGAAACCCATCTTCTTGAAGGTCTTCACCATCAGAGCAACCATTTACAATATTTCTTCTTCATCATCCTCAGAGTTAGATGATTCATCATTGTTTGAATCAACATCAGAGTTTGATGACTCACTTTCAGAATGTATGACTAAAGCCTTTCCCTTACCTTTCTTCCTTGATGATTCCTTCTTCAAGGGTTTTTCTTCAACCTTAAGAGCAACAGACTTTGTCTTCTTGCCTGATCTCCTGTTTCTCTGCTCCAATTCCAATTCATGAGTTTTGAGCAGCCCATAGATTTCCTCAATCTCAGTATCAACAAGATCATAGTTATCTCTTATGGTGGTTGTCTTCACATCCCACTTTTCAGGTAAAGCAAGAAGAAATTTGAGATTCGAGTCTTCTAGATCATACTCTTTATTAACCAATGACAAATCATTGAGCAGTTTACAGAATCTATCAAATGTTTCTGTTATGGTTTCTTCAGATTTGGCCTCAAAGTGCTCATACTCCTGTGTGAGTATGTTCCTTATATTCTTCTTGATAGCAGTAGTTCCTTGACATCTAACCTCAAGAGCATCCTAAATTTATTTGGCAGTAGTGCAGTTAATCACTTTATTAGACATAACATTGTCTAAAGCACTATGAAGTAGATGCCTAACTTTTGCATCCTTAGCAATAGATGAAAGATCTTCAGGAGTCAGATCTTTCTTTTCATTTGGAACTGTTTTAGCTTCTTGACCAGCAGTAGCAACAGATAGCTTTGTAGGTTTATGAGGACCTTCATAAATTCTATCAAGATATTCTGGATCTGTAGCCTCCAGAAACATGATCATCTTCACCTTCCAGATTGAATACTCTGCTAGCCTGAGAATAGGAACCCTGATTGTCTCATAACGACTCACAGTAGTAGGCTGAGCCTTCTCAGAACTTGAACCTGTTGGAGGAGGTATCTCTGCCATTGATTATAGCTGTGTGTGTGGATCTTAAACTGTATAAAGTAACATATTGGCTCTGATAACAATTGTTAGGCCGAATACACAATTGTAATCAAGATCGTATGAGAGAATAACAATAGAATACGCGTCTAAATAATTAAAAATTGTTTGGAATTAATAACTCCTCTCTCAGTGATGTAAAATATCACAGAGAGCTGCTTAGGTTACAATGAATAATGTTTCACAATAATCGATATCCTTCTAGGGTTAACCTAACTGTATTTATAAGATATACAGCTACTATACAATCTATAATTGATACTCCTATAAATTAGCTATACAATTGATATCAATTACGATTGCTACACGTCTCCTTAGTCAACTCAATCTCTTTGACAGCTATCCAATCTTCAAAGATATTTCTTCCTTAAATAATCTTCAAACATTGTTGACCAGTAGACGCTGCCTCCAGACAGAGTTTAACAAACTCTGTCGACCTTCCATTTGTCAGCGTTTAACTAAACTCTGACTGCTTCCAGCTAAACTCTGATTTATCACTGTAACACTTAAACACTGATTAATATTCACGTCAATTATTTCTAACATCTTGGACTTAATTTTCATTTCTTTCCAAATCTGGTTATCCCTTTCCATGGCAAAACTTTTAACAGTACTGGATCTCCTACTTCAAAATCTACTTTCCTTCTTGTTGGATCCACATACTTTCTCTGCATGTCCTGAGCAGCTCGTAATCTTTTCTGAATTAGTTCCACGGTCTCTTTCGTCTGTTGAACCAACTCTGGTCCTAGTATCTTACGCTCACCGACTTCTTCCCAACACACAAGAGATCTATATTTTCTTCCATAGAGAGCTTCATATGGAGGCATTCCGATACTAGCATGATAACTGTTGCTGTAAGAAAATTCCACCAGAGGTAGATGTTCGTCCCAATTGCCTTTAAAATCGAAAGCACAAACTCTAAGCATATCTTCAATTGTCTGAATCGTTCTTTCGCTCTGACCATCTGTTTGGGGATGATAAGCAGTGCTCATTCTAAGTTGTGTCCCGAGATGTTCTTGGAACTGTCTCCAAAATCTTGAATTAAAGCGAGGGCCTTTGTCAGATACTATAGATACTGGAGTCACAATCTCCTTCAGATACAAATGCACTAACTTGTCTAGCGAAAATCTTTTATTAATCGGTAAGAAATGTGCTGATTACGTCAATTGGTCAACTATAACCAAATAGCATCGTGATTAGCCTTCGAT
Source organism: Saposhnikovia divaricata (assembly GCA_036435485.1). Taxonomy (NCBI): domain Eukaryota; kingdom Viridiplantae; phylum Streptophyta; class Magnoliopsida; order Apiales; family Apiaceae; genus Saposhnikovia; species Saposhnikovia divaricata. The sequence continues at coordinate 126,517,746 of CM071598.1, forward strand.
CTTGGTAGACCTACTACGAAATCCATTGTAATGTGCTCCCATTTCCACTCAGGTATTTCTAATGGTTGAATCAATCCACTTGGTCTTTGATGTTCCGCTTTCACTCATCGGCATGTATAGCAACGACTTACCCACTCAGCAATTTCTCTTTTCATATCTGGCCACCAAAAGTTTTTCTTCAAATCTTGATACATTTTTGTGCTTCCAGGATGTAGTGAAAACTTAGAACTATGGGCATCATTGATAAGTGGATTTCACATCCACTTGGAACGCTTCGAATCGGCTTAAATTGATTAACTTGGCCTCAAGTTTGTTGTGTTTTGATGTGTTTTTAGTGAAATTTTGGAGGACTACTAGTCGGAGTCAGGAAGTCATTTTCCATGATCAATTGGTGGTTTTGAGATAAAAGAATAAAAGAAAACAATTCACAAGGAAACGGGAGTCAAAACGAAGCTAAACGAGCAAAATCAGGATTTTGGCAGAAGCCAGCCACGCGGGTGCGCACCTGAGCCGTGTGGGTACGCAGTGGGAATGTTGGAGAGCGCGGGTGCGCGGAGCTCCGCTGGGAATTTCCTAAATTCAACGTAAAAATAGATTTTTATGGTATTTTCTTGCTGGACAAGTTGCTGGGGGCCTATATAAACACTATCATTCATCATAAAATAGACGAACACCCAATACAACACAGAGAGAGAGCCGAGATTCAGAGATTCATACGTGGAGAAGGATTCCTACGTTCGTGACAAGCTTAGGATATCTAGATCTACTTTTTTATTCTTCTAATTAGGCGATACTCTTGGATTTCGGATTTGTTTTCTTAACTCTATTACTCTAGAACTATTGTTTTAATTCAGATTTTGTTTATTATCATGTTTTCATCAGATCCCATGATGACGAGCCGTTCGATTATGAACTAATCGTTGTCATGGGATTCTAATGGATTTATTTATGTAGTTTAGTAGTTTGTTGCTTTAAAGATTTGTGTGTGGTGAATTTGTGATATCCTCGTATGGTTGTGCTTAATGTTTTTAGATGCGTAGCTAACATATAAATTGTTAATCTTTACTGAAGCGACAGTGGATCTAAAGATTAGAACTTGCCATATTAGCATAGGATTATGTATGTTTTGACATCATGATTTGTAGCGTAATTTTAACCATCTTATGCTGCCCTATGTGATCTCAATGGATAACTTGTGCTTAAACCGTTATGTTTTCAAATCTTATAGACATATAGGGTCTAAACATAATTGGTGTCTACCCATCTTCTATCTATTTTGTGGATGTATGAGTAGTTTGGTATTCGTATACTGACTTGTGTCGTGTTGTCCGATCAGATATCATAACCATCACATGCATTGATTAAAGGCATTAACTCTAAGCGAAGTATTTAATGAAGTTAGGATCCCATGTTTATTCTCTCATAAGTAAATCAGTTTTAAGCCACGTTAGTTAATTAGATCTTAATATTGTTAAAGAGCATCTTAGTTAATTTAGATAATTAAAACTAAAATTTGATACTTGTCTTAGCAGTGAATAGAAATCATACATTGTTGCATAGGTGCATATTCTGAAATATACCAGTCTCTGTGGGAACGAACTCAACTTTATTCTATATTACTTGGACCGCGTATGCTTGCGTGATTTAGTGCGAACAATCATACAACAACTCTTCCTTTATTTCTTTCACATCAGGAACCCATATTCTTGAAGAAAATCTTAAAATATCTTGTTTATCTTTTTTTGTGAAAATTTCTTCTCCAGTTAATTCATTCAATCTTTGATTCATCACTTCTTCTTGGAATTTTCGAATTTTGTCCAATAATGTTGGTTGGAATGTCATGGTGTATACTTGTTCTGTTGGCATCTCTATCGTACGGACTTCAATCTCTAACTTCTCAAATTCTCTAAACAATTCTTGAGACATTGTCAGCATGTTAAACCTTTCCTTCCTACTCAGTGCATCAGCTAGGACATTCGCCTTTCCTGGGTGATAGCTAATGGTACAATCATAATCCTTTATCAGCTCTAACCATCTTCTTTGTCTCATGTTGAGTTCCTTCTGAGTAAAAATGTACTTTAGACTCTTGTGATCTGTAAATATCTCACACATTTCACCGTATAAATAATGTCTCATAATTTCAACGCAAACACAATCGCTGCTAGTTCAAGATCATGGGTAGGGTATCTCTGTTCATGAGGTTTAAGTTGCCTTGAAGCATACGCGATCACCTTTCCATGTTGCATTAATACACACCCTAAGCCTTTATGAGAAGCATCACTATAGATTACAAAATCTCCTTTATCGTTTGGCAATGCTAACACTGGAGCAGTTACCAACCTTTGCTTTAGCTCTTTAAAATTCTTTTCACATTTTTCAGTCCATTCAAACTTTTCATTCTTTCGCGTCAACTTGGTTAACGGTACCGCAATCTTAGAAAAATCCTTAACAAATCTTCGATAATATCCTGCTAGTCCCATAAAACTTCTTAATTCCGTCGGTGTCCTTGGTCTTTCTCAATTCACAACAGCTTCAATCTTTGCTGGGTTGACTCGAATTCCTTCCTTACTTACAATATGTCCCAAAAATTGGACTTTTTTCAACCAAAACTCACACTTAGAAAACTTGGCATACAACTTCTCCTTTCCCAATATCTCCAATTCTATCCTTAAATGCTCTGCATGTTCCACTTCCGTCTTGGAGTACTATCACAAATTTATCCAAATATTTCTTAAACACTCGGTTCATTAAATCCATAAATGCTGCAAGCGCATTCATCAATCCAAAAACCATAACTAAAAATTCATAATGACCATACCTCGTTCGAAATGCAGTCTTTGGTATATCCCCTGGCTTGATTTTCAACTGATGATATCCTGAGCTTAGATCTATCTTCGAAAAACATGTGGCTCCTTTCAACTGATCAAACAAATCATCAATTCGTGGCAACGGGTATCTATTCTTGATCGTCAGCTTATTTAACTCCCGATAATCGATACAAAGTCTCATACTCCCGTCTTTCTTCTTTACGAACAACACTGGCACTCCCCAGGGTGATACACTCGGTCTTATAACTCCTTTGTTCAATAAATCTTGAAGTTGGCTAGCGAGTTCCTTTATTTCAGATGGTGCCGTTCTATATGGAGCTTTGGAGACAGGTTCTGTTCCTGGTGCTAAATCAATCGCGAACTCAATCTGACGATCTGGAGGTAATCCGGGTAATTCCTCGGGAAAAACATCTGGAAATTCATTGACTATTGGGATGTCCTCTAATTTCACTCCCTCTTGACTCTTGTCTATCACATAAGCGAGATAAGCCTCACATCCTTTTCTTAACTGTCTCTTAGTTTGCATCATAGTCAGAAATTTACTAGTTTGTCTACATCCCTTAAAGATAACCCTATCGCCTTTTGAGGATTTCAACGTAACTCTCTTACTCTTACAATCGATGTGCGCATTATACTTGGTAAGCCAATCCATTCCTAAAATTATGTCAAAATCTCCTAATTGAAAAGGTATTAGGGTGACTGGAAAAAGATGTCCTGAAATCTCTACTACGCATTGCGAATATACTTTATCTACTGGTATATGATCCTGATTGGCTAACACAATATTCAAAGCTTCTTTTAACATACGAGCATCACACTTCAACTTACTCACAAAATTTTTAGAAACAAATGATCTAGTAGCACCCGAATCAATTAACACTTTTGCACTATTGGCATTCACGAAAAGCGTACCTGCCACCACGTCCAAACTTTGAACTACGTCATTCATATTCATGTTGAAGGTCCGAGTGTGAATTGGATATGTTGGAGCTTGATAACCTGGAGCTTGAAGTGCTGGAATTTGCTGAATTAGAGGTGGATTTAGAATCTGAGTTGGAATCTGTGAGGTTGCCATTGGGTTCACTGGAGTAGGGGTAGCAGTCAATCTCATCATGTTGTTATTTGGAATAGGTGTTTTACACTCTCTAGCCATGTGTCCCACTTTAACACAGTTATAATAAGTCACATTCGATTTTGAATTCCGGCATTCGTTAGCATAATGCCCCTTGGAGTTACACTTGAAACAAATAATTTCAGCTTTAGCACATACCCCGGTATGTCTTTTAGAACATATCTTGCACTCTGGAATAGATGGTCGGGGAAATCTTGGTTGATTAGGATTCTGAGGAAGGGCTTCTAGGTTTCTGTTTCTGGGCACATTTCTTTTAAAATTTCTTCCCTGGTTCTGAAATTCGGGCTTTCTTTCCATTCTAGTTGTTGACTTTCCCTGATCTTGGTTCCTTTCTATGGCCTCAGCTTTCCTTTTTAAGTTACCTCTTTCCTTCTGATTCTGCTCACTCTCACCTTCTATGATTATTGCGTTCTGAACCACTTCTGCATATGTGTTTGTCTCAAAAGCCGCAACTCTGCTCCTTAACCATGGCTTCAATCCCTGTTGAAACCTCTTTGCTCTCTTCTCATCTGTATCCCCATAGTCTCCTACGAACCTTGCTAATTCTATAAATTTCTTCTCATACTCATCAATACTCATGTTTTCTTGCTTTAGATTAAAGAACTTTAGTTCCATCTGGGTTTGCATATACCTAGGGAATCTATCCCACAGAATCACTGCTGTTGTTTCTAGGGCCTTAACCCACTCCCACCAATAATTAGATTCACCTTTGAGAAAATAGCTAGCAAACTCTATCTTCTGTTCATCACTAACCTTCACCAATGAGAAGGCCTTCTCCATTTCCTTAAGCCAAATCTGGGCTTCAACTGGATCTTTTGTTCCTTGAAAATTTGGGGGTTTCACAGCCTGAAAAGATTTAAAAGTTACCTAGGTTGGACTGGTGGTTGTTGTCCTTGTTGCTATTGTAACTGTTGATGTTGTTGTGCCAAAGTGGCCGTCTATTGTTATAGCAAACCAAGAAGTTGGGCCATATCAATATCGCCTGGATTTCCTTGATTACCATCTCTATTCTGATTATCTTGATCCCTATTTTAATTGGCTCTAGTATTTCTTCTCGGAGGCATCTTTCTGAATAGTAAACAATCATTATATATCCACAAGCATACATCTATCCACAACATGGCATAATATAGACTAATAGTTCTAATATGGCATAAGTACGATGCTAAAAATTTAAACATCTAACGTAACAATCAAACATTATAAAGGAAATGATAATATAATTAAACGATAACAATATCGATGACATCCACCGATATCCAAATATCCAAGGGTTCAAAGTGCCATCCAAACATAAAGTAGATCATGCCGAGAAATACGGAAAATATGATATAGTCTAGTACTTAACAAAAGAAATTTGATAATGATGGCTATACTATATGCCATCTCTTAACCATCGCCATAATCAGTCCACATCTGATTAACCACGCGCTGGAGCTCATCCACCATAATCTGAACCATCATATGACTCTCCTTATCACGATGAGGTACAATAGTGCGAAGCCGCTCATTAGCCATATGAATAAGTGCTCGAAGCCTAGAGGCAAGAGATGAGTCATGATCCGGGAGTACACCCCCGTCATCGTCACACAGCGAATCAATCCTCCTCTGAAGCTGGGTATTCTCACCGTAAAGGCGGTCACACTCCCTAAGCAACTCCTGATAAACTGGCAAGGGTACAGTAGCTGGAAGCTCCGAAGGAGATGAAGATGAGGGTCCAGGAAGCTGCTGCTGTTAACAATATCATAATATATACAATATCATAATATATATATATATATATACCGTCAGGTATAACTTAGAAACATACTACTTAAACACTCTCGTTAATACGGTTCAATCATTCCTATTCTTTTATAAATATTAATCTATTTATATTCTAAGTGAGTTTCTACTTTTATCCTAAGTGATTATTATTATGCGATCTATCTCATTACCTACACCTATATTGTTCAGTGACTCAAACCTGTGGCTCTGATACCAAACCTGTGATAACCCCAAATCCCTTGAATATATTTAACATGATAATGATAAAAGCATGCATTATAATTAATAGACATTACCAAATCCCACGCCTAGATTGCCAACAGGTAAGAGTTTGAACAATATAAACTACAAGTTATTATCATTATTATTACAAACCCAAAAATAATTCTAACTCCAAAAGTTATTACAAACCAAGTTCCAAAGTTCTACTATTTTACATGCCATTAAGGCCGACACTCCCCCCTACCTGAACAAAATGCCTTCTATAGGCTGCTCCAGATCCGCCACAGTTCTTACGCGCTGTTTCAATAGTCCTTACCATCTTCAGTCTTAACTGTAAGGTTAGGGAAAAACAACATAATTGAGCTAAAAGCCCAGCAAGTGCATAATCCAATAATATAACTGGCAGAATAAATGAAAATGTAAAGCATGATATAACATTCTGCAATGAGAGTTATCAAACTGAATCAACAACAAAATATGAAGAATAGGAATTGAATATTCGATAAGATGCTACGAGCTAAGCTGGGTGATCAGCCCACGTCAGAGCTCTGAACCCGTATATCCAATACTTGTTCTCAAATTTAAGGGGATCCCAAGCACACATTGGCCTTTAATAATAATATAATAAATTGGACCGGCGTCTCGGTCAAAATAAAATTCCATCCAATTTCATTGAAAAGATTGAAATCAAATAGGGTCACTGCCAAAAGTTAAATTCTTCTGAATTAAGCAAGCAAATAGCAATGTGGTATCAAGTTCCTGTTTAACAAGAATAGGGCTTTTGAGTTTCAAATGATTTTCAAATACATGATGAAGAAAAGTTAATTAATTCGATTCTTTGAAGTTAAGGTTTTGTTTGGTTTCACATGATTAAGACAATAAAAGTTGATTGAATGAATCAATAGATGTTTTGAGGTGAAAAGAGTTCAACGCAAAAGAAGGTATTTATATGGTTAGTTCAATAATTCAAGGAAGGTATGTGATATGGGCTGAAAGTTAGCCCTACAAATACATTTAATGACACATTGAATGAACCTGGGTTGGTCCAAAGTCAAAGCCCAATTATGAGACCCAAAACCCTAATTATGATATTAATTTCGTAATTAGATAAATTAGCCAAAATAGGGCTCCGTTATCAAGTCCTATGGATACCCAAATTCTTTAAAGAGTGATCCCCAAGTCATATGAGTCCAATACGAATTAGCCTTCCTAATGGAAGGATCTAGAATCGGGCATAGAGTCGGTATCTTGTCCACCAAGATACCAAACCCTACTCTAACTCTAAGGCTTCGAATGCCTATATAAAGGACCTGATCCTTCGACCTAGAACTACGTTTTATTGGCTTGATTCTTGATATTTACAAGATACGTAGGCATCTTATGAGGACCCGAGTTAAGTCACGAAACACTTGATCAGCCATTAAAGCTCGAAGCTTCCATAAACCCTAGCATTAAATACGCAGTAAATACACCCTATTTTTCGTTCCACAACATTTGGCGCCGTCTGTGGGACGTGGATATCAACCATGGTTACCACCGGGAGAACACCAACACTTTCTGAAACCATTACCAGCACCACCGCACCCCCGATTGGGGAACAAGTACCCCCAAGGACGGATTCCCAGACATTAACCACTTAACCTCAAGGAACCGAAATGCAAACTCATGGGTCGTTACCCTTAGTGACGAATCCCACCACCCAAGGGACGAATCCCCTTTAGATGGTGGTCGCCCCTCTCGGAGGATAATCCGCTCCACCCATCGCTCAGATCTCTACGACCTTGATCCCCACAAGCACGAACCCGATGTATAGGTTGCCCAATTATCCTCCATATCAGGCCAGGCCAAGCGGTCATGCCCTTCATATACATGAGCCGTACCACCCACTATACATCAGAGGTCTAGGTACCGACCAAGGCAACCAGTACCGTGATTACTTCGGTCCTTACTCAGATGACTCATCCTCGGAGGATGAGGATAGGGATTTACCCCCAAGGAGGCACCGCTCAAAGGATCCTATTGCACAAACTCGTCGAAGGACCCATGATGGACCTCCCCTAACAGCTACTGAAAAAATTAGGGCCCATGAGGCAAAGATCCAAAAGCTGAAGGAAGACATAGAGAAAGAGAGGCAGAGACAAAATCAGAATCGATCCTCACCTACAATGGGGGGTGAAATTCCTTTTGTTGATTTGGAAGCCCCTAGGAGAGAAAGGGGGATTGAGGTTCCAAGAACTGGTAACACAAGGGTCAAAATCCCCAGAGCTGATCCCAAAGATTTGATGCAGTTAGGAGATCCTGATGATCCAACTCCTCCCTTCACCGAGGAGGTGATGAATGCACACATATCTCGGAAGTTTAAGATGCCCACCATAAAAGCTTATGATGGAACGGGGTATCCCGCTAATCATGTAAGGACATTTTCTAATGCACTGCTGTTACAACCTGCCAGTGATGCTTTAAAGTGTAGGGCATTTCCCCAAACCCTAGCAGGCATGGCGCAATGCTGGTACAGTTGCCTACCGCCTAACTCTATCGCTTCCTTTAAGGAGTTAAGCAACGCTTTTGTCAGCCAGTTTATTGGTGGAAGGATTCATGAGAAAGGTTCCGCATCCCTCATGACTGTGGTACAAGGAAAGAACGAGAGTCATAGAGATTATCTCAAACGGTTTACCAAAGAGACGCTCAACATTACTAACCCAGATAACAAAGTGGCCATGGTGGCATTGCAGAATGGAACTTCGAATGTTTATTTTAAGATGTCATTGGCCAATCATCCCCCTGAGGACATGGTTGAGCTCCAACAAAGGGCGAGTAAGTACATCAAAGCTGAGGATATCCTAAAGAAGGAGTCAGGGACGGGAAACACCGGGTATGGTGACAATTCCAAGAAGCATAAACCAGAACAGGAATATGAGGGAAAAGATAAGTACCCGTGTACGAGCAGAGATTCTAATTCAGCCCCTAAAAAGGGAAGTCCAGGGCAAAGATTTACGGATTATGCAAGGTTGAACGCCCCGAGGAGTCAAATCCTGATGGAAATACAGAATGATAAAGATGTGAGATGGTCGAAGCCATTAAGGATTGATCCTGAGAAGAGAAACAAGAACCAGTATTGTCGATTCCACAAAGACGTGGGACATGACACTGATGACTGTAGGCAATTGAAAGATGAGGAGTTCCTGATTCGAAGGGGAAGGCTGAATAAGTTCTACAAAGATGGGAATCAAGCAAACCAAAGACGAGATTATGATAGGAAAGATGAGGATCGTAACCGCAATCAGCAGCCCCGGGGGCCAGTGATCAACATGATCTTTGGTGGCCCGACAGCGGTCGGGACAAGTACAAATTCCAGAAAGGCGTATGCAAGAGAGGTGATGCACATCGTAGGGGAAGCCCCAAAATGTGCAAAGACGGAAGTCTCAATTGGATTCGATGACTCGGACCTTGAAAGGGTGAAGTTTCCCCATGATGACCCACTGGTTATCTCACTTGTGATAGGCAACTCCCAAGTGAAGAGAGTCTTGATTGACAATGGAGCATCGGTGGACATTCTGTTTCATGATGCCTTCTTGAAGATTGGATATACTGAGTCTCAGTTGACACCGTCAAACATGCCCATATATGGGTTCAACGGAGTGGAGTCGAAAGTTGAGGGGACAATTCAGTTACCCATGACTATAGGGCAGGACCCACGGGAGGCTACTCAGATGTTAAATTTCTTGGTTATCAAAGCTACGTCCATATACAATGCTATCCTAGGTAGGACGGGACTACATGCTTTTAAGGCGGTTGCTTCTACCTATCATTTAAAGGTTAAGTTCCTAACCAAAAATGGAGTAGGAGAGGAGAAAGGGGATCAAAAGATGGCAAGGAGTTGTTATGTGGCCGCACTAAGGCCGGATGGAACCGGGGGGGCAGGTCCTCCCAATCGAGGATATGGATGTTCGAGAGAATGAAGAGCGGAGAGGAAAACCAGTAGAGGACTTGGTTCCCATACCTTTAGAGTTGGGAGATTCTGAGAAGGTTACTTACATCGGGGCATCTTTGAAAGACCCCTTGAAAAGCAAATTGATCACCTTCTTGCAAGACGATAGTGACGTCTTCGCGTGGACAGCAGCTGACATGCCAGGGATAGATCCCCAATTGATAACACACAGCCTGAATGTGGATCCAAACCAGAAGACGGTGAAACAAAAGAAGAGAAATTTTGCACCTGAGAGGCAAGAAGCCATAAAACAGGAAGTTGACAAACTCCTAGAGGCAGGGTTCATTGAGGAAATCCAGTTCCCGGAATGGTTGGTCAATCCTGTGATGGTCAAGAAGGCTAATGGAAAGTGGAGGATGTGTATAGACTTCACTGATCTGAACGACGCATGCCCAAAGGACTGTTTTCCCTTTCCAAGGATCGATACGTTGATAGATGCCACGGCTGGGCACGAGATGTTAAGCTTCATGGATGGCTTTAGTGGCTATAATCAAATCAAGATGCATAAGGATGATATTCTTAAGGTATCGTTCATCACCGACTTTGGTGTGTATTGTTACCTGGTCATGGCTTTTGGACTGAAAAATGCAGGAGCTACCTATCAGAGGTTGGTAAACAAGATTTTCGCTCATCTCATTGGAAAGACTATGGAGGTTTATATGGATGATATGCTGGTGAAAAGCCTATACAAGGCAGATCACATTGAACACCTACGCGAGGCATTTGAAGTGCTGAGGCACCATAAGATGATGTTGAATCCGGCCAAGTATGCTTTTAGTGTTGGGTCTGGAAAATTTTTTGGTCTTATGGTCTCGAAACGGGGAATTGAGGCCAACCCCAACAAAATCAAAGCTATTTTGGACATGGAACCACCACGTTCTATAAGGGACGTATAAAAGTTAACCGGGAGGATTGCTGCATTAGGGAGGTTCGTCTCTAAATCCGGGGACAAGTGTTTGCCGTTCTTTCAAACCTTGAAGAAGGTAAAAAACTTTGAGTGGACAGAGGAAAGCCAAGAGGCCTTTGAGTAGATGAAGAAGTATTTGTCTGAGGCCCCGCTGTTGGCCAAGCCAAGTACGGGAGAAATCCTCTACCTTTACTTGGCAATTTCAGGTCAAGCTGTGAGTGCGGTGCTAGTAAAGGAGGAAAACAAGGTTCAAAAACCCGTATACTATGTGAGCAAAGTTTTACACGGAGCAGAGTTGAACTACTCCACTGTTGAGAAGTTTGCCTTAGCATTGGTAACTGCCTCTAGGAAACTACGGCCCTATTTTTCAGGCACATAAGATTGAGGTCCGTATAGGACAGCCATTGAGGAATATTTTGCACAGCCCTAAAGCCAGTGGTAGGCTCAGTAAGTGGGCAATTGAGTTGGGAGAATTCAATATTAAGTACAAGCCAAGGATGGCCATCAAAGCTCAGGCACTTGCTGACTTCGTGGTTGAATGCACCATTGACAACCAAGAAGTCGGGGGGAAAGAGATACCTCTGGATGGCAATAAGGAAGACAAAGAACCTATGATCGAAGAGAAGGAATTCTGGATGCTCTATTTTGATGGGGCATCAAAAACAAAAACAAGTGGTGCAGGTCTTGCCCTACAAAGTCCTGATGGATTCACGATTGAATACGCCTTGAAGTTGGACTTTCCAACAACCAATAATGAGGCAGAGTATGAAGCTTTGATAGCTGGGCTTGGTTTGGCAGGAGTACTGAGGGTCAAGAATCTTAATGTTTGTGGAGATTCAAGGCTAGTTTTGGCCCAAGTCAATGGAGAGTTTGAGGCAAAGGATGAAACCATGTCCAAGTACTTAAGGCTTGTGAAGGCAGTGATGACTCAATTTGATGAGTGCTACATTGATCACATTCTAAGGGAAGGAAACACCAAGGCTGATGCCTTATCCAAGTTTGCCTCCTCTGAGATAGAGAATTACTCTGGAAGTGTCTACTTCCAAGTTCTGAGAACCCCTACCATCGATTCAAAGTTAGTCGCACCTATCGGGTTGAGGGAATGTTGGATAGATCCCATAAAAGCACACCTTGAGACCGGTTGGCTCCCGACTAATGCCATGGAGGCACGAAAATTATCTGTGAGGGCATTGAGGTACACTCTGATTGAAGGGATACTCTACGAAAAGTCTTTTGTGATTCCGTATCTAAAGTGTTTACGGCCCGAAGAAGCCAAATCAGCTATTGAGGAGGTCCACGAGGGAATTTGTGGATAACACTTGGGGGGCAGGGCCCTAGATCACAAGATAGTCAGGCTTGGATTCTATTGGCCTAAGATGATGGCTGATGCCAAAGAGTACGTAAAAAAGTGTGATCGGTGTCAGAAACACGCACCAATGGTTAGGCAACCACCAGAGATATTAACATCCGTTAACTCCCCCATTCCGTTTGCTATGTAGGGGATGGATATTCTTGGGCCTTTTCCTATGGCTATTACTCAAAGGAAGTTTCTAGTGGTAGCTATTGATTACTTCACCAAGTGGATTGAGGCAAAACCCTTGGCTAAAATCACAACCAAGCAAGTTATGTAGTTCTTCTGGGAAAATGTCATGTGTAGGTACGGGATACCACGGATCCTATTTACGGACAATGGGTTACAATTCAACAACAAAGAATTTAGAGATTACTGTGATGAAAATGGAATTGAGCTTCGATTCACCTCGGTTGCCCATCCTCAATCCAATGGGCAAGCTGAGGTTGCTAATCGAATCATCCTTGATGGACTTAAGAAAAGGGTGGAACGTTCTAGGAACACTTGGGTGGATGAGCTGCTACCCATACTCTGGGCATATCGTACCACCTGCAAAGTGACGAATGGTGAAACCCCATTCATGTTAGCCTACGGGGCTGAAGCTGTGGTGCTCGTGGAAATCATGCATGCATCTCCACGGGTTGAAGCCTTTGAACCAAACACAAATGAAGAAGGAATGAGGTTAGCCCTCGACTTGATCGATGAGGTAAGGGACGAAGCCCATGCTAGGAATACTAAACATCAGAAGAAAGCTTCTTTCTACTATAACCTAAGGGTGAAAGAAAGGTTCTTCCGTCAGGGGGAACTGGTGCTTATAAAGATTGAAGCATCTGGAGTTGGACAGAAGGGAAAGCTATCCCCGAATTGGGAAGGCCCGTATCGGGTCAAGGAAACACTGGGACGTGGATCGTACAAGTTGGAGACGTTGGAAGGAAATGAGGTGCCTCGTACTTGGAACGCATCAAACCTCAAAGTCTATTATGTTTGATTATCCTGCATAGGATATGGCTTATATCTAGTAGGAAAGTAGAAATAAGGTCGATGGGACCATTTCAGAGTTTTTCAAACTCCGAGTAGGAATTTAAAATATTTATGTAAGGGTTGGACCCAATTCAAGATTTTATTAATGCAAGTTGGTTTTCTTTCCTCTCTTGGTTGCTATTTTATGTCTATCATGTACCAAAAGCATATTTAAGTTGCTAGCTAAAGAAAGCCACAGTGCAACAGGCAAAATAACAAAGTAGAATGAAAAATTGAAAAGTGCATAATTAAACAAATAAGCCCGAAGGCTATAAAAGTTAAGTTACATAACCAAGATATAAGCCAAAGTGCCACGCAGGGCCACGATAAAAGAACTAAGCATCAGCTTCAGAAGCAGACTTCTCCTCGTCTCCCCGAGTCTTCGAGACACCTGAAGAGTGAGATGGGGATGTATGAGTGGTATCTGAAGCTCTCCGAAGGGGAGAAACCTCTGGAGCAAGAATCCTATCGTCATCTCCCATATGCTCATCCCCACCTTCTTCCTCCGCGACAGGAGGAGGAAGGGGATGTGGGCTCGGAAAGTCCTCGAGGGAAAACAGTCCAGGCTTCTTAAGCACCGCCTCTAGAGCCTCATCCCAGCCATCTGTATACTGGACTGGATAAAGAACCTCGTCATGTTTTTCCATCAAGCTCGGAAAATCCACAGAATCCATATACTCATCGATGAGCTCCTCCTTCTTGGCCCGCAAGTGCACCACCTCAGCATGGGTAGCTTCCAACTCCTCTGCCTTCCCCTTCAATTTCTCCTCGACCTCATGGTATCGGTTCTTCCCATTTTGATACTTAGTCTTGAAAGACTTAGCCTTGGTTCTCCAAGCCTTGGCCTGGTGAGTCATGCTCTAGAAATGGACGTTTTCCTACAAAAAGTATTAGTTTAACAAAACCACAATATCAAGATAACACTAAGAAAAGGGAAAATGATAAAAAGCAACATACAGATGCCAAAGCCTAAGCTCCCAGGTGTTATGGTGTTGAGGGACCAATCCATTGAGTGCTTAGTGGAACTAACCACAGAGTCCTGCTTCCTGAAGCCCCACGGAGGCCTATAAACTGTTGATTGAACGTTGACCTGCACGGGACCATCTTCTTCATCCACAAGCGCCAAGTCTTGTTTCTGCGCCTAGTGAGGGTGCAGAAAAGACGGTTCTGTAGGCTTGCCCCATGTATCAAGGGCCCTCTTTTCCCTTTTCATTCGGGCGGTCTCCTCATCATCAGGCTCTGTCGCCTTCATTATCTTCATAACCGCTATATAAAAGATGAAATAAAATACGTTAATACAAGAGAAACCGAAATAAAGAAAGAAGCAAGGGAGTTAGAAATTACCAAGATCAAAAAAGCAGAAAGGCCTACGGCCCTTAATGAATCCTCATTGATGAGGTCCCAACACAGAGTTTCCCTATTATCTTTGATAAGCTCTTCGTAAGCAGATTATTCCTCCGTGTTGAGAACAATTTTGTTTGGGTTCCCATCAACAACCTTGCCAAAAGAACTTCGGAAAAGGGTGCCCCAATCACCCCCTTTCCAAACCAAGTACATGAACTCCTCTTTCCACTTTAGGGTTGTTGTCAACAACCGAGTGGCCATTGAATATGTGTGGTATCTTAGGGCATTGTCTAATATAGACCCACCCAGGTTGAACAGAGGAACTATTATAGAACTGAAATATTTTCCTAAACAAAGGTACAGAAAGAGGAAAATTTTTCCTAAGGCATAAAACCATAAAAAATAAAATGGATCGCCAGGCATTGGGAGGAAGTTGACATGGGCTGATTTGAACATTAGCCAAAAGTCTGGGAATAAACTCATGGAAAGGGAACCTAAGCCCAGCTACGAGGGCATCTCTAAAAACACAAAGCCCGATGGGCCTCCAATGACAAGGCCTGTCACCAGGCCCAGCCTTGAAAAGCCTATAGGGGGTTTTAATTTCATAAAGTTTATTATAGCTCTTAATCATATCTTCATCATGAAATTTGTTACAGCAATTATAAGCATCTAAATCAGCTAGTGATGGATAATCATCTCCACGGAGGTTGATCATTTCAGTTAAACTTATATAGGAGGAACGAATTTCGATATTGTTACCTCTTTTTGAAGCTGAGTTCATCTTTGCAAGACGCTGTGCTGCTTTGTTCGCCATTGATCTTCAAGAGATGAATGCACCAACCCAGAAATCTTGAATGAAGAAGATGAATATTCAACAAAAACCCAGATAATCTTTAAATGAACCCAGAAACCGGTGAAAGATACGCCGGAAATAATAAAATTGCTGAAGAAAGCTGCCGAGAATCGCCTTAACTCTAAGAAATACTTAAGAGAATTTTTAGAGGAAAGTGGAGTGTATTAGAGTGAAGTGAGAAATGAATCTCACTCCACTCTTTTATAGAAATTTCGTAACTGGCTTACAGCCGATTAAAATTCCAAGTAACCGGTGATAACCGGTTAAGGCCCATTGAGAGGCCCATCGGCCCAAAGAAAGGAAGGACCTAGAAGATTCTAGAAGATCTAGGAGGTCCCAAAGTAAATAAAATAGCATATGGGTTAATTAAATCCAATAATACAATTAAATGAGAATGGGTTAAGGCCCAGAAAGATTAGCAGGCTCAATTTGTAAACCCAAATTTATTCGACTAGGATCCTGATCAAAATGTCTACTAGGAATCCATGTCGAAATGCCTTCGAGCAGGCTGTCAAAATGGTGTTTATTCGACTAGGATCCTGATCGAAATGTCGACCCGGAATCCATGTCGAAATGCCTTCGAGCAGAGTGTCAAAATAGCATTTATTCGACTAGGATCCTGATCGAAATGTCAACCAGGAATCCATGTCGTAATGCCTTCGAGCAAAGTGTCAAAATGGCATTTGTTTGACTAGGATCCTGATCGAAATGTCGACCAGGAATCCATGTCGAAATGCTTTCGAGCAGGCTGTCAAAATAGCATTTATCCGACCAGAGTGTTAAAATGAAGTTTTGTCGACTAGGATCCTGATCGAAATGTCGACCAGGAATCCTCATCGAATGGCTGTCGACTAGAGTGTTAAAATGAGGATTAGTCGACCAGGATCCTGATCGAAATGTCGATCAGGAATCCTCATCGAAGTATTGTCGACCAGACTACAGAATTGAAGTTAAATCGACCAAGATCCTGGTCGAAAGTTCGATTAGTCTTAAATAAGGCAATTCTTCGTAAATGTGTAGGTCGCTCCACACTTTGCATTCAAGACGATATCTGTGAAACACTAGTGTACATGAACCTTTTAACTTCAATGAAAATCTGATCAGTTTTCTTAGAAGTTGGGGAGCAAATGATATGGGCTGAAAGTGAGCCCTAGAAATACATTTAATGACACATTGAATGAACCTGGGTTGGTCCAAAGTCAAAGCCCAATTATGAGGCCCAAAACCCTAATTATGATAATAATTTCGTAATTAGATAAATCAGCCAAAATAGGGCTCCGTTATCAAGTCCTATGGATACCCAAATTCTTTAAAGAGTGATCCCCAAGTCATATGAGTCCAATACGAATTAGCCTTCCTCATAGAAGGATCCAGAATCGGGCTTAGAGTGGGTATCTTGTCCACCAAGATACCAAACCCTACTCTAACTCTAAGGCTTCGAATGCCTATATAAAGGACCTGATCCTTCAACCTAGAACTACGTTTTATTGGCTTGATTCTTGATATTTGCAAGATACGTAGGCATCTTGTGAGGACTCGAGTTAAGTCACGAAACACTTGATCAGCCATTAAAGCTCGAAGCTTCCATAATCCCTAATACACCCTATTTTTTGTTCCATAACAGTATGGAATGGTTCTAAGTAACATGGTCATAGCAATTTGAATAGAAGGATAAAGTTATGAATTTATTTGAGTAAATGAGTTGCAAATCTTAGTAGAAATGGAGTCCGAAGAGCATGATACTAGTTTGCAACAAGTTAACAATTCAGCAATTCATGGGTAGTCATCATACTTATAACCATAGAGATAGGGTAGAATACTTGCCTTACTAGACTTGATCGCACTTAGTCAGCTTTCTTCCTCAATAGGTTCCTTGCCAAGTCTCCTATTTGGACCTATAACAATATAATCAATATCTTAATTTTTCCCCCTCATTGTTTACGTACTAAAAGACCAATTATCAAACTAATACCCCAACGATATAATCATACTTATAACACTTATAATTATATCTATACAATCACATTAGTCACATAGCACATAAAGTCACATAGCATAGTCTATTATATCATACTATAATGATATCACGAGTAACATTAGATGTTACGGACTCAATATCCATCCACAAAACCAACATAAACTAAATTACAACCTTGTGACCCAAAACAATAACATAAAACACACCCGTTATAGTCCCAGATATGAAATCAGAGTAATTACCAAATATTATTAATCACAAGTTTGAGTTCTTACAACCCAAAAGAATTACGATTTAACTATTACATACTCTTTTCCATCCATAAATATATCCGATACTTAAAAACTGAAAACTAGCCTACCAATAGCTTCCTCCTCAACACTGGTAGCTACATCAGCGGGCAACTCTCTGACGGCTCCTATGCTCTTGCGCCGAGTGCGCCTTGGACGGGCCATCTACTCTAGCTGTTGTTGTGATATAATAAATAAAGCAAGGGTGAGCAATAGCCCACCAAAAATAATACTTAGCTGAGCAATAATATATAACAATTCAAAAGTATCTTTAAAACCATATGCCATGCATTAACGAACATAGTGCCAATATATTGTGAAAGATGAAGTTACAAAGTAACTCAGAATATACATAATTCATAGACATATCTGTTTTACAAAGATATGAGCAAGATATCGACATGTATCATAAAAGAGGACATTGCAGGAAGATATTGCAATTCCAGTTTTGAACACTTTTCACCCTGCCAACACTGATAATGTTGCAGAAAATTTCCAACTTCAAAGATGAACTAATACCGAAGCATTTACGCGCAGAAGCCATAACGTTTACGATGATCAGTTGTATGTTATGCATCTCATGATTATTCTCTACATGTAGAAGGAAGAACAGACGGATTTACTTGTCCACCGCCCCTTAGAACTCCCCGACCAACGGTTGGGCCAATGATGGACCGGCGCCACTCGACCACTTACACGGCTCCTAGTTTGAGTAACATCCATGACTCTGAAATGCAAAGTTCGTCCCCCTTTCCCCAAGTATAATACTTGTTGATAGGACTCCACAAAGTAGTCGTATCTAATTGGAAAGGAAAATTCACAAATATTTCCCAAGCTACTGCTTGTTAATGGATATCGACTTGTTCCATCAATCATACCCCTCGAACGATGATGTGGTAACAAAGACTCAATTTGATGATAATCAACCAAGTTGCGAATGAAAAGGATAGTTTCAAAAGATTTATGACCGGGCAGTCAAACAAAATAAATAACAACTCTCAAGTAAGGTTCCCTTATATTTTGGAAGATAGCTTTAAATGAAAAAAATGGAGTTTTTGGAACCTCTCCTTGATAAAATAATCATAATAAGGCTCAGAAATATTTTACATAATATTTGAAGGTTGAAGATAATATTTGAATAAAATAAATCATTTTTAAAATTAGTTAAAAGAATTATATAAATATTCAAATAATATTTGTTAAACCATAAATATTTCCAGAATATTCTTAATATAAAATATTGCTCATAATTAACCCTCGAATGAATATATAAAATATTCACGAAATAAATAATTCCTCGAATAAATATTCAAAATAATATCTGATGATTGAATCAACCTTAAACGAATATTCAAGATAATATTCATTAAAGAAATAAAGCTTAAATAAATATTCAAAATAATATTCATTATATAATGAAACTCAAATGAATATTCAAAATAATATTCATCAATAATTAATGGAAAAATATTTACTTAAATATTTTCTTTAGAAAATAATCACAATATATCAAGAAATACTGACTCCCGGTCTATATTCGAAGAATGAGATTCATATGCCCTTCATTGAGGGTCTTATCAATATCCGGCTTATAACTAATAAATCTCGTATCTAGCTTATATGCCAATCTCAATTCTCGAAACAAGTATCACAATATAATATCTGAAAGGAGGCATACATGCTATAACATATGTATAACAACAATCAATCATATATATTATCTAAACAACAGTTCCAAAGTATTGGAAACTTGCCTGGTACTCCTGTTGAGGTGCTGTGTCTCGGGGTAGTCCGGTGGTCTATAAATAGTCAAAATATCCGAGATTAATCACTTAATACCTTGAAAGGCCAAGTACATACTTAACTAAGGTTAAAACACGTTTTCAAGTTATCTCGTTATACACCTTCTAGTGTAACTCTTATTAACCCCGTTATGATTCGACACTTGCTCGTTATTAAGGCAAGTCATTATACTTATACTTGGTGGGTACTTCAGTCGTATAAGTTCTAAGGTCGAAATATTATACCTCGAGATTTATCGATCGTTTTCTAAGTGGTTTTCGAAAGTTATAACCAATTGTCCTTTTTAGGGGTTCATTCGTACTTAACCTTGATTCGAACATTTTTTTAAAATCGAAAAACGATCCGTTTGACATGAGGTTTTCGTTCACACCTTCCTTATGATCTCTAATATTTAATTACCAAGATTCGCCACGGAATTAATCATGTTAAGGGGGTTCAATTTCAGTTACGAACTTGCACTTACGGTTTCAAACTACTTTCACTAAATCGACCATAATTCCTAAACCGTAAGTCCGATTGCCTCGATTCTTGCGCCAAAACGATCTATGACTCACGATCTACAAGGGTTGGTCATATATTCATCAAGTTCAGAAAATTATGGCTACTGTCATGCACCGTTTCATGGTCTAATGGAATTCGGGCATCACGACGGCTATTAATCGAACGTTTCCAAATTTGTTACATCACAACCAAGCCAGACCGGGCATACCATACATCTTATACACATGATATTCATCTTAACAAGTCCAAGAACATCAAACTTCATCATCATAAGCATCATATTTCTTAAATCAACTAAACCAACTACATAATCATGCTTACATGCTTATAATAACATCATATACATAACCAATCTAAAAACCACCAAGAACATTCATAAAACTCAAACTAAGATCTAGGGTTTCAAATGTTATACCATCCTTGGAGTGTGTATAATCCTTGATGAACCTTGTATAGTCCTTGTCTAAGCTTGATCTAGCTTGGATTATCAAAAGAAATCAAAAGTTAGTTCATGAAATCACTATTCATCCTCAACCTTCATGATTTTATAACTCAAGAATGGAATGGAATTTGAAGGTGAAATTCATTGGAGATCTAAGTTATGAATTATAGAACTCACCAATTTAATCGTGAGATTTAACAATGGTTGGAAGTTGGATTCTTGTTCTTGAATTAATGGAAAAGCTGAATGGCTTCTTTTCTCAAATCTCTTTATTAAATCCTTAAATCCTTCAGTGTCAAGGGAAATCTCGGAGAAAATAAAAGTGCGGCTTTTCATAATCTCATATCATTTACATACACTTATTTTGTCCATTGATCATCAATACAAACTCAGAAATCCATTCCGAATACTTCTATATAGTGTCGTCTGATAATATTCCAATTTCCACCAAAAACACTATTCATTATTTATTCTCTTTTTATTCCTTGTACTTAGAAAATGTCCTCGTGCTTTCTCGAGCGTTCCTTAACTCTTTTACGGAACCACTTGACTTATAACAGATATCGATTTGGATGGCATGAGAATAACTTCCTCTGTTTGTATACCATGTCTTACTTTCTTGACGATAGATTATTCTTATCTAAGCTGTCAACCAATTGCTTAGTTCGTGGCATATAAGCATTCGAATCCAAATTCCTTCAATATTCATTCATTAAACCACTGATACATTGTAGTCGTAATCACTATTCGTTCATACTCAAATACATAATAAAAAGTTTTAATTACTACCAAAAAAATCTGGGTTCTTACAGTCTCCCCTCCTTAAAAGGATTCCGTCCCGGAATCAGGTAGAAAACAAAGAGTCACTGTCTGTCATTTCACTTTCTAGTTTCCCGGTCAATCCTTAATCATTCCAATCCTTTTACAACACATCTCACCAGTGCTACAATACTCCTTTTATCCTTTTTCATCAACTTTGCTACATTTCGTATAACACACTATCTGGGTTATGTCCTTACCCAATCATATACTATTACCCGTATTGGTATCTGCAGTGTCTTTGGTATCACTATCATGCTGCGAATTCGGAGATGACCTCACTCGCACTATGCATTTCCTGATCGCTTTTATCTTCGCAATCTCGATCCATATATAGAAATAGAAGAATTTATTGAGGATCAATGAACATTTGTTTTATTACATAGTTAGTACAGAAGGGGGCCAGCCTTTAGTACTTGACAAGTAATTAAACAAGTTACGGTATTCCACTTAGACTTCTATCACACAGACAGATAGTCACGTAGTAGTACCTCCCCTCCTTAAAGGGTTGTTCTTCTCAATTAAAAAAGAAGGTGAATAAGAGAGAAGAAAGAAAAGAATTTCAAGGAATTATAGAAAGTTTTTTATTATTTCAAAATATCATACATAGAATTGACCTCTGAATTATGGAGGTTCATGAGAGAAGAAAAAAAAATAATCGTATTCGTGTCAAATACTACTTTATCGTAATCTCACGTGTCAACATACCCTCGCTGCTCTGTCCATCGTTCTATGGACCTATATTCTTGTTCAATCTTAGCAATACTCACTTTTGGAAATCCTTCAACCTCTCAAGTTAAATCTTAGATTTCTCGTTTGACATCATTGTTACTGACATTCCACGCCACGCTACTAGCTCTTTCATATCCATAATACTAACATTATCAGGTTATCATTCTGAGAGTTTGTTAAGAACCCATTCATCAATCCATTCAAAACATTCCTTGCTTCATGTTCCATAATTACTTTCCCAAACTTTTCTTTATCAATCACATCCTTCTTATTATCTGATTCTTATTCACTTTTGTTATTTATCTCCACCGTCATCTCATTATTGAGACATCCTTTGTGCTTGGCACCTCCTTATTGGTATCCCATCACATTTACTCAATAAGCATTGCATTTTGGGGTCAAACTTTCCTTTGTTCAACCATCTAATTTCTCACTTTCTCGATCCATGAGTCTCCTCATTACTCAATAAATTTATTCCAAATTTCCTCGACTTCTTCGAACTTAAAGGAAGTTAATCTGTATGTCATTTATGCTTTCGATTTCAACATTCCGTTGTGACCAACAACCTTTGCCATGTCAATTTCATACTTTTCTAGCTTCATTGCTGGGGTTTCTCAGGAGTCCGTATATCTACTCCCTTATTGATCCTCAACTCTATTTCCTTTATATCAGCCGTCTTGTTTCTATTTCGACTATAATCTCTTTATGAAGCATCATAGCATTATCATTTACCTCAAATCTCACATCTTTCCGAAATTAAACCATCCTAAATAAACCTTGACGGTTTCTCTAATTTGGATCCAATACAATCTATTTCTATTTTTCATTCCGACATCTCTACAGTCGTTATCAACTTAATCTCTCAGAAGAATCACCACTACATTAATGTAGCTCATTGTGGAATCACCATTGTTTGTTATTTACGTAGTGCTTTAATAGCTAATCATATGGATTTCATAGTTGTCAGATCAAAATTCTCTAGGAAGACAAAATAATTACTATTCCTTATCCATCAGGAATATTTTCTGAACTTGATGTAGATATTACATGAATCAGATAAAATTGCAGAAGAGCTTCAAGCATCGCAGCTATGCCAGGTTGCTTAAATTATTAATCACATATCCTCAATAGAAGACTGGAAGCTTAACGGTTTACTTAATCAATTTTGTATCATGATCCTGGTTTACCTCTATAAAGGACCTCCTAACGTAGGTAATATGCTTAAGACGATATCAGGAATAAAATGTTTACTTAACTATTCTTATGGTTGACCCTTTTACAATCATCAGAGGGAATGTAAATTCCTCCACCACATTATAACCTTCAAGGTTCTCCTCAATATCATTATGTCTCTTTTGGTATAAGCATTTATAATTACTCCTTTATACTTAAAGTGTCAGCCACCTCATTGGCCTTCCCTGATAATAATGATTTCTTGCAATCAATGTTCTCTGGATCTATTCCACCTTATTCCCATCACTGTTGGGTGAAAGCATTCTCTCCTCAAACTCTGCTGAAGGAGAGAAATATCTATCATTCTTTTTCCATAAGTCATTGCTTTCACCTTTCCGTGTGAACTTTATCACAGTTACTCTCTATCATAACTAGGATATTTCTTTTCTTAGTTCTTTCTTGTTTTAAGATAATCTTAACCTTCATTGGTTCAATCCATTACCTCCTCACGGTTTCATTCATGCCTCATCTGGCATTATTGTTATTATGTCATACATTCCCTACCAAACTTCCATTTTGAAATCCAAAATATTACCTTTTTCGTTGTAAGGTTTCTTAGGTCATCCTCATCATTCCTCCTGTATTTTCTGGGTACAGGGTATATCAAAATATCATTAATCCATCGTACAACAATTCTGTCTATGTACTTTCCAAAACTCCTTTCAATAAATCCTTAAAGGTTATTGTTGCCTTGGTCAATCCAACTTATATTGTCCGAATTCACAATGTCTTTACTAGGGGTAATGCCATTCTTTGTGCATTCCCATGGTTCATCTTAATCTATGGATACTCTATCCTCAATTCTATTTTCAAGAAATACTTACATCCTGTAATTGACAATCAAATCATATATCCTTATTAATGGTCTCTTTTCAATCATTCACATCTTGATAATCTATACGTAGCTTCATGCTAACCTTCTCTTTCAAACTGATGTCAATTTACAAGACCTTCCACAAGAAAACATATGTCTATCTGCTCTTCTTATAGAACTTGGTAATGGTAACAAGGATGTTCTGGAAGATATTGGTCTTGTTCAACGTGAATCCCTTAGTACTTATTACTTTTCTTGAGGATACTAAGTTTCAAATAACATTTATGCATCGTACTGCACCATCTCTAGCAATCTTCCTAAACCTTCATTGATCACTTTCCTCAGTCATAATACATCCATGGTATTTATAAAATCCTATCATCATGTATCTCAATTCACTTTACTTCTCTTTGTAGTTCATAAGCTGCTCAATCACATATTCCTGAATTACTTCACTTTATATCAAAAGTTCTCGCGATTGGCGCTTGGTCAGAAGCAACCCCGCTTTGTCCTTACATCGCTAGTCTAGTCACTTTGTAGTTCTTTGTCACATGGCCCCAAATGGCTGCGCTACAGTATAAGAGTATAGGGTTAGCTAATGGCATTTCTTTTCTAGCAATTGCCGGCATAGCGCCTCGTTCGTCCATAGCGAAGATAACTTATCTAGGGTAGGTTACGCTTATCAGTATGCTTTTTCCCGCGTATTCTTAAACTTCTTCTTTTTATATTTGTTCACTGCTTTCCCTTACCCAGCAAATCTTAGGCACCAGAGTAGCATAGTCACTCAACTTGAGCACTGCCATTCTTCGTTCATCCCACTCCCTTGATACCTTTTCTGATCTTTTCAAAAATTTTACTAAATATAAGTCCCAATTGACTTCTTGGTACCGCGTGCGGTCACCTTTCCTTTATTTTTATCATTTCAACTTCTATTATCAATCCTACGTGCTACGCAAACTAACACTTTTGGCATAATAGCTTTTTTATTTAAGTCAATCCCAGAACTCCTCAATCCATTTTGGTCCTTAAATACATTTCCCCTTTACCACTCACTCTCAACTTTATCATTTTATCTCTACAATCAGTTGTAATAATCAGGGTCCGTCCACCAACCCATGTAGTGGCTACCTTATCCAAACCACAGGGTTCGCTCTAGTTTCCACTCTCTTTGGTGACGTTCTCTGGTAATCAGAAAGACAAAGTTTGAAAAAATTTATTGAATTTCTTTCCAGAATAAGGGAAATATTGGTCAATCTATCCACCCACTGGTAACACTAAGAAGATCAATTTCGAAACCCGAAGAACAGTAATATGAACATCCAAGCAGGTAGAATCGTAAGCTGTTAACATAACGGAATGTTTGACATAAAGTTGGAAGTTTAACCACTGGAAAGGAACCAAATATATACATCCCCTAGAAGGGAAATCAAAAGTTTCAAACTGAAACATGCCACGTCTTCCTGACATATATACATTCTAATAGTCGATACTACCAAATGTCAGTCTACCTAACCACTAATCTTAGAAGGAACACTACCGTTGGAATTAGTCGTTCCACAAAATTTGCACTACCAAGGCCATCCAACTCTGGTGAACAGTGCTGTTCGAATGTATCCACAATTATTCCACCGTGCTGCATAAGCACACCACCTAAACCGGTATGAGATGCATCATAATATATCACAAAATCCTCCTTCTTCCATTAGGCAACGCCAACGCTGGGTCGTTACCAATTTCATCTTTTAGCTCCAGGAAGATTTTCTCACATTTTCTTGTCCATTTAAACTTCTTAGTCTTATAAATAAGTCGGGTTACAGGACTGCAATCTTTGTGAAGTTCTGAACAACACTCTGGTAACACTACGCCATAAACGTACACACGCAACCCCCAAATAAAGTTGCAAAAGACCTGAAAACCGTTGCGTAAGGTCTTACGCAACACTAGAGGGGCGTTGCCAATATTCGTGTTGCGTAAGACCCCTAATGCAACGCTTTTCCAAGCTATTGCAATACCACAAAAGCATTGCATAAGGGCCCTTATGCAACACCAAAAGCATGTAAAGGTAATACTACATGGTGTTGCAAAAGATTTTTAGCCATTTCAGCAGTGGGGCTCACCATGGTGCCACGTCAGCAGTGAGGCCCACATGCCACGTAAGCATTGGATCCCACGAGGTGCCACGTCAGCAAGGTGCCATGCCAGCAAGATGCCACGTCAACAATGGGGCCCACCAAGATGCCACGTTAGCAGTGGGACCCACAAGGTGCCACGTCATAATTGGGGGCCATGCCATGTCAGCAGTGGGGCCCACCATGGTGCCACATCAATAATGGGGCCCACTAGGGGTGCCACGTCAGCAGTGGGACCCACGTGGTGCCACATCAGCAGTGGAAACCACTATCTAATGCAACACTAGATTGGTCTAATGCAACTCTACGATTTTTGTTTAAGCAACATCAATAAGATTTAACGCAACACTAAATCTATGATACTACAACAACAAATAGAGTCAAATGCAACGCTTTTTTATGAAAAATTTGAAATGGCTACTTTGTTTATACATAAAACAAACATACATTACACTACTTTTCCTGTTTAGTACATTAAATTTAGAAACAATGTTCATAAATTATTCTGCTAAGTTCTATAACAAAATCTTCTTGTATTTCTGGAGAAAGCGAAATCACCGCCAGCATGAAGCAAAAGAATGTGCTTTTTTTCCAGGAAGTTAACCATCAGCGAGGAAACTTCATTATTAGACGTTTCATGTAGGGAAGAAGCTCCTAAAGAGTCTGCATTTTTCAGCTACATACAAGGAAAACATCTTCAAAAATAAAAAAAATAAGGAACAGAATCTACATAAGAAAAATAGTGAAGTGGGAAGTGGGAACCACAATGAGTAATGCAGTTGACATAGAGGAAGATTCCTCAGTGGATCAATGTCATATCATCACAAAAGAATGAGGAGCAGCAAAACACAAAATTTGATTTGTATACTATACATAAATTTTAAGGGAGTGTACTATTACAATTAAACATAAAAAGGCCACTTGCTGCTCACCTACCTTCCATCTGAATTTAATCTTATCAAAGCGAATTAAAGTACATGCTATCGAAAAGTAGTGTGATGATAATTCAGTAACTACCATCTATATGTAAATCTTATCAAAGTGTCTTAAACTATATACTGTCGAAAACTACTGTGATCATAATTCAATAAGCATAATTCTCGAAATTATTATCTGAAACAATCATTAAATATCAAAAGGGAGGGGATGAGAATTACTACATGAGACTCGAAATGGAGCTGGTAATGTTTGGCAAGAGCAAGAATGGCATTGAGAGTGGTAGCACCGGAGCCAATTCGACAAGCATGAGGATCAGGAACAACAAGAGTAGTAGTGGAATCAGCAATACGACCAAGACGATTAGCACGGGCAAGCTGCCATTCATAGAGATGAGCTTGTTGAGGACTAGCTGCTGTTTAGTACTTTAAATTTAGAAACAATGTTCATAAATTATTACTGGAATCTTTCTAATCCAGATCCTATTTTAATCTACAGCTCATTATTATTAATGGAATTTCTTTTTCCTTTATAGTAGGAACAATGATAACATGGAGGACCTTAGCGTTGACAGGTGAAATGTTAATTAATTAAATTAGATGATGAATTTGTACTCAACACTGAATCTCTTCTATAAAAATAAAATGAATATAACTTTGACATTAACTTGCTTTGATGTCTTTCAGGAATAATACCTTGTGCTGTTCTGATTTTGGGTCTTCTAATCATTCCAGAGTCCCCAAGATGGCTGGTAAAAGAGAACATGGGGAAAGATTATTTTGCACATCAATACAAAAACTTTACTCTGCACCAGACATATGAAATAGCTCTGAACGCAATATCTGCAATACACTTGCTAAAGTAACAAATATTCAAATCCGTGAGTGGCGAAAGGACATCTGAGGTAACAATTGGAACAGTACACAAGGTCCCTATAGCAAATGAAACTTCCTATTATCATTAAGGATTATGTTCTTGTAATTTAATATAAACTGTGATCTGAGTTAAGGGATTAAGAAAGGAACTTAAGGATGCATCTTTCAAATTCCTCAGCAAGCATTATAAGTAACGAAAATAAAAAGCAAAGAAACAGTGGTATATATATGAAAATAAAAAGAAAAGACACTGACTTGATTTGAAGATCTAGGCCACTAAGATCGCTCAGTATTTCTCCTGCTAAATTGTTAGAGCTTAGGTCTCTGCAATAAATACAACAGCTTTAAACAAAGACTTAATGATATTCATGTAGGTACATTATGTAAAAAAACAAAGGAAAAAACTGTTCGGAAGTAAGCATTACAATTTCTATAGTTTTGACAATTGTGAAAGATATGTAGGTACTTCCCCGAATATATACAGCTCCTCAACATTCTGTAACACATTAAAGAGTAGGAATTGGTTTTCTAAATCATAGAAGTGCAAATATCATATTTACATATATATGACATATTAGTATATTAGACTCACAAAGTCTTCAACTTTGTCATGTTTTCTAGACGAGGAAATTCTGATGCCCCTCCATTTAAATTGCTAATGTATCTAAATAGAGGCAAAAGTACAAAAGATTGATTGGGAATCGAAAAATGCCTCAAAATCAACTTACTAGCATGACATACAATATTAGGGTACACTTACCTATCAAGTAAAGAGTCAGGTGACTTGTAAGACTGGCCACGGAATGGGCGGGGAAAAACCTGTGCCGGGGATGCGGCTCGGGCGTAGTGGTTGTTGAATCTCTGAATTAGGCAAGGGAAGCTCTCGGTCAAATACACCCTTGAAGGTATATACAAAATCCTTCCTCCTCTCCTCTTCAAATCTCAATCCTATAAATGGCCTCACAAACGCTTTCGTGTTCAATGTTTTAATTTCCATCACCGAGACCTCAAAATCCACAGTTGATATCTTATCTTAGCACTATATGAACACCTCTTAGTAATCCGAGGGGATAATCAGATTAAGTACAATTTAATCACCTACAATACCCAAATTTTAATTAAATTGAAATAAAAATCAGATTGGGACTGAATACCCAAATAAAAGTCATAAAATACAATACAAGCCCTAGAATGAAAGTACCAAATTTAATCACCTGCAAAATCAAAAGAAAAAATACAAATGAGTCAAGAGTGAAATCAAATTCATGAAAATGAGTTTTTCATTACCAATCGAAACTTTTAATTGAGGTTTGAAGCTTGTAATTCCAGTTGGTAGTTTGTAATCAGAAAAGGGTGTTTGTCTAGAGAGAAAATGAGTAGAGTGGGAGTAGAGAAAATGAGCCGAGTGTTCTTTGGGGAATGTAAAGATGGGGGAGTAAGATTAGAAAATTTTCATTTTGGGGGGAAATTGTCCGCCATTTTTTTAGCCTTGAAACATACACTTGAGAGTTTGTCTTGTAAATTGATTAAAAATTTTATCTTAAAAATTAATTCAATTGTACTTATATTAGATATTTAAATTTACAACATTTTTTGTACTATCAAACTTTGGATAGAGTATTTTTCTGGAGAGAAAATTAGTAGAGCCCAAGCCCGTTTAGAGAGAAGATGATTTGTTTGTCTTGAAATATTATAAATTTAATTTGTTATTTTAATTTTTTTTAAAAAAAAATATGATATGTATTTATATTAAATATTTGTAAACTTTGACTGGTTTGACCATTATAAAACCAAACCAAATAAATCTAGGAAATTTTTAAAAAAATTACCACATCACTAAAATCATTATATGGTGACACCCGTGCGATTGGAACATCGAAAAAATAATTTAAAAAAATAGATTCATCATTCGGGACAAAACTAGTTAAAAGGAAAGACAACTTTGACCGGTTTGACCGTTATAAAACCAAACCAAATAAATCTAGGAAATTTTTTAAAAAATTACCACATCACTGAAATCGTTATATCTTGACACCCGTGCGATTGGAACGTCGAAAAATATTTAAAAAAATAGATTCATCATTCGGGACACAAGACTAGTTAAAAGGAAGGTCGACTTTGACCTGTTTGACTGTTATAAAACCAAACCAAATACATGTAGGAAATTTTTTTTAAAAATTACCACGTCACTAAAATCATTATATCTTGACATCCGTAAGATTGGAACGTTGAAAAAATAATTTAGAGAAATAGATTCATCATTCGGGATAATACTAGTTTAAAGGAAGGTCGACTTTGACCAGTTTGACTGTTATCAAACCAAACCAAATACATGTAGGATTTTTTTTTAAAAATTACCACATCACTAAAATCGTTATATCTTGACACCCGTGCGATTAGAACTTTGAAAAAATAATTAAAAAAATAGATTCATCATTCGGGACAAGACTAGTTAAAAGAAAGGTCGACTTTGACCGGTTTGACCGTTACCAAACCAAACCAAATACATGTAGGAAATTTTTCAAAAATTTACCACATCTCTAAAATCGTTATATCTTGACACCCGTACGATTGGAACGTCGAAAAAATAATTGAAAAAAATAGATTCATCATTCGGGACAAGACTAGTTAAAAGGAAGGTCGACTTTGACGGGTTTGACCGTTACCAAACCAAACCAAATACATGTAGGAAATTTTTTAAAAAATTACCACATCAATAAAATCGTTATATCTTGACATCCGTGCGATTGGAACGTTGAAAAAATAATTTAAAAAAATAGATTCATCATTCGGGACAAGATTAGTTAAAAGGAAAGTCCACTTTGACCGTTATAAAACCAAACCAAATACATGTAGGAATTTTTTTGAAAAATTACCGCATCACTAAAATCGTTATATCTTGACATCCGTATGATTGGAACGTCGAAAAAATAATTTAAAAAAATAGATTCATCATTCGGGACAAGAATATTTAAAAGGAAATCCACTTTGACCTGTTTGACCGTTATAAAACCAAACCAAATACATGTAGGAATTTTTTTGAAAAATTACCCCATCACTAAAATCATTATATCTTGACATCCGTGCGATTGGAATGTCAAAAAAATAATTTAAAAAATAGATTCATCATTCGGGACAAGACTAGTTAAAAGGAAAGTCCACTTTGACCGGTTTGACCGTTATAAAACCAAACCAAATACATGTAGGAATTTTTTTGCACTAAAATCGTTATATCTTGACATCCGTGCGATTGGAACGTCGAAAAAATAATTTAAAAAAATAGATTCATCATTTGGGACAAGACTAGTTAATAAAATAAAATAAATATCTAATGCAACACTTCAGACAGCAAATATAACACTATTGTTATCTAATGCAACGCTTCTGCCACGTCAGCAAATGCCACGTCAGCATAGGTGGGTCCCACTTTTGCAACGTCAGCAATTGTGGGTCCCACAATTGCCACGTCAACATTGGTGGGCCTCCTGCCATGTCACCCTTGTGGGTCCCACACTGCCACGTCAGCAGTGGTGGGTCCCACACCTGCGACGTCATATTTTTTAAAATATATATATATATCTAATGCAACACTTCAAACACAAAATGCAACACTACTGTTATCTAATGCAACGCTTCTGCCGCGTCAGCAAATGCCACATCAGCATATGTGGGTCCCACTTCTACCACGTCAGCAATTGTGGGTCCCACAATTGCCACGTCAGCATTGGTGGGCCTCCTGCCACATCACCCTTGTGGGTCCCACACTGCCACGTCAGCAATGGTGGGTCCCACACCTGCCACGTCATATTTTTAAAAAATATATATATCTATTGCAACACTTCAAACAGCAAATGTAACACTACTGTTATCTAATGCAACGCTTCTGCCACGTCAGCAAATGCCACGTCAGCATATGTGGGTCCCACTTCTGCCACATTAGCAATTGTGGGTCCCATAATTGCCACATCAGCAAATACCACATCAGCAAATGTGGGTCCCACTTCTGCCACGTCACGATTTATTAAAATAAAAAAATATCTAACGCAACACCAGTAGTTAATGTTGCATGATGCGAAACACCGTGGGTAATATGCAACACTAAATTATATCTAACGCAACACCAGTTCAGCTCAGTTGCAAAAGACCCAAAATTTCTATATAACGAAACGCTTTCTGTGCAACGCTTTGTAAAAAGGGTTGCGTATGCTCACTTATGGGGTAGTGTAATACCATGGGAATCTTATGAAATTTCTCACCTTTGTTGGTGTGGTTGGTCTTTCTCTATTTGAAGCTGCCTTCAACTCAGCGGGGTCAACCAACGCTCCTTCACTATTGATCGTATGTCCTAATAACTGAACTCCCTTTTTAAAAGAACTCATACTCCGAGAACTTGGCATACACTTGATCTTTCAGGTTTCATCCTAAAACATTCTCACTCACTTCTTAACCACTGATCGTATTTCTTGATCCATTTATGATTCAGCGTCGGAACCAACTTAATGTAACTTACTATAATCCATTCAAGGAAAAGAAAGAATTTAATATTCCTCTGAATCACATCTATCTAATATTTCTGGTTCATCATTTCATTGAGTTGAAATAAACCTATACTTAGTCCCTGACAGTAGTCTTTATACGAGTTTATCATAGACTCACTAGTCTTTTCCTCTTGTAGGTTCTGAGATCATCGTCTCGCTTACTACTTCCTTATATAACTTTATCCAATCATGCCATCCCTTCCCAATGTCTTTACTTTGTAGGCTGATGTATTCATAAAATGAACATTTCTCTTAATAAAAATCTCCTTATCAGTCTCAATTTGACTTCATAAATTATAACCTTTGGAATCTGCCTTCTCATGGCGAATTACCTTTGACAATATTCACACTAATCCATTTATCCAATGATATGGCACTTGCTGCCTCTATCTCAACTGTTCTTGGAGACTCTGCTCCCCGTCCTATATCGATGTCTTTGACAATCATGCATTATTCTAACTCTTTTCTCATTAATCTGAAAGTCTCTATGGATTCTTATCTATCCCCATATGAGATCTCAAGTAATTCTTCCAATCCGTCTTACTTGCTGATACTACATCCGGTAGTCCGGCTATGAATCTAATATTGCATTTTTAGTTCTCTTAATAATATCTTGGTTCTTCACACTTACTTCTCCGAGCACTATACCTTAACTCTTACAGTCTCTCTGGCTGCAGCCCTCATTCTTCAAGGGAAACCTCCTTATCCTAAACAGGATTCTCCTCCTTAGCTGGAACCGCCTCCGGGTTCTCAGTAGAGTACTCTGTCGAATCTACAAGCCGATCGTCACATACCATAAAGCATCCTCGTGCTGCTGCTCTTAAGCCTCAATGTCTGTTGCCTTACTCGTTGATACGATATTGGGCTAAGTTACTATCATGATACTTAAGAGTTCCCATTAGGGTTTTATATGTCAGCACTACATTAAGTAGTCCGACTATGAACTTGGCAAGAGTTCTTATTATTTTAGTGAATTTATTGTTTTAACGTCGCATCATCTCTGGGGTTTATAATGTAACGCTCTGATACCATTTCTGTAACAGCCCCAGATCCGGGGTCGGGGATCCGGTCGTTACGGACTCAATATCCATCCACAAAACCAAAATAAACTAAATTACAACCTTGTGACCCAAAACAATAACATAAAACACACCCGTTATAGTCCCAGAGATGAAATTAGAGTAATTATCAAATATTTTTAATCACAAGTTTGAGTTCTTACAACCCAAAAGAATTACGATTTAACTATTACATACTCTTTGCCATCCATAAATATTTCCGATACTTAAAAACTGAAAACTAGCCAACCAATAGCTTCCTGCTCAGCACTGGTAGCTACATTAGCGGGTAACTCTCTGAAGGCTCCCATGCTCTTATGTCGAGTGCCCCTTGGATGGGCCATCTGCTCTAGCTGTTGTTGTGATATAATAAATAAAGCAAGGATGAGCAATAGCATACGTAGCTGAGCAATAATATACAACAATTCAAAAGTATCTTTAAAACCATATGCCATGTATTAACGAACATAGTGCCAATATAATGTGAAAGATGAAGTTACCTAGTAACTCAGAATATATATACTTCGTAGACATATCTGTTTTGCAAAGATATGAGCAAAATATCGACATGTATCATAAAAGAGGACATTGCAGGAAGATATTGCAATTCCAGTTTTGAACACTTTTCACCCTGTCAACACTGATAATGTTGCAGAAAATTTCCAACTTGAAAGATGAAATAATACCGGAGCATTGACGCGCAGAAGCCATAACGTTTACGATGATCAGTCGTATGTTATGCATCTCATGATTATTCTCTACAAGTAGAAGGAAGAACAGACGGATTTACTTATCCACTACCCCCTGGAACTCCCCGACCAACGGTTGGGCCATTGATGGACCGGTTCCACTCGGCCACTTACACGGCTCCTAGTTCGAGTACCATCCATGACTCTGAAACGTAAAGTTCGTCCCCCTTTCCCCAAGTATAATACTTGTTGATAGGACTCCACAAAGTAGTCGTATCTAATTGGAAAGGAAAATTCACCAATATTTCCCAAGCTACTGCTTGTTATTGGATATCGACTTGTTCCATCAATCATACCCCTCGAACGATGAGGTGGTAACAAAGACTCAATTTGATGATTAGCAACCAAGTTGCAAATGAAAAGGATAGTTTCAAAGGATTTATGACCAGGCAGTCAAACAAAATAAATTACAACTCTCAAGTAAGGTTCCCTTATATTTTGGAAGATAGCTTTAAATGAAAAAAATGGAGTTTTGGGAACCTCTCCTTGATAAAATAATCATAATAAAGCTCAGAAATATTTTACATAATATTTGGAGGTTGAAGATAATATTTGAATAAAATAAATCATTTTTAAAATTAGTCCAAAGAATTAGATAAATATTCAAAGAATATTTGTTAAACCAAAATATTTCCAGAATATTCTTAATATAAAATATTGCTCATAATTAACCCTCGAATGAATATATAAAATATTCACGAAATAAATAATTCCTCGAATAAATATTCAAAATAATATCTGATGATTGAATCAACATTAAACGAATATTCAAGATAATATTCATTAAAGTAATAAAGCTAAAATGAATATTCAAAATAATATTCATTATATAATGAAACTCAAATGAATATTCAAAATAATATTCATCAATAATTAATGGAAAAATATTTACTTAGATATTTTCCTCAGAAAATAATCACAATATATCAAGAAATACTGACTCCTGGTCTATATTCGAAGAATGAGATTCATATGCCTTTCACTAGGGGTCTTATCAATATCCGGCTTAAAACTAATATATCTCGTATCTAGCTTATAAGCCAATATCAATTCTCGAAACAAGTATCACAATATAATATCTGAAAGCAGGCATGCATGTTATGGCATATGTATAACAACAATCAATCATATATATTATCACAACAAAAGTTCCAAAGTATTGGAAACTTGCCTGGTACTCCTGTCGAGGTGGTGTGTCTCGGGGTAGTCCGGTGATCTATAAATAGTCAAAATATCCGAGATAAATCACTTAATACCTTGAAAGGCCAAGTACATACTTAACTTAGGTTAAAACACGTTTTCAAGTTATTTCGTTATACACCCTTAGTGTAACTCTTATTAACCCCGTTATGATTCGACACTTGCTCGTTATTAAGGCATGCCATTATACTTACACTTGGTGGGTACTTAAGTCGTATAAGTTATAAGGTCGAAAGATTATACCTCGAGATTTATCGATCGTTTTCTAAGTGGTTTTCCAAAGTTATAACCAATTGTCATTTTTAGGGGTTCATTCGTACTTAACCATGATTCCAACATTTTTATAAAATCGAAAAACGATCCGTTTGACATGAAGTCTTCTCTCACACCTTCCTTATGATCTCTAATATTTAATTACCAAGACTTGCCACTGAATTAATCATGTTAAGGGGGTTCAATTTTAGTTACGAACTCGCACTTACGTTTTCGAACTACTTTCACTAAATCGACCATAATTCCTAAACCGTAAGTCCGATTGTTTCGATTCTTGTGCCAAAACGATCTATGACTCGAGATCTACAAGGATAGGTCATATATTCATCAAGTTCAGAAAATGATGGCTACTGTCATGCACGATTTTCAAGGTCTAACGGTTTTCAAGGTTTCCAAATTTGTTACATCACAACCAAGCCACACCGGGCATACCATACATCTTATACACATGATATTCATCTTAACAAGTCCAAGAACATCACACTTCATCATCATAAGCATCATATTTCTTAAATCAATTAAACCAACTACATAATCATGCTTACATGCTTATAATAACATCATATACATAACCAATCTAAAAACCACCAAGAACATTCATAAAACTCAAACTAAGATCTAGTGTTTCAAATGTTATACCTTCCTTGGAGTATGTATAAGCCTTAATGAACCTTGTATAGTCCTTGTCTAAGCTTGATCTATCTTGGATTATCAAAAGAAATCAAGAAATCAAAAGTTACACTACACCATAAAAGGCCTACGACAACATTTTAGCCTGTGTTGCCATCAAATATGTTGCCTTTGCCATGTGTTTTTTGCTAAGACAACATTGTCATTTTTATGTTGCCTCAGGTAGCAAGATTATGTTGCTATAGATTAAAAGTGTTGCCATGTTGATGTAGGTATCAAATTGTGTTGCCATAATTTTACAATAAACAAAATTTTACATTTTCTACTAAAAATAAAAGTTTAACGTTTTTTCACAAGAAAATTAATATATTTGGATAGAAATAATCAATAAGTTTTTATAAAAATCAAGAATATTTCAATAGAAGTGAATATTTCAATAAAAATGTTAAAACGTTTTAAGGTGAATAATTTTATTTTTATGTTCATTAAATATTATTAAACAAAATTTTTAAAATGATTTTTTATTCTACATAAATTTTAATATATCATTAAATAAAAATATTGTCATATATGATTAAAATATTTGAATATATTATTTTTAAAATTAACTTTTTTTCTAAATATATTTTAATATATCATTAAAATATTTTAAATTTTCTTTTATCATTAAAAAAATTTGAATATATTATTTTATATTGTGTAAAAGAATTGAATATTTAATAATTAATTAAATTATTTAATTTTAAAATAAATAAAAAATATGAAAAATTAAATTGATTTCTCTTCTAAGTTCTAACACGCAAAAGGATAAAAAATTTGGCTCAAATTGGTGAGCAGCAAAAAGATCGCCCAACCAATTTTAAACCGCTAAACACTCTCCTCAGACACACAGTTCATTTTCATTTTCATTTTATTTCACTTCAGAAACTCTCTCCGCTCTCTGGTCTCTCCTCTCCGCTCCGTTCTCTGGTCACACACAATGGATACTCACACACTCGATACTTACTTCAGACACTTTCCTTTATTTCTCTCTCTCTCTCTCTCTCTCTCTCTCTCTCTCTCTCTCTCTCTCTCTCTCTCTTTCTCTCTCTCTCTCTCTCTCTCTCCTTTCTCACATTTTCTGTTAATGCATCTCTCAATTGGTTCAATTGATTCAATTTGGGGCTTTAATTCACTAATTTGGTGCTTTTTTTCCTTCTCAGGATTAATTTCGAGTTAGGGTCAATTTTTGGGGCTTTAATCGGGTTCGATTTGGGGCTTCAATCGGGTTCGATTTGGGGCTTTGAAATTAGGGTTTCAATCATGTTCGATTTGAGGCTTTGACTTTAAGGTATATATCTATCTGTTAAACTTTATATATACTACTATATTATATGCCAATATGATATTTTGGTGAATGTTCACTTTTGGCTCTGGTTTAGAGGAGATAGGTTGGTAATTTCTCTACTCTAGTCCAAATCAGTTTCTTAGAAAAACTAGACTAGGAGAAATGTTGTACGACTACAAGAGGAAACAGACCAAGTATGTTGGACTTCCATCTCAAAATCTTACTTCATTTGGTCTTGAAGGGCCTCTAAGTTGAAAGAGTTATGCTGCAAAGGACTTCTGAAGTAATTTGTGTAGGAACTGAAGTAGTTAAATCAATTGAGATAATTTTTTTCTCTTCTATCAGGGAGTTATGCCTTGTTTAGTTAATCTTATACTGTACGTGTCTTTTTGATATTGTTAGAGTCAGAAAATTGGTTCTTGACATGTACTACTAGAGCTATTAGTGACTTGCCTGATGAGTAAATAATCCTTATTGATGAGGAACATGAATAAAAAGAAAAGGAGACTTTTATTTTCTCTGGTAAATAGTTTAATTTTACATGTCTCTTTCTAATTTATTCTTAAC
Source organism: Saposhnikovia divaricata (assembly GCA_036435485.1). Lineage (NCBI taxonomy): Eukaryota > Viridiplantae > Streptophyta > Magnoliopsida > Apiales > Apiaceae > Saposhnikovia > Saposhnikovia divaricata. Next base: position 126,556,052 of record CM071598.1, read on the forward strand.
TATGTTTTATTTTATGTCTCTCCACACCTTCTTCTTATCTGCTAAGTCATATATTCCTCCCTACTTCAGTTTTCATCATGTTTAAAAGCTTCTTTATTAAAAGCAAGTTATCTCCCTCTCTCTCCTTGTAATATTAGTACGTTTTAATAGGTACTGTATAAAATATTTTGTATTATATGTCCCCAGGATTGAAGCAAAACCCAATGGTTGCAATGAAAGAGTGGAAGGTTAACCACGAGAAGTTGAAGGGTGGCCCTCTTAATTAACATTTATCTGAGTTGCATATGCACTTGGTAAATTACTGTCTGGATCATACCCTATATTTAAATATTTATACAAAATCATAGGTTGTCTATTAGCAAATAAAAAAAACAGGCTGGCAAGTTTCAAGCTCTTTATGAAAAATTCACGAAAGAGAAAGCTGCACATGTCCGGGCTCCACAAGGTACATCTTAATTGTTTGAAAAAAATTGTTTTGTTTTTGTTTGAATTGCAATTTGAGAATTTTGTATAAATTGATCGTGAGTTGTTTAAGCAGGATTAGTCCCAATATTGAGTGGTATATAATGTCGATGCTAGGCTTATGTAGGAGTCCGGTTAGCAAGGCTTTTGATTTGTTTGTGGATCTGCTCACTTAGTTCTTTACTTTAATGACGCTCAACCATTGTGGGAAATGTTGTAAACTTCTACTCGCAACACATATCATTTTTAATTATTATTTCAACTTTATGTAAATGTTTGGCCTCGAATGTACCAATTGGTACACAATGTTGCTTTCTTGATGTATCAAGTACTAGTATAAAGTAGTGATTTTCTACAAATAAAATGCTTATTTTCTTAGTTTACCCCTATTATTTGATTTTTTCTAGTGATGAGATTTATTAGATTTTATTATTAATTCTAGTTAACCCTTTGTTTGGGCCAAATGGTATATATTCTGGGTTAATGAAAGTATGGTGGCTTAAAAATAAAAATTATGTGGAAATTTATATTTTGGGGGTTGAAATTGCTGCATTTTTCACGTAAGTTCTATGGCTAGCTCCTTGTGAGAGTACTGAATACTATTCTGCAATAAAAATGATTGACAACTTGAATAATGGGACTGAAAATTCTATCATTTTCATGAGGTGGTCTACTGGAATATCACATATGAGAGACTGCACAGATTAAAATTAATACTTGAAGGCTATATTGTTAGCTAAACACTGCGATCATTCAAGGTGCTCTGCTTGAAAAGGTACGTTTTCTTCATAATGCAGACGGAATATACTGCCAACCATTTTTCTTATCACTGGCACTCATTAAGTTATCTACGATTACAAACTTTTGGTTGTATCTTTCAGACAGTTAGTATCCACATTTCTTAGTGGTTCCATGATATCTTTTGTTAAGAGTCTGCTCCTTTATATTGTCTTAATGTCATTTATAACTTGTATTATGATTGCCCCTGGTATCATGACCTTTTTGGGAAGGCTTATGTCTCGACTTATTTTGAAGCAGCGAACTTGGTTGAACATAGCGGTGGCTCCATTAGAACAACAAAGACTACAGGAAATTTATCTACAAATTATATTTGAACATTCTCTGTTTTGCAAAAAGATTTATTATCTGTTCCTAAGCCATCTTGCTTGTCAGTCTAAATTTAACTAATTTTTAAGGTTATATAGTTATATAAGTATAGATTAAGTACGATTTATGACCATGTCCTTGTTAGAGTACTGGTAACCATTCTAAAGTATGTCCATGTTTCACGTAAGTTTTTTGTTATAAGATACTCAATTTCATACTTTTTCTGGTTTTGAATACAGGCTGCAAAGGAAACTGGTGCTCTCCAAGCTGCCAAGAATAAATTAGAGAAACAAGTTGAGGAACTTACGTAGCGTCTACAGCTGGAGAAACGTATGAGGGTAAGTTGCATTTTGTTGCCATTATATTAGGAAGTATATAACAAACTTCAAAATGTAAGTTTGTAGTTCGAAGTGAAGATTAATATTTGGATGTTGCATGAAGAGGTTTAAGATTCAGCTGTTATGTAAAAAGAAGCTTGTAGTTTGTATATAATAATCTAAATCTTATGCTATTATTGTGGCCAAGGAATAATGTACATGTTCCTTAACCAAGTCCACTATTGCTACAGAAGAGTGTTGTTAGGGCAAGCAAATAATATTCTCTGCTGTGTTGCAGGTCTATCGTGACAAAAAATGAGACGCAAGGATAGATATAAGAGGCTTGGAGTTAATGACAAAAAATGAGTTTGGATTACTGTAATGTAGATGGTTGAATAGATTACAATGCTTGGGAGTTTTAATTATTTTCATACTTGTAAGGATTATTATGTTATACTATGTTATGTTTGGTGGTAATGAAAAATAGGTTATGTTGATTTGGTTAATTGGGGAATGAAACTATTCAAATTTTGTATTTTTTGTTATAAACAGTAAAGTGTTGCCATTGATGCTGTAAAGTGTTGGCAAAAAGGAAAAATAATTTAAAAAAAATATTGCTAGAAAATGTTGCTGTAGGTAAAATTTGTGTTGGCATAAAAGTGGGCCCCACAGTGGGTCTCAAAGTGGGCCCCATCTGTGACCCCAAAAGTGGACCCACTGGTGGGGCCCAATTTTTTTGCAAAATGTTTAATCCAAAGGCAACATAATATGATGTTGCTAAAAACTGATAATATTGTTGCCATAGCTAGTCTACGCCAACAGAAAAGCTGATGTTGCCATAGAGAATGAGAATGTTGCCTTTGACCCCAAAGGCAACGGCCAAAATAACAACACCAGCAAAATGTTGCCTTTGGGGTTTTTTGGGCCTAAGGCAACATATTTTGGGCCTACGGCAACACTTTTTCTGTGTTGCCGTAGGCCTTTTATGGTGTAGTGTTAGTTCTTGAAATCACTATTCATCCTCAACCTTCATGATTTTATAACTCAAGAATGGAATGGAATTTGAAGGTGAAATTCACAGGAGATCTAAGTTATGAATTATAGAACTCACCTATTTAATCTTGAGATTTAACAATGGTTGGAAGTTGGATTCTTGTTCTTGAATTAATGGAAAAGCCGAATGGCTTCTTTTTGGAAGAGAAATGGTTTTACTTGCTTGCTTTGCTTGGTTTCTTGATCTAATCCTTGCATAATGTGAATTATTGAGATATTATCTCATAAAGCTACTTTAATAAAGTGCTTTGGTCATGCATGAGCTAATCAAGTGGACAAGTGTTGGTGTTTTGTGGTGAGATGATGTGTTTAGGCTAACTAAGTGGTTTGGTTTCTAAAGATGCTAGTTACCTTTGTAACTACTTACATACTTGACCTTATCCTCTTGCACATGCATGTATCTTGGCTCTCTGCTTGTTTCTTTATCTGGTTATTGCTCAATTTCATTGATCGTTTGGAGGAATATCTCAAGAATTTGTTGTTAGTGTTTTACAGGAAACCTTCTTGATATTTTGCTAACATCTTTAATCCTCCTTTATATTCCTTGAATTTAAATTCCTCAAATCTCTTTATTAAATCCTTCAGTGTCTCGGGAAATGTCAGAGAAAATAAAAGTGCTATTTTTCAGAATCTGATATCATTTACATACACTTATTTTGTTCATTGATCATCAATACGAACTCAGAAATCCATTCCGAATATTTCTATATAGTGTCGTCTGATAATATTCCAATTTCCACCAAAAACACTATTCATTATTTATTCTCTTTTTATTCCTTGTACTTAGAAAATGTCCTCGTGCTTTCTCGAGCGTTCCTTAACCTCTTTTACGGAACCACTTGACTTATAACAGATATCGATTTGGATGACATGAGAATAACTTCCTCTGTTTGTATACCATGTCTTACTTTCTTGACATTAGATTATTCTTATCTAAGTTGTCAACCAATTGCTTAGTTCATGGCATATAAGCATTCGAATCCAAATTCCTTCAATATTCATTCATTAAACCACTGATACATTGTAGTCGTAACCACTATTCGTTCATACTCCAATACATAATAAAAGTGTTTTAATTACTACCAAAAAAATCTGGGTTCTTACATTAAGGATGTGCTATAGGTTTTTGGAAATTGTGTTTATAAATCTTTAGAAATTTCGGCAGCATCTCCTATACCGGAATACAACCGGCCCAAACAACTCTAATTATACTTCCAATCTATATAACTCAATCAACAATCAATACTTAACCACAAGCAAGCAATTTCATAACTAATTCATTATAATGACAAAGATGCACTTTTAAATTTACACTTTCTGACTTAGTAAAAATTCAAATAACAATCAAGTCACGAAAACACTTACACACTTATATAATTCACCATTAAAGAATTACAACATCTCAAATTCAACCCTTCTTCTCCTCCTTCCTCCTACCTCTCGGCTTCTCTCTCTCTCTCTCTCTCTCTCTCTCTCTCTCTCTCTCATTCTCTCTCTTTCTCTCGGCCTCTCTCTCTCTCTCTCTCGACTTCTCTCTCCCTCTCTTTCTCTTCTCCCTCTCTCGGTCTCTCTCTCATTCTCAATCTCTCTCTTTTTCGGTCCTCCTCTTCAACAACATACACCCATAACTCACAACAATTACTTACTTACCTATACATACACATATACTTACACACATATTGATACACAACCCTTTTATTTCAATCCACTAACAATAACCCATCAATTAACATACAAAATCACTTCCTAACTTCACTTCCAACTTATAAACTAATAAGATTTAAAAGCTTAATAATCAACTCAAAGATTTACACCCAAACACATAACCAAACTCAAAAATCTTCAAAACCCATTACGAAACTCAACTCAACAACTTAGAAAAACTTACATGCAATCACATATAACACTAATAACATTCAAGATCATAAAATTAACCCATGCATGTAAACCTTTGGCTCTCTTTCGGTCATGGCCGAGGCTTTGGGTTCTCCGGAGAGCCCAATCACAAATACCCACAATAACTCATACAAATCACAATTTTCGAAAAACCCTAATATGAAAAGTTATTAAAATTGAAATCCAAGGACATAGGGTTGTAGAGAATTGCAAGAGGAGTATTTTTATCACTACTACTTTGAGGTTTGATGAAGAAATTACCTTTGAATTGAGCCTGAGCTCTAATAGAGGATGAGAGAATATAGAGAGAATTGGGAGAGATGAGACACGAGGGAGAAAGAGATGGGGGGGTTTGTTCGAATAAAAGAAAAAAAGAAAAGGGGTTGGGGTTGTATAGGCACACACATAAAACACTAATACATTTTTATTAAATTAAAGACTTATAAAATCCTAGTTACAATATATATGGGGTTTTAAAAATAAATTATTGACATATATATTTAAAAAAACAAAATCCTCCTCCTCAAGGTATTTTTAAAATATTTTTAGAGTCAATATATAAAAAGATTTGGGTTTTACAAGTTCTAATATTTTAAAAGAATAATTAATAGAAAAATCATCATAAAATACTTTAATTCGAAAATAATTTAAGCTCTTATTTTTAAAAAGTCTCTAAATACATAAAGACAATAAAACAAAAGATTTCATGATTTTTACTAGCTCCAAGAATTTTACAAGAATATTCAAGCGAATTAAAATTCATATTTTAAAGGTATTCGATATTCAATATAAATTCATGCTAACACATCTAGCAATTATAAACACAATACACGTCCACAACCATATAATCATTTAATGACTCATCAACTAGAATCTATATATTAATATAATATTTTACTACCAAATAATATAATTACAGGGTACGAAATTCCTAGATATTACATCCTTTCTAGAATCTATTGCTGTTAGACTTAAATCTGAACTTGGGATTCCTCCTGAATCTGAAGTTACTGAACTGTCTCACCATCATAGCCATGGATTCATCCTCCAACTAATCTAACTCTTTTAAAGAATAAAACTCTCCACCATCCTGAGTAGCAGGTGTCTGACCAACTTCAACTTCAAACTGTTCCCTATCAGTGCTGTAAGGTCGAATAACCTTAGCTTCCATTTCCCTGGGAGTCTCAACAACTAAGGCTGTAGATGTGTTTGCAACTCTACATTTACCATAAATCTCTTTCTGTTGAGCTTGCTCCAATTCATAGGTTTTCAGAACACCGAAGAGTCTTTCAAGAGAAATTTCATTCATATCTCTGGATTCCCTAATGGCAGTAATCCTATGTTCTAGATGAGTAGGCATTGACAGAAGGAACTTCCTGTTAATCTCTTTCTGTGTATAATACTTTCCATGCAGCTGCAAGTTGTTGATCAGTTTATTATACCTTTTAAACACTTATTGAATATTTTCATTAGGGCCTAATATGAAATGTTCATACTTAGAGGTTAGGATCTTTAATCTGTTCTCTCTAACTTCATTCGTTCCTTCATTGACGGTTTCAATAGTTTCCCACATGTGTTTAGCATTTTTACAATTAACAACATGACTGTACATTACTGAGTCCAGGGAATCTATTAAAACGAGTCTTAAATTTATGTCAAGTCCAACATCCTCTTTTTGATAAGGAAGCAAGATCGTTTTGATAAGCCCTTGCACGAGTAACAATAACTCCTTCAACAACTACTTGTTGTTCATAGACCATAGGTACTTTTGGTCCATTTTTCAAAACACCCATATATTTAGGATTTGCAACTTCAAAAAACAACAACATCTTATTCTTCCACATATCATAATTATCCTTGTCATAGATGGGTATCTTAACGGTGCCAGCTTTTGAAGACATGATGAATTTCTAAGTGAGTTAAAAATTCGGGCTCAATTTTTAATTGAGTAAAAATAGGATCTTGATTTGTACTTCAATCAAACGGCTCGGATACCAATTGTTAGGTCCAATAAGATTGTAGAAGGGGGGGTTGAATACAATCTTAACCTTTTCATTCAAAATTTGTCCTTATGATTTAAATTTAAATTAGACAAATTTGTGTGAAATCAAATGAAACAAGGTTCAAGTTAAATATAACAATATATTGAACTTGAGGGTTGTTACAAAATCAGTACAGAGTAATATCAAGTTGTTAAAAAAAATTAGAACATTCGACATGAACTTTTCTTAATTGTTAATAAAAATCGAGATATGAACTAGGAGTAAAAACTCGCTAGTATTACAAGAACGATAAATAAACAAGTTCCAACGGATATAATATTACAAACAAGGAACCTATAAATTTATTGTGAATTTATTGTACTGGTAGAGGTTTAGTAATGAAGAGAGAGTTTATGTCTGTTGCTTTCTGGTTTTTGATCTAATGTTTCTGTGTGTGTCTTTATAAAAGCTTCTGTCTCTTTTCATGTTTACTAGTACTGGCAAGACAATCGGCAAGACATGTTATGTCTTGACAGTTTCAGTTTTTGACTTATCAAGACAATCAACAAGACATTGTATGTTCATCAAGACAGTCGGCAAGACAAAATTGGTATTGGCAGCTTCTTTACTATCAAGACAGTTGGCAAGACAACTCATGTCTTGATAGTCTTTTCTTCAACTTGAACTGACAAGACAAACCAACTTCTTCTATCAAGACAATCGGCAAGAAAATCTTGGAATTGTCTTGTTAATTCAATTTTTTCCAGAATTAAATGATTTTGCTTAAATCATTTAATAAATTGAATTAATTTCACTTAATTAATCATTCTAATTTAATTAATCTAATAATTAATTTAATAAATTAATTAATTCTTTGATGAATTAATTTATTAGTTAAATCAACTACTTGATTTAATTAATCAAAAAGAATAATTAATTCTCTGAGTGTCTTAATATCTTTCAGAACCACTAAATATAACAAAGAAGTACCACTGAATTTTCTGTTGACGTTCGATGTACTGTCTGCTTCATGAACGACTAACTTCAATGATGATTCTTCATTTCTGACTTTAAAATATGGTCCCCATTTCTTTTTCTCTTCTCTCTTCAACTATTCTGTACTCTGACTGTTCTTCAACTGTCACTTGAGAAATCTCTGTCTTCTAAATAAATCTACTTATTGTTGAATACTTCACTGAGGCTTGATCAGATGTCTGAACTTCTTTCAATGCAATAAATCTTCAAGTCTGTAGATTGACTTCAATCTTTTTCTTCTGACAGATCAAATATTCTGAGATTCCTGGACAGTTCATACTTTTTATTTACTGTTACATACTAATTTAAGTTGAGTTGTATCCTCGAACTACAAATAGGCTGTGTCATATGCCTTTCATTTGTACAATAATCTTATTCAGTGTATAAGACCTACATTTATAATCCTATTCAATGTAGAAAACCGATTTAAATCATTGACACACACTTTTTCGTATTTCAATATAAAAACACTTGTTAGTTTAAATGCTAAAATATAAAAGATTTTTTTTTATGCTGGATTCAACGTTTTTCGTCTATTTATTTTAAGAATTAACGGTTCTTATTTATTTTGTTGTACTGAAAACCAGAATGCCGACTACCAAAGTGTTGCACAAATCACTCTTACTCTTATTATTAAAACTGTATTTGGTTAATAGAATTATCTTCAAATAATAAGAAGGGTATTTTGATAATCAGAACGAAATATGTGTAGATTTCATAAATTGAATAGAATTTTCAACGTAAAAAATCGTCAATTTCATCTCCCTTATGTTTCTGCGTAGTTTTAATTGAAAAATAATTATAAACCATCACTAAATTAAAGATTATTGTGGACTAAAAAATTGTCCAAATCAAAATTTTAGAATTTAAGATAAAGCAAAAATATCATATTGAAAGCGTAAAATCTTATATATATATATGTATATCAATTTTTTAAAAATAATTTAATATGTAAATTAATAACTTATAATATTTAAACAATTAATATATTTATAAATATTAAAATTGGAACTGTGCATTACACGGATTATCAATTTATAATATAGTATGCGCATGCGGGTTGGGTGAAGAGTGGGGATACAATATTCATATCCACCTCTATCAAATTTTCAAGTGTATGATATTTTCAGATCCGCATCGTATGGTCAACTTGCTTAAATATTTGTATTGACCTATATAAATACAGTTTGCTATTCGGAATTCACAAGAAACAGAAATTTACATTCCTTAACATTACTTTAATTCATCTATACTTCTATACTAATATATAATAAGCAAACTAGTCTACAATTGTTGGTAGTTTGGTTGTTCGGTTCAATCATTTCTATATATAAAAAAAACTTTATTCAATGATAGTTACTACGATCAACATACATACACAATAGTATTCTAATCTAATACAAACACAGCTTTTCTGTCAAACCAAAAATACAGATTCTAATCTAATATAAACACAGCTTTTCTATCAAAACAAAAATACAGACGGTTCACACATAGCTGTTTAACATCGTCTATCACCTGTTTAGGCATCGTCTATCACCCCTACTAATAATAATCTATATTAAACTATAGTTGAACCGTTAAAAGAATAGTGACCGTTAGATATTTAGTAAATAGATGATAATCGTTAGATCTAATAATAAGGAATATTCTAAATTTAAACCCCTATTTTAAAGATCCAAGGTTCGAATCCGTCAACAACAAATTTATATTAAGATTTCATATCATTAGTTCTAAATAATACATGTCATTTATTAAATCACTATTATTATTACTAATAATTTATTAATTAATATGAAAAAGTTAAGTTATATTCATAAAGTTAAATTATATTCATAATAAAGTATTATACTCTATTTCATTTAATCATATAATTTGAAAAATATTTAAAGTAACTCGTGCTTTGCACGGGCTATATAAGCTAGTATTTATATAAGTTATGTATAGGGCTGTAAAATTATTCGGGTTGAACCGGACATCCCTTTACTCAAGTATTAGATCATTCTACTTTTATCTTGTTCATATTTGGGTCCGGGATCATTTTATTCGGATCTAAATCGATCCCGGATATTGAGGTTCAGATCTGAACTGAATATGAGTCAGTACCGTTTTTCCTTTTTTTCTTATCGGGTAGTTCGTGATCCCTTGAATACAAGTCAAATATAATCCACTAACATTAAATATCATTTTCGTTAGAAGTATACAAATACTCGTTTATTTTAAAATAAACATAATACTCCATCCGTCCCACTTAAACTGGCTTGTTTGACTTTTTTTGTTCAAATTGACCAAACTTTAACTGACTTTTAAAAATTATCAATATACATTTTTATAAATCTAAAAAATGTAGGTTATAATAGATGATCTTTATTTTCTTAACATATTTTCATTAATTATATTTAACATATAATATACGTTAAGTTACAAAATTGGTCAATTTGACCAAGAAAAGTCAAACAAGCCAGTTTGAGTGGGACGCATGGAGTATTAATTAAAACATAATAATAATGAATTGAAAACTTAAAATAAATGATCTATCAAGTATTTGATGATATTTTTTTTTATAGATAATTCGAACATTGTATTGCACCCAAAAAGGAAAATTATACAATGTAGATGGGCTCCCATGGGAGCCAAAAGAGTAAACCGACTACACCAAACCTTACATGACTAAGGCCACTCGGGCTAGACCAGAAAGCAAAAGACAATACTAACGAGCAAACATTCGGAAAAGGACAGGCATATACTGGGTTAGCACCACAGTATTACATGGATACATGCAAAACAGAGATATGTCATAGACTAGTCTACCATTTCGAGAGGGGCGTCAGGGATACGAATGTTGTTCTCGTAGAAGACCACACCCCCATGGAAGTAGTCTTCCACTATACCTCCGCCTTCCTGCAGAACGTCAGTGTTAAGGGCTATGTCAAGGCTGATAACCCACCCTCCTGTCCTAGACCCAAATCACTGAGCTGATCAGACAAGTTAGAGTCTATATCAAAGTTTACTGGATTCATTGCATCTTTAGGGAGGAAGACGTCTTGGTAATCTGGATGATCTATCCCGAAACCCATATCCCAGTTGAGAAGTTCCTCAACTCTGCCTACTGGCCTGTCTAGGGTGTAAAGTCTGTCACATGTCTCCGAACCCAGTCTTGCCAAGAAACGAGCCACCTTGTTCCTGGATGGATAGACATACGCAACCTTGCATTTCCAGGCCTTGTCTTTAGTACGGATATCAATCTGAGAGGCTATGTCATACACCGAGGTTGGGGTACCTAGCTGAAAGTTCTTTAGCACTTGGTAGGCCTCATAGTTGATTGGATGAATAACTTGTAAATTATGAAAATTTAAAGTTTTAAATGGTATTAAGAAATTATAATATGCTATTTAATTAGAAATATAAAGAATTAAAATATAATTCATATTCAGATTTGAACCGAATATGGATCATGAATCATATTCGGGTATGATCATTTTTACTAAGAATAATATGAGACTTAATTTGAGCGGGTATATGAGTGCTCATATCCGGAATCATATTTTATTCGGGCCTAATTTTTTCGCCAGATTTGGATAATTTATAAAATTAATCTGAGACGTGTATCAAATTTTCGAACATGATCTAATCCAAGATACCGGATAGTCTGAATCAATTTACAGCCCTATTTATATTCTAGTATTTTATTGAGTTACGAATAAACTAATAATCTTGTCTTATAATCTTGGGACTTGAGTTTTTGCATACATATGATCACCACAAATTCCTTCATTTAATCCTTGGAAACAATAATTAGATTCATTAGGATCAACATCGGGACCGAGTATGTTCGGTGATAGAGTAGTGCTTCCTTGAGTAAGAACTTAACAACTTTTACTTTAACCTTTGAGCTTGGGCCTTATAACGAGGAAGTTCTCAATCAAGATATTTGATGAAGGTGGTCATTCAATTTGGTTACTCATTAATCTCTATAACCTCTTCTTAATCAATTGTTGGTTTTTTTAGTTATTCAAAGTAGACCGAACTATCATATTCATAAAATTATGGGCTAACTTTGATAACGTATAAGTTTTGGCATTTTCTTCTCTCTTCACTTGCATCTATAACGCCCTAAAAAATTTAGTAACTAAAAATGTTTATTTAATAATTAAATGTGGATTATATTAGATGATTTTTTTAGGGATTGAATATATATGACATCATGTTTATATGCTTATATGATGATTTATCTGTGAAATGTGAGTCTGTGTATTTTTATTTGAATTCTTATGATTAAAATCTATTTAAATCATGGGTTATTAATCTTCTGAGAATTTTATAAAATCATCGGAGTTATTAAAAATTATGAAATCTTTTGTGTTATCATCTTTATGAAATTATTTAGTTTTTAAAATTAGTGGGAGAATTATTTCGGGTGTTTACGTATTTTAAAATGATTTTATGATTTATATTGCATTTAAAATGTCAAAACTTGTAAAATTCATATTTAATTCCTTTTTGATCCTAAAAATATTTTAAAAATATGGGGGGATAGATAATTTCATTTTCTACATTTTAAAAGTGAAATCGTGATTTTTCTCAAATATTACTCCTTTAATTTCTATTTCATAAAAGGGGATTTAAATTGTTTTTTTTCAGAAATTCAAATTTTGTAAATATTACACTGCCTTATCCCCTTTTATTCCAAAAATCACTAAATCAGATTATTCCCCAAATCAAATCTCTCGACCCTTCTTGCAATCTCTCGAACTTTCCTATCACTCTCGAGACAGATCTCTCTAACCTCTCTCGTCTCTCTCTCAATCTCTCTCACGTCTCTCTCACCCCTTTCCCCTCTGTTCAGCTGTGTGTGTGTGCGTACACTGCTGGGCAGCTGTGTGCGTGGTGATGTTGTGTTTCCCCTCCCCTGTTCTTGATACCGATTATTGTTGGGTTGTGTGTAAAGAAAGCGTGGCTGTGTGTTCTTGATGTGAGTTCTGTAAGGGTCGAGCTGTGTGTGTTGATCGTGGTATGTGAGCGCAGATGGGGTGCGTATGTTATGTTGTGTGTGTGTATTCTTGCGTTTTAGTGTGAAACTGATTTCCATGTTAATACTTGTATGTGAACATTCGAGCTGGGTCTGCTTTTATGTAGTGTTTCGTGGGATTTCAGCGATTGTGATATAGCTTGTGTGTGTGGTTATATGTTAAGACAGAGTTGGGGGCTAGGTAATTGAAGATGGAGGATATGTAGGTGATTGATTGTAGGATGTGAAGTGGGTGGTCTTGGTATTGTGTTTTTCGAAGGGGAGACAGGGGAGATGTGAGGGAATGCAGATGGTGTGTGGGTAGGCTGCTGCGTGTGTGTGTATTTCTATGTCTAAGGGTATGTGTGTTAATGTTCGGATTATATTGTACCATGGTTCTTGTACTGATTTTCTTTTAATGATTATGCTGGATTACGAGACTGTATTGCTCCAATGAATGTTTTTAGTATAAATCGGTAGAGTTTCGTTGTTTATTGTTTCGTGTTTGTAATTTTTAAGAAAATTATAGATTTAGTCGGTGTAACTAGATTAATAAGAAAGATGGATCGGGTTTGTAGAAAATTGTAATTATAGTTGTTTAGTTTCGATTTGGTTATAATTATGTTCGAGTGTCTTGTTTTGTTGTAGCAATTGTTGTACTGATCCTGTGATGATTGTGATGGATTACAAGTTGTACTGCAGATATGAATATTAGTGAATTTTTGAGTCAATTATTATTGATTATGTGAAATTGATAAAAAGGGATTGTTGGATTGTTAAATCGTATTAAGGGTATTAATTTGATTTTTAGTATATAAGAAGTTATATGTGTATCATATTTTGAGTAGTATCATTTGGGTTTGGAATTGATTTTTGGGTCATTGATGATTGTTTGAGTGCTGCAAGTCAGGGCAGTTATTTTTCTTAATTGTTTGGGTGCTTCAAGTCAGGGCAGTTATTTTCTTAATTGTTTGCTGCAAGTTGGAGTAGCTTTATTTTTTTTCTTTTATTACATACTGGGTTAAATTATTGAATTGGAAAAAAAAACAGGTGGAGAGTCCTATTTACGAATACTTCATGCCGAAATTTTCTAAAAATCCTCTGTATCTAAATCTGCTTGACTTATTTGATTTCTGATTGGGTTGGTCATATTACGTCAAGTTAGACGATAGTATAAAGGAAGTGCTGTCAAATTTTTGTTAAAATTATTTTCTAGTTTATATAGTAATTTAATAAGAACTAATTGTAAATCAATGTGATATACATGTTAATAGGTGTAAGTGTAAGATAATATTATGTGCTAAGTGTTATGTGAATTATGTGATAATATATATTACTATTTCGAGAAGATGATTAGTACGGTTTGTATATGCTAAGTGATAAAATGTTATAGGACGCGTTTGGGTAAAACGAATTAGACTGCTACGATTATACGAGTACTAAGTAGTAGTTTATTTTTATATAGGTACCAGTGAGAGGCTAATTTAGAGCCAGTATGTGTAAGGATGGAAATGCGGAGGAACGAGACATTCAACGGAGTAGACGAGTGTGTTGAGTAGAAGCTGACAAGTGAAAAAGGAAGGAAGAACACAAGATCGAATTATGGCCAGCGAATAAGAAATAGAGACTGTGTACAATGAGTAAAGAATCGAGATATGAGAATTGGAAACTGCATATATTGAGGAAAGTGTTTCCCCTCACTTCTTGTTTAAGTGGAATTATTGTTTAATGATGTTATTCTGATATAATCTCAATTTCTTGCCGATACCTGTTAAAGTCATTATTTCTCTATTGTATCACCCCAAATGGTTGTGTCTACTTTATCAACCCTTCTGCTTATTAATGTTTCTTCAGTTATACTCTAATTCTTATGTCGATCTCGTCGACATTTGTTCTATCGTATTTCTTCAATTGTATCCCTTATTTCATTTCAAACAGTTTCCTTCTTTAATTAATATACAAAGGTTTATACTCAAAGTATTTTATACCTATTTAATTCTCTTTAATTAATATTCAAGCCTAACTACTTTAAATTATTTTACAAATTTTTTTCCCTTTATTAATATTTTAATACTTGATATTTTTATGGATTTCTCAATAATATACCATTTTATATGTCTTCAAAGGAATTTAAAAGATAATTTTTAATCAGAGGAAATTCAATATTTGAACATTCTATACGACTCTTTAAGAAAATTCCCTAGATATAAATTATGATTTTTCCTCAATAAATATTCTTCGAGAAAGGTTTATTTCAAAATATTGTATAACTAATTATTCTGAAATTATTATCGTTTTGAACTACCTTAAACTAATTCGAGGGTTATATTGTCGTTGAAGCATGTGTTGCTTAATGATGATTAAAGCCAAGAATGATTTGGGATCTTCTTATTTATTCAACTCATTATTGTCAGGCCGGTTTGGCAGCTAAAGCCTTATTAGTGCTTAGCCGACGAGAGTGAGACTTTGGATAATTAAGAATTTCTTGAGTATTTGTTTTAAGCTATTTAAATCTTTTATGTTGGTTTCATATTTTATAATGAAACTCTACCATTTGGTAATATTTTAAAAAGAGTGGTTTATAACCAGTGTACTTATACAAATCTTCTTTAAAATTCAGATTTGCTTATTCCTTGAATTCTTTATAAATTGCGGTTTGAATTCTAGAGCCTTAACAATTGATTGGTCCTTAATTCATTAATGATGCCTTATTAAATTATTTATTCATAGTTTTGATTTGCTGAACCATACCATACTTAGTTCAATCTTATTATTATTTTGTTGTTATGAGTTCATTATATCTCATCATTCCCTGATCCTTAATCTCTTATTGTTGCTCATTAAAATGAATTAATTATTTAAAGGTGTTTTAAAAATTCCTTATACTGGGCTGATTTGTTATCAATGAGTTTAAGGATTGAAAAATAAAATGTTTTAAGTGCTAATAAACTTGTTTATAGATTGTAGAAGCGTAAGAGGCTAGGGGTGGCTCCCCTAGTCCAGCACTTTTTATTTAGCGTAAGAGGCTAGGGGTGGTTCCCTTAGTCCAACATTAAAAGCCAATGTGTTGCTTAATTGGGAACCTAATTTCAAGGTCCATAGGAACTTCGTGTCCGGTATGAGGACTTTACGTGGCTGATCACCCGTATTGTCCGATATTAAGGAAAAGTTTAAAATAACTTAAATACTTTTAAAAAGGTTTTATGAATAGAATGTTTTGATGAAATATTATGGTTTAAAGAAAAATAGAAACTTTTATTCTATGATGGAAATTGAATTATGCTCTTTAGCTAGATTGACCATTGATATTGTTCATCAATGGAATATTGATAAGTTATTGTTCACTATATACTTGTTGAGCATTGTTGGCTCACTCTTGCTTTATTTTCCCTAACCTTTCAGTAAGGACTAAGGAGGGCCGTCTATGTCTTACAAACTGAATGAGGCCTTCTTTACAGGATAGATTTCAAAGCCAGTACGGGTAAGCACAAATTGAGATTGAGCTATGAATTAGATGGTATAGAAATTTGTATTTAGAGCAGAGATAGAAGTTGTAATAATGATTTGTATAAATTAGATTTTTGTTTCATACCTTAACCTGGATTGGATCCTCGGTGAGCAATCGTTGGTGTATTAAGATATATTATACAGGTATTCTTATATGTAATTATTTGGGTGGCGCCCAATCCGGTATGCCGGGTATGGGGTTGTCACAGCATCCATTGAAAATTTGAAATCTGGGTCAAGTGGATTTGGATTAGGACTTGTTTATGAGCCAACTTGGGATCTTTAGCTATGTATTCCTCATCGATTTCCTTCACTACAATATGGGAATCACTAAATATGTTAAGGTTTTGGACTTTGAGAGTCTCGGATAGGCGATGTCCTACCAAGAGGGCTTTATGCTCAGCTTGGTTATTAGTTATCGAGAAGTTGAAAGTTGTGGTTTGTTTGATCTGTAATCCATCAAATTTCTTCAATATGAGGCCTTCTCCAGATTTCTCGTTGGTTGATTAGGCCTCAACAAAGTCCAAGATTACGGCCATGGAAAGAGGTGTCTTCGGATTCAAGGACCATATGTGTTGATTAAACTTCAGGGAAGGAACATTCCATGATGAAGTCGGCAAGAACTTGGGCCTTGTTGGAAGTCCTGGGCATTAAAATAAGGTTAAACTGACTGAGCTTCACAACCCAATTAATAAGTCATCTAGAGATACCACATTGATGAATGATCTCCCTTAGAGGTTAATCGATAACAACTTTGATTTCTTTTCCTTGAAATTATTGTCTCAACTTTTTCGAAACAATGACTGAGGCAAAAACTAACTTTTCCAAGTTCGGATACTTATTTTTGCATCCTTCAAGACCTGACTTACTTAATAAACTAGTTTCTACTGACCCTCATGTTCCCGGATCAGGGCAGCTCCAGTAGCTAGCTAGGGCCTAGCAGAGAGGTAAATATATAGAGATTTTCAAGGCTTAACTTTAGTAAGGAGTGGTACAGTTGACAAGTAATCCTTTATAGAGTCAAATGCTTTTTTGCATTTCAGACCCTAAACTATGATTATACTCTTGGTCCCTTTAAGAAAATTACAGAAAGGTAAATAACGTTCAACAAAGTTTAAAGATAAACATTCTTATTGGAGCTAGGATCCCGCCAAATTCTAGATGTCCTTTTGAGACTTGGGTGGTTGCATTTCCATAATTGCTTTGACTTTTTGTGGATTAACTTCAATTCCTCTTGAATGATCATGAATCCTAAGGACATGCCAGCACCGACCCCGAAGGTACATTTCTCCAAGTTCAATTTCATCTCATGTTTCCTCAAATTCTCGAAAAAAAATTCAAATTAGCAATGTAGGCCAATATTGTTGTTGATTTGGAAGTCATGTCGTCAACATACGATTTCATGATCCTTTCTAATTGGCTCTTGAATTTTTCAATCAAAACTTTTTGGTAGTGTATCTAACGTTTCTCAAGCCAATAGGCATGAGTTCACAAGCGTACACAACCCTACGAGCTATAAAAGCAGTATTGGTTTTGTCTGTCGGGTTTATCTTGATTTGGTTGTAGCCAGGAACACATGTCTAGCAGTTGAATAAATCATCTGATCTAAACTTGGCTAGGGGTAAGGATCTTTGAGGAAGGCTCATTTAAATTTGTGTAGTCAATAGATATATTCCAATTTATGTTGGGTTTTTTTTAACTAGCACAATTACTCTGTCAAGTACATAAATCAAATTTACACTCTAAATTTAACAAAACTTATTAGCAATTTTGCTATAAATAAAAGGAAATCACACACATACATACATAATCTAACATACAAAATTCAAACAAGCATAAAGTGAAACAAGCATATTTTAACAGATGATAAATAAATATAAATATAGATTAGGAAAAGTTACAAACTAGATAACAGTAACAAAATCAAAGAACCCAAACACCTCAACTAACAAATCAAATAAGCAATTGAAGGTCAAGTTAGAAATGATTGAAGATAAGGCTAAGGTTAAAAAGAAAAGTAACAGAAATGGGAAAGTAGGCATTAATAAGCATAAAAACTACACACCTGATAAGTATGCTCCCAGGAAAAATGTTCTAAATGTGGTAGTGTTAATCATCTGTCTACTAATTATACGTCTGTACAAATGCCTATGCCTGTTTATGCTATGCCTATGTCTTCTTTGCCTGTCATGCCTAATATGTCTGTTCAGAATGCTTATGTATCATCTCAGTATGCTAACATGCCATTTGTTCCAAATCCATACTATAATTCATTTAGCATGCCACACACTTTAATGCTTATCAAAATGAAGCAAATAGAGGATGTAGTTTTGAAGAGTATGATGACATTTATCTATAGAAATGGCCTAGAAATGTGCATCACTAGCAGCCATCCCAATTTTACTGAGGCAAAAGCTGAAGAAACTATAATATTGATGCAAGAAGGTCGATCAATCCTAGAAATGCACAATGAACAGTCTTATACTAAAGGAAAAGCTGGATTGGCTAGAAAATTAGAACAGGAGTTAGATGATGAGATGCAGAAAGAGGTTAAAGAATTAGAGGCCCAAATAGTGAAGAAGAAATAGATGAAGAGAAAGACAGATACTAAGAAAAGAAACCCAGAACCAAAGAGAGGGCATATAGGCCTATAAGCCCAGAAGTACAAGATGAGCAACATTCTCAATCTCAACCTACTGAACCTCAAACTCAACCTCAACCTGGACCTCAACAACCAAATCCATACTCTATCAACATTGAGGACATTAAACTAGAGCCATTAGCCTTTGATATAGAAAGCTTGGAGTTTCATAAGTTCTTTTGTGCCTAAAGAGCCAGAAAAGAAGAAGAAAAGAATAAGGAAGCAAAAGTCAAAGCCTATTCAAATAGCTCAAGTACCTCAAATTGTGAAAGAGCCATCCGAGAAAGAAACTGAAATTTACATTGCTGACATCCAAGAGTACTCAAGCATCAATCTCTTTTTGGATGAAATACGTGAAGTCAGAGGCCTAAATGCCAAAGGGATAATACCAGAAAGATTGGTCTTTGAGTACAAGGGTGACAATGACAAGACATGGCCTCTACACAGAATCTTAAATGAGGGATACAACACTCTAGTCAGGATTTGGTCAAGCATGAAAAGAATTGGTGGATTCACTCCATCAACAAATAATATCATTCTCAACAAGATCAATGAGATAAGGAGTAGCTGGAATTCAATGGACTGCTAAACATTCCATTTACTAGTAAAAAGATTCATCTCCATTCTTACTGGATGATGGAATTTAGAGACCAAGATGGATGTAAAACCTTACTGTATGATTGAATTTAGAGACCAAGATGGATGTAGAAGATTCTTCAGATTGGAAGATCAACTGGAAAAGCCTAGAACTGATTATTTTAGATTCCTGATGGCTAAGCTAGATCCAAATGAGCATGAAGAAGGGATGTTCTATAGGCCACTACAAAGGCAAATTGAGACAAATGAGATAAAGCAGGGTGGAATGAGGAAATCATGGAAGAAAAGTGATTAATCTGCTAAGACTAGAGGAACATCTTCTTGATCAGTATTTCTTTTAACTCATCTTCGTACTTAGTTAAAATTTTCAACTTTATTCTGAAGCTTTCATACAATCAGTATGTTGGTTTAATTCTTGTAATTCATAAGAAGTGTTTTGTTATCATCAAGCCTTGAATTTATGTATGCAATTCTATCAGACACTTAAGTCATACTTAAGCACTTAAGCATATTTTGTATAAGTCATACTTTGTAACTGTTCAACGAATCGCATGTATTACAACATCCGTTGAAGAAAAAACTTATCAACAGATAAGTTCTTTTGAAACAAGTACAAATCATCAGTTGTAGCATAGTTGATAGGTTTGAATAAGTCATGTTATTATCAACGGATATACAGAATAGGTTAGCTCAATTGTAAATTGTAAATAGTTTGTGCTTTGTAATTCTGTATAAGTGAAATTGCATTTCAACGGATGATCAAACAACACCAACGGATGAAAGAATAAAGCTCTCAAAGGATGATAAGTCTATCAACTCTCAACGGATGATAAGTCTATCAACTCTCAACGGATGTCAAGGGTACTACTTCAACGGATAACATCTCTATCAAAGTTCAGCAGTTGAAAGTGACTTGACAAGACTGACATATCACATGGGTTGATAGATTCTCAAAGTACATGGAAGCTATAATTTGGAGATCTCGAAGAAGAAGAAACATTCCATTTCTATACAAGCAATTTGGATGGTTTTATCAGACCTAATTCTATTAAAGACAAACTATCCAATTGACTTACAAAAAGACAAGGAATGAAGAAGCATGCTTATAGGACCTAGAATAATGTAGTATTTTGATAAGTATTTTGATAACCAAGAGTAGCGATATTTTGATAAGTAAGAAACACAAGTATTCTGCTAGAATTGTCTAGGTTTTCCTATAGAGTAAAATACTGAAACTGCAGCTGTGTAATTGTAAAAATACTGAAACACAAGTATTCTCTTGTATAAATAGTGGTTTTAATTTTCTTTTATTATTCATTTTTCATTTTCACAAAAACCCCTACTCGTTTTCTTTGTTGCTTCACTGACCGTCGCCGTTTTCCACTGCCACCGCCATTTGATTTTTGGCAAGTCAAATCAATGTTTCAATAGCTGAAGTCTTCCTCTCCTCATCTGTTATCATTTCACGCCCCAAAAATTGAATTTTGGGTAATTTTTCAATTCGTTCTTGAATTGAATCTTGGTTTTCTGTTCCTATTTGCTTAGTGTACGGTTAGATATTCATAAATCCTTTAAAATCAGAAATGTTCATGTGAAATTCGTTGATATGGGTGGTAGTTGTTTATGCCGAAATTTTATTTCTCACTGGAGTTTAACCGGAAAGTTGTATCTGTAATCGTTTTGATATTGTGTTTGTATATAGATCGTTGCATGTTAATATAACTTATAATTTTCTTAGATTTTTCTGAACAATATAGAAGATTGTCGGATTTTAATTAGTCACCAGATTTTGTTCAGTGGAGCGGTTTTTTTGATAATTCGGTGTCGGGGTCAAGTTGAGTGGTTTTTTTGATAGACCGGTGTCTAGGCCAAGTTGAGCGGTTTTTGGTCATTAATCGATTGGATTGTTGTAGTTGGGGGATTTGGTCGTTAACTGAAAGGAATGGTTTGTTGTTGATTTGAGATGATTCTGGGTCTTGCATGCGTCTAGCCGGAAATTGTAATATCGGTAAATGTTTATCGTTTTCCGATCGGGTTCCTGAGGGTTAGGATTTTAATCCTTCAAACCCTAAACTGATTTTAGAAAGCTACTTTTAAATTAAATATTTTCTAAAAATTCAAAAATCTTTTATAAAATCAAAAAATTATTTAATTAATTAATTTGAAGATCTCAAAAAAGAAGAAACATTCCACTTTTATACAAAGAATTTTACTTGAAACAAGTAAAATTCAAAAAGAACCACATCAGCATGCAATTTTACTAATATCCTAAAATATTATTGATTGATTGACCTTTTTTAATTTAAATTGATGCATAGATATCAAATCATTTTTGATCTTCTAAGAGCCATAATTGCTAAATTTATTAAAGATTATTTTATGCAGTAAGCAATAACTACAATAGTATTCTTAATTTAGTTTTAGTTAAAATTTATATAAAATCTATGTATATTAAAATTCATGAATGATTTTAAATGGATATAAACGTAATCTAATTCAAAAAAGAAATCCAAAAAAGTCACATTAACATGTAATTAATACTAATATGATAATGAGCGTGATTGGATATTTTTGTGGAATAAAAAGTAGGGTATATTTATTGCGTATTAACTACTAGGGTTTGTGGGAGCTTCAAGCTTTAATGGCTGAGCTTGAGTTTCGTGACTCAATTCTGGTCCTCACAAGATGCCTACGTATCTCTGTATTGCTAGAGAATCAAGCCAAGACGTAGTTCTAAGAATGAGGGGTCAGACCCTTATATAGGCTGAGAAGTCTTAGAATAGTAGTAGGGTTAGGTGACTTGGTGGGCAAGTCACCGCCTTTGGGGAAGGTTCTAGACTCCTACCTTGTAGGAGTCTGTTTCCATGTATAACTGTATGCCTTAGAGGCTACTCATAAAGATATTGTATCCTTATTTGACTCTTATTTGCAATCTGTTAATTAGCCCCTAATATTAATTACGAAATTAATATTTAATTCGGGTTTCGGGCCTCATTAATGGGCTTCATCTTTGGACCAGGCTGGGTCTAATTAATGCAACATTAATTGTGTCTTTAGGGCTTATTTTTAGCCCATATCATTTGCCCCCCAACTTCTAGGAAAACTGATCAGGTTTTCGTAGAAGTTATATTTGCCTTAATCGAGACTCGAGGTCGTTTTTATCCCTTACCTAGGACTTCTTAATTTTCCTACCCTAATATAGGGATTTTGGTTTACACTAGTGTTTTACATATATCGCCTTATTGTAAAGTGTGGAGCGACCTACACATTTACGACGATTTGCCTTATTCATGTCTTTAACTTGTGCTTGCTTTTAGCAATTTCAGCATTTTCATAGAGCTTTTATGCATTATTAGCACAAATTATTGCTCAATTTGTCAAGAAAATATTTCTATAATTTTCCTCATTTTTTCTGTACCTTTCCTAATGTTTGAGGAATTCTTGTATACTCACATGTATTTTTCTTAATTATTCCTAATAATTTAGGAATTTTTATGTACCCACGGGTATTTTTTGTAATTATTCCTAATTTTTTAGGAATTTTCTTGTACCCACAGGTATTTTTCTTAATTATTCCTAATAATTTAGGAATTTTTATGTACCCACGTGTATTTTTCGTAATTATTCCTAATTTTTTAGGAATTTTCTTGTACCCACGGGTATTTTTCTTAATTATTCCTAATAATTTATGAATTTTTATGTACCCACGGATATTTTTATTAATTATTCCTAATAATTTAGGAATTTTTATGTACCCACGGGTATTTTTCGTAATTATTCCTAATTTTTTAGGAATTTTCTTGTACCTACGGGTATTTTTCTTAATTATTCCTAATAATTTATGAATTTTTATGTACCCACGGGTATTTTTCTTAATATTCCTAATATTTTAGGAATTTTTATGTACCCA
Source organism: Saposhnikovia divaricata (assembly GCA_036435485.1). NCBI lineage: Eukaryota > Viridiplantae > Streptophyta > Magnoliopsida > Apiales > Apiaceae > Saposhnikovia > Saposhnikovia divaricata. The sequence continues at coordinate 126,579,567 of CM071598.1, forward strand.
CAAGTATTTTTCATAATTATTCCTATTTTTTTAATAAATTTTCTTGTACCCACAGGTATTTTTCTTAATTATTCCAATTTTTTTTAGGAATTTTCTTGTACCCACGGGTATTTTTTGAATTATTCTTTACAATTTAAATATGTCATTTTATAAATTTGAGGGATTAATACGTAAACTCTACAAAATTTGGGGGTACCAAATCGCAACTTTTCGTAAGACCTCATTTGAGGTTGTGTAACCCCTCATTTGGGGGCAGGTCGCGCCACTTTTGGAGGACAATCACGACCTCCATTGAGGTCGTCGAAGGCTCCATATAGGCGGTGCTCGTGGGCTTTTCCGAGGTCATTCCCGACCTCATTTGAGGTCGTTAAGATTTTTTTTTTAATAATATTATTGAATAAAATTATTTATTTTATTCAAATTTTGAATAACTTTTATACCCAAATCAGGGGTGTCCTACCCGGATAAAATTTTGCATGAATAAAGTCCGCTAGGATTTTATTATTAAATAGTAATAACTTTTTACAAATTATTATTAAATAATAAGATTTTCTTATAATTTGTGTGGGGGTCCTAACCCTGATAGACCTGAATTGAGGTCTAACTAAACCCTCAAATTGTCCAGGTCCGGGGTCTTCAGGACCTCAACTCTAAGGCCTGGTTTGAGATCGTCACATTGCTTTTATTTATTCCAGGTCTTGAGGTTATACGACCTCAATTACGACCTGGATTGAGGTCTTGAAATGACTCACTTTTACCCAGGTCTTAAGGTTCTACGACCTCAATTACAACCTGGATTGAGGTCGTGTATGGCCTTCAGTTCAGGCTGGTAGTGAGGCTTACGACCTCAATTCAAGAGCTGGATTGAGGTCTTGTATGGCCTTCAATTAAGGCTGGTCGTGAAGCTTACGACCTCAATTCAAGAGCTGGATTGAGGTCTTCGAATGCTCAAACCTCAACTATAACTTACATTGAGGTCTTGAAGTGTTTAGACCTTGATTCAAGAGCTGGATTGTAGTCTTCAAATGCCTTCATTTTGACATGGTCATGAAGCTTTACACCTCAATCCAAGAGCTGGATTGAGGTCGTGTATTGGCCCAATTTTTCAAAGATCGGGAAGTTTCAGACCTTAATCCAAGACATTGATTGAGGTCGTATAAGACCTCTACTTTGAGCTGGTCGTGAAGCTTATGACCTCAATCCATGACCTGGATTGAGGTCGAGTAAAGACCCAAAATAACAGTGGTCGCGAGGTCTTCGATCTCAAACCACGACCTGGATTGAGGTCGTGTAAGGACCCAAAATATCAATGGTCGTGAGGTCTACGATCTCAATTACGAATTGAATTGAGTTCGCCACAAGGCTTCATTTTTGGTTGGTCGTGGGACTTAAGAACTTCATCCACGACCTGAATTGAAGTCGTATAAAGGCCCCATTTTTGACTGGTTGCGAAGTGTGTGATCTCATTCTATGACCTCGATTGAAGTCTTTTTAAAGCCTCATTTTTCCTAGGTCTTGGATCATCACTATCGTGACTTGAAATTCCAGCCCTGAAGACATGGATTGAGGTCACATTTTTGTCCTTTAACTTGATTATTAGGCCCGCTTATTCCATGAATATTGAAAAATCCATATATTTTTTGTCGTTGCTCCGATTTGAGCTTACAATATATCGAATCGAAGCTTGTTTCGAGCTCTAACTCCTTGTAATTTTTTTTAAATTTATTTCTCGCATTTTTTTTAGCCTTCAAATGGATGGTATGTGGCCTTTTCGAGCCTTTGGTTGGATGAGACACGGCCTCTACGAGCCTTCATTTGGACTAAGTGTGGCCTTCACGAGCCTTTAGTCGGGTGGAACGTGGCCTCTTCGAGCCTTTAGTTCCTTACAGCTAGCTTCCCTGCCTCGGTGACATCGTTTGGCAACCAGCCATTCTCAAGGTGTGCTTTTATACGATCTATCCAACATCCTCCTATACTGTAAGAACCCTAATTTTTGTAATATTTTCTTTTATATAATATCATGTGACATTGTCAATTTGGAACCTTTTTAGTCATCCCTGTTGTTTAATGGAATTGATTCTCTGAGAAATTATGTCGTTACATTCACCATGTAAGATAAAGGGAAGGTTGTTGAAGGCGAGAGTCTTATTGTTAGTAAGATTTATAAAACTTGGGACCTGAGAGTTATTGGAGTATTAAAGGATTAATTAGGAATTATGACGAGGAGTTATGGATATTCGAGGAATTTACACAATTAAGTACTTAAGGAATTACAAGGGAAATCTCTACGCGACAAAATATTATTACGAGAAATTAATTAAGATACGATGCGAATTAAAGATTAAGTGACAAGCATTGGTGGAAGAATATTGATACAAGGAATGATATTGCATGCAAGTCCCATGCAACTAAGTAGTTAGGAAAGCAAACTAGTAATACAAAGTTGACAAGAGGAATAGTAACTAGTTGGTACCTTTTCCAAGGAGACAAGAGGGTATGGTGGTCTAGACACTAGGCTTGTACCATGTGATACATATACACACACTTAATACATATCACCCAACCCTTTTCACTTCATCCAACCAACACAAAAATCAAAACAAAAACAATCTCTTCCCCCCCCCAAGCATATTGCTCTCGGCCAAACAAGAAACAAGGGGAAGAAGAAATTCTTTCTTCCACTTCTCTTCACTCTTAATTCAAGGCAAAAATCCTAGGCACTCTACATCATATAATGAAGGTATACTATGAATTCCAACCCTTTTCATCCATTAGTTTTCAAGTTATAAATTGTTAAAGTTTTGATGAATAGTAACAATGTTGAGTTTTCTTTTAGATCTTGAGTTGTAAGGATTGTAGGAGCTCATCCAAGGTGTTCTTGAGACTTGTAAGGCATACCCAAGGCTCCTAGATACTCAAGAAGGTATAAAACCCTAACCCCTCTTGGCCATGTAGTATTTGTGATGTTTAATGCTAGATCCATGATTATTAGTGTGAATCTTGGATATATAAGTGATGGATGATGTAGATCTTGAGTTTAAGTGTTGTGGTTGTGATTTTTAAGCTTGTGGTTAGTGTATGTAACTCCATGTATGTTATAAAGTATGATCTTGGTGATTTAGATAATGGTTGTGATGTGGATGTAAGATTTTTGAATGGATAAGTGGTATAAGCATGCTGAGTATTTTTCCAGGAACTTGAACTGTCTTGTAGGAGGCTTTTGAACCCCTAAATCATGTCCCCTGAAGTCCTAATATATATTGTTGGAAAGGTATTTGAATGTAGTTTCGAGAAATGTAAGGTTCATGACTAGGTGATGTATAGATTTTGAGTTATGGCATGAGAAGTGAAATGTGTTTCTGGATTCCGGACTGCACTAAATGGTCCCCTTGTGAACCTTGTTTAAACCCCTAAATTTTATGTAGGATCATGGAAAAATTAGAGAAGCTAGTAAATGCAGTGGTGAAGGCTACCCAAAAGGAATTGGATTAAAATATGTATTTTTCAATTTTATAAAAATGTTAGAGTAAAATTCGCGCAAGGGAAAAAGTCGTAAGTGGAGTGTAATTTTAGGGGTAATGGATATGATTCGGATATGGTAACCAAATTAAGTCGAATAAGTGACGAGCGTAATCGAGTGATGACATGAACCTATAGTGGGGCTAGAGGGTCATAAGACGAAGTCATTAAGTTAATTTTGTACCCCCCTAAAACCCCGCAATTAAAAGAGATATTGTTAAGGTACTAACGATCGGCTATTGATTATGTATAGATCGTTCCACTCCGCAAGCTCGACCACCCCAACCTCACCAAGGCAAGTTTACTTTTCAAAACTTACATATACAAGGACTTTCACTGTTGTGTTTGTAGTTTTCAATCATATCAAATGTTTATGTTTATCGAAGTATTGATGAAATTGAGATGTATAAGCACATATATGTTTGCACACCTTGAACTTAGAATGAAATGTTTTCTTCGGACAACGACTTTAGCAATAGAGGTCGTAGCGGTCCGTATATACTATTGACCGGGGAGCGGTATATAATTATATCGTAATTAAATTACGAAAACCCGAAGGATCATTCGGGGAGTATCGTATACTCAAGTAATTATTTTTATATCTTCGTAAATACTCAAAATACCTATCTTGGATTAAAAGCTTATTTAATTAAATAATTATTTTATTAATTATTAATATTAAATCTTAAAATATCATTTATTAATTATTGTTCATTATTTTAAAGAAAAAGCTAATCCAAGATACCTTTAGTACTTTCAAACTCGAACTCTTTCGAACTCAAAAAATTTTCGAAAACCCCCGGTCAGGTTTGCTTCTTGTGTGATTTCAAGAATCATCGGTCGACTGATGTCGGACCTCAATTACTCAGTTTTCAATCAAAATAAAGTTTTAAAAGAAAAAGGGACTCTGGCAGGTGTGGGAACCGTTGACGAACGATTCCCGGGATGTGTAAGCGGCCATGAGCCAGGCGATCCATCAATTATTATTCTGGCCCAGGTGTTGCCGAAGGATGATTACGGATGTAGCTTTCATCGAGGGTGATTACGGATGTAGTTTTCACCCGGGGATAGTTACGGATGTAGTTTCTATCCTTCTACCGGTAGAGAAGACCAGCGGATTATTGGACTTGGATGTGGCGACTGATCATCGTCAATCCCTGTCAGGTTTTATGTTTTCTTTAAGTCCCATTCCTCCATTTTGGAAAATGCTCTGACACTGCTTCTTAGGCTTATGTGCCAAGTTGCTGATAGTGTTCTATTTTGATGAGAAAGATGTTGACTTCATGCAGTATCTAGAACTGCAAGTTTACTTTGAAAACAAGGGCACGTATTGGTGCACCTTTGAAATTTATCAACAATGACAAGTGATTTTATAACTGATTGATACAAACGAGTTTAATAACTGCTAAACATATGTAATGTTATATTGCTTACCTTATACATATATTTCTTGCTGAGCTATAGTTGCTCACTCTTGCTTGTTTTCAAATTTACAAACACAACAGCTAAGAGAAATGGCAAGACCCAGACAGACTGCCCGAAAGCAGGTGACTAGACCCGAGGCAGCAGTTGAGATTCCACCGGTAGGCCCCATTAGCCGGATTGGTTGGTAACTTTTGTTAGTACGTTTTATTTATAAGTATGACCTGTGCAAAGCAGTGTACTGTAACAAACTTTCAAGCCGCCAACTCCGCTTCATATCGAAGTGTTGCTGGTAGCATAAATGCTATTTAATTCGGTCTATAATAACTCTGAAACGTTTACTTCTGCTTAATCAATTGTGTGACGTTTCTGAGACTCTAACCTGTGTGTATGCAGTGTGAGTTTATTGTGGGGTCGATGGCTGTTTTATATATTATGTGCAAGAACAGGTATGTTATTAATGGAAAATGGACCGTGAGCGCCTAGATCTCCGACCCCGGATCTGGGGGCGTCACAGAAATGGTATCAGAGCGAGGTTACAGTTCTCAGAAACGATAGTAATTTAAGAAAGCAACCCTAATAATAATAACAATAATAATAACCCTAATAACAACCCTAATAATACTTAGAACTCTCATCGAGTTTGCAGTCGGGTTATCGGATATAGCCCTGACTTTAAGGCCCGTGAGGGAACTACTCCTTAAACCTTTCTTTATGGTTAGTGACCCACCTTATTTCCCTTGTGTAGATGGAGGAGATACCAGACCCTGAGGCCTTTGAGAGAGAGCATGATGAGGCACTGATGCGAGATACCGAGGATCCTGAGGAGGATATGGGTGCTGACTCTGAGCTTGGCCCCGGGATTACGCTGATAGGAGATACTGATGATGAGGATCCCGTTGAGGAGCCCTTTGAGCCTGAGCCTGAGCCTGTTACCCCCTCTCCTGTAGCTACTGACGAGGAGAGTGTGAGATCCGGTGAGGGCCGTGTTGTGTCACCCCCACCCTCTCCGCAGTCATCGAGCCCTGTTTCATCGGACGGTGACTCCGAGGATGATACTTCTGGCGAGGAGGAGCTTGACCTTACCCCTGCTCCTGCTCCTGCTACTGCTCCTGCACTTGCTCCTGTTCCTGTCATACCACCCCCGCCGATGGACCTACCCCCAGTGTCGGGCACTGAGCACGCCTACGTGGTGCAGTTCCTGACCCGAGACTTGCTTTCTGCAGAGGCCAGACTTAATGAGGCGAGGCGGGCACTAGTGGAGGAGCGCGAGGCGCGATTGAGGATTCAGGCTAAGATGAGGACTGCTGTTGCTAGGAGGACTAGGGCTCGACTCCATAGGATTGAGAGGAGGAGTCGCGAGAGGATTCTTGGTTTAGGGATCCGCGGGGGCGGAGTGATCCAGGCTAGGGATGCTAGGCGTGTTGTGCGTCGTGCATTTTCCCGGGTGAGGGCTTTGCTCCGTCGCGGTGCGGCCCAATGATGTGTTACAGATAGCTCCGTCCTCTAGGTTCAGATGACATTAGTGTGTCGATTTTGCGGGATAGTTGACTTGTGTAGTGGTATCCTTTCTGACCAGTGGATGAGTAGACTGACCTACAAATATGTAGATGTGATTTCGGATAGTATGTATGGATGTAGCCCTACTTTTGTGTAGCCCTGACTATTCAGATGATGTACTTGTTATTGTTCCACTTTTGCTAGACTTTGACATCGGAACTATGTATTAGGCTCTAACATCCAAACTTTATGATAACTCTTGTACCGTATTTATCTAGTTTCAGTTTCCTTGATATTGTCTCAACTGCCTTACTTTCCGATGCCATGCTTTACTGTTTTGATATACAACTGTGAATATACAATTGCTACAAGCCACAAATACAACCATGCTGTTTCAAATTTACGATTTGCGATTTCAAATTGTCCTCTGCAAATTCCCAAAATGTTCCTACAAATTTTAAAATAAATTTTTTCAAAAAAAAAAAAAAAAATTTTTTGAGGTTTTGAATTCTTGAAAACTCCGGCAAATGTTCTCGCACCCCAGAGAGATTTTTCCCAAAAAAAAAAATGTTTTGACGTTTCATCTCCAGCATCGGGCTATTAAAACTTTTGCAACTTCCACCCTTATGAGGAGGAACAATACGTTCCTGACCCGTGTAAACGCTGTCAGGTAATCGGAAAACCCTAACCCATTTCTTGTTTCATTATCAGAATCATGCCACCCAGAAGAATGAACACTCGAGCTCACCCGGTCAGTTCTGAAGGCCAGGGTAGCCACCATGGGACCGGAGGCCACCAGAACCATGAAGGGGAGAATGTGAACCTGAGTGAGGATGAGGGCAACGATCATAACTTGTTTGATGACTCTAAGTATGACGAAGAAGAAGCTGGTGATGACACCCGAGAGGTGGAACATCCAAGGGGAGGCCCTATGGAACAGTTCATGGAACTACTTAGGCAGAACTTGGACCGTCCCCCGGTTCAGCAACCACCCCATAATGCTAATGCAAATGCTTTCCGGAACTTCAAATCCCTGAAGCCCCCAGAATTTAAGGGAACGGCAGATCCGGTTGAGGCAAGAGCCTGGCTGAAGGAAATGGAAAAATCTTTCAAGATATTAGGTGTCGCTGAGGAGCAGAAGACCGTTTTCGCCACCTACCTCCTGAAGGGTGAGGCAAACTATTGGTGGGAAGCTAAGAGGAATTTGGAAGGAAGAGGTGTGGTGACCTGGGAGAGGTTTAGCGAGCTGTTCTTGGAGAAGTACTTTCCTAGGTTCATGGAGACACAAATGGAGCTGAAGTTTTTGGAACTAAAGCAAGGTAACATGACGGTGGCCGAGTATGAGGCCAAATTTACTGAGTTGTCGAGGTTTGTGCCGGAATATATGAACTCTGAGGCAAAGAGGGCCCGAAGGTTTCAATTGGGGCTAAAGCAATGGATTCAGAATCGTGTGGCGATTCTTGAGCTGACAGACTATTCCACCCTGGTACAGAAAGCATCAATTGTTGAGGCTGGGAGTGAACAGATGCAGAAGGAGAGGGAAGGAAAGAAGAGGAAGTTTGATAGTCGGAAGGGAAATTCTGCGGGTGGGAGCTTTCCGAGCAAATTTAAGCGAGGGACGACGTCCCAACCCAGCGGAAACTTTGGAACCAAGAGAGCTGAAAGTTGGAGTGTGGGCCAGAGCGGCCGACCACAGGGATCGTCTTAATCTACCCCATCCCGAGCCCTACCCCCGGATTGCAATAAGTATGGAAGGAGACATGCGGGCGTGTGTAACCTACAGGATGTGAAGTGCTTCAAGTGTGGGCTGATAGGACATTATGCTAACGCCTGTCGAGGAACTAGTAACAACACCAGTGCCGGAGGTAATTGCTTCAAGTGTGGGAAACCAGGGCACCGAATGAGGGAATGTATGTCCTCTGGGCCAGCTGTATCGAGAGTGAGTGGAACTGCTTCTAACAAGGCCCCTACTGTAAGAACTTTTAACATGACGGTGCAAGATGCCGTGAGGAACACGGATGTGATCGCAGGTACTCTACTACTCAACTCAGTTAAGGCAAATGTTTTATTTGATTCTGGAGCTACCAAGTCTTTCATATCTCTAGATTTTGTATGTCAGTTAGGCCTTAAGACTGAACCATTGAAGGACAGACTGCAAGTAGAGATAGCTAATCATGAAATTATCCCTGTTAGCCAAGTATGTCCAGGTTGTGACCTAGAAATAGAAGGGCGACACTTTCGGGTAGATTTAATACCTTTTAAACTAGGAGAGTTTGACGTAATAGTAGGTATGGATTGGTTAACAACCCACGGAGCCCAGATTGATTGTGTAAAGAAGAAAGTAAGTTTGAGACTGCTAGGGGACGAGGAAGTAGTGTTTAGTGGAAAATGGCAAAACAAAAAGTTCCTGACTATGATTCAAGCTAAGAAGCTGTTACGTAAAGGATGCGAAGCCTATTTAGCCTATGTGAAGGATACCAAGAAGGAGGCACCAAACCTACAGGAAATCCCTGTCGTTAATCAGTTCGCGGACGTATTTCCGGATGATCTTCCCGGACTACCACCTGATAGAGACATCGAGTTCGCTATAGACTTAGTTCCGGGTACGGCCCCAATTTCGAAAGCCCCTTATCGGCTAGTCCCAGTGGAGATGAAAGAGCTAGCCACTCAGTTACAAGAGTTTTTGGATAAAGGGATGATAAGACCTAGTGTGTCACCGTGGGGAGCCCCGGTGTTATTCGTGAAAAAGAAGGATGGTAGTATGAGATTATGTATAGACTACAGGGAGTTGAATAAGGTGACTATAAAGAATAAATATCCCTTGCCCAGAATAGATGACCTGTTTGATCAACTAAAGGACGCAGTTTATTTTTCTAAAATTGATTTGAGGACCGGGTACCACCAGTTAAGGATTAAGCCAGAAGATATACCAAAGACGGCCTTTCGCACCCGGTACGGACACTATGAGTTCCTAGTGATGTCATTTGGGTTAACGAATGCCCCTGCAGCTTTCATGGACTTAATGAATCGAGTCTACAAGAAGTACTTGGACAAGTGTGTTATAATCTTCATCGATGACATCTTGATTTATTCCAAGACGAAGGAGGAACATGTAGAGCACTTGAGGATTGTATTGGGAGTATTGAGAGAAGAAAAGTTGTACGCTAAGTTCTCGAAGTGTGAATTTTGGTTGAAGGAAGTTCAGTTTTTAGGGCATGTGATTAGCGAACAAGGCATTCTAGTGGACCCAGCCAAAATAGAGGTTGTTTCAAATTGGGAGAGACCAACCACTCCGACAGAGGTGAGAAGTTTTATAGGGTTGGCTGGCTACTATAGGAGATTTGTCCAAGACTTTGCCAAGATAGCAGCCCCTTTGACCTGACTAACTCGCAAGACCGAGAAGTTTGTGTGGACTGAAAAATGCGAAGAGAGCTTCCAAGAGTTGAAAAAGAGGTTGGTGATAGCACCAGTACTAGCCCTACCTGATGATAAGGGAGATTTTGTGATTTATAGTGACACATCCCATTAAGGTTTAGGGTGTGTGCTTATGCAGCACGGTAAAGTGATTGCTTATGCGTCCAGACAACTTAAGGAGTACGAGATAAGATACCCCACCCATGATTTGGAATTAGCGGCGATAGTTTTCGCTTTGAAGATCTGGAGACATTATCTTTACGGAGAAAAGTGTGAAATCTACACGGATCACAAGAGCTTAAAGTACATATTCACTCAGAAAGAGTTAAACATGAGGCAGAGGAGATGGCTAGAGCTAATCAAAGATTATGATTGTGAGATTCATTATCACCCAGGGAAGGCCAACGTGGTGGCCGATGCACTTAGCCGAAAGGAGAAACTCAAGATGATAACGTCAGTGGACGAGTTGATCAAGGACCTTGAGAAACTGGAGATTGAAGTGAGGTTACCAGGAATTGGACAAGAGAGTCTAATGGAAAAAATAGTCCAACCACCGCTATTGGAAAAGATTAAGTTATGCCAGGAAAAGAAGATAGAAGAAGAAAAGAATTCGATGGAGAAAATTTTGACTGGCGAGGAAATTAAGTGTGAAAAGGACGGGAATGGAATTATGAGGTATGCATCTAGGATATGGATCCCGAACGTTCAGGAATTAAAAGACGAGATTTTGCAAGAGGCTCATAGTTCAAGGTATTCAATTCACCTTGGAGGCACTAAGATGTATAGAGATCTGAGAGAATACTATTGGTGGCCAAATATGAAGAAGGATGTGGCAGGGTGGGTAAGTAAATGCTTGACATGTCAAAGAGTAAAGGCCGAACACCAGAGGCCCAGTGGATTGTTGCAACCCTTAGAGATACCCGAGTGGAAGTAGGAGCATATTGCGATGGACTTTGTGGTCGGACTACCAAGGACCAAGACTAATCATGACGCCATTTGGGTAATTATCGATAGATTGACCAAGTCAGCACATTTTCTTCCAATCAACGAGAGATACACTGTTGACAAGCTGGTGGATATTTACTTAAAGGAGATCGTGGTAAGCCATGGGGTTCCTGTGAGCATTGTATCTGATAGAGACCCAAGGTTCAACTTCAGGTTCTGGAGGAGTTTTCAGGATTATGTGGGGACCAAGTTAAACATGAGTACTGCATACCACCCCCAATCAGACGGACAGAGTGAGAGAACCATCCAGACCATAGAGGACATGTTGAGAGTATGTGCCATAGATTTCAAGGGAAGTTGGGATGACCACTTGCCATTGATCGAATTTTCCTACAACAACAGTTACCATGCGAGTATAGGGATGCCCCCATATGAAGCTTTATACGGACGAAGATGTCGGTCTCCCTTGTGTTGGGAAGAGGTTGGAGAGCGGAAAATATTAGGGCCTGAACTGGTCCAACAGACAAGAGAAACTATCGAGCTCATAAGAGGACGGCTGGTGGCGTCCCAAGACAGACAGAAGAAGTATGCGGACCAGACCTGCAAGGACAAAGAGTATGAGGTAGGAGAGTTTGTGATGTTAAAGGTTTCACCGTGGAAGGGATTGATGAGATTTGGTAAGAAGGGGAAGCTAAACCCAAGATTTATTGGACCTTTTGAGATCTTGAGACGAGTTGGAAAGTTAGCCTATGAATTGGCTTTACCCCCAAGCTTGCAGCAAGTACATAATGTGTTCCATGTGTCCATGCTACGACCCTACCATACCGACTTCCGACACGTGATAGAATATGACCAAGTGGATCTGCAGCCAGACTTAACCTATGTGGAGCAACCCGTAGAAATCATGGATAGAAAAGAACAGGTGCTGAGGAACAAGGTTGTCAAACTAGTGAGAGTTTTGTGGAGGAACCAGAATGTCGAAGAATCAACATGGGAACTAGAGAGCACGATGCGTGAAAAGCACCCCCAACTGTTTTCAACCTGATTCCGGGACGGAATCCTTTTAAGGAGGGGAGGCTGTAAGAACCCTAATTTTCGTAATATTTTCTTTTATATAATATCATGTGACATTGTCAATTTGGAACCTTTTTAGTCATCCCTGTTGTTTAATGGAATTGATTGTCTGAGAAATTTATGTCGTTACATTCACCATGTAAGATAAAGGGAAGGTTGTTGAAGGCGAGAGTCTTATTGTTAGTACGATTTATAAAACTTGGGACTTGAGAGTTATTGGAGTATTAAAAGATTTATTAGGAATTATGACGAGGAGTTATGGATATTCGAGGAATTTACACAATTAAGTACTTAAGGAATTACAAGGGAAATCTCTACGCAACAAAATATTATTACGAGAAATTAATTAAGATACAATGCGAATTAAAGATTAAGTGACAAGAATTGGTGGAAAAATATTGATACAAGGAATGATATTGCATGCAAGTCCCATGCAACTAAGTAGTTAGGAAAGCAAACTAGTAATACAAAGTTGACAAGAGGAATAGTAACTAGTTGGTACCTTCTCCAAGGAGACAAGAGGGTATGGTGGTCTAGACACTAGGCTTGTACCATGTGATACATATACACACACTTAATACATATCACCCAACCCTTTTCACTTTATCCAACCAACACAAAAATCAAAACAAAAACACTCTCTTCCCCCCCCCCCCCAAGCATATTGCTCTCGGCCAAACAAGAAACATGGGGAAGAAGAAATTCTTTCTTCCACTTCTCTTCACTCTTAATTCAAGGCAAAAATCCTAAGCACTCTACATCATATAAGGAAGGTATACTATGAATTCCAACCCTTTTCATCCATTAGTTTTTAAGTTATAAATTGTTAAAGTTTTGATGAATAGTAACAATGTTGAGTTTTCTTTTAGATCTTGAGTTGTAAGGATTGTAGGAGCTCATCCAAGGTGTTCTTGAGACTTGTAAGGCATACCCAAGGCTCCTAGATACTCAAGAAGGTATAAAACCCTAACCCCTCTTGGCCATGTAGTATTTGTGATGTTTAATGCTAGATCCATGATTATTAGTGTGAATCTTGGATATATAAGTGATGGATGATGTAGATCTTGAGTTTAAGTGTTGTGGTTGTGATTTTTAAGCTTGTGGTTAGTGTATGTAACTCCATGTATGTTATAAAGTATGATCTTGGTGATTTAGATGATGGTTGTGATGTGGATGTAAGATTTTTGAATGGATAAGTGGTATAAGCATGCTGAGTATTTTTCCAGGAACTTGAACTGTCTTGTAGGAGGGTTTTGAACCCCTAAATCTTGTCCCCTGAAGTCCTAATATATATTGTTGGAAAGGTATTTGAATGTAGTTTCGAGAAATGTAAGGTTCATGACTAGGTGATGTATAGATTTTGAGTTATGGCATGAGAAGTGAAATGTGTTTCTGGATTCCGGACTGCACTAAATGGTCCCCTTGTGAACCTTGTTTAAACCCCTAAAATTTTATGTAGGATCATGGACAAATTAGAGAAGCTAGTAAATGCAGTGGTGAAGGCTACCCAAAAAGAACTGGATTAAAATATGTATTTTTCAATTTTATAAAAATGTTTGAGTAAAATTCGCGCAAGGGAAAAAGTCGTAAGTGGAGTGTAATTTTAGGGGTAATGGATATGATTCGGATATGGTAACCAAATTAAGTCGAATAAGTGACGAGCGTAATCGAGTGATGACATGAACCTATAGTGGGGCTAGAGGGTCATAAGACGAAGTCATTAAGTTAATTTTGTACCCCCCTAAAACCCCGCAATTAAAAGAGATATTGTTAAGGTACTAACGATCGGCTATTGATTATGTATAGATCGTAGCTCGACCACCCCAACCTCACCAAGGCAAGTTTACTTTTCAAAACTTACATATACAAGGACTTTCACTGTTGTGTTTGTAGTTTTCAATCATATCAAATGTTTATGTTTATCGAAGTATTGATGAAATTGAGATGTATAAGCACATATATGTTTGCACCCCTTGAACTTAGAATGAAATGTTTTCTTCGGACAACGACTCTAGCAATAGAGGTCGTAGCGGTCCGTATATACTATTGACCGGGGAGCGGTATATTATTATATCGTAATTAAATTGCGAAAACCCGAAGGGTCATTCGGGGAGTATCGTATACTCAAGTAATTATTTTTATATCTTCGTAAATACTCAAAATACCTATCTTGGATTAAAAGCTTATTTAATTAAATAATTATTTTATTAATTATTAATATTAAATCTTAAAATATCATTTATTAATTATTGTTCATTATTTTAAATACAAAGCTAATCCAAGATACCTTTAGCACTTTCAAACTCGAACTCTTTCGAACTCAAAACATTTTCGAAAACCCCCGGTCAGGTTTGCTTCTTGTGTGATTTCAAGAATCATCGGTCGACTGATGTCGGACCTCAATTACTCAGTTTTCAATCAAAATCAAGTTTTAAAAGAAAAAGAAAAAGGGACTCTGGCAGGTGTGGGAACAGTAGACGAACGATTCCCGGGATGTGTAAGCGGCCGTGAGCCAGGCGGTCCATCAATTATTATTCCGGCCCAGGTGTTGCCGAAGGATGATTACGGATGTAGTTTTCATCGAGGGTGATTACGGATGTAGTTTTCACCCGGGGATAGTTACGGATGTAGTTTCTATCCTTCTACCGGTAGAGAAGACCCGCGGATTATTGGACTTGGATGTGGCGACTGATCATCGTCAATCCCTGTCAGGTTTTATGTTTTCTTTAAGTCCCATTCCTCCATTTTGGAAAATGCTCTGACACTGCTTCATAGGCTTATGTGCCAAGTTGCTGATAGTGTTCTATTTTGATGAGAAAGATGTTGACTTCATGCAGTATCTAGAACTGCAAGTTTACTTTGAAAACAAGGGCACGTATTGGTGCATCTTTGAAATTTATCAACAATGACAAGTGATTTTATAACTGATTGATACAAACGAGTTTAATAACTGCTAAACATATGTAATCTTATATTGCTTACCTTATACATATATTTCTTGCTGAGCTATAGTTGCTCACTCTTGCTTGTTTTCAAATTTACAAACACAACAGCTAAGAGAAATGGCAAGACCCAGACAGACTGCCCGAAAGCAGGTGACTAGACCCAAGGCAGCAGTTGAGATTCCACCGGTAGGCCCCATTAGCCGGATTGGTTGGCAACTTTTGTTAGTACGTTTTATTTATAAGTATGACCTGTGCAAAGCAGTGTACCGTAACAAACTTTCAAGCCGCCAACTCCGCTTTATATCGAAGTGTTGCTGGTAGCATAAATGCTATTTAATTCGGTCTATAATAACTCTGAAACTTTTACTTCTGCTTAATCAATTGTGTGACATTTCTGAGACTCTAACCTGTGTGTGTGTGTGCGGTGTGAGTTTATTGTGGAGTCGATGGCTGTTTTATATATTATGTGCAAGAATAGGTATGTTATTAATGGAAAATGGACCGTGAGCGCCTAGATCTCCGACCCCGGATCTGGGGGCATCACATATACCGATAGGGGCAATAAGTTTAGAATCAACTGTATGGGTTCTCAAAACTTGGAAGTAGACGCTCCCAAAATGGGTCTTGACCTCTAAAGAAGTATACTGAGATAAGGCATCGACCTTTGTATTCTCCTCCCTCGGGATATACTTAACGTGGCACTCGTCGAACTGGGCTATCATAGCTTTCACAATCCTCATGTATTTGGCCATATTCTTTTCTCTAGCCTCAAACTCTCCATTGACTTGTGAGACTACCAGCTTTGAGTCTCCATATACTTTTAGATCCTTCACTCTCAGGGCTCTTGTCAATCCAAGGCCGGCTATCTGAGCTTCATACTCTGCCTCATTGTAGGTTGTTTGGAAGTCCAACTTCAAGGCATACTCAATTGCGAACCCATCGGGGATTTGCAGATCTAAACCTACACCACTGGTTTTTGTTTTTGATGCCCCATCAAAATAGAGCATTCAATACTCCTTCTTCTCTTCCAGGGGCTTCTCACCATGCTGGCCTTCCTGGTCTATTACCTCCTACCCCCCGACTTCTTGGTTGTCAACGGTATATTCAACCACGAAGTCAGCTAGAGCCTGGGCTTTAATGGTCGTCCTAGGCTTGTACTTAACATCGAATTCTCCTGGTTCGATTGCTCACTTGATGATCCTTCAATTACATTGAACGCGGCATATTTGAGCCTTCAATTACATTGAACGTGGCCTATTCGAGCCTTCAATTGCATGGAACATGGCCTATTCGAGCCTTCAATTGAATGGAATACGGCCTATTCGAGCCTTCAATTCCTTAGAGCTAGAAGTTTGTGGTTTCATCGAACCTTATTCCACTTAGTCTGATCAGGTAGAGTGTCCTAACCGGATGCTCAGATATGATAAACCTTGAGATTTGGGGTGTGCCAAGTCTAGGCACCACATTTCTTTCAAATAATTCCAGCTTGTAAGAGCCTCATTTTTGAATTGTCATCCATTTCTAGCTACAAGGATCGGTGGAAGTCTATATCTACGTATCACACTTTCCCACAGGAATTGTGTCATTTACTTGATGGTTATTCAGGCTTGGGGTTTCCAAAACTTGGAAGTAAGAACTTTCAATATAATTCTCTATCTCTGAGGAGGCAAACATAGATAGGACATCAGCCTTTATGTTTTCCTTCTTCTAGATGTACCTCATGTAACACTCCTTGAATTGAGTCAAGCTTCAAGTATTTGTCGTGGTTCCAGCCCTAACTTTAAACTCACCTTTCACTTACGGCATTACCGATCTTGAGTCTCCACAGATTTTGAGGTTTTTGACCCTCGGGCCTCAAGCAAAGTTCGGCTATCAAGGCTTTGCATTTAGCCTCGTTGTTTGTCGTTGGGAAATCCACTCCGGGGCGTACTCAAGCATGATCCCAACGGCGTATATTCTGACTTAATTTTATTTTTGATTCTGCATCAAAATTGATCCAATACTCATTGAGTACCGCTTGTGGATTCTCGTTCTCTAATCCTTGCCCTCCTAGGGTACTACCTCCTGCCCCCGACTTATTGGATCAATGATATATTCAACCACGAAGTAAGTGAGTGCTTTGGGATTTATTGTGATTACTCTGTCTCATACAAGACCTTTCTCATGTAACAGATGGGTTTTCGAACCTTGTTTTCCTCTTTGACGAGGACGACACTCAAAGCCGTAAATACAACCAAGTATAGATACAGTAAATTTTCATAGTTTGGTTATATCAACACGTGGAGGTTCCCTGTCAAGGATTGCTATACTCTTATCGATGTTGGCCTCAATTTCCATGTTTGGAGGCCATAAAACCCAAAACATTTCCTGATCCTATGCTGAAGGAGCATTAAATCAGACTCAATATCATCTTGTGGTGCCTTAACACCTCAAACGGCTCATGAGAAATACTCGATGTGATGATTCATTAATCTTCGATATGTCGCCTCTTTGGGACGTCACCTTGGTTGCATTGGTCAATTCATCGTTCCTTGGTAGGGGAAAGTAGTCACTGAGACATGCATCTTTCATATCAATGAAGTCAATACACATCCTTCATTCTTCATTGGCCTTCCTGCCTCTTGGAATCAAAATTTCTTTTACTCTGTTTCTTCATCTCCCTATTCGGTTGGACGTCTAGTTTACGTAATTAATTCGGGATCGACCCCTGGCATATCATCTATTGTCCAAGCAAATACAACAATGTTCTCTTGTAGGAACACATCCAATTTTTCCGTCAAGGGTTCATTCAGCAATGCCCTACGTAGGTAACTTTTCAAGTTCTTCAGGAACTAACTTTTTGGACATCCATGTCTTCAATCGGGACGACCTACCCCCCGACTTCATCAGGCCTCAAGGTGGTCGGATAGCAATGCTCTCTCTTTTCTTCATCAACTATATTCCTTGTAGGAAAATTGATCTTCAGGTCTTAGCTAGCTTGAGGCAACCGCCTTAAGCCTGTCCTCCTAAGGATAACATTGTAAGCGGAAGTTGCTTTAACCAACAAAAGGTTCGACATATGAGTGGCCTCCCTAGGCTCTCGTCCTATTATCATGGATAGTCGAATAGTTTCTTTAACTCTTGACTAAACTCTATAGAACCCATAGACGGGCATGTTGGAGGGGGTCAATTGAGAATCTTTGTATCCCATCTTCGAGAATGCATCATGAAACGAGATATCCACTAAAGTCCCATTGTCTACCGAGACTCCTTTCACTTGCGAGTTGCCTGTCACAGGTGTTATGACCAACGGGCCATCATGGAGGCACTTCACCCCTTCTAAGTTAGAATCATCAAAAGTAAATGCCATTTCAGTTTTGCTCGTTATAGAGCTTCTCCTACAATGTGCATAACTTCTCGAGCATAAGCTTTATGAGAGCTCCTTGTATTCCCAACCATCGTCGGGTCTTCAGAAATCATGTTTATCATCGGCCCCCGGGGCTATGGATTACGATCTTGATCGCCATCCTTCCTTTTATAATCTGTACTTCATAATCCTGCCTCAGGTTACCCTATTGGCCATCCTTGGTGAACTTATTCAACTTTTATCATAGGATCAGAAACTTGATCTCGTGTTTCAGCTGTCTACAATAGCGACTGTTATTTCTCACATGCTTACGGAACCAACAATATTAGCTCTTGTTTCTCTACTCGGGATCAGCCCTTAGTGGTTTCGACCGTCGGAGATCCTTGTTTTTTGCAATATCCATCAGGATTTGGGTGTTGGAAGTATTCAAACGTGCATAGTTGGTGAACCTTGGTTCTTGATTGCTCTTCTTCCAGGGAGAGTCAAAATCTTTACTTATTCGAGGATACTTATCCTTACCATACTACTCGTGGCCACCTTCACTTCTTGTTATTACCTGCATTGCCTCCATCAGGGGTTGAGGCTTCCCTTACTCTTTCATCTACCTTGATAGCTACTCTATCATCCAAGTTCGGGACCTTCAAGGCTTCCTTGGTGATTCGGTTCATGTAATCCCTCGAGGATTCATTCATTTTCCACATTTATGGGGATGTAAAACGTTTCTTATAAACTTTCCATCAATACACGGGGCGACGAATGCCCTTCTTAGTCCTTTAAAGGAGCTGATTGAGTTCGGGAGCAACCGACGTTACCATCGTTGTGTCATGCCCCCTGGGGTTTGAGGGAACGCCTTATACTTGATTACGTCAATCACGGGTTAAAATTTGTAGTACATTGGAGGATGTCTTCACGGGTTAAAATTTGTAGTACATGGAGGATGTCTTCATATGATTAGTGGGGTCTCCTGCCCTAACACACACCTCGATGGTGAGCATTCATTATCTTGTTGGCGAATGATAGGATAGGATCATCATGATCTCCAAGAGTCATAGAATCATCGGGATCATCCCTTTGTGTATCAACCCTTCTCCTCATAGGGGTATCACTCAAATTTATAACATGGGGGATCCTAGCTCTTGGGAGCTGCCTAGCCTATTGTACTTCCAGATCTTTCTTTAATTTTCGGATATGTGCTTCATGAGCAATTATATATCCTCCTTCCTGAAGTCTTGGGAGCTAGTCCTTTGGATTCACGGGGCTGAGAAGGCCCTAACTCTCATTCGAGCTCCTTGCCTGGTTCTCCTCCTGAGATAGATATCTTCTTCAGTGGATGACAAATCGTCAATAATATAGGGTCTGGGAAAATCATGACTCCTTCATTGGTGTTCTAGGCCTTGAATGCATAGAGGTACGCATGCCTCGTGTTGCTGGCTACTCCTACCATCGATGAACGACATCCAATTGGTGGGAACCTAAGTTCATCATTTAACGATGGAGATAGACATCTATAGTCCCAACGGTGCACTGGAGGGGCGATACCACTGTCCGGAGGGGATTCGTCCCTGAATTCATTAAACCCACAATCGGCTGTTGCAAATGAGTAATTTCAGCCCCCAACTTCTTTCGTTTATGGCCTAAAGATCCGTTCCTTGAGTCCCTCGGGGTTAAGAACGTTCTGATCCTATGATGGGCTCCTTGCCATGACGTCTTTTGCTAGAACGGACGTCCTCTTCTTCATCTTCTTCAGACGAGAAGTCGTCTTTGGTGTCTAATCCGGATAAACTTTAATTTCCTCCAACAAGGGGACCAAGCCTTCAACATATTGAGGCATGTACTTCTCATGAGTAAATGGATGGTTCCATCAGCAATTGGGAATGGTGACAACCCATAAATGGGGTTTTGAGTTATTGGGATTAGCATGATGGTGGTGGCGATCTGCGCTCCTGGTGCTCCATTAGCCAGAGGTGAGACCACCATCTACAATTGGGGATTCGCTCCTTGAGTTCGTGGACTTTGGATCGTCCCTTGAAGTTCACCTCTTGGAAATGCGTCTCTGGAGGAGTTGTTCCTTGATTGGAAGTCGAGGGGAGTGGATCATCAGTCCGAATGTTCTTTCATTGTCATTAGTGCACGATTGGGACTTCTTTCTCCTGCTATATATGGAGGTCTCACGCCTTAAGTACGTGGCGAATCATCCCCTCGTTGGGGTGGAAGCCCAAAGCTTGCGTTCTGATCTGTTAGTGGTGGAACCACCATGGTAGAGATTTATAATCATGCTTGTCTATTATGGGCATAATCATGCCTAGGATTGGGGGATCCACCCCTTGAGAGTTTAAACTCGTTCTTTGGACTCCATATCCTTGGAGACTCATTTAAAATTCTTGTTCCTAGAGGGTTCATCCCTTGAATAGTGGTAGGTGTGGGTTGTGCTCCAACAATGGTGGTCAGAGCACGTATTGAGGCCGGTGGATTGTCACTTTCGTTCTTTTTTTTTATCCGTGATTTCCATGGTCGATGTCTTTTTCCCACAGACGACGCCAAATGTTGTGGAATAAAAAGTAGGGTATATTTATTGCGTATTAACTATTAGGGTTTGTGGGAGCTTCAAGCTTTAATGGCTGCGCTTGAGTTTCGTGACTCAATTCTGGTCCTCACAAGAAGCCTACGTATCTCTGTATTGCTAGAGAATCAAGCCAAGACGTAGTTCTGAGAATGAGGGGTCAGACCCTTATATAGGCTGAGAAGTCTTAGAATAGTAGTAGGGTTAGGTGACTTGGTGGGCAAGTCACCGCCTTTGGGGAAGGTTCTAGACTCCTACCTTGTAGGAGTCTGTTTCCATGTAGAACTGTGTGCCTTGGAGGCTACTCATAAAGATATTGTATCCTTATTTGAATCTTATTTGCAATCTGTTAATTAGCCCATAATATTAATTACGAAATTAATATTTAATTGGGGTTTCGGGCCTCATTAATGGGCTTCATCTTTGGACCAGGCTGGGTCTAATTAATGCAACATTAATTGTGTTTTTAGGGCTTATTTTTAGCCCATATCAAATATCTTAAGTGATAAAGGGTTTATTATCTGAGATAGGATCGACTCTCGCCAATTCGGAGATTTATTAAAAGAATAGGTATTACTTGTTAGCTTATAAGCTATATTCAAAAAAGAAAATGATAATGTCCTAAAATCTTGTTGATTGATTAACCCTTTTTAATTTGAATTAATGCAAAAATATAAATCATTTGTGAACCTCTAAGAATAATAACTGCTAAATATATTAAAAATTTACGTTATGTAGTGACCAATAATTAAAATAGCATTCATAATTTATTTTTAGTTAAAAATTATACAAGGTCTTATCGAAAAATGATTTGTTAATAAGTTGAAAAAATAAAATTAATTAATTTAAAAAATATTTATAGTTATAGAATAATATACTTTATGGTATGTCGATAAATTATTTAATTTAATTAATTTTTCATTTTTAAATAATTTATTTTCTAATTCACTAAATTTTGGTCAAACTTTTATAGTTCATCTTTTTTAATTTTAAAAAATCAAATTTTTTTAATTTTAAAATTTAAAATTCGTTTAATTATAGAATATTAATCCTCACAATGGTTTGTTTAAATTATATAATTTCACTGATTTTTTTTATTTTTATAATTTACAAACTTTGACTATCCATCTTTTTTAATTTTAAAAATTAGAAAAAGTATGAAGCCTTATTTTAAAAATTGCTGATAATTATATAATAATAATCTTCATAATTATTTCATTAAATTATTTAATTTTAATTATTTGTCATTTTTAAATTTTTTTTTTCTTCAGAAATTGTAAGCGGATGAAGTCAATACTCATTTCGATACACAAACATTTATAGAGCTTGGTCAAACTTTGGCATCATTCTTTTTTTTTTTAATTTTTAAATTCAAAAGTTACAACTAATAAATTTGAAAATGCTCATAGTCATAGAATAATAATTTCCATTATGTGTTGGTAATAATTTAATTAGAATGATTATTTATTTTAATTTTATTTAATTTACGTAGCATGGTTAAACTTTGACCGTCCAACTTATTAAAATTTATAAATTCGAAAAAATGTAATTAATTAGTTTAAAAATGCTGATAGATGTAGTATAATAATCTGTTGGTTTGCACTCTAAATGTACACGACTAATTAATTCGATCACTATATAATATTCTTTATTGAAAATTAGTTTGTCAAGACCTAGCTAGCAAATTTAACTTTGCATTTTGTTGATCTATTATCCTCGAATACATAATATTCACACTAGCCAAATTGAACCCTATGCTATAAAAGATATATTTTTCCCGTACATTTTTCTTATCAAATTTAATGTACAAGTATGAGAAAATTTTTATTTGATGTAATTAAGTGGCTTATTAAAAAGCTGAAGCATCAATAATTATATTATGACAATACTTATTGGTGTTATATAATAATATATAATATAGAAGCAAATTTGAGAGAACTAAGTAATAGAGAGGAGAATGATCATCTTATTATTCATCTACCAAACCACATATCTACCATAGTTTATATAGGGCTAATACTTGTAAGTTACAAAGAAATGAAAAGCCAAGGGGTGTGTATAATAATGGTGAAAGTTGAAAGACCAAGAGTCATACAATATTACATAACATGTTATATAATAATATATAATATAGAAGCAAATTTGAGAGAACTAAGTAATAGAGAGGAGAATGATCATCTTATTATTCATGTACCAAACCACATATCTACAATAGTTTATATAGGGCTAATACTTGTAAGTTACAAAGAAATGAAAAGCCAATGGGTGTGTATAATAATGGTGAAAGTTGAAAGGCCAAGAGTCATACAATATCACATAACACCCCCCCTTGGATGACTCGCACAAACATCATGCCTCATTAAAACCTTACTAGGAAAAACCCTAGTGAAGGAAAAAGAGTACATGTGTTGCACTAATAATACATGTCTTCCCCTCATTTAAATATGACTATGAGTATCATCATATATCTCGAAGTTTACGCATTCCAATCTTGTATCTCAATTTCTCGGAAGATGATGCAGGAA
The DNA here is from genome assembly GCA_036435485.1 of Saposhnikovia divaricata. Taxonomy (NCBI): domain Eukaryota; kingdom Viridiplantae; phylum Streptophyta; class Magnoliopsida; order Apiales; family Apiaceae; genus Saposhnikovia; species Saposhnikovia divaricata. Next base: position 126,602,817 of record CM071598.1, read on the forward strand.
GTGACTTTGTGAACAAATCTGCTGGATTTTCACATGAGCGACTCTGACAAACATCAATTTTTCCTCTTTGCTGAAGCTCATGAGTGAATAAAAACTTTGGATCAATGTGCTTCGTCCTATCACCTTTAATGTAACCTTCTCCAGTCTGAGTGATACATGCTTCATTATAGTAGAATAGAATAGTAGGACTTCCTTTATTGACTAAAAGACCACATGATTCTCAAATATGATGGACCAAAGACTTTAGCCACACGCATTCTCGACTAGCTTCATGTAGTGCCAATAATTCAGCATGATTCGAAGAAGTTGCTGCAAGAGTTTGATTTGTAGACCGCCAAGATATTGCGGTATCACCATATGTGAATATATAACCTGTTTGTGATCTACCTTTGTGGGGATCAGACCGATATCCTGCATCTGCATAACCAACTAATTCCACTTTTTAGTTTTAGAATAAAATAAACCCATATCCATTGTACCTCGAAGATATCTAAAAATTTGTTTCACACCAGTCCAATGTCTTCGAATTGGAGTAGAACTATGCCTTACCAATAAATTAATTGAAAAAGCAATATCGGGACGTTTACAATTGGCAAGGTACATTAGTGCACCAATGGCACTAAGATATGGCACTTCAGGACCAAGAAGTTCTTCTCCCTCATCTCTTGGACGGAATGGATCCTTTTTCTTTTCAAGTGAGCGAACAATCATAGGTGTACTCACGGGATATGCTTTATCCATAATGAATCGTTTAAGGATTTTTTCAATATATGATGACTGGTGGACAAAAATTCCTTTGGGTAGATGTTCAACTTGAAAACCAAGGCAGAGTTTGGTTTTACCCAAGTCTTTCATTTCAAATTCCCTTTTCAGATATTCAATCATTTCATGAAGTTCATTGGGGGTCCCAATAATATTTAAATCATCAACATAAATTACAATGATAGTAAACCCCATTTTTGCCCTTTTAATAAAAACACATGGACAAATTACATTATTAACATATCCATTTTTCAAAAGGTACTCGCTAAGGCGATTATACCACATTCGACCTGATTGTTTCAGCCCATACAAGGATTTTCGTAATTTAATTAAATAAATCTCTCAGGGTATTGAACTATATGCTTCAGGCATTTTTAATCCATCCGGGATTTTCATGTAAATGTCATTATCTAGTGACCCATACAAGTAGGCAATCACAACATCCATCAAATTATTCATTTGGAGCCCTTCTAAAATTGATAAACTTAGTAAAAATCTGAATGTTGTTGCATCCATTACCGTGGAATAAGTTTCTTCATAATCAATTCCCGGTCTTTGTGAGAAGCCTTGTGCAACAAGGCGTGCCTTATATCTCACAACTTCATTTTTCTCATTTCTTTTGCACACAAATACCCATCTATATCCAACGGGTTTCACACCTGCAGGTGTTTGGACAATAGGTCTAAAAATTTGAAGTTTTTCAAGTGATTTCAATTTTGCCTCAATAGCATCTTTCCATTTTGGCCAATCATTTCTTCTTTTACATTCATAGATCGATCTAGGTTCATGATCCTCGATTTCTTCAAAAATGTCAAGTGTAGCTGCATATGCAAATATTTCATCCATGACAATTTCTTTTCTATTCCACCTTTTCCCTGAAATGATATAATTTATTGAGATCTCTTCATTGTCCTCAATTTCAGGTGTTTGATCATCCTTTGAAGATGTCTCTTCAGTGATCAATTCTATTTCATTTGGAATGATGTCATTTGATGTACCAGCTTGTTTATCAAGTTTCCTTGATTTTTTAGGATTTTTATCCTTGGATCCAATAGGTCTACCACGCTTCTGGCGTGCTTTAGACTCATTTGCTAGCATGATTTTATTTTCTTCATCAGGAAGTTTTATTTTACAAGGAACGTTGATAGCCGATATATGTGACTTCGTCACTGTCTTGACATCAGTAAATGAATCAGGTAATTTATTTTCAACCTCTTGTAGGTGGATAATCTTTTGAACTTCAAATTCACATTGGTTTGTGTGAGGATCATAATGAGACAGAGATGATGCATTCCACAAAATTTCTTGTCTTTCTTTTTCAAATTTTGACTTATCTCCCCCTAATGCAGGAAAAACTGTCTCATCAAACTGACAATCAGCAAATCTTGCTTTAAATAAATCACCAATCACGGGCTCCAAATATTTTATAATTGAGGGAGAGTCAAACTCAACATATACCCCTAATCTTCTTTGGGGTCCCATTTTTGTTCATTGGGGAGGAGATATCGGAACATAAACTGCACACCCAAAACCTCTTAAGTGAGAAATATTTGGTTCTTGACCATTTACAAGCTGCATTGGGGAGTATTTATGATAAGCAGTCGGTCGTAAACGAACAAGTGATGCAGCATGTAATATTGCATGTCCCCAAGCAGTATTTGGTAATTTTGTTTTCAAAAGTAAGGGTCTAGCAATCAACTGTAGCCTCTTAATATAAGATTCTGCTAAACCATTTTGGGTATGCATATGCAGAACCGGATGTTCCACATCAATCCCAATTGACATGCAATAATCATTAAAAGACTGAGAAGTAAATTCTCCTGCATTATCCAATCGAATTTTCTTGATTGCATGATCTGGGAATTGTGTCCTTAATCGAATTATTTGGGTAAGGAGTCTTGCAAATGCAACATTACGAGTGGACAATAAACTAACATGCGACCAACGTGTCGATGCATCTATAAGTACCATAAAGTACTGAAATGGTCCACTTGTGGTGTAATAGGTCCACATATATCTCCTTGAATTCTTTCCAAAAAGAATGGACACTCAATCGCAATTTTCACATGCGATGGCCTTGTTATTAGTTTTCCCTGAAATCAAGCAACACAAGAGAAATCTTTGGACAATGGAACAATCTTATTCTTTAGAAGATGTCCATTTGAATTTTCAATAATTCTTCGCATCATTGTTGAACCCGGATGACCTAAGCGATCATGCCACACAAGAAAATTTTTTGGGTTTGCTAATTTTTGACTCATTATCATGTATGTCTCTACTGGATTAATAAAGGTATAATATAATCCAGATTTATATGATGGGAGTTTTTCTATTATTTTCTTCCTCCCAAAGACTATAGATGTGATACAGAGATATTCATCGCCATTCTCATTTGTTGTCTCAATATGATAGCCATTATGGCGTATATCTTTGAAACTCAAAAGGTTTTTTTTGATTGGGTGGAGAACATGACATTTTCAATAAATAAATGTGTACCATTAGGTAACACTATACTTGCTCTTCCGGAGCCTTCAATAATATCCGATGCACCCGATATTGTATTTACATTAGCTTTAGCTAATATGAGATGCAAAAAATATTCTTTATTTTTCAAAATTGTATGTGTTGTTGCACTATCCGCCAAACAAAATAATTCCTCTTCTTTTGCATTTAGTGAGAGGCTTCTTGCCATATTTCTTCACAAAGAATATATTAAATTTTAGAAATGTTTCGAGACATTTCATTCATAATAAAAGAGATTACATAGCATAAGCTTAAGTAAAGTCACCCAATTCAAAATTCAAACATAAACATTTAAATATTCATTAAATAAAGCAAAGTTTTAACATATGGCTTAATTGGCCATCTCTTTATTCCCATCTTCAAAGAAATCACCAACTTCCATGTGAGTGAGGCCTGAAGGATCTATTGGATCTGCACCACCACTAAGGTGTGCTTCAAGATGAGCAATTCCCAAAGGATCATTTTATTCAGTGAAATTAGTTTCAACATTTTTTAAAGAAGCTTGATAAAGGTCAACAAAGTGCTTGGAGGTACGACATGTACTCCTCCGATGACCTTTCATTCCACAATCACTACAAGTACTCTCACCCCTTTTGGTGGTGGGGTTTCCTTTTAAAGTTGGAGAGATTTTGTTGATTACGACCTCGACCATGCCAAAAACCATGACCACGGGCACGACCACGTCCCCGTCCATATCCACGCCCATGTCCACGTCCAAATGGCTTTTTATCTCCATATTCATTACTAGTCACCACATTCACTTCATGGAATGGTATTGAGCCAGTTGGACGTGCTTGATGATTTTTCAGCAAAAGTTCATTGTTTTGTTCAGCAAGAAGCAAGAAAGAAATCAGATCAGAATATTTTGTGAATCCACGTTCACGATATTGCTGTTGCAAGAGCATATTATTGGCATGGAAAGTGGAATATGTTTTTTCCAACATATCTTTATCGGTGATATTTTCACCACATAATTTCAATTGATATGTAATTCTAAACATGTCAGAGTTATACTCGCTCACACTTTTGTAATCTTGCAATGCAAGTGTAGCCAATCATAGCGAGCCTTTGGGAGTATCACCGTTTTTTGGTGGTCATATCTTTCTTTGAGATCCATCCAAAGAGTTGATGGATCTTTAATAGTTAAATATTCAGTTTTCAGGCCTTCATCAAGGTGATGGCGAAGAAAAATCATAGCTTTTGCTTTATCTTGTTCGAAGGTTTTATTTCCCTCTTTTATGGTGTCACCAAGACCCATAGCACTAAGATGGATTTCAGCATCAAGAATCCATGTCAAATAATTTTTTCCAATGATATCAAGTGCATTGAACTCGAGTTTTCTAAGATGCGACATTATCACTAAAATATAATTCCAAACAGTGTCAATTTATGAAATAAGCATAAATGCAACAAATATTACCAAAAACATTATATTGACATGGGCACATATAAGTTGATAACATTGATCCATCAAGAAAATCATGCATAATTAAACAATTAGGCATATTAATATTTGTAATTTTCACTGTGCACATATATGAAATTAATCCATTTCGCTATAATACGTTGTCTACTTTTAATTAGATAGACAAACATTATGATCTCAGATCTGACCAATCTCAAATAATAGCATTTTACTCTATAAAGATGAACTCAAATGAAAAAGTATAAAACACAGAACTCGTAGAGGATTCTGAGACCTTTCTATAGGCTCTTTAAAAACGGAGAAGTAACGAATTCAGAAAAGAAACAAACGTGGGCTGTTAGAGCAGAATCAGCCCCTGATCAGTTTAAAAATACGGTATTTTGGAATGTTTAACAGCATAATTTCAACAGGAATATGAACTAAAATCAAAGATAATGAAAAGACCTTTCCAGAATGATATTACTCACAATTTTCGGATAATTATTCGATTTACTATGATTTTTCAAAGATAGATATTACAATTTCGAAATCAAACTGGTAGGTAACAAAAATTGCAGAAAGCTCATACTTGCAAGCAGAATTTTAAAAAACTTAAAGAACGAAAATCGAAGATAATCAAATTATCTTCCCAAAGAATTAAAAATCATAATATTCTGACAAACAACGAATCAGATACGAATTTAATAAGAAATCAGATTTGCAATCAATATTCATAGTGTATCGTAGTGATATGGTAGATCGAATTCAATCTACAGTGTAAATATAGATAGATTATAAAGACACAGAAAACACAGTAGGTTGAATTCAATCTTATGTGTCTTTAGTCTGAATATTATAAATTAATGCTAATAAGATTATACGTACTAAAAGTTTTGAATCAACTAGTGATATTAAAGTCCACTTACATATAACAAATCAGATGCACATAATTATACAAATAAGACAGAAAACAAGCGAGGCAAATATTATGATATTATAAAAAGGTTAGATGAACCTTCTTTTATGTAATCTTTGATTTTCAAAACAGTGGGTGCACCTTCTTTTCCTCGGATGTTGCTCTCCTCACAAAGTAGTTGTAATTCTTCTCAGCCATTTAGAGCGTCGTCGTGCTGATAATGTGTTATATAATAATATATAATATAGAAGCAAACTTGAGAGAACTAAGTAATAGAGAGGAGAATGATCATCATATTATTCATGTACCAAACCACATATCTACAATAGTTTATATAGGGCTAATACTTGTAATTTACAAAGAAATGAAAAGCCAAGGGGTGTATATAATAATGGTGAAAGTTGAAAGGCCAAGAGTCATACAATATTACATAACATGTTATATAATAATATATAATATAGAAGCAAAGTTGAGAGAACTAAGTAATAGAGAGGAGAATGATCATCTTATTATTCATGTACCAAACCACATATCTCCAATAGTTTATATAGGGCTAATACTTGTAAGTTACAAAGAAATGAAAAGCCAAGGGGTGTGTATAATAATGGTGAATGTTGAAAGGCCAAGAGTCATACAATATTACATAACAATTGGTGACTTTTTTGCCAATCCTTTAGGCACAATGGATACATCTTTATTGCAGATACATCTTTTTTTTAATATTGCACGTGACAATGGCTTTCACTGATTTCTACTTTTATTTATTACATTTAATTTAATTAAATTTCATACCTCTCTTCTCAAACTCAACTTTTTATTTTGATTACATATCAACTTTTATCATTTCATAAAAATCAAAAACATTAAATACCCATGCACGAAGCGCGGGCCAGAAATACTAATTATTAATTAACTTTGGTTATTAATAATTGAGATTTATCAATCTATTTCGATTTAAATTTTCAAAGTTCAATTAAGTTTAGTTAATTTTAATTAATTTTGATAAATAATTATTTTAATTTTATTAAGCAATTAACTATTAATTGGTTTATTTTATTAACTAATTATTTATCGATTTTGATTACTTTTAATTGAATTTGATTATTTCCAATTCATGATTTATCTTTTAAATGGAACCATTTGTTCTAAATGAACGGAAAACGATTCGATTTCTGAAATTTGAAAGATGTTTCTAAAACGAAGATCAAATATTTTTCAAAATGAATTTTGACCCTTATTATATGTTACGTGAATTATGTGATCTATTTTTCGAATCTTGAACTTGATTATGTGTTACCTGTTGATACTATATCATGGATCGTCAGCAGCCCATATTTTATATCATGGATCGTCAGCAACCCATATTTTATACCATGGATCGTCAGTAGCCCATATTTTATACAATGCATCGTTAGTAGTCCATAAATATAGTTGGGCCTTAAAAACTCCCACCAATGACTACACAATATTGACATAATTCTAAGTCCAAGTACAATTCATCATCAACACAAGTCTCTTTTCATGGATACTTGCCAAAGATAACCTGACGACCTAATGGGTCAATATCATAAAAATATTACGGGCGCTTCACGTCGAAGACAATAACTTAAAGCCCTAATGACTAAGGCGGTGACAATCAGCAGAAGGATCTAGAATCCTAAAAAGATAACTTGTCGCCAACGCATCAAGATAACTTGCCGCCAACGCATCATAGATGGGTTGGGCCTAATACAAATTATACCCAAAATTGAATAGAACTACGTGGACTTGATCCCTATAAATAGGGTACGTAGGCACCTTGAGAAGAATCCGAAAAATCATTATCGATTAACATACTCTCAAGAGCAGTCCCAAAAACACAAAACCCTAATTGTGTTCTTATTATTCATACCTTTTCTTCTTACAATCTCTATCCGAAAACACAATTAGGACTTAGGCGGAGGAACATCCTCACTTGATTGGTCACATCATCGTCAATGATCGCGTTCAAGAGAACGATCACCAAAGAGAAGAAGATCTAGATCAAGGGATCAACATCGTCATAGAGCACCTGACGAATCTTCTGGATGGTCACCACTTCATGAAGACACTTCACCCCATTATTATTATGATTTTGGAAATAATAGTAAAGGGAACAAGGGAGGCCATGGTTGTAAACGTGGAAATCGAGAGAATAAGCATAATGGTGTTTATGAAGATGATGAAGACTGTTACCATCGTCGGCATAATAATTATGACAAGAAGGATAATTATATGGGCTATTATAACAACCAACAGGATGAAGATCCGGCAAACTCATGCCCAACTAGGAAAGACAATACAAAATTTCGAGTATACTATGTAATCTCGAAAGATGTTATGCCAATCAACATATTATCATCGTCATCATCAGATAAGTTTACAATTTAAACATTTACTTATCCAGGATATTTATTCTAGTATTTATTACGATTTTCTCATGTTACTAATGCTATATGAATTATTTAAATAAAATTTCAATATCTTTCATATATGTCGATATGCATGTTTGAATTTATTGTTATGATAGAACTTAGTGGTTTAATTTTGTTATGAATAAAAGTCATTGGGGACTAAAATATTATCGAACCGATATAAGTGTTTCAGCGAGGGCTACATGGGGGCGAAGAATTTGTTCCGATCTTTGACTTGTGACTCATCGTCAAACACTTGGGGCATCAAATTTTGAAGAAATGTCATTGACCTTGTCAAGCCAATTTATATCGTCATCCAACTAGAAAAACTTTACTAGCAAATCGTCATCATCATCACTTCTTCATCATCAGGATGACAAGAAACTAGAGGACGTAAGTCGATCTATCCCAAACAACAATTTAATTTTCATCAATATGTGTAAATCATGCAGGGATGAAAAATAAATTTGCAACAATGATTACTTGGCATTGATGAATTTGGGGAAGTCCTTCATCAATGATGCATCGTCAGACACCTGAAAAAGAAAAACAACAAATATCGAACTTGTGATTTATTGACGATCACACAGAACAACCAATCAAGCCCTGGACTTACGATCAATCGATGATCACATGGGGGCAACAAATTGACTATCCCAGACCAGTGATTCATAATTCTTGCTAAATAGTGAATTACTTGGGGGATGAATATTAATCCAACCCAAACAAGTGTTCAACGAAGGTCACTTGGGGGCAACGAGTTCGTTTCAGTTCTGGACTAGTGACTCATCGTCAAACACTTGGGGGGCAAATCAAATTCTTATCCTAGACTTGTGGCCAATCGACAATCATTTGGGGATAACAAATTGACTAGGTCCCGGAATTGTGATCTATTGATGATCACTTGGGGGCCATAGATTATTCCAATATCCTGGACTTATGATCTGTCGACACTCACATGGAGATACAATATATATTCGCCCTAGACTAGTGACAAACCACTTTTAATGAAGCAAAGAGTCACTTGGGGGCAGAGGATGTATCGGGCCAGATATACGCTTCAGTGCGAAGCTATGATGGTTCAATCGAGATGAGAAAGTGGTGATCTATAGTTTTTTAGATTTAACAATTTATAGAATACAGAGTATATCTCACATTGCGCAATCCAGATCAACTATAGTCTTCTATATTTTGAGGATTAGAAGCAAAAGCTGAACCAAAAAATTGCTTTCTATGCTATGATGGTTCGACAAAACAATACACAATGGGTAAGATGTCTTGACGAAGACTAGAGTGTACCCCAAAGCTAACATACTTGAGTCTTGTCATCAGTGACAAGAAAAAATTTACATCTTCATGCTAATGATGAAGAAAATGACACATTTAATTCATGTGGCGATATTCTATTCGCTAGTGAATTAAACAACTTGATGATGAAGTAGAGGTGAATTAAACAACTCGATGTTGAAGCAGATATTATCAAGATGTCACATGTACAGGTAAATTTTGTACCATATTGTAACTAACATCTAAATATTTATCAATACTTCTTTGGATCGGCATCACCATTCTTGACACCAGTGGCTGAAGTACAACAGAAACTTCTATAAGATTACATGAATGACAACAACATGCTTCATCTCAGTCTAACATCAAGCCATTCAATTTGAGAAGAACCTGATGCTTCGGTAATAACTTATTCATCTATGCGTCAGCATGAAACTAGTTTTGGATATTATATTCTTTGCCGAAGAAGGAATAATATACTACTACAGTTGTAGCAAGATTGACAAATGCTAAAGTAGGAAAAAGTCAATCAACCCAAGATGGAGGATTACTTCGGAGTCATTGGCATAACGAAATTTTCTTTGCCGCTCAAGCACTATATTGATGCCAAAGCACTTCATAAAATTCGTGGATACATGGAATGGTCACTTAGTCAACGATATTGAACCAAATGAGAATTTACGAATATTGTATTTTGTAAAATTTGGGGACTTGAGGACTTAAGAACTATCAAGTAAAAAAAACACCGACGAGTATTCAAAACTGATACAATATAAAGGTTCATGCCTCTAGAACAAGCAACATTAGTTTTATTGGATCATCAAGTCACCAGCAATGACATTTTTTTAATGCATTGGAATGAAGGGTACCATGTGATGTCGATGAAGATGAAGCTAAAAGGTACAAATGTCCTGAGAAAGGAAAATCAAATGGAAATCAAGCAAGAAGACAAAGCAAGTGAAAATAAAGTAAAAATCTGGAAACTACAAAAGGCTTGACTTCAGGGGATAAACTGTTTTCGTACAGAAACTATTGGGCAGTAAATTATAAATCGTTAGAAAGATCTCCGAGTCGAGTTTCTTATGCAAAAAATGATTCGTGGAAACAAATTTTCTACAGAAAGTTATGGCCATTTTAGTGAGCAGCTATCATGAAAATCACGATAAAGATTCAATGAAGTCATCGGCATGAAGTAAAGTTTGTTAGCTACCCTTCCTGCCAAAGGCTACATGTAATTCTTGTGAACTTAATTCATCTTGTTGAGGATCACAGGTAATTATTGTGTACTTAGTTCATGTACATACATGATCTTAAAATTAGTCATTGGCATAAGCTATAATTTCCTTTGATGCTCAATTAAATCATTATTGCCAATGTACTTCAAGTAATCTTTGGCACGAGAAATGATGACTTTATCATCAGCATGATGGAGTACCATGATAGTGAACGAGAAAAAGAGCATCAACATGATGCCAATGATGAATTTGTTACTGAATGATGTGCATTGTCACGAGATGCACGAATGGAGGTCAAAATCTTAATTCGATAGTCATCGGCATGAAGCTATGTTCTATTAGTTACCTTGCTGCCGATGACTTCATATCACATGAACTACCGCAAGCTAATACATTGATGTCAATGGGCATATGAAGACTTATTTCTAGTGGATCGTTAGAGTTCAATCATGCGATAAAGAAAAGTCAAATTACCAATTTCAAGGAGTCATCGACATGATGCATACTTTTTTAACTACACTTCTTGCCGAAGACTACCAAATAACACAAATTTTACTAGACATGTCATGCGAGACTTAAAGATTATATTATTGCTGAAGAACTACAAAAATAAGAATTTTATGAAAAATATTTTCATAAAATTCTGGGGACTTGTTGATACTATATCATGACTTGGATATTTTATACCATGGATCGTCAGCAATCCATATTATATACCATGGATCGCTAGCAGCCCATATTTTATACCATGCATCGTCAGTAGTCCATGAATATATTTGGGCCTCAAGGACTCCCGCCAATGAAAACACAACAGGGACATGATTCTAAGTCCAAATACGATACATCGTTAATACAAGTCTTCTTTCATGGGTACTTGTCAATAAAAGCCTAACGACCTAATGGATCAATATCATCAAAATATTATGGGCTTAGTAGCTTGGTGCTCAATGACTAAGGCGGTGACAATCAGCAAAAGGATCTAGAATCCTGAAAATATAATTTGCCGCCAATGCATAAAGATAACTTGATGCCAACGCATCATAGATGGGTTGGGCCTAATACAAACTATAACCAAAATTGAATAGAACTACGTGGACTTGACCCCCATAAATAGGGTACGTAGGCACCTTGATGAGGATCCGAAAAATCATTATCGATTAACATACTCTCAAGAGCAGTCCCAAAAATTAGCCCATATTTTATACCATGCATAATGGGTCAATATTGACAATGACTACACAATATTGACATAATTCTAAGTCCAAGTACACTTCATCATCAACACAAGTCTCTTTTCATGGATACTTGCCAAAGATAACCTGACGACCTAATGGGTCAATATCATCAAAGTATTACGGGCTCAGTAGCTTAACGCCGAAGACACTAACTTAAAGCACAATGACTAAGGCGGTGACAATCAGCAGAAGGATCTAGAATCCTAAAAAGATAACATGCCGCCAACGCATCAAGATAACTTGCCGCCAACGCATCATAGATGGGTTGGGCCTAATAAGAATTATAACCAAAATTGAATAGAACTACGTGGACTTGATCCCTATAAATAGGGTACGTAGGCACCTTGATGAGGATCCGAAAAATCATTACTGATTAACATACTCTCAAGAGCAGTCCCAAAAACCCCAAAACGTTAATTGTGTTCTTATTATTAATACTTTTTCTTCTTATATTCTCTATCCGAATACCCGATATAAATTTAATATTGAAGTTTAGTCCTTGACGAAAATTGGCTTCAACATTACCCGATTTATTTTTAATTGAGTCTATAAACGTTACGATGGGTGGATAGTTTGTGATGTGAATCATCATAGTTGAATTTAGTTAAGCCAATGACTGAAGTAGTGTCCTTTATTATATAAGGACATAGACAAGATGAAACGAGATATTTACCATAGTTGACGAGCGTGATTGAATAGAGATTGACATATATTTGAGTAAAGACGGATGTATAATCGAGTAAAAACTGATGTATAAAGGAGTAGAAAATTACGTAAAGTTGAGTAGTGATTGACGTATTAGATACAGAAGCTTCGTATAAGGCAAGTGTCTATACCCTTCACTTATTGTTCAAGTGACATTTTTTTAAAATTAATATGCAAATGTTTACTCTCAAATTATATTGCAAGTGTTCTACCCGAACACCTAAATTTACGAGTATTCATTCAGATTATTTACTCAGTTTCATAAATGCTTTCTTTATATATCGAACTGATATCTTTCTTGATACGTTTACTCTTGATCGCATTTAGAGAACAAAATTATTATGATAAATTAAGTTGTTTAAAATGTTGAACACTCTAAAATATTATGGAAAATTTTTGGGGATGAGAAAATAATTGACCGAGGCGCAGGTCCCCCTTATTACATTATAGGCCAAAGTGTGAGATGGATCCATTAAATTTTCTTGACATTGCTATGTGCTTTACCTGGGATTATTTCACAATTAATCATCAGTTGTAATCCGTAGCATCTTATTGCAATCCCACCTAAAAATTATGAAAAGTTTATTAAAATTTACGAAAACCCATCTTATATTTGAGTTGGAAAAATTGATTCTGTTTATCAAAAATTTATTAAAATTCCAATTTTACTATACACTTGATGAACGTTTTTGACACACTCTTATTTTGTTATAACTAACCTTTTAGTTAAGTTCGAGGATGGTCATTTACGTGGTACGATTCGAACGAGAGTGGCAAGACATGTTACATAATTTGGATTTCAGATTCCAACACAGACAGATGTAGTAAAATTTCTTTAAATTAATATAGGTGGGACCGGAGAATTCAATTAATTTGGAGAGGATTAATTAATAGATAAATTAATAATTATTAGTGTATAGAGAATATTTGATAGAAAACAAAATTAATTTTTAATTAAACATTTAAACTATAAATTTAAATATAAATTGTATACCTTTTAATTTGAACATTGCAAAATTCTTTCGATAGATAAAATTTCAAGCAACTTAAATGAACATACAACTCTTGAATAAGACATTCATGAACTTGATGTGTTAATTAATGATCTAGATTATAAACTTCAATAGGTTATTGTTATCACAAAATTACGCAAGCGCACGTAGTCACAAGTAATATAAATTAAGTTCGTTCCGCAGAGATCTGGTTAAGTTTTAATCAGAAAATATGCCTATGCAACAATGTGTGGTTTTAATTCACTGCTAAGATAAATAATAATTTTGGGATTGATTATCTAAATTAACTAGAATGCAAATATTAAACTAAGAATTAAATTAACTAATGAGATTGAAATCGAATTACTAATATGAGAATAAACATGGGATCCTAACTTCATTAAATACTTCCCTTAGATCTGAAGCCTTTAATCTCTATATGCAATGGTTTTGATATCTGATCGGATAACACGAAACAAGTATACGCTACCTGTCAGCATACGCATACCAAACTAAACATACATCCACAAAAGAGATAGAAGATGAATAGACACCAATTATGCTTAGACCCTATATGTCTATAGAATTTGAAAACATAACGGTTGAAGAACAGGTTATCCATTAAGATCACATAGGGTAGTATAAGTATTTTCATCTCACACCACGAATCATATTGATAAACAATTATGAACCTATGCTAGCATGGCAAGTTCTAAATCTCAAGATCCACTTTCACTTCAAGAGATTAACAATTCAATTTAGATGTTAGCTACGCATCTAAAAGCATTAAGATTAACCATATGAGGATATCAATTTCACATCACACACAGATCTCTAAAGCATCAAGATACTAAGTTCCATAAATAAATCCGTTAGAATCCCATGACAACGATTAGCCCATAATTGAACCGTTCACCGTCATGGGAATTGATGAAAACATGATAATTAACAAGATATGAAAGAATGAAACAATAATATTAATAAAAACAAGAGTTGAGAGAACAAATCTATAATCCAAAGTATACAAAAGATGAAGTAGATCTAGATCTTTGCTTGTCACCGAGCTTCAATCCTTCTCCACTTTTCTCTCTTGCAGTTCTACGTTACAATAATAAAATCTGATGCAAATTACATGGTAGGATGTGTTTTTATAGACTCTAGAAGTCTTGCCCAATAAGCAATTACCTTCTATTACAATTAGAATTCGATTAAGGTGCCAAAAACTGCCCAAAATACAATTAGAATTAGAAAAAGGGCAAAACTGGAATTTTTCTGCTTTGCTTCTCATAGAATACACCCAAACCAAGCATCCACAAACTAGGAAGAATACAAGAATAAATTGAAAACTATCTTCTTCCTCGCTTCTTCGTGCTTCAAAACTCCGTAAATAAAATACGTGGTCAGACCTCCCTATTCTAGGGTTTTTCTTCCTTTATATAGGCCTCCAGGTGCAAGTAGTTCGAAAGGAATTTTATTTTTTACTTTATCTCGAAAAATCAGCAAATCAGGAATTTCCCGTCAGAACAACCGGCGCTGCCGCGCCACATCTATGCAGGAACACGGCGCTGCCGCGCCACAGACTTCCCACAGCGCTGCCGCGCCATCCATGAGCTCCAACACGGCGCTTCCGCGCCGTACCTTCTGTCCAGAACATTGCAGTTTTCCCTTTTTCTTCATTATAACTCCGATTTGCGCTCCGATTGCTCCGCTTCATTCCTTTAACACTTGTGATTGACATTCCTGCACAATACCCTTAAAGGAGATCAAAAATACCACAACTCGAGTACAAACATTCGTTTTAAGCCAAATGGAAACGTTTTAAGTGAATAAAATACCCACTCATCACACCCCCAAACTTAAACCGATGCTTGTCCTCAAGCATAAACAGACAAATTATGTACAACTAACTAGTACCACTTCCGTAGGTGATCACGGTTGCATTTGGCATATGCAACAAGCCCTTTAAACCCCTAGGCAGCCCTAGTGGACGAGTATGGTCTCGTGAGGGCCTATAGTGAATGAACCCACAAAATCCATATAACCTAATATAATGCAATGCATGAATGCAACTAATATGAAAATGCAACGATCCCCTTCAAACTATCCAAAACCAACTAGCAAGCAAATATCTTAGAGAATGCAACTAAATCCAAATAGCGCTCGACCAAGTTCCCGTATACTAACAATACATGAACAGAAACGTGCGTGTATGCAATGCTCATCAGAAATACTCCCAAAACTAGGTCAAAAATCATACATGCTCTTCGTCAAGACAATCACAGGTTTATAAATAGAATAGACTGTAGACACTTCATAACCTAAGAACACCTCCATCCTTATCCAAGGTAGACATAAATTCATGCTTTATTACTACTACTACGACACATATATACAAGCATGCTTATTTAACCGTGCAATGGATGAGACCCCAAAAGGCTTCTACAATAATACCCATGTAGCGAGCGTTGGGTTAGTGGATCCCAGACTATAAAAGCCTTAGGTCACTAGGCACAAAGTCCCCGCGAACTTAATTGCTCGAGTATTAAAGAGCTCACCCTGGTTAATTTTGCATATAAACAATTGACTTTTGACTCTTTTTTTTTCTTTTCTTTTTTTTTTCTATTTTTCTTCTTCTTTTTTTTCTTCTGTTTTTTTTTTCTATGCAATCTGGAATGAGAATTCTCAATTCCAACCCTAGACTACTCATATAAATATGAGCCGGCTACTAGCCATTTGACATCTAGCAATTATTGACAATTATTTACAATTTAAGCATGAAATCCCTGTTTTCCCCCAAACTTAGACTTAAGTGTTCTAGGCCATCAAGGGAATAAAGAAAATTCTAACTATAATCAAGTGATTAAATCTCAAAACATCCAAACAAGCATGACCTCAACCTAGCCCAAAAGCACCCAATGAGACTGTGTAATTAATTTTTTTTGTTTCGGAAACACATAAGTCAATTTCATAGAAATTATAAGTCAACCCTCTATTCATCATTACCACACTCAATTAGACACCTACCTACCAATCAGAATTAGCTCGTTCTAAGGGATCATGAAATATGCATGCCATGAAATGCAACTAATATGAACTCACATGGTATACAAAACAAAAAAACAAAATGTCCTATATGAAACAAACGTAATTAATACGAACAAATATGCATGAATTACTACTAACATGCAAAACATGATATCTATATGCACACATAATACAACAACAACTACTAATCCCTCAAACCACCCCCAAACTTAAAATATTCAATGTCTGCATTGAATGGAAGTAAATACGAGGGATAGCAGAAAATATACCTACTCGTCCTCATCCTCGCCCTCGTTGCTCTCTTCACCCTCGTCGGATGAATCAGGTGGAGGATACGGAGTCCGAGCTCCAAATAGAGGCCACTGAACAGCAGTACCTGGTGACTGAAAAGCTGCATCCAAAGCTACGGCCATGTCCTCGGAATACTGGCGACTGCTAACATGCATAGCATCCATCCGCCTAGTCATTCGACGAAAATAGGTATCAAAAACCGACATATCCACCGTACGCCGCGGAGGACCTGCCATAACAACTCCCGGTGCCCTAGGAACATGTGGCGGAGCGCCTGCTCCCTGACCACCAGCACCACCAACAACATAACCTAGACCCCGAGGATGAGGAATGCCGCCCGGCCACTCCACCATCCGGTCAATAGTAGCATCAGTAATAGAAGTCACAGCTGTCTGCACCGGCTCACCTACGTACCATTTCACTT
The DNA here is from genome assembly GCA_036435485.1 of Saposhnikovia divaricata. Taxonomy (NCBI): domain Eukaryota; kingdom Viridiplantae; phylum Streptophyta; class Magnoliopsida; order Apiales; family Apiaceae; genus Saposhnikovia; species Saposhnikovia divaricata. Next base: position 126,620,069 of record CM071598.1, read on the forward strand.
TCGCAGCATCACACAATCCCGTGATGATAGAAGCATAAGGAATACTAGCCGTCGAATTACTTCCCAAATACCGAAGAATAGTTTGATTAATCAGATAACCAAGGTCAACATACTCACCTTTGAGAATGCCCCATAGCAGAACAGCCCTCTCAACAGTAACATCGGTCACATGGGATGACGGAAGGATATTAGAACTTATGAAAAGGAACCAAGCCCGTGCGAACCTAGTCAATGACGCAGCCGGAAAAGTCCTCTTCTCGGTGGTACCCGGCTTACACTTCCAAACTGTATCCGGAACACATAGCTCACCAATGATAGCTTCAAGATCATCGTCATCCCTAGTCCTTTTCCCTTGAATCTTGTAATGGTTGAAAGTTGAAAATTTTGGATTATATAGATGGGTTTGTGTATGTAGAGGTGTATGTATATAGGAGATGTGAATATTGGAGATGAAAGTAGAAGTAATATAGGATTGGGGTTTGTTAAAGATTTACAATTAAATTGGAATAGGAGTGGGATTTGATTTTTGTGAGATTTTAGTGATCTAGGAAGGAAATATGAAGAGAGATATGAGTTTTTAACAAAAAAAAATTGACCTGAACAGAAGCTGGGCACGCACTCAGCGCGGTTTGCGTAGATTGCGCATATGGCTGCTGCGTTACTCTGTGCTGACTGCGCGGTTTGCGCAGATTGCGCAGCCTTCCCCTGCGTTTCATGGCGCAGTCTGCGCGGCTTGCGCAGCTTGCGCAGGCGCGTTCTGAATTTGTTTTGTATTTTTTTTTTTCACAACAACTTTTTTTTCCACACTCTTCTCTCTCTTTTTTTTTTCGAGAGAAAGAAACAAACATATACAAGGCTTACACAATGCTTGGGTTGCCTCCCAAGAAGCGCTCCTTTTACGTCATTAGCTTGACGTTCTTCTTCCATATCAAGTAGACGCCAAAACGGCAGAAACCTTATCGTGTTGAAACGATCCTCCATAATAATGCTTCAATCGCTGTCCATTCACTTTAAAAGCATGATCCGGTGTTGTTTCATAAATTTCAATAGCTCCATGTGGATACACCGTCTTAAAAATAAATGGACCCGACCACCTTGACTTGAGTTTTCCCGGAAAAATCTTGAGGCGAGAATTAAATAGCAACACTTGTTGACCTGGCAAAAATGCTTTTGGTACCAACCTTTTATCATGCCACCTCTTAACCTTCTCCTTATACATCTTGTTATTTTCGTAAGCTTGCTCACGAAATTCCTCAAGTTCATTCAACTGAAGCAAACGTTTTGCACCCGCAGCCGTGATATCTAAATTCAATTTCTTCAACGCCCAATATGCCTTATGTTCCAACTCTGCAGGCAAATGACATGCTTTCCCATAAACTAACTGAAACGGAGACATACCTAGAGGATTTTTGTAGGTAGTTCTGTACGCCCACACAGCTTCATCCAACTTCAACGACCAATCCTTACGAGACGGATTCACCACTTTCTCTAGAATTCTCTTGATCTCCCTGTTAGAAACTTCAGCTTGACCATTCGTTTGAGGGTGATAAGCAGTGGCAACACGATGCGTCACATTATATTTTGCCATCAACGTAGTAAACTGGCGATTGCAAAAGTGAATTCCCTCATCACTTATTATAGCACGTGGAGTTCCGAAACGCGTAAAAATTTGCTTATGCAAGAAATTCAATACCACCTTCGCATCATTGGTCGGCAACGCCTTAACCTCGACCCATTTAGACACGTAATCCACAGCTAGCAAGATGTACTGATTATTGCATGAAGAAACAAAAGGTCCCATGAAGTCAATCCCCCAAACATCAAAGATCTCCACCTCAAGAAGCATGTTAAGAGGCATCTCGTTCCTTCTAGAAATATTGCCAACCCTTTGACAACGATCACATCTCAACACGAACTGATGAGCATCCTTAAACAAGGTAGGCCAATAGAAACCTGCTTGAAGCACACGAGCCGCTGTCTTTTCTCCACCATAATGACCACCATAAACAGTTGAGTGGCAATCTCGCAACACACTTTCCGTCTCACTATACGGAATACATCGTCTGATCATCTGATCTGCTCCTTGTCTAAACAGAAATGGTTCATCCCAACGGTACCACTTCACATCATGTAGAAACTTCTTCCTTTGAGCACTCGAAAGATCTGGAGGAATAACATTGCTAACCAAATAGTTCACATAATCTACAAACCATGGCTCTTCATCTTGCACTCCAAACAGCTCCTCATCTGGAAAAGATTCATTAATAAGAGATTTGTTATGCAATTCCTTACCGTGGTCCTCTAAGCGTGAGAGATGATCCGCTACCGATTTTCCGTGCCTTTCCTATCCTTGATTTCCACATCAAACTCTTGCAAAAGAAGCACCCAACGAATCAATCTAGGCTTTGAATCCTTCTTCGACATGAGATATCGAATAGCAGCATGATCCGTGTAAACAATCACCTTCGTACCAAGCAAATAAGACCTGAATTTCTCGAAACCATAGACAACTGCTAGCAACTCCTTCTCCGTAGTAGTGTAGTTTGGCTGTGCATCATTGAGGGTTTTACTAGCATAGTAAACCAAATGAAAAATTTTATCCTTCCTTTGACCAAGCACAGCTCCAACAACATAGTCACTAGCATCACACATAAGTTCGAACGGTTCCTCCCAATTAGGTGCGGTAATTACTGGAGTAGTAGTCAACTTCTTCTTCAAGAGCTCAAAAGTTGCAAGGCACTCATCATCAAACTTGAAAGGAACATCTTTATCCAAAAAATTGCATAGAGGTTTAGAGATTTTTGAGAAGTCTTGAATGAATCGCCTATAGAATCCCGCATGCCCAAGAAAACTGCGAATTCCTTTAACAGAGATAGGGGAGGAAGATTTTCGATAGTCTCCACCTTAGCCTTATCCACTTCAAGCCCCTTTCCAGATACCTTGTGCCCAAGAATGATTCCTTCTTGCACCATGAAGTGACACTTTTCCCAATTAAGCACCAAATTCGTCTCCACACACCGCTTCAAAACCAAACCAAGATTATGCAAGCACTCATCGTAAGAAATACCAAAAACTGAGAAGTCATCCATAAAAACCTCCACATTAGAGCCAATCATGTCTGAGAAAATAGCCATCATGCACCTTTGAAAAGTGGCTGGAGCACCACAAAGTCCGAAAGAAACACGGCGGAAAGCAAAGGTACCAAAAGGACATGTGAATGTGGTCTTCTCTTGATCTTCCGGAGCAATGCAAATCTGATTGTAGCCTGAATAACCATCAAGGAGGCAATAGTACTCATGTCCCGCCAACCTGTCTAGCATCTGATCAATGAATGGCAGAGGAAAGTGATATTTTCTCGTGGCTTTGTTGAGCTTTCTATAGTCCATGTAAACTCTCCACCCCGTGACTGTTCGAGTAGGAATGAGTTCATTCTTATCATTCGCAACAACTGTCATGCCTCCTTTCTTTGGCATACATTGAACCGGACTCACCCAAGAACTGTCTGAGATAGGATATATAATACCCGCATCAAGCCACTTTAGAATTTCCTTCTTCACCACCTCTTTCATAATCGGATTAAGTCTCCGCTGATGCTCAACAGTAGGCTTAGCTCCCTCCTCTAGCAGAATTTTGTGCATGCAATAAGAAGGGCTGATCCCTCGATATCTGCTATAGTCCAACCAATGGCTGATTTGAACTCTCTCAGAATTCGCAAGAGCTTTTCTTCCTCACTACCTGACAAGTTAGAAGCAATAATAACCGGTAATGTAGATGCATCACCAAGAAATGCATACCTCAAGTGTTCGGGCAATGGTTTGAGTTCAACTGTAGGAGCTTCCTCAATAGATGGTTTAAGACGACCCTCAGAATTTCTCAGCTCTCCTAACCCCAAAGATTCAAATGGTAAGTCAAATTTCCTCTTCCACGGAGCTGAATTCAATTGTTGTAATTGCTCGGCTACTTCCTCATCTTCAAAATCAGAATCACCAACTAACACTATCTCCAAAGAATCTGACTTAAGCAATTGCTCCATCTCTATAGTAACCGTAGAATCAACCAAATCTAGCATCAAGCATTCTTCTTCATCAGTGGGAAATTTCATTGCATTGAACACATTAAAAGTGACATTCTGGTCTTGCACCCTCATGGTGAGCTCTCCTTTCTACACATCGATCAAGGTACTACCCGTAGCTAAGAACGGCCTTCCCAAGATTATGGGAATCTTCTTATCTTCCTCGAAATCCAAGATAACGAAATCAGCAGGGAAGATGAGCTTATCAACTTTCACCAAGACATCCTCCACTATGCCTCTAGGATAAGTAATTGAACGATCGGCCAACTGCAAAGAGATGTTGGTTGGCTTTGGATCTGGTAAACCAAGTTGCAAGAATACTGACAAGGGAATGAGATTGATGCTAGCTCCCAAGTCACACAAGCACTTTTCAAAAAATAGATTACCAATAGTGCATGGAATAGTAAAACTACCCGAATCCTTTAGCTTCGGAGGCAACTTCTGTTGCAGAACGGCACTACACTCTTCCGTTAAGGCAACGGTCTCTAATGCATCAAGCTTCAACTTACGAGAGAGAATACCTTTCATGAACTTGGCATAGCTTGGCATCTGTTCAAGAGCTTCCGCAAAAGGAATGTTAATCTGCAACTTCTTGAACACCTCTAAAAACTTAGCAAACTTAGTATCCAAATTATGCTTCTGGAGTCTTCTAGGATATGGAGGAGGAGGATAAATCTGAGTGTTCTTTGTGGACTTCTCCACAGAATTTTTAACAAGTTCCTTGCTCTTCTCTACTTCACCATCCAGCTCCTCAGCTACTAAGTCAGATTTTTCATTGTCAGACACTGTAGATTTTTCAACTTGCTGATTCTGCACTTCTTCATCTTCTTTAGCGGCTGATTTAGGATCTGATGTCACCTTTCCCGATCTCAAAGTCACGGCCTTCACCTGCTCCTTGTTGTCCATCCTACCTGGATTTGCTTCCGTATCACTAGGAAGAGTTCCTTATTGCCTACTAAGGCACTTGCAATCTGTCCCACCTGAGTTTCCAAGACCTTTTGAGAAGCTTGCAGGTTCTTCACCATCATCCACAAATCATCCCTTTCTGATTTTTCATTAAATGATTGCCCCGCATGAGCCTGGGGCTGTTGCTGCTGAAATCCAGGAGGTTGATATGGTTGCCTTGGAGCATACTGCTGCTGATAACCTTGATTGAATGGCATTGCTTGTTGACCCTGAAACTGCTGATAGGGCTGCTGAGGTTGTTGAGCACTTTGGTTGTTGCTCCAGCTGAAGTTAGGATGATTCCTGTTGTTTGGATGATAGGTGGCTGGAACTGGTGCAGCAGGTCACTGAAAATTACTTACAAACTGTGCTGATTCAGAAGAGATAGCACACTGATTCGTCTCATGTGTGCCCGCACATAGCTCACAAATACTAGCAACCTGCGGAACTCCATAATTAGCAAGAGAATCCACCTTCATCGTGAGAGCCTTCAACTGAGCTGTAATAGTTGAAGCTTTGTCAACTTCAAGAACACCTGCTACCTTACCGTGAGAAAGCCTCTGTGTTGGATTCTGATATTCATTAGCAGCCATTATCTCAATAAGATCATAAGCTTCCTCATAGCTCTTCGCCCACAGAGCTCCACCTGATGCTGCATCTAGCAAAGGCCTAGACTGTTCTCCCAACCCATTGTAGAAACCATTAATAACCATCCAATCAGGCATGCCATGATGAGGACACTTTCGTAGCATCTCCTTATAACGTTCCCAAGCCTCACACAAAGACTCGCCAGATTGCTGTTGAAATTGGGTTAACTGGTTCCTTATTGCTGCAGTTTTCGCCATAGGCAAGAATTTAGTAAGAAACTTCTGAGCAAGATCCTCCCATGTAGTAATGGAACCAGCTGGTAGAGAGTGTAACCAGCCCTTAGCCTTATCCCTTAAGGAGAATGGGAAAAGCCTCAACTTGATAGCATCATCCGACACACCATTAAATTTGAAAGTGTCGCAGATCTCGATAAAGTCCCGGATGTGCATGTTAGGATCCTCTGTCGAAGCACCCCCAAACTGAACCGAATTCTGCACCATCTGAATTGTGCTCGGCTTGATCTCAAAGTTATTCACTGCAATAGCTGGCCTGACAATACTAGATTGTATGTCATTGATCTTTGGCTGCGAATAGTCCTTCAAAGCCTTGACTGCTGCTGGTAAATCTGCCATCTCTTTTACTGCTGCAAGTTCTTCTTCTGCCAGTTTTTCTTTACGAGCCTGCAAACGTGTTCGCATACACGTTCAAGTACCTGAAAACACACCGAAACAAACAACTAAGTAAGAAAGCCGAGTCAGTGAACGCTAACGACCACTGATGACAAGCACATAAACTAAACAAAACACCGATGATCCCCGGTAGCGGTGCCAAAAACTTGTTATCACAAAATTACGCAAGCGCACATAGTCACAAGTAATATAAAGTAAGTTCGTTCCGCAGAGATCTGGTTAAGTTTTAATCAGAAAATATGCCTATGCAATAATGTGTGGTTTTAATTCACTGCTAAGATAAATAATAATTTTGGGATTGATTATCTAAATTAAACTAGAATGCAAATATTAAACTAAGAATTAAATTAACTAATGAAATTGAAATCGAATTATAATATGAGAATAAACATGGGATCCTAACTTCATTAAATACTTCCCTTAGATCTGACGCCTTTAATCTCTATATGCAATGGTTTTGATATCTGATCGGATAACACGAAACAAGTATACGCTACCTGTCAGCATACGCATACCAAACTAAACATACATCCACAAAAGAGATAGAAGATGAATAGACACCAATTATGCTTAGACCCTATATGTCTATAGAATTTAAAAACATAACGGTTGAAGAACAGGTTATCCATTAAGATCACATAGGAAAATGTTTTCGTTAAAAATTAACTACATAGTTTCTTAACTATCTATACTACTAATGCAGAATCTTAGTCCAGACCTGGAAGAGCTGTACAAAGATTGGGTAGATGGTGAGAAGCTGTTTACACATTTTGGTTCCAACTTTTGGGTAATTGATGTTCGCATGAAAAATGGAAAATGTACGCTTGGCAAAGGATGGTATGACTTTTCACAGATAATAAATTTGAAAGAGGGCAATACCTTGGTGCTCTATAGATTGCCAGAGTCTGAGACAAATAGTGTAAACGCATGCATTTTTGAAGCAACTGATGAAGGATTTGATGAAAATCAAGGTATAACAGAAAAATAAAGCTATGTATGACATATACCTGCTTATTGCTATTATAATTTTTTTAAATTTGTCAACAGTTTGTAAAGAATGGAAAAGAGGGTTTTTCAAGGTTGTTTCGGAAGAGTTCATCAATTCAGGAGTTCTGGTATTTCCTAAATTTAGTCATTAGTATGTTTAATGTAGTTGATTTTTACTTTATAATCTATGTATTACTTTATACAATGAAATTCTTGATTACAATCAGGTTGTTCCAAGAATAATTAAGGAATTCTACAAACAGAAGTTGATTAACACCAAAAAATTAGAAGTTAACGGCGAAAGGTGGTACATCTGCTACAATTACATAGGAGAATACATGAGAAATTTGAAAATAATGATAGATCGTTTCTCTTTAATGGCAAAGGATACTATTATTTTTTCAATGAATAGAAGTAAGGTGATGTGTGCGAGGATATATCAAGAGGTTGGGAAGGAAATAAATTACGCAAATAGACAACTTGAGAAATTAACAACAACAATGTCCAGTTGGGTTTGGGATGTAAACTTCCATCCAAAATCAGGTTTGCTCAATTTAATCTATATTTGTTAAGTTAAAAAAATGTGAAAAAAATGACTAAAAAAACTTTGTGATTGTTATGTACAGATTGTGGGGAACCCATTGGGAGACAAAACCAAATTGAACTCAGATTGGATAATGCTAAAAGCTCACATCAGGTAATTTCTTTTATAAGATTGAGGAAAAGTATTTGTAATATAATTAATAGATTATAATTAAACAATACGAATGTTTAACATCGGTTTCATTTATTGGTTATGTTGATAGATGAGAGGAGGGAATGAAGTGTATCCTGCATTCATCATAGGTTATAAGCCTATTCAAATTGACACTGGAAAAATGGTAAATACATCCTTAATTTATAAACTACATTCAATATAGGTTCTTTAAACTACATTATTATGTTTATTTTACAATTTAACTCATATTTATCTTTAACAGACACTGCCTTCAGAAATCATATTGGATTATGGAGATGAAATACCTCCTAGTGTTGGTTTACAATTTCCAAATGGTCGGAAAATCTATGTGCTTTTCAATAAGAAAGATCAAAGTTTTGAACGTATGGATCGATTTCTAAAGGAAATCATATTGCATAATGGTTCAATTTTTGTGTTCAATTACAATGGAGATGGTAATTTCTTGGTGAATGTGCTTGATGATGATGCTTCAGAAATCTTGTATCCTTCGTCAAGAAGTATGGCAAGGACTACGCTATTTGACATAGGTGCTTCTATTTTCTTTCTTTGATTACTATAATAATTCTTCGGAAACATATTAACATAAATTAGAATGTTTTTCCAGACAACAACACTGGCATTGGATTAAAATTCTTAGCAACTGTTAATGGTGATGCCTATAATTCTGGAGCAATTGTAAGTTATAGTTAGAAAATACTACTTAGAGCATATATCATAAGTTACCTTTTACTACATAACTAATTTTATTTTATCCTAATAATAGTTGTATAATTGATATTACAAAAAATTATACAGGTGATACCTGTGTCTTTTTATGGACGATTTGGAAAGCTCATTCCTGCAGCAATTACTTTGGCAGTAAAAACTGGAGAAGTTTTCCAAGGCCATTACTTTGAAAATGAAAAAAGGATAAATGGTCTACTTGAACTTATTGGATTACAGTACATAGAAAGGAAAGATGTTGTGCTGTTTACATATCGTGGTCTTGGCCGTTTTGATTTAGTTATATTTGATAAGTCAAAACTTGAAAAAGTTTTTCAACGTGATGAGCATGATCAAGGTATTCTAATTACCTATATAAATTATTTCCTACTGTAATTGACCTATGCATTTATAAAATTAAAGTTAGAAATCCATGTAAATTATGAACACGTTAATTTTGGTATATATAATATAATTCATGTTTATGCTATAATTAATACAGAAATGGAGGATGAAGACATGGATGGGGAAGAGCATGACTTGGATGAGCAGCATATGAATAATTCAGATATAACTTTCAATGTCCGTCTAACATGGTCAAATGTAAACAACTCATCACATGGAGTGGTATGTTATATATACATACTTAACTATAATTTGTTATACGGGTACATCTGCAATGAATGATTGTTATATTATTAACTTATTTCCTTGTTCTGCAGCACATTCCCAGGGATATTGTTCCACATGGTAGAGAATGGAGAGCTGGTGAAAAAGTGTTACTGAGGACTGATAATGGTTCCTGGTCTGTTGGAATGGTATACAATCATGGAATTCCAAGATTTTCTGCTGGTTGGAATTTTTTTGCAGAAGACAATGAGTTGTAACTAAATCAGAATCTAGTCTTCACTTTTGTCGAAGATGCTAATGGAATTGCTTTTGATGTTCAACTTCCGTGAAAAATATTACACTTTAAGATCATCTTTTAAGATCATCTTTGGGTTACTAAAAACTCTATTTCAAAGTAGTTGTGCTTGTTTAAAGATCTTGTTCCAAATTTATCTAATGTTTCATATGACACTTTTTAATATTATTAATTATCTTTGAGTTTTACAATTACATTCTCTATAATTCTATATTGTACAATTGCAGCATATATTACTTCTCTAATCCAGTCATGTTAATGTAATTATAGATTGTACAATTGCAGCACATATTAGTTCTTTAATCCAGACTCAAAGCACAGGGATAACGTTAATTTATATTGTAAATCATGTCTTTTAGTGACTACATAACTTAAGACTCTTGTATAGCAGCACCATGTACAGGAGGGTCAGCTGTGATATTGAGATCAACAGGCACTGGCATATGACCATTACAACAGTGGGATAACGTTATAACTACTTATCTGAATATAAAAAGTAAACTCCTTCCTGTCTAACTGCTTGATATTTTCTGGAGAACTTACGTCAACTTGCTTCTGCATAAAAATTACATAATTTATATTGTAAATCACGTCTTTCAGTGATTACATAATTTACTCGTATAGCAGCTACATTCAACTCACACCAAGACAGATAAGGTTTAAGGATAAAATCCCAGCAAATAACTAATGACACACATGTAATAAGCATCACATTCACTTTTAAATCATATTCAGGAATTTTATTTTATATAGACAAACATTTATCTAAGTTGTTTTGGAAAACCTGTTTGGGAGTATTCTGCATGCAATTCATCGTAATCCTTTAAAAGATCAAGTGCATCACATACTTCGTTGTACAAATTGTATACTTATCCATGAACATAATGGACTTATAACATATGAAATATAAAAAATTGATACAAAAATCCATTATTCAATATAAAAGTCTGGTACGATAATCATAGACATTTATTTAAACATACTTCTCCCGGATTTTTTTTTTTAAACAATTATAAGGTGCAAAAGTCCAATTTCAAATTAACAGCAAATAACTAAAATGACATTTATCTTGATCACTTTTGATGCACAATTGCAAGGTAGATCTAAAATCATATATCTAAACTTTTTCAAACTTAAAACATTATAATAGTAAATTAAAAATTATTTAACAATTGCAATAAATGATAATACAAAATGTGAAATTATTTAAAAATTGCAATTAAATTGAAGGAAATAACATCCGCAAGAAAGTACATTTATTAAACAAACTTCAACGAAACCAAAAATCCATTGCGTAAACAAACAATAAGCAAATAACAAAACCAAAGTTCCAAAACAATACAAATGTTTTATTTCTCAAGCGATTACTTCTTTACCAAACAGCAACAAAATCCATCTTCCACTTTACTGCTCATCACTTTTCCTGCATGATGATGTCATCTTATTATTAGCAAAAAAGAATTATAATTACAAGTTGACTTAAATTAAGACCAAAAACTAATACAATAAAGCAAACAAAGGAAAAAATTCTGGATTCGATTTTGTTTAAATGTAAGAATAACCATTTTAATCTTTTTCGTAACAGACTTGGCAGATTCTGGTGTCTCCCCAACATTAGATAGATCAATTATGTTCTGCATGATACTCTATAATTTAAAAACCAAGAATATGATAATATTTAACTTAGTGAAAAAAATATAATCATAATCATTGGGTATGAATACAAACCTCAGAGAAACTGGAAATGGTATAACCGGCAATTGTTGCATTAGATTGAGAAGAAGTTTCAGCATTGTCATCATGTGCATCAATCACAGTAAATATCTTACTATTCAGCAAAACATTATCACTACTGATCTGAACAGTAAATGTAAACTCCTTCCCGACTAACTGCTTGATCTTTTCTGGATATATGACATCACCTTCAGTCTGCATATAGTTTACGAAATATATATTACTCTATTTGATACAGATATTAGTCAATACAAATACTAAGAACAATCGTAATAATGTGATTATACCTTTCCATTGTCAACAATCATTTTTGTTGTTGTTTGTCCAAGAATACGTTTAGCAGCACGATCCAATAATACAAAGTTGAATGCTTCGGAAGTATCTCCAGCAAGGACAACAAACTTGTATCTACGTATGAAAACTAATTAGATGCAGAGAAATAAGGGATCTAAACTATAAATAATTATTCCTAAAAAACTTTCTATATATGTTAGTGGAATATACCTTTTCTCAGCAACTGGCTGGTTCTTGGTGCATTTAGGACACTTATACCTTCCTTCAATCTTGTAAACCTCTTCAAGACACTTTTGTCCAGTACAACTATAATACCACCAGTTAACAAGTTCTTCAACAGCTGCAATCATAACAAAACATTGAAAATTCCGCTGCACAAAGGATTTTAAAAAAAATTAAAACACAACGTTAAAAATTGGTAATGATCACTCTGCTCTTATTCTAAAAATCCATTACTTCAAGATCATCTGTGTTTGTCTTCTCAGCAAGCTCCCTAAGAGTTAACTTAGTAATTTCAGGAATCGCGATGGCCTTCACAGGTGTTGCGAAATCCACTTCAGGAATCTTATAGCCTTCTTCCTCAAGTCTGTTTTTGTTGTTGAAATACAATTGTATTAATAACTATCTGTACAAATAAATGTAAAATTTTAAAATTCTAATGTGGAATGTATTACCTTAGTTTCATTGCATATACACAGTCATCCTCCAAGTTTAGATAAATCTTTGAGGATGGCAAAGTGTTAAGAACAAAGCCTAAATCATATATACAAAATGTTTTTTTAGTACTAATTAAAAAATTTAAAAATTTTAAGATGGAAAAACATATTATTAGAAATATGATTAACTTACTCTTAAAGGTTTTCAGCTTGGTACTGGTAACAATACCAATAATTGGGCGATCTTTTATTTTCTTATGGAGATCGTCAGCAGTTACAGCAAGTTGACCCCATACAGTAACTTTGTGGTTATACCTTCACATTAGAAAAAGCATGACATACATCATATGTCTAAATTAAAGGTCAAAACACAATTATCAATTAATAATAAGTTAGGTTTATTTGTTACAATACCTGCCATCAGTAATCCGGAATTTTACTATATGCTTCTCTCCAAACATTGTTGGTATTAACTTAACATCTTCAAATTCTTCAACCACGCCAATAATATCTATAAGACAGTAAAAAATTCGAAACACAATAAAATAAATTTCCATTTCATCTAATCAGAAACTTTAAAATATAAGTGATAAAATAAATTTAAAACTAAAAACCTATTGACAGCTCTGGATTTTCCGCATTTTCATAAGCACTTGCAATACGGAAAAGATCGCTTAAATCAACAAATTCAAACTTGTGTCTTGGTATCATAAAGTCATCGTGATCAAGCTTTTCAACAGTGGTTGAGTTAGAAAAGTTGATAATAATTTTGTTACTGGTTGGCCTTAAAGTACCCTTAGCTTCCCTGGTGTAAAAATTTGAGATTACATACAGGCTACCTTCCTCCATTTCAGGTGTTATTTCTCTCCAAATTTCAGCATAAACAAATGCTTGAACATGACAATCCTGCAATTTATAATCAATACACATTTAGATACCTGTATATTTGTAAGAAAAAAGGCTCAACTTTAATAAACAAAGGTAAATACAAAATAATTTTGTCATAGTTATTAATGGCATATTCAACTCACATCATCGTCAAGCAAAATCAAGTTGTACCCTTTCAAAGCATTATTTGCATCAGATGTGGAAGATATAGATGGCCACATCCTTGTCAACCGTGCTTTGATTCTCCATGATGTCTTTGATGTATCAAGATTGCACAATTGATCATACATTGCAACTGTTTCTAGTAAAAAGAAAGTAATTACAATATGTGATGCAAGGTGTATTACAATAATTACAGTTAATGGTGTAAAGTGTGAAAACAGAGTATAAATTTCTATATGTATAAGTATCATAAAAACATGTAGTGATAAAGTAGAATAATATTATAAAACAATGAACACATAGCATAGAAACACAGTATCAATTAGGATTATGAAGAAAATGGAATAAATTACATGGATAGGCATACTTACATATAGCAGCAGAAGGAAAAAATCGTTAAGTGGAATGGTGATATCAAAACAAAGTTATAGTGTACTTATAGGCCAAAGTTCGTGGAAAGAAATAGGTCAGAATAATACCTGTCAAACAAATTACATATATTATGGAGTTGATAAATATAGCGTTATGGAAAATCAATATCCTATATAACAAAAAGATATTTTCAGTTATCCAAATCAATCAGATCAATCACGTAGCTGTATGTTATTATGTTTAGTTGGTGCAAGCGGGTCGTTTTATTTTGAAAAATAAAATATGAAATGAAAGTTTTATAACTCATGATTAGTCTTCTGATATGTTTTTTATATTAAAAGAGATATGAAGATATTTATCTTGATTCTAAGATATGGCAAATAATGTTAATGTTAATCAGATCAATCATATTCTAAAAGTTATTGACGTACTTATCTCCAGTAATCACAAATTACATGATAATGATTCCATTATATCTATTGTATAATTTAGAATGTCTAAATTTGGTAAATTTTTCAAATCAAATCTGACATTTTTATCTGGTTCTACATTATTCTTTCTAATGAACAGGAGACTTATCTTCACTGGTCTAACGTGTTTTCTAATTATATAGCCATGATTACGCATATAAGATTTTGAAAATGAAATTGCATAATTACTCTTTGGTAACAATGGAAGTCCAAATTGTACACAAACAGAAAAATAAGTTAATCTATGTTTGTTATTCTTTAACATAGATTTGTCATATACCTATAGTTCATTAATTTTGTATATGAAGTTGCAAATCATGTTTTAAGTTGTCGAAACCATCTCCATGTGATATCCAAATAACTATTGCAGACAACAGGAAAGAATAAGGTTAACAGACAATGGGTTGTTAGTGGTTTACTTGACAAACATCCCATCCTACAAAACTTATACATTTAGTTCTTCTTAATAATATTTAAAGAATTAGTCAATATAAAATTAGCTGAGAAAAGTATTATGATTAAAAAAAATTAGCGTCTGTAATTGAATTTACGATAAAAACATGTATCATATCAATTTCTTTGTTTATGTATACTGAAACATTGGAAATGATTACTCTCGAAAATTAACATTCATATCAATCACAATCAAACAAACCAAGATACTAACTATAAAAAAAAAAGAGATACATAATTTAAGAATTCAAAAAATATATTTGCTGAGATGAAACTACAAATAAATTGAAAGATACTCCGTCTGGGAGGTTATTTTAATCATGTGGTCATAAATATTCTAAAGTGCCAGAAGACATTTTCATTTATCAGCATCAAAGCACTACAACATTTAGATTGATCACTCTTCATGGAACGTTGATATGTGGTTGATATCCTTCTTCCGCCAGCCTATAAAATGTAGTGGTTAAACAAAATAATGAAAGTTATATAACGTGCATTGACCAAATAATTTTCATAAAATCTGTGACTGTAGATATATTTTGGAAGGTTATATAAATAACTATTTCTCAAGAACAAAACATCCTCATTCTGGTAGCTAATAAAAATCTTTGAAGAATGCAAACTGGATATAGTAACCTTGCCTGTTGTGATCTAATTTCTTAGTATCATAAATCAAGACAATATGACAAATAATAACAAAAAAAATATCAAGACTTATATAAATACCTTTATAAGAAGACAATCGAATACTTGCCAGAATTACAATAACTGGATTCTCAATATGATTTTCATATAGAGGTTCAGTATTTGCATTCAAAGGACCCCAAAATGATACCATGTGCGAAACCCTGAAATTAAAATGTAAATTGATCTGCATACTAATAAAATTTCTAGAAAATTGCTATGGATTCTATATATTTACAATTATACAACCTTACATCAGTTATCCTGAAACGAACAACTTGTCTATCGCCAACATGTGTCTGCAATGTATGAATTGGTTGGAGATCTTCCATAACTCCCATGACATCTACAGTTTAATAAAACTATAAGATTGCAAACAATTACTTGATAATATAATATCTGATATGGATATAGAATAACCTGTGGAGTATACAGGTTTCTGATTAAGTACTTCATAAGAATGAACAATGTCATATAGATCTCCCAAGGGTTTTAACTCAAATTTGTGGAATGGAATTATATAGTCATCATGAGCATAAGCATTGATAAGAGTAGAAGACATAAAACTGATGCACTTTGTCGTACTAACAGGCCTGAAATAACCATATGCTTCCTTAACACGAACATTTACTATCTCATATAATCCTCCTTCCAATATAACATTGTGAAAATTATTCCACATATGAGGGGAAATAGTAGCATGGATATGAGTATTCTGTTCATTAAACAAACATTTGAACATGTAGTTAGTTTTACAAAAAGAAATACATTTGTTTGATATGTGTTATATGTTGGAAATGAATACTCTTACCATCGCATCCAAAAGAATCATATTGTGACATATCAAATCACCATTATCGGATATTGTATCCCAGATCCTGGTAACACGAACCTTTAGTGTCCAATCGATTTTAGATCCGTCCAGTGTCGACAGATGATCATGCATATTCATATCTGGTACACAGCATACATGATGTTAATGTACACAATACAATCTGTTTGATAAAGAATAATATCGTATAAAGATAACCAAGTCACAAAAGTGTTATTAACCATTAGTCTTACCGTATCGCGGTGTGCTTGGCTGTTCGGGGAATATTACTAAGGTGGGTTTATGGTTTTATATGCTGTATCAGTTAGTTTCTTAATCATATCTTAGCTATTTTTATGATTGATCTGATTAATCAATCATCGTAACAATACAACATATCCTGTGTTATTTAAAGAAGGCTTTTTGATTACAAACTTGATTGATATAATCCAACCTTATCAAAAACTTTGTTTTTTAAAATTTTATTTATTTCATTGACAAATAAATAAACATTTATATTTCTTTAACTAATGTGGTTGATACATTAGGATTGATGTATAACTACCTTGCAGTTGGTATGTACATGTAACTACATCAGTGGCAAAAGACCATCTATATAAACTACCAAAACTTAACCGTACATTTCATGGTATATAAAGTCCTCTCACTTCATTGTGGTTATTTTCTTATTCTGGTCAGTTTTGCATAAATGAGTTCAAGAAATATGAAGAGAAAAAGAATGACAGACATAAAGAACATGTTGGTGAATGACTTGAATCAGTTAACTCTAGATTCCGCACAACTTACTGATGATCTACATGCAGCAAATCTGAGTTTCCAGATGTTGTATAAAAACATGGAAGACAGACAATCTGAACTGGTTGCTCGAATAATTGGGCATGAAATTCAGTATGGGTAAGTCACTACTACATAATGACTTATATAGTGAAGTACAATATAATATTCTTTGCAAACTTATATTAAAAAAACTATATCTATATTTTGTGAATAATAGAAAATCTCATTTCTAATTTGTATGATCTCATGTCAAATCTTGTAGGGACTTGATTGATGTTTTAAAAGGAGATCAACCAATACAATCCGGAGAAAGTTCCCAAAATCCTGTTCAAATTCCTGCTTCATATCAAGAGAATGCTCGGAAATTTTTTGATGATTCATGTACTTCACTTAATGGGCATGTAAACCAATTCAAGGAAAATATGGAAGAAATTATCATTGCATTCAACACTTTTGAGGTTGAGTGGAAGGAAAAGATGAATGACTTGAAAATAAAGCAAAGCATATGGGTGAACAAAGGGCAATACTACGTGCAAAAATCAGGGAATTCAGCGATAGTATGTAGTTTACTTTTATTTATCTTTAGTCCTTGAAATTTTAGAAATCCAATGTATATAATATTGTTACTGTTAGTATGGTGGTCATTAAGTACATATGAACAATAAACCTTGGGGTATGGACAACTCTATGTGTATCATATTGAAAATGTTGAATGTAAATATTTTTCACATACTACAATGTCATTTTCTTTTGATGCATCTAACATTACAAAAAATGTTATTAACAACCTTAAAACCAATAGTTATTATCTGTCATCACCAAATTTCTACAATGTCTATGGTGTTGACAACATAGACTCTATGACATAACTATACGATGCTTCTTATTTGAAGGCGTAGCTTCACGGGGTGCATTGATATCAAATTATTCTATAAGCCGAAATACAAATTTGTGGACAAATATAACACAAACAGATATACTTGAATATGGCAAGTAACTTGGTTTTCATTCGCGTCAATCGATATTGATAATATAACATATAAATACTTAAGAATTTATAACAATGGAAAGTATAACAAATCCATTACAAACCAAACATCAATACATAAATACATAGATTTAAAAACATATGCTAATTGCCAAGGTTCAGGAAGGGTACCCAATTCAATAATTCATCACACAGGAAATAATTTTAAAGACAATTAACTGGAGAGTGCATTGGGGACATTTTGAAATCCAAATGTTTTCCATCGTCAAAGCTTTTCCCGAAATTTCACCATTTTCCCTGTAATTTCCTTGTACTCCTGACATACAAAGAGAGTTCCACATATCCTCTTCAAGAGGAGGTCCGACTAAGAGGTTAAATGGTTCTGATATCCTTGCTCTTTTACAAAATTTAACAGGAGGCAGCAAATGATCATTTTCAACTAAGTTACCATACATATGAGAAAGCATATTACAAAACTCTTGAACTCTTGCCCTCAAAAGAGTATTATTGATAATATGCAACATTTCATTAGCAGTAATATAAATTTCATTCGGTTTGTATAACGCTTTAAAAAAAAGCCCAGCAAAACGGGATGGGAAATAGTTAAAAAATAGATGATGTAAAACATGTAGATGTTGTTGTACATTGGAATTGAGTAAAAGTTGTCGAGATGAGTTTAAGAGCATTGCCTGATTTACATTATTTCAAACACATTAAGCAACAAAACCATGAAACTCATCCTGTCTGACTTGCAGAGGGTGCTGGTTTTCCCATACCAACAAAAGCTTAGCAACAGTGCTTGATAATATATGTATATGTTTTTAGTTACATATGTGTATATGTCTGAAGTGGTAATAAGCAGGATGAGCAATATTGACAAACGGTGGAACTGTTTCCACTTATTAACAATAAAAAATATTACAATGGAATAGTCATTATTCAACACATTATTAAAATAAAGTTTAAAAAGATGAACAATCCATAAGGATAATAATAATGCATCTAATGAAATTTAATTTATTCAACACATCTAAGACAAAGATGTGTTCAGTAATGACATAAATGAAACATGACCGCATGCTTCACGACTTCATGAAAAAAGTATGTAAGTGCATCAAGGAGCTACGGGATCAGCATCATTCACTTGGACCAATAGCCTGCAAAGTTTCCATAATTTTTATTTAAAAATTAGCATAATAATGCATTAAGATAATGTATTGACAAAATATTAACACCGTACCTTTGACTTACACGTCTAACACCGTCATAATCAATATTAATAAATATTTTTGAAGATGAACAGGTGCTTACTTGAAGTCTGCCTGGAAAACAACACAATTTGAAAAAGCAATGTTTATATACTTGTACAACTATATCATGTTGTAGCCAGTAAATATAAAAATTTGGTTTTAACAACTATATTTCTAAATTTTACCAAAAATCACACGTGGCCTCATGGATGAAAATACAACAATGGGAGGATTTTGATAGTGTCCTTCAAGTAAAGGATGCAGAATTGCAATTTGCTCATTCCAAACATTAACTTTAACAGTGTGCCTGAATATAGAAAATAATAGACAAAAATTTAAATTTTTAATATGTTATATCTAAAAAATAACATGTTAATAAAATTATTGAAAATGATAATACATGAAAACAAAAACAATAAAAATATCAAACCTTCCATCATAAAGGTGCAACTGAACAACAACAGATTCAAAAGAACGGGTTTGCAAAACTTTAGGTGGTTCGATATTCTGAACAACTCCAACAATATCTACAAACACAACTAAATGTATATTAAAAAAAACAAGTACAAAATAATTGAATTGATTAATGGAATCATGATGTCGTTTGCAATTACCTATAGCATACTCAGGAATATCAGTTGGACCATAAGAGTTAGCAATATTATAAACATCCCCTAACTCAACAGTCTCAAATTTATGTCTCGGTATAGTATTATCCTCAATTTGATAGTGATTGACAGTGGTTAAGTTTGTACGCAAAATAGATTTGCTTGAAGAAACGGGCCTCAGGTTTCCAGTTGCTTCCCTAGTGACAAAGTTTTTAATCTCAAAGATGTTACCAACAGTGATTACGTTCTCAAACAAATCCCAATGATCAGAGCGAGCATATGCATGAACATGGTAATTCTGTTCACAACAATAAAAATAGTTATAAAAAACGTAACTTTATAAAAGTCTATAATTTTGAAAATTATATTGAACACCATTAAGAATGATATTATGTTACCTCCCTATCCAGTAAAATCATATTCATTCCTTGGAAAATTTTATTGTTGCCGGTTGTAGGCCAAGTTCAAGTAACACGAACTCGTATCATGAAATCAGTCCTTGTGATATCGAGTTGATAGAGATTTCGAAACATGTCTGACATTTGCTAAGCTTGAAATGTTATAGATCAATAAAACATTAGTAAGATTTCATAGAACAATATAAGAATAATAAGATGGTTATTCTAAGTCGGATTCAACAAACTTTACGATAAGGATGAATTAACAAACCTTTGGCTAACTCAGAACAGTTGTATGAAAATATGTGAAGGGATGGGATAATAACAGTTCCAATTATATATACAATGGGGTAGAAGACAAACCTAAATGTTAACCTTAAAATTAGGAAGTTATATCAATCAATCAATCAATTATATAGATGCATAAAAAGATTACTAATAGGAAAAGAGATATAGGGTACAAAACTACCTTCGTCAATCATGATATACATTTGACAGCTTATTATTACACGTGATTCGCTGTGATGCATATCTTTATGGAAATCAATTATAATAATTTTGTACAATGTTTGAAATTGTAGTGAATCTTGACGTTTTCTAATATTAGTTATTTTTTTGGTTGTTTAATAACTTAAAAGCAAATATAAAAGATCATATACTATGTATCGAACTAAGTGCTAAAATGTACTTTGCAAACCTATAATGGTTATTTCCTTTTTATAAATGTGGGTCCAAAATATGAGTAAATAGTCTATTATAGATAGACTACAAATATAATATAAAAATGACAACAAATTTATTTGTTGTTTCAACTACGGGAATGTTATAAAATAATACACTAAAACAATACTCCGTAATTATTTTACTTATCTAATACAGGAAGGTTATAAAAGACTTCATCAAACACCACATTAGCTGTGAAGTTCTTTGCTATTCCACTCTCATCTTCAATCAACATGTGAAGACCATCTGGAGAAGTCACCCGAGAAATAGCAACATACAATTGTCCATGAGAAAACACATCACGTGGGAGAAATAAACCCACTGTGTCTAACGATTGACCTTGACTCTTGTTTATTGTCATTGCAAAACATATTTGCAAAGGAAACTGAATTCTTTTAAAAGCAAATGGCCAAGGTGTATCAGAAGGTTCCATTTCAATTCTAGGTATGAGGTGTTTAGTTCCAACATGTGAACCTGTCAGGATTTGACATTCAACACTTTCCTTCATGCATTTTGTCAGAATCATCCTAGTACCATTGCATAGACCCATAATTTTATTCAAGTTCCTCATCAACATTACAACAGCTCCCACTTTAAGTTTCAACTCATGCTTGGGAATAGATGGCATATTGATAGAATTCAGATATTCAATGGGAAAGGACGATTCATAATCATCTTCTACATCACCATAGATGTCATCTATTGAGTCTTGACTTAGGTAAATATGTTCTTTACCTGGAATCAAATCCAAAATGTGAGAGTTAATGTCATCAACTATAGCATTTGTGGGAGTTAATATTGCTCTTTCCTTCAAATATGTCGCTGATTTCATGTTGCCAACAAAATCTGGAAAAGTTCTGTCAACAATAGTCTTCACTGGATTGATAAAATCTCGAATAAGATATTCTGTTGGCATTCTTATCTGAGGATCAGAAAATGAAACATCCGGATTAATGTTTGGCACTTTGCCATCACCTACATCAAGAACCCAATTACTGAAATCAGCAATTTTTTTGTTATCGGCATCAGTCTTACCAGAACCCAAACGCATATTACGACGCAACAAAAAAACCTGACAATGATTCCATAGACGTGACTGGTTCAATGATGCATTAACAACTTCACTTCTTGAAGCTTTTGGAATAACTGGCAATATTTGTCGAAAATCTCCCCCAAATACAATAGTGATGCCTCCAAATGGTAGTTTCTTCTTGTCTGGATCAAGAGCAGACATTATATCTCTAAATGACCGATCAACCGATTCAAACCCATGACGATGCTGCATTGGCGCCTCATCCCAAATGACCAAACTTGTTTGTTTAATTAAATCATCAATTTCACTACCATGTTTTATGGAAGCAACAGAATACTGATCAAGTTTAATAGGAATTTGGAATCGAGAATGTGCAGTACGTCCGCCAGGAAGCAAGGTTGCGGCAATGCCTGAAGATGCTACAGGCAATACTATCTTGCCCTGACTACGGAAGCGACAACACAATGTTTTCCAAAGAAATGTCTTACCACACCCACCGCTCCCATAAACAAAGAACACTCCTCCTTTCCCACTATTTACAGATTGAACAATGGAATTATAAACTTCTAATTGTTCTGCATTTAAACATGAAAATGAACTGTCATGCTGCTTCTTCATTTCAATACGATCATATCCAATTTCCTCCCGTAATAAGACTATTGACGGAACAGTGAAGAAAAGAATCATTGGGAAAAGGCATAGTTGAAAATTCCTTCAAACTTTTTCCCACTTCATTCAACAATTTCTCAATTTCTGTAATTACAACCAAAAATATATCAATTTAAGTTGGAGTTTTATAAGTTTCAACACATTTGAAGAAAATTTACTAATAGATGAGTCAATAATTAAACTGAAACTTATAATTGAAACCAAACAAACCTGCAAGAGTATAATTTTCCAATTCATATGAAGACAAATTAAGCTCCTGGTTACCACTGGCTTTTCGCTTTGAATATTAAATGTCTTCGGACATACTTGTCCAATGTTGTTCCCATAATTTTGAAGGATCGGCAACTGGACAGTTAGTTAATATATGCACAAACATTGATCTAAGCTGATGTGGAAAAGCTGTTTGGCTATTTTCTCGAAGGGAAGTGTGCCATTGATTGTCATCTTTTAAAAGCCCAAGTGCATCACATACTTCCTTGTATGAATTGTATATTTGTCCATCAACAGTACGCAAATCAGTAAAGGAGGTTGCACCTTTTCTCCGTAAGAGAAGCATTCGAAGATAAAATGCATCACCACTTGATGCATGAACTTCAGATAATCTACCAATTACACTTCCCCTTTTCCTCAACTTCCACTCTGTTGTACGTGCATGCCATGTAAAACCACGTGTAAAGTCTTGATATGTATATTCTCTAGCTTCCGGAAATTTTCTGTTTGCAATAAACCAAGCTTCTAATTTACTCTTTCGATAATTTGCTTGATCAGCAATATCTTCCAAATTATCAGTTACTTTGAAACTAACACTCTTTCCTCCAGCAACATGTACGGGTAATCTTTCTACAGATGGATAGCAATAATGAATATCAAAACCAAGAATTCTCCATGCAGCTTCTGAAGCACATACATAGCGTCCATCAAGATAATGTTTGACCTCGTCAACAACTTTCTCCTTTCCTTTTAAATCTTTAGATGCAGCAGAACCTTTCTTTCTTTGTAAAAGCATAGTAGCATTGTCATGTCCTTTCAGACAATACTTGAAGAGATATTTCAATGATCGTGAATTGTTGCAGACCTCTAAATTTATATGACATTGAAATCGAATCAAAAGATCACGATTATATGGCACAACGAATTTATTGTCAAGCTCCTGTTTGTTTTTTAAAACAGTTCGGTTCATCTTCCGTCTACGATAAACAGGAAACCCACAATCATCAAAGAAAATATGTCCATTGTACCTGCAATTACTAATATTGTTGAGTTCTATAAAATAATTCTACAACTTAAACTAAACATGTAAAATTCCGAAAATAATCAAATGTCACAAAAACGGGCATACCTAAATATATAAACATTGAATCTATATGCTAAAAGTGAGGTAATTTAATTAGTAAAAACATTACTTACTTTTTGGGAAAATGACGTATACATTTCCCATTTGCCATACATGGAGAGTATGAAAAATCTTTTCCACGTGGTCCATGTATCATGAAATTTCTTACGGCATTGTAACCAACTGGATCTGCATCTTTGTCTGGTATTTCAGCAGAAACTAATTTGTCTATCTCTTCTATTTTTTTAGGACGATCATCTGGGTGTAACCACACCAACATGTGAGCATGTGGCAAACCACGTTTCTGAAATTCTATAACATACATAACTGTTGAAAAATATACATGTTATTAGGATTACATAATAGTTTGATATATATACTTGACTATCTTTGTGATGTAAAAAAACAATACCTCCAATGCATTTACCAAAGTAGTTTTTATTCTTAATAAGATCAACCAATTGGTCTAATTTCATCTTAAATACCCGAGCAACAACATCAGGAGCATCGGATACTCCAACACCAGGCATCAGATCAAGCATGTGTTGAATTTCAGGCCACTTCGTGTTACATGTCATTGTGAGGAAAAAACTCGGATGACCAATAGATCGACATATAGCAAGTGAGTCTTTAAAATATTGTGACATGTAACGCTTTGAGTCGGTAAAGGTAGCAGGAAGAATAATATTCTGACCAATATGAGAAGGTTCAGTGTCACCTTTACGTAGCGAATCACGAATAGAACTATACAAATCAGCTCGAATGGTGGTCTGGTGTGTCCGAACCCAATCAAGCCTATACTGTTCAATTGCAGTAAAAGCATCAACCACGTATTGCTGCCACAACCGACCACTTAGATGAGGAGTCATGGCTGTTAAAAAAAAAAAGAAAAGATGGTTATAAAAACTTGATCAATATGAAATATTACAAATTAATGAACATAAAATACATTATAAGCTGAAATGAAGTTTTTTTATACCTTCAGAAAGCCTAATCATGAGTTTATATGGGTAATATTCACGCAAGGATACATATACTCTATGTTTACTTTCTTCTGCCTCTTCAGATACTTCATCAGATGGAGGTGGACATTTTCCTGGTTTTGACTTCAAAGGAATTTTAGGATGAAAACCGTCATCACCAAATGGAAATAGAACTGGATACTGGAGTTGCATAAAATGCCGGTTTGTTTCGTAAATCCTCTTAAGCTTCTTATTTTTCTTTTGAACTATAATATCTCTCCATCCTGGTGAAGTTTCAAGGTCGCCAACAATTAGAACACCAACTTCATTAGATGGTCCAACAACATTTGGTCTTCCAGAGGCAGAAGAGCTAGATAATAAAGTGAGGGTTAGTTTTTTAGGTTCATTGTTCTGGAATCGATCCCTGGCCATACGAAAAGCATGTACTAATGTGTTGTGTTCATTAAGCATCATAAGCAAACCTTCTACAATTTCAGGATCTGCCAAATCACTTCCAGGAACTGCATTCTTTCTGTTCTCTAACTCATTCTCAGTATCATATACATATAGTTGACAATACTTTGGTGTCTCACCATTAACAGGACAGATACTACCGATTAGATGGTAGTTCTGACCACAAAGTTTAAAGGTGTAAGGAGCTCTTCCTCTATTTATTTTACTGTCAACTTTGCCACCAAGAGATGTGAATGCAAACATTGAATTGTATATCCGGATGAACTTCTTATAATGTGTCGTTCTAGGACCACCAGATAACAATTCTTTCAAAAAGGGAGGAGGTTCTCGTTCAGGTGGAAGTTCTACCTGACCATTACGACAACAAATGGAAAATGTTGGATTATGTTTTTTGTTGGACTTGTTATTACGTTCAGAGTTCCACATAATTGCTTTACAATGTGGGCATACTTTGTCTGGTTTACCAAGGTCCATGTACCCAGACATCAAATCTGAAAAAATATATATATATATATATATATATATATATATATATATATATATATATATATATATATATAAAGAAAAATTAAACAGTATTTTAAGTTTATGATAAGGTAGTTGTACAATTATAGTATTACAAAAAATGTACCTTCAGTAGATAAGTCAAAATCAAAATGATTATCGTCACTTAAATACTGGGAAGGAATTGCTACAATAATGTTAAAAAGGTACAAATTAAATTGGGTATCAGTAAAGATATTGGAACATAGTAAATATATTGTCAAAATTGTTTTAAATATGACTCTTAATAAAGTATTATTGAAAACATACAATCAACGTCGTCATCATTATCATCATGGTTTGGAGGCACTACAAAACCAAAATGCAAAAACATTAAAATTATAAATAAGTGAAGTTTATAATTTATTTGTAATTATTTAACTTTCAGTTAGAACATAATGAGTAGCTCTTAATTGGATGATCTAATAGAGTAAAACATACCAGCTTCATCAGAAAGATCATTCTGGACAGCAACTCTATCAAATGAGTCTAATAAATTTTTAGTATGAGATCCAGAAGCCGGGTCAGGATTGCAATGATCTGAATCAAGATTCCGATATATGGTGTTACCTGAAGTGTTAGAAATACATGAATGTAATAAATTTAAAAAATAATTTTGAATTAGTATCCTATATAGATTTTAGTATGGTGTGAGGTAAAATTGTAAAAACCAATATATATCTGAATATATTAAAACACTTTATACCTGGTTTCACCTTTGGAATAATCCTAGATGGCGGAAACTGAAATTTATTAGAACTTCCCTGTAATGCATGCATTCTACTTTGCCCAGAGTTCAGTAATGAATTATGTGAAACACCTAATACTTATTCACATTTTAATTAATACATGATGCATGAAAATTTTTAAAATTAAAGAAACTCAAAACCATTTAAATTTAATACCAGATAAGTCTACACTGCTCAATCTCCTTGCTGAAGGGGAGTTATAATTATTGAAAGCAGATCCTTCTAAACACATTAAAACATAAGACTAAGAATAATAAATTTTCAATGCAGGGTAAAGTCATGTTAACTATAACAATATGAAATATGATACTACCTGATTTATTATTGGGACCATGGTTACATGTTGTCGAGCGCATTGCATGTTGGGGTGTACAGAAGGTTGTTGTGCTCTTACGCGTGATTTCAGAATTATTCAATGTGCAAGATACTTTAGACGGAATGATAACTGAGAAAAAAACAATATCAATTACATTATGCATTAACAATTGATTAATTATAAAGTAAGATAATAATTTTTATAAATTAACATTTAAATACCTGAAGACCCATTACTCGAATTAGTAGTACTTCTTTTACACGATGAATCATATAGACTTGAAATCTTCGGTTGTCCTGAACTTGAAAGGGGACGTGTTATATTACCTACGTATAAAGGAATGCTGAAGTTATATTATAGGTACTTAATCGAAATTAACTTTCATACAAAGTAATACTAAACTTATTTACGCACTGTGTTGTGTAGGGGTAATATTTTGAAAATTAGGATTGACATTCTCCAAATTTGATCGAGCATGTGCAGTGCCAGCACTTTTCATGGAATACTTATCAACTGAATGCAGATTCCTTTTAATAACTGTACAAAACGTTTGCAAAAAAATGAGAAAATTAAAATAGTCTAAAAGATAAATGTAAATTTTTATTATTAAAAAAATAATAAATTACTTTGGGAAACAGGAGTTGTAGAAGATGTTATGTTTGAAGACAAAACATGACCAAAACCTGCAAACAGTTAATAAAAAGGTCAAACATAACATCCCGATCTTAAAAATAAATTTGAAAATTACCAAAAAACATAGAAACGACTTGATTCTTATTCAAAAGGTCAAACATGATTCTTGCTTTGAATTCATACTGGATGGAACACTATGTGAGTACGCATATCCTGCTTAATCAAAAGGTCAAACATGATTCTTGCTTTGAAATTACAATCTGAATATTACCCAATCATAAAATCGAAATTAACTTTCATCACATTACTTGGTTGAGTACTGGAATTAACACTTTGTGAGTACTGGAAGTAACACTTTATAATAACATTAAAAAAATATACAATTCTGATTTAAATTTAGATCATGGTACCTGGGTTAATACTGGATGGAACATTTTGTGATGGCACATGTACAGATTTAATGATTGATTGTTGAGAATCTGGAAGTGTAGTGTTACCTACAATCATTGACAAAATATGATTATAATAATTAGAAATAAAATAATCGATTAATTGTAAAACACTAAAAAAATTTAGTCCGATTACTACTCTGAACATTCGGGTTAACATTCTCTGGATGAATCTCGTTCAAATATGATAGTGATTTCAAATTTGCAAACTTCTCAATAGGATTCATACGACGTTTTGGAACTGAAACACCATTGTCATGAAAAATAAATCAGATTACTTAAAAATCATTACGATATGCAAACAAGAATCAAGATTACAATGAAATACCATGTTTCGGAGCATTCGGAGATGTTTGTTGAAGCACCGACGGTCGTTTAGTACCTGAAAATTACGTATTATCATCGAGTAACACAGTACGTACATTAGAATATCAAAAAATTGCAGAGATATTACCACATCGATGTGGGGATAGAGAAGATTTTTCTGCATTTCTGTCCATAAAGTAAATATAGAACCTAGAAATTTTTCATCGGAAATCAAGACATATATGCAGTATACGACTCTGTTTACAGGTGATTGCAGAATGAAAGTGATTAACATAGTTTGTTCAGAGATTTGAATTGTTCCACGCATACATTTAGGCATGATCTTGGGAAGTTTGAGATTTCAAGTTTGATTGTGTATCATATATGTTTCCGTCTGATGTAACGATATAGAAGTAGTAAAACCCGATTTCATCTGGACTATCCAAGAAACAGAGTATATTATGGGTAGTGGACTGTGGATATAAACCCGTTAACCCATATTTAGCTGGGAAATTACTGGAATGACCCTATTTCAGGGATATATTAGTAAATTCCCTAGAATTCTACACTAGCAGCAATTTAGTTTTATTGATGTGTATTTGTGTGTTGCTAACGTGTCAAAGTTATTATTAAAAATTAATTTGCTAATTTCATGAATTATTTTGATGATTAGCACGACTTTCATGAAAACTTTTTAGATGTCATGTTTGCCTATTTTTTAAAGTAAGGTACGACCAATGATTTTTAAAAAAACTAAATTTTTTAGAATAAATTACAAATTATTATTTTAATTGAATTATTAATTTAATAATTTAAACTTAGAAACTGAATATAATTTTTTATACCCCAAATCTTTACTAAAATGAAACTAGGAAGATAACATAGGTGAAATGTTACATTATAGAATTAAGATTTAAATTAAATAAAAATTTAACTACTAAAAAGTAAAATTTTAAAAATTTATACAAACATAATTATTTGAAAAAATTGGTAATCATGGTGATGCAAAAATGTACCATAATTACGTAACTGTCCACCAAGTTCCAAGTCCACTCCCTTCACTGACGGACAATTTCAATGGCGATTTTTATGGGAATCTCCTTGCACTTCTCTTTTCAGTTTTTGATTATGCTTATTCAATTCCGGTCTTCCAGATGTGTGTTAGAATACTAGATAATACCGTGCATATGAACGATTCTAAATATAATGGGAAGAATTAAAAAAAATATGAGTTAAGTGATGATCTTGAAGGAAATAATATTTAGAAAAATATTCAAAAAAAATTAAAGTGTGAAGAAAATGGGACAAATTAAATATAAGTTTGTAAGTAATATATTTTTGAATACTATTCAGATAATTAATGAGCAACTATTATTATATTTATTATAATTAATTTTTAAATTAATTGAATTTTTTTTCTTTTATCAAATATATTCATTGAAATTTGACTTTAGGCTCTGTTTGGGATTGTTGTTGTAAAAAGTGCTGTTAAAATAAGTGTTGTTACGAAAATCAGATACATGTTTGGTAATATTTTTGATATATATATATATATATATATATATATATATATATATATATATATATATATATGCATATTTTATTTATAATTTATTAAAAATAATGTTTTTCCTAAGGTTTGATGTAGAAATTAGTAGCTGCTTCCTGCAAAAGTTGAAAGTTTTTTCAGAAGTATGGGGGACATGTTTTCTCTAAAAACATCTATTCAGGAAAAACCACTTTTCAGAAAAATAGTTTTCGAAATTTACCAAATATTTTTTTACTTGCTTTTCAAAAATAAGCTGATGTTGGTGTTTCCAATTGCAATACCAAACGGGACCATAGTTTTGAAGAAAATATAATTTAAATGACTAAATTTTTTATTCTTAATAATTAATTTTCATTTACATTAGTTATATTTTAGACATTCTAATAAAAATTAATTCAATTAATTAGGTGTTAATTTTTGGGTTAGGCAAACAAATTTATTCTCAAATATTATAACTTCTTTTTTAGATTATGTTTAGTTACATTTTATATTTTAGAATGAAATAATAAGTTCACTTCGATTTATATATTTTAAATATAGAATAAGTGGGAAAATTATAACTAAAATAATATTTTTATATAATCAAAACATTTCGACTTATACTGAAATAATACTTTTAGAGTATAACATTTTAATTATTCGTGTAAACTTTTAATATCGAAATAAGTAGTAATTAATTAACGACGATCATCGAAATTTTTTTTTGCAAATATTTCTAGATGCAACATCATTGATATTAGTATTAACATCAATTATAATTAATATATGTTTTTTACGAAATAATATTACACATTTGAAGTTAAAATATTTGA
Source organism: Saposhnikovia divaricata (assembly GCA_036435485.1). Taxonomy (NCBI): domain Eukaryota; kingdom Viridiplantae; phylum Streptophyta; class Magnoliopsida; order Apiales; family Apiaceae; genus Saposhnikovia; species Saposhnikovia divaricata. Next base: position 126,650,833 of record CM071598.1, read on the forward strand.
AAAATCAAAAATCTCAATCGCAAATATAAAATCATCATCTTAATAAATTTACAAAACTAACAATGCCCTCCTTGCCTCCCTCAAGTAATGAATCTTTCACTAATAAATATCATCTCAATATAGGGATGACAAATTAATCTGATCCGATGGATGCCCGATCCAAAATTTGATTTTTTGGATATACCGAACCCGATTTTTTGGATTTGGAATTAGGTATAGATTTATTTTTAAAACCCATATTTGGATTTGGATTTGGATTTTAAAAAATCTGAGCCGAACCCGACCGGCCCGTTGCCATCCCTATCTCAATGTGAGTTATTTTGATTATATTTTTTAAATTCAAAATATTCGAAAAATAGAATGCTCTCCACATATTATGTTAAAAATAAAATAAATTTTAGAAGTAATCTACATATACAAAAATATTGATTGTTTATATAAAGATGCTATATATGATTTAAATAGTCATGATAAAAAAATTACCATATGCTGAAAGTTGTAGATGAAATACAAATTTAATGAGGATTAAATTTTATTCAGTTTGCACTATTATTTATAAAAATAATATGATAGAAATTAAAAAAAATATTTTAACATTTGAGAAAAAAGTGACAAATATGAGATGGAACAAATACTAATTTAAATGATGGATGATAAGAAAAAAAAAGGATGAATGAGATACTTAGGTGGGAAAAAAAAAGAATTGAAAGAAAAAATGATAAAATAATAAATGAATTGAAAGAATATTCAACAAAAAAAAAATGAATTGAGAGAAAAAAGAGAATGAGGGAGGAAAGAAAATGGAGAATAAACTAATATTTATGTGTAAAGTGGCAGGGTAGAGAAGAGTAGAAAAATAAATATTTGAGAAAGTAGGAGGAGGGAAAAGAGGGAAATTTGGGGTAGGAAGAGGGAGAAGAGAGAAATTTGAGAGAATATAGATATAGATATAAATAGATAATGATAAAAAATAGAAGTGAGATGAGAGAGAGGAGGGAATTTTAAGTGAGAAATTTAAAATGAGGGGAGAGAAAAGGAAAATTCTAGAAAGGAGAGGGAGGAGGGAATTTTTGGAGGGAAATTGGGACAGAGGATTTTACTTTAGTATAGGTTATTAGATTGATCCGAACTTATCTATTATTTTAATATAATTTCCAAAATTTGAAAATAAAAATAAAATTATAATAAATTGGAAAAAGTTTTTAAACCAATGATATTTGGAATTTTTCCCAATCATGTAATATATAAATTTAATGTATGGTTAAAATTTTATCCATTTGATCATAAAAAATTATATAGAATAAAACAATATAAATATATATAGTTGACTATTTGACTTATTTATTTAGTTGTATAAAATACATGATCATATTTATCCAAAATAACAAAATTTTATTAAAAATTATTTATATATATTATTTAAAATTTGAAATTCAAAATTAATTGTAATTATATTCATTTTACTCTTAAATTTAGGCAACAAAATAAATAATTTTTGGGCCCATAAACAAATATATATCAATAAAATATTTTATAAAATTATATAATGGAAAAGATGGGTAGAATGAGGTGGCGCCTACATCACTTGAAATTATTTTAATTTTCTCAAATTTTTGAACTAAAATTTCTAAATAAGTCAAATTACCATCTTAATATTCTCTTAGTTTATTTTCAAATAATAATATTCTTTCAAACTTTATTCTAAAGTAAAAGTTAAAAAAAATAACTTATATTCTAATTACCATATTTTCTCTTTTCTTTCCCATTTTTTTATGTTACTTGATCCATAATGGTCAAATTAATCGATCTTTGTTTAATATTTATATATTATCTTCTTTTAATTTTATAATTCTGAAAAATACATCACAAAATCAATTAAATATATTTTGGAACAGTAAGAATTTCTCATAATTTTTGCATCAAATTTCTTTAATATCATAGTAATATATTTATCCTATTTGAATGAGAATTTACGTAAAAATAACTAACTGCAACCTTTTTTAATGGTTTGTAACCAAAAGACATTCAACATATATTTTTAATATTTTTTCATAAAAAAATGAAATTATTTTTATTTTTCCAATTGAAGTTGATTTTGGTTATATTTAGTTATATTTGGTCGTCAAATTGTACTTATTGAAAAAATTTAAAAAAGTTTTAGATAAATAACTTTGAGGTTGATTTTCCAATTTTTTAATTTCATTTTATTTGGTTGTAAAGGCATATTCTTCTAAAAAATTTAAAAATTCACAATTTTACATAAATAATTTTGAGATTATTTTGATATTTTTAGTTGTATATTTATTTTTATTTTCATTTTAGTTTTGATATTCAGAAGATTTCCAGAACTATTTACTCACATATACTATAACCTATGTTAATAGATAGAATTTTTTTTTATTTTCTCACCTAATGCTAAATAAAATTAATATATTATATTTAAATAAATTTAAAATATTAAGATTTATTTATAATATTATTGTATAATGTAGGTAAGACTTTTAGCAAGAAGATGATGTTAGGAATAAATAAATATGTCTATTTACAAAAATGTAAGTGAGTTCATTTTTATTAATTTTGAAATTATTTATGGATAGAATTAATATATTATAATAAATTTTAAAAAGATTTATAAAATTTAACCAAATATTGGATTGAAAGAGCAACAAAAATATACCCGTTTTCTTGGTTTTGGCAAAAAATTGAAATAATCCCGCATGTTTTAGTGAAAATGCGTGCTTTAACAAGAAAAAATGACAAAAATGACTAGTTTTTGATTTTTTTTTTTACAAAAATACCCGATTTTGAAAAAGTGCGCAAAACTACCCGATTGAATACGCATTTTCCAAATGGGTTTCACAGTTTTTTTTTTTTAAATTTATGAATATTCACGGGAGCATGCTGAAATATTAGAATACTAATGATACGCAATTGAAAATTGCGTATTTCTTTTTTTTAATATTGCTTACCCTTCTGCAAAAAGAAAGTGTTGCACATGCTGTCAGATTTCCTGTCGGCTGTTGCTTCACTCTCCAGGAGCGTGTGACACGCACGCGCTCGACTAAAGTAAGAAAAATGCCCGCGTGCTGCTCACCTTATTATAGTATTTAGTATAAAAAAATTAATAAATTAGTAATACTCCAATAAGAAATGCGTATTCATGGATACCCGTTCATTAAATGCGTAATCAATCGGGTATTTTTGTCAGCTTTTTCAGAACTGGGTACTTTCTTTACTATTGTTCTAAAAAACGGGTATTTTTGTATTTCACCCCTTTAACAAGCGGGTCATTAATTTATGTAACCACTTAAACTTAATCTATCTATATTTGTGTTCCAGCATCTCCAACACTACACACCTATTAGCTAAAATTGATGACATGGCATAATTTTTAGAAAATATGTATATTTTTTCTTCTCCAACCAAGCTTCCTGTTAGGTAAATTTTTAGATAAACATCTTGACATCCTCTATATTTGGAGGACATCTATAATATATAGATAATATATATAATTCATTATCTCCACTTATATCATGACACATCATCGATCTTATTTACTTATATATATATATATATATTATTATTAAAATAATAATAAAATACTATTTTTAAAATATAGCTATTCATTATAGCTAATACCATTGGAGTAAAACATCTTACAGTTCAGCAAATTTTTAGATAATCATTATATAGCTAATAATTTTAGCTATTACCATTGGAGATGCTCTAAAAGCCGGAATACATTATTTATCTCATCACTTTCTTCTCAATCACTTTGGATGAACAAACTTTGATGCCTCCGGATCAACCCTTTGGAATGTGCACCTAAAAAGGAGGGAAAACAAGAAAATGGACGTGTCTTTGATTACCTATGACTTTCAACTCGACGGTATGCCTCTTATTCTTCTTTGTATTTTTTGTATAATGGCTTAATATTTCCAAATACAAGTTCTGTGCAAAATTTTATTATTTGTGGATCCTTTGTAGACTTGCTTAAATTCTTGATTATATTAACGACCTTGTTATTATTAACATCTCTCCATGTTTATTTCAAGTTTTTCTATAATACAAAGTAAAGAATGAGTTTTTCTTTTTCTTGTTCATGAGCGAGGAACCATGATGGGTGAGAATTTCCTTCCTTGGCAATTAACAACAACCTTTTCAAATATTCATATATATTTATATTTCCTTTCATTTACAAGAGTAAGTTACGATTATATTTGCAATCACATTTATATTTTCAGATGATAGTTGGATATCATGTTTAGAATGCATCAGCAATATTGGTCAGGTAACATCTAAATTGTCAAAGTATAAGAATAACTAAATGAAATCAACCTACATCCTACCTATTACATTATGTTAGTGTAGGTGCCCTAGAGGCAATACATTGTTTTTTTGAATAAACCTTTATGTCATTTGATCATTCAATAAACATATTTATTATGACTTTAATTACTGCGATATATTTGTTAGCATAATAAATGTCCTTAGAATCATGATACACATTGTATAGTTTAAGTACATTACTTGAACTTGAGATTATATATATATATATATATATATATATATATATATATATATAAGAGTTGCACTCCATAACAAACACCTTATATAACAAACAATAAAGAACACCTCATATCTAATCTATTTTAAGAGTTCCGAAATTAGGAGAGGGATTTAACCCTCCTATAATTAGGAGAGATATTATTGGCCTCTTGATTGAGTGATACTATAAAATGCATGGCCGTGCTCAAATAATGATTTGTTTTAATAGTCTACTCATGGATCAAGTAAACTCGGATTAAATGTTGAAGAGGATGACTAAATACATGCCTCGAGTTTAATCTATAATATATGGTTAAAGGGATTATATTACACGGAAACATTAATCACGAAAGGTTTAATATGGATCACCATTTAAATTATTATTACTTGGGTAGCAATGATGTATTACTAGATGCCGCTCTTTGTTTACGATTTTAATTGAGACTTTAAAATCGTTGCCAACATAATAATAACCTATAGGGTCACACATTTAGAATGTCTTAAAAGGAGTTTTAATTTAAATTGAGAATTTAAATTAAATCATTATTAAATAAAGAATCGGCTATTTAATTAATTGGACTGGTCCTAATTAATTATCTAAGTAAATTCGAATTTAATAAAGTAAGAACAGAATTGGGTTTAAGGAAATCCAATAATAAAATCAAAATAAAATTAGAATTGGGTTTAAGGAAGCCCAATTCGGTTTTCTGATTTTATCCCACTATTTCTCATATAAATACATGATGATGTATTACTTTAGGGTTAGGGATTTCATAAATTCGTTTTATTAAAAACCCTAGCAGCTCTTTGAGAGGCTAGAGAGAGAGAGAGGCTGTTCTTCGCGGGCTAGTACCTGGCTCCTCGGATCATTGGACGGTCGAACATTCGTGTGGATTACCTTAGAGACACAGATCTTGACGTGAAGATTGTGTGTGGTGATTACAAGCTAGGATCTCCGTTGAGTTCGTGAAAGTAACGTTTTAAAGGTATGATTCGTTTCTCCATAATCTGTCCATAATTATACATGGATCCTGGTTTGGGTTTCAAAATTTTTGTTTTATTTACATTATTCCGCTGCGTTTTATGCCTCAGAACCCAACAATGGCATCAGAGCTACGTGTATAAGGGGCTGATTTGGTTACGTGTTTACTGTATTCGATGCATGTATGCATGTTATATGAATCTGCCATGTAACAGTTATGAGATATGTCGATTATAATATGTTATGTCGTTCATATATGATTCTGTTATGTTGAATATTATGATATAATGATACAAGCATGTTTACAATCTGTCATGACTGATCAGTATACGATTTTTGTATGTTATTCATGTTGTCTGGTTTATATAGTGATATAAACTGTTGGACAGATTGTGTATGGACACGATCTGTAAACTGGGATACGATTTGACTGTATATGATACATGCTTCCAGAACTGTATAGGATGCAGTGGCGGCATAGGCTAAAAGATATGAACTTTTGTTAAGAAATTGATGATTTCTTAAGAGGACGAGTCTTCTGGAATTAAAAAAATCCCGTGGGGCTGCCGCCCCCGGACCCCGCCCTCGACCACCGCCCGGGGCTGCCGCCCTCGGACCCCGCCCGGGGCTGCCACCCCGGACCCCGCCCGGGGGCTGCCGCCCCCGGACCCCCGCAATGTTTGTTTATATGTTATTAATTGTTTATTTGAGCATGGTGATGGTTATGGCCTTAAGACCCTTAGTTTAATGGTTTATCGTTTTATAAATACGACTTGCATGTCGTTTTCTTCATTCTTGTAATTGTTTAACCTCGAATGTAACTCGAGTTTTATTATGTAAGTACATTAGTATAGGTTGTATTCAATTATTCAATGTAATGTACTTGAAGATTGAAGGACGATCAATGAGGAGAAACAACCAAGGAGAAAGAGAAGAATGAAGACTTTTAATTGTATTTATATTTATCCACCATAGATTGACCTTGATCTTTTCATTAGCTTGAAAAGGATCATTTAGGATAAAGGCCATAACCAAGCACGTTTACTTACTGCACTTTACATATATATGAATGTATGCGATATATAATGTATGTGTAGAGATAAAGATGCATGTTTGATTAGATTAATCATGTATGTATTAGATACATCACCCATGCCTGCTTAAACAAGTTAAAATCTGTAATGATTCGAGATTTTAAAATTAAACATAACGATCATGAGATTTCTGTGTTTATGAAACACGGAATTAAATATGAATTTTCAATTATTTCGATATGGGGAGATTTTGTCAAAAACGGGTTTTACCTGTAAGGAAGTTGGGTATTAAGCGAGGCCACTTGTGACTCCTCCAACAACCTGGAAATCAAACTATTGGTGAATATTGATTTGAAGTATTTAATTCAAGGAAAAAATTGGGAATCTCTTTATGATGGGATCATGGTCGTTTTAATTCTAAACCCCTTAACAAAATATTAAGTTTTAATCGGATGCTTTCCAATGAATGAACACTCATCAAATCCTAGATCGATAAGGGGAAGGGCTGTCAGTGGCAGGGGACTCCGGTCTATCGTGGTGAGATGCGACGAATATAAATGGTTATATTCGGCCGTTGTATCATTGGGTCTAACTTAACTGAATCGTCATAATATGGTGGAAATAAACGGTTATATTCAACTATTATGAACTTAGAAGCATAGAGTTTGGTTGAAAATCTATTTGATAGATAAAGTCAATTGTTGATCACCAAACTATCCAAGAATTATATATGATATAATTGACAACTGTTGTCTACCTAAATAATCATGTTTTAAGGACTACCAGTGGTTGACTTAGGACATGACGAAATATGGATCTTGGCTCACTAGAAAGATTTATGGGATATACTTTCCGAATTAATAGTAAGGGCTATTGATTTGATAAAAATAATGGGAGATATATTATGAATATATATCATAATCATTTGAACATAATAATTTATAAATTCAGACAATCTAATGTTTATTTTGTGCTTTTATCATTGTAGATACTAAGTAATGGCAAACAACACAAACACACTAACCGTATGATCAGTCCTTAAGAAGGACAAGCTGACAGGAGGAAAAAACTTCCTAGACTGGCAGAGGAATTTGAGGATTGTCCTCAGGCAGGAGCGTAAGCTTCATTGCATTGATATCCCTCCGCCAGGTCCCCTTCCCGAGGGCGCTACTGCTGAGGAAATAGCGGCCCACACAAGGGATGAGAATAATGCAAATGATGTTGCATGTCTTATGTTGGCAACTAGGAGTGCTGAGCTTCAAAGACAGCATGTGCATATGGATGCATATACTATCAATTAGCACTTGCAAAGCATGTTTGCAAGCCAAACTCGTCAAGAAAGGTTCAACACGAGTAAGTCACTCTTTAATTGCAAACAAGGGGAAAGTGAACCAGTTGGCCCACATGTTCTGAAGATGATTGGTTACATTGAGTACCTTGCTACTTTGGGTTTCCCGATTGCTACGGAAACTGGTATTGACCTAATCATGAATTCTTTGAATAACAAATTCACTCAGTTTGTTGTGAACTACAATATGAATGAATTTGACAAAACACCTACTGAATTGTTGCATATGTTGAGAACATATGAGACCAACATGAAGACAGCTGAACCCGCTCCCATACTGATGGCGGGCAATAAAGGTAAGGCCAAGGGGAAAGGCAAGTGGAAGGGTAAGAAGAAGACTGGATCTGATTCTACACCCAAGCCAAAGTCAGTCCCAAACAGGCTTTAAAGCCTAAAGGTGGGGTTACTAAGGGTGAATGTCACTACTGTAAGAAAACTGGTCACTGGAAGAGAAACTGTCCTGTTTACTTGGAGGATCTGAAGAAAATGAAGGCTGTTCAGATTTCTGGATCAGGTATTTATGTTATAGAAGTCAATCTGTCTACTTCTACATCCTGGGTTTTGGATACTGGATGTGCATCTCACATTTGTATAAATGCACAGGAACTGCAGAGAAGTAGGACTTTGGCTAAGGGAGAAGTGGACCTACGAGTAGGCAATGGAGCAAGAGTTGCTGCTTTAGCTATAGGAACTTATTATTTATCTTTGCCCTCTGGTCTTGTTTTAGAACTTGAAGACTGTTTTTACGTGCCTGCGATTCGCAGAAACATTATTTCTATTTCTTGTTTGGACAAGAAAGGTTTTTCGTTTATAATAAAGAACAACAGTTGCTCTTTTGCTTTGAATGATTTAACCTATGGTGTTGCGCGTTTGTTTAATGGTTTATATGTTTTTGATTTAGATAATCCTGTCTGTAATATAGAAAACAAACGACTTAAAGTTAATGACTCAAATCAAACATACCTCTGGCATTGTCGTCTAGGCCATATAAATGAGAAACGCATATCCAAATTACATAAGGATGGATATTTGGATAAGTTTGATTTTGAATCATACCAAGAATGCGAATCTTGTTTGCTTGGTAAGATGACTAAAGCCCCTTTCACTGGTAAAGGTCAAAGGGCCACTCAACGTCTGGAGCTAATACATAGTGATGTATGTGGCCCAATGCATGTGATGGCTAGAGGAGGATACTACTACTTCATAACATTTACTGATGATTTCAGTAGATATGGATATGTATATCTTATGAAGAACAAATCCGATTCTTTTGAAAAGTTCAAAGAATACAAGGCTGAAGTAGAGAAGCAAATTGGCGGTGGTGCAAGTATTAAGATCTTACGATCCGATCGTGGGGGTGAATACTTAAGCACCGAATTTAAAGAGTATTTAAAGGAGTGTAGTATTGTATCACAACTCACTCCGCCAGGTACACCTCAATGGAATGGAGTTTCAGAGAGGAGAAATCCCACTTTGTTGGACATGGTGCGATCGATGATGAGTCATGCAGATCTTCCAATAAGTTTCTGGGGTTATGCTCTAGAAACAGCGGCTTTCACACTTAACTGTGTTCCTACTAAGAAGGTTCAAAAGACTCCATATGAGATATGGGAGGAGAAACGGTCAGGCATGAGCTTTATGAAAGTTTGGGGATGCAAGGCGTTTGTGAAACGTCAAGTATCTGACAAGCTTGGACCTAAATCCGAAGAGTGCAATTTTGTGGGATACCCTAAAGAAACAAAGGCGTATTATTTTTATAGTCCTTCTGAGCAGAAAGTGTTTATTGCTCGAGATGCTGTCTTCATGGAAAGAGATTTTGTTTCCAAAAGAAACAGTGGGAGAACTATAGATCTCGATGAAGATCGAGAATCACAAAACAACATTGAACCTGAAGTGGAACAAGAGCAGGATGATGATAATGCTCAACAAACACAGGTTGTTCGTAGATCTGGTAGAATTCGCCATGAGCCAGAGAGATATGGATTTCTCATGACTCAATGTGGTGATTTGATGCTCATAGATGAAGATAAGCCTCTCACATACCAAGATGCTATGAACAGTCCAGACTCTAAGAGATGGCTTGAAGTCATGAAATCCAAGATGGATTCCATGTACGAAAACCAAGTATAGAATTTGGTTGATCCACCTGAAGGGGTAAAACCCGTAGGGTGCAAATGGGTTTTCAAAAAGAAAACTGACATGGATGGAAATGTTCAGACCTATAAAGCAAGACTAGTTACAAAAGGTTTCAAACAAATTCATGGTATTGACTATGATGAAACTTTCTCACCAGTGGCTATGGTCAAGTCCATAAGGATTTTACTTGCAATTGCAGCATTCCATGATTATGAAATCTGGCAAATGGATGTCAAAACAGCCTTCCTTAATGGAAGCCTTGAAGAGGATGTGTACATGACACAACCTGAAGGTTTTGTCGATCCAAGGAATGTTGGCAAGGTATGTAAATTACGTTGATCCATTTAAGGATTGAAGCAAGCCTCTAGGAGATGGAATATCCGTTTTGATGAAATAGTCAAAGAGTATGGCTTTGTTCAAAATAAAGATGAACCTTGTGTTTACAAGAAGGTTAGTGGGAGCCATGTGGCATTCATAGTACTATATGTTGATGATATACTACTAATGGGGAATGACATACCTTCTCTAAAGGCTGTTAAGACTTGGTTAGGGAGCAATTTCTCTATGAAAGACTTAGGAGAGGCAACCTACATTCTAGGAATGAGGATCTATAGAGATAGATCTAGAAGGATGATCGGTCTAAGTCAGAGTACATACATTGATAAGGTTTTGTATCGTTTTGGTATGCAAAATGCAAAAAGGGGATTTGTCCCTGTGTCTCAAGGGATAACGATCTCTAAAGACCAGTGTCCAAAATCATTGGATGAGAAGGACCACATGAGTAAGGTTCCATATGCATCAGCAATTGGATCTATCATGTATGCAATGGTATGTACTCGCCCAGATGTTTCGTATGCTTTGAGCATGACGAGCAGATACCAGTCTAATCCAGGTGAAGGTCACTGGACGGCAATCAAGAATATTCTAAAGTACCTGGAAAGGACTAAATATTCATTCTTGGTGTATGGAGGAGAGGAGAAACTGGTTGTAAAAGGTTACACCGATGTAAGTTTCCAAACAGACAGGGATGATACTGTATCACAGTCTGGTTTTGTGTTTTGTCTAAACGGAGGTGCTGTAAGCTGGAAGAGTTCAAAGCAAGAAACAGTAGCTGATTCTACAATGGAGGCTGAGTACATTGCAGCTTGTGAAGCAGCTAAGGAGGCTGTTTGGATTCGAAAATTCATTACTGATTTGGGAGTGGTTCCATCGATCGCAGATCCCATTGATCTATACTGCGATAATAATGGAGCCATTGCACAGGCTAAAGAACCTAGATCACACTCCCGATCCAAACATATACTAAGGAGATTTCACCTTATTCGAGATATTAATGAAAGGGGTGATATACACATATGTAAAGTGCACACAAATGATAACATTGCAGACCCACTGACCAAAGGCTTGTCACAGCAGAAGCACGATGGTCATACTAGTTCCATGGGTATTAGATACATGGGTGATTGGCTCTAGTGCAAGTGGGAGATTGTTAGTGTAGGTACCCTAGAGGCAATACATTGTTTCTTTGAATAAACCTTTATGTCATTTGATCATTCAATAAACGTATTTATTATGACTTTAATTACTGCGATATATTTGTTAGCATAATTAATGCCCTTAGAATCATGATACACATTGTATAGTTTAAGTACATGACTTGAACTTGAGATTATAATATATATATATATATATATATATATATATATATATATATATATATATATCATATTATTAAAGGTCCCTAGTCGAGTATTATTATATAGGACAATAATAATACATAAATAGACTAGTATGTTGTTTGACTGATAACCACATCTCATTGGTTATAAGTATGGAGATACTAAAGTCAATACATAGGTACATGTAGGAGTACATGGTACTGGACAGACCCACAGTGAGATTCTTCATGTTTAATAAAGTTATAAGAAAGACTCACATTGATAATGGTGTAATGATCCTTTGACTTGAGATCATTATATTTCTATACGAGGATTAATATACTTTGACTACATTAAAAGTTACCTTTGACCGGGTGATGATAAAAGTGGACATCGGGTATATTATGAGTCGTATGAGAAATATGAATGATAGATAAAGGATTTAACCCTCCTATAATTAGGAGAGATATTATTGGCCTCTTGATTGAGTGAGACTATAAAATGCATGGCCGTGCTTAAATAATGATTTGTTTTAGTAGTCTACTCATGGATCAAGTAAACTCGGATTAAATGTTGAAGAGGATGACTAAATACATGCCTCGAGTTTAATCTATAATATATGGTTAAAGGGATTATATTACACGGAAACATTAATCATGAAAGGTTTAATATGGATCACCATTTAAATTATTATTACTTGGGTAGCAATGATGTATTACTAGATGCCGCTCTTTGTTTACGATTTTAACTGAGACTTTAAAATCGTTGCCAACGTAATAATAACCTATAGGGTCACACACTTAGAATGTCTTAAAAGAAGTTTTAATTTAAATTGAGAATTTAAATTAAATCATTATTAAATAAAGAATTGGCTATTTAATTAATTGGACTGGTCCTAATTAATTATCTAAGTAAATTCGAATTTAATAAAGTAAGAACAGAATTGGGTTTAAGGTAATCCAATAATAAAATCAAAATAAAATTAGAATTGGGTTTAAGGAAGCCCAATTCGGTTTTTTGATTTTAGCCCACTATCTCTCATATAAATACATGATGATGTATTACTTTAGGGTTAGGGATTTCAGAAATTCGTTTTATTAAAAACCCTAGCAGCTCTTTGAGAGGCTAGAGAGAGAGAGAGGCTGTTCTTCGCGGGCTAGTACCTGGCTCCTCGAATCGTTGGACGGTCGGACATTCGTGTGGATTACCTTAGAGACACAGATCTTGACGTGAAGATTGTGTGTGGTGATTACAAGCTAGGATCTCCGTTGAGTTCGTGAAAGTAATGTTTTAAAGGTATGATTCGTTTCTCCATAATCTGTCCATAATTATACATGGATCCTAGTTTGGGTTTCGAAATTTTTGTTTTATTTACATTATTCCGCTGTGTTTTATGCCTCGGAACCCAACACATTATTTATGTGAGTTCTTATGTTTGTGCTTGCAGGGTGTTTAGTGCATTTTAAAGTTGGTCCAACAGAAGGAAAGCAACCGACTCTGACTCGGAAGACAAACTTAACCAGTTGATACAAATGTGAATTAAATTATGGATAGAAAAGGAAGAAAATTGTAGACACCTTACGAAAGAAGAGTTCAACTTTGGAGTGTGAAGAATTCCAATCTGTTAGACCAAATTTTTACATTTTTTATTTCGTTGTATTAATTGTAATCGTATGATAGTTATTTGTAACGTTCATATATATGATAATTTTGAATTGGATGGAGAACTTACGTTTTTAAATTTTGAATTTTATGCAAAATATTTATCACATTCTATTATTATTTTAGTGTGATAAAATGAAAACAAAAATGTTTAGTTTAGAGCCAGCCACATGGACAACTTGCATGGAGCCACATTGATCGTTATAATGGTGCCATGTGGAACACTTCATTGTTACCATGTGGATAAATCGTCGGGTGCCATGTGGACCACTAGCATGATGCCTCGTGTATAGAAGTTGCTAAAATATGGACCAATCCCGGAGTGCCATGTGGACTATCAAAACCATGTAAGATAATGCCATGTCATTTGATGACTCATCATTGACAAGTAAGCAACGTGGCCTCCACATGATACTTTTAACTATTAATATAAAAATGTGTAGGTAAAGAGTCTTTCTTTACTAACTTTTACCTACCACTCGATACCAATAATATATTGGTAGGTAAAAATTTTTAACTACCAATATAATATCTTTACTTAGATTTACAATTGGTAGGTAAAGGTCAAATTTCTTGTAGTGACCATAGAAAATAGATGAAAATAGATAAAAATAGTCTTTTCTCTTTAGAGATAAAAACAGAAGTTTTGGTGATGTCAATGGGACTGTGACACATATCAGCAGGGTGAATGTTGAGTACTTTACCCAAAATCTATGATCAAGCAACATTGGAGTGCCATTGATCACAGAAGTTATGTATTGTACCTCATTAACCCCATTCCCAACACCCATGTTACAGTAAAACTCAGAGACAAGGTTGGTACAGACTTTCCTAGTAGGGTAAGACAACAAGACATCCCACTTAGCATGTTTGAACTTAGCAAGCAACTCAGAATCCCTAGACAATTAAATAAGACAACCAGGTATCATTTTTGATTTGGTGAATATGTTTAAGTCAGCTAAGGAGATGAACTTAGGGTTAAAAAACATGGTTCTCCTCCCCCTAATCTTAGTAGGTGGATAAGTAGAAGGAGCAGAAGAAGAAGGGCTAAAGAGATTAAGTGTGGTATCTACTTGACTATCACACATAGTATTTATAACATGAATTGAATGCACGAAGACAAGTAGAGAAAACAGAGAATGCAAATAAATGCACTGCTCCGACATGTCCTTAAATAGCAACAAGATATCAACAATTAAATATGTGAACAGTAAGCAACAGTACTAACTGTAAAAAGGGTACAAGAATGTGCAGACAGAGTACAGTGAACAATGCTGACACAGTGTAGAAAATCAGAAAGGTAAAATTGTCAAATCAGTCCATCAAAGAAGTAAGGTTTCTTATCACAATATATACCAGTTATATAACTACCAAAACTAGGGGTGAGTATTCGGTTTAAACCGAACCGAACCGAATTTTAATTCGGTTAACCGAAACCAAAATTCCAGAAAAATCAGAACGGAAAACCGAACCGAATTAAATTTGGTTTTTAACCGAACCGAAATATTTATTTCGGTTATTACCGAAAACCGAAATATAAAACCGAAATTTTAAAATAGTTCAAAAAAAAATGTCTTACAAATTAAAATTACATATCCAGCATCCAAGTTAAATTAAAATTAAAATTACAAATTGAAGTTTGAAAGTAGTCAAAGAAAGTACATTTCAAGTGAAATTACAAACATTTGAAATTCAGGGGTTGCTCAAGTCTCTCCCATTCAAGTTCAAGATCTTTTTTTCTTGTGAAAAAGTTGAAGTTGTGGGAACAGGAGTGAACCCAGTATACTTTCCCTCTTTCTTTGCTAAACAAATATCAACAAGATACTTTAGTAGCTCATGTTTTTCAACAAAAGGTTGAGTGGCATATTCCTCAAACGGCATCCACTGACCACTGCAAGAAGAAAACAATCATCATATCTCATGCTGCATTAGAAACCACAAGACAGTAATATAGATATTCATAGTAGTACCTTGAACTCTTGAAGGCTTGAATCTTGAATTCTTGATAGTTAATTGAATTCTTGATTCTTCAAGTTCGACTAAAGATTTGATTCCCAATTTCCCAGCGGCGTATTTTGTATTAGGTTTCAGACTTTCAGCGGCTTTTGTTTTGTAAGAGTGAGTCTACTGACTTAATAATAGCATCTGTTAAACGTTAATTATTAATAATATTTTATTATTATATAAAAAAAATTCGGTTATTTATTTCGGTTATTCGGTTAACCACGGTTAAAAACCGAACCGAACCGAAAACCGAAATTTCAGAAAAAGGAGAACCGAAAACCGAACCAAAATATTAATTTTGGTTAACCGAACCAAAATTATTTCGGTTATTCGGTTCGGTTTTCGGTTAACTGGACCGTATACCCACCCCTAACCAAAACCCAGCAGAAAACACTGACCATTTCCTAAAATAGTGAATGCATTTAATGCAAAGTTGAGGGAAGGTAATTAAACACTACAAAATAACTAAACAAATACAAAAGTATTCAAAGAAGGTCATTTCAAAGCAGTTGGAGTGCAAATATTTAAGCAAAGCATACCTTAACTAATATATGCATATACAACAATATATACAATTAATGCACACAATTCAATTTTTAACAAAATTGAACTTGTAATACAATAACTCTACACTGCAGGGCATACACATAGAAATATCTCAACACTCAAGATACTGAACCTCATAATATATATAATGCACATTATCTTGCACAGAGATATTTAAATATCAATCAACATTTATATCATATCAACCATCCTAAATATCTCTAGCACATAGATACATGGCACAAGGCTTAAAAATATCAAGAGAAACAGAATCAAACAGCTTCTAGAAATATCACAACTATAATTAGATTAGCGAAACTGATTTACTCCAATCCTAACCAACAATACAAAACTGAACTAAGTGAACACCAATATAATAAGTAGCACATTCAACACGACAATGCAATTAAGTTCGAATAGATAGTTCACTACGAATAGCTGCAAGGAAGTTCTCACCAAGAACAGAGTCACAAAGCTCTATCAGACAACAAGAAAACAGTGAAGATACTACACAATTTAATATAAACTAGATCAATTAAGACAGAGATATTATTATTCTTTATCAGGATAACAATTCAATCCTAAGCATCACACTTATGACACAAAAGACATAATGAAGACTTCTCAGCTCAAGAACAGAACACCTTCGGTTTAAAAGAACAAAATTTACTCAAGAATACGAATCATACAGTTCAAACAACAAATTTCAACAACTCAAATTCTAAACCAAGGCTGTTGAACACTAAACTCACAATGTCATCACATAAATAGTCGCAATACTCAAAATTATGAACCAATAAGCTCAATTAATCAACAATAAGACTTATAACATCATAACAGAGCAAAGATTCACATTTATTAGACAATAACTCAATCAAGTAGTGACTACAAGTGAAAGGAATAAGTGCACCTTGACCATGGTGGTAATTCACATGGCTTTTAACATCCAAAAACACAAAAAAGTACAGAACAATAAGCAAAAAACATATTTACTTGAGAGTCGTCCAAGTTGAGTCATCTGACTCTCTGAGTTCCGACGAGTTAAATGGAAACTGAAAAATAAAAAAATTGAACTGTCTTCTTGATTTCAGTTTCGATTTATAGTTAATAATAACTTGCAACTAAGTCACCAAGTTAAAAATGTTTTCAGTCAACTAATGAAGTACTTAAGAACTTACAATTTGGCCATTCCCGTCAGTTCCGTTAAAATTTCTAACGAAAAAATGACATGGATGCTGAGGTGGCACACTAAACTTGCTAATTTAACACTCAACTTGATCTCAATTTTCAATTAGGTCATCGATTAATTTTAATCTTAAATTAATTAAATTTCGAATTGAAAATACCCAATTAATTTAAATGATTTGAAAAATACCACATTTTTCAGTTCAAAATTTTTCGATATGGATGAATCGTATAAAAATTATAAATTTGTCGAATTTAATTTTTTTTTCTAAATGATTTTATTTGATAAGATTTAAAATTGTACAAACCAAATCAATAAATATGCTTATGAATATCTACAAGTGAACAAAAATTTAAAGATAAAAGTAATTACTTTTATGCTATCGAATGATTACACTTTAAGTAAATTTAACATTTCAATCCATATGCTTATAAATCGATACAAGTGAATAAACATTTAGATATTACGTTTTTTCAATAACGATGATTTTTGTCAAAAGTGTAAATTTTACTATTTAATGTTTATCCGGATGATTATAATTTAATTAAATTTAAAATTTAACATATCCATTTATTTCATATGCTAATAAATCGATAAAAGCGAACAAATAAAATATCATTGATATGGGCCAAAAATAAGCCCTAAAGACACATTTAATGTGGCATTAAATAAACCTAGATTGGTCCAAGGTTAAAGTCCATTAATGGGGCCCAAAACCATAATTAAATACTAAATTCGTAATTAAATATTCAGCCAATAAAAAGACCCCATTATTGTAAGAACCCCAAATTTTGGATATAATTAAAACTTTTTATTATGTACTGAGGTAATGGTGAATAGTGATTACTACTACGATGTAACGATTGAGATAATGAATGAAAGGAATAGATTTGGATTCAAATGTTTATATACCATGAAGAATACTATTGGTTGACACTTTAGATAAGAATTATCTATCTCCTAGGGAATTGAGATTTGATAATTCTAAAGGAGAAGATTATTCTTATGTCATCCAAATCGATATCTGTTATTGGTCCAGTGGGTCCGTAAAAAGGTTAAGGAACGATCGAAAGAGATCAGGTACAATTGTACAACCCTAAGAGAATAAGTAAAGAATAAAGAATGAATAGTGTTTTGGTGGGAAAAAGAATATTATGAGACGACACTATATAGAAGTATTCGGAACGGATTTCCGAGTTCGTAATAGTGATCCAGGGGGAAAATAAGTGTATGTAAAAGCTGTCGGATTCTGAAAAACCGCACTTTTATTTTCTCCGAGAGTTCCCTGGACACTGATAGACTTAAGAATTCAACGAAGGGATTTAAGGAATATAAATTCGAAAGTTAGTAAGAAAGATGGAGAATGATAGTATTAATATTAAGAAGATTCCAGGTAAACCCTAATTAGAAATCCGTGAAATATTCCAACGAACGATCAATCGAAACGAGCAATAACCAGACAAAAGAAACAAGCAGAGGAAGCAAGAGTCATGCATAAGCCACTAGAAAATATCTAGCAACCAAGTGGGCTCAAGTAACTAGCTTGGTTATGGAATGAACAAGTACTTAGCAAAATCCAACTCCAAGTTAGCTAGCAACCATTTAAAACACAACACATGTCTTGCCCAATTGCATCATCTAGTACATCACACTCCACTAACACAACCAAGATGAGATATTATCTAGCAAAGGATCACTTTATGCATTATTACCACAAAACAAATCAAGAAAACACAAACTCTCTCCATTTTCTTAAACCTGCCCAGCAAGAACACTCATGAGAAGAAAATTCATATCTCCATTTCTAGCTATGATAAAATCACCAAATTTTAACCAAACCCTCTCCACTCCATGGGCAATATTCGCTCCAAATTTCATGGCCAACAAAGTAGTATAGCCTAGTCAAATCCATGCTCAAAGTTGGGGAAACAAATCTGCCCAGTTTCTATTCAGCAGAAAAAGAGGGCTCAAAACCCTAGCTAGGAAGCTTCATATCTGATGATCTAGGACTCAAAACAAAGCTTATGAAGAGCCCAAGATGTGCTTTGTTAAGGCTATACAAGGACTAGATCATGCTTAGTAAGGCTAGTACATACTCCAAGGAAGATCATCGAGCAGACCCAGGACACGCTATCTCCACCCACACCCGATTACCAGGCAAGTGTTCAAAACTTTGAACCTGTTGTTGTGATAATATATATATGTGATTGTCATTTTACATATGCCATAGCATGCATGCCTATTGTCAAATTATATTATGATACTTGTTCCCTGAATTGATATTGGCTTATAGACTAGATACGAATTATCAGTTATAAGCTGGATTGTTTTGATAAGACCCTTAGCGAAGGGCATATGATATTCATTCTTAAATATAGACCGGGAGTCGGTATTTTGAGATATAGATAGTCGTGGAAACCCGGAGGGATTCCAACGACAGATTATTATTTATCTGAGGAAGGTTATTATTAAACGTTAATTATATTTCCATAAAGTATCAATTACTTGGAAATCTTTCGAGGAATGTTATTCGAGTATTATCTCAGTCGAGAGATATTAAATGAATGTTAGTTTCGAATATTCATTTAGAGTTGATTATTTAATGAATATTATTTTGATATTTATTCGAATGTTATTTATTAAATGAATATTACTTTCGAATATTCATTTAAGGTTTTATGTACTTGATGAATATTATTTTAAAATATTCATTGGAAGTTCTATTTACTTAAGCAATGTTATTTCGATTATTCATTTAAAGTTTTGATTACTAAATGAATATTATTTGGATATTCATTTAGAAGATTATTTCTTAAATGAATATTATTTTCAAATATTCATTTAAGGTTTGACTTATTTATTGAATATTATTTTAAATATTTATTGGAGTTTAATTATTTAATGAATATTATTTCGAATATTCATTTAAGGAGGGATTTATTTAGTAAATAATTCTATATATTCATTCGAGGATTACTTACGAGCAATATTATGAGTTAATAATATTCTGTAATTATTATTGAGTTGATAAATATTCTTGGAATATTTATTTAATTCTTTTAAATTCTTTTTAAAATAATTTATATTATTCGGAGATTATCTTTCACCTCCAGATATTATGTAAAATATTTCGGAGTCTTTTTACGACTATTTTATCAAGGAAAGGTTCCCAACTCTTTATTTTTCATTTAAATCTATATTAAAAGGATTTAAATGCTCGCTCAAACTTCCATATTATAGGGGAACCTACTTGAGCAATGTTATTTATCTTGTAGACTTCCCGGTCATAAATCTCATAATTTATCCTTTTCACTCGCAACTTGGTAGCTATGGACTCATTAAGTCTGTGTGTACCTTCTCATCATTCGAGGGGTAAGATTGTTGGAACAAGTTGATATCCATTAACAAGCAAAAGCTTGGGAAATGTTGGTGAATTTTCCTTTCCAACTAGATACGACTACTTTGTGGAGTCTTATCAACAAGTATTTCACTTGGGGAAGGGAGGACAAACTCTACGTTTCAATGCTGTGGATTTATTCGAACTAGGAGTCGTGTGTAAGAGGCCGAGTCGCGCGGTCCATCACAAGGCCTAACCATTGGCCAGGGAGTTACTATTAAAGGCAATCGACAAGTGGAGCCGTCAGTTCTTCCTTCTACCGGTAGTAAACTATGTTGGGCTGTACCATCCCCGACTGATCATCAGGGAGAGGGACAGCTGGCGCGTGATAACTCCAGTATTGGTTCATCTCCCAAATTGGGAATTCCCTGCAACACGTATCGAAGAGACTTCTTTCAGGTTGACGGTATCTTCCGCAACACGTATCGAAGAGACTTCTTTCAGGTTGTAGGACTTCGAAAAATATTAATAACTGGAATTGCAATATTTTCCATGCAAGTTCCTCTTTATATGATAAATGATAATATCTTGATTATTTTCGACATAGCAGATATTCCCACATATATTTACATTTTGAGTTACCTTGTAACTTCATCATTCATATTATACTGGCATCATTTCCGTAAATGCATGGCATATGGTTTGAAAGATACTTTTGAACTTTTATATATTATCATTCAGTTATATATTATCGTCGGTGGGCTATTGCTCACCCTTGCTTTATTATTATATCACAACAACAGCTAGACCAGATGACTCGTACAAGATGCACTCGACGCTGACGAGGACGATGAGACTACCAGAGCTGAAGAAGAAGCTAGTGGTAGGATAGATTCATTCTTTCAGTACCAAGCATATGGGCTGGTATGACTTATGAAAATGGATGGCAAAGAGTATGTATTCATATTGAAATTCTTTTGGATTGTAAGAACTCATAAGGTGATTAATAAAATTTGATGGTTACTCTGATTTCATCTCTGGGACTATAACGGGTGTGTTTTATATTGTTGTGTTGGGTAAGTTCAAGTATTGTGGACAGAATTGGAGACCGTAACGACCGGATCCCGGACCCCGGATCTGGGGGTGTTACAGAAGTGGTATTAGAGCATACGTTATAAACCCCAGAGATGAGGCGATGTTAAAACAATAAATTCACTAAGATAATAAGTACTTTTGCCAAGTTCATAGTCGGACTACTTAATGTAGTGATGACCTATAAAACCCTTATGGGAACTCTTAAGTATCATGATAGTAACTTAGCTCGATATCGTATCGACGAGTAAGGCGACAAACCTTGAGGCATACGAGCAGCAGCGCGATGATGCTTTATTATATGCTGAAGATCAGCGGGTAAATTCAATAGAGTATCCTACTGGAGACCCGGAAGAGGTTCCAGCAGAAAAGGAAAATCCTGTTAGGATAAGGAGCTTACCCTCGAGGAATGAGGGCTGCAGCCAGAAAGACTGTGATGATTAAGATATGGTGCTCAGAAAAGTGAGCATAAAGAACTAAGCTACTAGTAAGAGAACTAAAGATTCGTGTTGGATTCGTAGCCGGACTACTGGATGTAGTACCAGCGAGTAAGATGGATTGGAAGAATTACTTGAGATCTTATACGGGAATAGACGAGAATCCTTAGAGACTTTCATATTAACGAAGAAAGAGCTAGAGGGATGTATGATTATCAAAGACATCGATTTAGGGCGAGGAGCAGAGTCCCTAGGGATAGTTGAGAAGGAGGTAGTAAGTGCCACATCATTTGATAAATGAATTAGTATGAATATTGTCAGTAATAATTCGCCATGAGAAGGCAGATGTCATAGGTTATAATTTATGGAACCAAATTGAGGTTAATGAGGTGGTTTCATTCAGGGAAATGTTCATTTTATGAATGAATCAGTTAGAAAGTAAAGGCATTGGAGAGTGACAGCATGATTGGATAAAGTTATATAAGGAAGTAGTAGGCAAGGCAATGATTTCAGAACCTACCGGAAGATAAGACCAGTGAGTCAAGATGAACTCGTAATGAGACTACTGTTAGAGACTGAGTATAGAGTTAATTCAACTCAGTTAAATGATGAACCAAAAACGTTAGATGCATGTGATTTAGAGGAATATTAAATTCTTTCTTTGAATGGATTATAGTAGTTACCTTAAGTTTACTCCGACGCGGAATTATAATGGATCAAGTAATACGATCAGTAGTTGAAGAAAAAAAATGTGAGAAAATCTTCCTGGAGCTAAAAGATGAAATTGGTAATGACCAAGAGTTGGCATTGTTTAATGGAAAAAGGAGACTTTGTGCTTCCAACGACGCTTCGCATAAAGGATTAGGATGTGTGCTTGCGCAGCACGACAAAGTACTTGCGGATGCATTCAGACAGCACGGTTCACCAGGTTCGGATGGACTTAATAATGCCAATTTTGTGGAACAACCAACTCCGACGGTAATGTTCCTTCTGAGACTAATGGTTAGGCAGACTGACATTTGGTAATATTGAATATCAGGACGTATAGGTATCAGGATATTGTGACAGGTTTCAGTTTGAAACTGTTGATTCCCTTCTAAGGGATGTATATAATTGATTCCTCTCCAGTGGTTAAACTTCCAATCTGATGACTATTATTTCGTAAATTAGGTCTGCTTATGGTTCTACCTGCTTGGAGGTTCATAGAACTATTCTTCAGGTTTCGAAACTGGTCTCCTTAATGTTACCAGTAGATGGATAGATTGACCAAAATTTCCCTAATTCTGGGAAGAACTTCAACGAATTTTGGCAAACCTTGTCTTTCTGATTATCAGAGAACATCATGGAAGAGAGTAGAAACTGGGGCGAACCCCGTGAATTGGGTAAAGTAGCCGCTATATGGGTTGGTGGACAGACCCCGATTATCGCGATTGATTGTAGAGATAAAATGATGAAGTGAGATTGGACGGAAACAGGAAATGTAAGTAAGAAACCAGCCGGACTGAGAAACTCCGGGATTGACTTAAGTGAAAAGGCTGTTATGCCAGGAATGGTAAGCTTGCGTGGCACGTGGAATTGATAAGAATAGTTGAAGAGATAAAAGTAGAGGAAAGGTGACCGGAGACGGCGCTGAGTAGTCGATTAAGACTTATATGAAGTAAAGTTTTGGAAAGGTAGAAAGGTATCAAAGAAGAAGACACTATGCCGGCAATTGCTAGAAAAGTAATGCTAATTAGCCAACCCCTAAAATCATATATTTTTATTTTAGTATGGCCAGTTGAGGCCAAGTCACAACGGATTATCAAGTGACTAGACCAGCAATGAAAGGACAAAGCAGGGTTGCTTCTAAGTAAGCACCGACTGCAAGGGCTTCTGATATAAAGGAAATATTAATGAGATCGTAGGAATCTTCTACTGAACCCTTTGCAACCCATGTTTGGATTGGGAATTTACTAGACTTTTTGGAATGGGGTCACCCGTACTAAAGTGATTCATGTGTATATGATTGCCCAAGATTACGAGTAAAAATGGAAGTATAATGACTTGAGATGTATGATGTTAGGGTATCATGAATACCATGAATATATTATGACGGAGGAAAGTAAACAATGAAGGTATATGAAGAGAGTATAGAAATGGTCAGAAATTGAATAGTATGTTGTAGAAATTTTGTCTGAGGCAAGTACCTTCGCGAAGAACGATAAGTACTAAGAGATTCACGTTGAACTCGACCAATATCTTCCAAAACATCCTTGCTACCATTACCAAGTTCTGTAATAGAGCAGATAGACATACGTTGTCTTTTGGAAGGTCGAAGAGGCTGGCAACTATCTGAAAGTAGAGGTTAGCATTAAGCCACTGATCGATTATCAAAGGAGAATGATGGAAAAGAGACCCTTATTAAGGATAAATGATTTGATTGCCAATTATAGGATGCAAGAATTCCTTGGCAGTTGAATTAAGGATAGGATATCCATAAATTAAGACAAACCTTGGGGAATGCACAAGGGATGGCATTAACCCTAATAAAGACATTGTGAATTCAGATGATATGAGTTGGATTTGCTAAGGCAACAATGACTGGTAAGGATTATTAAAAAGAGTTCTGGAAAGAACATAGATAGAATTATTAGAGTATTGATCAATGACATTTTGATATACCCTTTACCCAAAAAATACAGGAGGAATGATGAGGATGACCTAAGAAACCTTACAAGGAAAAAGGTAATATTCCGAACTTCAAAATGGAAGTTTGGTAAGGAATGTATGACATAGTAACAATAATGCCAGATGAGGCATGTATGAAACCCTGAGGAAGTATGGATTGAACCTATAAAGGTTGAGATTATCCTAAGATAAGGAAAGAACTAAGAAAAGAAGTATTTTAAGTAGGATTGGGAATAAATATGATAAAGGTCCATGGGTAGGTGGAAGCAATGACTTATGGAAAAAGACTGATAGATATATTTTTCTCCTTCGGCAGAGCTTAAGGGAGAATGCTTTCACCCAACAGTGATGGGAATGAGGTAGAAAAGTTTGAGTTGGAATGTATCCAGAGAACATGGATTACAAGAAATTATTATTATCAGAAAAGGCCAATGAGGTGGCCGACAGTCTAAGTATAAAGGAATAATTACAATTGTTCATACCGAAGAAACAAAATGATATTTGGAAAGACCTTGAAGGTCATATCGGAGTGGAGGAATTTACATTCCTTTTGATGATTGTGCAAGAATCGAAGGTAATAATAGTTTAAGTAAAGATTCGATTCCTGATGGAGTCTTAAACATATTACGTACCTTAGAAGGTCCCGTTTTGAGGCAAACCAGGACCATGATACAAAATTGACGAAGTAAGCCATTAAGTTTCCAGTCTTTTATGGAAGATGTATGAGTGATACTTTTATCAACCGGATATAGCTGCGACGCTTGAAACTCTTCTGCAATTTTATCTACTTCATGTAATATCTACATCAAGTTCAGGAAGTGTTCCTTATGGATAAGGAATAGTGATTACTTTGTCTCCCTAAAGGATTGAAACCCGTATGGTTAGCTATTAGCGCACTACGTAAGCAGCAAGCGATGATGATTCTTCTTAGAAAGTAGATGACAACGTAAAGATAAAGAAAGTGCTGCTATTGATAAGCTAAATGGCATGTTGATGAATGACAAGCAAGTTTGTGTTAGTGTACTTCTGCGTAAACAAGATAGAGAATATGAGGTTGATGATTCATGATGTTAAAGATATTCCCGTGGAAAGAATTAATGAGACTTGGAGGGAAGGGCAGTTGAGCCCGAGACTTATTAGGCCACCTGAGAGTTTAAAAGTGTCCGGAAGGTGGCATTTGAGCCAGTTTTACCCCCAAAGCTTATAGCATGGTAGTAACGTGTTTCATGTGGCAAGGCTATGCCAGTAAAATGCAGATGCTCGATAGATGATAAGAGCACGAGCAGGTAGATATACGACCTGGTCTGACTTACGAAAGACAACCTGTGGAAAACCACGAGTAGAAAAGAACAAGTGATGAGAAACAAGGTTGGCAGAAGTAGATTATATTGAATCTAAGTTAAAGGGATCGGCCAGATTCATTTCGGAGAGTTTAAATTGGAATAACGTGATGATTA
The DNA here is from genome assembly GCA_036435485.1 of Saposhnikovia divaricata. Lineage (NCBI taxonomy): Eukaryota > Viridiplantae > Streptophyta > Magnoliopsida > Apiales > Apiaceae > Saposhnikovia > Saposhnikovia divaricata. Next base: position 126,676,927 of record CM071598.1, read on the forward strand.
TAGAGTAAATGTGACGGAATACCGATAAGGAGGTACCAAGTGCAAAAGGTGTCTCAATAAAGAGATAAAGGTGAAAGTAAATAACAGAAGTAAATAAGAATCAGATAATAAGAAGGATGTGATTGATAAAGAAAAGACTGGGAAAGCAACTATGGAATGTGAAGCAAGGAATGTTATGAATGGATTAATAAATGGGTTTTCTGATGAATTCTCGGGATGACAACCTGATAGTGTTAATATTATAGATATGAAAAAGCTAGTAACGTGACATAGAATGTCATTAACAATGGTGTCAAGCGAGAAACTAAGATTTAACCTGAGAGGTTGGAAAGATTTTCCAAAAGTAAGTGTTGGTAAGGTTGAACCAGAGTATAGGTCCATAAAATAGTGGACAAAGCAGCATGATATGTTGACACATGAGATTGCGATCAAATAGTATTGGATATAATTATGATTAATTTCTTCCTTGATGAACCTCTATAGTTCAGAGGCAAATTCTGAGTATGATATATTACAATCATGAAAATTTTCTATAATCCTTTAGAATTCTTTTCTTTTCTTCTCTTTTATTCATCTTCTTTATGAATTGAGAGGAACAACCCTTTAAGGAGGGGAGGTACTGCTACGTGACTATCTGTCTATGTGATAGATGTCTAAGTGGAATACCATAACTTGTTTAATTGCTTGTCAAGTACTAAAGGATGGCCCCCTTCTAAACTAGCTATGCAATATAACAAATGTTCAATTGATCATAGTGATCTCTCAATAAATCTTTCCACTTCTCTATATTGATCGAGATTGCGAAGATTAAAGCGATCAGGAAATGCACAGTACGAGCGAGGTTACCTCCAAATTCACAGTATGATAGAGATACCAATGTTCCTGCAGGTATCAATAAGGATAAGATTGAGTAAGAGCATAACCCGGATAGTGTGTGGTACGAAAAGTAGCAACGTTGATGGAAAAAGGATAAAGTATGGATTGTAGCACTAGAATATGTGCTGAGAAAGGGTATAACGACTAAGAATTGACCGGGAAGCTAAAAAGTGAATGACAGAAAAACGACTCTTGTTTCCTACCTGATTCCGCGACGGAATCCTTTTAAGGAGGGGAGACTGTAAGAACCCCAAATTTTGGATATAATTAAAACTTTTTATTATGTACTGAGGTAATGGTGAATAGTGATTACGACTACGATGTAACGATTGAGATAATGAATGAAAGGAATAGATTTGGATTCAAATGTTTATATGCCATGAAGAATACTATTGGTTGACACTTTAGATAAGAATTATCTATCTCCTGGGGAATTGAGATTTGATAATTCTAAAGGAGAAGATTATTCTTATGTCATCCAAATCGATATCTGTTATTGGTCCAGTGGGTCCGTAAAAAGGTTAAGGAACGATCGAAAGGGATCAGGGACAATTGTACAACCCTAAGAGAATAAGTAAAGAATAAAGAATGAATAGTGTTTTGGTGGAAAAGAGAATATTATGAGACGACAATATATAGAAGTATTCGGAACGGATTTCTGAGTTCGTAATAGTGATCCAGGGGGAAAATAAGTGTATGTAAAAGCTATCGGATTCTGAAAAACCGCACTTTTATTTTCTCTGAGAGTTCCCTGGACACTGATAGACTTAAGAATTCAACAAAGGGATTTAAGGAATATAAATTCGAAAGTTAGTAAGAAATATGGAGAATGATAGTATTAATATTAAGAAGATTCCCAGTAAACCCTAATTAGAAATCCGTGAAATATTCCTACGAACGATCAATCGAAACGAGCAATAACCAGACAAAAGAAACAAGCAGAGGAAGCAAGAGTCATGCATAAGCCACTAGAAAATATCTAGCAACCAAGTGGGCTCAAGTAACTAGCTTGGTTATGGAATGAACAAGTACTTAGCTAAATCCAACTCCAAGTTAGCTAGCAACCATTTAAAACACAACACATGTCTTGCCCAATTGCATCATCTAGTGCATCACACTCCACTAACACAACCAAGATGCGATATTATCTAGCAAAGGATCACTTTATGCATTATTACCACAAAACAAATCAAGAAAACACAAACTCTCTCCATTTTCTTAAACCTGCCCAGCAAGAACACTCATGAGAAGAAAATTCATATCTCCATTTCTAGCCATGATAAAATCACCAAATTTTAACCAAAGCCTCTCCAGTCCATGGGAAATATTAGCCCCAAATTTCATGGCCAACAAAGTAGTATAGCCTAGTCAAATCCATGCTCAAAGTTGGGGAAACAAATCTGCCCAGTTTCTGTCCAACAGAAAAAGAGGGCTCAAAACCCTAGCTAGGAAGCTTCATATCTGATGATCTAGGACTCAAAACAAAGCTTATGAAGAGCCCAAGATGTGCTTTGTAAAGGCTATACAAGGACTAGATCAAGATTAGTAAGGCTAGTACATACTCCAAGGAAGATCATCGAGCAGACCCAGGACACGCTATCTCCACCCACACCCGATTACCAGGCAAGTGTTCAAAACTTTGAACCTGTTGTTGTGATAATATATATATATATATATATATATATATATGTGATTGTCATTTTACATATGACATAGCATGCATGCCTATTGTCAAATTATATTATGATACCTGTTCCCTGAATTGATATTGGCTTATAGACTAGATACGAATTATCAGTTATAAGCCGGATTGTTTTGATAAGACCCTTAGCGAAGGGCATATGATATTCATTCTTAAATATAGACCGGGAGTCGGTACTTTGAGATATAGATAGTCGTGGAAACCTGGAGGGATTCCAACAACAGATTATTATTTATCTGAGGAAGGTTATTATTAAACGTTAATTATATTTCCACAAAGTATCAATTACTTGGAAATCTTTCGAGGAATGTTATTCGAGTATTATCTCAGTCGAGAGATATTAAATGAATGTTAGTTTCGAATATTCATTTAGAGTTGATTATTTAATGAATATTATTTTGATATTCATTAGAATGTTACTTATTAAATGAATATTACTTTCGAATATTCATTTAAGGTTTTATTCGAATATTATTTCGAATATTCAATTAACGAGGGATTTATTTAGTAAATAATTCTATATATTCATTCGAGGATTACTTACGAGCAATATTATGAGTTAATAATATTCAGTAATTATTATTGAGTTAATAAATATTTTTGGAATATTTATTTAATTCTTTTAAATTCTTTTTAAAATAATTTATATTATTCGGAGATTATCTTTCACCTCCAGATATTATGGAAAATATTTCGGAGTCTTTTTACGACTATTTTATCAAGGAAAGGTTCCCAACTCTTTATTTTTCATTTTAATCTATCTTAAAAGGATTTAAATGCTCGCTCAAACTTCCATATTATAAGGGAACCTACTTGAGCAATGTTATTTATCTTGTAGACTTCCCGGTCATAAATCTCATAATTTATCCTTTTCACTCGTAACTTGGTTGCTATGGACTCATTAAGTTTGTGTGTACCTTCTCATCATTCGAGGGGTAAGATTGTTGGAACAAGTTGATATCCATTAACAAGCAAAAGCTTGGGAAATGTTGGTGAATTTTCCTTTCCAACTAGATACGACTACTTTGTGGAGTCTTATCAACAAGTATTTCACTTGGGGAAGGGAGGACAAACTCTACGTTTCAATGCTGTGGATTTATTCGAACTAGGAGTCGTGTGTAAGAGGCCGAGTCGCGCGGTCCATCACAAGGCCTAACCATTGGCCAGGGAGTTACTATTAAAGGAAATCGACAAGTGGAGCCGTCAGTTCTTCCTTCTACCGGTAGTAAACTATGTTGGGCTGTACCATCCCCGGCTGATCATCAGGGAGAGGGACAGCTAGCGCGTGATAACTCCAGTGTTGGTTCATCTCCCAAATTGGGAATTCCCTGCAACACGTATCGAAGAGACTTCTTTCAGGTTGACGGTGTCTTCCGCAACATGTATCGAAGAGACTTCTTTCAGGTTGTAGGACTTCGAAAAATGTTAATAACTGGAATTGCAATATTTTCCTTGCAAGTTCCTCTTTATATGATAAATGATAATATCTTGATTATTTTCGACATAGCAGATATTCCCACATATATTTACATTTTGAGTTACCTTGTAACTTCATCGTTCATATTATACTGGCATCATTTTCGTAAATGCATGGCATATGGTTTGAAAGATTATTTTGAACTGTTATATATTATCGTTCAGTTATATATTATTGTTGGTGGGCAATTGCTCACCCTTGCTTTATTATTATATCACAACAACAGCTAGACCAGATGACTCGTACAAGGTGCACTCGACGCTGACGAGGACGATAAGACTACCAGAGCTGAAGAAGAAGCTAGTTGTAGGATAGATTCATTCTTTCAGTACCAAGTATATGGGCTGGTATGACTTATGAAAATGGATGGCAAAGAGTATGTATTCATATTGAAATTCTTTTGGATTGTAAGAACTCATAATGTGATTAATAAAATTTGATGGTTACTCTGATTTCATCTCTGGGACTATAACGGGTGTGTTTTATATTGTTGTGTTGGGTCATAAAGATGTAATTTATTTTATGTTGAAGTAAGTTCAAGTATTGTGGACAGAATTGGAGACCGTAACGACCGGATCCCGGACCCCGGATCTGGGGGTGTTACAGTTATTGAGTCCAAAGGGAAACCAAATCATTTAAGGAGTAGCCCCCAAGGCATACAAGTCCTAAGATATCCACCTTCTTCATGGAAGGATCTAGAATCGGGCCTGGGGTAGATAACTTGCCCACCAAGTTACCAAACCCTACCCTAATTCCACCACATTCAACACCTATATAGGGACCTGATTCCTCACCTCTAGAACAACGTTTTTTGGGGCACAGCTCCATACGTCACTTACGTTTTAGGCTTAATCCTCGAATAAGGACACATAAGCCACAACGTCCTTGGTGTGCCCTTGCCGCCATATCCCCCGAGGGCATCACCAAGAACTACGTTTTGGCTTGATTCTTGATATTTATCAAGGTAAGTAGGCATCTTGCAAGGATCGATTAGTCCTGACAGCAAGAGCATCCACCATTAAAGCTTGAAGCTCTCAATTCATAGCAATCAATACACGAATTAATTACACCCTACTTTTTATTCCACAACATTTGGCGCCGTCTGTGGGACAAAGACGTCAACCATGGAAAACACACGAAGATAAAAAAATGGATGTGACGTTTCACCGGCCTCAATACGCATTCCGACCACCACTGCTGGAATACTAGGAACATGAATTTAAATGAGTCTCCAAGGAGTTGGAGTCCAAAAAATGATTTTAAACTCTCCAGGGGCGGATTTCCAATCCTAGGCACGATTATGCCCATAATAGGAAAACATGATTATGAATCTCTACCATGGTGCTTCCATCACTAACAGATCAGAACCCAAGTTATGGGCTTCCACCCCAACGAAATGAGGATTCGCCCCATATTTGAGGCTTGAAATCTCCGCATGTAGCAGGAGGGAGAATCTCGATCGTGCACTAACGATGATGAAAAAATAATCGGACTAATGATCCACTCCCCACGACTTCAAATCAGGGAACGACTCCCCCAGAGACGCATCTCCAAGTGGTGATCCCCAAATGAGTGATCCCCAAGTGGTGACCCAAGATCCAATAACTTAAGGAGCGATATTGTAGATGGTGGTTTTACCTCTGTCTAATGGAGCACAAGGAGCACGGATCGCCACCACCATCAAGCTGATCCCAATAACTCAAAACCCCATTTATGGGTCGTCACTATTCCCAATTGCTGATGAAACCATCAATCTATTCATGAAAATTATGTGCCTCAATACATTGAAGGCTTGGTCCCCTTGTTGGAGAACACCAAAGTTTTTTCGGATCATATGCCAAAGATGACATCTCATCTAAAAAGATGAGGAAGAGGACGTCCATCCTAGTGGGAGACGTCAAGGCAAGAAGCTCACCGAAGGAGCAGGGCGTTCTCAACCCCGAGGGACTCAAGAAACGGTTCTTCAGGCCATGGAAGAAAGGAAGGATGGCGATCAAGATCGCAATCCATAGCCCTGGGGGCCGATGATAAACATGATTTCTGAAGACCCGACGTCGGTCGGGAATACAAGAAGCTCTCGTAAAAGCTTACGCTCGAGAAGTTATGCACATTATAGAAGAAGCTCCACAGTGAGCAAATACCGAAATGGCAATTGCCTTTGATGACTCTGATTTGGAAGGGATGAAGTGCTTCCATGACGACCCGTTGGTCATAACACCTGTGACAGGCAACTCGCAAGTGAAATGAGTCTTGGTGGACAATGGAGAACTTCGGTGAATATCTGGTTTCATGATGCATTTTCGACGATGGGATATATTGATATTCGATTGACCCCTCCAACATGCCCATCTATGGGTTCAATGGGGTTGAGTCAGAGAGTTGGAGGAACTATTCGGCTATCCATGATAATAGGACGGGAGCGTAGGGAGGCCACACAGATGTTGAACTTTTTGGTGGTTAAAGCAACTTCCGCTTACAATGTGATCCTTGGGAGGATAGACTTGCATACCCTTAAGGCGATTGCCTCAAGATAAGACCAGCTGATCAAATTTCCTACAAGGAATGGAGTTGATAAAGAAAAGAGAGATCAAATAATAACAAAGAATTGCTATCCGACCGCCTTGAGGCCTGATAAAGTCGGGGGGCAGGTCCTCCCGATTAAAGACATGGATGTCCAAAAAGATGAGAAACAAAGAGGAAAATCTGCCGAGGACTTAGTCCCCACTCCCCTAGTTCCCGAAGAACCTGAAAAGTTACCCACGTAGGGCATTGTTGAATGAACCCGTGAGGGGCAAATTGGATGCGTTCCTACAAGAGAACATTATTGTATTTGCTTGGACAATAGCTGATATGCTAGGGGTCGATCCCCAATTAATTACGTAAACTAGACGTCCACCCGAATAGGGAGACGATGAAATGGAAGAAACTGATTCCAAGAGGCGGGAACGCAAATAGAGAATGAAGGATGTGTATTGACTTCATTGATATGAAAGATTCATGCCTCAATGACTATTTTCCCTTACCAAGGAACGATTCATTGACCGATGTAACAAAGGTGACGTCCCAAAGAGGTGACATATCGAAGATTGATAAGATTTTTGAGCATCTTATTGGGAAGACTATAAAAGTTCATGTAAATGACATGTTAATCAAGAGCCTCGATAAGGCACATCACATCGAGCATTCTCATGAGGTGTTTGAGTTGTCAAGGCACCACAAGATGATATTGAATCTGACTAATGCGCCTTCAGCATAAGATCAGGAATTTTTTTGGTTTTATGGTCTCCAAACATGGAAATTGGGGTCAACTCCGATAAGGGTAGAGCAATCCTTGAAACGAACCTCCACGTGTTAACATAACAGAATTACGAAAAGTTGTTGCATCTATACCTGGCTGCATTTGATACGGCTTTGAATGTCGTCCTCACGAAAGAGGAATACAAGGTTCAGAAACCCATTTATTACGTGAAAAAAGTCTTGCATGGGATAAAGTAACCACAATAAATCCCCAAGCACTCGCTGCTTCGTGGTTGAGTACACTATTGACAATCAAGAAGTCGGGGGCAGGAGGTAGTACTACTGGAGGGCAAAGGATTAGAGAAGGAGAATCCAGAAGCGGTACTCAAGGAGTATGGATCAATTTTGATGGAGAATCAAAAACAAAATTAAGTGAGAACACACCTCGATGGGTTTATGATTTCCCAATGACAAACAATGAGGGTGAATGCAAAGCCGTGATAGCCGGACTTGGCTTGGCCGTAGGCCCACTCAAAGTCTGTGGAGACTCAAAATCGGTAGTACCACAAGTAAATAATGAGTTTGAGTCCAGGGCTGGAACCATGAAAAATACTTGAAACTTGACTTAATTCAATGAGTGTTACGTGGGAGGAAAATGTAAAGGCTAATGTCCTATCCATGCTTGCCTCCTCAGAGATGGGGAACTATGTTGGAAGTTCTTACTTCCAAGTCTTGGAGGCCCGAAGCATTGATTGAAAAGCTGATAACACCTGTAGGTATAAAAACCATTGGATAGATCCTACACAGGCTCACCAAGAAACCGGTTGGTTACCCGACAATGCCTTGGAGGCACGGAAGTTGTCAGTAAGAACACTAAGGCATCAAAATATGAATTTAGCCTTGAAAGAAACTCATGTGAAAATCTATGGGCAGCATTCGGGGGGCAAAGCCCTTGCCCATAAGATGACCCGATTGGGATTCTACTAGCTAGAAATAATGGCTGATGCCAAGAGTTATGTGCGATCAATATCCAAAAACATGCAACTGATGATTAATCCCCCAAAATACTGACACCCGTCACTTCCCCCATTCCCAGTGGCAAGGTGGGGGATAAGTGTTCTTGGTTCATTCCCAAGGGCAAGTGCCTAGAGGAAGTTCCTGATAGTTGCAATGAATTCCTTCATGTAGTAGACTAAGGCTAAACTCCAAGCCAAGATAACCACCAAGTAAATAACACAATTCCTGTGGGAAAGTGTGATACATAGAAATGGACTTCCACCAATCCTGATAGCCAAAAATGGATGACAATTCAAAAATGAGGGTCTTGCAAGCTGGATACGTTTGGAAAAAATGTGATGCCTAGATTCGACACACCCCAAACCTCAAGGTTACTATATTAGAGCATCCGGGTAGGACACACCACCTGATTAGACTAAGTAGAGATAAGGCTCGATGAAACCACAAGCTTCTAGGTCCAATGAACCAAAGGCTTGAAAAAGTCCACGTTCCATTCAAATGAAGGCTCGAATAGGCCACGTTCCATCCAATTGAGGGCTCGAATAGTCCATGTTCCATTCAATTGAAGCCTCGACAAATGCGAGCAATAAGCAGTAAGCTATCGCAAAAAGATAGACTTCGGAATGAGATTCAATTCGATATATTACAAAATCAAATCGGAGCAACGAGTAAAAAATTACGAACATTTTTGCGTTCTTGAACTAAGGGATCAAGATTCCTAATCTAAGGGGTCAGAAATTCTGATCTAGAGGATGGGATTCCTGACCTACGGGATCAAAATTCCTGGTCTAAATATCGATCGGGATCCTGATCGAAAAGCCTTCGACCAGAGTGAAGAAAGTGGACTTAACTCGACCAGGAACCTGGTTTAAATATCGATCAGGATCCCTGATCGAAAAGCCTTCGACCAGAGTGAGGAAAATGGTCTAAATTCGACCAATCCCGATCTGTGATGTCAGAATTCTTGGTCTAAGGGGTCAGGATCCCAAGTCAAAAAATCCTGATTTATGGGGTCAGGATCCCAAGTCCAAAATCCTAAACTAAGGGGTTAGGATCCCTGATCTAGGGGGTCAGGATCCCAAGTCCAAAATCCTGATCTAAGGGGTCAGAAATCCTGATCTAAGGGGTCAGGATCCCAAGTTAGAATTTCTAGTCTAAGGGATCAGGAATCTTGGTCGAAATTCACAAGACCAGAAGGTTAAATCGTCCATAATTCGACCAGGATCCTGATCGAAATCAACCAGGAATCCTGGTCGAAATTCATAAGACCAGAGTGTAAAAACGGCCCTTAATTCGACTAGGATCCTGATCGAAATTTGACCAGGATCATGGTCGAAAAGCCATCGACCAGACCGTATTTGAAGCCCATAATTCGACTAGAATCCTGATCTAAGATGTCAAGATTCCTAGTCTAAGGGTCAGAATTCCAGGTTTAAGGGGTCAGGATTCCCGACCTAAGAGGTCAGGATTCATTTGAGGGGTCAGGATTCCTGATTTGAGGGATTAGGATTCCTGATCAAAATTGTTACGATCAGAATGTAAAAATGGCCCTTAATTCGACCAGAATCCTGATCGAAATTCGACCAGGATCATGGTTGAAAAGCCATCGACCAGACCGCATTTGAAGCCAATAATTCGACCAGAATCCTGATCTGAGAGGTCAGGATTCCTGGTCTAAGGGGTAAGGATCCCCGATTGAGAATCCATTGATTAGGATGCGCAAAACACCCATAACTCGATCAGAATCTTGGTCTACGGGATCAGGATTCCTGGTCTAAAGGGTCAAGAAGCATTTTTGAAATAAATATATTTTGAAAAATGAATGAAAATTTCTATGCATATTTCTATGCATGTTGCACAAAAAATAGGGTATATATTTAATGAAAATTTGTATGAGCCTAGAGTCATGAATGACCTCAATTCCGGACGAATTTCGTAAATTTGGGAGCAAGGAAGGCCAAAAATACGATCTTAAATTACGAAAATATTAGGACTGATAGCCCCTTCAAAATGGTGAAAAATTTATTATTGTTATTATTATTAAAAATAATAGTAATAAAATCCGGGTCGAATATTATCCGAGTGAAATTTTATCCGAGTGGGACACCTCCGATTTGGGGATTGAAATTATCCAAAATTCGGACAAAACAAATATTATTATTGAAAAATAATATTAAAAAAAAAAAGAAAAAGGTCCATAGTTAGATCAGGATCCTGGTCTAAAATTAGACCAGGATCCTGGTCTAAAATCATGAGACCCGGATGCAAAAAAGGTCCATAATTAGATCAGGATCCTGGTCTAAAATTAGACCAGGATCCTGGTCTACAATCATGAGACCAGGATGCAAAAAAGGTCCATAATTAGATCAGGATCCTGGTCTAAAATTAGACCAGGATCCTGGTCTAAAATCATGAGACCAGGATGAAAAAAAGGTCCATAATTAGGCCAGGATCCTGGTCTAATTAAGACCAGGAATCCTGGTCGAAAATCAAGAGACCAGGATGCAAAAATAGTCCATAGTTAGATCAGGATCCTGGTCTAAAACTAGATCAGGATCCTGGTCTAAAATCATGAGACCAGGATGCAAAAAAAGGTCCATAATTAGATCAGAATCCTGGTCTAAAATTAGACCAGGATCTTGGTCTAAAATCATGAGACCAGGATGCAAAAAAGGTCCATAATTAGATCAGGATCCTAGTCTAAAATTAGACCAGGATCCTGGTCTAAAATCATGAGACCAGGATGCAAAAAAGGTCCATAATTAGATCAGGATCCTGGTCTAAAATTAGACCAGGATCCTGGTCTAAAATCATGAGACCAGGATGCAAAAAAGGTCCATAATTAGATCAGGATCCTGGTCGAAAATCAAGAGACCATGATGCAAAAATAGGCCATGATTTGACCAGGATCCTCGTCGAATTAAGACAAGGAATTCTGGTCGAAAATTTTGAATTTTAATTTGATTTTTCAGCAGAAATTACAAAAATTTCGAAAAAATGGGGAATAATTTACAAAATTATTTCCAAAGGCAATAAGCCCAAATTTTTTTTTGATAAAATTAATCAAAAATAAGGAAAAGTGCTTGTGAGTACAAGAATAAGCCCTAAAGACACATTTAATGTGGCATTAAATAAATCTAGATTGGTCCAAGGTTAAAGTTCATTAATGGGGCCCAAAACCATAATTAAATACTAAATTCGTAATTAAATATTCAGCCAATAAAAAGACTCCATTATTGAGTCCAAAGGGAAACCAAATCATCTAAGGAGTAGCCCCCAAGGCATACAAGTCCTAAGATATCCACCTTCTTCATGGAAGGATCTAGAATTGGGCCTGGGGTAGATAACTTGCCCACCAAGTTACCAAACCCTACCCTAATTCCACCACATTCAACACCTATATAAGGATCTGATTCCTCACCTCTAGAACAACGTTTTTTGGGGCACAGCTCCATACGTCACTTACGTTTTAGGCTTAATCCTCGAATAAGGACACATAAGCCACAACGTCCTTGGTGTGCCCTTGCCGCCATAGCCCCCGAGGGCATCACCAAGAACTACGTTTTAGCTTGATTCTTGATATTTATCAAGGTACGTAGGCATCTTGCAAGGATCGACTAGTCCTGACAGCAAGAGCAGCCACCATTAAAGCTTGAAGCTCTCAATCCATAGCAATCAATACACGAATTAATTACACCCTACTTTTTATTCCACAACAATCATGTATTGTAATCCATTTTTTTAAGTAATAATTGATAACAAAAGTTTAATTTTTTAAAATAATTCCAATTTTAATTTATAAAATCATAAATGTTTTTTAAAATATATAATTTCGTTTGATATTTTTTGAAAATCTAATTTTTTTCCATCAGTGACCTAAATAAAAATTAACATATAATTCAGTGATTAATTTGTTTCCGAATTTTAGATTATGATGTGTACGCTGACGTGACGTTGCAGCTGATATGGCGCAACTTAACGGTTCTCTGTTAAAGTCAACACATTTTTAACGGTTAAACGATCATGCAAGTATTTTGAAGTTCAATATTGTAATTGCAAGCTAATTGTAACTTTATGATGCGATTGAATTTTTTCTTTAATTTGGTAAATCACTTGTAAGTTATTACCGACTAAAATCACCATTTAACCCAACTATATTTTATGTATATTTTATATAAATTATGTAAATTTAGAAAGTAGTAAGCATATATTTATATCTTGTAAGAATAAGTGTGTTTAAATAAATTTAAGTATAGGTTAACTATATACAAATAAGTTTGTTATAAATTTCTTGTATTAGCGTAATCTTGTAGTTATGTTGTGCACTTGTGCTTCTCAAGGTGATGCTAAAAATATAAGATAAATAATTTACATGTGAAATTTATCAATGAATGTGCATTTTATGATATGTGTTATAATTATTAGTATTACTAGCCTAAAACTCGTGCGATGCACGATTTTTTTAAAATATGAATTTTGGAGGTTTAAATTTTTAAATAAGATGATTTGATAATATTAATATAAATGTTATCCGTGATATTTAAAGAAAAGAAGAGATTTTAGTTAGAAGATATAGAAAAATGATACCTTTTAGTTGAAAAAGTTAATCGATTAATTATTAATAATTATAAAATTTTATTTTTTTAAATAGAATATCCGTGATATAACTGGAAAAAAGGAGTTCTTAGTTAGAAAAAATTAAAAAGGGAACATGTTAGGTGAAAAAGGTAATTTATTAGTTTATAGTAATTATAATTTAATTATGTTAATTTACTAAATAAAATTGCTCGTAATGTTTTTAGAAAAGGAGAAATTAATGTTGCCCGTGATATTTCTAGAAAAAAGGGATTTTAGTTAGAAAATGTAAAAAAGATAATATGTTTTAGCTGAAAAAGGTAATCGGTTAATTTTTAGTATTATAATATCATAATTATTTTATTGAATAAAATCGTCTGTGATATAATTGGAAAAAGAGAGATTTTAGTTAGAGAAAATAGAAAAGGTAACGTGAAAATTAAAAAGGTGACATGTTTTAGATGAAAAATATGAATGATTAGTTTATAGTAATTATAATTTAATTATTTTTCCTAAATAAATTGTTCGTAGTGTTTTTATAAAATGAGAAATTAATGTTGCCCGTGATATTTCTAGAAAAAAAGGGAATTTAATTAGAAAAGATGATATATTTCAGCTGAAAAGGTAATCGGATAATTATTAGTATTATTATATTATATTTTATTTTTATTAAATAAAACAGTCCTTGATAATTGGAAAAAGAGAGACTTTAGTTAGAGAAAAGAGAAAAGGTAACGTGTTTTGGCTGAAAAAGGTAACCGCCTACAGAGAGATTTTAGTTAGAAAAAAGAGAAAAGATAACGTGTTTTGACTGAAAAAGATAATTGAATATTTAATAGTAATTACAATATAATTATTGTTAGTTACAGAGGCATGCCTGAATACATCTAATAACAAGCCTAAGTTATTTGTAATGCTATGCATTACTTACATGACCTCTTAACTGAGGGAACCTCTAGTTGTAGAGTTTCTACTGGTTTTGTACTTGTAATAGGCATCAAATTCTAGCTGTGTAAATGTACCTATTAAATCAAGAATAATGCTTGAAAGAAGTTCCAAGGTTCATGCCTCAAGCAAGGAGATAAACGCTGCCAAATAATCACAGTTGGGATTTGAAAAAATGAAGAATTTGCCTAAGTACCAATTCGAGAAGTATATTTGTCTATTCGGGAAGTCTAGCATTCGAGAAGTCAGGGATTCGATATCTCAGAAGACACTATTCGATATCTCTGAATACACTATTCGATATCTCTGAATACACTGTTCGATATCTCATTCGATATCTCAGAGATTCGATATGTCTATTACTCTGTTCGAGAACTCAAGGAGTCAACAGGTCAAAGGTGATATTCGAGTTCTCAAAAGGGTCAACAAGTCAATGCTCTGTTCGATATCTCAAAGACTCAAGATGCTATTCGACATCTCAGGGATTCGATATGTCAAATTGTTCTATTCGATATCTCAAGGACTCCCAGAGAAAAGAGCTATTCGAGAAGTGATTCGATATGTCAATATAACACTATTCAAGAACTCAGAGTTATCGATTAAGTCAATTCTAGTTCTCGAATCATTCACTTAGCCACTTCTCGAATACATTCTTGGAGACAAAATACTGAAGAATTGTACAAGTCAGAAACCTGCAACAAGCCAAGACGCTTTATTTGACTATGTACTATAAAGCACGTTGGAAAGCCTACAAAGAAGTTTGAAGAGATAAGACAGGGGACAAGGAGCTAAAGAAGTGGATCTGAACAGGCTTTGCAAAGTCAAATCTGTAGCCGTTTGGACTCTTACTCAAATGAGATAGACAGACTGGAAAGTATTTTGTTTACCTACCTTATTTGTAGTATGTAGGTGTATCCATGTCTATAAGGATACAGCCTCACTTCCTTAGCAGATAAGTTTTTAAAGAGATAAGTTTTTCATATACATCACAAGAAATATCTCTCTGAGAAAAATGAAGCTGAGAATACTATCATTTGTATTCACAGATTGTAGCAAAATCTTTATCTAATAAAATATTAGATTAAAGTAATATTGTGTTGTGTTTGTCTTTGTTATCTGCACTTACATATCTCACACACTCAACACATATCTTGCTGCAAAGATTCAAGAACAAAGAAAAGTTCAAGAATCCATTCACCCCCCTCTGTATTCTTTTACTGTATTAAATACTCAACAAGTGGTATCAAAGCAGGTTGTTTAATCTAAACAGAAAATGATCATGAGTTCGAATACACCAAAGACTACAGGTACTGTGATGGTCCCTAAGTTCGACAAAGAGAATTACAACCTCTGGAAAATAAAAATGTTGTTGTTCATCAAAGCTGCCAATCCTCTCTACCCTGACATCCTCAAGAATGGTCCATTTCTACCACAACAAGAAATTGCTGAATCTACAGTGGGCACAATAGTCATTCCTAGATCATATGTTGCAAAAGAGCCATCCAAATGGACGGACTCAGAGAAGGAAAAGGTTTCCCTAGACAGTCATCTCATGTTGCTGATCATAGACTCCATGGATATGTCGATGTTTGCCAACATAGCATCATGCACATCAGCCAAGGACATGTGGAACCACATCGAGGTGTTATGTGAAGGGACAGAGGAGGTAAGAGAAAATAGGAAACAGATACTGGTCACACAGTATGAGGCTTTCATGGCACAGTCCAAAGAAAGTATTACTGATATGTTTGAGAGATTTCACAAGCTGGTGACTGAGCTTCAAATGAATGGGAAGGTTTACAGCACTAAGGAATTAAACATGAAGTTTCTACTATCTGCACCAAACCATCTAGAGCAAAGGGTCATATCTCTAAGAGAAAGAGATTTGAACAAAGTCACATATGATGTGCTCTATGGGGCTTTAAAGACTCATGAGCTTGAGCTGCTTCAGAAGAGGGATATCCATGCCAACCAAGGCAGAATGATAAACACATCCTGTGCCTTGATTGTCAACAAATCTGTTCAAGACCTGGAAGCACCTACAAGTCAGCTGAGAATAGAAGAGATAGTAGATGATGAAGAAATTGAAGAAGAAGTGACTGAACCTGTTGATGAAAAGGAAGAAGATGAGTTCTACACTCTTGAAGAGTTGGATGCCATGGAAAACACTTCATATGCTTTTATGGCTAGAAAATTCCCAAACATCAGATTTAAGAGGAATCAGCCCTTCAAGTCTAGATCTCAAAATCATTCATTCAACAAGAGCAAGGCACCTGTGAAAGCAAAAAAAAACAAATTCAAAACCAGCTATGTGGATAGGTCATCTGTGAGATGTTATAGATGCAATGACCTAGGGCATTTTGCCAATGAAGGCAAGAAGCCTAAAAAGAAGGATAAGGAGTTTCTTGAGCTTGAAGCTAAGTATGAGGCTCTGCTAAAGAAGCATACACCAGGTAAGGCCTACATAGCTGAAGGGAAGTGTTGGGATGATTCTGATAGTGATGGAGAAGAACAAGAATTCTGCAACTATGCCTTGATGGCCAACTCCAAGGAAGAACCATCTGAATCAGACTCTTAGGTACCATCCCTCACTACCATAGACATGTCTGTTTCTGAATACAAATCTATGGTTGAACAACTATCTGTTGAGATGTTTAATATTCATACTAGTATGACTGCTGCTAATGAAGAAATTGCTAAACTGTCTACTAAGAATGAACTGTTGAACAAAAGAAATGAGGAACTAGAACTAACTGCTATGCAAATAGAAAACCTTAAACAAGAAATTGAATATCTAAAGAATAAGGTTCTATGTGCTAGTCAAGTTGAGAAAGCTCTTAGGGATGAACTAGCTGAAAATGAATTTAAATTGAAAACATTTAAGAATTCCTCTAGTCTATTGCAGTCCTACCATGAGAAAAATCTAGCTAGACCTAAGACTGCCATTGGACTTGATTATGAGACTCTTAAACAGAGGAAAGGCTATGCAGTCATTGAAGATGACATTGTTGTTCAAGAGAAAGTGCCTCAGGTTTTGAAAAAGACTGAGAACCCAATATTTAAAACACCAACACTTGAGATTGATGAGGATGCCTTACTCATTAAGCAAATTTTGGATGATGAAGATAAGGCACAATCAAATGAACAACAAGCATCCTCTAAGAGTGAGAATGTCAAAACCAAAGCCAAGGAGCCAGTAGGAGGTAGACCTAGACCTGAGAAATTTGTGAAGTTTGTTTCAGCTGGGAATAATGAGTTTGAGAAGAAAGTGGCTAAAAAGAAACAAAACAGGAATGGCAAATTGGGAATTAACAAGGACAACAACTATGCTTATGTGCCAAATGCCCCTAGGAAAGTTTGTCAAAACTGTTTTAGCACTAATCATTTAACTCATGCATGCAAGAAACCATCTGGTAGTGTTGCTAAACCATTTTATGATTGCTCTGTGCCTTTAAGACATAGAGACTCTCCTTTCTGTGATAAATTTGATTATATGCCATGTAACATGAATGTAATGACTAGTTGTTTTAATTTGAGAAGACAATTCATGGAAGGTTGCATCAGTCACAATGTTCATACACACTACATAGGAACAAAGTCTTCAAGTCCTCCTAAAGTTAGGAAGGTACCTCTGTCACCTAAGTCTAAGAACCCTGATTCTAAGACTTCTAACAGTGACAAGAAGACTAACATCAAGAAAATTGATAAGCATGCTGTTTATGATAAAACTGTTGCTAAGCCACATGGACCCAAACTTGTTTGGGTACGAAAGGAGAAGTAATACCTTTGTGTTTGCAGGGCAAAGAAAGTGAAAAGAAGGTCATGTGGATCTTGGACAGTGGATGCTCAAACCATATGACTGGTGATATGGCCCTGCTATCACAGTATGAGGAGAAGGCTGGCCCAATGGTTGCTTTTGGAGATGACAGCATTGGCAACACATTGGGATATGTCAAGTTGGAATATGTCAAGTTGGAAATTGGAAATGTCATCATTGAAAATGTAGCACTGCTCAAGGGGCTCAAGACAATCTATTGAGTGTTGGTCAATTTACTGACAGAGGCTTCAAAGTGAATTTTGACAAACATGAATGTTTGATCACCCACAAGAAGACTGGTGAATTTGCTCTATCTGGAGTAAAGAAAGGAAGCCTGTTTGTAGCCAACATGAACTCTGCAAACAAGGACAAAATTTGTTGCTTTTACTCAAAAGCATCAAATGAAGATAGTTGGCTGTGGCACAAGAAGCTATCACACTTGAACTTCAAAGGCATTAATTCTCTAGTCAAAAAGGAGTTAGTGAGAGGCATGCCCACACTTGAATTCTGTCAAGAAGGAGTGTGTGAGGCTTGTCAAAAGGGAAAAATGAAAAGATCAAGCTATAAGTCAAAGACAGTGACATCAATAACCAAGCCCCTACAACTAATTCATATGGACTTGTTTGGGCCTGTCAATATTATGTCACTAGGAAGGAAGAAGTATGCTCTACTGATGGTTGATGATTTCACAAGGTATACATGGGTAGAATTTCTGGCATCAAAGGATGAGGCTCCACAAGTAATCATTGAGCACATAAAGAAAATTGACAAGGAAGCAAAGGCCAACAATGCAAGTGTGATTGCATTAAGAAGTGATAATGGAACAGAATTCAGAAATGCCATGCTTGAAGCATTCTGCAAAGAGAATGGTATTTCTCAACAATTCTCAGCTCCAAGAACTCCACAACAAAATGGAGTTGTTGAGAGAAAGAATAGAACTCTAATTGAGGCTGCTAGAACAATGTTACTTGATGCAAAGATGCCTACATGTTTTTGGGCTGAGGCTGTGAGCACTGCATGCTATATCCAAAATAGAACCCTCATCAACAAAAACACTGGAAAGACACCTTACAACTTGATGACTGGAAAGAAGCCTACTCTAAAGTATTTTCATACTTTTGGAAGCAAATGCTTTGTGTTAAAAGACAATTCAGAATATGTTGGAAAGTTTGATGCAAAAGTATTTGAAGGAATTTTTCTTGGCTACTCTATGGAAAGAATTGCATACAAAGTTTATATCATCAGTCAAAAGAAAGTTATGGAAAGCACAGATGTGACATTTGATGACAGCAAACTACCTGGATTAGAAGAAGCCAATGATGAAGATAAAGATCCTTTGAAGTTTGATAATCTAGATGATTCTGATGAGGAGATTGAAACTGAATTTGAGCCCACAATCCAACAAACTCAAGTGAATGAAGAACCTGTGTCAATCAACAATGAAGAAACAAGTATCCAAGACACACCTGTGATTAGTGGCAACTTCACAGGGGGAGGAAATGTAAATGATCATGATCTGGATGATGAAGCAACATCAAGGCTGAGAAATCAATCTGAACATACAAGGAAATGGGATAGATCACATACTGCAGAACAGATAATTGGAGATCCAAATGCAGGAGTGAGGACAAGGAGAGCAACTCTAAATGAATGTCTCTATGGTTGCTTTCTATCCCAAGTTGAGCCTAAGAAACTTGATGATGCATTGTTGGATCCTGATTGGATAATTGCTATGCAAGAGGAGCTAAATCAATTTGAAAGAAGCAAAGTATGGGAACTTGTGCCTGCACCAAAGGATAGAACCATTGTTGGAACAAAATGGGTTCTAAGGAATAAGATGGATGAAAATGGTGTAGTCATAAGAAACAAAGCAAGGTTGGTTGCAAAAGGATACTCTCAACAGGAAGGCATTGACTATGATGAGACTTTTGCCCCTGTTGCTAGACTAGAGGCCATCAGAATTTTCTTGGCATTTGCTGCACATTCTAATTTCAAGGTTTATCAAATGGATGTCAAGAGTGCATTTCTGAATGGGGAGTTGGAAGAAGAAGTATATGTGAAACAGCCACCTGGCTTTGAGGATCCACAATTCCCTCACTTTGTCTACAGATTGCTTAAAGCATTGTATGGACTTAAGCAAGCTCCTAGGGCATGGTATGACACATTATCACAATTTCTACTGGAGAATCAATTCACTAGAGGCACACTGGACAAGACACTGTTTTATAAGAAACATGGTGATGATATTATCTTAGTTCAAATCTATGTGGATGATATCATTTTTGGCTCTACAAATGAGAAGTTGTGTGAGAAATTCTCTAAGCTCATGCAGAGCAGATATGAGATGAGTATGATGGGAGAATTAACATTCTTTCTTGGGCTGCAAGTTAGTCAAAGGAAGGATGGCATTTTTATAAGTCAAACCAAATACATCAAGGATCTATTGAAGAAATTTGACTTGGAAGAATGCTCACCTGCAAAGACACCCATGGCCACTGCCACCAAGTTAGATGAAGATGTTAAGGGCAAGAAGGTAGATATTTCAATCTACAGAGGCATGGTTGGTTCTCTACTCTACCTCACTGCTAGTAGGCCAGACATCATGTTTGCAACATGCTTGTGTGCAAGGTTTCAATCAAATCCAAAGGAATCACATATGACAGCAATAAAGAGGATTTTTAAATATCTGAAGAGCACACCAAACTTGGGGTTATGGTATCCTAAGGACACAGGGTTCAATCTGGTTGGTTATTCTGATGCTGATTATGCTGGATGCAGAGTGGATAGGAAAAGCACCTCAGGTAGCTGCCAGTTTCTTGGACAATGGTTAGTCTCTTGGTACAGCAAGAAACAACAATCTGTGTCAACTTCCACAGCTGAAGCTGAGTACATAGCTGCTGGAAGTTGCTGTGCTCAAGTGCTCTGGATCATAAATCAACTTAGAGATTATGGACTTGTGTTGGAAAGAATTCCAATCATGTGTGACAACACAAGTGCAATCTCTATAGTTTCCAATCTTGTCAATCATTCTAGGACAAAGCACATTGACATCAGATATCACTTCATAAGGGAGCATGCAACTAATGGAACCATTGAGTTACATTATGTTCCCACAGAAAAACAACTAGCTGACGTATTCACTAAACCATTAGATGAAGCCACCTTCATAAGGTTGGTTAGTGAGATTGGAATGCTGAATTCTTCAAATTCTGGCTAAGTGAATATATCAACTAGATTGTTGCAGCAGTAAATACTTACTTTATCAAATGCTCAATATTTTTGAAGTAAGTATTGGCTGGAGTATGATTTATAAATATTCCACAATGCTGCATATGTTGAAAATCATACATCTTTAGCTTGAAATTTCTGTGAAATTTTGAGAGAATCACTATTTAATTTGGTAGAATATTCTTCAGTGAATATTTCTGGTAAATTTTAAAAGATAGTGAAAATTGAATTTTATGAGTGAAAAGTATAGTTCGATAAGTCAGACTTCTCGAATGGTTCATTGTTATGTCATGGCTCGAGTTCTCGAATAGGCCTATCTAGAACCCTCTTGAGTTCTCGAATAGAGTATTTTAGTTCTCTAGTGATGGAGTTCTTGAATACTGTTTTTGAGTTATCGAATCATTTGAAAAGGTTGATTTTTCGCTGACACTTAATCGCTTTTTGGATTTATATTCAAAATTTTATTTCGCTCATAAAAACATATTTTATTTGGCTTAGAATTATTTTCTGAGTTAAATAACTGCCAGCTGTGAGTTACAAACTGCTTGAGATATCGAATAAGCCTTTCTTGACTTATCGAATAGTTGTTTTATACTTCTCGAATGTCTGACTTGTCGATACAAAACTTATATCTAATCGACAACTCAAGTCACTCACATATATACAATTCCACAACTGTTCAAATCATTTCATTCGATTTCTCAGGCAACTAAAATTCCAAAACCTCTGAAAACCCTAACGTCAAAGGCTAAATTTCTTCTTCAACCTTCATTCTCTTCTCATCTCTCTGTGTAACAATGGCAAATACCCAACTCACAATTCCTACCCACACCAATTTCATAGCAATAACCAACGATGTTGAAGCACCCAATGCAAACTTTAAGTGCTTCGTTCGATGGATGCCTGAATCATACATCAAGGATGCACTCTCAGCCAACCCAACTCTGTATCTAGACCTACTAGAACGGTTTTGGAGAACTGCTACTGTGGAGGTCGTGGCCCTAGAGAATGCAATAACATCATACATAATCTATTGCAAGATTCAGGACAAGGAAATCACCATCACTACTGAAGACATGAATCAAGCACTGGGGTTACAACAAGGAGTGTATGACAGTCAAGCTACTGATCAGGAACTGGAAGACTTCTTTGATTTTATCAACTACTCAGATAGAATCAAGCTTGGAAATTTGAATAGGAAGTACTTGAGGAAAGAATGGAGCTATGTCTTTGCCACTCTTCTTCAAGTCTTCACAGCAAGGAAGTCCAGCTTTGATCAAATCAGCACACCTGTCCAACAAATAGGCTATGCTCTAGCATATGGGAGAAAGATTGATGTTGGTTTGATCATAATGCAAGAATTGTATGGGAGACTTGGTAAGAACTTAGCCAAGA
The DNA here is from genome assembly GCA_036435485.1 of Saposhnikovia divaricata. Classification (NCBI taxonomy): domain Eukaryota; kingdom Viridiplantae; phylum Streptophyta; class Magnoliopsida; order Apiales; family Apiaceae; genus Saposhnikovia; species Saposhnikovia divaricata. Next base: position 126,699,196 of record CM071598.1, read on the forward strand.
GAGGCAATGAAATTTTCTTCCCTCGCTTTATTCAATCTGTACTTAATTTCATAGATGCTAAATTGATTGAATTGCCAGGGTTAGACAAAAATAGAATAGGCTATCCGAAATCCATGACCAAACTCATTTTTGGTAGCTTGGAGACTAGGAATGATGTGGATGTAAGACTCAAAATAACTCCCCTTATGGAGAGTTTATTTAGGACTTACCCCCACAACATGCCAATATGTGCCTCAAAATCTGAGTTAGCTAGGCCCAAGCAAGTAGAGCAAAATGCTAACCCAGGGCCTGCTAACCAACCCTCTCAGCCAAACACTTTACCAAACACAGAGCCAACTGCATCATCCTCTCAAAAGGGTGATGTTAGTAAAAAGAAGAGAAAACAGGTTGTTTCTGAACCTCTAAAAGTCTTAACTGAAGCAGCCTTGGCTGTAGAATTAGGTATAGAAAGTGAGGAACCTGAGTCACCCTTACTAAGGCCAAAGAAGAAGAAGAAGAAGTCTAAAACCACCTCTTCAGTCACCCAAATGGCTGAAGTTGTAAAATCAGGGGCAAACAGCTCACTAGATGTATCCTCTCAACAGGGTGCATCTATAGAATCAAGCATCCTCCCCAATGCACCTATTTGTAAAGAGTCAGCACAAGGGAGTGATAAGGCTGGCACAACACTGAGTGGAGAGCACATTACACTTGAAACTCCCTCTATTTCTCAAGGGAGTTGCCAAACTCTAATCTACAACACACTTCTCTTCCAGAATCTACCACTCATATTTCTTTGGAGCCTGCAACTCAAGCAATTGAGGAGTAAGGCATTGGTCATCAAGAATTCTTTTCTCTTGATGAGCCAATAGATTCAAGTGACTTGGTGCATGACACCTTGCTCACCACCCAGGTACCACATTTAGATGGTCAGGGAATGCATGCTGGGGCATCTCCTAATGACACCATCACAAACACAGAGGATTCACTAGTTTTAACTAGAGACTCTGTGCCTGTGTCAACTATTGTTGTAACTCATCCCACTCCTGTGGAGACAACAGTAGTAGAGTCTTTCCATCCGGTTACAGAAGTTGCATCTGTAACTGAGGAGTCTAGCTTGCCTAGCTCTAGCTCTGACTTTCTGTCACAATGGCTGAAGCCTGTGCAACATGACAGTGCTTCAGGTCAGGATCTGTTCCACCACAATTGACGGTTGAAGCACTTCAAAGCTTAGTTGTGGATCAGATTCCTGAGTTTGTAAATATAGCCCAGAACTTGGTCACCTCCAATGTGCCAAATCCAGATTATGAAGCAATATTGCTCTGCCATAGAGATGATGTGGAGATGCAGAAAACAAAGATACTTTATGATGCTGAGAGAGATGGCAATGTAGATGCCTGGATGCAAGGAACTTATGATATCACTCTCAATGAAGCCTTACAGTATCTGAGGGAGGAGTACATCACTTCACTAGGCTCCAATACTAAATCCTTAACTCCTGGTGAAGTGTATGAAGCCATCAATGACTTATACAAGGGATTCCTCAAGGCTGCACACTACCTGGGTAAAGGTGTCAAATCAGAAGTCAACAAGGTAAGTGATGCAACAGACAAGTCTGTGGGAGAGATAAAGAGGACTTTTGATTCCAAATTCCCTCAACTGGAGACTGTAGTCAAGGATATTCTAGCCTATAAGTCGACCTGCACCAAGATGGACAATGGTTTAGCCATTCTCAAATATGCTGTCACAGGACTGGGGCATAAATTCCAAAATCTCATTGATCAGACAACTGAGGCCAATGCCATGCTTAGGACCCTCTTTTCAAATCAATATGGAGACAAGCTGGTCACTGAGGTCCCTGTGCATGAGATGTCAAGGTTTGAAGTGCAGAGACTTAAAGAACAATCCCTTTCTGGTTTTAAGGCCAATGAGCTCTTCACTAAAGTGGATACTCTTGAAAAGGAGGTAGCTTCTCTCCAACAGTCTAATGCTCATCTTACAGCTAAGGTACAAACTCTTACTGAGCAGTTGAACACTCAAGCCACCACCACAGCTGATGTTCTTCTGCATCAACAATCAATGTTGTCTGCAATGATGAAGCACATAGGTCTCCCTCTACCTGAAGAATCTTCAACTCCAAAGGTCACTCCTACAGCCTCTGTGCCTGACAACAAGCCTAAGGGGGAGAAGAGGATTTCAAGGTCAAATACAAAGGGGGAGAAACCAACAAAGGGGGAGAGACCACTAGAAAAGGGCATCAAGTTCAATGAGGGTGGCCATCAAAGAGCTTCAAAATCTTTAAATCATGTGCCTGGCAAAGGAAAAGACAAAGTTGATGAGCCTCCTACTTCTCTGCCAGTTGTCACTCTACCAACTGTGCACATCACTACTCCCAGTGGTCAAAAGCAATCTATCACAACCACAGTGGTTGCAGGGAGTATGCCATCTGACAAACCTCCACTCTCCATATCTAAGAGTTCCAAGCCTGTAGAAGTGAAGGTGGTCACTGAGGCCAAGCTACAAGAAATTGCAAACTCAAATATCTATCATGATGATGCATTCTTGGAGTTTCTGAAAGTCTCAAGAGAACAGGCTGGTGATGATTTATCATATCATAGGAGTTTGAAGAGTCAGATTGACTATCTCACTGTAGTACCAAAGAGAGTTAATGGCCTATGGCTCAAAGAGATAATGATGGTAGGAAAGAATAAGATATGGCACTTAACCATCAACACTCTACAGGGTCTAAAGCACTCAGAAGTGGATGTGTTCCTTGCACTAACTGAAAGAAGGAATGAGAACAACAAGAGTCTCTATGATGAGTTAAGGGATGGTCAACCAGCAAGGCTACCTAAAGTATTCACAAATCCTAGAACCATCATCTATCAGACTGCAACAAGAATTGATGATATCAAGCAGCTGGTCATTCCTAAGCATCTAACTCCTCAGAACAAATCTCTCATTATTGCCATCATTGAGCAGCTGAACAAGAAGAAGGGTTTAAGAACAGCAGAAGAATTGGAAGCTATATCTTATCTCAGGTCATACATTGCAACTGGCATTGTACCTGAATCTGCTAAGTTCAACCCAAGCAAGGATGGTGATTAAGACAAGGATGGAGACAGAAGTGATGGAAGGAGAAGACATCACAGGAGTGATAAGGGTGATGAAGATGAGAAGAAGAAGAAGGGTGACAAGGATAAGAAAAATGATGATGATCAAGGTAAAGTCTCTGAGAGTAAAAGTGGAAAACAGCAAGCCTTAGGCATTGCTGACAGTAACCTCACCACAACACAAGACTCTAAGTCTAGGGTGAATACTGTTAGTAGTGACCTAGCAAAATCTACATCTATGGCTTCTGCAACTGTTTTGCCACCTCAAGAAGAGAAGATTATTCAAGTCAAGAAACCATCTGTGTGTTTCAAAAAGCAAACTGCCAATGGAATACTACAATGGTCTACAAACAAAGGTCACATGCTACTGCCAGGCAACCATGTAAAAAGAATCAAATTCAAACAAGCTGCAAGGAAACCAAAGCTATCCAAATCAAGGACTCTGACAATCTATCCAGGCTTAAAACTCCAACCACTAGATGAAGATTTTGATGAAGACCAACTACAATTCTTACAAGCTCAAAGAATCTACCATGTTGTCATTGTTGATAACTGCCTTGAGATCAAATATACTGATGGAAGGGAGGAGAAATTCAAACAAGGAGGATGTCAAAACTGGGGCAAGCTACATGACATAGGAAGAATCATTGCATTGTTGAGCTCAGAACATAAAGTGGAAAGAGTATGGAAGCTGGAGCTAATTGATTTTGTGAAGATGAAGAGAGATCATGAGGAGAGAATCAGAAAAGAGTGTCTTGAGAAATGGCTAGCAAAGGAGAAAGAAATTGAGAGACTGGAGATTGAAGCAGAAAAGCTAAGGGCAAAGGGATTGTGTAGAGTTCAGTTTAAACCCTATGTGGTGAAGTATAGGAGGAGAAATGGGGATCATGTACACATCAGAATGAACCTACTCAACCACTATCCTGCAAACATTCTGAAGCCAGTACTTGAAGATTTCAAAGACTCAATTTTGCTTGAAGAATTGGATGCTGTGGCAGAAATAATAAAAGCTATGGATGAGAATACAAGGAAGGAGAAAGAAAGAAGACAGAAAGCATATGATGACTTGCAAGCCAAAGCTATGGAAAGGGAAACAAATGACAATGGCTAGTACTTCATCATAGGCTGTAAGATTACTCACCCTGTAGTTCTAATCACATTGCTAATCAAAATTCATACATGTACTGTCAAGTTTTATCTTTATGTATGTTAGGCTTGTTATCAGACATGAAATTGTGACTAAGGGTCTTACTCACAATTTGGGGGAGATTGTTAGTTACAGAGGCATGCCTGAATACATCTAATAACAAGCCTAAGTTATTTGTAATGCTATGCATTACTTACATGACCTCTTAACTGAGGGAACCTCTAGTTGTAGAGTTTCTACTGGTTTTGTACTTGTAATAGGCATCAAATTCTAGCTGTGTAAATGTACCTATTAAGTCAAGAATAATGCTTGAAAGAAGTTCCAAGGTTCATGCCTCAAGCAAGGAGATAAAGGCTGCCAAATAATCACAGTTGGGATTTGAAGAAATGAAGAATTTTCTTAAGTACCAATTCGAGAAGTACATTTGTCTATTCGAGATGTCTAGCATTCGAGAAGTCAGGGATTCGATATCTCAGAAGACACTATTCGATATCTCTGAATACACTATTCGATATCTCTGAATACACTGTTCGATATCTCATTCGATTTCTCAGAGATTCGATATGTCTATTACTCTGTTCGAGAACTCAAGGAATCAACAGGTCAAAGGTGATATTCGAGTTCTCAAAAGGGTCAACAAGTCAATGCTCTATTCGATATCTCAAAGACTCAAGATGCTATTCGTCATCTCAGGGATTCGATATGTCAAAATGTTCTAGTCGATATCTCAAGGACTCCCAGAGAAAAGAGCTATTCGAGAAGTGATTCGATATGTCAAATAACACTATTCGAGAACTCAGAGTTATCGATTAAGTCAATTCTAGTTCTCGAATCATTCACTTAGCCACTTCTCGAATACATTCTTGGAGACAAAATACTGAAGAATTGTACAAGTCAGAAACCTGCAACAAGCCAAGACGCTTTATTTGACTATGTACTATAAAGCACGTTGGAAAGCCTACAAAGAAGCTTGGAGAGATAAGACAGGGGACAAGGAGCTAAAGAAGTGGATCTGAATAGGCTTTGCAAAGTCAAATCTATAGCCGTTTGGACTCTTACTCAAATGAGATAGACAGACTGGAAAGTATTTTGTTTACCTACCTTATTTGTAGTAAGTAGGTGTATCCATGTCTATAAGGATACAGCCTCACTTCCTTAGTAGATAAGTTTTTAAAGAGATAAGTTTTTCATATACATCACAAGAAATATCTCTCTGAGAAAAACGAAGCTGAGAATACTATCATTTGTATTCACAATTGTAGCAAAATCTTTATCTAATAAAATATTAGATTAAAGTAATATTGTGTTGTGTTTGTCTTTGTTATCCGCACTTACATATCTCACACACTCAACACATATCTTGCTGCAAAGATTCAAGAACAAAGAAAAGTTCAAGAATCCTGTCACCCCCCCTGTATTCTTTTACTGTATTCAATACTCAAAAATTATGTTACTTTATTAAACAAAATTGCTTGTAGTGTTTTTAAAAAAGGAGAAATTATAGTTAGATAAAATATTAAAGATATTGTATTTAACGTAAAAACGGAAATTTTTTGGTTATTGAAAAATATAAAAGGTAATATGTTTAACCTAAAATGGGAAATTGATAGTAAAGGAGAAATAGGTAATATGTGTATCCTAATAAAGGAAATTGATTAGTAAAGGAGAAATTTTAGTTAGATACAATATAAAAGATATTGTATTTTATCTAAAAAAAGAAATTGTTTAGTTATTGAAAAATAAAATAGATAATATATGTATAACCTGAAAAATGAAATTGATCATCTAGTAGGATGGATTTTATTTGTAATTAAGTAAGAGTAAATAAGTAAAATCAACAGGTACCGTACCGACTAACCAAACTTTTAATGTTATAGGTTAAAATGTTCAACCTAATAAATGAAATTGATTAGTAAGAAGAAATTTTAGTTAGATAAAATATAAAAATTATTGTATTTAATCTGAAAAGAAAATTATTTAGTTATTGACAAATAAAATAGATAATATGGTTAACATGAAAAAGAAAGTTGATTAGTTAGCAGGATGAATTTTGTTTGTAATTAAGTAAGGATAAATAAGTAAAATCAACGGATATTATATCGATCGAACAAATTTTTAATGTTTCAGCTATTATATAATAGTATAGGCTTAAGGACAAAAATAACATGAATCTGCTCGGTCGTTACAGGAATACCACTGCGCTGAAAGCTAGCCAAAAATACCACGCTGTTACGCATTTGTAGTCGGAGTAATATGTGTTACGCATTTACAGGACGGGTTACATGCTTATTACGCATTTATGGAAAGGGTGATAGCTGTATTTCTTTTTTCCAGATTTTATTACGCATTTTAGGGAAGGGTAACAGCCTATTACGCATTTATGGAAAGAGTGATATCTGTGTATCATTTTTACAGATTTTATTACGCATTTATAGAAGGTCTAACAGGCATATTACGCATTTAACAAATGGGTGATACAGCTACTTCATATTTACAGATTTTATTACGCGTTTAAAAGAAGTGTAACAGGTCTTATTACGCATGTGGACAGGGTGTAAGGGGCTATTACGCAATTCTGAAAGGGGTATCAAACTGTTGTCACTGCGCTTTATTATTCTCTTAGGCCTGTTACGCATTTCTCCCATGGGTGAATTCTATTACGCATTTTGCTTCTGGGTAATATATGTAAATTTTTTTATATTACGCATTTTGATTCTGGGTATTAGTTGTTACGTTAATTTCAAATGCGTAATATTCATATGTATACAAACCCGATTGTTTGCAGAACACAAACAGAAGCTCTCAGCTAACCTTTTGGGTCTTTCTTATTATTCTCCCCAATTTATATAAACACAATTATATATTTCTATTGCTGCTGATATCTTGCAATGGAGTGGAGTCAAGCTCTTATATCTTGAAAATGGATTACATATTGTACTAGCTAATTGAAGGTACTCATTTTATTTCTCCCTTAATTACACTTTTTTAGGGTATAATGGCTTCACAATCTGGTTTTATTTGGGGTTGGGTGTATTGTGATGGAAATATCGTAGTGGATGATGTAGAAGGTGTCAAGTATGATAGAAAAATGACAAGATTGGTGAAATTAGAGTTTAATCTTAGATTTGAAGGGCTATTGAATCTTTGTATACAAAGTTCTGGACCGATAACACTTTGTATAAATTGAATATATCACGTAGATTTTAAATCCTTTGACGAATTTGTTTGAAATATCACCAATGTTTGATGACGATGATGTTCAATATATGTTTGAATCGGTGGATTGCTCAAGTTTGAGGAACTATGTGGAGCTCTATGTAGAGAAAATTTCAATTAGCTCTGGACAACATTCAAATGTAATGGTTGAGATGTCCAAAGGTGGTGATAGAAGTTCAAGCTCCTATAGTTCTAAAAAATTGCGAACTAGTGAAAGTGGTGAAGTAAGTGGGGAAGTAAGTGGTGGAGTAAGTGGATTTATTTCAAGTGGAAGTTCTAGTAGGTGCATAAGTCGTTTGGATAGTGACGGGAACTCGAGAGGAAGTTCCGATTTTAGAGATGATGACATACCTTTTTACAAGTCCTTTGATGGGTCATCAATGGTAGCTTCTTTTCATGAGCCAATTATGAATAAATTTGGTGATATTTTTAATTCTTCGGAGTTGCTAAAAGGAATGATATTTCAAAAGAAAGAAGAGTTGGTGAGTGTAGTGAAGGATGTTCATATTGCCAACCACCAAGAGATAAAGGTGGTAAGATCAGATTCAATCATTTGGGAAGTGGAATGCAATAGAAAGATGACAGGTTGTGTCTGGATGTTGAGAGCTAGAAAGAGTACTATTCATAATTTTTTTGAAATTATGGAAACTAAGGGTCCACACACTTGCCTTAACCCAAACATCTCGCAGGATCATTGTAATTTGAACTCTTCAAATATTGCACCTGTCTTTAGTACACAAATAGTTGCAGATCCTAGTGTCTCTAAGAAGGTATTAGAGGCTACTGCTATGAGCCATTTTGGTTATAAACCTTCATGACGAAAGATTAGACATGCAAGGGAGATGGCAGAAAAAGGTTTATTTAAGTCTTCTGAAGAGTCTTATGAGTACCTTCCCAAGTTTATGAATGCATTACAATCATTCAATCATGGCACATTTGTTGATTGGCACTTCAAGGAGCATGATCTAGGAGAGCCTATAGGTGAAGTAATTATGTTCTTTGTCTGTCATTGTAAGCATCCATTATCGTTTGTTCATTCTTGAATAGTTGAGTTTAACTATTTAATATGTTTCATGTTAACAGGTGGTGCGTTTCAATAGAGTCTTTTGGGCATTCAAGCCTTGCATAGATGCATTTGTACACTGTATACCCGTACTTCTTATAGATGGCACACATCTATATGACAAGTATGGCGGAGTCTTGCTGACAGCTACAGCAGTTGATGGCTTTAACCACCTTCTTTCGGTGGCGTTTGCAATTGTTGAGAATGAAAATACAGCTAGTTGGACTTGGTTCATGGAGAGGTTGAATAAGAAAGTGGTCCTCCGACGAAGAGATATTTGTGTCATTTCAGATAGGCATAAGGGGATCATTTCTATTATGAATAATCCAGATCTTGGGTGGTGTGAACCACATAGCCATCACAGATTTTGCTCTAGACACCTAGCTGCAAATTTTGGGAAAGAGTTTAAAAAGGGCAATATTAAGGATAGGATTGTTCCATTGTGTAGCCAACTGACAGGTCTTAAGTTTTCTTTGCATTGGAATGCCTTGGTAGCTGCAGAGCCAAGAGCATAACAGTGGTTCGCTGATAAACCACTAAATCGTTGGTCTTTGGCTTATGATGAGGGAAAAAGGTTCGGGATCATGACAACTAATATTGTTGAAAGTTGGAACAGTGCCATCAAAGTGGCAAGAAAGCTCCCTATCACTGCATTGGTAAAGACTATATTCCACAAGGTGGTTACTTACTTTGATCAACGTCGAATGGAGATACAGAATCAATGTGCTGATGGCAATGAGTTCACTCATCATGCCAATAAAATGCTTAATAGATGGAAGGAACGAGCAAGTGGCCATCATGTGAAGGTCTTTGATCGTGATACATGGGTGTTCACCATGACTACTATGAAGCGTGGCCAGAAAGGAGGAAATGAGCAGATTGTTCGGCTAATGGAAGGCATATGCACTTATAACAAATGGCAGACCTTCCATATTCCATGCTCTCATGTGTTAGCTTGTTGTGCCAACCAAAATTTAGAGCACAAGACTTTGGTTAGTGAGTGGTATAGGCTGGACAATGCAAGATAGGTCTATGGAAGTGCATTTGAGCAATTACTGGATGAGGATGCATGGCCTTTATTTGATAGATTTCCTTTAGTGGTGCCCGATATTGAGAACATTCCCAAGAAACCGGGGCAAAAAAAGTCAACGAGATACAAGAATGAGATGGACTATCAAGTATCGGGACGAAAGAAAGGAGCATCTTCTAGTGGAGCTTCTTCTAATATATCGTAGTACATCTTCATTGGTATGTTTGATAAGTATATTCATTTAAAATGCATAGAAATAGGTTGTTTGACACTTACAATGTTATTATGCAATAGGACCAATATTTTTCTATTTTATGTATTCATTGTCCTATTTTTTTTGCTTAACAGGTCGATGATTGTAGTGCATGAATCCAGGAAGAATGTTGAAATTAAGCAACATAAGAAGACAACTACATATGCCATTTGACTGATTTAGTTTCAATTAGTACAAGATTGTTTAGCTTGTTTTGTTTATTCGTAAAATCAAACATTGTTGTTGGATTTTGTAGTAGTTATGGTTGGAGTTTATGACAGTGGTTGTTGGATTTTATGTGGTTAAAATTTCAGAAGTTTCCATTTTTTTTTAATGCAGGGGCTGTCTTGTGAGTTTTTTAATATTCAAGGACTGTTTTAACAGTTTCTGCAGGGGTTGTTTTGTCAGTTTTTAAAATTCAGGGACTATTTTGACAGTCTGAATTGCATTTGCTGCAGGAGCTCTATTGTCAGTTTTTTTTTTAAAATTGAGGGTCTGTTTTGACAGTTTCTGAAATACAAGTACTGTAGGGACTGGTTTGACAGTTTCTTACAATTAAGGGATTGGTTTGTCCTTTGGAAGGGACAAGGTAGTGATTAGTAATATGAGAGAAATCACCAGCTATATTGGCAGACAACACTTAATTTATTGGAACTTAGACAACTCTGGTTTCTTGATAAGAAAGGAACTTGTTTGATGCATTCATCTTCTTGTGAAAATGCAGGAAAGGATTTAAGAAATTTCAGCATTAGCATACTACATACAACTTCATGCTCGTATGCTTGATTGGTCATATTGATGGACACAATATAACCTGCTATAAGTGACTCATAAAAACATGTGGATCTTGTTAAAATACATTCACAGTCTCATCCCGGATTCCATTTCTGGCCATAATTATTAATAGTCATTCCTTGAATCAATAACTAAAAATTGCCAAAACACGGAGCTATTCCATACAAATTAAACATAGAATACAACAAGAATTTCATCGAAGATATATAAAAATAACCAACTGCAATAGAAAAGTAGTACCAAAATATATTTATAGTCAATAAGAATTTCATCTTTTGGCCATTTATGGGTCAATACAATTGCATTTCATAGCGATCAAATTAACTTTAGAAAGTATTACTTTTCGTGCTGCTGCTCTACACGACTAGAAACCCAAATGTACAAAAGTTGACAAAAAATAAACATCTGATAATGAAAATAACAAAGTCAGTTCCATGAGAAAGCAATCCTAATGAAGGTAAGTAGTCGACTAAAAGTCACTGTACTCCAAAATGAAAAGCTGCGCAATTTTGTAAAGCTGGCTAAATTGTGGAAACCACTGAATTTCTTGAACTGCATCATATTAAGGGTTTTGCTTCCTGCACAAAATATCAAAGTCAATATCCCATATTTCACTGTTGCAAATAAATGTTAAATGGTCAAAATTTGCTTACAAAAGAAGGCAGATCTGACATATTTACTTTATAAAGCTTTAGCCACTCACATATGAGTTTCATATCAACTAATAACAATACATGTCTCTAAGTTCCCTCAGAATATAAGCTTTAGCCAGCTTTTTGGCCTACTAGATTAACAAACATAAAGTATTACTACATCCGAGTTAACTGTAGGAGATTTCAAAAATGTAAGCACTAGTAAGAAAGTTATCCCTACTGTACTCTAAACTATTTTCCAGCCCCATTTCAGATTGTGTGCCTTGGCATTCAAGCCAATGTGGACTATGTAAACAAAATTCCATCTAATAAGTTGTCACTGGACATGTACCAAGAGCAATGGCATATCGATTCCTAATTTCAAATCTGAGACACTTTAATCACAGAGTTTCTTTTCAGATTGATAAATCCTGAATTCATTTTTCTATACAACTAATTATGGCCATTCAGTAGAACATCTTCCATACACACAAGAATCTTAGTTCCACCTACAAGAAAACAATTTCTGCACTGGAGATTCCTAATCTGAAAAGCGCCAAGGTTCGAGATAATGAAAAAAAAGGGAAAAAAGATCACCAAATAGCCCATGTCAAATATGACCTAGCAATACCACTCTACCTGGAGATTCCTTTGAGTGGGGTCCTATATAAAGTAAAATTAATATAATTATGAGAAACAGAGTATTCTACTGTTGCAATAGATGCCCAGATGCAATCTTCATTATCCTTTTTAATTCATTAACTCTGTGGATACAATTTTGTTCTAGCACAGACCTTTCTTTTGTAGCTTAAGAAGAAAGAAAGAACTACTATAATAAGAGATGAATTAATAGTAGTAATAGCATTGTCATCTATTTGACGTACTGTTACATTGAAAAATTCAGCAAATATTAATCAATATTTATGCTTGAAGCCACTGTTCATATAATCAAAGGTGATAAACATAACAAGTGAAACCAGTTCATGTAACTTTTAACGAGCAAGTGCGAGCTTCAAGACAGAACCCTTATAAGTTGTAGATTCAATACTACTCAACTCTTTATATTATGAATTCTAATTATTAAGCACAAGTTGTAACTCACCGAAGGCGCTTATAGCGATAAGTAACTGGTGGAACTATCTTATGACCTTCAGTCCCGCATCTAGGAGGATGACGGTTGCGAGGTCGCAACCGCATACGTTCTTTCAAATCTGGCACTTATTGTTGTTCCTCAACTACAAGCTGTTGTTCGTGGAACTACTCCAATTTAGGTTCTTCAACAGGTACTTGTTGCTATCCAGGTTCTTGTAATGGTGGTGGTGGTGGTTCTTGTACAGGTGGTTTTGATGGTTGCTGCTGCTGTACATGTTCATCCTCGGGCTGAATTAAAACATTACATATAAGAAAGAAATAGCACGGTTTATATTTGTAAAATAAAATGCAATACAATCATAGTGGGGTAATCTACAAATCATATGAATTATAAAAAATTCAAACCTGTGCAGGTGGGGTCAGAAAGTCATTAGACGACAACAACCGAAAGCTAGGAGCCCAATTTCCTTGTGAGGGCTGAATAGTGCTAGTATCAAGTTCCATAGGTGGTTGTTGCTGCTGTCCAGGTTCTTCCAATGGTGGGGTCAAGAAGTCGTTAGACGGTAACAATTGAAAGCTAGGAACCCAATCTGACGGTGAGGGCTGAACAGTACTTGTACTAGGAAGTTTTGATGACGGTGGTAACTGAAAGTCAGTAGGCGGGACTAAGTCAAAGCTGGGATGAGAAGATGGTGTTGACAGATCCACATTTGGAATTTCTGTGTCATCGTGATGACCAGCCTCATCGCCCAAATGAACATCTTCACCCACATCCACATGATCACCGCCTTCATTGCCAATATCCATTTTGCGTCTCTTTGGGGCATTAATCCCTCCACGGTCTACTTTATGGCCGACCTTTTTTGGCTTTCCCCTTAAAGTCTCTTCTATAACACGCCGATCATCCACGGGAAAATCCTGAAAAAGGCCACGACTGTATTGATATTCCAATACACCTCGTCCACGAGTAGCAAGTGAATCTATAAGGCTATAACCCCCGCCTGAGACTTCACCCCTGGCTATAGAAGATATGCGATCAAGTATATGAATCTGCAATGATATAGAAAATAGGTACACATTAATAAAGTAAACAATTAAATGAACGTGCAATTAGAACATGATAAATGAGGAACATTACCATATATGATCCTGCAGCAGCCATGCGTGTATGATATGGACGGGTAACATCACTATACCACAAAGCATAGCGATCAGTAACCCCAGAACCAACATTATCAGCAACAAAAAGATGCTCCAATCGGCTGTCCCAATATGATATGTGCTCCTTGTGTTTTTTTCCCCAATCAACATCCCACTTGCCCTTTAAATTCATATTATGGAGCTCTTTTGAATATTCAACAGCTGCTGAGGGGATATCCTGAACCATTCCAAACTGACGAACACATCTATCCGGCTGATGGTGCTCCACAACATAAAAGCAGATCAATGGACCTCTATAACACCAAATAGCCTTACCCTCCTTACAATGCTCATCAAGGGTCTCGAGAACATCATCTGTATATGGCATTCATATGAAGTGCTGGGGGTACAAGAACATCCAAAGAAAGACGATGAACGCACACAACATGTGAACTAACATCAGCATAAGACTTGGGACCGGACCACCTATTTAACACAATAACATAATAATCTAAATTAGCCTTGATTCGAATAAATAATTGTAAACCTAATAAATATGAAATTCACTACAAAACAAGAAAAGATGGACAAGCATATGGGTAAAATTTGCAAACAATATTAGAAAACTTATAATAAAAAAGTCAATTGAAATTTTATTTTCTGACCAAGTCCGTCACCCTGATTTTTAAAAAATTGAATCCGGCGGCCTGATTTTTAAACGCTAACGCATTTAAAAATCAGGAGAAGTTAGGGTTTAGGCTCTAGGGTTTAGGGTTGTAAACAACCCTAAACCCTAAACCCTAAGTCTGTATAGGGGTTATTCGTTATTCTTCATATTTCTAAAACCCTAAATGAATCATTAAACCCCTAAGGTTAACTGTTGAACCCTCAAGGGAACAGTTAAAGTAAGGTGGCATTATATATTAAAAGAATTAAAAATTAAAACGCTGCATTGTGCAACTTTATAAAGTGATATTTGGGGCATTTTTTACACTATGTGCTATTTGGGGCATTATATCTTAACTGTGTAGGGGCCCGTTAAAAATCTAAATTACTAGTGAAATACCATGAAATACCTCAAACCATATGGGCTTGCAAGATTACCCCATATATCCAAAGGAGGAGGACTCGGGATGGGAGCAAAAGTAGGTAACCTCGTCCATGCCCACAACTGAACTAATAGCACACATCGTGCTATCTCCTCCACACCAATCTTGCAAGACTTGCATAACTCCCTATACAAGTAAGCAAGTACACCCGAACCCCATAACAAGCTCTCACAATGATCAAGATTCTCCAAGAGAGGCATAAACATACAATGAACTTGCGAACCCTGATGATCGGTGAACAATACACCACCAAGCAACTGCAATAGATATGCCTGAGTATACCGAATTAGCTCACTATTGTCTACATCATCAGGAAGAGCCTTAGGAACAACAGAATCTAACCAACTCAACTTAACCTTCCATAATGTAGTGCTCGGCTTTCAAGAGTTGGTGCTGACCCAAACATTTTCTTTATAAGCTCCCTCCAACCACCCTCAGAACCTTCAGCATGTCAAGAACCAGTAACAGCAGCCCTATCTATCCGCAAACCAAGTAGCATGCTAACATCCTGCAAACACTACAAGAAAAAGTTCAATAGACATCACACTTTAGACATCGGTCATAAATACCACTGATGTTAAAAGATGTAATAACATCACCCGGGATTAAACTGATGTCTTTACTTTTCATAAACATCACTATTTTTAAAAGCGATGTCTAAAATCAGCCTTTAAAAAATGAAAAACGCGCTCCTTACTTTTTGTTTCCCCCCTTAACGAAAATTTTCCCTTAAGTCAAAATTCCCCCCTAACCAAATATTCTCCCCGCCTACACAATTATTGTCCCCCCATCAAACAAATTAAACATAAAACTAAATAAACCAAAACATAAAAACAAAAACACCCTCTCACTCTCTCTCTCGACTCACTCTTTCTCTCTCGACTGAATCTCTCCCGACTCTCACTCTCATCTCTCTCTTATCTCTCTCTCGTTCTTATTCTGTGTATCAAATTAGCAGCGTGAGTAATCGAATTAACAAGGTTTTGATTCCCCATTTAACTATCTTGTTAATTTCAAATTCTGCAAATTTGTAAAAATTAGGGTTAAATTGTGGGTTTTCGATTTCTTGAGTTAATTGTTAGTTTTTGATGTTGGAAGCATAGATTTGATGAATATAAAGATTACGGGGTTGATTTGCTGCGAGAATCGTAGTTTTCGAGCTTGTATGCCATCAACCGACCACCGGCGATGAACTCCGGTGAGCCGATGGTCAAGGTTTATCATTGTTAATATTTGTTGTTGATTTGTAAGACTGATTAAATGATTATCTGTGTTTTCATGTCAACAGTTACTTATACAAGTTCATGTTATATAAGTAGGATGATTTGTCTTTAAACGTTTCTGGGGTTACCAAGTGAGTTTCTGTCCCTGATCTTCAAGAGCAGGTAAATTTCTATTTCCTCTTTCCATACTTCTGGCTCCAATTCTCAGTTCTCATTGGTTTTGATTTATGTTGCCTGGATTCTTTATTTCTCGAGTTCACATGTCAGCAACTTGACCATCGGGCTTGGCTTGAATAACACCTTAATTTGAGCTAAAAACATGCATAAAGTTCAAGATATTAGGCAGGTAGACACTTGGACTCGTTCATATTGCAGGTCTTGACCAAGATCACTCCTTTTCCTTGTTAAAAAAAATTACAGAGACGTCTGCTAGCTGTTTACATTTTTAATTTTGTGAAATGATTAGTTATTCGTATTGTTAACTAGTGTTATGCTAATTATGGTGGTTTGATCTATATATATGTGTATTAATTATTTTATCTGTAATTTATGTATATGTGTATGTGTATGTAGTGCCTGTTTGTGAGAAAGATTAGGATTTAGGATGTGGTTGTCACAGGATTTGTTGTCTCCGCCTGTATTTAATCTACCTCTTATTTTCTTTTAGTAATGGTAGTAGATATCTGGTATTTTTATCTCTCTCTTAACATATGATGCATTTGAATGTTCCAGAGAGATCATCAAGCAATTGATATATACGAGTTTTTTGCCTTCAACACTGGAAAGGAAGGAGGGTTAAACTTGCTATCTGTGATGGTATGCTGGACTTATGAAAGGAACGCACACAGTTTTTGTAGTACAATAATTGGATGTACTTAATAAAGTTTCTTTCTTTTTGCAGTACTAGGAAGTACGACAAACAAGAATACTGCGATTTCAAAGAACAGTTCCACACTTATTGTGATAGTAGTTCCCGGACTAACAATTGAATCCTCTGCTCTTGTAAGTAATACAACTTAAGTATGTTTTTAATGGATGTTTTTATCTCAGAACTCAGAAGTTCCAGTTCATTTTATTGGTAAATGGTAATAAGGAACATTAGTTCCCATAAGGCCAAACTGAGTATCCCTTGATTTATTTGGCACATTAGGACATGTTTGTTGAACTTATAAATTAGATTAGATTTAAACTCTTGTTAAATGACATTGATTATTGTAATTGAAAAACATATCATTAGTATAGAAAAACCCAGGCCCCTTCCTATTGAACCAAACAACAAATTTACTGCATTGACCATGATCACAAAGCACCCGTGGTAGGATACTTGCAGACACTAATTGTATAACTTGAACAATCTTGAGGAGACATTAACGGGATGAATTGTCGAATATTATTTGGAGCCAATGTTCTTTTGTCTTAAATCTTTCAATATGTTTGTGAGTTTTGGTTTTCAAACTGAATGGACTTATTCTATGTACACTGTACCAAAGTATGACATACCTATGTTTTAATGCAAAAATTACACTGCATTAAACAAAATTATGTTAATACCTATTAATCTTAAAACTTGAGCTAAATGAATAGATGATGCATTGAACTATGAATGGCCTTCTGTTTTCACCCAAGTTAAGTTCGAACATTTACTCAGATAATTATGCCATCATCCTCTTATAACTGTCTTAAGAAGTGTAAGTAATTTCTAGTCTCAGTCCCTCGTTTACCTTGTCGACTTATTTAAAGATTTATACTTCTGGTGTTAGCGAATCAGTTGGAACAGTACGAGGTAAAAGAACAGACAAGGGTTGCTGTTTTTCCTTTAAATTATCATTTGTGTACCTCTAGTTGCTGATATTTTAGACCAATGACATTATAACATCTTTTTTAAGCTTGGTTTTTAATTGGTGTTTTCAGGAACACGAAAAGTGGGGTAAATGTATTGTGTTCACTCAAACAAATCGTGACGCTGATCGATTAGCATATGCAATGAAGAAGAGCTTTCCATGTGAGCCTCTCCATGGATACATCACGCAAACTCAGAGAGAAAGAACTCTTTCAAGTTTTCGTAATGGACAATTTAATGTTTTGATTGCTACTGATGTTGCTGCTCATGGTCTAGATGTACCTAATGTTGATTTGGTGAGTCCAAACATGTTCTGTGTATTTGTTTCTTAGTTTATCTGGAATTTTTGATGTCATTTATGTGGAAGCTGTGTCTTTTTCTTTGAATATTAAGAAATGATAGAAATAGAAACAAATCACTGTTCTGTAATAGCATTGAGGCAATAGAGTAAAAAAAATGTTCTGTAATAGCATTGAGGCAATAGAGTAAAAAAAAATAATGTAGTTTATTGAACTTTTGTTCTAGAAAAATGTATTACATATTTACCTATTGATTCGATAGCCACTTGCTATGTAGTTTATTTGTGGTTTTTTCTGTACTCTCATTTATTTTGAGGCACTGAGTTGGCAACCTGAATCAATTATCATCATTAAAGCAAGGATTCCTTTTAGCAATAAATACATATTTTATATGGTCATTCATCAGATTTACATTCATTTAACATCTGATTGTAGTTCTTTGATTAATTTCTTTCATATTGTATGTATTTGGATGTATTTGTGATTGTATATCTTATGTAAACCTATAAAACAATTTGAGTGTTGAGAGAAATGACGTGAATTTGCTTGTTTTAAATTTTGAGGTTGCTGTTCATATGCACATATGTAGGAGCCTACCCAATATATGGACAAGACTAGTAATGGAATATAAGTTACAGATGGGCTTATTGCTAAATTGAGATAGTAAAGCTGATTCTTGTCGGAGTTTGGGAGGCAGAGGTGGAGAAAATGATAGAACACGGTGTTGCAAGAAGGTTAGTCAGGATGTTAGTATGATTATCCACTGTGGGAAATATAGCTGATATGATTGAATATCATGGCTAAAGTAGTTTCTCTTGTCTTTCTTGTATTAATAAATGCAAAATCAAAATATGCAAGGAACACAACAACTTGTTGTGTGACCATGCCTCGAATGGTTGTTAAGGACACTGGAAGAACTGTTGTTTGCACAATTCATCGGCCTAGCATCGACATATTTGAAGCTTTTGATGAGGTAAGATATCTAATGAAGTCTAAATCTGTCCCTATGCTGTGCCTCTCTCGCAATCTCTTATACTATCATATTATCGTGCTTCAGCCGCTGCTTATGAAAAGAGGACAGGTGATATACTCAGGACCATTAGGAAACAATTCTCACAAAATTATAGAATATTTTGAGGTACCAGTTGTTTTGATATTCTTTTTATAAATTGGATATTTAATTTGTTAGTTTAATGGGAAACTGAGTGGATTTTCACAATCAATTGAAGGTAATTTCTGGGGTCCCGAAAATTAAAGAAAAATACAATCCTGCTACATGGATGCTAGAAGTGAGTTCAGTTGCTGCAGAACGCCGACTTGGGATGGATTTTGCCGAGCACTACAGATCATCAGCCCTGCATCAGTAAGTCAAGAATTAAATAAGCATGAGTTATGTGTTGAGGGGGGTGTAGTGTATGTATCCCGTGGAACTGATTCGTGTTTTTATAAACAGAAGGAACCAGGCTTTAGTGAAGGAGTTGAGCATCCCACCTTCAGGGGCGAGAGACCTTTATTTCAATACAGAGTATTCCCAGCCAACATGGGGGCAATTTAAATCATGCTTATGGAAACAATGGCTGAGTTATTGGAGAAGTCCTGATTCATCCAAAACCACATTTGACGACACAAGTCTTCTTTTGGCAAGGTTTAATTAATATATCGCATCTGCAAACATAGTTATTTGACTATGACTAGTTAAGCAGGTTATGTACTTTGTTTTGTGGATGGGTACTTTGCGTAGTTTAGTTGATTTTGTGGATATGTAGTCATGTTTAGTTGTTTTGGATTTGGTACATTGGATATGCAGTTTATGTAATTTGGATGTTGATGACATTGATTTTTATTTTGTCATTAGCCACATAATGACAATTGTCACATCTATTATTAGCAAATAAAGTGATTTTACCAAATAATGATGTCTAAAACAAAGATATACATCACATTTTTTCTACAATGTCCGATGTCTAAAAAACAAATAGTAATCACTTTTTATTTATAAAATCTGATGTCTAAGAGACACATATAAATGAGTTTTTTCAGAAAAACTGATGTTTATACCTACATTAGACATCAGTATAGGATGATGTCTAAGATAGCTATACACATCGCTTTTTTTTAAAAGAAACTAATGTTTATAAGAACATTAGACATCAGTCTAGGATGATGTCTAAGATAACTATAGACATCATTTTATCTGCTAAAATTATGATGTATATCAAAATAGACTTCTTTTCCAAAAAAAGAAAGTGATGTGTATATGAAAAATAACTTAGTTTATTATATGTTTTCTAGAATATAAGGCATGCAAGTTGTTTATAAAATTAATTATATGTAACCTATTTTGTAGAACAACTGATGTGTATTGAAGTAAATACCGATGTCTATGTTAGCACAGACATCAGTTTCTGGCCGATGTCTAGAGTAGACATCTCCGACCTAGACATCACATGCAAAATAACATAGACATCGGCCATAAACTGATGTCTATTGACCCTTTTCTTGTAGTGAAAGTAATTGTGCACTCTCCAGTTGGTAGATGAAAGGTGTGCGTTTCAGGTCTCCAACGCTCCACCGTAGCAGTAACTAGACTCCAATCTATGCTAATACCAGCAAGCCTAGCAACCCCATCAAATCTTAATTTCCTAAGAATTGGGACCATTTTAGCATGTAATGCAGGAAGCTTACAACGAACTCGGGTGTTGGGAGTTGTCCCACATCGATTGTGGGAGGGGCAGATTGCTAGTTAATAAGCAGCCAGATAACTCCATTAGTATGAGGCCTTTTGGGAGTTAGCCAAAAATAAATCCGTGCGGGCTCGGCCCAAAGCGGACAATATCATACTAATGTGGAGTTAAGGCCTGCTGAGCAAGCCCAACAAGTGGTATCAGAGCTATAACGGTCTATAAACGATCTCAATGGGCTCCAGAATGGATCCAAGGAAAAGGCAGATGGGCTATCCCAGGTTGGGCTTAAGGGGGAGCAGGTGGGCTTTCCAGTATGAACCTAATGGGAGCCAGATGGCCAGGAAATTCCAGTATGGGTCAAGGGAGCAAATCACAGAATGGTGGCAGATTCGACAGGGGTCGAGCCCGATGTGTGAAGGGGGAGATTGTTGGGAGTTGTCCCACATCGATTGTGGGAGGGGCAGATTGCTAGTTAATAAGCAGCTAGATAACTCCATTAGTATGAGGCCTTTTGGGAGTTAGCCAAAAACAAATCCGTGCGGGCTCGGCCCAAAGCGGACAATATCATACTAATGTGGAGTTAAGGCCTGCTGAGCAAGCCCAACAAGCATTGAGATCGTTCTGGATCGTTCCCACCACCGGCATTCCACACACTAGTTGATCTATGTTCCGGCTGCAAATACAAGATAAAAAGATCTCTTGGTCCCGGCTGAAGCTGAAAATCATCTGAAATTGTATCATCCGATACCTGTTAACATATACACAATACATCAGTTGAACGAATAAATCTGTCTGCAATATTAATAGTTATACGGATATTAGAGCTAATGTAGATCTAGAGCCTGTTCTGTTTGTACCGAACCAATATATACAATGCTCAAAATATGTACTTAAAAGACAGAAGACCAAAAAAGCAACTCAAGATTGTGTTCCATTAGCGAAACAGAACATAACTTGTTCTGGTTTACGACAAGCCCGACAAAGCAACAACAAAGGATGTCCAAAAATTTATACAAAGCAGTGAAGCGTCTATAAATTTCATAAGAATAAGCATTCTTGTATGTAAGTATGCATCTAGGAAAAAAAGGAGAAGTTAAAGGTTGTGAATGTAATAAACAGTAATAAGAACTTCTATTAGATCTCAGTTTTAACAATGTCTTCAGGTCATCACACACCAGCCCAGTAAAGACCAAGCACATCTTCCTGATACTAATCTCATACTTTTTATACATTTAAGTTTTCTACATCAGTTCTGCTAACCATGTTTCTACCACAGTGACACACTCTCAAGATTAATAGAACTGATCTCTGCTTGTGAAATCCAATATTAACCTCATACTTTACTACATTTAAGTTTTTATCAATGCGGCAAGGTCAGTTTTGCCAGAATCAAGTATAACCACAGTACTAAACTTATTTTTCCTATTTATGCAAGTCTGAAAACGTAGATATACACATCCTCTCTATGTCTATATATATCAAATTAAAAGCAATTACATAAATCAAACACTAATA
This sequence comes from Saposhnikovia divaricata, assembly GCA_036435485.1. Classification (NCBI taxonomy): domain Eukaryota; kingdom Viridiplantae; phylum Streptophyta; class Magnoliopsida; order Apiales; family Apiaceae; genus Saposhnikovia; species Saposhnikovia divaricata. The sequence continues at coordinate 126,721,326 of CM071598.1, forward strand.
ACAGTAATAAAAAAGAAATAAAGAATTAAAACCCCAAGTAATGGATAAACAGTATATATAAGGAAGAACACTTACATTAGAATCAACTCTAATATGCATTATTAGATGATAACAATTCGCCGGGTAGAATTTCTGATTAATTTGCTTAGATTTCGTCGAGATATCGCCGGGTAGATATTGCTAGAATTTCTGATTAATGTGTATCCGAGAGTATGATAGAGTGATCGGTGTGTGATACTGTGAGTAATTTGGGCGATAGCTGTTAGTTAATTAGGGTTGCAGTCGGGTTGGGGTTTTTTTTTATTACGCATTTCTGATAGGCATAACAGAAGGGTATTTTTGGCCAGTAATACGAGATCTGGTAATTTGGTAACTTAAGGGAGAATTGTATGGTAAAAATGTCATTTTTTCAATAGTATATTATAAATATGTAACACATTGCTTATCTTTGTGTGCCTTAATCCAACATATAAAACTATCTAAGTAATTTTAATTTCATTTCGATTTTATCGAGTTAATCTAAACCGTCCCAATGAATAACAACCGGTCTTACAAATTGTGTAAAAACATCGAGTGGTGCGGAGCGCGCAGGAAATAACAATTACAGTAACCAAAGGTACAAGACAATTTTACAAGTAAAACACAGGAAGGGAGGGCATTAAAATCTGAAGAGAATCGGCAATGGCCTTATCCTCCTCCTCCTCCTCCTCAGTAATGTTGTTGTTTCCCAAGGCAACACCATCCCAGAATTTATCCCCTTTCCCTGTTTCCACATGTTGTAGAAATGTAAAATGGAGAAGGAATGTCTCATTTTTTACAAGTTTGATTAAAAAAGATGCGAATCTTATCAAGCAAGAGCTTCTTGAAGCCATTCATCCACTTGATCGTGGTGCAGAAGCAACCCCTGAAGACCAACAAATAGTTGATGAGGTCATCATCCATAATTATATCATTTTTTATATAATATACAATTGATTAATTAATTAATTACCCCCTCCCTCCTGCTTGCAGATTGCTCGCAAACTTGAAGCAGTGAATCCGACTAAGGCTCCTCTCAAATCTGACTTACTCAATGGAAAATGGGAACTTATATACACAACTTCACTTTCCATTTTGCAAACCTCAGTGAGTCCTGCCCTTCTATTTTCCCCTCCCTTCTCATCTCACTACATAATTATATCCAGATTATATCTTATATAATATGTGACTGCCAATTGGGCTAGCTATAATAATTGTTCCTGTCATTTTTTGAGACGCCATAATTACGGGTATTTGCATAACGCTATACTAGATATCCACTGGTGATTATGGAGGAGGTCTGAGTTTTTGGATTTTGTAGACCGATTATAGAGACTCCTAGAATATCGGGGTAGCTAATTTATTAGTACTAGAATTTCTGAAGAATTCCTCAAACATAACATAATTTTGTCCCAATGCTTGCGCGTTTATACACGTGCGGACTCAGTAACACAGATATATGAATGCAACGTTGTTTGATGATTGCGCTAACAAGCATCGTAGCACTTGTGAGTTTTTCCAGTAACAAATTTTCCAGTGTGTTCAATTGATGCAAACATTTCTAGTGTATGCTTCTAGTTGTGCTCAGTTTCTTTGGATGTGTTGTTGTCTGAACACTCCATATTCAGCTGGGGAAATCAACTTAAATAGATGACTGATCATTTTCCAACTTTCCGTTCATTGCTGCTCAATAGGATTATTTGGAACTAATTTATCATGTCGTGTTGCACCTAATCATCTTGCTAGCTATTTGCTGCATCAAATTTTCTTTTTATGCATCTCTTCCTTTTGATTTTTGTAGCTCTTTTTCTTTTGTGTCGTTGGTATCCTGGTTTCCAGTGGCGGACCTACCCTCAGGCCAGGGTAGGTCTGGGCCCTCCCTGAACTTTCCATAATTGCTATAATGTATATAAGTAAAATAAAATTCTATCCATTATTGTCATTTTCTACTAAAAACTCTGATAATATTTTAAAAAATTCAAATTTTTAGGTAATAAAATTTGTTCGACTTCCTCTTAAACACAACAAATTTGCATCTCGGTACAACAATTAAAAATAATCACTTATTAATTATGTGGGAAGAAATATTTTATAATGAAATCTGATTCAATATAAAAATAGTTAGATAATCATTTAAGAACGTAGTTTAATATTAAAATTTGGCTTATCCTGAATACAAATCCTGGGTCCGCCACTGCTGGTTTCCCTGCACCCTGATTAGCAGTCACACCGAAAACCTGAAGCTTCATATCGTCGACTTAGTATTTGACTTTGCTGCTCGATTTTGTAGCTGTATGAAATGGAAGTTTGATTACTCTTTTACAACCCTCAGTAGTATACTTATATATTTTAATTTGTTCCCAGTTTTAAGCTTCACTCGTGTGCTTGTATCTTGAACATCAGCTCTCTTTCCCTAGTGCCTCTGCATTGTTGAGTTCTATTCCACTGGACACACGATTTATTCTTCATTTCTTCCACCATAATGTATATTTCAACATTAGTTTTCTTGCAACCTGATGGTTCCGCTTATGAAATAATAGTGAGTAACTTGTATTGTATGTACTCTTTTATCATTGCTCTGAACTCCATGAAATTCAAACTGATTTCCTTTAATTGTTTTAGACCACTGCTGAATATTTTCTGCAGCATTACTTAGTAAATGCAAGCAGCATATTTTCGGTGCTTGCTACTACTCCTCTCCTTTTTCGTATTTCCTTGTCGTTCTGCTTAGTACTGCACATTGTTTTTTTTTCTTTTTTCTTTCAAGCTGCCTTCCTACACATCATTTTAGCCGTTTTATATAGGCTGTATCAGTCCTGCACGATGGCACCCCTTCGTATCTTCTATTTTTAACCCTGCTGCTGTTTCATATATATTTTTGCTCCACATACTTCTTTCCTTGTTATGCTTGACCTTTTCTTCTCTTTATTTCTAAGCGCTGCTTCTGCTACTCATTTTTCTGGCTATGTGAGTGTTAAGCAGATCACTGATCGCGCTGAGTTGCAAACCCAGTGCAGATTGTTTTTTCCGAATATTCTATGTTCTGATTCTTCAAACTCCTTGCTATATAATTTTTATTTCCACCATCCACGCTTTGTATGACTTCTCTGTGTACAAGTCGTTAGAGTCAACGACTTGTATTCAATTTTTGTTCTACGTCTCCGAGCTATATTTCCCCGTCTAATTCTGGTCATTGAATAAATGAAACTTTGACGAATAACTAATAGATATCCTTTTTTTCATTATTCTTTTTCCCTTTCCTTGTCTATTAATAGCAAAGCTTTTTTCCAATGATAAACTAAAAATTCCAATGACTTTGGCTACTATAACCTTCCCGACCGCTATTTTTCTTTTTTCTAGACATTTCACTTCGAATTAAGAAATTTCATTTACTAGGTATAAAATATAATCAATAAAAAATATAAATGGATAAAGAAATAGTGGCTTCCTTCGTTTATATGGTAACGGTGAGGTTTTCTTTAGACACCGGAGCCTTTACTTCATTTAATCAATGTTATTACTTATTAGTAACTTGTATAGTTCACATTCTTTGGATCTACCCATGAATTATCCAGTAATAGGTCTTTCACAATTAGATCTACTTACACAGTAACGGTATTTAATTATGAAAGTTGGCTGGGTAGCTAACCTTGCTTGGTCCTCTCATTTTTGGTGTCCAGTACGTAACAAGTTAGACATGGTATCTGCCTTCAGTTTTTTTTCTATGTTAGCTTTGTTGGGTTTCAACCTAATATGATGTTATGGGCTTGGGTGGTCCAAGATATATATGGGTAAGATAAGAATTGTATGTGTGGACAATTATTATATAAGGTATGTCTTGATCACTAAGTTGGGTAATTAGGTGCCAAGAATTGGAAGGCTTGTATAACAAGTATGTTAAGACTTGTAGAACAAGTATGGTAAGTCTTGGTGGCTAAGTTTTGGATGGCTATATATACATAGTCATATTATGTTTTGATATAAGGAGAATACTTAAGCGAAGTAGTCTTAGGTATTGTTTGGAAGATGCTTGAGTATTGTTGGCTCAAGTATTGGGTTTGGGACACCGTTAAGGTGTTATTGTTTTGATGTATTATTGATAATTGTTTGGATTAATAATACAAGTTGGGGCGTGGGTGTTTCCACGTCAAATATTGTGTGTGTTCTTATTTTACTTTTACTTATTGTTGATAGAAGTAGAAGTGATATTTGAATAACGTGTGACCTCGCTTGGTGGATCTTGTCAACTAATCGATTGGTTGTATGTGTGCTATGTATTGGTGTTTGTGAATCTTGGATTATGTAAGTCCCCTAACCTAACAAGTGGTATCAGAGCCAAGGTTTGGGTTCGAGATAGATGAGGTTGAGGGAAAGTTCGAGGTTCAATTGGTATGGCAGAGCATGATGAAGGATTTGCTGACAAGAAGACTGCTAAAGCGGGTAGAGACAAAGTTACATGCGGTTTGGCGGTTGGCTTGCACCGTGGATCAATCCTGTGTTCGGACTCAAGATGGATGAAGATGGAAGAGGTCATCGAAATTGTCAACCAGGTGAACTATTTGGATGATACTAGTGATTTTTTTCAGGAGACCGAAGGATTGTGAAAGCAAGGATCGGGTGACTCAACATGTGGAAGAGCACTTGTGGTGGTTGATGCACATGATTTTGTAGATGGATACATCGTTATGGTGAAGAACGGTGGTTTGGAGGGTCACTATACGGGTTTTAGCGACACTCGATGTTTTGAAGAACAAGAGGAGATTCTTGTTCGAGGGGAGGCATTGGCGAATGGACGTCGATGGTTTAATGGTTACCGTTCAATCCGATATGGGTATTGGGTTGAAGGGGAGGATTGTTGGGTTTCAACCCAATATGATGTTATGGGCTTGGGTGGTCCAAGATATATATGGGTAAGATAATAATTATATGTGTGGACAATTATTATATAAGGTATATCTTGATCACTAAGTTAGGTAATTAGGTGCCAAGAATTGGAAGACTTGTATAACAAGTATGGTAAGACTTGTAGAACAAATATGGTAAGTCTTGGTGGCTAAGTTTTGGATAGCTATATATACATAGTCATATTATGTTTTGATATTAGGAGAATACTTAAGAGATGTAGTCTTAGGTATTGTTTGGGAGATGCTTGAGCATTGTTGGCTCAAGTATTGGGTTTGGGACACCGTTAAGGTGTCATTGTTTTGATGTATTATTGATAATTGTTTGGATTAATAATACGATTTGGGGCGTGGGTGTTTCCACGTCAAATATTGTGTGTGTTCTTATTTTGCTTTTACTTATTGTTGATAGAAGTAGAAGTGATATTTGAATAACGTGTGACCGCGCTTTGGTGGATCTTGTCAACTAATCGATTGGTTGTGTGTGTGCTCTGTATTGGTGTTTGTGAATCTTGGATTGTGTAAGTCCCCTAACCTAAGAAGCTTGGTCCTTGCCCAATTTTTGATATTCTGGTAATTTGAATTCGGATGTTGCTTACTTTTTCCTCTTGCAAGTTGCCCTTTTTTTTTATTTATTTATTTGACCTTAGGGTTTTGTTTCTTGTCGACCTCTGTGCTGCTTTAAATATCAACAAACATGTAATCTGGTTGACAAAAGATGGCAACAGGACCTATGATGTCCTATTTCATTCAATCAAATTCTTCAAGCACTGTTTTTATACTCTGCAACGCGATTCAAATTACCTCAAATAGGACAATGCTCGTTTTTGTTTATGATTTTCAGGGTAAATCGTGTCATTTCACGACATAAAAGACCCCAGATTTGAGAATGAAAGATCAGGTTTTAGATTCCTGTAACTTTTGTCAAAGAAGCAAAACTTCAGTGAGGTTCTGATAAGTCTCTTAAAAGAACAAGGTCTAGGAGTGTTTACGTGACCACGGTGGTTGATCTTGTGCTATTGTATGAGGCTGTGGAGATCATGATTGATGCTTAGAATTTTGAATTGGATTCTGGTGGGAAGTCATATTATATTTCCTGTGTCGTGTGGGACGATGCAAAATATAATTGTTACTTATTATATAATTATATAATTAGATATATGGCTTGCAAGTTTTTACCTTTCACTTGAAATGGTTTTTCTTGCTTTATGCATTTAAGATTTTATTTTTCAAGTTGGATCAGGATTTTGATGGGTTTCCTAGTTGGGTTCAGGTATTAGCTAAATTCCTAGCCGATATTGAATCTCTTTTAGATTCCTATCTGAATAAGGTTTGAATAAGGTTATATATATATATAGACATATATATAAGATTTTACACGTTCAGTTTAATATTTGTGTTCTATCTTGAATTCTTAAAATTTGATTTGGACTATTTTACAGCCCACGTGAAATTAACAAAATAATCTTTAATTTAGTGATGGTTTAACAATTATTTTCCAATTAAAACTACGTAGAAACAAAAAAGAGAATAAATTGAGGTTTTTTTACGTTGAAAATTCTATTCAATTTATGAAATCTACTTATATTTCGTTTTGATTATCAAAATAGCCTTCTTAATATTTGAAGTTTTGTGTAAAACTTTAATATTCGGTAGTTTATTCCTCTGTATGACAAAGTAAATAAGGACCGTTAGATCTTAAAATAAATTGATGAAAATCGTTGAATCTAACATAAAAAATATTTCATATTTTAATATGTAAACTAAAAAGTGTGTTTATATTAAAATACGAAAAAGTGTATGTCAATTATTTAAATCATATATAATTAGGTTTTCTACATTGAATAGGATTATAAATGTAGGTCTTCTACATTGAATAGTATTAAGGTAAAATTTCATAATCATATTTTCTTTTGAGATTCTGAGTATTTTCTTTTGAATAAAATTAATAAATCATCACTAAATTAAAGATAATTTTATTAGCTTCGTGTGGACTGTAAACTCATCCAAATCTGAATTCTAGATCTCAAGATAGAGTCCCAATAGTAAATATCATTTTTTTTCAATATTAATAAATAAAATAAATAAAATTCAGTTTTAATACAACTTTTTTAATTAAATCCTTTTTAGATTATAATTTTTTTTAAATGATTTAATGTTGATCGTCTATTTTTAAAAGTTATAGATTCGACGATTGTGATTATTTTGGCAGTGACCAAAATTAATGGACCAAAATTATGGATAAGATCCCTCTTACGCTTATTATATATATATAAGAATATGATACTTATTAGTTTTTTCAGTATAGTTTAAATGCTCTGATATAAATTTTTAATTTTATGTTCATGGGAATCGAACCTTGACCTATGGTAGTACTCTCTTATTATCACTCTTACTCTTAATATATAATAGGATATAATTACGTAATTGTTAGGAATCTATCTAGGGCAATACTATTGTAAATTTAGTTTAATATTTTGTAGTTGTTGAGATTCGATCCTTAGACCTATAGTACTATTCACACATCATCCCTTTTACTCTTATTATATAATAGGATAGGATATAATTAGTGTTAGTGTGGGTTTTAAGGGTTTGGGTATTGAAAAAATAGCTTTTATTTTATGGTTTCGTGTTTAAAATTATGGCCCGTTTGCCCAATTATCGACCAACCAAAACTTTAATGTTTTGGCTTTAATAAGACATTATATATATATATATATATATATATATATATATATATATATATATATATAGAGTTGCACTCCATAACAAGCACCTTATATAACAAACAATAAAGAACACCTCATATCTAATCTAATATAAGAGTTCCGTCAGGGCACCCAATACAAAAAGTTATTTTTTTACCCTCTATCCATCCAGCAAAAAAAATAAAAAAATTTAAAAATTTACTGTTCATGATGACGTCACTGATGACGTCAGCATGACGTCATCATGAACAATAATTTTTTTTTAATTTTTTCTTATTGTTTTTTGCTGGATGGATAGTGTAAAAAAATAACTTTTTGTATTGGGTGCCCCTGGCGGGGCCATTGGATCTATTAGATCTAAGGTGTTCTTTATTGTTTGTTATATAAGCGTGTTCTGTATGGAGCAATGACATATATATATATATATATATATATATATATGCAAATGATCAAATACAAACCACTCTTAAAATACAAACTTATAAACCATCACTAATTTGTAGAACCAAAATCCTTATTTTATATTTAGTTTTTTTTTGAAAGATATTTTATATTTAGCTTAAAAAATATAAAAAAACTAAAATTACTTAACTAAAAAAAAAACCCCGGCCCCCAGCCCCCATCACCACCACCACCGAAGCACCACCCCCTCCACCCCCAGCCCCCCCACCCCTCCCCCCTCCCCCCCCACCCCTAACCACCACCCATCACCTCCATCTTCCTTTTCCGGCCCCAGCCCCACCCCCACCCCACCCCCACCCCCACCCCCACTGCCGTCTCCACCAGCAAACCCACCCCCACCCCACTGCCGTCTCCACCAGCAAACCCACCACCACCGCTGCCCCACTGCCGTCTCCACCAGCAAACCCACCACCACCGCTGCCACCCACCACACCACCACCACAGTTGCCACACCACCGGTCTTCTTCTTCGATGAGCTCAATTTTTCCGGCGAGCTTGATTTTAAAATATCTGGCTCCGACGAGATTCCTAATCGATCTCCTCTTCCATTCTGACTTCTGGCCCCGCAGGGGCACCATCTTCATTGTCAAATCGCGATGTATTATAAGTTTAGATTTTCAGCTGAATTGGTAATAGTCAATGATTTCCAGCGTATAAATTAATGATTTTCGTAGTATAAACGGTTGATTTCTATAATATGATTTAGTGATTTATGTATTCTGGACTGGTAAATCAGCGAGATGATAGATTACAGGGGGTTGGTACGGGGTACGGGGGTGGGTGGGGGGGTGGGTGGGTGGGGGAGGGGTAGTGTGGTTGGTAGAATGCAGAATGGTAGGGAGAAAGAGAATAAACGGTGTGATGTGCGCGTGTGTAGTTTGCGTTTATTAAAAAATGTATTGGTTTTTAGGTTTGTATTCTAAGCGAGTTTGTATTGGAGTAACCCTATATATATATATATATATATATATATATATATATATATATATATATATATATATATGAGTTGCACTCCATAACAAACACCTTATATAACGAACAATAAAGAACACCTTAGATCTAATAGATCTAATGCCCCTGGCGGGGCCACCCAATACAAAAAGTTGTTATTTTTTACCCTCTATCAATTCAGCAAAAAAAATTACTGTTCATGATGACGTCATGATGACGTCATCAGTGATGTCATGATGACGTCATCAGTGACGTCATCATGAATAGTTTTTTTGCTGGATGGATAGAGGGTAAAAAAATAATAACTTTTTGTATTGGGTGCCCCTGGCGGGGCCAATGGATCTATTAGATCTAAGGTGTTCTTTATTGTTTGTTATATAAGGGTGTTCTGTGTGGAGCAATGGCATATATATATATATGTATGTATGTATGTATATATAAAACAATGGTTTGTACCTTTTCCAAATTCTTCAAAGTTTCAGATTGTTTCATATCCTCAAGCCACTCACTCTCCCACATTTTACCACTGCGATCGAGGATCTTTCTGTTTCCACACCACCATTTCAAAATTTTAGCAACATGTTTTTATATATTTTGGTGTACACAGAGAAATGGAAATGGGAGGGAAGATATGGACAAATGAAAATAGGTAAGATGTAGGAGCGAGGAAAACGTTTTGATTGCGTGTTTGAATGCTCTCTGGAAAATGAAGATAAAAACTTAAGAATCTCTGTTCATCTTCTCGGGTAGAAGATTGTTTTCGCAAGCCCTTGCATGAACAAATAGAGAAAACGATTTTCCTTAAGATTTCCGTTTTTTGGACTCCTATTTTCCAGAAAACATACAACACTTTTCTTCTTTTGTTCCTTAAAAGTTCGGCTTTTTTTTAGATGTTTGATAGATTGTGAATCAATATTACAAGATTTTTTTAGTTCTTTCATTTCGGAACTTGTACAAGTTGGTTGATTAATAAAATAAAACTGCTATTGACAGAGACCCAAAATTTTGAGATCAAAGGTAAACTACCAAGCTATCAATGCTGATATACTCAGGGCTCAAAATATGGAATCATGGCCATTTTTCAATCAGGTAATTTCAAATATGTTAACCGTGTCCAAGGACGGAACCAGGAATATATATAGGAGGGGCCAAAATTTTCGGTCATCGAAAAATGACCAGATTAGAATTTTTTTGTGAAAAATAGGGGACTAAATGAAAATTTTTGTAAAAAATATGAGGACTAAATGAAGATTTTTGAAAAAAATAAGGGGACTAAATGAAATTTTTTTTAAAAATGAGCGGACTAAATGAAGTTTTTTGAATTTATATATATATATATATATATATATATATATATATATATATATATATATATATATATATATATGAGTTAAGTTCTATGGAGACCAAGTTTTTTAGTGGAGACCGGAGATCATATATCAATTAAAACATTGAAAAACCTTATTCATTGAAAATCATGTCCATGAAAGTCACTATTTCATTCATTTCATTGAAAATCTTGAAAATCATACATATTTTTCATACAAATTTCATTAAAAATCTTGAAAATAATGTATGTTCTCCAAACAAAACATTGCAGAATGTATTGTTTTCCAAAACATGTTCTGCTTGCAAATCATATATGATTTTTAAGATTTTGAATTAAATAATAATATTTATTGAACATTCTTTGCAAATATAGATGTTTTGCAATGTTTTGAGTGCATAATGTATATGGTCTCCACGGTCTCCACTCAAATGTTGGTCTCCATAGAACTTAACTCTCTCTCTCTCTCTATATATATATAATTTTCAGATTTTAGAATTTTGGGGGGATGGCCGCACCCCGTGCCCCCCCCCCCCCCGCGCCCTGCCCTGCCCTGCCCTTTCCGTCGCTGACCTGTCTAAATTAATATTTATCACCACCAGTATGTGCTTGGATTTTTTATGATAAAACAATAAACAGTTTAGTTATATACTTGTATAGTGCTTGACCTTATTTCGAAGACGTTACATACATTTTTAAAGTGATGATTTGCTGCACTAACATCATTTTCTCACATCATTATGCTCAAGGTAACTGCAGATCTAACACCTGTGAACGCAAAAAAGGTGGCTGTGAAATTTGATTTCTTTAAAATTGGTGGTCTAGTAAGTATTCTTTTTGACGATCCTGTGAAATTTTCATACTTACGTTAATATTAGCCGATCCAAATGTTGTCATTTGTCAGAGCTGATAAAAGGAAATAATATCTAGATCTAAAATAGTTGATCATGGACTTATAGTAATAACAACCTACGAGGACCCAACCATTATTAGAGAATAGAGACTATGTATCATCAGGTTGACAGATTCTCCAGGAGAAACAACTCCCAACATCTGTTTTCTTTTTCTTTCCGCATATTTTTGGTTTTTAATAAGATTATATGCTAGTTCAAGAATCATGATTGGTGTTACTATATGTACAGATACCCGTTAAAGCTCCTGATAGAGCCGTAGGGGCACTGGAGATAACTTATTTGGATGAGGACTTAAGGTGACCAATTTTCTACTCTGCGTCAGTGTGTCCGTCTGACCGATATTCTATTCTGCGCCTTGAGTCTGTGTGTGCGTGATCATATTATCCGCTGAATCTTATGTTCCAGAAAATGAATTAACATTGTTGCAATACATTACAACTTTCGATATATGTCCGTTTCCATGTTTAATCCAATTATGTCTGAACATAATATTATATATTGATGGCATGATATGAAGTTGTAATCTTACATTAGAGAGAATACTGCATTTTTTTGTTATATTTTCAAAAGAAATGGTTTCTACTATGCAGGTTCATTTGAAACAAAAAAAAAGTATTAGAAGTTCTTTTTTTTTTTTTTTTTTATATTGCTAAGGTCTTGAACCCTTGACCTAGGAGAGCTATCCACTAGGCCAAGTTATACAAATTTCTTCCTTTTCTTTTGTGTGTAATAACATGAAGGTACCAATTTATTTAACTTCAGTGCTTGATTTGCAGAGTGTCAAGAGGTGACAAAGGTAATTTGTTCATCTTGAAGATGGTTGATCCCTCCTACAGAGTTCCTGCTAGTGGATGAAAACTCAATAGTATTTTCTGTGCAATATACATCAATTGTACATCCTCTGTATATCTGTATATTTATAATGTAACACCTTCCTAGAACAGGACGAGAGCAAAAAGATTTTATCTTATTATGGAATGGTGCTAAGTAAAAAGATTTTATCTTATTATGGAATGATGCTAAGTATCCCAATTTTTTCCTCAAAATTTTTCCTAAATATAAGTCGGTTAGTTTTAACTTTTGATTAATGAATCCAAATGTACAAGGCGATTCACATATACAAGGCCCCATTAATTTTAGTGAATATGTGATACATGTCAGGTAATTTTTTTGTGATTGTATATATAATTATTTCATATTCTAAAAGATTCTAATCCATCTATACTATCTATACTATTATATAAAAGCCGAAACATTAAAAGTTTGGTTGATCGGTTGGTCGGTCGGTCGGTCGGAACGATACCTGTTGATTTTACTTATTTACCCTTACTCAATTACATATATACTAACTAATCAATTTCCTTTTTCAAGTTAAACATATTATATTTTCTATTTTTCAAGAACTAAATAATTTCCTTTTTCGGGTAAAATATAATATCTTTTATATTTTATCTAACTAAAATTTCTTTTTTATGAATCTTTTCAGGTTAAACATAATACCTTTTCTATTTTTCAATAATTATATAATTTTTTTCAGGTACATTAGAGTGACTTTTACATTTTATCAAACTAAAATTTCTCCTTTTTTTTTGCTAATCAAAATTTCTCCTTTTTAAAAACACTGCGAGCAATTTTGTTTAATAAAATAACATAATTATATTATAATTACTATTAAATTAAATAATTCGTTACCTTTTTCAGTCAAAACACGTTATCTTTTCTCTTTTCTCTAACTAAAATCTTTCTTTTTCCAATTATATCATGAACGGATACCTTTTTAACTTTTCCTCTTTTAAGAACTAAATAATTTCTTTTTTCAGGTAAAATACAATATTTTATATATTCTTTCTAACTAAAATATCTCCAAATACAATATCTTTTATATTTTAAATAACTAAAATTTCTTCTTTATGAATCAATTTCCTTTTTCAGGTTAAACATATTACATTTTCTATTTTTCAATAACTAAATAATTTCCTTTCTCAGGTAAATTAGAATATCTTTTACATTTTATCAAACTAAAATGTCTCCTTTTTAAAAACACTGCGAGCAATTTTGTTTAATAAAATAACATAATTATATTATAATTACTATAAACTAATCCGGTACCTTTTTCAATCAAAACACGTTACCTTTTCTCTTTTATTTAACAAAAATCTTTCTTTTTCCAATTATATCATGGACGGTTACCTTTTTCAGTCAAAACACGTTACCTTTTTTCTTTACTCTTACTAAAACCTCTTTTTTTTTTCAATTATATTACGGGTATTTCTATTTAATAAAATAAAATTATAATATTATAATGCTAATAATTAACCAATTACCTTTTTAACTAAAATCTATTCTCTTTTCTATTTTTTCTAATTAAATTCTATTTTTTCTAGAAATATAACGGGCAACATTAATTTTTCATTTTCTTAAAACTACGAGTAATTTTATTTAGTAAAATAACATGAATCAATTTCCTTTTTCAGGTTAAACATATTACCTTTTCTATTTTTTAATAATTAAATAATTTCCTTTTTCAGGTAAATTAGAATACCTTTTACATTTTATCTAACTAAAATTTCTCTTTTTTTAAAATACTACGAGCAATTTTGTTTAATAAAATAACATAATTATATTATAATTACTATTCACTAATCAATTACCTTTTTCATGCAAAACACGTTACCTTTTCTCTTTTCTCTGACCAAAATCTTTCTTTTTCCAATTATATCAAGAACGGCTACCTTTTTCAGCTAAAACACGTTACCTTTTTTCTTTCTCTTACTAAAACCTTCTTTTTCCAATTATATCACGGACGTTTCTATTTAATGAAAATAAAATAATAATATTCGATTCGCAAAAATAATAATAATATTGTAATACTAATAATTAACCGATTACCTTTTCAACTAAAATATATCATCTTTCCAATTTTTTCTAAGTAAATTCCTTTTTTTTCTAAAAATATAACGGGCAACATTAATTTCTCATTTTCTAAAAACTATGAGCAATTTTATTTAGTAAAATAGCATAATTAAATTATAATTATTATAAACTAATCAATTACCCTTTTCACATAAATCATGTCATCTTCCCGTTACCTTTCTATTTTATCTAACAAAATTGCTCTTTTTCCAATTATATCACTGGCAGTTCTATTTTATAAAATAAACTAATAACATTAAAATATTATTAATTAATCGATTACCTTTTTCAGCTAAAACGTATCATCTTTTCTGTATTTTCTAACTAAAATCCATCTTTTAATAGAAATATCACGAAAAATATTAATTTCTCTTTTACTAAAAACATTACGAGCAACTGTATTTAGTAAAATAGCATAATTAAATTATAATTACTATAAACTAATCAATTACCTTTTTCACCTAGAACACATTACCTTTTTAATTTTTTCTAACTAAATCTTCTCTTTTTCTAATCATGTCACGGGCATTATATTTAATAAAATGAAGTAATAAATTTATAATTACTAATAATTAATCGATTACGATTTTCAACTAAAACCTATCATATTTTCTATATTTTCAAACTAAAACTGTTTCTTTTCTAGAAATATCACGGATAACATTTATATAATTATTATCAAATTAATGAATTTTTTTATATAATATTAAAAAAATCCGTGCATCGCACGGGTTTTAGGCTAGTATTATATAAAAGTCGAAACATTAAAAGTTTGGTTGGTCGATACGATATTTGTTGATTTTAATTATTTACCCTTACTTAATTATAGATAAAATCCATCATATTAACTAACTAATTTCTATACTATATCTATACTATTATATAAAAGCCGAAACTTTAAAAGTTTGGTTGGTATGGTATCTATTGATTTTACTTATTTACCCTTACTTAATTACATATAAAATTCCTCTTACTAACTAATCAATTTTCTTTTCAGGTTAAACATATTACCTTTCCTATTTATCACTAAATAATTAATTTCCTTTTTCACTATCTAATTAATTTCCTTTTTCAGGTAAAACACAATATCTTTTATATTTTATCTAACTAAAATTTCTCCTTTCTTAAAAACACTACAAGCAATTTTGTTTAATAAAACAACATAATTATATTATAATTACTATTAAGTAATCAATTACCCTTTTCAACCAAAACACGTTCCCTTTTCTCTTTTCTATAACTAAAATATCTCTTTTTCCAATTATATCACGAGTGGTTCTATTTAATAAAATAAAATAGTAATATTATAATACTAATAATTACTGATTACTTTTTTCAGTTAAAACGTATCATCTTTTCCATATTTCATAATTTAAATTCTTTTTTTCTAGAAATATCACGGACAACATTAATTTCTCACTTTCTAAAGACACTACGATCAATTTAATTTAGTGAAATAACATAAATTAAATTATAATTACTATAAATTAATCAATTATCTTTTCACCTAAAACATGTCACTTTTTTAATTTTCACATTACCTTTTTTGTTTTCTCTAACTAAAATCTCTCCTTTTCAATTAGATCACAGGTGGTTCTATTTAATAAAATAAAATAACAATATCATAATATTAATAATTAACCAGTTAACTTTTTCAGCTGAAACGTATCATCTTTTATATACTTTCTAACTAAAATCCCTATTTTTCTAAAAATATCATGGGCAACAATAATTTCTCATTTTGTAAAATCATTACGAGCAATTTTGTTTAGTAAAATAACATAATTAAATTGTAATTACTATAAACTAATCAATTACCATTTTCACCTAAAATATGTTTCCTTTTTAATTTTTTCTAACTAAGATCTCTCTTTTTCCAATTAAATCACGGGCATTTTATTTGTTAAAATTAAATAATAATTTTAAAATTACTTATAATTAACCGATTACCTTTTCCAACTAAAATTTATTATCTTTTCAATATTTTTTAACTAAAATTTTTCATTTCCTAAAATTATCATGGATAACGTTTATATGATTATTATCAAATCATCTCATTTAAAAATTTAAGTCTCCAAAATTCATATTTTAAAAAAATTAATTCAAATTAATAAAATAAATTCATATAATATTAAATGAAATCCGTGCATCGCACAGGTTTTAAGCTAGTATTATATAAAAGTCGAAACATTAAAAGTTTGGTCGATCGGTACGATACCTGTTGATTTTACTTATTTACCCTTACTAAATTATAGATAAAATCCATCCCTATTAACTAACTAATTTCCTTGTTTAGATCAAACATATCACCTTTTCTATTTTTCACTAACTAATAATTTCACTTTTCAGGTAAAACACAATATCTTTTATATTATATCTAACTAAAATTTCTTCTTTTTTATAAACATTACGAAAAATTTGTGTAAAAAAATAACATAATTATATTATAATTACTATTAACTAATCAATTACATTTTTCAGCCAAAACATTTTACATTTTCTCTATTCTGTAACTAAAATATCTCTTTTTCCAATTATATCACGGGTGGTTATATTTAATAAAATAAATAATAATATTATAATAGTAATAAATACCGATTACCTTTTTCAGCTAAAACGTATCATATTTTCCATATTTCATAATTAAAATTCTGTTTTTCTAGAAATATCACGGGCAACATTAATTTCTCACTATCTAAAGGCACCACGAGCAATTTAATTGAGTAAATTAACATAAATTAAATTATAATTACTATAAACTAATCAATTACCTTTTTCACCTAAAACATGTCATCTTTTTAATTTTCACATTACATTTTCTATTTTTTCTAACTACAATTTGTCTTTTTTCAATTATATCACGGGCGGTTCTATTTAATAAAATAAAATAACAATATTAATATATTAATAATTAACCGATTAAGTTTTTCAGCTAAAATGTATTATCTTTTCTATATATTCTAACTAAAAACCCTCTTTTTCTAAAAATATCACGAGTAACATTAATTTTTCCTTTTCTTAAAACATTAAGAGCAATTTTATTTAGTAAAATAACATAATTGAATTATAATTACTATAAACTATTCAATTACCTTTTTCATCTAAAACATGCTTCCTTTTTAATTTTTTCTAACAAAGACTTCTCATTTTCCAATTAAATCACGGCATTCGATTTAATAAAATTAAATAATAATTTTATAAGTACTTATAATTAACTGATTACCTTTTTCAACTAAAATTTATCATCCTTTCAATATTTTCTAACTAAAATCCCTCTTTTCCTAGAAATAGCACGGATACATTTATATAATTATTATCAAATCATCTCACTTAAAAATTTAAGCCTCCAAAATTTATATTTTAAAAAAAGTAATTCAAATTAATAAAAAAAACCATATAATACTTAAAAAAGTCGTGCATCGCACGGGTTTTAAGCTAGTATTGTAAAAAATTGTGCATATCAAAATAATATCTAAAAAAATTACTCAAAAACACGTTAATTTTATTCATATAGAAGGTGGTGTATCTCATGTTCCTTTTTTGTCTTTATTTTTATTAAGAAAAGAATGTTTTTTGGGAGATGTTATGCCTATGCCTAAAAATAACCTCATATCCTTTTCAGAGGCATTGCCCTTTTATGGGGCAAAAAAAGGTAACCCAAGTTACAGGCCCTGAAAGGCATATGACTCAGCCTATTTGTAGTTAGAGGATCCTAATCAACTTAAACCAAATTGTAATAAGTAAATATACATATGAACTGTCACAGGAATCTCAAGAAGTATTATCTGTCAGAAGAAAGAAGAAAAGTCAATCTATAGTTTTGATGTCGTACACTGGAAGACGATTCAGTTATTTGATCAAGCCCCAGTATAGCATTGAAGTGAATGGATTCATTGGAACAGTGACAGAGATTTTTCGAGTGATAGTTTGAATGTCAGTTACAGTACAAGAGAATTGAGAGAAGAAACAAACCACAACCTAAAGTCAAAAGTGAAGAAGCATCATTGAAGTTAGTCGTTCATGAACCAGACAGTACATCGAACGTCAACACAAGTCAGTGGTAATTCTTTATTACCTTTAGTGGTTTGTAAGAATTAGATTAATTATTTATTGATTTAATTAAATTCATTTATAATTGATATAAATCATTTAGTTGATTTAATTAAATGAATTAATTCTAGAAGAATTAATTAATTTATTAAATTAATTATTGTATCAATTAAATATGAATTAGTTAATCATTAATTAAATAAATAGATCAATATGACTTAAAGAAAGAAGGTTGAATTATGTCTTTGAGAAGAAAAATTCTGTATGACCTAAATTAAGTCATACCGACAGTATTCAAGATTATGTCTTACCGACCTGATTAAGTCATACCGACTTCCTGCCAGTTGTTTTAAGTCTTACCGAATTTTTATTAAGTCATACCGACCAGGTTTATGTCTTAATGGAGGTTTGTGTAAGTCTTAATGAAGAAAAACTAAGTCTTGGAAGCAGTTTAAGTCATGCTGGAGCAGTTAAATATCCTACAGAAAGCTAGCAAGACTTATGACTGATACAAAAGAACAGAACACAACAGATTAAGTCATAACCAAGAATCAGAGCAGAAAATAAGATATTCAGCAGAAAAGAATTCTCTCTCAAGAAAACCAAGAACACCAAAGCTTAAACAATTCCCAGAAATTCAAGTTCTTCATCTTTGTAATATTCTATCCGCTAGAACTTGTCTATTTGTGATTCTTGTACTACTAGCGAATTAAGTTTCCTAGTTCTTATCTTGATTATTATTAACTAAATTAGAAAAGTTCATGTCGAATTTTCTAATTAGTTATTAACATCTTGATAAGTTGTTATACTGATTTTGTAACACCACATCAAGTTAATATACAGTTATATTCCGCACAAATTTGTCTTTGCTAAAATATTATCTAACGGACAAATTTCGATAAAAAGGTAAAGATTGTATTCAACCCCCCCTTCTACAATCTTATCGGACCTAACAATTGGTACCAGAGCTAATTGATTGATACACAAATCAAAGATCCCATTTTACTCGATTAAAAATCATCCCCGAATTTTTTAACTCTCTTAAAAAATTCATCATGTCTTCTAAAGTTGGAATTGTGAAAATTCCCATATATGACAAAAACAGTTATGATATGTGGAAGAACAAAATGTTAATGTTCCTCAAGGTTGCAAATCCTAAATACATGAAAGTCTTATCAGAAGGACCAATAATACCTTTTGGATTAATTCCTGAAGTTGTTACTGATGGAAAAGTTGTTGCCCCTGCAAGGTTTGTACACAAAGATTCTTCTGAATACACTCTTGTTGAAAGAGAGGAAGCTGGACTTGACATTAATTTAAGACTGATCTTAATAGATTCTCTAGACTCTGTAATGTACAGTCATGTGATAAACTGCAAGACTGCAAAGCAAATGTGGGAAACCATTGAAACTGTGAATGAAGGAACAGAGGAAGTTAGGGAGAATCGACTAGAAATTCTGACATCTGAGTATGAACACTTTCGATCAGCATCCAATGAAAGTATGCAAGATGTGTTTGAAAGATATAACAAACTTGTCAACAATTTACAAATGCATGGCAAGTACTACACTCACAAAGAGATCAACAGAAAATTTCTACTGTCAATGCCTGTTCATCTAGAACATAGGATTACAGCTATCAGAGAGTCGAGGAATCTAAGTGAAATTACTGTAGAAAGACTCTTTGGTGTTTTAAAAACCTATGAACTGGAACAATCTCAACAAAAGGAGATTTATGGAAAAGGAAGAGTTGCTAATACTTCTACAGCTCTTATTGTTGAGAACAAACAGGAAGTGGAAGATAAGGTTATTCAATCTTGTAGTGTTGACAGTGGCAAGCTTGAAGTTGAAGTTGGTCAAACGAATGCTAGTCCAGATGAAGGAGACTTCTATTCGTTAGAAGAGCTAGATCAGTTGGAAGATGAGTCCATGGCTTTGTTGGTAAGGAAATTCAGTAACTTCAGATTCAGGAAGAATCCCAAGTTCAGGTACAAATCTAACTATAACAGGTTCCAAAGAGGAGGTTCTTCATCCTCAAGTAATAGAGGAGGTTACAAAACTGGAACGGTTGAAAGAAGTAAAATTAGATGCTACAACTGTAATGAACTTGGACGTTTCGCTACTGAATGTCAGAAGCCAAAACAAAACCAAAGAAAAGACTTTGGATCTGAGAAGAAGAAGACAGGTAAAGCCTATGTGGCTGCTGGAAAGAGCTGGGATGATACAGACTCTGAAGAAGAAGAGTATGGCAATCTTGCCCTGATGGCAAAATCTGATAACTCCAGTGGTACTTCATCTGAGGTATCATGTACTGAAAGTCAATATATTTATCAACTTAGTGATTCACTAGGTTGTGCTAATAGAGAGATTGAAAGGATCAATTTGTTAAATACAGATCTTAGTAATCAATTATCAGAATTACACGATGTACAAAATTGCCATGATAAACAAAAATCAGAAATAAGAATTCTAAAAGAACTTGAGAGGTCTCTAGCGTTGATAGTGGTTCAACAACGTGAAACAATAGCTGAGCTAGAAATAAGGGTTAGTGCTACTTCTAATTCATGTAAAGTGGCTAAAGAGTTGTTTAACCAACAAGCTATTAATCAAATCGTAGGAATTGGGTTTGATTATAATGAAGCTATTGGACGAAAAAACATTATTACCCCTAATCGTGTCAGTGCTGTAGAAAGGGGTATACCAATAGTGCTTAAGGGTGTTAGTAACCCACTCTTTAAGACATCCATAGCAGAACCTTTGGATACAACATCTTTAATCATTAAGGAAGAGATGCGCATTAAGGATTTAGCTAATGGCGTAGTCTTAGAAAGTAATCAAGTTGTTAAAAATGATGAAGATAGAAAGTCTGTGTTTAAGAAAACAGAAAGAGTTGGTGAGTCTACTAGTTCCTTGAAAACTAGTAGTAGAAGTAACAACATGAATAAATGCAACAACATATCTACCATGCATGCTATTCCTGTTATTGATACTACTCATAAGAAATGCAATGCTGTTAATTGCATGTCTTGTGCTTTTAATATAATGTCTGCTTACTTTAACGGTAATCATGCATGTGTTAATAAGAATGTTCCTAGACAGCATATGAGCAGAAATAAACATGTTAGATCCAGGACTGTAACAACACCTAATTCTAAGACTAGGACTCCAAGTCCTTCTTAGAATATGGTGAAGACATGGTTACCCAAGCTGAAACCAAAAAAAGTTAAAGCTGTTTACAGGGTTAAATGTCCAGTACCTGAAGAAAATGTTGTTAAAATAAAAAGTGTTGCTTTGCCTGATAAAGGCCAATTCTTCAAGTATTCCGGACACAATCAAATTTGGGTTCCGAAGAAAGTCTAACCAATTTGTCATTGCAGGGTTTAAAACAGGTTGATCGAGTCATGTGGATTCTGGACAGTGGATGTTCAAGACATATGACCGGAGATAGAGCCCTGCTGACAAATGTGGTGGAGAAGGCCGACCCAGTCGTTACCTTTGGAGATAACAGCAAAGGTAAAACTGATGGATATGGCAGATTATCGTTGAAGATGTCTCTTTTGTGAACGGCCTTGAGCACAATTTGCTCAGTATTAGTCAATTCTGTGACAAAGGTTATGAAGTTCATTTCAACAAGAAGAATTGTCTAATATCACACAAGAGAAATGAAAGGCCGCAGTTGACTGGAGTAAGAAAAGGAAACTTGTACATAGCCAATATGAACTCTGGAAGCACAGAAGAAATTAGATGTTTTTATTCAAAGGCATCCACTGATGAAAGTTGGTTATGACACAAGAAACTTTCTCACCTAAACTTCAAAACAATGAATTCTCTAGTTAAAAGAGAGTTGGTGAGAGGTTTACCTTCGATTGAATTTACTCAGGAAGGTCTATGTGATGCTTGTCAAAAAGGGAAGTTAAAAAGGGCAACTCACAGGAGCATTAACACATCATCAATAACTGAACCATTACAACTTCTCTATATGGATCTGTTTGGTCCAGTTAGTGTGATGTCCATGTCAAGAAAAAGATATGCTTTAGTGATTGTTGATGATTTCTCAAAATTCACATGGGTACTATTTCTGAACTCAAAAGATGAAACTCCACAACTGGTAGTTGATCACATTAAGTTAATTGAGCTAGACTCTAATCGTCCAGTAAGAGCTATAAGGTCAGACAACGGAACTGAATTCAAGAATGCAGTTCTGAATGACTTTTGCACTGAAAAGGGTATAACTAGACAGTACTCGGCTCCAAGAACTCCTCAGCAAAATGGGGTAGTTGAAAGAAAGAATAGAACCTTGATTGAAGCTGCACGTACTATGTTAAGTGAATCAAGGCTTCCTTTGAGCTTTTGGGCTGAAGCTGTCAACACTGCATGCTATACCCAGAATCGAACACTTATCAATAAAGACTTAATGAAAACACCATATGAAGCTCTACATGACAAGAAACCAACTCTCAAGTACTTCCATGTAGTTGGGACAAAATGCTTTGTGCTGAAAGAAGGAGATGATCAAGGTAGTAAATTTGAAGAAAAAGTACATGAAGCAATATTTATTGGTTATACTAGAAGAGCCTACAAGGTGTATCTTATTGATCAACAGAAAACTATGGAAAGTGTCAATGTTACATTTGACGACACAAAACTCCCAAGTATCCAAAATGAAGATCCATCTGAAAAGCTTAAGTTTGATGATATGTCAGACTCAGATTCAGATGATGACAATCAACCTGACGTTGTTGCTGATAATAATAATCCAAATGTTGGTGGTAATGATTAAGGTGATGCTGGTGAAAACAATGATAATTTTCAAGACACCACTGATACTCTTGAACCATCAACAAGTCAAACTGGCAACAACTCAGGGGGATATAATGAAGGGTCAACAAGTCATACTCAACATCATACTGAAGATCAAGGCAAATCATCAAGATCAATTCTTCCCAGACAAACTGTTTGGAATAGAGCTCATCCTTTTGAGCTGATTCTTGGTGATCCAGATGTTGGTGTGAAAACAAGAAGAGCTTATCAGAATCAATGTAACTATTCTGGGTTCTTGTCTGTCATGGAACCTAAGAAAGTAGAAGAAGCTCTATCTGATCCTGATTGGGTGATTGCTATGCAAGATGAACTCAATCAATTTAAGCAACTAGAAGTATGGAAGCTGGTACCCAGACCTAAAGATAGAAAAATGGTGGACACAAGATGGGTATTCAGAAACAAACTAGATGAAGATGGTACTGTGATAAGAAACAAAGCAAGACTGGTAGCTAAAGGTTATTCTCAAGCTGAAGGCATTGATTATGATGAGACCTATGCTCCAGTGGCAAGACTTGAGGCCATCAGAATATTCTTGGCATTTGCATCTTATTCAAGATTCAAAGTTTATCAAATGGATGTCAAGAGTGCCTTTCTGAATGGTAAGCTAGATGAAGAAGTGTATGTAGAACAGCCCCCTGGTTTTGAAGATCAAGATCATCTGGACTATGTCTACTTTCTTTACAAAGCTATCTATGGTCTTAAGCAAGCCCCAAGAAAATGGTATGACACTCTCTCTGAATTTCTATTAGAAAATGGTTTTATAAGAGGTGTCATAGACAAAACGCTCTTCACTAAAAGACTTAAGAATGATATAATACTAGTCCAAGTCTATGTGGACGATATTATATTTGGGTCTACTAATAAGCTTCTATGCAAGAAGTTTTCTAAGTTAATGCAGGGTAGGTTTGAAATGAGCATGATGGGAGAACTGAAATTCTTTCTTGGATTACAAATAAGTCAGAGACAAGATGGAATATTTATTTATCAATCCAAGTACATCAAGGAGCTCCTCAAGAAATATCACATGGAGGAGTGCTCATCAGCAAAGACATCATCAACTATAGTTGTCAAAATTGGTTTATGTGAAAGTTCTGCCAAGGTAGATATCACATGCTATAGAGGTATGATTGGCTCATTGCTTTACCTAACTGCTAGTAGACCAGATATAATGTTTGCCACATGCTTGTGTGCAAGGTTCCAAGCGAACCCTGAAGAAATCCATCTCACTGCTGTCAAAAAAATCTTAAGATATCTAAAGGGTACGCCTAATTTAGGCATCTGGTACCCTAATGAATCTGGTTTTACTTTAATTGGATATACAGATTCTGACTATGCAGGAAGTGTTGTAGACAGGAAAAGTACATCTGGGAGTTGTCAATACCTAGGTGGAAGATTGGTATCCTGGTTCAGTAAGAAAAAGCAAACAGTTTCCAACTCTACAGCCGAAGCTGAATATATAGCTGCTGGAAGCTGTTGTGCTCAGATCTTATGGATTAGGAATCAATTTATGGACTATGGCATTGTATTGGAAAATATTCCTATTTTATGTGATAATACAAGTGCCATAGCAATCGCCAGCAATCCTGTACAGCACTCAAGGACAAAGCACATTGACATAAGGTATCATTTTATAAGAGAGCATGTAATGAATGGTACAGTGCAACTACTATTTGTAGGCTCTGGAGATCAAACTGCAGATATTTTTACTAAGTCGCTTAATGAATCCTCATTCACTAAAATTGTTAGTGAATTGGGTATGTTAAACAGTCCTAGTAATTAATACTGTTAATATCTGAAATTTGATCTTTAATAATTTTGCAAGTGATTATTCTGTGAATATTTGTTGTTTGAAATCACTTGTATAATTATTTTACCATCTGATTTTCTTGCTTGTTTAGTTATTTTTCACTCTGTTTGTTCATATTATTTGATACTTCATATTTCTGTATTTTTAGAATATTTGTAGATATTTATTTCTATTTTAATAATTAATTTATCATATGTTTTGTAATGTTTGTCCTGTTAATATTGCTTTGTTTTCGTTAATAGGATAGCATATGGTATTTATAATTATTTTTTATTATTTGTTTAATTTTCTATAATATTTTTATTATTTTTATAAGTTAATTGTATATTTTATTGTGTTTTTAATGTTTGTTTAAAGTAAATATGACTTAAAATTAGGAAAAACTATCAATATGACTTAACTTAAAATCGGTATGACTTAAACAGTCTTACCGAGTTTTTGTTAGATTAAGTCATATTCTCGAGTTTGTTAACATTAGGTCTTATTCGAGTTTTTTTTAAATTAAGTCTTATCAGTTAAGTCTTATTAGAATTATTAAAATTAGGTCTATGTCTGTAATTTAAATTAAGTCTTATTCGGTTATTAAGTCTTGTACATATAGTGTAACACCCCCAGATCCGGGGTCAGGGATCTGGTGGTTACGGTCTTACATCCATTCATAATACCTGACTTGAGTCCCCAATAAATAAATCACATGCTGTGACCCCACAATAATATCCACTCACACACACAACAGTTATAGTCCCAGAGATGAAATTGAAATAAGTCCATAATATCAGAGTTTACGAATAAAATTTATTACAAGCCAAATGATATGTTTAAAGGTTTTGCCGTTGATTAACGTTAATGTTACATATAAATAGACTGATAAACAAAAGCTGCCTATCTATGCTACCTCAGAAATGGCAGCAAGGACATCAGCGGGTAGTCCTCGAACGGCGGTAACCTGCTTGCGCCGAGTGCGCCTGACGCGGGCCATCTGTCCTAGCTGTTGTTGTGATAATATGAACAAAGCAAGGGTGAGCGAAAGCCCACCAACAATAATATAACTGAACAGTGATACATATATACAACAGTTCAAAATATCCTTTAAAATCATATGCCATGCATTGATGAAGTTATTGCCAGTATAATATAAAGGATGAAGTTACCAGGTAACTCAAAGTATTTGTTTGTAGAAATATCTGCTACATCAAAAGTAAGCGAGATATTCTCATTGTCATTAAAAGAGGAACTTGCATGAAAAGATTTCAATTCCAGTTATGAATACTTTTCCAGCTCTGCCAACAGTAATCATGTTGCAGGAAATAAATAAGTTTGGATGATGAACCAATGATGGAGTATTCACCGCGCCCGCTGTTCCGATCTTGATGATCAGTCGAGATCGTACAGCTCAAATTAGATTTACTACCGGTAGAAGGAAGAACTGACGGCTTTACTTGTCTACCGCCTTACTAGCTCTCCCCGGCCAACGGTTGGGCCAAAGGGGATGGACCGGCGCTACTCGGCCTCTTACACGACTCCTAGTTCAAATAGAATTCATGATTCTGAATGTAACGTTCGTCCCCCTTTCCCCAAGTATAATACTTGTTGATAAGACTCTACAAAGTAGTCGTATCTAGTTGGAAAGGAAAATTCACCAATCACTTCCAAGCTATTGCTTGGTAACGAATATCAACTTGTTCCAACAATCTTACCCCTCGAAAGATGAGAAGGTAAACAACGACTTAATAAGTAAATAGCACCCGAGTTGCGAGTGAAGAGAATACTTTATGACCGGGAAGTCGACAAGATAATTAACATTTTCCAAGTAAGGTTCCCTTATTATTAGGGAGATAGACTCAAAGAAGAATGATGTCTGAGAACCTTTCTTGATATATGATTAATAATAATATGACTCCGAAATATTTTCCGTAATAATCGAAGAAGATAAACCTTATCGAGGTTATTCTAAGTATGGAATAACTATTCAGAGAATATTTATTGAATTAAAATATTTTACAGAATATTTAGGAATATGAAAGAATTTCTTTAATCAGAGTATTTCTCAAATAATCCTTGAAGAAATATCGAGAGAATATTTATTGCATAATTAAATATTGAAATGAATATTCGAAATAATATTCATTAATTAATAAGACCTGAAAGGAATATTTAAAATATTTAAAATAATATTCATAATTAATTAGGAATTTAAATGTTTATTGAAAAAGTAATATTCATTTAATGAATAATATTCTAAATGAATATCAAGTAATATTCATTTAGTAATCCAAGCTTTAAAGGAATATTCGAGATAAGACTCGATAAATAAATCAAGCTTCAGATGAACATTAAAATAATATTCATCAGGTAATTACTATCTTAAATGAATATTCAAAAGTAATATTCATTTATTGAATAATATTCTAAATGGATATCCAAATAATATTCATTTAGTAGTCCAACCTTTAGAAGAATATTCGAAATAATAATCGATAAATAATTCGACTCTGAATGAATATTAAAAAATATTATTCGTCGAATAGTTACGTTCAAATAATTATTTGAAGTAGGGATCGTTAAATAAATAATCTCGAACGAATATTCAAATAATATTCGTCGCCCGAATAATGGAAAATATTTACTTAGATATTTTCTTTCGAGGTAATCTCGATATGTCAAGAAATATTTACTCCCGGTCTATGTTTGATGAATAAGATGTATACACCCTTCTCTGAGGGTCTTACAATAATTGGCTTATAATTGACACGATAGCTATCTAATTTATAAGCCAATAACAATCAGGGAACAAGCATAATGATATAACTTGAAAGTAGGCATGCATGCTATGACATATTATAACAGAAAACATACATATATATTCAATCACAACAACAGCCTAAAAGAAGGGAATTGAAACTTGCCTGGTAGTCGAGTACGATAAGGGGTAGTGGCAGCGGGTCCCGGGTCAGCTTGGTGATCTATAAATAGCCAAGACATTCGGGATTAATCACTTAAAACTTTAAAGGTTAAGTTATACTTAAATCGAAACACGTTCTCGAGTTATCTCGTTATACCCCTTTTAGTGTATTTCTTTTATCATCGATCCGACCCGACATTCGTTCGTTAATACGACATGTCACTGTACTTATACTTGGCATATACTTAAGTCATATAAGTCCGAAAGTCGATCGTTACGAACCAATATTATACTCCGAGTTTTATCGCTCGTTTTCTAAGTGTTTTAACGAAGTTATAAACGAGTCGTCTTTTAGGGGTTCGTTCGCGTTCAATCTCGATTCGAATATTTTTAATAAATCGAAAAACGATCCTTTTGACATACGGTTTTCTTTCACACCTTCCTTTTTACCTCTAGTATTTATTTACCAAGATTCGTCATGACTTTACATATTCTATCGGGGTTCAATTTAAGTTACGAACTTTCGTTTACGGATTCGAACTACTTTTAGTGTACCGGCCATAACTCCTAAACCGTAAGTCTGTTTCACACGTTCTTTATATCAAAACGAAGCTTGGAACATTATCTATCTTATCATGGTAGATTTCAAAGCTAGGCAGTGAGTTACATCTACTGTCCAAGTCGTTTTTCTTAAGGTTAACGAAATTTCGGCATTACGATGGCTATAAATCGAATATTTACCAATTCCAAATCTTCCCATAAACATAGTATCCACTCCAAACAACATATACATGATTTATAACTATGAACTGAGGCCAAGCAATGCCTTTCCGTTCATCTAACTATTTTTAACATTTAACCAAAACCCATTCATAATCATGCTTATAATCTTTCTTATATCTTACTAACAACATAACTAACTTATATAACTCAAGAACATGCATAAAAACTCAAAGTAGATCTAGGGTTTCAAGGGCTTTATACCTTCTTGAGAATGTGTACTAGCCTCAAAAAGCCTTGTATGTTCCTTATGAGTGCTTAAGCTTGCTAGAACAATCAAAAGATTCAAAGAAAACAAGGTTAATACATGAAGAACACTATTCATCATCATATTTAGTGATTTTTTTGAAAATGGAAACAAAGGAATTTGGGCTTGAAATTTCTAGGAGATTAGTTTCTTAAATTATAGGACTCACCTTAAAAATTACAAGATCAAATGATGGTTGGAAGTTGGATTTTGGTTTTGAATTTAGAGCATAGGTCGAATGGATGTAATGGAGAGAGAGGTTTGATATTTTTGTGTTCTTTGCTTGGTTAATGTGATAATAATGCATCAAGTGGATGAAATTTAGATAATATCTCATCTAAAAGCCACTTTAATAAAGTGATGATGTATAGGATTATGAAAATGGATGGACAAGTGTTGAGATTTTGATGGTTCTCATGTAACTAGTGGTTTGATTTTGCTAAGTTCTATTTAATCTCCAAACATGCTAGTTACTTATGTAACTAAGTAGTTACTAGATATTTATTCTAGTAGCTTGCACAAGACTCTTGCTTCCTCTGCTTGTTTCTGTGTCCGGTTATTGCCCGTTTCGATTGATCGTTCGTAGGAATATTTCACGGATTTCTAATTAGGGTTTACCGGGAATCTTTCTAATATTAATACTATCATTCTCCATTTTTCTTTCTAACTTTCCAATTTATATTCCTTAAATCCATTCGTTAAATACTTAGGGCTATCAGTGTCCAGGGAACTCTCGGAGAAAATAAGAGTGCGGTTTTTCAGAATCCGACAGGTTTTACATACACTCTTTTTCCCTCCGGATCAATAATACGAACTCAGAATTTCGTTCCGGGTACTTCTATATAGCGTCGTCTAATAATATTCTCAATTACACCAAAATCACTATTCATCCTTATTCTTTACTTATTCATCTAGGGTTGTACAATTGTCCGTATTCTCTTTCGATCGTTCCTTAACCTTTTTACGGAACCACTGGATGACATGAGAATATTCTCCTGCTTGGAATTGCCATATCTTATTCCCTTAGGAGATAGATTATTCTTACCTATGTTGTCACCCTTTAGCATTCTTCAAGACATAGAAATAATAAAGTCGAATTCCATTCATTCTTTTAAAACATCAACTATTACATTGTAGCCGTAGCCACTATTCATTCTTACATCATTAAATAAATAAAAGTTTTAATTCTACCCAAAATTTGGGTTCTTACATATAGGTCTTAATAGAATTAAGTTTTAATTACCAGTATATAATTAAGTCTTATTCTAATATTATTAAGTCTTATTCAGCGTTTTAAGACATGTAAATTTTAAGTCTTAATCAGTTAGTGTATATATAGTAGTTAGTAGTTTTTAGTCATGTTAGTTTAAGTCTTTCTCTCAAGTTAAGTCTTAGAGAACTATAGTGATACATACGTATACACACACATACACACACGAAACTCTGTCAAATTTTCGACTGAAATCACAACCAATCATCAATTTGAGAACATTAACTGATTACCCATCTGATTCTCGTCATTTTGTTGGTTTAAAATCAAGATTTGGTTCAGTTTTAAGGAAATTACGATATTGAAAATCGAAAATTCGATCTGTTTTTCAGATCATTTGGCTTCGATTTTGCAAAAACTAAAAATATACGTGTGTTTGTGTGTATACAAGGATCATTGTGTGAATTTTTCAGAATTTTTGGAGAAAAGTTAATTATTTCGAATTTTTAATTAATTATTAATTCGAAAAATTAATTTTTAAATCATAATTTTGTAAAATCTAAAATTTTTAAAGAAATTAAATCTTGATTAAAATGGCTGATCGATTTGAAATTATTAAACATAATTTAACGGTTATTTTGATCCAGAAAAATGTTCAGTTGAACGTTTTCGACCGTGGATTCGATTTTTAAATGAAAATTCACTGGTTCGCACTGCTTTGAGCTTGGATGCTCCATTGAAAATTGAACCTTTGCGAATCATGTGTACTACTGCTGTCATTTCTAATGATAACAGATCATTTGTCTTCTCTGTAGGAGACAATCAGTACACAGTGAATGAAAATACAATAAATACGGTCTTAAATTTTCCAACTGACAATTTCGAAGAGTTACCATCAGATCAAGAATTGATAAATTTTTTGAATGGTGTATTCTATCAAGACAGTCCTGATCAAACTGTCTGGAATAAAAAGAACTTTGTTCAGACACATTAGCTAGAGGGAACTTCGGGGTATTACCATCCTTCTTGCAGCATATTGGATATGCAGTTGCACATAACCGAAGAATTAATATTGGTAGACTACTGTGTGTTCCTATGGTTAGAAGAATCATTAATGCAAAGAGGAATTTTGATAATGGACAAAAAGTATCATGCTATTATCCAAGATTCCTGTCATTGATTTTTAATCATCTAGTGGAACTAGAAAACCAAGCCCAATTCCTGAATGGAGAATCACTGGCGTCAGGTAAACCTACTACCAGATTGTTCACTGAGTACAGCAACAAGCCTAAATTCACAAACATACCTGTAGTTGTCACCCAATACATGTCAAACTATATACAACTACCTGTCATTGAACCTGTACCAGAACCTGAACAACCTGAACAAAACCCTGAACCACCAGTGGAAAACATACTTGTTGATATTGAAGATCAAGACAATCAACAAGTTGATCCTGCTCAGCAAATTGTTCCTCAGCCACCTGCACTTGCTGTTGAACATCCAGTGGAAGAAACTGCATCTGTTCCTGAACCTGAATTAAATCAACCTATCTTATCAGAGACTATCGCAGAATCAGCTGACCAGGTATTGTCTTTTGTTCCTCAAACTATTTCTACTTCTCAATCTATTTCTGGAACCCAAGTGGTTGATAGGGCTGACCAAGGGATTGTAAGACCGCAATCTCTAACCCCGTTTATAGAGCCAAACACTGAATCAACATCACTTAAAACCTTTCACTCCAGAAAGAAAATTCCATTTCAAAGATCAAAGAAAAGAAGAAATATAATGAGTGAACCCACAGCTCTGCCTCTACAAAAGAAAAGTAGAACTGATTCAAAGGCAACTGTAAGCCCATCCATATCTTCTCAACAAGATATGGACGTTGATATGGCCATGCAACAGTTACTAGGATCATCCTCTCAACAGGATGATACTATTGAAATTACCCATAGGGCCTGGCATCCTGTAATGTGTCAAGCACAACCCCTTTGTTATTACTAACAATGGGAGAACAAATAGATTATGATGCAAATAGGGACACATTGACAGGAGAGCACATAGAGTCTGAAACAGTGCCTACCATGTTACGATAGAAGAGTCTTCACAGACTTCTGAGGGAAATCTTGGTTCCCTGCCAACTTTAATGGAACCATCATCTCCCCTCCTAGGAGAAACATTCCTAGATCCCTCAAGGGAGTTTCCACTCACAGTTTCGACTGAAGAAAGTGGAAGGCAACTTGATCAATCTACTACTGAAGCAACTCAGATTACAAATCCAAATGTACAAGTGGAATTGATTGAGGACAGGGATTTGCGAACTCCCATTGCACCACTACTGACCTTCCCAGAAGAGGCTAGGGTGATTTTAACTGCAGGTACAAATCTGGAAGCAGCTCAGGAAACTGAGAGGAGTGATGTAAGGAATACCATAAAATTGAGTGAAACACATGCACTTCAGGTGAGTGGATCTCAAAGTGAACGTCAGGTGAGCGCACACACTGACACATACACTCTCTTACTATTAGAAAAGATAGCTGCTTTAGAAAAAGAACTTGCAGTCAGCAAGGCTGAAACAGAATTCCTTAGAGCACAAGTGGGTGAGCGATCTTCTTCATCCACCTCTGTCAACAGTCAGCTTGCTGGAATCAAGAAGGAGATAAACTACTTAAAGACATCTTTCACCAAGAAGATAGATTCTCTCGAACTCTCTCATGAAAAGGCACTTGATGACTCTGGAGATATTACTGTTGCTCAAGACATGTTCATTTCTGAGATTTCCATGAAAGTTGACACTCTACAGTCAGAGGTACAGCACAATCAGAAATCTACTGATTCTCGTCTGGACCAGATCGAAAAGCAAAATGCACACCAGGCTAAAGGGTTAAGATATCTGTTTAATCTTGTAATTCAAACTCGCAAACCTACAAATGAAGAAATTGAATTCTTCACAAGTAAGGGTGGTGATGATGATGAACAAGATCCTGAAGCTGGAGCAATTGATAAATCTGTAGAGGATTCCTCAACTAAGGGGGAGAAATCAAAGGAGTCATAAGATAAAACTAAAGAAAGAGAGGGAGAGGGAAAATCTGGAAAATCTGACCAAAGTGAAGATAGGAGAGATAAGAGGAAGAAAGTAGTTGAAGAAATTGAAGAAGAAATTCAAGACAAGAACACAGGTTATTATTACACGGGTGAACCGGATAACTTCGATGTTTTTGCTGATCTTGAATTCCCTGATCAAGGTGAAGAACTTCCTGAACCTGATCTTAGTCACTGGGAAGATGAAGGACCAGTGACATCTGAATATGAAGCTCAACAAGCAGAGAAAGAATCTGAAGAATTATTTGCTCAGAGGGAAGCTAATTTGCTAATGAGAGAAGAAAAGCTTCAAAAGTCATTAGAGCAAATTGCACGAAATGAAGAACTTCAGAAAGCTGAACAGCAAGCATTACAACGATTACATGCTATAAATGTTGAGAAGAGAAAGACATATATCAGACTAAAGAGCGGTGACAAATGGGAACGTGCCCAAAAAGCAATTGATTCACTTCAGAGTTCTGATTATGAAGATCGTCGTCTTGGAGAAATTCTCGAGGAATTCAAACTGGCAAATCCAATTCATGATATGTATATAAAGGCTTTAAAGGTAGAAGTCATCAGGATAACTACTGCATTTGAACCCAAATCTGATGAGCTGGTAATATTTGTGGATTGTCATAAAGTTGGAACTTTCAGAGTATCTATTCAGTTCTTTTATGACAGATCGCTGACAGAGATTTGGGTACTTAGGCCTAAGGTGAGAACATCTTCTGAGCTAGGTGTGTTGTTACATGAGAAGTTCAAAGAATTTGCTGAAAGAGCTGGACCAGAAGTGATTAAGGATCCTCCACAAGTAAAATTTCTTAAGGGAGAGGTACTTCATTCAATCAATCTTCAGACAGATGAGTTATATGAACATCATGCAAAACACTTGGTATATGCTGAATATGCTCTCAGAAATCATGGATTCTTGACTGAAGAAAAGGTAATAGCTGCAGATCACATTCGATCCTATGCACAAACGAATATAAAAGATTACAAGAAATTTCAAGGTGAACTGAGAAAGAAGCTTGGAATTCCTTTAGTCTTACCTCAAGGATTGTCATCAAGAAGAGAGCGTCTTGTTGATTCTGATTTACACATGAAACTTCAAGTCACAGATGAGCCAGAAGAAGGAGAATTCAGAAGGGAAGACAACTGAAGAAAAAGAATTGCTCTACATGTTATATCTTTAGAGCTTAGATAAATCTTGATAGGAATTTGTATCATATGATCAGTCTAGAGGATCATCTATCTTGTATTTATTTTTCATGTTTGAATCTGGCAAATGTTAAATATAAACCAGAACTTTTTTCATATTTACTTAGTATTTAAAGTTTTATCTTTCATTTGGTTAAGTTGGATTAGTTGAGGTATCCTCTAGGAATTTGCTTGTTATTGTCTAACAAACAAATAGGGGGAGATTGAAAGGCATATGACTCAGCCTATTTGTAGTTAGAGGATCCTAATCAACTTAAACCAAATTGTAATAAGTAAATATACATATGAACTGTCACAGGAATCTCAAGAAGTATTATCTTTCAGAAGAAAGAAGAAAAGTCAATCTATAGTTTTGATGTCGTACACTGGAAGACGATTCAGTTATCTGATCAAGCCCCAGTATAGCATTGAAGTGAATGGATTCATTGGAACAGTCACAGAGATTTTTTGAGTGATAGTTTGAATGTCAGTTACAGTACAAGAGAATTGAGAGAAGAAACAAACCACAACCTAAAGTCAAAAGTGAAGAAGCATCATTGAAGTTAGTCGTTCATGAACCAGACAGTACATCGAAGGTCAACACAAGTCAGTGGTAATTCTTTATTACCTTCAGTGGTTTGTAAGAATTAGATTAATTATTTATTGATTTAATTAAATTCATTTATAATTGATATAAATCATTTAGTTGATTTAATTAAATGAATTAATTCTAGAAGAATTAATTTATTTATTAAATTAATTATTGTATCAATTAAATATGAATTAGTTAATCATTAATTAATTAAATAGATCAATATGACTTAAAGAAAGAAGGTTGAATTATGTCTTGGAGAAGAAAAATTCGGTATGACCTAAATTAAGTCATACCGACAGTATTCAAGATTATGTCTTACCAACCTGATTAAGTCATACCGACTTCCTGCCAGCTGTTTTATGTCTTACCGAATTTTTATTAAGTCATACCGACCAGGTTTATGTCTTAATGGAGGTTTGTGTAAGTCTTAATGAAGAAAAACTAAGTCTTGGAAGCAGTTTAAGTCATGCTGGAGCAGTTAAATATCCTACAGAAAGCTAGCAAGACTTATGACTGATACAAAAGAACAGAACACAGCAGATTAAGTCATAACCAAGAATCAGAGCAGAAAATAAGATATTCAGCAGAAAAGAATTCTCTCTTAAGAAAACCAAGAACACCAAAGCTTAAACAATTCCCAGAAATTCAAGTTCTTCATCTTTGTAATATTCTATCCGCTAGAACTTGTCTATTAGTGATTCTTGTACTACTAGCGAATTAAGTTTCCTAGTTCTTATCTTGATTATTATTAACTAAATTAGAAAAGTTCATGTCGAATTTTCTAATTAGTTATTAACATCTTGATAAGTTGTTATACTGATTTTGTAACACCACATCAAGTTAATATACAGTTATATTCAACTTGAAAAATTGTGTTAAATAATTCCGCACAAATTTGTCTTTGCTAAAATATTATCTAACGGACAAATTTCGATAAAAAGGTAAAGATTGTATTCAACCCCCCCTTCTACAATCTTATCGGACCTAACAGGCCCTTATAGGAAGAAAGAATACAGCCACTGGGCTTGGCCCATACATGCATGAAATTGTACATTTTCAAGAGGCATCGACCATTAATAAGGGGTATCGCCCTCTAGGTGGACCATCACTTAGGACAGAAGATTCGCCTTTTATCTCTGACAAGTCTCTCACAAGACGTCCTCCTAAGGGGCCTCACCCTCCCAGGTTCAGAATGGGGGTATCTCCCTAATACAGTTATATGAAGGACACTAGAAACTATGGATCATAACCCAAGTCATCATCTATTATCGCAGCTATGAACAGGACTAGGCCTCATCGAGGCTAGCAGACATCGCCTTGCTAGGGAGGTTGAAGGAAGTTGCCCTTTGGCAATCTCAGGGCTAGCCCCATGACTAGCTATTCCTTCTCTGTGGTTCAAGGTGGGCGTTGAGCCCGACAATCTCGGGTCAATGGCTTAATCGCCACGCTCCTAGAAAATAGCTGGGCTTTAAAGCTCATGACGATTCTGTTAAAGGCAGTGGCCCCGGTCCTATGGGCTTTTTAAACAAGGAAACCTAGCCCATTTTGGTTAATTGCTCCCCAAGAATTACGTCTGACTTGATCCCTATAAATAGGGTACATAGGCACATTGTATGGCACGATGCAACCTTTACGAAAAAGAAAGAATTCGACATTAATCAGAAACATATCGATGATGACACTGATGTCACATGTCTTATTCTTACGATCATGAGTCCTGAGCTTCAGAAACGGCATGAGCATATGGATGCTTATATCATGATTGAGCACCTTAAACGAATGTTTGAAGGACAGGTTCGTCAAGAGAGGTTTGATACAAGCAAAGCTTTTTATGCATGGAAACAGGGTGAACGTGACCCGGTTGCACCGTATGTTCTAAAGATGATTAGATATATGGAGTACCTTGCTACTCTAGGTTCTACCATCAGTCTTGAGGCCCAGATAGATCTGATCTTACAATCTTTGAACAACAACTATGTTCAGTTTATAATGAATTACAATATGAATGAGATAGAAAAGACACCTACCAAATATTTGCTATTTTAAAAACTGCTGAGGCCAACATTCAGAAGGCATCTTCTTCTTCCATAGTGATGGTCAACAAGGGGAATGCCAAAGGAAAGGGTAAATGAAAAGGCAAGAAGAAGATTGGATCTAAGCCTGCTAATCCAAAACCTGTTGTCAAAAAGGCTTTGAAGCCTAAAGGTGGTGTTGAAAAGGCAAATGGTGATTGTCACTATTACAAGAATCCGGGTCATTGGAAGAGAAACTGTCCAACTTACTTGGATGGCCAGAAGAAACTGAAGGCTGTTCAGATTTGTGATTCAGGTATTTATGTTATAGAAGTCAATTTGTCTACTTCTACATCATGGGTATTATATACTGGATGTGGTTCTCACATTTGTATAAATGTGCAGGAACTCCGAAGGAGTAAAACTTTGGCAAAAGGAGAAGTCGACTTACGCATTGACAATGGAGCAAAGGTTGTTGCTTTAGCTTGCTGCTTTAGCTGTAGGGACTTATTATTTATCGTTGCCCACTGGGCTTATTTTAGAACTTGAGAACTGTTTTTACGTGCCTGCGGTTTGCAAAAATAATATTTTCATTCTTGTTTGGACAAGATTGGTTTTTCATTTTTGATTCAGAATAATAGTTGTTCCTTTTCATTGAATAATGTTACCTATGGGGTTGCACGTTTGTTTAATGGTTTATATATTCTTGATCTTGATACTCCTGTCAACAATATAAATAATAAACGTCTTAAGTCAAATGACTCAAATCATACATACCTCTGGCACTGTCGTTTAGGCCATATAAATGAGAATCGCATTTCCAAGTTACATAAAAATGGATACTTGGATAAGTTTGATTTTGAATCATACGAAAAATGTGAACCGTGTCTCATTGGCAAAATGACTAAAGCTCCTTTTACCAGACAAGGTGAGAGGGCTACCAAATGATTAGAATTAATACATAGTGATGTATGTGGACCAATCCGTATGATGGAAAGAGGTGGCTTTTACTGTTTCATAACCTTTACTGATTATTTTTGTAGATACGGATATGTGTATCTCTTGAAGAACAAATTCGAATCATTTGAAAAATTCAAGGAGTATAAGGCTGAAGCAGAAAAGAAAATAGGTGGAAGTATAAAAACTCTACGATCTGATCGTAGGGGAGAATACTTAAGCTGTGACACCCCTAGATCCGGGGTCAAGGATCCAGGTCATCACGGTCCAATTTCCGATCAATATCAATATCTCTTTAGTCTTTTTTTTAATAATTAAGCAGTTGACCCCACACTAGTACACACACACACCAGTCATATGCTCATAGAACAACATCCACAATATTTAAAAGTTTAAAGTTAACAGTTATTACAAGCCCAGAATTTTACTAAGTACATTGTTGAACAAAGCTTCTACAGGAAGCATTTCAACAATCAAAGTTTATTACAACTTACACACTTAATTTAAATAAGTATACTAAGCCCCTTTCGCTTGTCACTACCTCGGGGATAGTCGCCAACACTCGCTCAAAAGGTCGCCTTTCCCTTACCCTCTTGCGGGGTGTGGTACGTAGTATCGGCATGGGAACTAGCTGTTATATACATAAATAGCAAGAGTGAGCTATAATATCTCAGCAAGATAATACTGTAAACTAGAAGTTAAAATGTGAACAGGTATACATATGTGTATATGCATATATAATAGCAGGGAACAATTAAAATCCTTAAGGAAGAATAAAGCACTTATTTAATAATACATCATCCACTTACTATTATAAGAAAGAAATCTAAAATAATATAATATCAGTTTTTCTTCATCTGTAACCATAATTTCATCATCTCATATCATTATTCTGTTTTCAGTATAGAAATCTGAAGACCATTGTCTACACTTTCTTTTCAAAACATTGGGGATATCTGCTGTCGCCTGATACGTTAGGACGATGATCAGTCGCCTAATCGTACCTGCTCTCTTTTTACTACCGGTAGAGGGAATGAAGATCATCCCTGGAGGAAGGCCACCTGCTAACATCCTCCCTTGGCATCTTCGTGCCGTAATAAAAATAATAAGTGCTGGACTGTGTCGCACACAGCCCTGACACAGCCACTTACGCAAGTCTGTTGCAATCCCCCTTTTTATCACATCATTATTCCCTTTTCAAAATATCATTCCACATATCCATTTTCCCGCTTTCATTTCCACACATCATTCACTCATATAATTTCCATTCTCGCACATTACTTCTATAAAATATATATATATATATATATATATATATATCATAATGCTTTGATTATGATTCAGACATCTCTTTCATCTTCAGGAATCAAATATACCTTTATATTCATGAAATATTCCGTCTATTTTAAGAGTAATGCATGATAATCAAATAATATTTATTAAACCACTGATACTCAAAAGAATATTTTTAATATAGTATTATAAACCATATAACCCTAGATAACAACTGATACCATACTTTTATTTACTTTAGATAACAACTGATATCATTCTCTTTCACCTCTCTTTACCATAAAGCATATTCGCTCCATTCATAATCATATCCACATTCATATTTCATAATTTATATCCATTTCTCTTTAATTCCAATATCAGGGAAATAATTCTTAGCAATATAGCCAACATAGAATAACATATATATTCCATGAAATCATTTACTTGGAAATAAAATAGTTTTCCAAGGTAAGGATAGAAGAAATCTTGCCTCGGTTTCGGGATCCTGACAGTATGGCTCGTTCCTCTTCCGGAGTTTCTATAAACACAAAAGGACCGTCGTTAGAATACCACTTCTCTTACTCACTACACTCTTGTATAACATTACCTTTGAAACTTTAATATATGTTTAACGTATTACTATTACCCCAAAGGTTCAAGAACTTAGCCATTTAAAACCTTAATCGAAGTTTCAGGGGTTTTCACCATTTCCCCTAACGATCACACTTAACTGTAAAAATTCTCAGAAAATATGGATTTCGAATTTTATCACAAGGTCAACTGGTAACCACTCTTTGACTACCTTACTACACTATCCCAAAGTTTCATAAAAATGTTTAAGTATGGTAGTCATTGCCTCAAAGTTGACACAACTACGTTTTCTCGGTTTCTGAACCGCTTTCACTAAAACTGAATTTTCTCCTAAACCGTTCATCAGATTTTAACGTACCTTATATCAAAACGATCTATGAACTAAGATCTATCATTACATGGTCAATTGGTAACCTAGGCAGTAGGGTACCGTATGGATACAGGGGTCACAAAACAGGGCAGATTTCTTCCTAACGAAAATCGGGCATTATAACGGCTATATTTCCATACTTTCCATAAATCCAACTCCTCCAAATCAATTATCAAACACAATAATCATCACCTACACCATGTGGTCTTCATTACCAGCCATGGTTACAAGTCCACAACACACAATTTCCACATCAAAACAAACCATTTATAACACATACTCATTATAAACTAAACATTAACATCACTTAGCTACTAACCAACTTAATTTCCACCATAAATACAAAGAGGGCATGAGTAGTTATACCTTCTTGAAGCTCTAACAACACTTAACAAGCCTTGGGTAATCCTTAACAACCTTACAATAGCTTGAATCAACTAAAGGAAACCATAAAAACAAGTTAACACTTAGAAAACACTATTCATCATCTTTTCTAGTAACTTGAATGATTTTATTACCTTGGTAAATGATGTTGGTTTGCTATGAAACTTTGTATATGATCCTTCCTAACCTCCAAGAACACCCATGATTTATCCCTTGATTTAATATTGAAGAGAGCTAGGGTTTTGATTTTTGTTTCCCTTTTTTTTTATAAAACCCGAATGGAAGTATTGGAATGGCGGAGAGTTTCTTTTGCTTGTTTTGATCCTATCTCATCTTGTCATCTAATATTTAGAGTTCTAGAGTTTAGTAGAAAAATCCCATGGTTTAAAGACTAATTTGCCCTTAATTTGTGTTAGTGGAGTGTGACATCATTAATGGTGTCATTAAGATGACCTAATATTCTCATTTCTTGTTTTTCTAATTATTATGTTATTAATCTTGGATAATCATAATGTGGTATGCATCCTTGTTAGATTACTAATCTTGGTTGCTTGGTTTCCATACTCGTCTAATCGTGGTTCGTTTCGAGTATACCTCATTATCTCAGTGGTTTTCGAAATCATTTACAAATCCAATTTCCTTTGGTATTCTCTTAACTTAATAATCCCTTGGTTTAATCTAAATTCACTAATCCTTCAATATATAATTCTTATAGGGTTTCTATGCTCCCTAATATCAAAAAGAAGCTTATTCGAAATCAAAATCCTAAAAATCCATATTCAGGAATTTCTGGAATCTATCGTCGTTTCGAGTCACTTATTTTCAATGTACAACACTAACATGGTTTCTGTTTATTCATTTTCCATCTCCAATATAGAGTACCTACATACCATTTCCCTAAATCCTCAAATTTTACTATTCATGTGATCACTGTAGCATTGCTAAAGTTAGGGTTATTACATAAGCTTAGAATTTAAGAATTTCCTAAAGGAGTGTGGTATTGTATCACAACTCACTCCTCCTGGAACACCACAATGGAATAGGTGTCTGAGAGGAGAAATAGTAGGTGCGACCGATGAAGAGTCATACGGATCTTCCAATCAGTTTCTGGGGTTATGCCCTAGAGACGGTTGCACAAACACCAAACCAAGTTCCTTAAAAATCGGTTCAAAAGACACCATATGAGATATGGACTGAGAAACGTAATAGCGTGTCATTTATGAAAGTATGGGGATGTGAAGCATTTGTGAAATGTTTAGTCTCCGACAAGCTAGGACCAAAATCAGACAAATGTAACTTTGTGGGATACCCAATTGAAACAAAAGGATATTATTTCTATAAACCTTCCTAGAACAAAGTGTTTGTTGCTCGAACGACTATTTTTCTAGAAAAAGAACTACTTTATAAGAAAAATAGTGGGAGTACAATAGATCTCGATGAGGATCGAGAACCATAAGATAACGTTGAACCAGAGTTAGAACATAAGCAGGATGTGAATGAAAATGTTCAGAACAACACTGCTTAAGAAACACAGGTTGTTCGTAGATCTAGTAGGATACGCCATGAGTCAGAGAGATATTATGGATTTCTCCTGTCTCAAAGTGGCGATGTGATGCTTGTAGATAATGATGAGTCTCTCACCTACAAGGATACTATGAATAGTCCAGAATCTGAGAGATAGCTGGATGACATGAAAGCTGAGATGGATTCCATTTATGAAAACCAAGTATGGACTTTGATTGAACCGCCTGACGGGGTAAAACCCATGGAGTGTAAGTGAGTTTTCAAGAAGAAAACTGATATGGATGGTAATTTATAGACCTACAAATCAAGACTAGTGGCGAATGGTTTTAAGCAAATTCATGGTATTGACTATAATGAAACTTTCTCACTAGTGGCTATGGTGAAATCCATTAGCATTTTGCTTGCGATAGTAGCTTACTATGACTATGAAATCTGGCAAATGGATGTCAAGACCGCTTTCTTAAATAGGAGCTTAGAAGAGGATGTGTACATGACACAACATGAGGGTTTTGTCGATCCAAGGTTTGTCAGAATGGTCTGTAAGTTGCAAAGATCCATTCATGGATTGAAGCAGGCCTCGAGGAGATGGAACATTCATTTTGATGAAACAGTCAAAGAGTTTGGCTTCATACAAAATGAAGATGAGCCATGTG
Source organism: Saposhnikovia divaricata (assembly GCA_036435485.1). Classification (NCBI taxonomy): domain Eukaryota; kingdom Viridiplantae; phylum Streptophyta; class Magnoliopsida; order Apiales; family Apiaceae; genus Saposhnikovia; species Saposhnikovia divaricata. The sequence goes on from CM071598.1 coordinate 126,763,978, forward strand.
TTTGCAAGAAGGTTAGTGGGAGCCATGTGGCATTCCTAATGACATATTACTAATAGGGAATGACATTCCTTCTCTATAGGCTGTGAAGACTTGGTTGGAAAAAAGTTTCTCGATGAAAGACTTGGGCGATGCTACCTATATTTTAGGGATCAGGATCTATAGAGATAGATTTAAGAGATTAATCGGCTTAAGTCAGAGTACATACATTGACAAGGTGTTGTATCATTTTGGGATGCAAGAGGCTAAAAGGGGCTATGTCCCAATGTCTCATGGGATAGCGATCTCAAAAGAAAACTGCCCTAAGTCATCAGATGACAAGGACCGTATGAGTAACTTACCATATGCTTCGGCAATTGGTTCTATAATGTATGCAATGATATGTACACGTCCAGATGTCTCGTATGCTTTAAGCATGACGAGCGGATACCAGTCTAATCCAGGTGAGGGTCACTAGACAGTTGTCAAGAATATTCCTAAGTACCTTAAAAGGACTAAAGATTCGTTCTTGATATACGGAGGAGATGAGAAGCTAGTTGTAAGAAGTTACACTGATGCTAGTTTCCAGACAGATAGGGACGATGCAGTGTCTCAGTCTAGATTCGTGTTTTGTCTAAATGGAGGTGCTATAAGCTGGAAAAGTTTGAAGCAAAAGACAGTAGCTGATTCTACAATGGAAGTTGAGTATATTGTTGCCAGTGAAGTATATTGTTGACAGTGGTTGTTTAAATTCAGAATTTATTACAAGACTTGGTGTGGTTCCATCGATCGCAGATCCAGTTAATCTATACTGCGATAACAATGGAGCCATTAAGCAGGCTAAGGAACCAGGGTCCCATTCTAAGGCAAAGCATATACTTAGAAGATATCACCTTCTTCGAGAAATTAACGAAAAAGGAGATATACATATATGTAAAGTGCATACTAATGATAATGTTATGGACCCACTGACTAAGGCTTTGTCGTAGCAGAAGCTCGAAGGTCACACTACTTCCATGGGTATTAGATACGTGAGCGATTGGCTCTAGTGCAAGTGGGAGATTGATAACGTTAGTGCCCTAGAGACAATGTTATTATGCTTCTAGGAGAGACTATTTTGTTATTTGATGATTATGTTCTATGGATTATCTACATTAATTTATTATATCTTTATTTTCTAATATAAATATTAGAAAATAGGTACACATTAATAAAGTAAACAATTAAATGAACGTGCAATTAGAACATGATAAATGAGGAACATTACCATATATGATCCTGCAGCAGCCATGCGTGTATGATATGGACGGGTAACATCACTATACCACAAAGCATAGCGATCAGTAACCCCAGAACCAACATTATCAGCAACAAAAAGATGCTCCAATCGGCTGTCCCAATATGATATGTGCTCCTTGTGTTTTTTTCCCCAATCAACATCCCACTTGCCCTTTAAATTCATATTATGGAGCTCTTTTGAATATTCAACAGCTGCTGAGGGGATATCCTGAACCATTCCAAACTGACGAACACATCTATCCGGCTGATGGTGCTCCACAACATAAAAGCAGATCAATGGACCTCTATAACACCAAATAGCCTTACCCTCCTTACAATGCTCATCAAGGGTCTCGAGAACATCATCTGTATATGGCATTCATATGAAGTGCTGGGGGTACAAGAACATCCAAAGAAAGACGATGAACGCACACAACATGTGAACTAACATCAGCATAAGACTTGGGACCGGACCACCTATTTAACACAATAACATAATAATCTAAATTAGCCTTGATTCGAATAAATAATTGTAAACCTAATAAATATGAAATTCACTACAAAACAAGAAAAGATGGACAAGCATATGGGTAAAATTTGCAAACAATATTAGAAAACTTATAATCAAAAAGTCAATTGAAATTTTATTTTCTGACCAAGTCCGTCACCCTGATTTTTAAAAAATTGAATCCGGCGGCCTGATTTTTAAACGCTAACGCATTTAAAAATCAGGAGAAGTTAGGGTTTAGGCTCTAGGGTTTAGGGTTGTAAACAACCCTAAACCCTAAACCCTAAGTCTGTATAGGGGTTATTCGTTATTCTTCATATTTCTAAAACCCTAAATGAATCATTAAACCCCTAAGGTTAACTGTTGAGCCCTCAAGGGAACAGTTAAAGTAAGGTGGCATTATATATTAAAAGAATTAAAAATTAAAACGCTGCATTGTGCAACTTTATAAAGTGATATTTGGGGCATTTTTTACACTATGTGCTATTTGGGGCATTATATCTTAACTGTGTAGGGGCCCGTTAAAAAACTAAATTACTAGTGAAATACCATGAAATACCTCAAACCATATGGGCTTGCAAGATTACCCCATATATCCAAAGGAGGAGGACTCGGGATGGGAGCAAAAGTAGGTAACCTCGTCCATGCCCACAACTGAACTAATAGCACACATCGTGCTATCTCCTCCACACCAATCTTGCAAGACTTGCATAACTCCCTATACAAGTAAGCAAGTACACCCGAACCCCATAACAAGCTCTCACAATGATCAAGATTCTCCAAGAGAGGCATAAACATACAATGAACTTGCGAACCCTGATGATCGGTGAACAATACACCACCAAGCAACTGCAATAGATATGCCTGAGTATACCGAATTAGCTCACTATTGTCTACATCATCAGGAAGAGCCTTAGGAACAACAGAATCTAACCAACTCAACTTAACCTTCCATAATGTAGTGCTCGGCTTTCAAGAGTTGGTGCTGACCCAAACATTTTCTTTATAAGCTCCCTCCAACCACCCTCAGAACCTTCAGCAAGTCAAGAACCAGTAACAGCAGCCCTATCTATCCGCAAACCAAGTAGCATGCTAACATCCTGCAAACACTACAAGAAAAAGTTCAATAGACATCACACTTTAGACATCGGTCATAAATACCACTGATGTTAAAAGATGTAATAACATCACCCGGGATTAAACTGATGTCTTTACTTTTCATAAACATCACTATTTTTAAAAGCGATGTCTAAAATCAGCCTTTAAAAAATGAAAAACGCGCTCCTTACTTTTTGTTTCCCCCCTTAACGAAAATTTTCCCTTAAGTCAAAATTCCCCCCCTAACCAAATATTCTCCCCGCCTACACAATTATTGTCCCCCCATCAAACAAATTAAACATAAAACTAAATAAACCAAAACATAAAAACAAAAACACCCTCTCACTCTCTCTCTCGACTCACTCTTTATCTCTCGACTGAATCTCTCCCGACTCTCACTCTCATCTCTCTCTTATCTCTCTCTCGTTCTTATTCTGTGTATCAAATTAGCAGCGTGAGTAATCGAATTAACAAGGTTTTGATTCCCCATTTAACTATCTTGTTAATTTCGAATTCTGCAAATTTGTAAAAATTAGGGTTAAATTGTGGGTTTTCGATTTCTTGAGTTAATTGTTAGTTTTTGATGTTGGAAGCATAGATTTGATGAATATAAAGATTACGGGGTTGATTTGCTGCGAGAATCGTAGTTTTCGAGCTTGTATGCCATCAACCGACCACCGGCGATGAACTCCGGTGAGCCGATGGTCAAGGTTTATCATTGTTAATATTTGTTGTTGATTTGTAAGACTGATTAAATGATTATCTGTGTTTTCATGTCAACAGTTACTTATACAAGTTCATGTTATATAAGTAGGATGATTTGTCTTTAAACGTTTCTGGGGTTACCAAGTGAGTTTCTGTCCCTGATCTTCAAGAGCAGGTAAATTTCTATTTCCTCTTTCCATACTTCTGGCTCCAATTCTCAGTTCTCATTGGTTTTGATTTATGTTGCCTGGATTCTTTATTTCTCGAGTTCACATGTCAGCAACTTGACCATCGGGCTTGGCTTGAATAACACCTTAATTTGAGCCAAAAACATGCATAAAGTTCAAGATATTAGGCAGGTAGACACTTGGACTCGTTCATATTGCAGGTCTTGATCAAGATCACTCCTTTTCCTTGTTAAAAAAAATTACAGAGACGTCTGCTAGCTGTTTACATTTTTAATTTTGTGAAATGATTAGTTATTCGTATTGTTAACTAGTGTTATGCTAATTATGGTGGTTTGATCTATATATATGTGTATTAATTATTTTATCTGTAATTTATGTATATGTGTATGTGTATGTAGTGCCTGTTTGTGAGAAAGATTAGGATTTAGGATGTGGTTGTCACAGGATTTGTTGTCTCCGCCTGTATTTAATCTACCTCTTATTTTCTTTTAGTAATGGTAGTAGATATCTGGTATTTTTATCTCTCTCTTAACATATGATGCATTTGAATGTTCCAGAGAGATCATCAAGCAATTGATATATACGAGTTTTTTGCCTTCAACACTGGAAAGGAAGGAGGGTTAAACTTGCTATCTGTGATGGTATGCTGGACTTATGAAAGGAACGCACACAGTTTTTGCAGTACAATAATTGGATGTACTTAATAAAGTTTCTTTCTTTTTGCAGTACTAGGAAGTACGACAAACAAGAATACTGTGATTTCAAAGAACAGTTCCACACTTATTGTGATAGTAGTTCCCGGACTAACAATTGAATCCTCTGCTCCTGTAAGTAATACAACTTAAGTATGTTTTTAATGGATGTTTTTATCTCAGAACTCAGAAGTTCCAGTTCATTTTATTGGTAAATGGTAATAAGGAACATTAGTTCCCATAAGGCCAAACTGAGTATCCCTTGATTTATTTGGCACATTAGGACATGTTTGTTGAACTTATAAATTAGATTAGATTTAAACTCGTGTTAAATGACATTGATTATTGTAATTGAAAAACATATCATTAGTATAGAAAAACCCAGGCCCCTTCCTATTGAACCAAACAACAAATTTACTGCATTGACCATGATCACAAAGCACCCGTGGTAGGATACTTGCAGACACTAATTGTATAACTTGAACAATCTTGAGGAGACATTAACGGGATGAATTGTCGAATATTATTTGGAGCCAATGTTCTTTTGTCTTAAATCTTTCAATATGTTTGTGAGTTTTGGTTTTCAAACTGAATGGACTTATTCTATGTACACTGTACCAAAGTATGACATACCTATGTTTTAATGCAAAAATTACACTGCATTAAACAAAATTATGTTAATACCTATTAATCTTAAAACTTGAGCTAAATGAATAGATGATGCATTGAACTATGAATGGCCTTCTGTTTTCACCCAAGTTAAGTTCGAACATTTACTCAGATAATTATGCCATCATCCTCTTATAACTGTCTTAAGAAGTGTAAGTAATTTCTAGTCTCAGTCCCTCGTTTACCTTGTCGACTTATTTAAAGATTTATACTTCTGGTGTTAGCGAATCAGTTGGAACAGTACGAGGTAAAAGAACAGACAAGGGTTGCTGTTTTTCCTTTAAATTATCATTTGTGTACCTCTAGTTGCTGATATTTTAGACCAATGACATTATAACATCTTTTTTAAGCTTGGTTTTTAATTGGTGTTTTCAGGAACACGCAAAGTGGGGTAAATGTATTGTGTTCACTCAAACAAATCGTGACGCTGATCGATTAGCATATGCAATGAAGAAGAGCTTTCCATGTGAGCCTCTCCATGGATACATCACGCAAACTCAGAGAGAAAGAACTCTTTCAAGTTTTCGTAATGGACAATTTAATGTTTTGATTGCTACTGATGTTGCTGCTCATGGTCTAGATGTACCTAATGTTGATTTGGTGAGTCCAAACATGTTCTGTGTATTTGTTTCTTAGTTTATCTGGAATTTTTGATGTCATTTATGTGGAAGCTGTGTCTTTTTCTTTGAATATTAAGAAATGATAGAAATAGAAACAAATCACTGTTCTGTAATAGCATTGAGGCAATAGAGTAAAAAAAAATGTTCTGTAATAGCATTGAGGCAATAGAGTAAAAAAAAATAATGTAGTTTATTGAACTTTTGTTCTAGAAAAATGTATTACATATTTACCTATTGATTCGATAGCCACTTGCTATGTAGTTTATTTGTGGTTTTTTCTGTACTCTCATTTATTTTGAGGCACTGAGTTGGCAACCTGAATCAATTATCATCATTAAAGCAAAGATTCCTTTTAGCAATAAATACATATTTTATATGGTCATTCATCAGATTTACATTCATTTAACATCTGATTGTAGTTCTTTGATTAATTTCTTTCATATTGTATGTATTTGGATGTATTTGTGATTGTATATCTTATGTAAACCTATAAAACAATTTGAGTGTTGAGAGAAATGACGTGAATTTGCTTGTTTTAAATTTTGAGGTTGCTGTTCATATGCACATATGTAGGAGCCTACCCAATATATGGACAAGACTAGTAATGGAATATAAGTTACAGATGGGCTTATTGCTAAATTGAGATAGTAAAGCTGATTCTTGTCGGAGTTTGGGAGGCAGAGGTGGAGAAAATGATAGAACACGGTGTTGCAAGAAGGTTAGTCAGGATGTTAGTATGATTATCCACTGTGGGAAATATAGCTGATATGATTGAATATCATGGCTAAAGTAGTTTCTCTTGTCTTTCTTGTATTAATAAATGCAAAATCAAAATATGCAAGGAACACAACAACTTGTTGTGTGACCATGCCTCGAATGGTTGTTAAGGACACTGGAAGAACTGTTGTTTGCACAATTCATCGGCCTAGCATCGACATATTTGAAGCTTTTGATGAGGTAAGATATCTAATGAAGTCTAAATCTGTCCCTATGCTGTGCCTCTCTCGCAATCTCTTATACTATCATATTATCGTGCTTCAGCCGCTGCTTATGAAAAGAGGACAGGTGATATACTCAGGACCATTAGGAAACAATTCTCACAAAATTATAGAATATTTTGAGGTACCAGTTGTTTTGATATTCTTTTTATAAATTGGATATTTAATTTGTTAGTTTAATGGGAAACTGAGTGGATTTTCACAATCAATTGAAGGTAATTTCTGGGGTCCCGAAAATTAAAGAAAAATACAATCCTGCTACATGGATGCTAGAAGTGAGTTCAGTTGCTGCAGAACGCCGACTTGGGATGGATTTTGCCGAGCACTACAGATCATCAGCCCTGCATCAGTAAGTCAAGAATTAAATAAGCATGAGTTATGTGTTGAGGGGGTGTAGTGTATGTATCCCGTGGAACTGATTCGTGTTTTTATAAACAGAAGGAACCAGGCTTTAGTGAAGGAGTTGAGCATCCCACCTTCAGGGGCGAGAGACCTTTATTTCAATACAGAGTATTCCCAGCCAACATGGGGGCAATTTAAATCATGCTTATGGAAACAATGGCTGAGTTATTGGAGAAGTCCTGATTCATCCAAAACCACATTTGACGACACAAGTCTTCTTTTGGCAAGGTTTAATTAATATATCGCATCTGCAAACATAGTTATTTGACTATGACTAGTTAAGCAGGTTATGTACTTTGTTTTGTGGATGGGTACTTTGCGTAGTTTAGTTGATTTTGTGGATATGTAGTCATGTTTAGTTGTTTTGGATTTGGTACATTGGATATGCAGTTTATGTAATTTGGATGTTGATGACATTGATTTTTATTTTGTCATTAGCCACATAATGACAATTGTCACATCTATTATTAGCAAATAAAGTGATTTTACCAAATAATGATGTCTAAAACAAAGATATACATCACATTTTTTCTACAATGTCCGATGTCTAAAAAACAAATAGTAATCACTTTTTATTTATAAAATCTGATGTCTAAGAGACACATATAAATGAGTTTTTTCAGAAAAACTGATGTTTATACCTACATTAGACATCAGTATAGGATGATGTCTAAGATAGCTATACACATCGCTTTTTTTTAAAAGAAACTAATGTTTATAAGAACATTAGACATCAGTCTAGGATGATGTCTAAGATAACTATAGACATCATTTTATCTGCTAAAATTATGATGTATATCAAAATAGACTTCTTTTCCAAAAAAAGAAAGTGATGTGTATATGAAAAATAACTTAGTTTATTATATGTTTTCTAGAATATAAGGCATGCAAGTTGTTTATAAAATTAATTATATGTAACCTATTTTGTAGAACAACTGATGTGTATTGAAGTAAATACCGATGTCTATGTTAGCACAGACATCAGTTTCTGGCCGATGTCTAGAGTAGACATCTCCGACCTAGACATCACATGCAAAATAACATAGACATCGGCCATAAACTGATGTCTATTGACCCTTTTCTTGTAGTGAAAGTAATTGTGCACTCTCCAGTTGGTAGATGAAAGGTGTGCGTTTCAGGTCTCCAACGCTCCACCGTAGCAGTAACTAGACTCCAATCTATGCTAATACCAGCAAGCCTAGCAACCCCATCAAATCTTAATTTCCTAAGAATTGGGACCATTTTAGCATGTAATGCAGGAAGCTTACAACGAACTCGGGTGTTGGGAGTTGTCCCACATCGATTGTGGGAGGGGCAGATTGCTAGTTAATAAGCAGCCAGATAACTCCATTAGTATGAGGCCTTTTGGGAGTTAGCCAAAAATAAATCCGTGCGGGCTCGGCCCAAAGCGGACAATATCATACTAATGTGGAGTTAAGGCCTGCTGAGCAAGCCCAACAAGTGGTATCAGAGCTATAACGGTCTATAAACGATCTCAATGGGCTCCAGAATGGATCCAAGGAAAAGGCAGATGGGCTATCCCAGGTTGGGCTTAAGGGGGAGCAGGTGGGCTTTCCAGTATGAACCTAATGGGAGCCAGATGGCCAGGAAATTCCAGTATGGGTCAAGGGAGCAAATCACAGAATGGTGGCAGATTCGACAGGGGTCGAGCCCGATGTGTGAAGGGGGAGATTGTTGGGAGTTGTCCCACATCGATTGTGGGAGGGGCAGATTGCTAGTTAATAAGCAGCTAGATAACTCCATTAGTATGAGGCCTTTTGGGAGTTAGCCAAAAACAAATCCGTGCGGGCTCGGCCCAAAGCGGACAATATCATACTAATGTGGAGTTAAGGCCTGCTGAGCAAGCCCAACAAGCATTGAGATCGTTCTGGATCGTTCCCACCACCGGCATTCCACACACTAGTTGATCTATGTTCCGGCTGCAAATACAAGATAAAAAGATCTCTTGGTCCCGGCTGAAGCTGAAAATCATCTGAAATTGTATCATCCGATACCTGTTAACATATACACAATACATCAGTTGAACGAATAAATCTGTCTGCAATATTAATAGTTATACGGATATTAGAGCTAATGTAGATCTAGAGCCTGTTCTGTTTGTACCGAACCAATATATACAATGCTCAAAATATGTACTTAAAAGACAGAAGACCAAAAAAGCAACTCAAGATTGTGTTCCATTAGCGAAACAGAACATAACTTGTTCTGGTTTACGACAAGCCCGACAAAGCAACAACAAAGGATGTCCAAAAATTTATACAAAGCAGTGAAGCGTCTATAAATTTCATAAGAATAAGCATTCTTGTATGTAAGTATGCATCTAGGAAAAAAAGGAGAAGTTAAAGGTTGTGAATGTAATAAACAGTAATAAGAACTTCTATTAGATCTCAGTTTTAACAATGTCTTCAGGTCATCACACACCAGCCCAGTAAAGACCAAGCACATCTTCCTGATACTAATCTCATACTTTTTATACATTTAAGTTTTCTACATCAGTTCTGCTAACCATGTTTCTACCACAGTGACACACTCTCAAGATTAATAGAACTGATCTCTGCTTGTGAAATCCAATATTAACCTCATACTTTACTACATTTAAGTTTTTATCAATGCGGCAAGGTCAGTTTTGCCAGAATCAAGTATAACCACAGTACTAAACTTATTTTTCCTATTTATGCAAGTCTGAAAACGTAGATATACACATCCTCTCTATGTCTATATATATCAAATTAAAAGCAATTACATAAATCAAACACTAATAACAGTAATAAAAAAGAAATAAAGAATTAAAACCCCAAGTAATGGATAAACAGTATATATAAGGAAGAACACTTACATTAGAATCAACTCTAATATGCATTATTAGATGATAACAATTCGCCGGGTAGAATTTCTGATTAATTTGCTTAGATTTCGTCGAGATATCGCCGGGTAGATATTGCTAGAATTTCTGATTAATGTGTATCCGAGAGTATGATAGAGTGATCGGTGTGTGATACTGTGAGTAATTTGGGCGATAGCTGTTAGTTAATTAGGGTTGCAGTCGGGTTGGGGTTTTTTTTTATTACGCATTTCTGATAGGCATAACAGAAGGGTATTTTTGGCCAGTAATACGAGATCTGGTAATTTGGTAACTTAAGGGAGAATTGTATGGTAAAAATGTCATTTTTTCAATAGTATATTATAAATATGTAACACATTGCTTATCTTTGTGTGCCTTAATCCAACATATAAAACTATCTAAGTAATTTTAATTTCATTTCGATTTTATCGAGTTAATCTAAACCGTCCCAATGAATAACAACCGGTCTTACAAATTGTGTAAAAACATCGAGTGGTGCGGAGCGCGCAGGAAATAACAATTACAGTAACCAAAGGTACAAGACAATTTTACAAGTAAAACACAGGAAGGGAGGGCATTAAAATCTGAAGAGAATCGGCAATGGCCTTATCCTCCTCCTCCTCCTCCTCAGTAATGTTGTTGTTTCCCAAGGCAACACCATCCCAGAATTTATCCCCTTTCCCTGTTTCCACATGTTGTAGAAATGTAAAATGGAGAAGGAATGTCTCATTTTTTACAAGTTTGATTAAAAAAGATGCGAATCTTATCAAGCAAGAGCTTCTTGAAGCCATTCATCCACTTGATCGTGGTGCAGAAGCAACCCCTGAAGACCAACAAATAGTTGATGAGGTCATCATCCATAATTATATCATTTTTTATATAATATACAATTGATTAATTAATTAATTACCCCCTCCCTCCTGCTTGCAGATTGCTCGCAAACTTGAAGCAGTGAATCCGACTAAGGCTCCTCTCAAATCTGACTTACTCAATGGAAAATGGGAACTTATATACACAACTTCACTTTCCATTTTGCAAACCTCAGTGAGTCCTGCCCTTCTATTTTCCCCTCCCTTCTCATCTCACTACATAATTATATCCAGATTATATCTTATATAATATGTGACTGCCAATTGGGCTAGCTATAATAATTGTTCCTGTCATTTTTTGAGACGCCATAATTACGGGTATTTGCATAACGCTATACTAGATATCCACTGGTGATTATGGAGGAGGTCTGAGTTTTTGGATTTTGTAGACCGATTATAGAGACTCCTAGAATATCGGGGTAGCTAATTTATTAGTACTAGAATTTCTGAAGAATTCCTCAAACATAACATAATTTTGTCCCAATGCTTGCGCGTTTATACACGTGCGGACTCAGTAACACAGATATATGAATGCAACGTTGTTTGATGATTGCGCTAACAAGCATCGTAGCACTTGTGAGTTTTTCCAGTAACAAATTTTCCAGTGTGTTCAATTGATGCAAACATTTCTAGTGTATGCTTCTAGTTGTGCTCAGTTTCTTTGGATGTGTTGTTGTCTGAACACTCCATATTCAGCTGGGGAAATCAACTTAAATAGATGACTGATCATTTTCCAACTTTCCGTTCATTGCTGCTCAATAGGATTATTTGGAACTAATTTATCATGTCGTGTTGCACCTAATCATCTTGCTAGCTATTTGCTGCATCAAATTTTCTTTTTATGCATCTCTTCCTTTTGATTTTTGTAGCTCTTTTTCTTTTGTGTCGTTGGTATCCTGGTTTCCAGTGGCGGACCTACCCTCAGGCCAGGGTAGGTCTGGGCCCTCCCTGAACTTTCCATAATTGCTATAATGTATATAAGTAAAATAAAATTCTATCCATTATTGTCATTTTCTACTAAAAACTCTGATAATATTTTAAAAAATTCAAATTTTTAGGTAATAAAATTTGTTCGACTTCCTCTTAAACACAACAAATTTGCATCTCGGTACAACAATTAAAAATAATCACTTATTAATTATGTGGGAAGAAATATTTTATAATGAAATCTGATTCAATATAAAAATAGTTAGATAATCATTTAAGAACGTAGTTTAATATTAAAATTTGGCTTATCCTGAATACAAATCCTGGGTCCGCCACTGCTGGTTTCCCTGCACCCTGATTAGCAGTCACACCGAAAATCTGAAGCTTCATATCGTCGACTTAGTATTTGACTTTGCTGCTCGATTTTGTAGCTGTATGAAATGGAAGTTTGATTACTCTTTTACAACCCTCAGTAGTATACTTATATATTTTAATTTGTTCCCAGTTTTAAGCTTCACTCGTGTGCTTGTATCTTGAACATCAGCTCTCTTTCCCTAGTGCCTCTGCATTGTTGAGTTCTATTCCACTGGACACACGATTTATTCTTCATTTCTTCCACCATAATGTATATTTCAACATTAGTTTTCTTGCAACCTGATGGTTCCGCTTATGAAATAATAGTGAGTAACTTGTATTGTATGTACTCTTTTATCATTGCTCTGAACTCCATGAAATTCAAACTGATTTCCTTTAATTGTTTTAGACCACTGCTGAATATTTTCTGCAGCATTACTTAGTAAATGCAAGCAGCATATTTTCGGTGCTTGCTACTACTCCTCTCCTTTTTCGTATTTCCTTGTCGTTCTGCTTAGTACTGCACATTGTTTTTTTTTCTTTTTTCTTTCAAGCTGCCTTCCTACACATCATTTTAGCCGTTTTATATAGGCTGTATCAGTCCTGCACGATGGCACCCCTTCGTATCTTCTATTTTTAACCCTGCTGCTGTTTCATATATATTTTTGCTCCACATACTTCTTTCCTTGTTATGCTTGACCTTTTCTTCTCTTTATTTCTAAGCGCTGCTTCTGCTACTCATTTTTCTGGCTATGTGAGTGTTAAGCAGATCACTGATCGCGCTGAGTTGCAAACCCAGTGCAGATTGTTTTTTCCGAATATTCTATGTTCTGATTCTTCAAACTCCTTGCTATATAATTTTTATTTCCACCATCCACGCTTTGTATGACTTCTCTGTGTACAAGTCGTTAGAGTCAACGACTTGTATTCAATTTTTGTTCTACGTCTCCGAGCTATATTTCCCCGTCTAATTCTGGTCATTGAATAAATGAAACTTTGACGAATAACTAATAGATATCCTTTTTTTCATTATTCTTTTTCCCTTTCCTTGTCTATTAATAGCAAAGCTTTTTTCCAATGATAAACTAAAAATTCCAATGACTTTGGCTACTATAACCTTCCCGACCGCTATTTTTCTTTTTTCTAGACATTTCACTTCGAATTAAGAAATTTCATTTACTAGGTATAAAATATAATCAATAAAAAATATAAATGGATAAAGAAATAGTGGCTTCCTTCGTTTATATGGTAACGGTGAGGTTTTCTTTAGACACCGGAGCCTTTACTTCATTTAATCAATGTTATTACTTATTAGTAACTTGTATAGTTCACATTCTTTGGATCTACCCATGAATTATCCAGTAATAGGTCTTTCACAATTAGATCTACTTACACAGTAACGGTATTTAATTATGAAAGTTGGCTGGGTAGCTAACCTTGCTTGGTCCTCTCATTTTTGGTGTCCAGTACGTAACAAGTTAGACATGGTATCTGCCTTCAGTTTTTTTTCTATGTTAGCTTTGTTGGGTTTCAACCTAATATGATGTTATGGGCTTGGGTGGTCCAAGATATATATGGGTAAGATAAGAATTGTATGTGTGGACAATTATTATATAAGGTATGTCTTGATCACTAAGTTGGGTAATTAGGTGCCAAGAATTGGAAGGCTTGTATAACAAGTATGTTAAGACTTGTAGAACAAGTATGGTAAGTCTTGGTGGCTAAGTTTTGGATGGCTATATATACATAGTCATATTATGTTTTGATATAAGGAGAATACTTAAGCGAAGTAGTCTTAGGTATTGTTTGGAAGATGCTTGAGTATTGTTGGCTCAAGTATTGGGTTTGGGACACCGTTAAGGTGTTATTGTTTTGATGTATTATTGATAATTGTTTGGATTAATAATACAAGTTGGGGCGTGGGTGTTTCCACGTCAAATATTGTGTGTGTTCTTATTTTACTTTTACTTATTGTTGATAGAAGTAGAAGTGATATTTGAATAACGTGTGACCTCGCTTGGTGGATCTTGTCAACTAATCGATTGGTTGTATGTGTGCTATGTATTGGTGTTTGTGAATCTTGGATTATGTAAGTCCCCTAACCTAACAAGTGGTATCAGAGCCAAGGTTTGGGTTCGAGATAGATGAGGTTGAGGGAAAGTTCGAGGTTCAATTGGTATGGCAGAGCATGATGAAGGATTTGCTGACAAGAAGACTGCTAAAGCGGGTAGAGACAAAGTTACATGCGGTTTGGCGGTTGGCTTGCACCGTGGATCAATCCTGTGTTCGGACTCAAGATGGATGAAGATGGAAGAGGTCATCGAAATTGTCAACCAGGTGAACTATTTGGATGATACTAGTGATTTTTTTCAGGAGACCGAAGGATTGTGAAAGCAAGGATCGGGTGACTCAACATGTGGAAGAGCACTTGTGGTGGTTGATGCACATGATTTTGTAGATGGATACATCGTTATGGTGAAGAACGGTGGTTTGGAGGGTCACTATACGGGTTTTAGCGACACTCGATGTTTTGAAGAACAAGAGGAGATTCTTGTTCGAGGGGAGGCATTGGCGAATGGACGTCGATGGTTTAATGGTTACCGTTCAATCCGATATGGGTATTGGGTTGAAGGGGAGGATTGTTGGGTTTCAACCCAATATGATGTTATGGGCTTGGGTGGTCCAAGATATATATGGGTAAGATAATAATTATATGTGTGGACAATTATTATATAAGGTATATCTTGATCACTAAGTTAGGTAATTAGGTGCCAAGAATTGGAAGACTTGTATAACAAGTATGGTAAGACTTGTAGAACAAATATGGTAAGTCTTGGTGGCTAAGTTTTGGATAGCTATATATACATAGTCATATTATGTTTTGATATTAGGAGAATACTTAAGAGATGTAGTCTTAGGTATTGTTTGGGAGATGCTTGAGCATTGTTGGCTCAAGTATTGGGTTTGGGACACCGTTAAGGTGTCATTGTTTTGATGTATTATTGATAATTGTTTGGATTAATAATACGATTTGGGGCGTGGGTGTTTCCACGTCAAATATTGTGTGTGTTCTTATTTTGCTTTTACTTATTGTTGATAGAAGTAGAAGTGATATTTGAATAACGTGTGACCGCGCTTTGGTGGATCTTGTCAACTAATCGATTGGTTGTGTGTGTGCTCTGTATTGGTGTTTGTGAATCTTGGATTGTGTAAGTCCCCTAACCTAAGAAGCTTGGTCCTTGCCCAATTTTTGATATTCTGGTAATTTGAATTCGGATGTTGCTTACTTTTTCCTCTTGCAAGTTGCCCTTTTTTTTTATTTATTTATTTGACCTTAGGGTTTTGTTTCTTGTCGACCTCTGTGCTGCTTTAAATATCAACAAACATGTAATCTGGTTGACAAAAGATGGCAACAGGACCTATGATGTCCTATTTCATTCAATCAAATTCTTCAAGCACTGTTTTTATACTCTGCAACGCGATTCAAATTACCTCAAATAGGACAATGCTCGTTTTTGTTTATGATTTTCAGGGTAAATCGTGTCATTTCACGACATAAAAGACCCCAGATTTGAGAATGAAAGATCAGGTTTTAGATTCCTGTAACTTTTGTCAAAGAAGCAAAACTTCAGTGAGGTTCTGATAAGTCTCTTAAAAGAACAAGGTCTAGGAGTGTTTACGTGACCACGGTGGTTGATCTTGTGCTATTGTATGAGGCTGTGGAGATCATGATTGATGCTTAGAATTTTGAATTGGATTCTGGTGGGAAGTCATATTATATTTCCTGTGTCCTGTGGGACGATGCAAAATATAATTGTTACTTATTATATAATTATATAATTAGATATATGGCTTGCAAGTTTTTACCTTTCACTTGAAATGGTTTTTCTTGCTTTATGCATTTAAGATTTTATTTTTCAAGTTGGATCAGGATTTTGATGGGTTTCCTAGTTGGGTTCAGGTATTAGCTAAATTCCTAGCCGATATTGAATTTCTTTTAGATTCCTATCTGAATAAGGTTTGAATAAGGTTATATATATATATAGACATATATATAAGATTTTACACGTTCAGTTTAATATTTGTGTTCTATCTTGAATTCTTAAAATTTGATTTGGACGATTTTACAGCCCACGTGAAATTAACAAAATAATCTTTAATTTAGTGATGGTTTAACAATTATTTTCCAATTAAAACTACGTAGAAACAAAAAAGAGAATAAATTGAGGTTTTTTTACGTTGAAAATTCTATTCAATTTATGAAATCTACTTATATTTCGTTTTGATTATCAAAATAGCCTTCTTAATATTTGAAGTTTTGTGTAAAACTTTAATATTCGGTAGTTTATTCCTCTGTATGACAAAGTAAATAAGGACCGTTAGATCTTAAAATAAATTGATGAAAATCGTTGAATCTAACATAAAAAATATTTCATATTTTAATATGTAAACTAAAAAGTGTGTTTATATTAAAATACGAAAAAGTGTATGTCAATTATTTAAATCATATATAATTAGGTTTTCTACATTGAATAGGATTATAAATGTAGGTCTTCTACATTGAATAGTATTAAGGTAAAATTTCATAATCATATTTTCTTTTGAGATTCTGAGTATTTTCTTTTGAATAAAATTAATAAATCATCACTAAATTAAAGATAATTTTATTAGCTTCGTGTGGACTGTAAACTCATCCAAATCTGAATTCTAGATCTCAAGATAGAGTCCCAATAGTAAATATCATTTTTTTTCAATATTAATAAATAAAATAAATAAAATTCAGTTTTAATACAACTTTTTTAATTAAATCCTTTTTAGATTATAATTTTTTTTAAATGATTTAATGTTGATCGTCTATTTTTAAAAGTTATAGATTCGACGATTGTGATTATTTTGGCAGTGACCAAAATTAATGGACCAAAATTATGGATAAGATCCCTCTTACGCTTATTATATATATATAAGAATATGATACTTATTAGTTTTTTCAGTATAGTTTAAATGCTCTGATATAAATTTTTAATTTTATGTTCATGGGAATCGAACCTTGACCTATGGTAGTACTCTCTTATTATCACTCTTACTCTTAATATATAATAGGATATAATTACGTAATTGTTAGGAATCTATCTAGGGCAATACTATTGTAAATTTAGTTTAATATTTTGTAGTTGTTGAGATTCGATCCTTAGACCTATAGTACTATTCACACATCATCCCTTTTACTCTTATTATATAATAGGATAGGATATAATTAGTGTTAGTGTGGGTTTTAAGGGTTTGGGTATTGAAAAAATAGCTTTTATTTTATGGTTTCGTGTTTAAAATTATGGCCCGTTTGCCCAATTATCGACCAACCAAAACTTTAATGTTTTGGCTTTAATAAGACATTATAGATAAATGTGTGTGTGTCTATATATATATATATATATATAGAGTTGCACTCCATAACAAGCACCTTATATAACAAACAATAAAGAACACCTCATATCTAATCTAATATAAGAGTTCCGTCATGGCACCCAATACAAAAAGTTATTTTTTTACCCTCTATCCATCCAGCAAAAAAAATAAAAAAAATTTAAAAATTTACTGTTCATGATGACGTCACTGATGACGTCAGCATGACGTCATCATGAACAATAATTTTTTTTTAATTTTTTCTTATTGTTTTTTGCTGGATGGATAGAGTGTAAAAAAATAACTTTTTGTATTGGGTGCCCCTGGCGGGGCCATTGGATCTATTAGATCTAAGGTGTTCTTTATTGTTTGTTATATAAGCGTGTTCTGTATGGAGCAATGACATATATATATATATATATATATATATATATATATATATATATATATATATATATGCAAATGATCAAATACAAACCACTCTTAAAATACAAACTTATAAACCATCACTAATTTGTAGAACCAAAATCCTTATTTTATATTTAGTTTTTTTTTGAAAGATATTTTATATTTAGCTTAAAAAATATAAAAAAACTAAAATTACTTAACTAAAAAAAAAACCCCGGCCCCCAGCCCCCATCACCACCACCACCGAAGCACCACCCCCGCCACCCCCAGCCCCCCCACCCCTCCCCCCTCCCCCCCCCACCCCCACCCCCACCCCTAACCACCACCCATCACTTCCATCTTCCTTTTCCGGCCCCAGCCCCAGCCCCACCCCACCCCCACCCCCACCCCCACTGCCGTCTCCACCAGCAAACCCACCCCCACCCCACTGCCGTCTCCACCAGCAAACCCACCACCACCGCTGCCCCACTGCCGTCTCCACCAGCAAACCCACCACCACCGCTGCCACCCACCACACCACCACCACAGTTGCCACACCACCGGTCTTCTTCTTCGATGAGCTCAATTTTTCCGGCGAGCTTGATTTTAAAATATCTGGCTCCGACGAGATTCCTAATCGATCTCCTCTTCCATTCTGACTTCTGGCCCCGCAGGGGCACCATCTTCATTGTCAAATCGCGATGTATTATAAGTTTAGATTTTCAGCTGAATTGGTAATAGTCAATGATTTCCAGCGTATAAATTAATGATTTTCGTAGTATAAACGGTTGATTTCTATAATATGATTTAGTGATTTATGTATTCTGGACTGGTAAATCAGCGAGATGATAGATTACAGGGGGTTGGTACGGGGTACGGGGGTGGGTGGGGGGGTGGGTGGGTGGGGGAGGGGTAGTGTGGTTGGTAGAATGCAGAATGGTAGGGAGAAAGAGAATAAACGGTGTGATGTGCGCGTGTGTAGTTTGCGTTTATTAAAAAATGTATTGGTTTTTAGGTTTGTATTCTAAGCGAGTTTGTATTGGAGTAACCCTATATATATATATATATATATATATATATATATATATATGAGTTGCACTCCATAACAAACACCTTATATAACGAACAATAAAGAACACCTTAGATCTAATAGATCTAATGCCCCTGGCGGGGCCACCCAATACAAAAAGTTGTTATTTTTTACCCTCTATCAATTCAGCAAAAAAAATTACTGTTCATGATGATGTCATGATGACGTCATCAGTGATGTCATGATGACGTCATCAGTGATGTCATGATGACGTCATCAGTGACGTCATCATGAATAGTTTTTTTTGCTGGATGGATAGAGGGTAAAAAAATAATAACTTTTTGTA
The DNA here is from genome assembly GCA_036435485.1 of Saposhnikovia divaricata. Lineage (NCBI taxonomy): Eukaryota > Viridiplantae > Streptophyta > Magnoliopsida > Apiales > Apiaceae > Saposhnikovia > Saposhnikovia divaricata. The sequence goes on from CM071598.1 coordinate 126,783,288, forward strand.
TTGGGTGCCCCTGGCGGGGCCAATGGATCTATTAGATCTAAGGTGTTCTTTATTGTTTGTTATATAAGGGTGTTCTGTGTGGAGCAATGGCATATATATATATATGTATGTATGTATGTATATATAAAACAATGGTTTGTACCTTTTCCAAATTCTTCAAAGTTTCAGATTGTTTCATATCCTCAAGCCACTCACTCTCCCACATTTTACCACTGCGATCGAGGATCTTTCTGTTTCCACACCACCATTTCAAAATTTTAGCAACATGTTTTTATATATTTTGGTGTACACAGAGAAATGGAAATGGGAGGGAAGATATGGACAAATGAAAATAGGTAAGATGTAGGAGCGAGGAAAACGTTTTGATTGCGTGTTTGAATGCTCTCTGGAAAATGAAGATAAAAACTTAAGAATCTCTGTTCATCTTCTCGGGTAGAAGATTGTTTTCGCAAGCCCTTGCATGAACAAATAGAGAAAACGATTTTCCTTAAGATTTCCGTTTTTTGGACTCCTATTTTCCAGAAAACATACAACACTTTTCTTCTTTTGTTCCTTAAAAGTTCGGCTTTTTTTTAGATGTTTGATAGATTGTGAATCAATATTACAAGATTTTTTTAGTTCTTTCATTTCGGAACTTGTACAAGTTGGTTGATTAATAAAATAAAACTGCTATTGACAGAGACCCAAAATTTTGAGATCAAAGGTAAACTACCAAGCTATCAATGCTGATATACTCAGGGCTCAAAATATGGAATCATGGCCATTTTTCAATCAGGTAATTTCAAATATGTTAACCGTGTCCAGGGACGGAACCAGGAATATATATAGGAGGGGCCAAAATTTTCGGTCATCGAAAAATGACCAGATTAGAATTTTTTTGTGAAAAATAGGGGACTAAATGAAAATTTTTGTAAAAAATATGAGGACTAAATGAAGATTTTTGAAAAAAATAAGGGGACTAAATGAAATTTTTTTTAAAAATGAGCGGACTAAATGAAGTTTTTTGAATTTATATATATATATATATATATATATATATATATATATATATATATATATATATATATATGAGTTAAGTTCTATGGAGACCAAGTTTTTTAGTGGAGACCGGAGATCATATATCAATTAAAACATTGAAAAACCTTATTCATTGAAAATCATGTCCATGAAAGTCACTATTTCATTCATTTCATTGAAAATCTTGAAAATCATACATATTTTTCATACAAATTTCATTAAAAATCTTGAAAATAATGTATGTTCTCCAAACAAAACATTGCAGAATGTATTGTTTTCCAAAACATGTTCTGCTTGCAAATCATATATGATTTTTAAGATTTTGAATTAAATAATAATATTTATTGAACATTCTTTGCAAATATAGATGTTTTGCAATGTTTTGAGTGCATAATGTATATGGTCTCCACGGTCTCCACTCAAATGTTGGTCTCCATAGAACTTAACTCTCTCTCTCTCTATATATATAATTTTCAGATTTTAGAATTTTGGGGGGATGGCCGCACCCCGTGCCCCCCCCCCCCCGCGGCCTGCCCTGCCCTGCCCTTTCCGTCGCTGACCTGTCTAAATTAATATTTATCACCACCAGTATGTGCTTGGATTTTTTATGATAAAACAATAAACAGTTTAGTTATATACTTGTATAGTGCTTGACCTTATTTCGAAGACGTTACATACATTTTTAAAGTGATGATTTGCTGCACTAACATCATTTTCTCACATCATTATGCTCAAGGTAACTGCAGATCTAACACCTGTGAACGCAAAAAAGGTGGCTGTGAAATTTGATTTCTTTAAAATTGGTGGTCTAGTAAGTATTCTTTTTGACGATCCTGTGAAATTTTCATACTTACGTTAATATTAGCCGATCCAAATGTTGTCATTTGTCAGAGCTGATAAAAGGAAATAATATCTAGATCTAAAATAGTTGATCATGGACTTATAGTAATAACAACCTACGAGGACCCAACCATTATTAGAGAATAGAGACTATGTATCATCAGGTTGACAGATTCTCCAGGAGAAACAACTCCCAACATCTGTTTTCTTTTTCTTTCCGCATATTTTTGGTTTTTAATAAGATTATATGCTAGTTCAAGAATCATGATTGGTGTTACTATATGTACAGATACCCGTTAAAGCTCCTGATAGAGCCGTAGGGGCACTGGAGATAACTTATTTGGATGAGGACTTAAGGTGACCAATTTTCTACTCTGCGTCAGTGTGTCCGTCTGACCGATATTCTATTCTGCGCCTTGAGTCTGTGTGTGCGTGATCATATTATCCGCTGAATCTTATGTTCCAGAAAATGAATTAACATTGTTGCAATACATTACAACTTTCGATATATGTCCGTTTCCATGTTTAATCCAATTATGTCTGAACATAATATTATATATTGATGGCATGATATGAAGTTGTAATCTTACATTAGAGAGAATACTGCATTTTTTTGTTATATTTTCAAAAGAAATGGTTTCTACTATGCAGGTTCATTTGAAACAAAAAAAAAGTATTAGAAGTTCTTTTTTTTTTTTTTTTTTTTTTATATTGCTAAGGTCTTGAACCCTTGACCTAGGAGAGCTATCCACTAGGCCAAGTTATACAAATTTCTTCCTTTTCTTTTGTGTGTAATAACATGAAGGTACCAATTTATTTAACTTCAGTGCTTGATTTGCAGAGTGTCAAGAGGTGACAAAGGTAATTTGTTCATCTTGAAGATGGTTGATCCCTCCTACAGAGTTCCTGCTAGTGGATGAAAACTCAATAGTATTTTCTGTGCAATATACATCAATTGTACATCCTCTGTATATCTGTATATTTATAATGTAACACCTTCCTAGAACAGGACGAGAGCAAAAAGATTTTATCTTATTATGGAATGGTGCTAAGTAAAAAGATTTTATCTTATTATGGAATGATGCCAAGTATCCCAATTTTTTCCTCAAAATTTTTCCTAAATATAAGTCGGTTAGTTTTAACTTTTGATTAATGAATCCAAATGTACAAGGCGATTCACATATACAAGGCCCCATTAATTTTAGTGAATATGTGATACATGTCAGGTAATTTTTTTGTGATTGTATATATAATTATTTCATATTCTAAAAGATTCTAATCCATCTATACTATCTATACTATTATATAAAAGCCGAAATATTAAAAGTTTGGTTGATTGGTTGGTCGGTCGGTCGGTCGGAACGATACCTGTTGATTTTACTTATTTACCCTTACTCAATTACATATATACTAACTAATCAATTTCCTTTTTCAAGTTAAACATATTATATTTTCTATTTTTCAAGAACTAAATAATTTCCTTTTTCGGGTAAAATATAATATCTTTTATATTTTATCTAACTAAAATTTCTTTTTTATGAATCTTTTCAGGTTAAACATAATACCTTTTCAATTTTTCAATAATTATATAATTTTTTTCAGGTACATTAGAGTGACTTTTACATTTTATCAAACTAAAATTTCTCCTTTTTTTTTTGCTAATCAAAATTTCTCCTTTTTAAAAACACTGCGAGCAATTTTGTTTAATAAAATAACATAATTATATTATAATTACTATTAAATTAAATAATTCGTTACCTTTTTCAGTCAAAACACGTTATCTTTTCTCTTTTCTCTAACTAAAATCTTTCTTTTTCCAATTATATCATGAACGGATACCTTTTTAACTTTTCCTCTTTTAAGAACTAAATAATTTCTTTTTTCAGGTAAAATACAATATTTTATATATTCTTTCTAACTAAAATATCTCCAAATACAATATCTTTTATATTTTAAATAACTAAAATTTCTTCTTTATGAATCAATTTCCTTTTTCAGGTTAAACATATTACATTTTCTATTTTTCAATAACTAAATAATTTCCTTTCTCAGGTAAATTAGAATATCTTTTACATTTTATCAAACTAAAATGTCTCCTTTTTAAAAACACTGCGAGCAATTTTGTTTAATAAAATAACATAATTATATTATAATTACTATAAACTAATCCGGTACCTTTTTCAATCAAAACACGTTACCTTTTCTCTTTTATTTAACAAAAATCTTTCTTTTTCCAATTATATCATGGACGGTTACCTTTTTCAGTCAAAACACGTTACCTTTTTTCTTTACTCTTACTAAAACCTCTTTTTTTTTCCAATTATATTACGGGTATTTCTATTTAATAAAATAAAATTATAATATTATAATGCTAATAATTAACCAATTACCTTTTTAACTAAAATCTATCCTCTTTTCTATTTTTTCTAATTAAATTCTATTTTTTCTAGAAATATAACGGGCAACATTAATTTTTCATTTTCTTAAAACTACGAGTAATTTTATTTAGTTAAATAACATGAATCAATTTCCTTTTTCAGGTTAAACATATTACCTTTTCTATTTTTTAATAATTAAATAATTTCCTTTTTCAGGTAAATTAGAATACCTTTTACATTTTATCTAACTAAAATTTCTCTTTTTTTAAAATACTACGAGCAATTTTGTTTAATAAAATAACATAATTATATTATAATTACTATTCACTAATCAATTACCTTTTTCATGCAAAACACGTTACCTTTTCTCTTTTCTCTGACCAAAATCTTTCTTTTTCCAATTATATCAAGAACGGCTACCTTTTTCAGCTAAAACACGTTACCTTTTTTCTTTCTCTTACTAAAACCTTCTTTTTCCAATTATATCACGGACGTTTCTATTTAATGAAAATAAAATAATAATATTCGATTCGCAAAAATAATAATAATATTGTAATACTAATAATTAACCGATTACCTTTTCAACTAAAATATATCATCTTTCCAATTTTTTCTAAGTAAATTCCTTTTTTTTCTAAAAATATAACGGGCAACATTAATTTCTCATTTTCTAAAAACTATGAGCAATTTTATTTAGTAAAATAGCATAATTAAATTATAATTATTATAAACTAATCAATTACCCTTTTCACATAAATCATGTCATCTTCCCGTTACCTTTCTATTTTATCTAACAAAATTGCTCTTTTTCCAATTATATCACTGGCAGTTCTATTTTATAAAATAAACTAATAACATTAAAATATTATTAATTAATCGATTACCTTTTTCAGCTAAAACGTATCATCTTTTCTGTATTTTCTAACTAAAATCCATCTTTTAATAGAAATATCACGAAAAATATTAATTTCTCTTTTTCTAAAAACATTACGAGCAACTGTATTTAGTAAAATAGCATAATTAAATTATAATTACTATAAACTAATCAATTACCTTTTTCACCTAGAACACATTACCTTTTTAATTTTTTCTAACTAAATCTTCTCTTTTTCTAATCATATCACGGGCATTATATTTAATAAAATGAAGTAATAAATTTATAATTACTAATAATTAATCGATTACGATTTTCAACTAAAACCTATCATATTTTCTATATTTTCAAACTAAAACTGTTTCTTTTCTAGAAATATCACGGATAACATTTATATAATTATTATCAAATTAATGAATTTTTTTATATAATATTAAAAAAATCCGTGCATCGCACGGGTTTTAGGCTAGTATTATATAAAAGTCGAAACATTAAAAGTTTGGTTGGTCGATACGATATTTGTTGATTTTAATTATTTACCCTTACTTAATTATAGATAAAATCCATCCTATTAACTAACTAATTTCTATACTATATCTATACTATTATATAAAAGCCGAAACTTTAAAAGTTTGGTTGGTATGGTATCTATTGATTTTACTTATTTACCCTTACTTAATTACATATAAAATTCCTCTTACTAACTAATCAATTTTCTTTTCAGGTTAAACATATTACCTTTCCTATTTATCACTAAATAATTAATTTCCTTTTTCACTATCTAATTAATTTCCTTTTTCAGGTAAAACACAATATCTTTTATATTTTATCTAACTAAAATTTCTCCTTTCTTAAAAACACTACAAGCAATTTTGTTTAATAAAACAACATAATTATATTATAATTACTATTAAGTAATCAATTACCCTTTTCAACCAAAACACGTTCCCTTTTCTCTTTTCTATAACTAAAATATCTCTTTTTCCAATTATATCACGAGTGGTTCTATTTAATAAAATAAAATAGTAATATTATAATACTAATAATTACTGATTACTTTTTTCAGTTAAAACGTATCATCTTTTCCATATTTCATAATTTAAATTCTTTTTTTCTAGAAATATCACGGACAACATTAATTTCTCACTTTCTAAAGACACTACGATCAATTTAATTTAGTGAAATAACATAAATTAAATTATAATTACTATAAATTAATCAATTATCTTTTCACCTAAAACATGTCACTTTTTTAATTTTCACATTACCTTTTTTGTTTTCTCTAACTAAAATCTCTCCTTTTCAATTAGATCACAGGTGGTTCTATTTAATAAAATAAAATAACAATATCATAATATTAATAATTAACCAGTTAACTTTTTCAGCTGAAACGTATCATCTTTTATATACTTTCTAACTAAAATCCCTATTTTTCTAAAAATATCATGGGCAACAATAATTTCTCATTTTGTAAAATCATTACGAGCAATTTTGTTTAGTAAAATAACATAATTAAATTGTAATTACTATAAACTAATCAATTACCATTTTCACCTAAAATATGTTTCCTTTTTAATTTTTTCTAACTAAGATCTCTCTTTTTCCAATTAAATCACGGGCATTTTATTTGTTAAAATTAAATAATAATTTTAAAATTACTTATAATTAACCGATTACCTTTTCCAACTAAAATTTATTATCTTTTCAATATTTTTTAACTAAAATTTTTCATTTCCTAAAATTATCATGGATAACGTTTATATGATTATTATCAAATCATCTCATTTAAAAATTTAAGCCTCCAAAATTCATATTTTAAAAAAATTAATTCAAATTAATAAAATAAATTCATATAATATTAAATGAAATCCGTGCATCGCACAGGTTTTAAGCTAGTATTATATAAAAGCCGAAACATTAAAAGTTTGGTCGATCGGTACGATACCTGTTGATTTTACTTATTTACCCTTACTAAATTATAGATAAAATCCATCCCTATTAACTAACTAATTTCCTTGTTTAGATCAAACATATCACCTTTTCTATTTTTCACTAACTAATAATTTCACTTTTCAGGTAAAACACAATATCTTTTATATTATATCTAACTAAAATTTCTTCTTTTTTATAAACATTACGAAAAATTTGTGTAAAAAAATAACATAATTATATTATAATTACTATTAACTAATCAATTACATTTTTCAGCCAAAACATTTTACATTTTCTCTATTCTGTAACTAAAATATCTCTTTTTCCAATTATATCACGGGTGGTTATATTTAATAAAATAAATAATAATATTATAATAGTAATAAATACCGATTACCTTTTTCAGCTAAAACGTATCATATTTTCCATATTTCATAATTAAAATTCTGTTTTTCTAGAAATATCACGGGCAACATTAATTTCTCACTATCTAAAGGCACCACGAGCAATTTAATTGAGTAAATTAACATAAATTAAATTATAATTACTATAAACTAATCAATTACCTTTTTCACCTAAAACATGTCATCTTTTTAATTTTCACATTACATTTTCTATTTTTTCTAACTACAATTTGTCTTTTTTCAATTATATCACGGGCGGTTCTATTTAATAAAATAAAATAACAATATTAATATATTAATAATTAACCGATTAAGTTTTTCAGCTAAAATGTATTATCTTTTCTATATATTCTAACTAAAAACCCTCTTTTTCTAAAAATATCACGAGTAACATTAATTTTTCCTTTTCTTAAAACATTAAGAGCAATTTTATTTAGTAAAATAACATAATTGAATTATAATTACTATAAACTATTCAATTACCTTTTTCATCTAAAACATGCTTCCTTTTTAATTTTTTCTAACAAAGACTTCTCATTTTCCAATTAAATCACGGCATTCGATTTAATAAAATTAAATAATAATTTTATAAGTACTTATAATTAACTGATTACCTTTTTCAACTAAAATTTATCATCCTTTCAATATTTTCTAACTAAAATCCCTCTTTTCCTAGAAATAGCACGGATACATTTATATAATTATTATCAAATCATCTCACTTAAAAATTTAACCCTCCAAAATTTATATTTTAAAAAAAGTAATTCAAATTAATAAAAAAAACCATATAATACTTAAAAAAGTCGTGCATCGCACGGGTTTTAAGCTAGTATTGTAAAAAATTGTGCATATCAAAATAATATCTAAAAAAATTACTCAAAAACACGTTAATTTTATTCATATAGAAGGTGGTGTATCTCATGTTCCTTTTTTGTCTTTATTTTTATTAAGAAAAGAATGTTTTTTGGGAGATGTTATGCCTATGCCTAAAAATAACCTCATATCCTTTTCAGAGGCATTGCCCTTTTATGGGGCAAAAAAAGGTAACCCAAGTTACAGGCCCTGAAAGGCATATGACTCAGCCTATTTGTAGTTAGAGGATCCTAATCAACTTAAACCAAATTGTAATAAGTAAATATACATATGAACTGTCACAGGAATCTCAAGAAGTATTATCTGTCAGAAGAAAGAAGAAAAGTCAATCTATAGTTTTGATGTCGTACACTGGAAGACGATTCAGTTATTTGATCAAGCCCCAGTATAGCATTGAAGTGAATGGATTCATTGGAACAGTGACAGAGATTTTTCGAGTGATAGTTTGAATGTCAGTTACAGTACAAGAGAATTGAGAGAAGAAACAAACCACAACCTAAAGTCAAAAGTGAAGAAGCATCATTGAAGTTAGTCGTTCATGAACCAGACAGTACATCGAACGTCAACACAAGTCAGTGGTAATTCTTTATTACCTTTAGTGGTTTGTAAGAATTAGATTAATTATTTATTGATTTAATTAAATTCATTTATAATTGATATAAATCATTTAGTTGATTTAATTAAATGAATTAATTCTAGAAGAATTAATTAATTTATTAAATTAATTATTGTATCAATTAAATATGAATTAGTTAATCATTAATTAAATAAATAGATCAATATGACTTAAAGAAAGAAGGTTGAATTATGTCTTTGAGAAGAAAAATTCTGTATGACCTAAATTAAGTCATACCGACAGTATTCAAGATTATGTCTTACCGACCTGATTAAGTCATACCGACTTCCTGCCAGTTGTTTTAAGTCTTACCGAATTTTTATTAAGTCATACCGACCAGGTTTATGTCTTAATGGAGGTTTGTGTAAGTCTTAATGAAGAAAAACTAAGTCTTGGAAGCAGTTTAAGTCATGCTGGAGCAGTTAAATATCCTACAGAAAGCTAGCAAGACTTATGACTGATACAAAAGAACAGAACACAACAGATTAAGTCATAACCAAGAATCAGAGCAGAAAATAAGATATTCAGCAGAAAAGAATTCTCTCTCAAGAAAACCAAGAACACCAAAGCTTAAACAATTCCCAGAAATTCAAGTTCTTCATCTTTGTAATATTCTATCCGCTAGAACTTGTCTATTTGTGATTCTTGTACTACTAGCGAATTAAGTTTCCTAGTTCTTATCTTGATTATTATTAACTAAATTAGAAAAGTTCATGTCGAATTTTCTAATTAGTTATTAACATCTTGATAAGTTGTTATACTGATTTTGTAACACCACATCAAGTTAATATACAGTTATATTCCGCACAAATTTGTCTTTGCTAAAATATTATCTAACGGACAAATTTCGATAAAAAGGTAAAGATTGTATTCAACCCCCCCTTCTACAATCTTATCGGACCTAACAATTGGTACCAGAGCTAATTGATTGATACACAAATCAAAGATCCCATTTTACTCGATTAAAAATCATCCCCGAATTTTTTAACTCTCTTAAAAAATTCATCATGTCTTCTAAAGTTGGAATTGTGAAAATTCCCATATATGACAAAAACAGTTATGATATGTGGAAGAACAAAATGTTAATGTTCCTCAAGGTTGCAAATCCTAAATACATGAAAGTCTTATCAGAAGGACCAATAATACCTTTTGGATTAATTCCTGAAGTTGTTACTGATGGAAAAGTTGTTGCCCCTGCAAGGTTTGTACACAAAGATTCTTCTGAATACACTCTTGTTGAAAGAGAGGAAGCTGGACTTGACATTAATTTAAGACTGATCTTAATAGATTCTCTAGACTCTGTAATGTACAGTCATGTGATAAACTGCAAGACTGCAAAGCAAATGTGGGAAACCATTGAAACTGTGAATGAAGGAACAGAGGAAGTTAGGGAGAATCGACTAGAAATTCTGACATCTGAGTATGAACACTTTCGATCAGCATCCAATGAAAGTATGCAAGATGTGTTTGAAAGATATAACAAACTTGTCAACAATTTACAAATGCATGGCAAGTACTACACTCACAAAGAGATCAACAGAAAATTTCTACTGTCAATGCCTGTTCATCTAGAACATAGGATTACAGCTATCAGAGAGTCGAGGAATCTAAGTGAAATTACTGTAGAAAGACTCTTTGGTGTTTTAAAAACCTATGAACTGGAACAATCTCAACAAAAGGAGATTTATGGAAAAGGAAGAGTTGCTAATACTTCTACAGCTCTTATTGTTGAGAACAAACAGGAAGTGGAAGATAAGGTTATTCAATCTTGTAGTGTTGACAGTGGCAAGCTTGAAGTTGAAGTTGGTCAAACGAATGCTAGTCCAGATGAAGGAGACTTCTATTCGTTAGAAGAGCTAGATCAGTTGGAAGATGAGTCCATGGCTTTGTTGGTAAGGAAATTCAGTAACTTCAGATTCAGGAAGAATCCCAAGTTCAGGTACAAATCTAACTATAACAGGTTCCAAAGAGGAGGTTCTTCATCCTCAAGTAATAGAGGAGGTTACAAAACTGGAACGGTTGAAAGAAGTAAAATTAGATGCTACAACTGTAATGAACTTGGACGTTTCGCTACTGAATGTCAGAAGCCAAAACAAAACCAAAGAAAAGACTTTGGATCTGAGAAGAAGAAGACAGGTAAAGCCTATGTGGCTGCTGGAAAGAGCTGGGATGATACAGACTCTGAAGAAGAAGAGTATGGCAATCTTGCCCTGATGGCAAAATCTGATAACTCCAGTGGTACTTCATCTGAGGTATCATGTACTGAAAGTCAATATATTTATCAACTTAGTGATTCACTAGGTTGTGCTAATAGAGAGATTGAAAGGATCAATTTGTTAAATACAGATCTTAGTAATCAATTATCAGAATTACACGATGTACAAAATTGCCATGATAAACAAAAATCAGAAATAAGAATTCTAAAAGAACTTGAGAGGTCTCTAGCGTTGATAGTGGTTCAACAACGTGAAACAATAGCTGAGCTAGAAATAAGGGTTAGTGCTACTTCTAATTCATGTAAAGTGGCTAAAGAGTTGTTTAACCAACAAGCTATTAATCAAATCGTAGGAATTGGGTTTGATTATAATGAAGGTATTGGACGAAAAAACATTATTACCCCTAATCGTGTCAGTGCTGTAGAAAGGGGTATACCAATAGTGCTTAAGGGTGTTAGTAACCCACTCTTTAAGACATCCATAGCAGAACCTTTGGATACAACATCTTTAATCATTAAGGAAGAGATGCGCATTAAGGATTTAGCTAATGGCGTAGTCTTAGAAAGTAATCAAGTTGTTAAAAATGATGAAGATAGAAAGTCTGTGTTTAAGAAAACAGAAAGAGTTGGTGAGTCTACTAGTTCCTTGAAAACTAGTAGTAGAAGTAACAACATGAATAAATGCAACAACATATCTACCATGCATGCTATTCCTGTTATTGATACTACTCATAAGAAATGCAATGCTGTTAATTGCATGTCTTGTGCTTTTAATATAATGTCTGCTTACTTTAACGGTAATCATGCATGTGTTAATAAGAATGTTCCTAGACAGCATATGAGCAGAAATAAACATGTTAGATCCAGGACTGTAACAACACCTAATTCTAAGACTAGGACTCCAAGTCCTTCTTAGAATATGGTGAAGACATGGTTACCCAAGCTGAAACCAAAACAAGTTAAAGCTGTTTACAGGGTTAAATGTCCAGTACCTGAAGAAAATGTTGTTAAAATAAAAAGTGTTGCTTTGCCTGATAAAGGCCAATTCTTCAAGTATTCCGGACACAATCAAATTTGGGTTCCGAAGAAAGTCTAACCAATTTGTCATTGCAGGGTTTAAAACAGGTTGATCGAGTCATGTGGATTCTGGACAGTGGATGTTCAAGACATATGACCGGAGATAGAGCCCTGCTGACAAATGTGGTGGAGAAGGCCGACCCAGTCGTTACCTTTGGAGATAACAGCAAAGGTAAAACTGATGGATATGGCAGATTATCGTTGAAGATGTCTCTTTTGTGAACGGCCTTGAGCACAATTTGCTCAGTATTAGTCAATTCTGTGACAAAGGTTATGAAGTTCATTTCAACAAGAAGAATTGTCTAATATCACACAAGAGAAATGAAAGGCCGCAGTTGACTGGAGTAAGAAAAGGAAACTTGTACATAGCCAATATGAACTCTGGAAGCACAGAAGAAATTAGATGTTTTTATTCAAAGGCATCCACTGATGAAAGTTGGTTATGACACAAGAAACTTTCTCACCTAAACTTCAAAACAATGAATTCTCTAGTTAAAAGAGAGTTGGTGAGAGGTTTACCTTCGATTGAATTTACTCAGGAAGGTCTATGTGATGCTTGTCAAAAAGGGAAGTTAAAAAGGGCAACTCACAAAAGCATTAACACATCATCAATAACTGAACCATTACAACTTCTCTATATGGATCTGTTTGGTCCAGTTAGTGTGATGTCCATGTCAAGAAAAAGATATGCTTTAGTGATTGTTGATGATTTCTCAAAATTCACATGGGTACTATTTCTGAACTCAAAAGATGAAACTCCACAACTGGTAGTTGATCACATTAAGTTAATTGAGCTAGACTCTAATCGTCCAGTAAGAGCTATAAGGTCAGACAACGGAACTGAATTCAAGAATGCAGTTCTGAATGACTTTTGCACTGAAAAGGGTATAACTAGACAGTACTCGGCTCCAAGAACTCCTCAGCAAAATGGGGTAGTTGAAAGAAAGAATAGAACCTTGATTGAAGCTGCACGTACTATGTTAAGTGAATCAAGGCTTCCTTTGAGCTTTTGGGCTGAAGCTGTCAACACTGCATGCTATACCCAGAATCGAACACTTATCAATAAAGACTTAATGAAAACACCATATGAAGCTCTACATGACAAGAAACCAACTCTCAAGTACTTCCATGTAGTTGGGACAAAATGCTTTGTGCTGAAAGAAGGAGATGATCAAGGTAGTAAATTTGAAGAAAAAGTACATGAAGCAATATTTATTGGTTATACTAGAAGAGCCTACAAGGTGTATCTTATTGATCAACAGAAAACTATGGAAAGTGTCAATGTTACATTTGACGACACAAAACTCCCAAGTATCCAAAATGAAGATCCATCTGAAAAGCTTAAGTTTGATGATATGTCAGACTCAGATTCAGATGATGACAATCAACCTGACGTTGTTGCTGATAATAATAATCCAAATGTTGGTGGTAATGATTAAGGTGATGCTGGTGAAAACAATGATAATTTTCAAGACACCACTGATACTCTTGAACCATCAACAAGTCAAACTGGCAACAACTCAGGGGGATATAATGAAGGGTCAACAAGTCATACTCAACATCATACTGAAGATCAAGGCAAATCATCAAGATCAATTCTTCCCAGACAAACTGTTTGGAATAGAGCTCATCCTTTTGAGCTGATTCTTGGTGATCCAGATGTTGGTGTGAAAACAAGAAGAGCTTATCAGAATCAATGTAACTATTCTGGGTTCTTGTCTGTCATGGAACCTAAGAAAGTAGAAGAAGCTCTATCTGATCCTGATTGGGTGATTGCTATGCAAGATGAACTCAATCAATTTAAGCAACTAGAAGTATGGAAGCTGGTACCCAGACCTAAAGATAGAAAAATGGTGGACACAAGATGGGTATTCAGAAACAAACTAGATGAAGATGGTACTGTGATAAGAAACAAAGCAAGACTGGTAGCTAAAGGTTATTCTCAAGCTGAAGGCATTGATTATGATGAGACCTATGCTCCAGTGGCAAGACTTGAGGCCATCAGAATATTCTTGGCATTTGCATCTTATTCAAGATTCAAAGTTTATCAAATGGATGTCAAGAGTGCCTTTCTGAATGGTAAGCTAGATGAAGAAGTGTATGTAGAACAGCCCCCTGGTTTTGAAGATCAAGATCATCTGGACTATGTCTACTTTCTTTACAAAGCTATCTATGGTCTTAAGCAAGCCCCAAGAAAATGGTATGACACTCTCTCTGAATTTCTATTAGAAAATGGTTTTATAAGAGGTGTCATAGACAAAACGCTCTTCACTAAAAGACTTAAGAATGATATAATACTAGTCCAAGTCTATGTGGACGATATTATATTTGGGTCTACTAATAAGCTTCTATGCAAGAAGTTTTCTAAGTTAATGCAGGGTAGGTTTGAAATGAGCATGATGGGAGAACTGAAATTCTTTCTTGGATTACAAATAAGTCAGAGACAAGATGGAATATTAATTTATCAATCCAAGTACATCAAGGAGCTCCTCAAGAAATATCACATGGAGGAGTGCTCATCAGCAAAGACATCATCAACTATAGCTGTCAAAATTGGTTTATGTGAAAGTTCTGCCAAGGTAGATATCACATGCTATAGAGGTATGATTGGCTCATTGCTTTACCTAACTGCTAGTAGACCAGATATAATGTTTGCCACATGCTTGTGTGCAAGGTTCCAAGCGAACCCTGAAGAAATCCATCTCACTGCTGTCAAAAAAATCTTAAGATATCTAAAGGGTACGCCTAATTTAGGCATCTGGTACCCTAATGAATCTGGTTTTACTTTAATTGGATATACAGATTCTGACTATGCAGGAAGTGTTGTAGACAGGAAAAGTACATCTGGGAGTTGTCAATACCTAGGTGGAAGATTGGTATCCTGGTTCAGTAAGAAAAAGCAAACAGTTTCCAACTCTACAGCCGAAGCTGAATATATAGCTGCTGGAAGCTGTTGTGCTCAGATCTTATGGATTAGGAATCAATTTATGGACTATGGCATTGTATTGGAAAATATTCCTATTTTATGTGATAATACAAGTGCCATAGCAATCGCCAGCAATCCTGTACAGCACTCAAGGACAAAGCACATTGACATAAGGTATCATTTTATAAGAGAGCATGTAATGAATGGTACAGTGCAACTACTATTTGTAGGCTCTGGAGATCAAACTGCAGATATTTTTACTAAGTCGCTTAATGAATCCTCATTCACTAAAATTGTTAGTGAATTGGGTATGTTAAACAGTCCTAGTAATTAATACTGTTAATATCTGAAATTTGATCTTTAATAATTTTGCAAGTGATTATTCTGTGAATATTTGTTGTTTGAAATCACTTGTATAATTATTTTACCATCTGATTTTCTTGCTTGTTTAGTTATTTTTCACTCTGTTTGTTCATATTATTTGATACTTCATATTTCTGTATTTTTAGAATATTTGTAGATATTTATTTCTATTTTAATAATTAATTTATCATATGTTTTGTAATGTTTGTCCTGTTAATATTGCTTTGTTTTCGTTAATAGGATAGCATATGGTATTTATAATTATTTTTTATTATTTGTTTAATTTTCTATAATATTTTTATTATTTTTATAAGTTAATTGTATATTTTATTGTGTTTTTAATGTTTGTTTAAAGTAAATATGACTTAAAATTAGGAAAAACTATCAATATGACTTAACTTAAAATCGGTATGACTTAAACAGTCTTACCGAGTTTTTGTTAGATTAAGTCATATTCTCGAGTTTGTTAACATTAGGTCTTATTCGAGTTTTTTTTAAATTAAGTCTTATCAGTTAAGTCTTATTAGAATTATTAAAATTAGGTCTATGTCTGTAATTTAAATTAAGTCTTATTCGGTTATTAAGTCTTGTACATATAGTGTAACACCCCCAGATCCGGGGTCAGGGATCTGGTGGTTACGGTCTTACATCCATTCATAATACCTGACTTGAGTCCCCAATAAATAAATCACATGCTGTGACCCCACAATAATATCCACTCACACACACAACAGTTATAGTCCCAGAGATGAAATTGAAATAAGTCCATAATATCAGAGTTTACGAATAAAAGTTATTACAAGCCAAATGATATGTTTAAAGGTTTTGCCGTTGATTAACGTTAATGTTACATATAAATAGACTGATAAACAAAAGCTGCCTATCTATGCTACCTCAGAAATGGCAGCAAGGACATCAGCGGGTAGTCCTCGAACGGCGGTAACCTGCTTGCGCCGAGTGCGCCTGACGCGGGCCATCTGTCCTAGCTGTTGTTGTGATAATATGAACAAAGCAAGGGTGAGCGAAAGCCCACCAACAATAATATAACTGAACAGTGATACATATATACAACAGTTCAAAATATCCTTTAAAATCATATGCCATGCATTGATGAAGTTATTGCCAGTATAATATAAAGGATGAAGTTACCAGGTAACTCAAAGTATTTGTTTGTAGAAATATCTGCTACATCAAAAGTAAGCGAGATATTCTCATTGTCATTAAAAGAGGAACTTGCATGAAAAGATTTCAATTCCAGTTATGAATACTTTTCCAGCTCTGCCAACAGTAATCATGTTGCAGGAAATAAATAAGTTTGGATGATGAACCAATGATGGAGTATTCACCGCGCCCGCTGTTCCGATCTTGATGATCAGTCGAGATCGTACAGCTCAAATTAGATTTACTACCGGTAGAAGGAAGAACAGACGGCTTTACTTGTCTACCGCCTTACTAGCTCTCCCCGGCCAACGGTTGGGCCAAAGGGGATGGACCGGCGCTACTCGGCCTCTTACACGACTCCTAGTTCAAATAGAATTCATGATTCTGAATGTAACGTTCGTCCCCCTTTCCCCAAGTATAATACTTGTTGATAAGACTCTACAAAGTAGTCGTATCTAGTTGGAAAGGAAAATTCACCAATCACTTCCAAGCTATTGCTTGGTAACGAATATCAACTTGTTCCAACAATCTTACCCCTCGAAAGATGAGAAGGTAAACAACGACTTAATAAGTAAATAGCACCCGAGTTGCGAGTGAAGAGAATACTTTATGACCGGGAAGTCGACAAGATAATTAACATTTTCTAAGTAAGGTTCCCTTATTATTAGGGAGATAGACTCAAAGAAGAATGATGTCTGAGAACCTTTCTTGATATATGATTAATAATAATATGACTCCGAAATATTTTCCGTAATAATCGAAGAAGATAAACCTTATCGAGGTTATTCTAAGTATGGAATAAATATTCAGAGAATATTTATTGAATTAAAATATTTTACAGAATATTTAGGAATATGAAAGAATTTCTTTAATCAGAGTATTTCTCAAATAATCCTTGAAGAAATATCGAGAGAATATTTATTGCATAATTAAATATTGAAATGAATATTCGAAATAATATTCATTAATTAATAAGACCTGAAAGGAATATTTAAAATATTTAAAATAATATTCATAATTAATTAGGAATTTAAATGTTTATTGAAAAAGTAATATTCATTTAATGAATAATATTCTAAATGAATATCAAGTAATATTCATTTAGTAATCCAAGCTTTAAAGGAATATTCGAGATAAGACTCGATAAATAAATCAAGCTTCAGATGAACATTAAAATAATATTCATCAGGTAATTACTATCTTAAATGAATATTCAAAAGTAATATTCATTTATTGAATAATATTCTAAATGGATATCCAAATAATATTCATTTAGTAGTCCAACCTTTAGAAGAATATTCGAAATAATAATCGATAAATAATTTGACTCTGAATGAATATTAAAAAATATTATTCGTCGAATAGTTACGTTCAAATAATTATTTGAAGTAGGGATCGTTAAATAAATAATCTCGAACGAATATTCAAATAATATTCGTCGCCCGAATAATGGAAAATATTTACTTAGATATTTTCTTTCGAGGTAATCTCGATATGTCAAGAAATATTTACTCCCGGTCTATGTTTGATGAATAAGATGTATACACCCTTCTCTGAGGGTCTTACAATAATTGGCTTATAATTGACACGATAGCTATCTAATTTATAAGCCAATAACAATCAGGGAACAAGCATAATGATATAACTTGAAAGTAGGCATGCATGCTATGGCATATTATAACAGAAAACATACATATATATTCAATCACAACAACAGCCTAAAAGAAGGGAATTGAAACTTGCCTGGTAGTCGAGTACGATAAGGGGTAGTGGCAGCGGGTCCCGGGTCAGCTTGGTGATCTATAAATAGCCAAGACATTCGGGATTAATCACTTAAAACTTTAAAGGTTAAGTTATACTTAAATCGAAACACGTTCTCGAGTTATCTCGTTATACCCCTTTTAGTGTATTTCTTTTATCATCGATCCGACCCGACATTCGTTCGTTAATACGACATGTCACTGTACTTATACTTGGCATATACTTAAGTCATATAAGTCCGAAAGTCGATCGTTACGAACCAATATTATACTCCGAGTTTTATCGCTCGTTTTCTAAGTGTTTTAACGAAGTTATAAACGAGTCGTCTTTTAGGGGTTCGTTCGCGTTCAATCTCGATTCGAATATTTTTAATAAATCGAAAAACGATCCTTTTGACATACGGTTTTCTTTCACACCTTCCTTTTTACCTCTAGTATTTATTTACCAAGATTCGTCATGACTTTACATATTCTATCGGGGTTCAATTTAAGTTACGAACTTTCGTTTACGGATTCGAACTACTTTTAGTGTACCGGCCATAACTCCTAAACCGTAAGTCTGTTTCACACGTTCTTTATATCAAAACGAAGCTTGGAACATTATCTATCTTATCATGGTAGATTTCAAAGCTAGGCAGTGAGTTACATCTACTGTCCAAGTCGTTTTTCTTAAGGTTAACGAAATTTCGGCATTACGATGGCTATAAATCGAATATTTACCAATTCCAAATCTTCCCATAAACATAGTATCCACTCCAAACAACATATACATGATTTATAACTATGAACTGAGGCCAAGCAATGCCTTTCCGTTCATCTAACTATTTTTAACATTTAACCAAAACCCATTCATAATCATGCTTATAATCTTTCTTATATCTTACTAACAACATAACTAACTTATATAACTCAAGAACATGCATAAAAACTCAAAGTAGATCTAGGGTTTCAAGGGCTTTATACCTTCTTGAGAATGTGTACTAGCCTCAAAAAGCCTTGTATGTTCCTTATGAGTGCTTAAGCTTGCTAGAACAATCAAAAGATTCAAAGAAAACAAGGTTAATACATGAAGAACACTATTCATCATCATATTTAGTGATTTTTTTGAAAATGGAAACAAAGGAATTTGGGCTTGAAATTTCTAGGAGATTAGTTTCTTAAATTATAGGACTCACCTTAAAAATTACAAGATCAAATGATGGTTGGAAGTTGGATTTTGGTTTTGAATTTAGAGCATAGGTCGAATGGATGTAATGGAGAGAGAGGTTTGATATTTTTGTGTTCTTTGCTTGGTTAATGTGATAATAATGCATCAAGTGGATGAAATTTAGATAATATCTCATCTAAAAGCCACTTTAATAAAGTGATGATGTATAGGATTATGAAAATGGATGGACAAGTGTTGAGATTTTGATGGTTCTCATGTAACTAGTGGTTTGATTTTGCTAAGTTCTATTTAATCTCCAAACATGCTAGTTACTTATGTAACTAAGTAGTTACTAGATATTTATTCTAGTAGCTTGCACAAGACTCTTGCTTCCTCTGCTTGTTTCTGTGTCCGGTTATTGCCCGTTTCGATTGATCGTTCGTAGGAATATTTCACGGATTTCTAATTAGGGTTTACCGGGAATCTTTCTAATATTAATACTATCATTCTCCATTTTTCTTTCTAACTTTCCAATTTATATTCCTTAAATCCATTCGTTAAATACTTAGGGCTATCAGTGTCCAGGGAACTCTCGGAGAAAATAAGAGTGCGGTTTTTCAGAATCCGACAGGTTTTACATACACTCTTTTTCCCTCCGGATCAATAATACGAACTCAGAATTTCGTTCCGGGTACTTCTATATAGCGTCGTCTAATAATATTCTCAATTACACCAAAATCACTATTCATCCTTATTCTTTACTTATTCATCTAGGGTTGTACAATTGTCCGTATTCTCTTTCGATCGTTCCTTAACCTTTTTACGGAACCACTGGATTAATCGCTATCTATCTGGATGACATGAGAATATTCTCCTGCTTGGAATTGCCATATCTTATTCCCTTAGGAGATAGATTATTCTTACCTATGTTGTCACCCTTTAGCATTCTTCAAGACATAGAAATAATAAAGTCGAATTCCATTCATTCTTTTAAAACATCAACTATTACATTGTAGCCGTAGCCACTATTCATTCTTACATCATTAAATAAATAAAAGTTTTAATTCTACCCAAAATTTGGGTTCTTACATATAGGTCTTAATAGAATTAAGTTTTAATTACCAGTATATAATTAAGTCTTATTCTAATATTATTAAGTCTTATTCAGCGTTTTAAGACATGTAAATTTTAAGTCTTAATCAGTTAGTGTATATATAGTAGTTAGTAGTTTTTAGTCATGTTAGTTTAAGTCTTTCTCTCAAGTTAAGTCTTAGAGAACTATAGTGATACATACGTATACACACACATACACACACGAAACTCTGTCAAATTTTCGACTGAAATCACAACCAATCATCAATTTGAGAACATTAACTGATTACCCATCTGATTCTCGTCATTTTGTTGGTTTAAAATCAAGATTTGGTTCAGTTTTAAGGAAATTACGATATTGAAAATCGAAAATTCGATCTGTTTTTCAGATCATTTGGCTTCGATTTTGCAAAAACTAAAAATATACGTGTGTTTGTGTGTATACAAGGATCATTGTGTGAATTTTTCAGAATTTTTGGAGAAAAGTTAATTATTTCGAATTTTTAATTAATTATTAATTCGAAAAATTAATTTTTAAATCATAATTTTGTAAAATCTAAAATTTTTAAAGAAATTAAATCTTGATTAAAATGGCTGATCGATTTGAAATTATTAAACATAATTTAACAGTTATTTTGATCCAGAAAAATGTTCAGTTGAACGTTTTCGACCGTGGATTCGATTTTTAAATGAAAATTCACTGGTTCGCACTGCTTTGAGCTTGGATGCTCCATTTAAAATTGAACCTTTGCGAATCATGTGTACTACTGCTGTCATTTCTAATGATAACCGATCATTTGTCTTCTCTGTAGGAGACAATCAGTACACAGTGAATGAAAATACAATAAATACGGTCTTAAATTTTCCAACTGACAATTTCGAAGAGTTACCATCAGATCAAGAATTGATAAATTTTTTGAATGGTGTATTCTATCAAGACAGTCCTGATCAAACTGTCTGGAATAAAAAGAACTTTGTTCAGACACATTAGCTAGAGGGAACTTCGGGGTATTACCATCCTTCTTGCAGCATATTGGATATGCAGTTGCACATAACCGAAGAATTAATATTGGTAGACTACTGTGTGTTCCTATGGTTAGAAGAATCATTAATGCAAAGAGGAATTTTGATAATGGACAAAAAGTATCATGCTATTATCCAAGATTCCTGTCATTGATTTTTAATCATCTAGTGGAACTAGAAAACCAAGCCCAATTCCTGAATGGAGAATCACTGGCGTCAGGTAAACCTACTACCAGATTGTTCACTGAGTACAGCAACAAGCCTAAATTCACAAACATACCTGTAGTTGTCACCCAATACATGTCAAACTATATACAACTACCTGTCATTGAACCTGTACCAGAACCTGAACAACCTGAACAAAACCCTGAACCACCAGTGGAAAACATACTTGTTGATATTGAAGATCAAGACAATCAACAAGTTGATCCTGCTCAGCAAATTGTTCCTCAGCCACCTGCACTTGCTGTTGAACATCCAGTGGAAGAAACTGCATCTGTTCCTGAACCTGAATTAAATCAACCTATCTTATCAGAGACTATCGCAGAATCAGCTGACCAGGTATTGTCTTTTGTTCCTCAAACTATTTCTACTTCTCAATCTATTTCTGGAACCCAAGTGGTTGATAGGGCTGACCAAGGGATTGTAAGACCGCAATCTCTAACCCCGTTTATAGAGCCAAACACTGAATCAACATCACTTAAAACCTTTCACTCCAGAAAGAAAATTCCATTTCAAAGATCAAAGAAAAGAAGAAATATAATGAGTGAACCCACAGCTCTGCCTCTACAAAAGAAAAGTAGAACTGATTCAAAGGCAACTGTAAGCCCATCCATATCTTCTCAACAAGATATGGACGTTGATATGGCCATGCAACAGTTACTAGGATCATCCTCTCAACAGGATGATACTATTGAAATTACCCATAGGGCCTGGCATCCTGTAATGTGTCAAGCACAACCCCTTTGTTATTACTAACAATGGGAGAACAAATAGATTATGATGCAAATAGGGACACATTGACAGGAGAGCACATAGAGTCTGAAACAGTGCCTACCATGTTACGATAGAAGAGTCTTCACAGACTTCTGAGGGAAATCTTGGTTCCCTGCCAACTTTAATGGAACCATCATCTCCCCTCCTAGGAGAAACATTCCTAGATCCCTCAAGGGAGTTTCCACTCACAGTTTCGACTGAAGAAAGTGGAAGGCAACTTGATCAATCTACTACTGAAGCAACTCAGATTACAAATCCAAATGTACAAGTGGAATTGATTGAGGACAGGGATTTGCGAACTCCCATTGCACCACTACTGACCTTCCCAGAAGAGGCTAGGGTGATTTTAACTGCAGGTACAAATCTGGAAGCAGCTCAGGAAACTGAGAGGAGTGATGTAAGGAATACCATAAAATTGAGTGAAACACATGCACTTCAGGTGAGTGGATCTCAAAGTGAACGTCAGGTGAGCGCACACACTGACACATACACTCTCTTACTATTAGAAAAGATAGCTGCTTTAGAAAAAGAACTTGCAGTCAGCAAGGCTGAAACAGAATTCCTTAGAGCACAAGTGGGTGAGCGATCTTCTTCATCCACCTCTGTCAACAGTCAGCTTGCTGGAATCAAGAAGGAGATAAACTACTTAAAGACATCTTTCACCAAGAAGATAGATTCTCTCGAACTCTCTCATGAAAAGGCACTTGATGACTCTGGAGATATTACTGTTGCTCAAGACATGTTCATTTCTGAGATTTCCATGAAAGTTGACACTCTACAGTCAGAGGTACAGCACAATCAGAAATCTACTGATTCTCGTCTGGACCAGATCGAAAAGCAAAATGCACACCAGGCTAAAGGGTTAAGATATCTGTTTAATCTTGTAATTCAAACTCGCAAACCTACAAATGAAGAAATTGAATTCTTCACAAGTAAGGGTGGTGATGATGATGAACAAGATCCTGAAGCTGGAGCAATTGATAAATCTGTAGAGGATTCCTCAACTAAGGGGGAGAAATCAAAGGAGTCATAAGATAAAACTAAAGAAAGAGAGGGAGAGGGAAAATCTGGAAAATCTGACCAAAGTGAAGATAGGAGAGATAAGAGGAAGAAAGTAGTTGAAGAAATTGAAGAAGAAATTCAAGACAAGAACACAGGTTATTATTACACGGGTGAACCGGATAACTTCGATGTTTTTGCTGATCTTGAATTCCCTGATCAAGGTGAAGAACTTCCTGAACCTGATCTTAGTCACTGGGAAGATGAAGGACCAGTGACATCTGAATATGAAGCTCAACAAGCAGAGAAAGAATCTGAAGAATTATTTGCTCAGAGGGAAGCTAATTTGCTAATGAGAGAAGAAAAGCTTCAAAAGTCATTAGAGCAAATTGCACGAAATGAAGAACTTCAGAAAGCTGAACAGCAAGCATTACAACGATTACATGCTATAAATGTTGAGAAGAGAAAGACATATATCAGACTAAAGAGCGGTGACAAATGGGAACGTGCCCAAAAAGCAATTGATTCACTTCAGAGTTCTGATTATGAAGATCGTCGTCTTGGAGAAATTCTCGAGGAATTCAAACTGGCAAATCCAATTCATGATATGTATATAAAGGCTTTAAAGGTAGAAGTCATCAGGATAACTACTGCATTTGAACCCAAATCTGATGAGCTGGTAATATTTGTGGATTGTCATAAAGTTGGAACTTTCAGAGTATCTATTCAGTTCTTTTATGACAGATCGCTGACAGAGATTTGGGTACTTAGGCCTAAGGTGAGAACATCTTCTGAGCTAGGTGTGTTGTTACATGAGAAGTTCAAAGAATTTGCTGAAAGAGCTGGACCAGAAGTGATTAAGGATCCTCCACAAGTAAAATTTCTTAAGGGAGAGGTACTTCATTCAATCAATCTTCAGACAGATGAGTTATATGAACATCATGCAAAACACTTGGTATATGCTGAATATGCTCTCAGAAATCATGGATTCTTGACTGAAGAAAAGGTAATAGCTGCAGATCACATTCGATCCTATGCACAAACGAATATAAAAGATTACAAGAAATTTCAAGGTGAACTGAGAAAGAAGCTTGGAATTCCTTTAGTCTTACCTCAAGGATTGTCATCAAGAAGGGAGCGTCTTGTTGATTCTGATTTACACATGAAACTTCAAGTCACAGATGAGCCAGAAGAAGGAGAATTCAGAAGGGAAGACAACTGAAGAAAAAGAATTGCTCTACATGTTATATCTTTAGAGCTTAGATAAATCTTGATAGGAATTTGTATCATATGATCAGTCTAGAGGATCATCTATCTTGTATTTATTTTTCATGTTTGAATCTGGCAAATGTTAAATATAAACCAGAACTTTTTTCATATTTACTTAGTATTTAAAGTTTTATCTTTCATTTGGTTAAGTTGGATTAGTTGAGGTATCCTCTAGGAATTTGCTTGTTATTGTCTAACAAACAAATAGGGGGAGATTGAAAGGCATATGACTCAGCCTATTTGTAGTTAGAGGATCCTAATCAACTTAAACCAAATTGTAATAAGTAAATATACATATGAACTGTCACAGGAATCTCAAGAAGTATTATCTTTCAGAAGAAAGAAGAAAAGTCAATCTATAGTTTTGATGTCGTACACTGGAAGACGATTCAGTTATCTGATCAAGCCCCAGTATAGCATTGAAGTGAATGGATTCATTGGAACAGTCACAGAGATTTTTTGAGTGATAGTTTGAATGTCAGTTACAGTACAAGAGAATTGAGAGAAGAAACAAACCACAACCTAAAGTCAAAAGTGAAGAAGCATCATTGAAGTTAGTCGTTCATGAACCAGACAGTACATCGAAGGTCAACACAAGTCAGTGGTAATTCTTTATTACCTTCAGTGGTTTGTAAGAATTAGATTAATTATTTATTGATTTAATTAAATTCATTTATAATTGATATAAATCATTTAGTTGATTTAATTAAATGAATTAATTCTAGAAGAATTAATTTATTTATTAAATTAATTATTGTATCAATTAAATATGAATTAGTTAATCATTAATTAATTAAATAGATCAATATGACTTAAAGAAAGAAGGTTGAATTATGTCTTGGAGAAGAAAAATTCGGTATGACCTAAATTAAGTCATACCGACAGTATTCAAGATTATGTCTTACCAACCTGATTAAGTCATACCGACTTCCTGCCAGCTGTTTTATGTCTTACCGAATTTTTATTAAGTCATACCGACCAGGTTTATGTCTTAATGGAGGTTTGTGTAAGTCTTAATGAAGAAAAACTAAGTCTTGGAAGCAGTTTAAGTCATGCTGGAGCAGTTAAATATCCTACAGAAAGCTAGCAAGACTTATGACTGATACAAAAGAACAGAACACAGCAGATTAAGTCATAACCAAGAATCAGAGCAGAAAATAAGATATTCAGCAGAAAAGAATTCTCTCTTAAGAAAACCAAGAACACCAAAGCTTAAACAATTCCCAGAAATTCAAGTTCTTCATCTTTGTAATATTCTATCCGCTAGAACTTGTCTATTAGTGATTCTTGTACTACTAGCGAATTAAGTTTCCTAGTTCTTATCTTGATTATTATTAACTAAATTAGAAAAGTTCATGTCGAATTTTCTAATTAGTTATTAACATCTTGATAAGTTGTTATACTGATTTTGTAACACCACATCAAGTTAATATACAGTTATATTCAACTTGAAAAATTGTGTTAAATAATTCCGCACAAATTTGTCTTTGCTAAAATATTATCTAACGGACAAATTTCGATAAAAAGGTAAAGATTGTATTCAACCCCCCCTTCTACAATCTTATCGGACCTAACAGGCCCTTATAGGAAGAAAGAATACAGCCACTGGGCTTGGCCCATACATGCATGAAATTGTACATTTTCAAGAGGCATCGACCATTAATAAGGGGTATCGCCCTCTAGGTGGACCATCACTCAGGACAGAAGATTCGCCTTTTATCTCTGACAAGTCTCTCACAAGACGTCCTCCTAAGGGGCCTCACCCTCCCAGGTTCAGAATGGGGGTATCTCCCTAATACAGTTATATGAAGGACACTAGAAACTATGGATCATAACCCAAGTCATCATCTATTATCGCAGCTATGAACAGGACTAGGCCTCATCGAGGCTAGCAGACATCGCCTTGCTAGGGAGGTTGAAGGAAGTTGCCCTTTGGCAATCTCAGGGCTAGCCCCATGACTAGCTATTCCTTCTCTGTGGTTCAAGGTGGGCGTTGAGCCCGACAATCTCGGGTCAATGGCTTAATCGCCACGCTCCTAGAAAATAGCTGGGCTTTAAAGCTCATGACGATTCTGTTAAAGGCAGTGGCCCCGGTCCTATGGGCTTTTTAAACAAGGAAACCTAGCCCATTTTGGTTAATTGCTCCCCAAGAATTACGTCTGACTTGATCCCTATAAATAGGGTACATAGGCACATTGTATGGCACGATGCAACCTTTACGAAAAAGAAAGAATTCGACATTAATCAGAAACATATCGATGATGACACTGATGTCACATGTCTTATTCTTTCGATCATGAGTCCTGAGCTTCAGAAACGGCATGAGCATATAGATGCTTATATCATGATTGAGCACCTTAAACGAATGTTTGAAGGACAGGTTCGTCAAGAGAGGTTTGATACAAGCAAAGCTTTTTATGCATGGAAACAGGGTGAACGTGACCCGGTTGCACCGTATGTTCTAAAGATGATTAGATATATGGAGTACCTTGCTACTCTAGGTTCTACCATCAGTCTTGAGGCCCAGATAGATCTGATCTTACAATCTTTGAACAACAACTATGTTCAGTTTATAATGAATTACAATATGAATGAGATAGAAAAGACACCTACCAAATATTTGCTATTTTAAAAACTGCTGAGGCCAACATTCAGAAGGCATCTTCTTCTTCCATAGTGATGGTCAACAAGGGGAATGCCAAAGGAAAGGGTAAATGAAAAGGCAAGAAGAAGATTGGATCTAAGCCTGCTAATCCAAAACCTGTTGTCAAAAAGGCTTTGAAGCCTAAAGGTGGTGTTGAAAAGGCAAATGGTGATTGTCACTATTACAAGAATCCGGGTCATTGGAAGAGAAACTGTCCAACTTACTTGGAGGGCCAGAAGAAACTGAAGGCTGTTCAGATTTGTGATTCAGGTATTTATGTTATAGAAGTCAATTTGTCTACTTCTACATCATGGGTATTATATACTGGATGTGGTTCTCACATTTGTATAAATGTGCAGGAACTCCGAAGGAGTAAAACTTTGGCAAAAGGAGAAGTCGACTTACGCATTGACAATGGAGCAAAGGTTGTTGCTTTAGCTTGCTGCTTTAGCTGTAGGGACTTATTATTTATCGTTGCCCACTGGGCTTATTTTAGAACTTGAGAACTGTTTTTACGTGCCTGCGGTTTGCAAAAATAATATTTTCATTCTTGTTTGGACAAGATTGGTTTTTCATTTTTGATTCAGAATAATAGTTGTTCCTTTTCATTGAATAATGTTACCTATGGGGTTGCACGTTTGTTTAATGGTTTATATATTCTTGATCTTGATACTCCTGTCAACAATATAAATAATAAACGTCTTAAGTCAAATGACTCAAATCATACATACCTCTGGCACTGTCGTTTAGGCCATATAAATGAGAATCGCATTTCCAAGTTACATAAAAATGGATACTTGGATAAGTTTGATTTTGAATCATACGAAAAATGTGAACCGTGTCTCATTGGCAAAATGACTAAAGCTCCTTTTACCAGACAAGGTGAGAGGGCTACCAAATGATTAGAATTAATACATAGTGATGTATGTGGACCAATCCGTATGATGGAAAGAGGTGGCTTTTACTGTTTCATAACCTTTACTGATTATTTTTGTAGATACGGATATGTGTATCTCTTGAAGAACAAATTCGAATCATTTGAAAAATTCAAGGAGTATAAGGCTGAAGCAGAAAAGAAAATAGGTGGAAGTATAAAAACTCTACGATCTGATCGTAGGGGAGAATACTTAAGCTGTGACACCCCTAGATCCGGGGTCAAGGATCCAGGTCATCACGGTCCAATTTCCGATCAATATCAATATCTCTTTAGTCTTTTTTTTAATAATTAAGCAGTTGACCCCACACTAGTACACACACACACCAGTCATATGCTCATAGAACAACATCCACAATATTTAAAAGTTTAAAGTTAACAGTTATTACAAGCCCAGAATTTTACTAAGTACATTGTTGAACAAAGCTTCTACAGGAAGCATTTCAACAATCAAAGTTTATTACAACTTACACACTTAATTTAAATAAGTATACTAAGCCCCTTTCGCTTGTCACTACCTCGGGGATAGTCGCCAACACTCGCTCAAAAGGTCGCCTTTCCCTTACCCTCTTGCGGGGTGTGGTACGTAGTATCGGCATGGGAACTAGCTGTTATATACATAAATAGCAAGAGTGAGCTATAATATCTCAGCAAGATAATACTGTAAACTAGAAGTTAAAATGTGAACAGGTATACATATGTGTATATGCATATATAATAGCAGGGAACAATTAAAATCCTTAAGGAAGAATAAAGCACTTATTTAATAATACATCATCCACTTACTATTATAAGAAAGAAATCTAAAATAATATAATATCAGTTTTTCTTCATCTGTAACCATAATTTCATCATCTCATATCATTATTCTGTTTTCAGTATAGAAATCTGAAGACCATTGTCTACACTTTCTTTTCAAAACATTGGGGATATCTGCTGTCGCCTGATACGTTAGGACGATGATCAGTCGCCTAATCGTACCTGCTCTCTTTTTACTATCGGTAGAGGGAATGAAGATCATCCCTGGAGGAAGGCCACCTGCTAACATCCTCCCTTGGCATCTTCGTGCCGTAATAAAAATAATAAGTGCTGGACTGTGTCGCACACAGCCCTGACACAGCCACTTACGCAAGTCTGTTGCAATCCCCCTTTTTATCACATCATTATTCCCTTTTCAAAATATCATTCCACATATCCATTTTCCCGCTTTCATTTCCACACATCATTCACTCATATCATTTCCATTCTCGCACATTACTTCTATAAAATATATATATATATATATATATATATCATAATGCTTTGATTATGATTCAGACATCTCTTTCATCTTCAGGAATCAAATATACCTTTATATTCATGAAATATTCCGTCTATTTTAAGAGTAATGCATGATAATCAAATAATATTTATTAAACCACTGATACTCAAAAGAATATTTTTAATATAGTATTATAAACCATATAACCCTAGATAACAACTGATACCATACTTTTATTTACTTTAGATAACAACTGATATCATTCTCTTTCACCTCTCTTTACCATAAAGCATATTCGCTCCATTCATAATCATATCCACATTCATATTTCATAATTTATATCCATTTCTCTTTAATTCCAATATCAGGGAAATAATTCTTAGCAATATAGCCAACATAGAATAACATATATATTCCATGAAATCATTTACTTGGAAATAAAATAGTTTTCCAAGGTAAGGATAGAAGAAATCTTGCCTCGGTTTCGGGATCCTGACAGTATGGCTCGTTCCTCTTCCGGAGTTTCTATAAACACAAAAGGACCGTCGTTAGAATACCACTTCTCTTACTCACTACACTCTTGTATAACATTACCTTTGAAACTTTAATATATGTTTAACGTATTACTATTACCCCAAAGGTTCAAGAACTTAGCCATTTAAAACCTTAATCGAAGTTTCAGGGGTTTTCACCATTTCCCCTAACGATCACACTTAACTGTAAAAATTCTCAGAAAATATGGATTTCGAATTTTATCACAAGGTCAACTGGTAACCACTCTTTGACTACCTTACTACACTATCCCAAAGTTTCATAAAAATGTTTAAGTATGGTAGTCATTGCCTCAAAGTTGACACAACTACGTTTTCTCGGTTTCTGAATCGCTTTCACTAAAACTGAATTTTCTCCTAAACCGTTCATCAGATTTTAACGTACCTTATATCAAAACGATCTATGAACTAAGATCTATCATTACATGGTCAATTGGTAACCTAGGCAGTAGGGTACCGTATAGATACAGGGGTCACAAAACAGGGCAGATTTCTTCCTAACGAAAATCGGGCATTATAACGGCTATATTTCCATACTTTCCATAAATCCAACTCCTCCAAATCAATTATCAAACACAATAATCATCACCTACACCATGTGGTCTTCATTACCAGCCATGGTTACAAGTCCACAACACACAATTTCCACATCAAAACAAACCATTTATAACACATACTCATTATAAACTAAACATTAACATCACTTAGCTACTAACCAACTTAATTTCCACCATAAATACAAAGAGGGCATGAGTAGTTATACCTTCTTGAAGCTCTAACAACACTTAACAAGCCTTGGGTAATCCTTAACAACCTTACAATAGCTTGAATCAACTAAAGGAAACCATAAAAACAAGTTAACACTTAGAAAACACTATTCATCATCTTTTCTAGTAACTTGAATGATTTTATTACCTTGGTAAATGATGTTGGTTTGCTATGAAACTTTGTATATGATCCTTCCTAACCTCCAAGAACACCCATGATTTATCCCTTAATTTAATATTGAAGAGAGCTAGGGTTTTGATTTTTGTTTCCCTTTTTTTTTATAAAACCCGAATGGAAGTATTGGAATGGCGGAGAGTTTCTTTTGCTTGTTTTGATCCTATCTCATCTTGTCATCTAATATTTAGAGTTCTAGAGTTTAGTAGAAAAATCCCATGGTTTAAAGACTAATTTGCCCTTAATTTGTGTTAGTGGAGTGTGACATCATTAATGGTGTCATTAAGATGACCTAATATTCTCATTTCTTGTTTTTCTAATTATTATGTTATTAATCTTGGATAATCATAATGTGGTATGCATCCTTGTTAGATTACTAATCTTGGTTGCTTGGTTTCCATACTCGTCTAATCGTGGTTCGTTTCGAGTATACCTCATTATCTCAGTGGTTTTCGAAATCATTTACAAATCCAATTTCCTTTGGTATTCTCTTAACTTAATAATCCCTTGGTTTAATCTAAATTCACTAATCCTTCAATATATAATTCTTATAGGGTTTCTATGCTCCCTAATATCAAAAAGAAGCTTATTCGAAATCAAAATCCTAAAAATCCATATTCAGGAATTTCTGGAATCTATCGTCGTTTCAAGTCACTTATTTTCAATGTACAACACTAACATGGTTTCTGTTTATTCATTTTCCATCTCCAATATAGAGTACCTACATACCATTTCCCTAAATCCTCAAATTTTACTATTCATGTGATCACTGTAGCATTGCTAAAGTTAGGGTTATTACATAAGCTTAGAATTTAAGAATTTCCTAAAGGAGTGTGGTATTGTATCACAACTCACTCCTCCTGGAACACCACAATGGAATAGGTGTCTGAGAGGAGAAATAGTAGGTGCGACCGATGAAGAGTCATACGGATCTTCCAATCAGTTTCTGGGGTTATGCCCTAGAGACGGTTGCACAAACACCAAACCAAGTTCCTTAAAAATCGGTTCAAAAGACACCATATGAGATATGGACTGAGAAACGTAATAGCGTGTCATTTATGAAAGTATGGGGATGTGAAGCATTTGTGAAATGTTTAGTCTCCGACAAGCTAGGACCAAAATCAGACAAATGTAACTTTGTGGGATACCCAATTGAAACAAAAGGATATTATTTCTATAAACCTTCCTAGAACAAAGTGTTTGTTGCTCGAACGACTATTTTTCTAGAAAAAGAACTACTTTATAAGAAAAATAGTGGGAGTACAATAGATCTCGATGAGGATCGAGAACCATAAGATAACGTTGAACCAGAGTTAGAACATAAGCAGGATGTGAATGAAAATGTTCAGAACAACACTGCTTAAGAAACACAGGTTGTTCGTAGATCTAGTAGGATACGCCATGAGTCAGAGAGATATTATGGATTTCTCCTGTCTCAAAGTGGCGATGTGATGCTTGTAGATAATGATGAGTCTCTCACCTACAAGGATACTATGAATAGTCCAGAATCTGAGAGATAGCTGGATGACATGAAAGCTGAGATGGATTCCATTTATGAAAACCAAGTATGGACTTTGATTGAACCGCCTGACGGGGTAAAACCCATGGAGTGTAAGTGAGTTTTCAAGAAGAAAACTGATATGGATGGTAATTTATAGACCTACAAATCAAGACTAGTGGCGAATGGTTTTAAGCAAATTCATGGTATTGACTATAATGAAACTTTCTCACTAGTGGCTATGGTGAAATCCATTAGCATTTTGCTTGCGATAGTAGCTTACTATGACTATGAAATCTGGCAAATGGATGTCAAGACCGCTTTCTTAAATAGGAGCTTAGAAGAGGATGTGTACATGACACAACATGAGGGTTTTGTCGATCCAAGGTTTGTCAGAATGGTCTGTAAGTTGCAAAGATCCATTCATGGATTGAAGCAGGCCTCGAGGAGATGGAACATTCATTTTGATGAAACAGTCAAAGAGTTTGGCTTCATACAAAATGAAGATGAGCCATGTGTTTGCAAGAAGGTTAGTGGGAGCCATGTGGCATTCCTAATGACATATTACTAATAGGGAATGACATTCCTTCTCTATAGGCTGTGAAGACTTGGTTGGAAAAAAGTTTCTCGATGAAAGACTTGGGCGATGCTACCTATATTTTAGGGATCAGGATCTATAGAGATAGATTTAAGAGATTAATCGGCTTAAGTCAGAGTACATACATTGACAAGGTGTTGTATCATTTTGGGATGCAAGAGGCTAAAAGGGGCTATGTCCCAATGTCTCATGGGATAGCGATCTCAAAAGAAAACTGCCCTAAGTCATCAGATGACAAGGACCGTATGAGTAACTTACCATATGCTTCGGCAATTGGTTCTATAATGTATGCAATGATATGTACACGTCCAGATGTCTCGTATGCTTTAAGCATGACGAGCGGATACCAGTCTAATCCAGGTGAGGGTCACTAGACAGTTGTCAAGAATATTCCTAAGTACCTTAAAAGGACTAAAGATTCGTTCTTGATATACGGAGGAGATGAGAAGCTAGTTGTAAGAAGTTACACTGATGCTAGTTTCCAGACAGATAGGGACGATGCAGTGTCTCAGTCTAGATTCGTGTTTTGTCTAAATGGAGGTGCTATAAGCTGGAAAAGTTTGAAGCAAAAGACAGTAGCTGATTCTACAATGGAAGTTGAGTATATTGTTGCCAGTGAAGTATATTGTTGACAGTGGTTGTTTAAATTCAGAATTTATTACAAGACTTGGTGTGGTTCCATCGATCGCAGATCCAGTTAATCTATACTGCGATAACAATGGAGCCATTAAGCAGGCTAAGGAACCAGGGTCCCATTCTAAGGCAAAGCATATACTTAGAAGATATCACCTTCTTCGAGAAATTAACGAAAAAGGAGATATACATATATGTAAAGTGCATACTAATGATAATGTTATGGACCCACTGACTAAGGCTTTGTCGTAGCAGAAGCTCGAAGGTCACACTACTTCCATGGGTATTAGATACGTGAGCGATTGGCTCTAGTGCAAGTGGGAGATTGATAACGTTAGTGCCCTAGAGACAATGTTATTATGCTTCTAGGAGAGACTATTTTGTTATTTGATGATTATGTTCTATGGATTATCTACATTAATTTATTATATCTTTATTTACTGCAATATAAATATTAGAGTAATAAATATCCTTGGAATATATAACACGTATTCTATATCTTTAAGTACGTGACTTAAAAATGAGATTATATGAATAGTATTGATATTCCTAAATATCCCTAATCGAGTATTATATAAGGCAATTATAATGCATAAAAATTAGTATATTTGTTGATTGGTGACCACATATCATTGGTCATAGGTATAGTGATACTAAAGTCAAGAACATAGGTGCATGTAATAGTCTACATGGCACTGGATGGACCCATAGTCAGATTCTACATGTTAATAATGTCATAAGAAATACTCACAGTGATAATGGTATAATGATTCTTAGACTTGAAATCATTATATTTCTATACGAGGATTAATATACTTTGACTACTTTAAAAGTTATCTTTGATTGGGTGATGATAAAAGTGGACATCGGGTAAATTATGAGTCGTATGAGAAATAAGAATGATAGATATAGGATTTAACCCTCCTATTATTAGGAGAGATATTATTGGCCTCTTGATTGAGTGAGACTATAAAATGCATGGTCATGCTCAAATGTTGATTTGTTTAATAGTCTACTCATTGATCAAGGAAACCCGAACTAAATGTTGAAGAGGATGACTAATAACATGCCTCGAGTTTAATCTAAAATATTTGGTTAAAGGGATTATATTACACGAAAACATTAATCACAAAAGGTTTAATTAAATCACCAGTAATTATTATTATTTTGGTAGCAATGATGTATTACTAGATGCTGCTCATTGTTTATAATTTTATTATTGGATATTAAAATTATTGCCAACGTAATAATAGCCTAAAGGGTCACATACTTAGAACGTTTAAAAGGAGTTTTAATTTAAATTACGAATTTAAATTAAATCATTAAATTGGAAATTGGTTATTTAATTAATTGAGCTGGTCTTAATTAAAATTAAATAAAAATTAAATTTAATATTAAAAACTAAATCAGATTGGGTTTAAAGAAGCCTAAAACGATTTAGGGTTTTATGGCCCAACTCTCTCCCTATAAATACATTATGATGTATTGTTTAGGGATGTATCTTTCCAAATTCATTTTTATTAAAACCCTAGCTGCTATAATATTTTGAGAGGCTAGAGAGAGAGATTGAGGGTTGTTCTCCGGCTAGTACCGACTCCGGTGATCGTTGGACGATCGTACGTTCGTGTGGACTACTTTGGCGACGTAGATCTTAAAGCATGGGTTGCGTAGGGTGATCATCTTGGACCTCCATCTTATATCAATTCAAAAAGATTTTTAAAGGTACGATTTTGTTTCTCCATAATCTGTCCGGCCTTATACATGGATCTTGAGTTAGGGTTTCGAATTTTTATTATTTTATCACTGTTTTTCGCTGCATTTTATGCCTCAAAAGCCAACAATGACTTAGGGAACCACTCATATCTATGGTTTTATAGGGGAATTTTTTCGAGTTAAAGGGGTGATAAGGCTACCTCTAACCTTGGGGGAAGATCCATTCTCTGCTACACAGGTTTTTGAATTTCTGGTAATTGACCAGTTTACATTATAATGCTTTGTTAGGGCAACTAATATTGAAGGAGATGAGGGTGGTAACATCAATTTATCATTTGGAAATGAAGTTTCCTACTCCTATGGGGGTCAGGTGTGTGAAGGGTTGTCACAATGATTCACGCGATTGTTATAGTAAAATAATGAAGTCCTCTTCTAAGGGCAAACAAGAGGAAGAGGGGGATTCAGAGATGCTTGACTTTAAGGAGGAGGGTGTTCGGGAATCCTTGAGGTCTATACGATCAATAAAGGCAATTGTAAATATGGTATACACGGTTGAGTTCCCGGAAGATCATGTGTTGAAGGAATATGAAGCATTGGCTAGGTTAGTATCTTACCAGCAGAGGGTAGCACGATACTATAATACTAAAGTGAGGGCGAGGCATCTCAAGGTAGGTGATTATGTTATACACCGAGTTATGTCCAACACGAAAATTCAGAATCATGGAGTCTTTGGAGCTAATTGGGGAAAGGCTTTACAAGGTTATAGCTGCATTATAGGAAGGGACATATTATTTAGCAAATATGGATTGGAAATCTATTCCCCGGGCCTGGATATGGAGCAGCTTAAGAAATACTATCAGTAGTTCTACCAGTAATTTGCATTGTTTTGATACTTGTTGACTTTCTCTTAAATTATTCTCGATAAAGTCTAGGTGGTAGTGCATTTATTCCCCCTTAGCCAAGATTTATATTTATAAATAAAACATGCCTATTTTTAATATGTCTTTTCTGTACAAACATGCTTGGAAGTATTCATGGACAAAGTTTTTGCTCTTCCTTTAAATGTCCATTCCTTTCATAGGAGACATTATCTCTTTTAAACATCCATTACTTTGATAGGAGGTATTGGCTCTTTTAAACGTCCATTCCATTCATAGGAAGGGTTGGCTCCTTTAAACAACCATTCCTTTCAAAGGAGGCGTTGGCTCTTTTAAACATCCATTCCTTTAATAGGAGGTATTAACTAAAACACCTTGGAAAACCCGTATTTCTGGGGAGGCAAACCCGTAGTTCCGGGACCTCACCAAGAAGATTTTGAGGGGTATACCTTCTTTGATTGGAGGATATTCCTTGGAATGCATTTTTGGAGATTCTGATGGGTATACCTTCTTTGATTGGAGGATATTCCTTGGAATACATTTTTGGAGATTCTGAGAGGTGTACCTTCTTTGATTGGAGGATATTCCCTGGATTTCATTTTTGGAGATTTTGAGGGTATACCTTCTTTGATTGGAGGATATTTCTTGGAATACGTTTTTGGAGATTCTGCGGGTTATACCTTCTTTAATTAGAGGATATTCCTTGGAATACATATATCTTCTTTACTTTTTTTTTTTAATTTTTTTACAGGTTGTTCAAATGATAGGAGGTAACACCTCTAAAAGAGGTGAGGCCGACTGATAAATAAAGGACAAGAATTTACATTACCTAGGAATAAATATTATGACATTAAGGGGTATTACCTAATTAATGAAGGAGAAATAGATGTGAAGATGACAGAAGGCGATGCCTATGAAGACATATCAAATATTTGGGTGACGTGTAATGATTTGGGCAAGAAAGTAAAATTTTAATCATCCATTTACACAAAGGGCGACATCTATAAAAAGCAAGCCACAATTATGAATTAATAGAAAAAACATATAATCAAACTTGCAGGTGATAAGGAAATATAGTTAAGTCAATACAAAGGCGATGCCACTAAAGGGAGGAAACACTCGCATGAGTTAGTCATCAAATCAACCATAATTTAGAAAATTACAACTGGCGAGGCCGTTACAGGAGGGCCCGTACTCCTATAGTGTTTGCAATTACAAATAAATCATGTAGTCATGAGACAACAGTGTTATAGGGTGACACCATCTCGGTGTTATCACCTCCTGTAGCCTCTTTTCTTTCTCGCCTCCTCTTCCGGCTTTCAGTTCCTCTTTGGCCACGGTGATGACTTCAGCATTATTTGATTTGAATTTGAGCATGTAACCAGGGTGGAAGGGGCAAAGTGTGTAGACCAGTCATAGTCAGGGTCGCCTGCTATGAAGTTGCAAAGATAGTCCAAAAAGCCAGCACTGTAAGCTTCGCTCTGACCTTTTCTGACATTGGCTTTGAGCTCTTCAATCTTGCCCTTGAGTTTTACATTCTTGCCCACCAAAGCTTCACTCGCCTTCTCAGAATCAAGTTTTAACTTTTCAAATACAAACTGAAGCTTTTGACAACGTCTTTCCTTACCTTGACCTCATTGTCATATTTCTTCTGGGCTTCGTACAATTTGGAGTTAAAAGCTGAAGTAACTTTTTCAAGGATTTCTCTTGGTCTTTGATGGTAGTATTCTTTTGGGCGAGAATGGTGAGCCCATGAAAGAAACGCCGCCCAAACCAGCTTTAAAGCTGAACTCAGCATTTACATCATTCCGACCCTTTAAAATCTTTACATCCTGATCGGTGAAATGTTTAGTAGCAACTGATCCAAAGGTCGAGGCCACAGAATAGAAGGCGAGTCCTCAGCTATAATAGACTTGTGTTTTTTGGCTTGATTTTGTTTGGAAGCATCCATTGCATCCCTTTTTTTGTTTTTATCTTGTTTTTATCTTGCCTATCGACTGCGTCTCTTGGAGAAGGAGGAGGCGGGCAAGATTGGGTACCTATAACTGAAGTAATGGGTCGAGATTGGTTGGCTACAGTTGAGGAGTTTCGTCCGAAGGGGAGTCTTACCATTTGACCTAAAAACAGTGTATAGACGAGTTGTTACTAATCCACATAAACATAATAGAAAGGTAAAAACATGTGAATTATAGGAAAAATAAGAGGGAGATGAATTTCAAACTCTAGAAGGCAGCATTTTTCCTTAAAGTCTAAAGGGCGAATTACCTTTACCAGTTAGTACTCCAATCTAACCATAACTGTCATTATAACCATAACTGTCATTTTTCCTTAAAGTCTAAACGACGAATTACCTTTACCAGTTTTGGGCGGTGACCAGCAAATCCAAGTCTTTCTCTGACTTGGGAAGTTTGGAGAAGGCTTCAGCTTTAATGGTGGCTTCGCCCTCAAGCTTTGTCTGAGGTGGTTTATCTAAACGAAAAAGGAGAAAGAAGATATTTAAAAAAACCAAGGCAGACAATGACTTAAGGACAAGGGCAAGATTCATTACGGGGATTAAGGTTGAATTGTGTTCTTATCCTAGGAACATCAAATGAATAGAAGTATTCGTCCTTCCCTATCTTCATGTTATTGGGATTGTCAGTAGAAAAACCATTCTTGTTATGAGTCGCCCAGAGAAAGAAAATGACTCACTTCGAGAATAGAAGGGGCTTCGTATCCATTATTCCTATACATCATATAAAGGCCTATTGCCGCCCTATAACTATTGGGCGACAATTGTATAGGGGTGATGTGATATTACTCAAAAATCTGGTGAAGAAAATCATGTATAGGTGACCCAAATCCTACCTCTACCAGCTTGTTGTTCAACACCATTCTTGAAGTTGAAGCCCTACGGTGTCAAAAATGTGCATCCTCATAAACGTGCGAGGTCTCAGCCATTTACCTTCAAAGGTATAGTACTCGATCAGGAACCTGATTTCCTTCGAAGTAATCTTGGAGGCGAGCCCAGCACAAGAAATGACTTCACTCTCAAACCTTAATCTCGCCTTCTCAGCATATGTAGAATCTGTTGAATATTGAAAACACAAAAGAATACAGAGGGGGGGGGGGGTGAATGGATTCTTGAACTTTTCTTGTTCTTGAATATGTTTCGGAGTATGTAACAAGATATGTGTTATGTGTGTGCAGAAATACGAATGTAGATAATAAACAACACAAGACACGATATCACTTTAATATAATATTTTATTAGATAAAAATTTGCTACAACCTGTGAATACAAATGATAGTATTCTCAGCTTCATTTTTCTCAGAGAGATGTACTCTTGGAATGTATGTGAAAAACTTAACTTCTAAAGAAGTGAGGTTATGCCCTTATAGAACATGAACACAACCTGCTTACTACAAAATAAGGTTACAGGATAAATTACCTTCTCGTATGTCTATCCTTTTTGAGCAATCATCTAAACGGCTACAGGTTTGACTTCTTGAGTTTTTGCTCAGATCCACTTCTTTAGCTCTTTGTCTCTTGTACATCTTTCTAAGCTTCTTTGTAGGCTTTCTAAAGTACTTTACAGCTTGTGATCCATAAAGAACCTTGGCTTGTTGCAGGTTTCTGACTTGTACAATTCCTTCAGTATTTTGTCCCCAAGATTGTATTCGAGAAGTGGCTAACTGTTTAATTCGAGAACTAGAATTGACTTGATCGATAACTCTAAGTTCTCGAATATCGTAAAGTTGACATATCGAATCACTTCTCGAATAGCTCTTTTCTTCAGGAATCCTTGAGTTGTCGAATGGAGCATTTAACTTATCGAATCCCTGAGATAACGAATAGCTTTCTGAGTCTTTGAGATATCGAATAAGCTTTGACTTGTTGACTCCTGGAGAACTCGAATGATGCTTTGACTTGTTGACTTCCTGAGTTCTCGAATAGAGTAAAAGATATATCGAATCTATGATATATCGAATGAGATATCGAATAGTGTCTTTTGAGATATCGAATCCCTGACTTCTCGAATGATAGACTTCTCGAATATAACAAACATACTTATCGAAATGATACTTAGGCAAATTTTCATTCTCCAAACTCTAACTGTGTTTATTTTGACAGCCTTGTTCTTCAAGCTTGAGGCATGAACCTTGGAACTTCTTTCAAGCATTATTCTATGACTTTTAAGTACAATTACACAGATAGAAATTGATGCCTATTACAAGTACTAAACAAGTAGAAACTCTACAACCAGAGGTTCCCTCAGTTAAGAGGTCATGTTAGTAATGCAAAGCATTACAAACAATTAAGCTTTTTATTAGATGTATTCAGGCATGCCTCTGTGACTAACAATCTCCCCCAAATTGTGAGTAAGACCCTTAGTCACAATTTCACGTTTGATAAAAAGCCTAACATACATAAAGATAGAACTCTGAAAGTACATGTATGAAATTTGATTAAGAATATGAATAGAACTACAAGGTGAGTAATCTTACACAATATGGTGAAATACTAGCCATTCTCATTTGATTCCTTCTCCATAGCTCTGGCTTGTAGATCATCATATTCCCTCTGTTTTCTTTCGTTTTCATTCCTTCACATTCTCATCCATAGCTCTTGTGATTTCTGCCATAGCATCCAATTCTTCAAGCAGAATAGAGTTCTTGAAATCTTCAAGTACTGGTTTCAAAATGTTGGCAGGATAGTGATTGAGTAGGTTCATTCTTATATTGACATGATCTCCATTTTTCCTCATATACTTTACCATATAGGGATTGAGTTGAACTCTACACAATCCCTTAGCCCTTAGCTTTTCTGCTTCAACTTCCAGTCTATCAATTTCCTTCTCCCTTTCTAGCCATTTCTCAAGGCACCCTTTTCTGATTTTCTCTGCATGATCTCTCTTCATCTTTACAAACTCAACTAACTCCAGCTTCCATACCCTCTCCACTTTGTCATTAGCATCCAACAGTGCAATAATTCTTTCTATGTCATACAACTTGCCCCAATTTGACACTGCCCTTGTTTGAATTTCTTCTCCCTTCCATCAGTATATTTGATCTCAAGACAGTCATTCACAATGGTAGCATAGTAGATTATTTGAGCTCTTAGATATTGTAGTTGGTCTTCATCAAAGTCTTCATCTAGTGGTTGGAGTTTCAGTCCTGGATAGATAGTTAGGGTCCTTGATTTAGACAGCTTTACTCTTCTTGCAGCTTGTTTGAATTTGATCTTCTTTACATGGTTGCCTGGCAGAAACTTGCGACCTTTGCTGGTAGACCATTGTAATATACCATTAGCAGTTTGCTTTTGGAAACATACAGATGGTTTCTTGATTTGTATCTTCTTCTCTTCTTGAGGTGGCAAAACAGTTGCAGAAGCCATAAATATAGATTTTGATAGGTCACTACTAACTGTATTCACCCTTGATTTAGAGTCTTGTGTTATGGTGAGGTTACAGTTAGCAATGCCTAAGGCTTGCTGTTTTCCACTTTTCCTCTCATAGACTTTACCTTGGTCATCATCTCCTTTCTTATCCTTACTATCTTTCTTCTTCTTGTCCTTATCACCCTTATAGTGTTTTGTAGGTTAGATGCCATATCTTGGACTTTGAAATCATCAGTATCTCCTTGAACCATGAGCTATTGACTTTCTTGTGTATTATAGTGAAGTATTCAATCTGATCCTTCAAACTCCTCAAATAGAGTAGAGTGTCACCAGCCTGTTCCTTTAGGGCTTTCAAAAACTCCAAGAATGCTTCATCATGATAGACATTTGAGTTAGAAATTTCTTGTAGCTTGGCCTCAGTAATTAACTTCACTTCTACAGGCTTGGTACTTTCAGTCTTGGAGATTTGAAGCTTGTCAGATGGCATACTCCCTGCAACCACTGTGGTGGTGATAGATTGCTTTTGGCCACCCGGAGTAGTGACATGCACAGTTGGTAGAGTAACCATTGGCAGAGAGCATGGAGGTTCATTAAACTTGGCTTTCCCTTTGCCTGGAACATGAAGTTCAGATTTGGAGGTTCTTCTTGATTAACCACCCTCATTTATGGTTTTTCCCTTCTCCTTAGGCTTCTCTCCCTTAATCTGCTGCTCCCCCTTAGGCTTTGGTATCCTTAAGTTCCTCTTCTCCCCCTTAGGCTTGTTGTCAGGCACAGAGGCTTTGGTAGAGACCCTTGGGTTGGAAGAGGTGGGATTAACAGATTCATCAAGTAGAGGGAGCCCCATATGCTTCATCATAGCAGACAGCATCAGTTGTGGATGCAGAAGAACATCAGCTGTTGTGGTGGCCTGAGTGTTCAACTGCTCAGTAAGTGTTGCAACTATGTCTGTAAGATGAGCATTGGATTGCTTGAGTGATGTCACTTCTTTTTCCAGAGCATCCACCTTGTTGAATAACTCAGTAGATTTAAATCCAGATAGGGATTGTTCCTTGAGCCTTAGTACCTCAAATTTGGTCATTTCATGTACAGGGACTTCAGTCACCAGCTTATCTCCATATTGATTTGCAAAAATAGTCCTCAGCATGGCATTGGCATCAGCTGTCTGACCAGATAGTTTCTCCATTTGAAGTGCCATATTCTTCACAGCCCCTTGAACCAATGCCAAGCCATTGTCCATCTTGGTGTAGGTAGATTTGCATTCTTGAATGTCTCTGAGAACATGGCCTAGAGTAGGAAACTTTGCAGCAAAATCTCTCTTGATGTCATTAACTTGATGGATTGTGGCTGAACACACTTCATTGATTTCTGTCTTTAGGCCCTTGCCAAGATAGTGTGCAGCTTTCAAGATTCCCTTGTAGATTTCATTCATTGCTTCATACACATCACTAGAGGTTAGGGATTTGGCATCTGACCCTAGTGAGGTGATGTACTCTTCTCTAAGAAATTGAAGACCTTCTGAGAGAGCAATGTCATAAGAACCTTGCAGCCAAGCATCCACATTACCATCTCTTTGAGCCTCATCTGCTATTTTCTGCTTTTGACTCTCCACATCTTCTTTATGACAGAGCAAGATGGCTTCATACTATTGATTTGGCAAGTTGGAAGTGACAAGGTGTTGAGCAATTTTTACAAACTCAGGAATCTGATCCATAATTAAGCTTTGAAGTGCTTCAACCGTCAA
The DNA here is from genome assembly GCA_036435485.1 of Saposhnikovia divaricata. Taxonomy (NCBI): domain Eukaryota; kingdom Viridiplantae; phylum Streptophyta; class Magnoliopsida; order Apiales; family Apiaceae; genus Saposhnikovia; species Saposhnikovia divaricata. The sequence goes on from CM071598.1 coordinate 126,827,023, forward strand.
TTTTGGTGGGGCAGATCCTGATCCTGAAGCACTGTCATGTTGCACAGCCTTCAACCATTGATTTATGAAGTCAGAGCTAGATCTAGGCAAGCTAGACTCCTTAGTTACAGATGCAACTTCTGCAACCGGATGGATTGACTCTACTACTGTTGTCTCTACAAGTGTGGGATGAGTTACAACAGTAGTTGACACAGGCACAGAGTCTCTAGTGAAAACTAGTGAATCCTCTGTGTTTGTGATGGTGTCATTAGGATATGCCCCAGCTTGCATTCCCTCACCATCTAAGTGTGGTTCCTGGGTGGTGAACAAAGTGTCATGCACTAAGTCACTTGAGTCCATTGCCTCACCAAGAGAAGTGAATTCTTGGTGATCGATGCCTTGCTCCTCAATTACTTGAGTTGCAGGCTCCAAAGAAATATCATTGTAAGATTCTGAAAGAAGAGTGTCTTGTAGATTGGATTTTGGCAACTCCCCTTGAGAAATAGAGGGAGTTTCAAGTATGATGAGCTCTCCACTCAGTGTTGTGCCAGCCTTATCACTCCCAGGTGCTGACTCATTACAAGATAGTGCATTAGGGAGGATGCTTGATTCTATAGATGCACCCTGTTGAAAGGGCACATCTAGTGAGCTGTTTGCCCCTGATTTTACAACTTCAGCCATTTGTGTGACTGAAGAGGTGGTTTTAGATTTCTTCTTTTTCTTCTTTGGCCTTAGTAAGGGAGACTCAGGTTCCTCACTTTCTAAACCTAATTCTATAGCCAATGCTGCTTTAGTTAAGATATTCAATGGTTCAGAAACAATCTGTTTTCTCTTCTTCTTCTCCTTTTTACTAACACCACCCTGTTGAGAGGATGATGCGGGTGGCTCTGTGTTTGGTAGAGTGTTTGGTTGAGGGGGTTGGTTAGCAGGCCCTGGGTTAGCATTTTGTTCTACTTGCTTGGGCTTGGCTAACTCAGATTTAGAGGCAAATGTTGGCATGTTGTGGGGGTAAGACTCAAATAACCTCTGCATATGAGGGGTTATTACAAGCCTAACATCCACATCATTCCTAGTATCCAAATTACCAAAAATAAATTTGGTCATGGACCTAGGGTAGCCTATTCTAGTTTTATCTAAACCAGGTAAATCAGCCAAATTCTTATCTAAATAATTAAGTACAGACTGAATGAATCTGGGAAAGAAGATATCATTACCTCTCTTGGTTGTGTTCTTACCAAGTTTTCCATAGAGCTCCTACATTTTGAGCTTTCCAACATCTATCCTTCTGTCAAAGGCCAAGGAGTACCCTATTTGTTAAACAGGTGCACTCAGTTGGTCATAGCTGGATTTCCTTCCACTGAATACGTGCAGGAGTGTTGCAAACACATAGCTCCACTCTTTCCTCAGATGCGCCCTTTTCAGGGTTCCAACTTTGATGGTGTCTAAGTACTTTATTAGGTCAAAGAATTCAACCAGTTGGTCATCTGTTACTAGTTTGTTGTATTCATTCTGGTGAAGACCCAAGGCTTTACTCATGTCCTCAGAGGTGATGTTAAACTCTTTACCCAGAACTTTGTAGTTTATGACATAGCCCAGACTGCCATCTTCAAGAGCAACGGTTTCAGTAATTGCAGTGTTCCAAAACTGTTCTAGAATGTCTAGATACAGAGTTGGGTTGGCCGTAAGTGCTCCTTTGATATATGATTCAGACATCAATTTTATAAAGCACTTGTAGTTAGCATTTAGAGCTTCGACATCACTTGAGAGAGTGATGAAGTTGGTGTTGAATTTCACAGTTGCCATGGATGCAGAGAAAAGAGAGAAGAGAATGAAGTTCGAAGAAGAAAATTAGCTTTTGAAGTTAGGGTTTTCAGAGGTTTTGGAACTTTAGATGCTTGAGAAATCGAATGAAATGAAACGAATAGATGTAGAATTGTATAAGTATGAAGTACTTGAATTGTCGATTAGATGTATGTTTTGTATCGACAAGTCAGGCATTCGAGAAGTAGAAATCAACTACTCGATAAGTCAAGAAATGCTTATTCGACAACTCAAGCAGGGTGTAACTCACAGCTAGGAGTTATCTAACTTAGAAATAATTCTAAATTAAATAAAATATATTTTTATGAGTGAATTAAAGTTTTTAGACAAAAATCCAAAATCGGTTGAAATTCAGCCAGAATTCAGCCATTCAAATGATTCGAGAAATCAAATACAGTATTCGAGAACTCAGTCATTAGAGAACTCAATTACCATGTTCGAGAAGTCAAGAATACCTCCATTCGATATCTCTAAAAGACTCTATTCGAGAACTCGAGAGTGCTCCAAGGAGACTTGTTAGAGATGTCGAGCAGTGAATCATTAGAAAAGTCTGACTTATCAAAATATTCTTTTCACTCATAAAAATTCAATTTTCACTATATTTTAAAATTCACCAGACATATTCTATGAAGAATATTCTAACAATTTAAATAGTGATTTTCTCAAAATTTCATAGAAATTTCGAGTTGACATAATATGATTTTTCAACATATGCAACAGATTTGAAATATTTATAAATCATATTTCAGCCAACACTTACTTCAAAAATATTGAGAATTTAGATAAAGTAAGTGTTTACTGCTGCAACAATCTAGTTGATATTTTCACTTAGCCAGATTATGAAGAATTCAGCATTCCAATCTCACTAACCAACCTTGTGAAGGTGGCTTCATCCAATGGCTTAGTGAATATATCAGCTAACTATTTATCTGTAGAGACATAATGCAACTCAATGGTTCCATTAGTTGCATGCTCCATAATGAAAAGATATCTGATGTCAATGTGCTTTGTCCTAGAATGATTGACAGGATTGGCAACTATAGAGATTGCACTTGTGTTGTCACACATGATTGGAATTCTTTCCAACACAAGTCCATAATCTCTAAGTTGATTTTTAATCCAAAGCTGTAACACCCCCAGATCCAGGGTCAGAGATCTGGTCGTTACGGTCTCAATATCCATCCAAAAAAAAACCAACATAATTTAAATTACAACCTTGTGACCCAAAACAACAATATAAAACACACCCGTTATAGTCCCAGAGATGAAATCAGAGTAACAACCAAATTTTATTAAACACATTATGAGTTCTTACAACCCAAAAGAATTTTAATATAAATACATCCTCTTTGCCTTCCATTTACATGAGTCATACTAGACCATATACTTGGTACTGAAAGAATAAATTTATCCTACCAATAGCTTTCTCTTCGGCTCTTGTAGTCTCATCGTCCTCGCCAGCATCGAGTGCGCCTTGTGCGAGTCATCTGGTCTAGCTGTTGTTGTGATATAATAATAAAGCAAGGGTGAGCAATAGCCCACCAACAATAATTTTAACTGAACGATAATATATAACAGTTCAAAAGTATCTTTCAAACCATATGCCATGCATTTACGGAAATGATGCCAGTAATATGAACGATGAAGTTACAAGGTAACTCAAAATGTAAATATATGAGGGAATATCTGCTATGTCGAAAATAAGCAAGATATTATAAAGAGGAACTTGCAAGGAAAATTTTGCAATTCCAGTTACGAACACTTTTCCAGCTCTGCCAACAGTAATCATGTTGCAGGAAATAAATAAGTTTGGATGATGAACCAATGATGGAGTATTCACCGCGCCCGCTGTTCCAATCTTGATGATCAGTCAAGATCGTACAGCTCAAATTAGATTTACTACCGGTAGAAGGAAGAACTGACGGCTTTACTTGTCTACCGCCTTACTAGCTCTCCCAGGCCAACGGTTGGGCCAAAGGGGATGGACCGGCGCTACTCGGCCTCTTACACGACTCCTAGTTCCAATAGAATTCATGATTCTGAATGTAACGTTCGTCCCCCTTTCCCCAAGTATAATACTTGTTGATAAGACTCTACAAAGTAGTCGTATCTAGTTGGAAAGGAAAATTCACCAATAACTTCCAAGATATTGCTTGGTAACGAACATCAACTTGTTCCAACAATCTTACCCCTCGAAAGATGAGAAGGTAAACACAGACTTAATGAGTCCATAGCAACCAAGTTGCGAGTGAAGAGGATAAATTATGACCGGGAAGTCAACAAGATAAATAACATTGCTCAAGTAGGTTCCCCTATAATATGGAAGTTTGAGCGAGCATTTAAATCCTTTTAAGATAGATTTAAATGAAAAAGAAAGAGTTGGGAACCTTTCCTTGATAAAATAGTCGTAAAAAGACTCCGAAATATTTTACATAATATCTGGAGGTGGAAGGTAATCTCCGAATAATATAAATTATTTTAAAAGGAATTTTAAAAGAATTAAATAAATATTCCAAGAATATTTATTTACTCAATAATAATTATGGAATATTATTAACTCATAATATTGCTCGTAAGTAATCCTCGAATGAATATATGGAATTATTTAATAAATAAATCCCTCCTTAAATGAATATTCGAAATAATATTCATTAAATAATTAAACTCCAATAAATATTTAAAATAGTATTCAATAAATAAGTCGAACCTTAAATGAATATTTGAAAATAATGTTCATTTAATATTTACTCTTTTAAATGAATAACCAAATAGCATTCATTTAATAAATAATCTTCTAAATGAATATCCAAATAATATTCATTTAGTAATCAAAACTTTAAAGGAATAATCGAAATAATATTCCTTAAGTAAATAGAACTTCCAATGAATATTTTAAAATAATATTCATTAAGTACATAAAACCTTAAATGAATATTCGAAAGTAATATTCATTTAATAAATAACATTCTAAAGAATATCAAAATAATATTCATTAAATATCAACTCTAAATGAATATTCAAAATTAACATTCATTTATTATCTCTCGACTAAGATCATACTCGAATAACATTACTCGAAATATTTCCAAGTAATTGATACTTTATGGAATATAATAACGTTTAACAATAACCTTCCTCAGATAAATAATAATCTGTCGTTGGAATCCCTCCGGGTTTCCACGACTATCTATAACTCAAAATACCGACTCCCGGTCTATATTTAGAATGAATATCATATGCCCTTCGCTAAGGGTCTTACCAAAACAATCCGGCTTATTACTGATAAATCGTATTTAGTCTATAAGCTGATATCAATTCAGGGAACAAGTATCACAAAAACCAGAGTCACAATATAATTGGAAACAGGCATGCATGCGATGGCATATGTGAAACAGAAATCATATACATATATTATCACAACAACAGGTTTAAAGGTTTGAACACTTGCCTGGTAATTGAGCACGGGTGGGGGTAGTGGTAGGGTGTCCCAAGTCAGCTCGGCGATCTATAATAGTCAAGAAATTCGAGATTAATCACTTAACATTTTTCAAAAGGTTAAGTATTAACTTAAGTCGAAACATGTTTTCGAATTATCTCGTTATACCCCTTTTTAGTGTAACTCTTTTTATTACCGATACGATTTGACATTTGTTCGTCATTAAGACATGTCATCGTACTCACACTTAGTGTATACTTAAGTCGTATAAGTTCTAAATTTGATCGATTACGAACCAAGATTATATCTCGAGTTTTATCGCTCGTTTTCTACGTTATAACCAAAGTTATACTTTTAAGGGGTTCGTTCGCGTTTAACCTAGATTCGAACATTTTTATAAAGTCGAAAAATGATCCGATTCACATGAGGTTTTCTCTCACACCTCCCTTTTTACCTCTAGTATTTAATTACCAAGATTCGCCACTGACTTACGTATTTTACGAGGGTTCATTTTTAATTACGAATTCTCGGTTACGGTTTCGAACTACTTTTAGTAAACCGACCGTAACTCCTAAACCGTAAGTCCGTTTCACACGATCTTTATATCAAAACGAAGCTTATAACATGATCTATCCTATCATGGCAGAAAACGAAGCCAAACAGGGAGTTACATGTTCTGTCAAAATCGTTTTCTTAAGGTTAACGAAATTTTTGCATTACGACGGCTATAAATCGAACATTCCAAAAATCATAACAACAATACCAAGCCACACCGGGCATCCATACAATTTATACACATGTTACACATCCTCAACTGTCCAAGAACATCTACTTTACCATCATAATCCTCATATCTTTTATATCAAAGAATCACCACATAATCAAGCTTATAATACACTAACAACATAGCTAAGCTTAAGTCACTCAAGAACATGCTTAAATCTTCAAAACAAAGCTAGGGTTTCAAATGGATTACCTTCCTTGGGATATGTTCTAGCCTCACTAAGCTTGGTAGAGTCCTTGCCTAGCTTTAAGTTAGCTAAGATCATCCAAAAGAAACCAAGAAATTGATGTTAGTTCATGGAGGTTACTATTCACCCTCCACTTGAATGATTTATTTGAAAATGGAAAAAGTGGAGATTGAAGCTAAGATTTCTAGGAGATCTATTATATGAAATTTAATACTCACCATAAAAGTTTGGAGATTTAATAAGGAGTGGAAGTTGGGTTTTGAAATCTTAAAACTCCATTTTCATAAGAAAATTCGAAGTGCCCATGTTCATGAGGAAAACCAGAGCGATCTTCACGAATTTATTTGACCATCCAAACGATCTTCAAAAATTATGAAATTAAATCCACAACTTCATCTTGATGTGTAGAAGCTCCATGATTTTTTTCATGATTTTTAGATGAGTATAACTGGGTGAAAAAAATTCGAAACGACCCCGTGCTCTAGAAATCTGAACTGCTGGAAAAAGAAAATGGGGGAGAGAACTAGCTTGGCTTCTTGATTACTCTTGCATAAAGTGAAATAACAATAATGCTAGATATTTTGGTGGATGCATCTTATCTTCCAAAAGTGATGACATCACTAAGCTTAAGTCATCAATTGAACAAGTGTTGGTTGTTTATGGTGTTGGTGATGTAATTAAGCTAAATACTTGGTTTGTTTTCTAAGTATGCTAGTTACCTTGTAACTACTTGGTCACTTGGTCATATCCACTTGCACATGCATGCATCTTAGCTCACTGCTTGCTCTTTTGTTCGTTTATTACTCCATTTCATTGGTCGTTCGGAGGAATATCTCAAATATTTCTTGTTAGAGTTTTACCGAAAACTTTCTTAATATTTACACTACTATTCTCATTCCTCCTTTATAATACTTAGATTTAAATCTCTTAAATCTTTTTAATAAATCCTTAAGTCTTATAGTGTCCAGGGAAATCTCGGAGAAAATAAAAGTACGGTTTTTCAGAATCCGACAGCTTTTACATACACTTATTTTCCTCCTGGATCACTAATACGAACTCGGAAATCCGTTCCGAATACTTCTATATAGTGTCGTCTCATAATATTCTTACTTCCACCAAAAACACTATTCATTCTTTATTCTTCCTTTATTTCCTATATTTATGACAATGTCCTTGTTCTTTCTCGGGCGGTCCTTAACCCTTTCACGGAACCACTAGACTAATCGTTATCGATCTGGATGACATGAGAATATTCTCTTGCTTGGAATTTCCATATCTTATTCCTCTAGGAGATAGATTATTCTTACCTAAGTTGTCAACCATTAGCATTCTTCATGACATATAAGTATTTGAATCCATATCCATTCCATTCATTCATTAGAGCTGGTGACCTTGTGGTCGGAATCATTGTTCCTCATTTTATCAGTACTTAATAAAAAGTTTTAATTATATCCAAAATTTGGGGTTCTTACAGTCTCCCCTCCTTAAAAGGATTCCGTCCCGGAATCAGGTAGGAAACAATCGGGTTCTTGTTTGTCATCTAGCTTTCCAGTCCTCGATTGATCCTTAATCATTTCAACCCGTTTACAGCACATCTCCGTAGTGCTACAGTACTCTCTTTTTCCTTTTTATCAACTTTTCTACTTTTGCAAATCACACTATCCTGGTTCTGCTCTTACTCATTCATATAATATCACCCTTATTGGTATCTACAGTGACTTCGGTATCACTATCGCATTGCGAATTCGGAGATAACCTCACTCGAACTATGCATTTCCTGATCGCCTTAATCTTCGTAATCTAGATCAATATAGAGAAGTGGAAAGATTTATTGAGAGATCACTATGATCAATTGAACATTTGTTATATTGCAGAGTTAGTACAGAAGGGGGCCAGCCTTTAGTACTTGACAAGCAATTAAACAAGTTATGGTATTCCACTTAGACTTCTATCACATAGACAGATAGTCACGTAGCAGTACCTCCCCTCCTTAAAGGGTTGTTCTTCTCAATTCATAAACAAGATGAATAAGAGAGAAGAAAAGAAAAGAATTCTAAAGGATTATAGAATTTTTTTTTTTGTAAAATATCATACTCAGAATTTACCTCTGAACTATAGAGGTTCATCAAAGAAGAAAATAATCATGATTATATCCAATACCATTTGATCGCAATTTCACGTGTCAACATATCTTGCTGTTTTGTCCATTATTCTATGGACCTATACTCTGGTTCAACCTTAGCAACACTTTTGGAAAAATCTTTCAACCTCTCAGGTTTCTCGCTGGACATCATTGTTACTGACATTCCATGTCACGCTACAAGCTTTTCATATCTATTATATTAACACTATCAGGTTGTCATCCCGATAATTCATCAGAAACCCATTTATTAATCCATTCATAACATTCCTTACTTCACATTCCATAGTTGCTTTCCCAGTCTTTTCTTTATCAATCACATCCTTCTTATTATCTGATATTTATTTACCTCTGTTATTTACTTCCACCTTCATCTCCTTATTGAGACATCTTTTGCACTTGGCACCTCCTTGTTGGTATCCCGTCACATTTACTCTATAATCATCACATTATTCCAATTTAAAACCTCTGAAATAAATTTGGCCGATTCCTTTATCTTAGATCCAATATAATCTACTTCTATCAACTTGTTTCTCCTCACTTATTCTTTTCTACCCGCGGTTTTCCATAGGTTGTCTTTCATAAGTCAGACCAGGTCGTACACCTACCTGCTCGCACTCTTATCATTTGTTGAGTATCTGCATTTTACTAGTGTAGCTTTGCCACATGAAACACGTTACTACCATGCTATAAGCTTTGGGGGTAAAACTGGCTCGAATGCCACCTTTCGAACACTTTTTAAACTCTCAGGTGGCCTAATAAGTCTCGGGCTCAACTGCCCTTCTCTCTAAGACTCATTAATTCTTTCTACGGGAATACATTTAGCATCATGAATCATCAACCTCATATTCTCTATCTTGTTTGCGCAGAAGTACACTAACACAAACTTGCTTTGTCATTCGTCAACATGCGATTTAGCTTATCAATAGCAGCGCTTTCTTTATCTTTACGTTGTCATCTAGTTTCTTAGAAGAATCACCATCGCTTGTTGCTTACGTAGTGCGTTAATATCTAACCATACGGGTTTCAATCCTTTAGGGAGACAAAGTAATCACTATTCCTTATCCATAAGGAACACTTCCTGAACTTGATGTAGATATTACATGAAGTAGATAAAATTGCAAAAGAGCTTCAAGCATCACAGCTAAGTCAGGTTGTTGAAACTATCACTCATGCATCTTCCATAAAAGACTGGAAACTTAATGGTTTACTTCGTCAATATTGTATCATGGTCCTGGTTTGCCTCAAAATGGGACCTTCTAAGATATGTAATATGCTTAAGACTCATCAGGAATCGAATCTTTACTTAAACTACTATTACCGTCGATTCTTACACAATCATCAGAAGGAATGTCAATTCCTCCACTCTGATATGACCTTCAAGGTCCTTCCAAATATCATTCTGTTTCTTCGGTATGAACATTTGTAATTATTCCTCTATACTTAGACTATCGGCCACCTCATTGGCCTTTCCTGATAATAATAATTTCTGGTAATCCTTGTTCTCTGGATACATTTCAATTCAAATTTTTCTACCTCATTCTCATCACTGTTGGGTGAAAGCATTCTCCCTTAATGCTCTGCTGAAGGAGAAAAAAAATATAACTATCAGTCTTTTTCCATAAGTCATTGCTTTCACCTTCCCGTGGGAATTTTATCAAAGTTACCCTCGATCATACCTAGTATATTTGTTTTCTTAGTTCTTTCTTGTTCTAGGATAATCTCAACCTTCTTTGGTTCCATCCATACCTCATCATGGTTTCATACATGCCTCAGCTGGCATTATTGTTATCGTGTCCTACATTCTCTACCAAACTTCTATTTTGAAACTCAGAATGTTAACTTTTTCCTTGTAAGGTTTCTTAGGTCGTCCTCATCATTCCTCCTGTATTTTCTAGGTACAGGGTATATCAAAGTGTCATTGATCAATACTCTAATAATTCTATCTATATTCTTTCCAGAACTCTTTTTTTTTAATCCTTACAGGTCATTGTTGCCTTAGCAAATCCCACTCATATCATCTGAATTCACAATGTCTTTATTAGGGTTAATGCCATCCCTTATGCATTCCCCAGGGTTTGTCTTAATTTATGGATATCCTATCCTTAATTCAACTGCCAAGGAATTCTTGCATCCTATAATTGGCAATCAGATCATGTATCCTTAATAAGGGTCTCTTTTCAATCGTTCTCATTTGATAATCGATCGGTGGCTTAATGCTAACCTCTTCTTTCAGATAGATGTCAGCATATTTGACCTTCCAAAAGACAGCGTATGTCTATCTGCTCTCTTACAGAACTTGGTAAAGGATGTTTTGGAAGATATTGGTCGAGTTCAACGTGAATCTCTTAGTACTTATCGTTCTTCGCAAAGGTACTTGCCTCAGACAAAATTTCTACAGCATACTGATGAATCTCTGACCTTTTCTATACTCTTTTCATAAACCTTCATTGTTTACTTTCCTTAGTCATAATATATTCATGGTATTTATAATACCCTAACATCATACATCTCAAATCACTATACTCTTGAACAATCATATACACATGAATCACTTTAGTACGGGTGACCCCATTCCAAAAACGTCTAGTATATTCCTAATCAAAACATGGATTGCAAGGGTTCAGTAGAAGATTCCTACGATCTCATTAATGTTTCCTTTATATCAGAAGCCCTTGCAGTCGGTACTTACTTAGAAGCAACCCTGCTTTGTTCTTTCATTGCTGGTCTAGTCACTTGATAATCCTTTGTGACTTGCCGTCAACTGGCCACACTAAAATTATATATGATTTTAGGGGTTGGCTAATTTAGCATTACTTTTCTAGTAATTGCTGGCATAGTGCCTTCTACTTTGATACCTTTCTACCTTTCCAAAACTTTACTCCATATAAGTCTTAATCGACTTCTCGGCACCGTCTCTGGTCACCTTTCCTCTACTTTTATCTTTACAACTATTCTTTTCAATCCCACGTGCCACGCAAGCTTACCATTCCTGGCATAACAGCCTTTTCACTTAAGTCAATCCCGGAGGTTCTTAGTCCGGCTGGATTCTTACTTACATTTCCTGTTTCCGTCCAATCTTACTTCATCATTTTATCTCTACCATCGATTGTAATACTCAGGGTCCGTCTATTAACCCATATGACAGCAACCTTACCCAATCCACAGGGTTCGCTCCAGTTTCCATTCTCTTCAATGATGTTCTCTGATAATCAGAACGACAAGGTTTGCCAAAATTTGCCGAATTCCTTTCCAGAATCAGGGAAATTTTGGTCAATCTATCCACCTACTGGTAACATTAAGATGACCAGTTTTGAAACCTGATGAATAATCCTATGAACCACCAAGCAGGTAGAACCATAAGCAGTCATAGTTAACGAAATAATCGTCATCAGATTGGAAGTTTAACCACTGGAGAGGAACCAATTATATACATCCCTTAGAAGGGAATCAACAGTCTCAAACTGAAACCTGCCACAACATCTTGATACCTATATGTCCTGATATTCAATATTACCAAATGTTAGTCTACCTGACTACTAGTCTCAGAAGGAACATTACCGTCGGAGTTGGTTGTTCCACAAAATTGGCACTACTAAGGCCATCCGATCTGGTGGAGCGTGCTGTCCGAATGCATCCGCAAGTACTTTGTCGTGCTGCGCAAGCACACATCCTAATCTTTTATGTGAAGCATCATTGGAAGCACAAAGTCTCCTTTTTCCATTAAGCAATGCCAACTCTTGGTCATTACCAATTTCATCTTTTAGCTCTAGGAAGATTTTCTCACATTTTTCTCTTTAACTGTTGATCGTATTACTTGATCCATTATAATTCTGTGTCGGAGTAAACTTGAGGTAACTACTATAATCCATTCAACGAAAAGAAAGAATTTAATATTCCTCTGAATCACATGCATCTAACGTTTCTGGTTCATCATTTAACTGTATTGCGATAACTCTATACTCCGTCTCTGACAATAGTCTCATTACGAGTTCATCTTGACTCACTGGTCTTATCTTCCGGTAGGTTCTGAGATCATTGTCTTGATTACTACTTCCTTATATAACTTTATACAATCATGCTGTCACTTCCCAATGTTTTCACTTTCTAACTGATTCATTCATAAAATGGACATTTTCCTGAATAAAAAAACTTCATTAACCTCACTTTGGTTCCGTAAATTACAACATATGACATCTGCCTTCTCATGGCGAATTATTACTGACAATATTCATACTAATTCATTTATCAAATGATGTGGCACTTACTGCCTCTTCTCAACTATTTCTAGGGACTCTGTTCCTCGTCCTATATCGATGTCTTTGATAATCATATATCCCTCTAGCTCTTTCTTCGTTAATATGAAAGTCTCTAAGCATTCTTATCTATTCTCGTATAAGATCTCAAATGATTCTTCCAATCCGTCTTACTTGCTGGTACTACATCCAGTAGTCCGGCTATGAATCCAACACGAATCTTCAGTTCTCTTGCTAATAACTCAGTTCTTTATGCTCCCTTTTCTGAGCACTATACTTTAATCATCGCAGTCTTTCTGGCTGCAGCCCTCATTCCTCAAGGTTAAGCTCCTTATCCTAACAGGATTTTTTTCCTTATCTGCTGGAACCTCTTCCGGGTCTCCAGTAGGGTACGCCATCGAATTACCCGCTGATCTTCAGCATATAAAGCATCATCGCGCTGCTGCTCGTATGCCTCAAGGTTTGTCGCCTTACTCGTCGATACGATATCGAGCTAAGTTACTATTATGATACTTAAGAGTTCCCATAAGGGTTTTATATGTCATCACTACATTAAGTAGCCCGACTATGAACTTGGCAAGAGTTCTAATTATCTTAGTGAATTCATTGTTTTAACGTCGCCTCATCTCTAGGGTTTATAACGTACGCTCTGATACCACTTCTGTAACACCCCCAGATCCAGGGTCAGAGATCTGGTCGTTACGGTCTCAATATCCATCAAAAAAAAAACCAACATAATTTAAATTACAACCTTGTGACCCAAAACAACAATATAAAACACACCCGTTATAGTCCCAGAGATGAAATCAGAGTAACAACCAAATTTTATTAAACACATTATGAGTTCTTACAACCCAAAAGAATTTTAATATAAATACATCCTCTTTGCCTTCCATTTACATGAGTCATACTAGACCATATACTTGGTACTGAAAGAATAAATTTATCCTACCAATAGCTTTCTCTTCGGCTCTTGTAGTCTCATCGTCCTCGCCAGCATCGAGTGCGCCTTGTGCGAGTCATCTGGTCTAGCTGTTGTTGTGATATAATAATAAAGCAAGGGTGAGCAATAGCCCACCAACAATAATTTTAACTGAACGATAATATATAACAGTTCAAAAGTATCTTTCAAACCATATGCCATGCATTTACGGAAATGATGCCAGTAATATGAACGATGAAGTTACAAGGTAACTCAAAATGTAAATATATGAGGGAATATCTGCTATGTCGAAAATAAGCAAGATATTATAAAGAGGAACTTGCAAGGAAAATTTTGCAATTCCAGTTACGAACACTTTTCCAGCTCTGCCAACAGTAATCATGTTGCAGGAAATAAATAAGTTTGGATGATGAACCAATGATGGAGTATTCACCGCGCCCGCTGTTCCAATCTTGATGATCAGTCAAGATCGTACAGCTCAAATTAGATTTACTACCGGTAGAAGGAAGAACTGACGGCTTTACTTGTCTACCGCCTTACTAGCTCTCCCAGGCCAACGGTTGGGCCAAAGGGGATGGACCGGCGCTACTCGGCCTCTTACACGACTCCTAGTTCCAATAGAATTCATGATTCTGAATGTAACGTTCGTCCCCCTTTCCCCAAGTATAATACTTGTTGATAAGACTCTACAAAGTAGTCGTATCTAGTTGGAAAGGAAAATTCACCAATAACTTCCAAGATATTGCTTGGTAACGAACATCAACTTGTTCCAACAATCTTACCCCTCGAAAGATGAGAAGGTAAACACAGACTTAATGAGTCCATAGCAACCAAGTTGCGAGTGAAGAGGATAAATTATGACCGGGAAGTCAACAAGATAAATAACATTGCTCAAGTAGGTTCCCCTATAATATGGAAGTTTGAGCGAGCATTTAAATCCTTTTAAGATAGATTTAAATGAAAAAGAAAGAGTTGGGAACCTTTCCCTGATAAAATAGTCGTAAAAAGACTCCGAAATATTTTACATAATATCTGGAGGTGGAAGGTAATCTCCGAATAATATAAATTATTTTAAAAGGAATTTTAAAAGAGTTAAATAAATATTCCAAGAATATTTATTTACTCAATAATAATTATGGAATATTATTAACTCATAATATTGCTCGTAAGTAATCCTCGAATGAATATATGGAATTATTTAATAAATAAATCCCTCCTTAAATGAATATTCGAAATAATATTCATTAAATAATTAAACTCCAATAAATATTTAAAATAGTATTCAATAAATAAGTCGAACCTTAAATGAATATTTGAAAATAATGTTCATTTAATATTTACTCTTTTAAATGAATAACCAAATAGCATTCATTTAATAAATAATCTTCTAAATGAATATCCAAATAATATTCATTTAGTAATCAAAACTTTAAAGGAATAATCGAAATAATATTCCTTAAGTAAATAAAACTTCCAATGAATATTTTAAAATAATATTCATTAAGTACATAAAACCTTAAATGAATATTCGAAAGTAATATTCATTTAATAAATAACATTCTAAAGAATATCAAAATAATATTCATTAAATATCAACTCTAAATGAATATTCAAAATTAACATTCATTTATTATCTCTCGACTAAGATCATACTCGAATAACATTACTCGAAATATTTCCAAGTAATTGATACTTTATGGAATATAATAACGTTTAACAATAACCTTCCTCAGATAAATAATAATCTGTCGTTGGAATCCCTCCGGGTTTCCACGACTATCTATAACTCAAAATACCGACTCCCGGTCTATATTTAGAATGAATATCATATGCCCTTCGCTAAGGGTCTTACCAAAACAATCCGGCTTATTACTGATAAATCGTATTTAGTCTATAAGCCGATATCAATTCAGGGAACAAGTATCACAAAAACCAGAGTCACAATATAATTGGAAACAGGCATGCATGCGATGGCATATGTAAAACAGAAATCATATACATATATTATCACAACAACAGGTTTAAAGGTTTGAACACTTGCCTGGTAATTGAGCACGGGTGGGGGTAGTGGTAGGGTGTCCCAAGTCAGCTCGGCGATCTATAATAGTCAAGAAATTCGAGATTAATCACTTAACATTTTTCAAAAGGTTAAGTATTAACTTAAGTCGAAACATGTTTTCGAATTATCTCGTTATACCCCTTTTTAGTGTAACTCTTTTTATTACCGATACGATTTGACATTTGTTCGTCATTAAGACATGTCATCGTACTCACGCTTAGTGTATACTTAAGTCGTATAAGTTCTAAATTTGATCGATTACGAACCAAGATTATATCTCGAGTTTTATCGCTCGTTTTCTACGTTATAACCAAAGTTATACTTTTAAGGGGTTCGTTCGCGTTTAACCTAGATTCGAACATTTTTATAAAATCGAAAAATGATCCGATTCACATGAGGTTTTCTATCACACCTCCCTTTTTACCTCTAGTATTTAATTACCAAGATTCGCCACTGACTTACGTATTTTACGAGGGTTCATTTTTAATTACGAATTCTCGGTTACGGTTTCGAACTACTTTTAGTAAACCGACCGTAACTCCTAAACCGTAAGTCCGTTTCACACGATCTTTAAATCAAAACGAAGCTTATAACATGATCTATCCTATCATGGCAGAAAACGAAGCCAAACAGGGAGTTACATGTTCTGTCAAAATCGTTTTCTTAAGGTTAACGAAATTTTTGCATTACGACGGCTATAAATCGAACATTCCAAAAATCATAACAACAATACCAAGCCACACCGGGCATCCATACAATTTATACACATGTTACACATCCTCAACTGTCCAAGAACATCTACTTTACCATCATAATCCTCATATCTTTTATATCAAAGAATCACCACATAATCAAGCTTATAATACACTAACAACATACTAAGCTTAAGTCACTCAAGAACATGCTTAAATCTTCAAAACAAAGCTAGGGTTTCAAATGGATTACCTTCCTTGGGATATGTTCTAGCCTCACTAAGCTTGGTAGAGTCCTTGCCTAGCTTTAAGTTAGCTAAGATCATCCAAAAGAAACCAAGAAATCGATGTTAGTTCATGGAGGTTACTATTCACCCTCCACTTGAATGATTTATTTGAAAATGGAAAAAGTGGAGATTGAAGCTAAGATTTCTAGGAGATCTATTATATGAAATTTAATACTCACCATAAAAGTTTGGAGATTTAATAAGGAGTGGAAGTTGGGTTTTGAAATCTTAAAACTCCATTTTCATAAGAAAATTCGAAGTGCCCATGTTCATGAGGAAAACCAGAGCGATCTTCACGAATTTATTTGACCATCCAAACGATCTTCAAAAATTATGAAATTAAATCCACAACTTCATCTTGATGTGTAGAAGCTCCATGATTTTTTTCATGATTTTTAGATGAGTATAACTGGGTGAAAAAAATTCGAAACGACCCCGTGCTCTAGAAATCTGAACTGCTGGAAAAAGAAAATGGGGGAGAGAACTAGCTTGGCTTCTTGATTACTCTTGCATAAAGTGAAATAACAATAATGCTAGATATTTTGGTGGATGCATCTTATCTTCCAAAAGTGATGACATCACTAAGCTTAAGTCATCAATTGAACAAGTGTTGGTTGTTTATGGTGTTGGTGATGTAATTAAGCTAAATACTTGGTTTGTTTTCTAAGTATGCTAGTTACCTTGTAACTACTTGGTCACTTGGTCATATCCACTTGCACATGCATGCATCTTAGCTCACTGCTTGCTCTTTTGTTCGTTTATTACTCCATTTCATTGGTCGTTCGGAGGAATATCTCAAATATTTCTTGTTAGAGTTTTACCGAAAACTTTCTTAATATTTACACTACTATTCTCATTCCTCCTTTATAATACTTAGATTTAAATCTCTTAAATCTTTTTAATAAATCCTTAAGTCTTATAGTGTCCAGGGAAATCTCGGAGAAAATAAAAGTACGGTTTTTCAGAATCCGACAGCTTTTACATACACTTATTTTCCTCCTGGATCACTAATACGAACTCGGAAATCCGTTCCGAATACTTCTATATAGTGTCGTCTCATAATATTCTTACTTCCACCAAAAACACTATTCATTCTTTATTCTTCCTTTATTTCCTATATTTATGACAATGTCCTTGTTCTTTCTCGGGCGGTCCTTAACCCTTTCACGGAACCACTAGACTAATCGTTATCGATCTGGATGACATGAGAATATTCTCTTGCTTGGAATTTCCATATCTTATTCCCCTAGGAGATAGATTATTCTTACCTAAGTTGTCAACCATTAGCATTCTTCATGACATATAAGTATTTGAATCCATATCCATTCCATTCATTCATTAGAGCTGGTGACCTTGTGGTCGGAATCATTGTTCCTCATTTTATCAGTACTTAATAAAAAGTTTTAATTATATCCAAAATTTGGGGTTCTTACAAAAGCACTTGAGCACAGCAACCTCCAGCAGCTATGTATTCAGCTTCAGCTGTGGAAGTTGACACAGATTGTTGTTTCTTCCTGTACCAAGAGACTAATCTTTGTCCAAGAAACTGACAGCTACCTGAGGTGCATTTCCTATCCACTCTGCATCCAGCATAATCAGCATCAGAATAACCAACCAGACTGAACCCTGTGCCCTTAGGATACCATAAACCATTTGATAAACTTTAAAGTTTGAATGAGCAGTGAATGCCAAGAAGATTCTGATGGCTTCCAATCTAGCAACAGGAGCAAATGTCTCATCATAATCAATGCCTTCCTGTTGAGAGTATCCTTTTGCAACCAACCTTGCTTTGTTTCTTACTATTACACCATCTTCATCCATCTTATTCTTCAGAACCCATTTTGTTCCAACAATGGTTCTGTTCTTTGGTACAGGCACAAGTTCCGATACTTTGTTTCTTTCAAATTGATTCAGCTCCTCTTGCATAGAAGTAATCCAATCTGGATCAAACAGTGCATCATCAAGTTTCTTAGGCTCATTCTGAGATAGAAAGCAACCATAGAGACACTCATTTTGAGTTGTTCTTCTAGTTCTCACTCCTGCATTTGGATCTCCAATAATTTGCTCTGTAGTGTGTGATCTATCCCATTTCCTTGAGTGCTCAGTTTGATTTCCCAACCTTGATGTTGCTTCATCATCCAAGTCATGATCATTTTCATTTCCTCCCCCTGTGAAGTTACTACTATTCAACAGGTGTGTCTTGGATGCTAGTCTCTTCACTGTTGATTTGCATAGATTCTTCTCTTGCTTCATCATTCACCGGAGTTTGTTGAATTGTAGTCTCAACTTCAGTTTCAATCTCTTCATCAGAATCATCTAGATTTTCAAACTTTAATGGGTCTCTATTTTCATCATTGGCTTCTTTTAATCCAGGTAGTTTGTTGTCATCAAATGTTAAATCTGTGCTTTCCATAACTTTCTTTTGACTGATGACATAAACTTTGTATGCAATTCTCTCCATATAATAGCCAATAAAAATTCCTTCAAATGACTTTGCATCAAACTTCCCAACATATTCTGAATTGTCTTTCAACACAAAGCATTTGCTTCCAAAAGTATGAACATACTTTAGAGTAGGCTTCTTTCCAGTCATCAAATTGTAAGGTGTCTTTCCAGTGTTTTTGTTGATGAGGGTTCTGTTCTGGATATAGCATGCAGTGCTCACAGCCTCAGGCCAAAAACATGTAGGCATCTTTGCATCAAGCAACATTGTTCTAGCAACCTCAATTAGAGTTCTATTCTTTCTCTCAACTACTCCACTTTGTTGTGGAGTCCTTGGATCTGAGAATTGTTGAGAAATGCCATTCTCTTTGTAAAATGCTTCAAGTAAGGCATTTCTGAACTCTGTTCCATTATCACTTCTCAATGCAATCACACTTGCATTGTTGGCTTTTGCTTCCTTATAAACTTTCTTTATGTGCTCAATGATTACTTGTGGAGCCTCATCCTTTGATGCTAGAAATTCCACCCATGTATACCTTGTGTAGTCATCAACCATCACTAGGGCATACCTCTTTCTTGAGAGTGACATAATATTGATAGTCCCAAACAAATCCATATGAATTAATTGCAGGGGCTTGGTGATTGATGTCACTGTCTTTGACTTGTGGCTTGACCTTTTCATCTTTCCTTTTTGGCAAGCCTCACACACTCCTTCTTGACAGAATTCAAGTGTGGGCATGTCTCTCACTAACTCTCTTTTGACTAGAGAATTAATGGCCTTGAAGTTCAGATTTGATAACTTCTTGTGCCATAGCCAACAATCTTCATTTGATGTTTTTGAGTAGAAGCAACAAACTTTTTCCTTGTTTGCAGAGTCCATATTGGCTACAAACAGGCTTCCTTTTCTTACTCCAGATAGAGCAAAATACCAGTCTTCTTGTGGGTGATCAAACATTCATCTTTGTCAAAATTTACCTTGAATCCTCTATCAGTAAACTGACCAACACTTAACAGATTATGCTTGAGACCCTTGACTAGTGCTACATCTTCAATGATGACATTACCAACTTTTAACTTGCCATATCCCAATGTGTTACCCATGTTGTCATCTCCAAAAGCAACCATTGGGCCAGCCTTCTCCTCATATTGTGATAGCAGGGCCATATCACCAGTCATGTGATTTGAGCATCCACTGTCCAAAATCCACATTACCTTCTTCTCAATTTCTTTGCCCTAAAAACACAAAGGTATTACTTCTTCTTTGGTACCCAAACATGTTTGGGTCCACTTGGCTTATAAATAGATTTATCAAAAACAGCATGCTTATCAACTTTCTTAGGACTAGTCTTCTTGTCATTGTTAGAAGTCTTAGAATCTGAATTCTTAGACTTAGGTGATAGAGGTACCTTTCTAACTCTAGGAGGACTTGAAGACTCTGGCCTTGTGTAGTGTGTGTGAATGTTGTGACTGATGCCACCATCCATGAATTTTCTTCTCAAATTAAAACAACTAGTCATAACATTCATGTTGCATGGCATACAGTCAAGTTTATCACAGATAGGTGAATCTCTATGTCTTAAAGGCACAGAGCAATCATAGAAAGGCTTAGCTACACTACCAGTTGGTTTCTTGCATGCATGAGTTAAGTGATTAGTGCCAAAACAGTTTTGACAAAATTTCCTAGGGGCATTTGGCACATAAGCATAATTATTATTCTTGTTTATCCATAGCTTGCCATTCCTGTTTTGTTTCTTATTAGCCACTTTCTTCTCAGATTCATTCTTCCAGCTGAAACAAACTTCACAAACTTCTCAGTTCTAGGTCTACCTCCTAAAGGCTTCTTGGCTTTTGCCTTGACACTCTCACTCTTAGAGGATGCTGGTTGTTCACTAGACTGTGCCTCATCCTCATCATTCAACATTTGCGTAATGAGTAAGGCATCCTCATCAATTTCAAATGTTGGTTCTTTAAAAATTGGAGACTCAGTCTTTTTCAAAATGTGAGGCACTTCCTCCTGAACAACTATGTCATCTTCAATGACAACATAGCGTTTCCTCTGTTTAAGAGTGCCATAGTCAAGTCCAATGGCAGCCTTGGGTTTAGCATGGTTTTTCTCATGGTAGGACTGCAATAGACTAGATGATTTCTTAAAGGTTTTCAGTTTGAATTCATTTTCAGCTAGTTCATCCCTAAGAGCCTTCTCAACCTGACTAGCACATAGAACCTTATTCTGCAGATATTCAACTTCTTTCTTAAGGTTATCTACTTGCATAGCAGTTAGTTCAAGTTCCTCATTCTTCTTGTTTAACAATTCATTCTTAACAGACTGTTTGGCAATCTCTTCATTAGCAGCAGTCATACTAGTATAAATATTAAACATTTCAATAGACAGTTGTTCAACCATGTACTTATACTCAGAAACAGACGTATCTATGGTAGTGAGAAATGGTACCTGAGAGTCAGATAGAGATTGTTCATCCTTGGAATCAGCCATCAAGGCATAGTTGCAGAATTCTTGCTCCTCTCCATCACTATCAGAGTCATCCCAACACTTCCCTTCAGCTATGTAGGCCTTGCCCTGTGTTTACTTTTTCAGAAGGGCCTCATACTTAGCTTCAAGCTCTAGAAACTCCTTATCCTTCTTTTTAGGCTTCTTGCATTCACTGGAAAAATGCCCCAGGTCATTGCATCTATAATACCTTACAGATGACCTATCCTCGTGGCTGGTTTTGAATTTATTCTTGTTTGCTTTCACAGGTGCCTTGCTCTTGTTGAATGAATGGTTTTGGGGTCTAGGTTTGAAGGGTTGGTTCCTCTTGAATCTGATGTTTGGAAACTTTCTAGCCACGAAAGCATATGAAGTGTTTTCCATGCCATCTATCTCTTCAAGAGTATAGAACTCTTCTTCTTCCTTCTCCTCAACAGGTTCAGTCACTTCACCTTCATTTTCTTCATCATCTACTATCTCTTCTATCCTCAGCTGACTTGTAGATGCTTCTAGGTCTTGAACAGATTTGCTGACAATCAAGGCACATGATGTGTTTATCATTCTGCCTTGGTTGGCTTGGATAGCCCTCTTCTGAAGCAACTCAGGCTCATGAGTCTTTAAAACCCCATAGAGCATATCATATGTGACTTTTTTCAAATCTCTTTCCCTCAGAGAAATGACCCTCTGCTCTAGGTGGTTTGGAGAAGATAATAGAAACTTCATGTTCAACTCCTTAGTACTGTAAACCTTGCCATTCATTTATAGCTCAGTCACCAACTTGTGAAATCTCTCAAACATGTCAGTAATGCTTTCCTTGGACTGTGCCATGAAAGCTTCAACTGAATGACCAGTATCTGTTTCTTGTTCTCTCTGACCTCCTCTGTTCCTTCACATAATACCTCAATGTGATCCCACATCTCCTTTGCTGTTTTGCAAGAGGCAATGTTAGCAAACATTGACATCTCCATAGAATCTATGATCAACAACATGAGATGACTGTCAAGGGCAACCATCTCCTTTTTTGCCTCTGTCCATTTAGATGGTTCTTTAGCCACATAGGATCTTGGAATGGTTACAGTTCCAACAGTCTTCTCAGGAATCTCTTGTTGTGGAATAAAAGGCCCATTCTTGAGTATCTCAGGATATAAAGGATTAGCACCTTTGATGAACAATTGCATTTTGATCTTCCAGAGATTGTAGTTCTCTTTGTCAAACTTAGGGACCTTCACCATTCCTGTAGTCTTTGGTGTATTCATGATCGTTTTCTATTTTTGAATAAACAGCCTGCTTTGATACCAGTTGTTAAATATTGAACACACAAAAGAATACAGAGGGGGGTGAATGGATTCTTGAACTTTTCTTGTCTTGAATCTGTTTTGGAGTATGTAACAAGATATGTGTTATGTGTGTGCAGAAATACGAATGTAGATAATAAACAACACAAGACACGATATCACTTTAATATAATATTTTATTAGATAAAGATTTGCTACAACCTGTGAATACAAATGATAGTATTCTCAGCTTCATTTTTCTCAGAGAGATGTAATCTTGGAATGTATGTGAAAAACTTAACTTCTAAAGAAGTGAGGTTGTGCCCTAATAAAACATGAGCACAACCTGCTTACTACAAAATAAGGTTACAGGATAAATTACTTTCTCGTATGTCTATCCTTTTTGAGCAAGCATCCAAACGGCTACAGGTTTGACTTCTTGAGGTTCTGCTCAGATCCACTTCTTTAGCTCTTTGTCTCTTGTACATCTCTCTAAGCTTCTTTGTAGGCTTTCCAAAGTACTTTACAGCTTGTGGTCCATAAAGCACCTTGGCTTGTTGCAGGTTTCTGACTTGTACAATTCCTTCAGTATTTTGTCCCCAAGATTGTATTCGAGAATTGGCTAAGTGTTTGATTCGAGAACTAGAATTGACTTGATCGATAACTCTGAGTTCTCGAATACTGTAAAGTTGACATATCGAATCACTTCTCGAATAGCTCCTTTCTTCAGGAATTCTTGAGTTGTCGAATGGAGCATTTAAATTATCGAATCCCTAAGATATCGAATACTTTTCTGAGTCTTTGAGATATCGAATGAGCTTTGACTTGTTGACTCCTGGAGAACTCGAATGATGCTTTGACTTGTTGACTTCCTGAGTTCTCGAATAGAGTAAAAGACATATCGAATCTCTGATATATCAAATGAGATATCGAATAGTGTCTTTTGAGATATCGAATCCTTGACTTCTCGAATGCTAGACTTCTCGAATATAACAAACATACTTATCGAAATGATACTTAGGCAAATTTTCATTCTCCAAACTCTAACTGTGTTTATTTTGAAAGCCTTATTCTTCAAACTTGAGGCATGAACCTTGGAACTTCTTTCAAGCATTATTCTTTGACTTTTAAGTACAATTACACAGATAGAAATTGATGCCTATTACAAGTACTAAACAAGTAGAAACTCTACAACCAGAGGTTCCCTCAGTTTAGAGGTCATGTAAGTAATGCAAAACATTACAAACAATTAGGCTTGTTATTAGATGTATTCAGGCATGCCTCTGTGACTAACAACATCTCCGATCAATTTCATAGGAGTAGACAGAAGCACTATACGGGTTATTAGGAGGAAACGGAAGTTTCATACCATATCTAACAAATGAGACAGACAATACTTCTTCCTCGTCTTTAATTTCCAGATCTATCTTTATCTCTAGGACACCACCTTCATCCTCGCCCTCAACATTGTCATCATCCACTTCATCTGAACTAGATAGGCTTGAATAATCTCTAAGGATTTGTTCATATCTAGCGATATCCTTGCATCGCCCTTTACCCAACCTAGATGGGCCTGGTTCTTTAGGATCTAAATCGGTAAAAAGATCATGAAAATCATCCTCGCCCTCGCCATTATCGCCTAGATCTTAGGCGAGATACGTACTGGCTAAGTCTTCAACCTTCTCGCCCATTTGAAAGTTATCAGAAAGATCTGGGATGTTGTCTGGGTTGGAGGAAATTTTTAGAGTATTGACAGATCTCTTATGGGCCCTCAACCTGCGGGATCTAAATATTTATTAACATCTTCCCTAGAGGGAGAAATCGAGGCCGAGGATGTTATTGTCCTACCATCAGAAGACACTCTCTCGTTCGACACCTGAAATAGAGGGCGAGGACTTTTATCAAAGTTTTGGTTTATAAATAGGAGATGAGAATAAGGACAAATAAAATAATAAGGGGGGAAATTGTGAGTCCTCGCCCTTAGAATCGAAGGCATCCTTAAATCTAACGCACGTTATGATCTATCCTATAAGGTATAAGCATTTTTGGAATTATATATATCTATCAGTAAAAAAACGAAAAACAAAAAATAATACAACAAACTGATGACGAATGCAAGAAGGGAAAAAATGGGTAGTACCTTTTGAGTAGAGGAGTCACCTTCAAATAAGAATAGCTCGCCCAGAGAAAGATGATCTCGCTCACAACTAAGAAGTCTCGCCTGTTCTGTTAGAGAGATTTTTGCAGCACTTCGTGAGAATTCTTGGAAGTAAAGTATAAATGAAATTAAAATCCTGGCCTTTTATAATGGTTGAAGGGAGAGAATATGACAAGCCACGTGGTAGCTTGTGATTGGGTCTTGAAATAATAATCGAGACATGACAGCTCAGTATAAGAAGGGGGAATTTACATTTTCGTAGGAGATTGAAAGGTGAAGATTTATTCTTTTTTGGTTTTTACTGTTAGATATTGATTCAGGTGAGGATAGGATCTGGACTATTGATCAGATACTGATGCTGATGTCATCAGGATTGCAACGTCAGAATTAGGTTGCTATCAGGATTGGAAGCTGATCAGGATTACATGAAGATTTACATTAGTCCAGAGATCAAGGAAGATTGATGTATCGACTCCTATTTTATAGGATCGTAGCTATCAGTTAGGATATGTATTGTAAAAAGTTGTTAATTGATTTGACATATCTTGTAATTGATAGAGTAGCTGTGTACTATATATAAACATAGTTTAGGTTTTACTTAATAGTAATCGCTTACACGAGATATCTTGTAACCTAGCAGCTCTCAAGAACATCAGAATTTCTTGAGAGAGTTTGTAACAGTTTTATATCAGAGTTAATAAAACTGTTATTTATTCATACTTGTGTTATCATTTCTGTTAAATTTGAAAATCTTATACAATTGTATTTAACCCCCCTTCTAAAATTATTATTTACTAGGTAACAATTGGTATAAGAGCAAACTGATTAATTACAATCAGTAACAATCTTAAGATGTCGACAAGCAAGTATGAAAGCATTAAAATCCCTGTCCTCAAAAAGTCTGAGTACCCTATATGGAGGGTAAAGATGTTGATGTATCTGGAGGCCACTAATCCTTACTATCTGGGTAGGATATATGATGGTCCATATATTCCTAAGATACTCGTTCCTAGAACAGAGACTGTTCCTGAGCACTATGTTCAGAAGACTAAGGCTGAATGGACTCCTGAGCACTAGAGAAACAGGATTTTTCATTGATAATGAGAAAGAGATTACATGCATACATCAAATATTCTTGTTTTCTCTATCTACTAATCTATCTCGCAGCTAAAGGAAAAGGATAGTCCAAACCACTCCATTGTTAGCAGCCATCTCGGATCCCATCTTTACCACTTTGTTTGGGTGGAAGTTAATGGGATAAGGTTATTTTTGCTGACATATTCATTAACAATGGTTGGAGGTTTTGGATGAGGATGCTTTAGAGGAAAGCCATTCCAATGCCATCTGGAGAGCCGCATCAATATCTATCTCTTTTGCAGGCTTTTCTTTCTTGATCTCCTCGAGACAAGCATCCATCTGCAACCATAGTGACTCAAGCTGTCTTTCCCATTCCATAGCTTCAAACTCTTCACAAGTATATCTGAGAATATCTCTATTCTCTACGAGATGGAGATTTTTCTCTTCGATGATCATGTTTGCCATCTTTACTAAGGTGTTTTCTTTGAGGTTTATTTTTTCAGGGAAGTATGAGGTTTACAGGTTAAAAACATAGTGGATGCGTCTCAAGCATGTTATATAGAGGTGAGAGACTCTAGAGAACATGAAATGTTTCGTATTCTCTAGTTACCAGGACCAGGTATTTTAACATTGTGATATTTGATTTATTTAATTTTGCAAATTAAATAATTCATTGTTATTCTTTTTAATCAATATGACAAAAGTGTTTTAAGTATTTGTTGGACATTGGTAAGAGCGCGTGTGTATTACTCATAGATACATACATATAGATACACATTAAAAATTGTGCAGTTATCACCACTTACCCATGCCCGTTGTCCACTAATTATGTGCACTAATCAGTTACTGACACCTGTAATTGAGAGTAATTTTTTTTCTAAAACAAAACATAATTGTTTCTCAATTAATCATTATTCTCATTACATCAGTAATTCATCTCTCTATATCTCTGTGCGCCCACGAACCCTAATTTTCAAAATCTCACATATCTCTCATTCAAAATTACAATGGACTCTTCACCATTCATGAACAGTAAGACTGTAATCAATGGAGTTACTTTTGCCACGAACAACTTCGTTACTATTTTCAATCGTCAGGATTTACCTAATGATTTTCACATCATTCAGGACTTTTTGGCCACAAGCCCAATAAATTATGCTCTAACCCAACCTGCCAAAATCTCTTTCAAGTGTGTTATGCAAGTTTGGAAGACTGTGGCTGTCAGTCAAGGCATATCAGGAAAGCCTAATATGACTTTTGAATACAATGGTGTCACACATCATGTGACTCCTGATGTCGTGGAAGAAGCTCTTCACTTACCATCTCTAAATGGTAAGACTCCTGATAATATTCCTAATTCTACTCTTCTTGAGTTTGCCACAAGTCTGGGATACAATGGAGAGCCAAAGAAATTTGCGAGCCTGTACAGAACAAAGCTTAAGAAGGAATGGAATTTCTTCTTTGACACAATCAGTAGATGCTTCCTGAACAAAGTTTCAAACTTTGATGCACTACCTTCTGGCTCAATCAAAATTTGGTACTCTCTAATTCATGATCTTTCTTTTGATTATGGGTCTTTTATTCTGAAAGCATTAAGTGATAGAAAAATAGATAAATGTGGTTGTCTGTTTTCTTAAATTCTTTCAATTAATATTCTCTCACTTATGTCCAAATGCTAAATTTGAGAATGATACAACTTTGCCTATCTGTAGAATTTCTGATAACAATATCAAAGTCCTGATAAATTCTGATAAGGCAAATGGTTTTGAAGGCAATGCCTTTATTCCTGATGAGGTCAAGCTTCTTTAGACAAAGAGAATGCCTACTCATTATGGTCCAGCAACAAGTGCTATGGGACAGGACACTACACATTCTGTTCCTGACACAAGCACACAATCCAAACAATTACCCAAATAGTTAACCACCTCTGGTGTCTCCCAAAAGGCATCAGTTGTAAAATCAAAGAAATCAGCTAGATCTGATGTGTCTGGAAGACAATTAGGATCAAAGGATTTCTCCACTTCAACCCTCACTCAAATGAAGACACAAAGGGGTGAACAAGGGGTCTTGGTTGAGGAAAAAGCCGTGCCAAAGGTTGCTGAGTCTTTAATTGAAGCTGGAGTGTATAAAGAAACAGGGGAAATGAGGAAATTTTTTCAATAGGTGGATTCTGATTATGATAGTGTTGATACTCTACCTATCTCAACAATCATGAAGAAAAAGGAAGTTCCTGATACTGCTACTGAAGCTTTGACTAGTCCTGAACAGCAAAAGAAGAAAAGAAAGATAATCAACAAGAGCAGGTATCATATCCCTATGGAGATACAGATTCCCACTGATGATACAGAGCATATTCCTGATGTCTCTGTGAATCCTGATGGTACATCAATTCCTGTTGACTCTACAAATCTTGATGTCTCCACTCCTGATAACTCACCTGTCAAGCCAGTTGAAGTTTCTGATTCTCCTGCTTCTATTTCTCCTAAAGGAAGAATCATTGAGATGTCTGTGGAGAAAGTAAATGCTATTGCTGCTCAGCTTGGTCTACAACCAACACCACTTCAAGTGAAGAGACAAGCTAAAGCAAGGGTCTTTCAAAGACAAAAGAAGCAGAGGATTACATCACCTTTGAAAGAATCAAGCCCACAAGAACCTGGATTTCAAAGGAATCCAGAATTCCTGCCCCATAAGAACCATCTTTTCAAAGTGAAGATGCAGGCATTCTAGCTTCAACCAAGGGATTTCCTGACATTGCTCAAGGGATTCCAGAATCCATACTGGTTGATGTAGCTCTGAGTGTTACTGATAGAGAAGCTCATGAGAAGCATATTGCAGCTATGGATACTGTGATTGAAGAAACTGCATTTGAGGGAAGCACACAAGAACCTTTGACTCAAAAGTGTTAAAGCAGCTTCATAATAACCTCAGACTCCACAAGAACCATTGGTAGCAAATACTAATGCAAGTCATTCTACTGATGCAGCTGTCACTCTAGATGAAAGTGTTTCTGATCCAAATGTTCCACTACTCATTCAACCACTTTCATCAAGGCCAATGGACTCTATTACTACTTCATCATGTAATACTTCTATCTCTACTTCTTTCACTACTGATAGCATGATTACAGATAGACCTGATACAAAGGATACCTCTATTTGTATGACTACAGTCAACTCTTCTCAACCACCTCTTATTTCTTTGCACTTGTCGAGCCAGAACCTTTCAAGTGAGAATGAGAGTAAACAATTAGAGAAAAAGAAGAGTGATGAGAGGCAGTCTCCTGTACTGGAAAAAGGAGAGGTAGAAATGAGTGAGAAGTTACACACTTCTAGTGAGGTAGCAGTTACTATTGAAAGTAACTTAGGTGATGCAGTGAGAAATGATGAGATCATTTTAAAAGGAAAGAGATATTTAGGATCTATATCTGTTCTCAATGCAGGTCATCAGGATACGCCAGTAACATCTACTGCTAATTTGAAATTAGAAGGTGTAATGCTTCCTGATGAGACTAAAGAGGATTTTATTCCTCATTCTGATGCTGAGAATAGTTGTTCACACAAAATCAAGCAAGCGTACGCGGTCACAAGTAATATAGAATAAAGTTAAATTTGTTCCCACAGAGACTGGTGTAAAACAGAATGTGTACCTATGCACCAATGTATGATTATTATTCACTGCTAAGACAATATCAAAGTTGGGTTTTAATTATCTAAATTAACTAAGAAGCAATTTATCAATATTAAAATCTAATTAACTAACGTGATTTAGAACTGATTTACTAATGAGAAAATAAACATGGGATCCTAACTTCATTAAATACTTCGTCTAGAGTTGATGCCTTTAATCAAAGTATGTGATGGTTATGATATCTGATCGGACAACACGAATCAAGTATAGGCTACCTGTCAGTATACGAATACCAAACTACTCAAACATCCACAAAAGTGATAGAAGTTGGGTAGACACCAATTATGTTTAGACCCTATATGTCTATAAGATTTGAAAACATAACGGTTTAAGCACAAGTTATCCATTGAGATCACATAGGGCATCATAAGATGGTTAAAATTATGCTATGTATCATGATGTCAAAACATTCATAAACCTATGCTAGCATGGAAAGTTCTAATATTTATATCCACTGTCGCTTCAATAAAGATTAACAATTTAGATGTTAGCTACGCATATAAAAACATTAAGCACAACCATATGAGGATATCACAATTCATCACACACAAATCTTTAAAGAAAACAAACTACTAAACTACATAAATAAATCCGTTAGAATCCCATGACAACGATTAGTTCATAATCGAACGGCTCGTCATCATGGGATCTGATGATAACATGATAACACAAAAGGTCTGAATAAAAATGATAGTGCTAGAGTAATAAGGTTTAGAAAACAAATTCAAAAAGGAAGATCCAAAGTAACGCCTAATAGAAGAAATCAAAGATGAAGTAGATCTAGATCTCCATTGCTTGTCACGAGCGTTAGGAATCCTTCTCCAAGTCTCTCTTGTCTTCGTCTGAAAAAAAACGTGTCTCTTAAGATGTTTAAAGGTGTATTTATAGCCTTCCTTAACTTGTCCTCCAAGAAAATACCCTAAAAATCCGATTTTATGTTGAAACGGGAAAGCTGGCAGGCCGCAGCCTGGAATTTGCTGATTTTCCTTGCTTTGCTTCATTTTGCTCGCCGTTTCTTTTGCCACTTTCCGTTCTTCAATTCTTGAGGCTTAAATCCACCATATAATATGCAATAGTACCACTCGACTTCAAACTATCATCCCTGAACAATCTTGCTAAAAATGAATCAAAAACACGACATACTTGAGGCCAAGTTACCAATTTAAGCCAAAACGAAGTGTTCCAAGTGGATATAAAATCCACTTATCACACCCCCAAACTTAAGCCGATGCTTGTCCTCAAGCATAAACAGACTCGACATGAACTAATGTAATGCATGAATGCAACTAATATGAAAATGCAACGATCCCCTCAGACTAACCAAAACCAATCAGCAAGTAAACATCTCAAAGAATGCAATAAGTCCAAACAGAGCTCGACTAAGTCCCCGTATACTAACAATACATGAACAGAAATGTGGGTGTATGCGATACTCATCAGATATACTCCTAACACTAGATCAAAACCATACATATTCTTCACCAAGACAATCACAGGTTTATAAATAGAATGAACGATAAACACTTCATAACTCAGAGACACCTCTACTGTAACACCCCCAGATCCGGGGTCCGGGATCCGGTTGTTACGGTCTCCATTTCTGTCCATAATACTTGAACTTACTTCAACATAAAATAAATTACATCTTTATGAGCCAAGACAACAATATAAAACACACCCGTTATAGTCCCAGAGATGAAATCAGAGTAACAATCAAATTCTATTAATCACATTTTGAGTTCTTACAACCCAAAAGAATTACAACATAAATACATACTCTTTGCCATCCATTTACTTAAATCATACTAGCCCATATACTTGGTACTGAAAGAATGAATCTATCCTACCAATAGCTTCCTCTTCAGCTCTGGTAGTCTCATCGTCCTCATCAGCGTCGAGTGCGCCTTGTGCGAGTCATCTGGTCTAGCTGTTGTTGTGATATAATAATAAAGCAAGGGTGAGCAATAGCCCACCAACAATAATGTATAACTAAACGATAATATATAGCAGTTCAAAAGTATCTTTCAAACCATATGCCATGCATTTACGGAAATGATGCCAGTATAACATAAACGAAGAAGTTACGAGGTAACTCAAAATGTATATATTGGTGGAAATATCTGCTATGTCAAAGATAAGCAAGATATTATCATTTATCATAAAAGAGGAAC
The DNA here is from genome assembly GCA_036435485.1 of Saposhnikovia divaricata. Lineage (NCBI taxonomy): Eukaryota > Viridiplantae > Streptophyta > Magnoliopsida > Apiales > Apiaceae > Saposhnikovia > Saposhnikovia divaricata. The sequence goes on from CM071598.1 coordinate 126,858,904, forward strand.
TTGCAGGAACACATTACAATTCCAATTATGAATACTTTACCAATACTACCAACAATGATAATGTTGCAGAAAATAAACGAATTTGAATGATGAACTAATGCTGGAGTATTCACCGCGCCTGCTGTTCCAATCCTTACGGTGATCAGTCACAGATTGTACAGCTCAATTTAGGTTTACTACCAGTAGAAGGAAGAGTTGACGGATTTACTTGTCTACCGCCCTGTTAGATCTCCCCGGCCAACGGTTGGGCCAATGGGATGGACCGACGCTACTCGGCCTCTTACACGACTCCAAGTTCGAAAAGAAGTTCAGGACTCTGAACGTAAAGTTCGTCCCCCTTTCCCCAAGTATAATACTTGTTGATAAGACTCCATAAAGTTGTCGTATCTAGTTGGAAAGGAAAATTCAACATCATATCTCCCAAGCTGCTGCTTATTAGAGGATACCATCTTGTTCCAATAATCTTACCCCTCGAATGATGAGAAGGTTACTCAAAGATTCAATTGATAAACAACAACCAAGTTGCGAGTGAAAAGAATAGTTTTTAAAAGATTTATGACCGGGAAGTCAACAAGATAAATAACATTTCTCAAGTAAGGTTCCCCTATAATATGGAAGTTTGAGCGAGCATTTAAATCCTTTTAAGATAGATTTAAATGAAAAATAAAGAGTTGGGAACCATTCCTTGATAAAATAGTCATACAAAGACTCCGAAATATTTTACATAATATCTGAAGGTGGAAAATAATCTTTGAATAATGTAATCATTTTAAAACTAGTTTAAAAGGATTAAATAAATATTCGAATAATCCTTATTAAATCATAAGTATTTAAAGAATATTCATAATATAAAATATTGATCGTCAATAATCCTCGAATAAATACGCATAATTATTCACTAAATAAATCAACCATTAAATGAATATTTGAAATAATATTCATTAAGTAAATAGAACTTCAAATGAATATTTTAAAATAATATTCATTAAATAAATAGAACTTCAAATGAATTTTTTAAAATAATATTCATTAAATAAATAGAACTTCAAATTAATATTTTAAAGTAATATTCATTAAGTAAATAAAATCTTAAATGAATATTCGAAGGTAATATTCATTTAATGAATAGGATTCCAAATGAATATCAAAATAATATTCATTAAATGATCAACTCTAAATGAATATTCGAAACTAACATTCATTTAATATCTCTCGACTGAGATAATACTCAAATAACATTCCTCGAAAGATTTTCAAGTAATTAATACTTTATGGAAATATAAATAATGTTTAATAATAACATTCCTCAAGATAGATAATAATCTGCCGTTGGAATCCCTCCGGGTTTCCACGACTATTTATATATCTCAAAATACCGACTCCCGTTCTATATTTAAGATTGAATATCATATGCCCTTCGCTAAGGGTCTTACCGAAACAATCCGGCTTATAACTGATAATTCGTATCTAGTCTACAAGCCAATATCGATTCAGGGAACAAGTATCATAATATAATTTGACAATAGGCATGCATGCTATGGCATATGTATCAGAAACAACAGATATACATATTATCACAACAACAGTTCCAAGGTATTGGAAACTTGCCTGGTAATCGAGTACGAGTAGGGGTAGTGGTAGTGTGTCCCGGGTCAGCTCGGCGATCTATAAATAGTCGGAATATTCGAGATTAATCACTTAACACTTTTTAAAAGGCTAAGTATCAACTTAAGTCGAAACATGTTTTCGAATTATCTTGTTATACACCTTTTAGTGTAACTCTTTTTTTTATTACCGACACGATCCGATATTTGTTCGTTATGGGACATGTCATCATACTCACACTTAGTATATACTTAAGTCGTATAAGTTCTAAAGTCCGTCGATTACGAACCAAGATTATACCTCGAGTTTTATCGCTCGTTTTCTAGGTTAAAACCAAAGTTATATTTTTAAGGGGTTCGTTCGCGTTTAACGTTGATTCAAACATTTTTATAAAATCGAAAAATGATCCATCTCACATGAGGTTTTCTCTCACACCTTCCTTTTTACCTCTAGTATTTAATTACCATGATTCGCCACTAACTTACGTATTTTACGAGGGTTCAATTTCAGTTACGAATTCCCATTTACGGTTTCGAACTACTTTTAGTAAATCGGCCGTAAATCCTAAACCGTAAGTCTATTTCACACGATCTTTATATCAAAGCTTGGAACATTATCTATCTTATCATGGAAAAATACGAAACTGGACAGTGAGTTCAAGCTACTGTGATTCACATTTTAATGATTAACAAAAATTCGGCATTACGACGGCTATGTTTACGCGATTTCCAAAGTTTTCACATCACCATGAATCAATCAAGCACTACACCCCATCAATTCTAACACATGATAACATCATGACTAGTCTAACAACATCTCATCTCAACCATCTCATGGATCATAATCCAAACAACAATCATAATCAACTAATAACATAGATCTAAGCATAACATACCATACTAACACTAAATTACCCATAAAACTCATAAAACTCAAAAATGATACTAAGGTTTTTTGAGCTTGTTACCTTCATTAGAGAGTGATGTATCCCTACTATTCCTTGATCTATCCTTGAGTGACCTTAAGCTAGCTAGATCAATCAAAAGAAACATGAAAATCAAAGGTTAGTTCATAAGAAACACTATTCACCCTCATCTTTCTTGATTTCTTTGAAAATGGAAACCATGTAATTTGGACTTGAAATTCCTAGGAGATTAGTTTTATGAAATTTAGGACTCACAATAAAAATTTGGAGATCAAACAAGGAGTGGAAGTGGGATTTCTCCCCTTGAATTAAGCAAAAAGTCGAATGGTGCTTGGTGGAGAGAGTTTGATGTTTTTGCTTGGTTGCTTTGAACAATAATGCATAAAGTGGATGAGTTTTAGATAATATCTCATCTTATGTTGCTTTAATAAAGTGATGATGTATTGGATGATGAAATTGGCAAGACATGTGTTGATCATTGGATGGTTCTAAGCTAACTACATGGTTTGCTTTCTAAGTACTAGTTCCTTTTCCTAAGTATGCTAGTTACATGAGTCCACTTGGTTGCTAGATATTTTCTAGTAGCTTATGCATGACTCTTAATTCCTCTACTTGTTTCTTTTGTCCGGTTATTGCTCGTTTCGATTGATCGTTCGTAGGAATATCTCACGGATTTCTAATTAGGGTTTTACCGGAAACTTTCTAAATATTAATACTATCATTCTCCATCCTTCTTACTAACTTTCGAATTTAAATTCCTTAAATCCCTTCGTTAAATCCTTAAGTCTATCAGTGTCCAGGAAATTCTCGGAGAAAATAAAAGTGCCGTTTTTCAGAATTCGACATTTTTTACATACACTCTTTTCCCCCTGGATCACTAATACGAACTCAGAAATCCGTTCCGGGTACTTCTATATAGTGTCATCTCATAATATTCCAATTTCCACCAAAAGCACTATTCACTACTTATTCTCTTTTTAATCCTTGTACTTAGAAAAGATCCTTGTGCTTCCTCAAGCATTCCTTATCTCTTTTATAGAACCTCCGGACTTATAACAGATATCGATTTGGATGACATGAGAATACTCCTTTTTTCGTATACCCTAACTTACTTTCTTGGAGATAGAATATTCTTATATAGGTTTTCAACCAATTACATCCTTCTTTGAATAGAGACATCATAATCCAAATCCAATGCCATTAGATAATCATTCCTTAGAACCATGGTTACATCGTAGTCGTGACTACTATTCCTTCTTACATTAATATATAAGAATTTTTTTTTTAATTCTACCAAAAATCTGGGTTCTTACAGTCTCCCCTCCTTAAAAGGATTCCGTCCCGGAATCACTCTGAAAATAAATGGGGGTAATGCTAGTTCTCCAATGCATCTTAAGATCTCAAGTGTTCAATCTCGGGCTCACTTCCCTTTCTTTTCAAGTCTCATCAATTCTCCCCCACGGGAATACATATTGGTATCACGAAGTTTCCAACCTCTTATTCTCTATCTTGTTTGCGTAGAAATACACCCTCATAACTTGTTTATCATTCAGCAACTTTGCTACTTTTCGTACAACACACTATTCAGGTTGTGTTCTTACTCGTTCGTATACTATCACCCGTTATTGGTGACTTTAACATCACAATAGCGCTAAGGATTCGGAGATATATATATATATATATATATATATATATATATATATATATATATATATATATATATATATATAACCTGATTGTTTTAATCTTCGCAACCTCGATGGACATATAGAAGTGGAAGAATTTATTGAGAGAGCACTATGATCCATGAACATTTGTTATATTGCATAGTTAGTACAGAAGGGGGCCGGCCTTCAGCACTTGACAAGCAATTAAACAATGTATGGTATTCCACTTATACTTCTATCACACAGACAGATAGTCACGTAGCAGTACCTCCCCTCCTTAAAGGGTTGTTCTTCTCAATTCATAAAGAAGATGAATAAGAGAGAAGAAGAGAAAAGAATTCTAAAGGTTATAGAAAGTTTTCCACGATTGTAAAATATCGTACTCAGAATTTACCTCTGAACTATAGAGGTTCATTGAGGAAGAAAATAATTATATCCGTATCCAATATCATGTTATCGAATTTTCGCGTGTCGGCGTATTCTCGTCGTTCTGTCCATCATTCTATGGACCCATGCTTTTGTTCAATCTCATTAACACTCTTTCAAAATCTTTTTCAATCTTTAGAAGTTAATCTTGGGTTCCTCACTTGACCCCATTGTTATTAGAATTCCTCGTCTTACTGCGATTTCCGTCGTATGCATAACAGTACTCTATTCGGTTTTAATCCCGGGAGATTGCTAAAGATACATCTATAATCTATTCATAACATTCCTTGTTGTACGCTTCATAGTTACCTCCATAATCTTTCCACATCAATTATATCCTACTTATTACTCAATACACAAATATTTTCGTTACCTATCTCGACTGTTATTTCATTACGGGGATATCCTATGTACTTGATATTTCTCGCTTCGTATCTCGTCACATATGCTCAATAGGAATCACTTCCTATGGTTCAAATTTCCCTTGGTTAAGCAATCCAGATTCTTGCTTTCTCGCCTCCTCCTTCTATCAATATTAATCAATCGGTCCATTCCAAATTTTCTTTGAATCCTTTCATCTCAAAGGGAATTTAATCTATATACCGCTTATGCTTTCAAATTTAAATTTTCCATTGTGAATAACAACACTCACCATGATAATTTACTACTTCTTCTATCCGCCTTGCCAAGGTTCCTTAGGAGTTCGCATGCCTAACTCCCTTATTGATCCTCGACTCTATTTCCTTTATATCAGCCGTCTTGTTTCTATTTCGACCACAATCTCTTTATGGGTCATCATGGCATTATTATCTATTTCAACATCACGTTATTCAGAAATTGATTAATCCGAAATAACCTTGACGATTCTCTAACTTAGATTCAATGCAATCTATTTTCGTCATTGTGATATCTCTACAGTCGTTTGATTCATCATCGTTTGTGGTTTACGCAGTGCATTAACGGCTAACCATACGGGTTTCAAATCCTCTAGGGAGACAAAGTAATCACTATTCCTTATCCATAAGGAACACTTCTTGAACTTGATGTAGATATTACATGAAGTAAACACTATTGAAGAAGAGTTTCAAGCATCGCAGCTATGTCAGGTTGATGAAACTATCACTCATGCATCTTCCATAAAAGACTGGAAAATTAACGGTTTACTTCATCAATTTTGTATCATGGTCCTGGTTTACTTCAAAATGGGACCTTCTATGGTATGTAATATGCTTAAGACGCCATCAGGAATCGAATCTTTACTTAAGCTATTATTACCGTCGATTCTTGCACAATCATCAGAAGGAATGTAAATTCCTCCATTCTGATATGACCTTCAAGGTCCTTTTAAATATCATTTTGTTTCTTCGGTATGAGCATCTATAATTACTCCTCTATACTTAAGGTGTCAGCCACCTCTTTGGCTTTTCCTGATAATAATAATTTCTCACAATCAATGTTTTCTAAATCAATTCCAACTCAAACTTTTCTACCTCATTCCCATCACTATTGAGTGAAAGCTTTCTCCCCTAAGCTCTGCTGAAGGAGAAAAGCTATCCATTAGTCTTTTTCCATAAGTCATTGCTTCCACCTTTCTGTGTGAACCTTATCACGGTTACTCCTAATTATACCTAGGATATTTCTTTTCTTAGTTCTTTCTTGTTTTTGGATAATCTCAACCTTTATTTGGTTCAATCCATGCTTCCTCATGGTCTCACACATGCCTCACCTGGCATTGTTGTTATTGTGCCACACATTCTCTACCAACTTCTATTTTGAAACTCGGAATATTACCCTTTTTCTTGTAAGGTTTCTTAGGTCATCCTCATCATTCCTCCTGTATATCAAAATATCACTAATCGATCCTATAGCAATTCTGTTAACGTACCTTCCGAAACTCCTTCCCATAAATCCTTAAAGGTTATTGTTGTCTCATTCAATCCAACTTATATCCTCCAAATTCATAATGTCTTTATTAGGGGTAATGCCACCCTTTGTGCATCCCCAAGGTTCATCTTAATTTATGGATATTCTATCCTCAATTCTGTTTTCAAAAATACTTACATCCTTTAGTTAACAATCACTTCATAATTCGTTAATAAGGGTCTCTTTTCGATCATTCTCATTTGATAATCGATCGGTAGCTTAATGCTAACCTCTTCTTTCAGATAGTTGTCAGCCTATGTGACACCCCTAGATCCGGGGTCAGGGATCCAGGTCATCACGTTCCAATTTCCGTTTAAACATATTACACTCTTGATACTTAAATAATTTAATGACATTATATACGCACACTATTGACCCCACACTTATAACAACACACACCAGTCATAAGCTCAGAGAACAGCATCCATCATAAAAAACAGTTAAAGTAAAGTTATTATTACAAACCCAGTATATTTACGTAGCATTGTTGAAAATACTTCTGCAGGAAGCATATCATCAACCAAAATATATTACAACAGACTTCTGATTTAACTTACACACGTCTACTCATACCTTGGATATATATATAGGCTACCTCAGGAATAGGCGACAGATCCCTATCATATATCCCCGCCCTTACCCGCTTCCGGGGTGTGGTGCGACGTATCGGCGGCATCTGCTATAGCTGTGATATAAACATAGGCAAGAGTGAGCTAAAATAGCTTAGCAAAATAAATTTTATATCCTGTTTGAAGTAGAACAATTTATAAAAGCTTTGGAAGTGTTGGTTGTTCATTTAAAGTTGTTTCAATAAAGTATAACGATGAAGTTACAAAGTAAAGTAAGGAAAACATTTTCATAAATATCTATATTTTGTTTGCGCAGCAATACACCAAAATAAACTTGCTTGTTATTCATTATAAAGATATAATATCAGTTTCTCTTCTAATTCCTTGATACCATTCATTGTTTCATACCATTTCATTCTTTTCCAACATACTAGTGCAATGAAATTTTCAACAATTATTTAAGAATTTAGGGGATCTTCATCATAGCCAGATACGACAGGACGATGATCAGTCGCCCTATACGTACCTGTTCCTGTTTACTACTAGTAGAAGGAATGACCCTCTCCGGTAATCATCCCTGGAGGAAAGTTCTCCACAATCCCCCCTCGGCAACATATGGGCCGGAATAAAATATTGCAAGCTGGACTGCATTGAATTCAGTCCAAAGATAGAATCCCCATTATCGAAGTTCTTATTCCATTTATTCCGAAAATTTCCTTTTCATAATTCCATTTACCAAATTACCCTTTTTTATCCATAAAGTACCTTGCATTATTTGTGTTCATAAATAATTTCAGAAATCAAAACCATTTTAACAATCACTAAAGCCCAATCATAATCATAATGCTCCAAATATGCATCAAATCTTTATAATTCATCTAAATCATCAAAACTCAAAGTATAAGCTAGGGTTTCAAGAGTGTTATACCTTCCTTGATGTATGTAGGAACTTATCAAGCCTTGTTTATTCTTTATCTAGCCTTAGTATAGCTTGGATGATCAAAAGAAATCAAAAAATAAAAGTTAGTTCATGCAAAACACTATTCATCATCATCTTTCACTTGAATTTTGATCATGTTAAACTTAATGGATGATGATGAGCTTTTGAATTTACCTTCTACTAGTCTCAACCTTTATTTTAAGCTATAGATTGTAGTGGTTGGATGGTGGAATCTCCTTCTCCCCCTTTTTCTTCTTCCTTGGCCGAGAGCTCCTAAAGGTTATGTTTGTTTGTTTTTTTTTCTTTTGTTTGTATTATTATTTCTTAATACATGTATTATTGATATTTATCTAAATATTGGATGCATCAACTTGCTTGTATGTTGTCTAATTGTCATTTGTCCAAGTGTCATCACCAGATTATGCATCCCATTTTTGTAACAATTACAACTAAACCATCCTTTTATTTGTTGACTTACACTTAAGTCACTTAAATCCTCCTTTTTCCACCAATTTGATTCTCTTTGTAACTCGTTAATAAAATCAATACGTTACGACTTATAAGTAGCATTCCATTGCTTTAATGTGTCACAATTCCTTAACTCCATATTATATCCCTTGATCCTTTTGTATCCAGGAAATTTCCAGGTAAAATAAAAGTGCTATTCTTCAAATTTCAATATCATTTACATACACTTATTCTGTCCATGGATCATCAATACGAACTTAGAAATCCGTTCCGGGTACTTCTGTATAGTGTCGTCTAATAATATTCTCATTTCCACCGAAAACACTATTCACACTCTATTCTCTTTTTATTCCTTATATTTATAAAAATGTCCCTGTTCTCTTTCGAACGTTCCTTAACCCTTTTTACGGAACCACTAGTCTTATAACAGAGATCGATTATTCTTATCTAAGTGGTCAACCAATTGCATTGCTCGTGGCATATAAACATTTGAATCTAAATCCATTAAATATTCATTCATTAGAACCACTGATACATTCATACTCCATTACATAATAAAATTTTTAATTCTACCAAAAATCTGAGGTCTTACAGTCTCCCCCCTTAAAAAGATTCCGTCCCGGAATCAGTCTGAAAACAGATGGGGGTACTTTTCCAGCATTTCGCTCTCTAGTTCCAAAGTCGATTCTTCCACATTATGGTTCTGCCACAAAACTCTGACTAGCTTGACAACCTTGTTTCGGAGCACTTGTTCTTTTCGATCTATGATTTCCACAGGTTCCTCCACATAAGTTAGGTCTGGTGTTATGTCTACGTGTTCATATTCCACGATATGCTTAGCGTCCGGATTATATTTACTCAACATCGAAACATGAAACACGTTGTGCACTTGTTGTAAGTTTGGAGGTAATGCCAGTTCGTAAGCTAGGTCTCCGATGCGTCTTAAGATCTCAAATGGTCCAATTTATCTAGGACTCAGTTTTCTTTTCTTTCCAAACCTCATCAACCCTTTCCAAGGAGATACCTTTAAGAATACTAGGTCTCCCACTTCATATTCCTTGTCCTTCCGAGCCAAATCTGCATACTTCTTTTGTCGATCTTGGGCTGCTACCAGCCGTCCTCTGATCAAGTCTACTGCATCTTTAGTAAGTTGAACCACTTCGGGCCCGAGCATCTTTCGCTCTCCAACTTCATCCCAGTATAAGGGGGATCTGCATTTTCTTCCATAAAGGGCCTCGTAGGGCGGCATCCCTATGCTTGAATGAAATCTGTTGTTGTAGGAGAATTCAATCAACGGAAAATGGTCATCCCAATTTCCTTTAAAGTCTATAGCAAAGACTCTCAACATATCTTCCAATGTTTGAATGATCCTTTCGCTTTGCCCGTCTGTCTGAGGGTGATAGGCGGTACTCATGTTCAGTCTGGTTCCTACACATTCTTGAAAGCTCTTCCAAAGTCTGGAGTTGAATCTGGGATCTCGATCAGATACTATGGTGACTGGAACTCCATGTCGCGCTATTACCTCCTTTAAGTAAATATCTACTAATCTGTCGACCGTGTATCTTTCATTGATCGGAAGGAAGTGAGCTGACTTCGTTAGTCGGTCTATAATTACCCATATGGCATCATGATTGGCTTTGGTTCTGGGTAAACCTACTACGAAATCCGTGGCTATATGTTCCCATTTCCATTCGGGAATCTCTAAGGGATGTAAAAGTCCGCTGGGTCTCTGATGCTCTACTTTCACTCGCTGGCAGGTCAAGCATCTGCTTACCCACTCTGCTACGTCCTTTTTCATGTTAGGCCACCAGTAGTACTCTTTCAGATCTCTATACATCTTAGTACTACCGGGGTCACTGAGTATCTTGAGTTGTGTGCCTCAAATAAAATCTCGTCCTTGAGTTCCTGAACATTTGGGATCCATATCCTCCATGCATACCTCATGATCCCTTCTTTATCTCTTTCACACTTAATTTCTTCTCCAGTCATTATCTCTTCCTTCGAGTTCTTTTCTTCCTCCATTATTCGTTCTTGGCATAGTCTAATCTTTTATAACAATGAGGGTTGAGTTCGAATTTCCATCAACCTTTCTTGACCATCTCCTGGTATCCTTACCTCGATTTCCAACTTCTCAAAGTCTCTTATCAACTCTTTCTCTGAAGTCATCATCTTGAGCTTTTCTTTCCTACTAAGGGCATCAGCCACCACATTGGCCTTACCTGGGTGATAACGGATCTCACAATCATAATCCTTGATCAACTCTAGCCATCTTCTCTGGCGTATGTTAAGCTCCTTCTGGGTGAAGATATACTTAAGGCTCTTATGGTCAGTGTAAATCTCACACTTCTTTCCATATAAATAATGTCTCCAGATTTTCAATGCGAATACTATGGCAGCTAACTCCAGGTCATGGGTAGGGTACTTTAACTCATACTCCTTCAATTGTCTCGACGCATATGCAACCACCTTGCCGTGCTGTATAAGTACACAACCTAAGCCCTTATGGGATGCATCACTGAAAATTATAAAGTTCCCTTTTTCATCTGGTGAGGTTAGTATTGGAGCTGTCATTAATCTTTTCTTTAGCTCCTGGAAACTCTCCTCACACTTATCCGTCCATACAAACTTCTCAGTTTTACGAGTGAGTCGGGTTAATGGTGCCGCTATCTTGGCAAAATCCTGAACAAACCTCCTATAATATCCAGCCAATCCCACAAAACTTCTTACTTTCGTTGGAGTCTTTGGTCTTTTCCAATTTGAAATTGCTTCTACCTTTGCGGGATCAACCAACACTCCTTCCTTACTTATCACGTGTCCTAAAAACTGGACTTCTCGCAACCAGAATTCACACTTCAAAAATTTAGCGTACAGCCGCTCTTGCCTCAAGGTCTCTAAGACTATCCTCAAATGCTCCTCATGTTCTTTCCGAGTCCTTGAATAAACCAATATATCATCAATGAAGACTATAACAAACTTATCCAGATATTTCTTGAAGATCCTATTCTTTAAGTCCATGAAAGCTGCCGGCGCATTACTTAAACCGAAAGACATCACCAAGAACTTATAATGCCCATAACGTGTGCGGAATGCCATCTTGGGAATATCCTCAGGTTTAATCTTTAGTTGGTGATATCCGGATCTTAAGTCTATTTTTGAAAAGTACTCGGCACCCTTCAATTTGTCGAACAAATCATCTATCCTCGGTAATGGATATTTATTCTTGATCATCAACTTGTTCAGCTCTCTATAATCTATGCATAGCCTAATACTCCCATCCTTTTTCTTGACAAATAAAACAGGTGCTCCCCACGGAGATACACTAGGTCGAATAAAGCCCTTATCAAGAAGTTCTTGCAATTGGGAGGCTAATTCCTTTAGCTCAATCGGGGCTAGCCTATACGAGGCTTTTGAAACTGGTGCTGCTCCTGGCACCAAGTCTATAGCGAACTCTATCTCCCTATCAGGTGGCAATCCAGGAAGATCTTCCGGGAATACATCCGCAAACTCATTAACTATAGGAATCCTACTTAGGTCAGGTGCTTTCTTAGTGGCATCTATCACATAAGCTAAGTACGACTCACATCCTTGGCGTATCAATCTTTTAGCTTGTATGCTAGTCAGAAATTGTTTACTTTGTCTTTGCCATTTGAACACCAACTCTTTACCTTCAGGTAACCTTATCCTTACTTTCTTTCCCTTGCAGTCAATATTAGCTTCATTTTTTGATAACCAATCCATTCCTAAGATAATATCAAACTCTCCTAATTTCAGAGGAATCAAATCTACTTGAAGTTGACATCCTTCGAATTCTAGGTCACAGTTTGGATATACTTGTTTAACTGGAATGACTTCCTGATTAGCTATCTCTACCCGTAAGGGTTCTTGTAATAATTCTGCCTTAAGTTTCAATTTACTATCAAAGTCTTAGGATATAAAAGATTTGGTCGCTCCCGAGTTGAATAAAACATTTACGCTTAAGGAGTTGAGTTGGAGCGTACCTGCAATCACATCTGGATGCCTCACTGCGTCCCTCAATGTCATATTAAATGTTCTGGCAGTAGGAGGTCTATTCGAAGCACTACCACTTTGCCTTGTTGCAGATGAACCACCAGAATGGTAATCTCTAGCCATGTGTCCCAATTTTCCACATTGAAAACTTTTGAGGTCTCTCTTGGCATTAGTGTTAGTTTCTTGACATTTGTCAGAATAGTGCCCTTTCTGTCCACACTTGTAACAAGTTATTCCTGGAAGTCTACGGATGCCCGTGTGCTTCCTACCACAAGTATTACAATCAGGTAGAGGTGGCCTTGATTGATTAGGCTGGGATGCTCCTGATGGTTTACTTCCCTGATTAACTGTCTCACTTTGACTTCTACTAAATCCTGGATTCCTTGTAGTTTGAGACCCCTGTCCTTTACTGAATTTGCTAGGAAAATTCTCTCGGTCTCTTTGCACTTGTTCGCTTCCTGCCTCTATTATCGATGCCTTCTGAACTATCGCGGCATAATCAGTTAATTCGAAGGCTGCCACTCGAGTCTGTATCCATGGTTTCAACCCTAACTGAAATTTTCTTGCTCGCTTCTCTTCGGAATTTACGAACTCCGGTATAAACCTAGACAGTTCCGTAAATTTAGATTCATATTCAACCACTGATAGATTATTCTGCTTTAGCTCCAGGAATTTTGTCTCCATTTGGTTTTCCAGATATTTGGGTGAATACTTGTCTAGAAACATCCTGGTAAATCTCTCCCATGTTATTACTCCTGCTCCTTCTAAGTTCCTTTTTGCCTCCCACCAATAATTAGCTTCTCCTTTTAGGAGATAGGCAGCAAAGATCGTTTTCTGTCCTTCATCTACATTCAATATTTCAAAAGCTTTCTCCATCTCTTTCAACCATGCCCTGGCTGCAACTGGATCGGTAGTTCCTTCAAATTCAGGGGGTTTCAATGACTTAAAACCATGGAATGAATTGGCTACAGGATTTGGTGGAACTGGTGGTGGTTGAGGGTTCTGATGCATAGCTAAATTCTGCCTCAATAAGTCCATAAATTGATTTAAGGGATCTCCTCCCTGGTCCCCTTCGTGATCAGCAAATTCATATTCTTCTTCTTCATAATCTGATTCATCAATAGCCCTTTCATTTTGTCTAATATTCTCTACGGTATGGCTGCCTTGGTCCGCAGCATTTGGATTTGATCTTGTATTTCTTCTAGGCGGCATGATTCTGTAAATAACAATATCCTCCATTAATTACCCAAATTGGGACACAATATTCATTATTCCTGTAACAACCCCAGATCCGGGGTCCGAGATCCGGTCGTTACGGTCTCCAATTCTGTCCACAATACTTGAACTTACCTCAACATAAAATAAATTACATCTTTATGACCCAACACAACAATATAAAACACACCCGTTATAGTCCCAGAGATGAAATCAGAGTAACAACCAAATTTTATTAAACACATTATGAGTTCTTACAACCAAAAAGAGTTACAATATGAATACATACTCTTTGCCACCCATTTGCATAAGTCATACTAGACCATATACTTGGTACTGAAAGAATAAATCTATCCTACCAATAGCTTTCTCTTCGGTTCTGGTAGTCTCATCGTCCTCGCCAGCGTCGAGTGCGCCTTGTGCGAGTCATCTGGTCTAGCTGTTGTTCTGATATAATAATAAAGCAAGGGTGAGCAATAGCCCACTAACAATAATATTTAACTGAACGATAATATATAACAGTTCAAAAGTATCTTTCAAACCATATGCCATGCATTCACGGAAATGATGCTAGTATAATATGAACAATGAAGTTACAAGGTAACTCAAAATGTAAATATATGTGGGAATATCTGCTGTGTCAAAATAAGCAAGATATTATCATTTATCATATAAAGAGGAACTTGCAAGGAAAATATTGCAATTCCAGTTATTAACATTTTTCGAAGTCCTACAACCTGAAAGAAGTCTCTTCGATACGTGTTGCGGAAGACACCGTCAACCTGAAAGAAGTCTCTTCGATACGTGTAGCAGGGAATTCCCAATTTGGGAGATGAACCAATACTGGAGTTATCACGCACCAGCTGTCCCACTCCCTGATGATCAGTCGGGGATGGTACAGCCCAATATAGTTTACTACCGGTAGAAGGAAGAACTGATGGCTCCACTTGTAGATTGCCATTAATAGTAACTCCCTGGCCAATGGTTAGGCCTTGTGATGGACCGCGCGACTCGGCCTCTTTGTAAGAACCCTAATTTTTGGTAATATTTCCTTTTATTTAATATCTTGCGACATTGTCATTATGGAACCTTTCTAGTCATCCCTGTTGATTTATAGAATTGATTGTCTGAGAAACTGCGTCGTTGCATTTATGATGTAAGATATACAGAGAGATTGCGAAGGCAAGAGTCTTACTGTTAGTAATATTTATGAAATTGGAATTTGAGAATGGTTAGAGTATTAAAGGATTTATTAAGAATTATGACGAGGTATTATGGACATTCGAGGAATTTACGCAATAAGTACTTAAGGAATTAAAGGGGGAAATCTCTACGTGACGAAATATTACTACGAGAGAATAATTAAGTTACGATACGAAGTAAGGTTAAATAACAAGCATTGGTGGGAGAATAATATTACAAGGAAAGAAATTACATGCATGTGCCATGTAATTATCTAGTTAGAAAAGACAAGGAACTAGCATGTTGGATGATGCACCTAGGGGGACAATAGGGCATGGAGGCAACCTAGGCTATAGTCTAGGCATGTGACTACTCCTTTTTAACCACAATTATACATAGCATGCTAGCAATTCTTTTTACCATTCCAACAAAACACAAAAACAAAAACACTCCCCCCCCTTGATTATTGCATTCGGCCGAACCCCTTGGGAGAGAGGGAGAGGTTTTTCTCTCCAAGTTTTCTTCATCTACAACCTTCCTAAGGCTTCCTTGCATCATATTAGGGGTATGGTATCAATTTCAAAGCCTTCCATCCATTAGTTTTTGAGTTATGAATTGTTGAAAGTTAGAAAAGTGTTAACATAAGTTTATTATCTTTTAGATCTTGCATTGTAAGTGTTGTAGGAGGCCATCTAAGGTGTTTTTAAGTTGTGTAAAGTTTGTTCCAGGCCTCTAGGAGCTCAAGAAGGTATGAAATCTCAAACCACCCTTGGATAAGTGTTGTTCATATAATATGGTAGTAGATCCATGTATTTTAGGGCTTATCTTGAATGTATATGTAATGGATAGCATGGATCTTGGGTTTGATGTTGAGATTGTGATTTTTATGACTATGGTTAAGATATATATCTCCATGAGTGTTATGAGTCATGATCTAGGTGTTTTAAGTGGTGTTTATGTTATGGAAGTATGAAAAATGGTTGATCTAAGTGATTTGAGCTTGCTGAATTTGTCCAGGAACTTTGACCTGTGTTGTAGCACAATTTTGAATACCCAAATGATGTCCCCTGATGTCCTACCTTATATTGTTGGAAAGATAATTGAATGTAGTTTCTGGAAAAGTAAGATTCATAGCTATGTGATGTGTGGATTTTTAGTTATGGCCGGAGGAGTGAATTTTGTTTCTGGACAATGGACTGCATTAAGTAACCCCCTTGTGAACCTTGTTTAAACACCTTAAAATATATTTGGGGTCATGGAAAAATTTGAGAATGTAAGTAATGCAGTGGTGAAGACCACCCAAAAGGAATTGGATTAAAATATGAATTTTTGGATTTTATAAAAATGCTAGAGTAAAATTCGCGCAATGGAAAGAGGTCGATTAGTGGAACATTATTCTAGGGTTAGTGGTTATGGTTCGAACGTGGTAACTAAATTAAGTCGAGTAAGTGACGAGCGTAAACGAGTGATGTCATGGACCTATAGTGGGGCTAGGGAGTCATAAGACGAAGTCGTTAAGTTAATTTCGTACCCCCTTAAAACCCCGTAATTAGAGAGAAATTGTTAAGGTACTAACGAACGATTATTGTTTATGTATAGATCGTTCGAATTCGCACGCTCGACCACCCCAACCAAACCAAGGCAAGTTTACTTTTCAAAACTTATCCATATACAAGGATTTTCACTGTTGTGTTTGTAGTTTTCAAATGATATCAAATGCTATGTTTATCGAAGTATTGATGCAATTGAGATTGAACAAGTACATATATGCTTATACCCCTTGAACTTAGATTGAAATAATTTCTTCGGACAACGACTCTAGCAATAGAGGTCGTAGCGGTCCGTATATACTATTGACCGGGGAGCGGTATATTATTATATCGTATCTATAGTGCGAAAACCCGAAGGGTCATTCGGGTGGTTCCGTATATTCAAATAACTATCGTTATATCTTCGTAAATACTCGGAACCCTATCTTGGATTAAGAGTTTATTTTACCGAATAATTATTTTATTAATTATTAATATTAAATCTTAAAATATTATTTATTAATTACTGTTTATTATTTAAAGACAAAGTTAATCCAAGATACTTTTTAAATACTTCAAACTCGAACTCTTTCAAACTCAAAACATTTTCGAAAACCCCTGGTCAGATTCTGCTTCTTGTATGATTTTAAGAATCATCGTTCGACTGATGTCGGACCTCAATTACTCTGTTTTCAATCAAAATCAAGTTTTAAAAGAAAAGAAAAAGGGACTCTGGCAGGTGTGGAAACCGTTGACGAACGATTCCCGGGATGTGTAAGCGGCCGTGAGCCAGGCGGTCCATCACTTATTATTCCGGCCCAGGTGTTGCCGAAGGATGATTACGGATGTAGTTTTCATCAAGGGTGATTACGGATGTAGTTTTCACCCGAGGGATAGTTACGGATGTACTTTCTATCCTTCTACCGGTAGAGAAGACCCGCGGATTATTGGACTTGGATGTGGCGACTGATCATCGTCAATCCTTGTCAGGTTTTTTTATGTTTCCTTTAAGTCCCATCCTCCACTTTGGAAAAATACTCAAACACTGCTTCTTGGGCCTAAGTTCCAAGTTGCTGATAGCGTTGTTTTTGATGAGAAAATATTGACATCGTGCAGTATCTAGAACTGCAAGATTTTCTATAAAGATTGGCACATGTTAGTGCACTCTTGCAATTGTTTCAACGAATGAAATGTTTTTGTATGAGAAGCCTTCTAAGCTAAAGGAAGGAAAGAGGTTTGAAATGATATATTCCCTGTACAGTATGATGATCGTAGAGTGTTTTGCCGAAAATGATATACTCATATGTATATATATTTTCAAACTTGAGATATATTGAAATGGGATCCTTATAAAGGGTTCATATGTTATTCTTAAAGCTCCCTAGTGAGTATAGATGTTTTATTCAAACTCGGACATATATATTGTCCATATATGTTTTGAAATCTGAGATATATGCCCATATAGTTGGGAACGTTTTCGAAATGAACCACATTATTATCTTACAAAATGGTGAACTTGCTGAGCACTATGTAGCTCATTCTTGCTTTATAAAAACTTTTCAGAAAGAGAAGAATTTGGTCGGTTAACTCCGCGACAGCAGAAGAGGAGTAGAAGATTTACCCCAGAGATGATTTAGTTCCTGATAAATACTGCAGAGTGAGTCTGATAGGTGTTCAACTGTAATAGTAAGACTTGTTTTCAAGTGTAGTTGTATAAGTGGAATTGTGTAAGACTCTGATTTGTACAAATGAATTGTAATATTTAGTGGCACTTTTGATTATCGTTTCTGAGACTCTAACTTGATTGTGTGTAAGATTGAGGTATGAATGGATGTATTGTTGAGTTGTAAAGTTAATACAGGTATGATATGGTTGAATGGTGGCGTAACGACCTGAATCTTTGACCTCAGAATTTGGGGGCGTCACAGAAATGGTATCAGAGCGATAAGTTACAGTACTCAGAAACGAGAGTGTTGAGTCTAAGTAGGAGAATGACATAAGAGATCGTAGTAAACTTATGATTGGACTACCGGAAGAGGTACCGGTGAGTAGAATGGATTGGAGTGTTACTGAAGGTATTATACTAGGGTCGATAGAATCCTTAGAGACCTTCAGAATGATGAATAGAGGTTTGAGAGTCGTACATGACCTATCATAGGTAATGATATAGGAAGCAGAGCGAAATCTCGAGAGCAGCTGAAGTAGAGGCGATATTGCCAATATGATCGGATGACTAGGCTGGCATAAATTTTGTGGCCATATTCCTCCATAGTTTAGGAGGCGGCATTTTAAGAATCAAGAAGTTTGGACTTCCCTACACAATTAAGGGTACTTAGTACTTGGACTAATGAAAGTCTTTTACTTTGGCTATAAGATCCGATTTTCGATAAGTAACGGGTTTACCTGAAAGTTGGTCACTATGTCGTTGTGGACTTCATTACCCTTGATGGCGAATTTTACATGTGTTATACGAGAATGTTATCACAAGACGAGCGTGCTAGATAACTCCACGCATGATTCGGACGCTAGAGCATGGTAGTTCAACTTAGAGAACGAACAAGTGGGATTAACAAAGGGACTCAAGGGAAGTTGAACATGGTTGCAACGAGCGATACAATGATCTCAGAGTCTACCAAAAGAAAAGACCAGCGGGTCTAGAGTGGGATCCTTTGATAGAGATGTTAGCAGGGACTACGTACATATGTATTGTAGACCTCAATATTTTTGGTATATGTTCACATACACACACCCGCCACTGAACCTATGGACTGCACTGAGATCCCTGAGAGATCTCTTTGATCTATTCCCAGGGGGAACTGGCCACTTGTGATTCATGTCGGAAGGCATGAAGTAGGACCCTATGGACTTTGCAGGTGTTCCCGAAATGATGTGAAGCTTGGTCTTTAAGATAAAGCACGGAAATGACAGATATATTGGTGAAACCCTAACTCGATAAATGACTTTAAGATGATGATTGAGAGACGCACTAGTTGGTGTCTTGTATTACGAAGACGAAGAGAGTGAGTTACCCTCATAGTGGTGATAATGAGATGCACGGATGATTATTAACTTATTTTGATAACTACCGGTTGGTGTACTACTTCATTTTAAGCCGTTCACCAACCATGTTACCTCGATTAGCTTATATCAGGTAACCCTCCTAGCTTTCTACTTCAAACTTGTGGAATAACAACCAGTGATATACTTTCTCTAAACCGGGACTCATCCAAGGTATCTTAATTGAGCCCGAGCATTCTATTTGATGTTTATAATTATTTCTGCTCAGGACTATTTACACTCTCTTTCAATTATCCAAGGAATGTTCCACAAATATTTCCTTAATTAATTGACGAATACTACTTAACGAATGTCGATATTTGATTGCTTCTTTCATACTTGCATTCTTCAGTTGAGCTCATAAATATTCAACAAATTACTGAGGACAGGGATGATCTAATGACCAGACATCCCTCATGAATTCTTTTCTCCTATTCAAGATGAGATTGTACATCGTACATTGAAATCATAGTAAGGATATCATTTTGATATTGGTATTCCGAATTTAATTCTATTGTCGGATCTGATAAAGCATGTGTACGGAGGCACCCTTGGGTGGACCGTTTCACTGATAAGTAATATTTGATGAGAGGTTATCGATTGTTCCGATACCTAGAACATTCTCTTCAGATTTTATAGTTTTCTTTTTTTCAAACTTAATAACTTCTTATTTTCATTCTTTGTCCGAGAAGCCTAAAGTTTCTTCAAAGGCTACGATGTTGAAATTCCGTTCTAGCCAATTGAAACTGGCTAGTTGATATGTCAATATGAATGACTAGTTGATTGTTCTAACTAGTCAAAATTGTAATGCTGTGAAGAACACCTAGCTAATTGTCCTAGCTAGTGGTGATGTCTCAAACAGGTGAACTAGCAAATTTTGTCTAGCTAGTTGCTAGTGTTTCTTGAAAAGGACTAGTTATTGTTCCACTGGTCCAACTCCCAATTTAATTCATTCCGCAATGCATTTTTGCATGTGGTAAAGTATGATGATGAAGGTTTTGACGAATAACTTGATTGAGACCTAGTGAGGTCGCCCACTCGACTCGAACTCTTACTCATCTTCGTATCAGACTTTATATCACTTTAATATTTTATTCTTTCATTCATACAATGAGAATTCATTTAAAACCATTGATTACTTGAATGACAAACTACTTCATTCTTTAATTGTCATGGAGTAGAATTGCTTTCTATTGGCTGACCTTCATCAATGCGACTTTAGATTTCCTCTTATTATTCAGGAGGAAAAGTATCCACCCGATGTAAGAATTGTATAAAGACCGTCTTTATGACTTTTGTATCCAACAATCATTGCCCTCGTGCAACATTCTCTACGATATCATATTACAGAATTATCAGGACCTGAAGGAATAAACGTTGTTGTACTCTTTCTGTCCATCCTTACATCTCCGAAAATCGAGACTCCTAGTATTTGGAACCATTCTTGGAACATCCAATGTGGAATTCTTATTGAGATTATCTATTGGACCTTGTTATTTTGAAACCATTCCTTTCGAAGTGATTACTCTAAGGTGAACGGGAGGTACAATTGTGAACCGTTACACCAATATGAGATCAAAAACCAAATGTTGTAATTGTGCAGCCAGAGCGTTGTGCCGAGTAATTATTGAAGTAGAGATAACATGTCAGGGCATACCACAAGACCTTTAATATTGGTGTGGGGAAAGTTATAAGAAATGATGAGGTGGTGGGGAGCACGCTCCTACCAACCGTTGTCAGGATGTTATATTAATGAATTCTGGAGTTACCAAGCCTTTCCTGATCCAAGAAATGCAAATCGATTGCGATGTAAAACATATCCTTGGAGGAAACTAACATGGAAGTGAGATGGACGAGAAAGGAAGAAATATCGTGGCAAGAATGTGAAGCTTTACTTAGCTTAAAGGGATTGATGCACATAGAGAGACATATAGTTTAACAGGCCCCTAATAGCAAATGGATGCATGGAGATATGCCAATGATCCTTCGAGATTACCACCTAATCAAGCTTATTGGGAATCGCTGCCGCATGCAGGCCTCAGGCTGATTGGCGCCAGTTGTGAAGGAGGACGAGCGTATGACATCTTACATATACCATCGAGAACTGATACCCTTATCGGAAGTGGAGGAATTGTTGACTAGTTGAAATGAGTAGTTGTTTTTCAAAGATAAGGTTGAAGGGAAGGTTTTACCAACTCAAGATCAACCTCTGTACTGTGCCAAAGTTGGCATTTCACACTAATATAAACGTTATAAAATTGTGATAGTATCGTCTGAATGGACTAATGAGTCAGAAGCCTTTATGGATTAATGAACAAAGTTTTGGGATGAAATGAGATATTGGCAACAACCTCGTTGTTAGCTATACTTGATGATAAAAAGAGGACTTTGAGAGTCACGAAGATGCGTCTTTCGAGAGTTTAAGAGGTGTGCTGATGCAGTAGAAAAAGGATAATAGCCTATACTTCTAAACAACATAAAGGTTATGAGATAGCACTAACCGTGAGTCTGGGATTAGTCATGATGGCGTTCACGCATAAAAACTGAGACGTTAACCTTATGAGAAAAGTGTGAAAGTTTTCCACAAAGTGCCATAAGTATATCTTCATATTAGGACTGAACATAAGAAAGAGAAGGTGACGAAAAAGAGCAGGGAGTATAATATAGAAATTTGTTATTTCCCAGGAAAGGCCAGTGTGGTGGCCGATACCTATAGAAGGGATTATTCGAAATTGGAATTCAGTCAGTATTGACCAAGAAAATAGAGTATATACAATAAAGAATAATGTTAGAGGAAAATGACCAAATTATGGGAAGGACAAAGATGTACAGAGAATTAAAGGAATGTTTGGTAAACTGAAATGAAGAATGGTATTGGCAAACTATTAACGCAACATGTCAACAACAAAATGATGGAGATCTAGTGGATCGATTCCGCCCGTAGGAAATCTGGAACGTGGACAGAATTATAATGAATTTCATGAGTAGGTCGCCGAAGACCGAGCCAAGAGATGGCCCTAGTTGATTTATAAATGCTGGACCAAGTGATTTACCTACGAGATACTTTCCATTTAGAAGATTATCGAATTATATACGGAAGAGATGGTGGTGCAATATAAAACTTCTGCAGCGATTACGTCAGATAAAGACTTAAGGTTAAACTTCGAATATTGAAGGTGCTTCCAAGTATTTTAACGAAGAGATTGAGCGTATGTACTAATTTAATCTGTGGCTGATGGACATGGAAGAAGAATTATCTAGACGATCGAATTTGTATTTAGTGTCGTGCCTTAGATTTCACGGGGAAATCGAGAATAAAAACTTATCTATGAGATGAATGTTGTTATCACGATCGTCACCATGCGAATGTAAGGACGTCTCTTGTAAAGCGTACTGCGAAAGAAGAAGTTTCGCTTTTCTTGCGTTACGAAGAAGTCAATGAACGAGGGATATAGTAGCTGGACTGGTTCGACGTATACCGAAGACTATACAGTATCCATAGCAAGTGGTAACGGCTGGCGGGAGGCAACACATGCCTGCTAATCAAGCGAAGGAATATGAGGAATACCGTGCGTATTGACGTTTCTAAAACACGACCACAAAGTATTCACGGGCCAACGATACACGGACTCAACACGGATACTATGAACAAGGTAGAAGAGAAACGTATAAGTAGTGGGGTAGAAATTTGCATTCATAGAATAACCGATAAGGAATACAGGTCGAGGAGAGCATGCGTTGAAAAAAAACATTAAAGCGATGGTGAGACCAAGGTGAGAGAACAAAAGGGTTGAAGTGTCAACCTGAGAGTTGGAAGGGGTAAAGTTGGAATTTTATCCACAACTATTTTCCCTAGGTTCTTAAGATAGAATCCTTTTAAGGAGAGGAGACTGCATTAATCCTAACTTTCGGGAATGTTCGAAACCTGGACGAATGGTAATTTTATGGGTGGATGAGAGATTTTTGCAATCACGTTATGTACGAATTACTAAATGAAGATTTCGAATTGATATTACGTCTTTACGGTACAGACGAGTGTATGTAAAGTCATTAGTTTTTTTTTATGAGACCCATTATTTCGAATGGTCAAATTTTATGAGATATCTAGGAGATCGTGGTAAGGCATGGGGTTCCTGTGAGCATTAGAGACCCAGGGTTCAACCCCAGGTTCTGGAGGAGTTTTCAGGATTGTGTGGGGACCAAATTAATCATGAGTACTGCATACCACCCCCAATCAGACGGACAGAGCGAGAGAACCATCCAGACCATAGAGGACATGTTGAGAGTATGTGCCATCGATTTTAAGGGAAGTTGGGATGACCACTTGCCATTGATCGAATTTTTCCTACAACAACAGTTACCATGCGAGTATAGGAATGCCCCCATATGAAGCTTTATACGGACGAAGATGTCGGTCTCCCTTGTGTTGGGAAGAAGTTGGAGAGCGGAAGATTTTAGGGCCTGAACTGGTCCAACAGACAAGAGCAACTATCGAGCTCATAAGAGGACGGCTGGTAGCAGCCCAAGACAGACAGAAGAAGTATACGGACCAGACCTGCAAGGACAAAGAATATGAAGTAGGAGAGTTTGTGATGTTGAAAGTATCACCGTGGAAAGGATTGATGAGATTTGGTAAGAAGGGAAAACTAAGCCCGAGAATTATTGGACCTTTTGAGATCTTGAAACGAGTTGGGAAGTTAGCCTATGAATTGGCTTTACCCCCGAGCTTACAGCAAGTACATAACGTGTTCCATGTGTCCATGCTACGACCCTACCATACCGACTTCCGACATGTGATAGAACATGACCAAGTGGATTTGCAACCAGACTTGACATATGTAGAGCAACCCGTAGAGATCATGGATAGAAAAGAACAGGTGCTGAGGAACAAGGTTGTCAAACTAGTGAGAGTCTTGTGGAGAAATCAGAATGTCGAAGAATCAACATGGGAGCTAGAGAGCGCAATGCGTGAAAAGCACCCTCAACTGTTTTCAACCTGATTCCGGGACGGAATCCTTTTAAGGAGGGGAGGATGTAAGAACCCTAATTTTTGGTAATATTTCCATTTATTTAATATCTTGCGACATTGTCATTATGGAACCTTTCTAGTCATCCCTGTTGATTTATAGAATTGATTGTCTGAGAAACTGCGTCGTTGCATTTATGATGTAAGATATACAGAGAGATTGCGAAGGCAAGAGTCTTACTGTTAGTAATATTTATGAAATTGGAATTTGAGAATGGTTAGAGTATTAAAGGATTTATTAAGAATTATGACGAGGTATTATGGACATTCGAGGAATTTACGCAATAAGTACTTAAGGAATTAAAGGGGGAAATCTCTACGTGACGAAATATTACTACGAGAGAATAATTAAGTTACGATACGAAGTAAGGTTAAATAACAAGCATTGGTGGGAGAATAATATTACAAGGAAAGAAATTACATGCATGTGCCATGTAATTAGCTAGTTAGAAAAGACAAGGAACTAGCATGTTGGATGATGCACCTAGGGGGACAATAGGGCATGGAGGCAACCTAGGCTATAGGCTAGGCATGTGACTACTCCTTGTTAACCACAATTATACATAGCATGCTAGCAATTCTTTTTACCATTCCAACAAAACACAAAAACAAAAACACTCCCCCCCCCCTTGATTATTGCATTCGGCCGAACCCCTTGGGAGAGAGGGAGAGGTTTTTCTCTCCAAGTTTTCTTCATCTACAACCTTCCTAAGGCTTCCTTGCATCATATTAGGGGTATGGTATCAATTTCAAAGCCTTCCATCCATTAGTTTTTGAGTTATGAATTGTTGAAAGTTAGAAAAGTGTTAACATAAGTTTATTATCTTTTAGATCTTGCATTGTAAGTGTTGTAGGAGGCCATCTAAGGTGTTTTTAAGTTGTGTAAAGTTTGTTCCAGGCCTTTAGGAGCTCAAGAAGGTATGAAATCTCAAACCACCCTTGGATAAGTGTTGTTCATATAATATGGTAGTAGATCCATGTAATTTAGGGCTTATCTTGAATGTATATGTAATGGATAGCATGGATCTTGGGTTTGATGTTGAGATTGTGATTTTTATGACTATGGTTAAGATATATATCTCCATGAGTGTTATGAGTCATGATCTAGGTGTTTTAAGTGGTGTTTATGTTATGGAAGTATGAAAAATGGTTGATCTAAGTGATTTGAGCTTGCTGAATTTGTCCAGGAACTTTGACCTGTGTTGTAGCACGATTTTGAATACCCAAATGATGTCCCCTGATGTCCTACCTTATATTGTTGGAAAGATAATTGAATGTAGTTTCTGGAAAAGTATAATTCATAGCTATGTGATGTGTGGATTTTTAGTTATGGCCGGAGGAGTGAATTTTGTTTCTGGACTATGGACTGCATTAAGTAACCCCCTTGTGAACCTTGTTTAAACACCTTAAAATATATTTGGGGTCGTGGAAAAATTTGAGAATGTAAGTAATGCAGTGGTGAAGACCACCCAAAAGGAATTGGATTAAAATATGAAATTTTGGATTTTATAAAAATGCTAGAGTAAAATTCGCGCAATGGAAAGAGGTCGATTAGTGGAACATTATTCTAGGGTTAGTGGTTATGGTTCGAACGTGGTAACTAAATTAAGTCGAGTAAGTGACGAGCGTAAACGAGTGATGTCATGGACCTATAGTGGGGCTAGGGAGTCATAAGACGAAGTCGTTAAGTTAATTTCGTACCCCTTAAAACCCCGTAATTAGAGAGAAATTGTTAAGGTACTAACGAACGATTATTGTTTATGTATAGATCGTTCGAATTCGCACGCTCGACCACCCCAACCAAACCAAGGCAAGTTTACTTTTCAAAACTTATCCATATACAAGGATTTTCATTGTTGTGTTTGTAGTTTTCAAATGATATCAAATGCTATGTTTATCGAAGTATTGATGCAATTGAGATTGAACAAGTACATATATGCTTATACCCCTTGAACTTAGATTGAAATAATTTCTTCGGACAACGACTCTAGCAATAGAGGTCGTAGCGGTCCGTATATACTATTGACCGGGGAGCGGTATATTATTATATCGTATCTATAGTGCGAAAACCCGAAGGGTCATTCGGGTGGTTCCGTATATTCAAATAACTATCGTTATATCTTCGTAAATACTCGGAACCCTATCTTGGATTAAGAGTTTATTTTACCGAATAATTATTTTATTAATTATTAATATTAAATCTTAAAATATTATTTATTAATTACTGTTTATTATTTAAAGACAAAGTTAATCCAAGATACTTTTTAAATACTTCAAACTCGAACTCTTTCGAACTCAAAACATTTTCGAAAACCCCTGGTCAGATTCTGCTTCTTGTATGATTTCAAGAATCATCGGTCGACTGATGTCGGACCTCAATTACTCTATTTTCAATCAAAATCAAGTTTTAAAAGAAAAGAAAAAGGGACTCTGGCAGGTGTGGGAACCGTTGACGAACGATTCCCGGGATGTGTAAGCGGTCGTGAGCCAGGCGGTCCATCACTTATTATTCCGGCCCAGGTGTTGCCGAAGGATGATTACGGATGTAGTTTTCATCGAGGGTGATTACGGATGTAGTTTTCATCCGAGGGATAGTTACGGATGTACTTTCTATCCTTCTACCGGTAGAGAAGACCCGCGGATTATTGGACTTGGATGTGGCAACTGATCATCGTCAATCCTTGTCAGGTTTTTTTATGTTTCCTTTAAGTCCCATCCTCCACTTTGGAAAAATACTCAAACACTGCTTCTTGGGCCTAAGTTCCAAGTTGCTGATAGCGTTGTTTTTGATGAGAAAATATTGACATCGTGCAGTATCTAGAACTGCAAGATTTTCTATAAAGATTGGCACGTGTTAGTGCACTCTTGCAATTGTTTCAACGAATGAAATGTTTTTGTATGAGAAGCCTTCTAAGCTAAAGGAAGGAAAGAGGTTTGAAATGATATATTCCCTGTACAGTATGATGATCGTAGAGTGTTT
Source organism: Saposhnikovia divaricata (assembly GCA_036435485.1). NCBI lineage: Eukaryota > Viridiplantae > Streptophyta > Magnoliopsida > Apiales > Apiaceae > Saposhnikovia > Saposhnikovia divaricata. The sequence goes on from CM071598.1 coordinate 126,886,424, forward strand.
TGCCGAAAATGATATACTCATATGTATATATATTTTCAAACTTGAGATATATTGAAATGGGAACCTTATAAAGGGTTCATATGTTATTCTTAAAGCTCCCTAGTGAGTATAGATGTTTTATTCAAACTCGAACATATATATTGTCCAATTATGTTTTGAAATCTGAGATATATGCCCATATAGTTGGGAACGTTTTCGAAATGAACCACATTATTATCTTACAAAATGGTGAACTTGCTGAGCACTATGTAGCTCATTCTTGCTTTATAAAAACTTTTCAGAAAGAGAAGAATTTGGTCGGTTAACTCCGCGACAGCAGAAGAGGAGTAGAATATTTACCCCAGAGATGATTTAGTTCCTGATAAATACTGCAGAGTGAGTCTGATAGGTGTTCAACTGTAATAGTAAGACTTGTTTTCAAGTGTAGTTGTATAAGTGGAATTGCGTAAGACTCTGATTTGTACAAATGAATTGTAATATTTAGTGCCACTTTTGATTATCGTTTCTGAGACTCTAACTTGATTGTGTGTAAGATTGAGGTATGAATGGATGTATTGTTGAGTTGTAAAGTTAATACAGGTATGATATGGTTGAATGGTGGCGTAATGACCTGAATCTTTGACCTCAGAATTTGGGGGCGTCACACTCTTACACACGACTCCTAGTTCGAATAAATCCACAGCGTTGAAACGTAGAGTTTGTCCTCCCTTCCCCAAGTGAAATACTTGTTGATAAGACTCCACAAAGTAGTCGTATCTAGTTGGAAAGGAAAATTCACCAACATTTCCCAAGCTTTTGCTTGTTAATGGATATCAACTTGTTCCAAAAATCTTATCCCTCGAATGATGAGAAGGTACACACAGACTTAATGAGTCCATAGCAACCAAGTTGCGAGTGAAAAGGATAAAATTATGACCGGGAAGTCAAACAAGATAAATAACATTGCTCAAGTAGGTTCCCCTATAATATGGAAGTTTGAGCGAGCATTTAAATCTTTTTTAGATAGATTTAAATGAAAAATAAAGAGTTGGGAACCTTTCCTTGATAAAATAGTCGTAAAAAGATTCCGAAATATTTTACATAATATCTAGAAGTGAAAGATAATCTCTGAATAATATAAATCATTTTAAAAAGAATTTAAAAGAATTAAATAAATATTTCAAGAATATTTATTTACTCAATAATAATTACGGAATATTATTAAATCATAATATTGCTCGTAAGTAATCCTCGAATGAATATATAGAATTATTTACTAAATAAATCACTCCTTAAATGAATTTTCAAAATAATATTCATTAATAATTAGACTCCAATAAGTATTTAAATTAATATTCAATAAATGAGTCAAACTTTAAATGAATATTTGAAAATAATATGCATTTAATAAATAATCTTCTAAATGAATATCCAAATAATATTCATTTAGTAATCAAAACTTTAAAGGAATATTCGAAATAATATCAGTAATTAGAACTTCCAACGAATATTTTAAAATAATATCCATTAAGTACATAAACCTTAAAATGAATATTCGAAAGTAATATTCATTTAATAAATAACATTCTAATGAATATCAAAATAATATTCATTAAATAATCAACTCTAAATGAATAGTCGAAACTAACATTCATTTAATATCTCTCAACTGAGATAATACTCGAATAACATTCCTCAAAAGATTTCCAAGTAATTGATACTTTATGGAAATATAAATAACGTTTAATAATAACATTCCTCAGATAAATAATAATCTGTCGTTGGAATCCCTCCGGGTTTCCACGACTATCTATATCTCAAAATACCGACTCCAGGTCTATATTTAAGAATGAATATAAAAGAAAATGAGAGTCTTAGAGAGAGAAGCTCTTCCTTCTCACTAGAAACCCTAGCTAGCCGCCACTTAATTAATACTCAGATCCCTGTTCTTACACACTTTCTACAGCATTAAAGACTAATTTCCATCCTTTAATCCACATTCTCTTCTTCCCCTAACCTAAACACTATATTTCTTATATATATTTATATAATATATTTCCTGGGTTCGTCTTTTCTGATGGTGAGTCAAGGTTTAAATGGTGATTCGGAGACTGGGCTTCCGGGGTATATGCAAGATATGAGTGATGACAGTTTCAATGAGATGCTGGCTCGAAGGGAGGTAGATGATTTTCCGATTCTAACGACAGCTGAGGAATTGGTCCCAAGTAGCTCAGGGGGCATTCAGATCTTAAACAAGGTGGATTCTTCTAGTGAAGAAGAGGTTTATCATGAAGATGTGAGAGATGCAATGGAGAGAGATGCTATTTCCAGAGTGGCGACTGCGGTAGCTACTAATAACAAGAATGATAGGGAAGAGCTTATAAGGCTGCGGAAGAAATTAATGGAGGTAAATGATTTTCTCAAATCTAAAGGTTTGTCCTTGTCTGACATGGAAAAGGAAAATCTTTCAGCTCAGGCTGATTTTAATGTGGGATTGAGCAACTCTTTTAGCTTTATTACCGGTAGGGATGAATTTGGCTTGCCTATTCTTTCTAAAAGTAGTGCAGGGGGTAAAGGGGAGGATGGGAAGGTTGTAACGGATACTCCTATTCTAAAAGGTATTTTAAAGAGTAAAAGTGTTACTTTGACAAAAGGGGAGTCCTCAGGGGTGACTAAGGATGAGGGGAAAGAAGTGGAGAAGGTCTCAAGCCTGAATGGCAAAGATGAAAAGGGGGTGTTGGGGGAGACCAAGAGTGAGAAAAAGACTTGGACCTCGGTGTTAAAAGCTGCTCCTGGACCCATGATGGGTATTAACTTTGATTATGTCCCCCCTCCAGAAGGTTCTACTGTAGTTGAACCTCCTGATGAGGTATTGCAAAAGGGGGCTGATAAATTTAAGTGTTCTGTTGTTGGGAAGTTTACTAAAGCTCCGTTGCCGTTCAGACGTGTGAAGGAAATTGCGAAATTAGTGTGGAAAAAGGGCCTGGCAAGTGTCTCCCAGCGTAATGAAACTACCTATGTTTTCAAATTCGTGTCCCTTAATGACAAGAATGCTGCTCTTTCTAAAGGCATATAAGAACCCTAAATTTTGTAATACTTTTTTTATAATATTATATGACATTGTGAATTTGGAACCTTTTGAGTCACCCATGTTGTTTAATGGAATTGATTATCTGAGAAATTATGTTGTTACATTCACTACGTAAGAAAAGGGGAAGATTGCTGAAGGCAAGAGTCTTATTGTTAGTAAGATTTATAAAACTTGAGATTTGAGAGTTATTAGAGTATTAAAAGATTCTTAAGGGATGATGACAAGGAGTTATGGATATTCGAGGAATTTACACAATTAAGTACTTAAGGAATTACAAAGGAAATCTCTACGCGACAAAATATTATTACGAGGAGTTAATTAAGATACGATATGAATTAAAGATTAAGTGACAAGCATTGGTGGAGGAATAATGATACAAGGAAAGATATTACATGCAAGTCCCATGCAACTAGATTGTTAGAAAAGCAAAAAGGCAACCAATGAATAGTAACTAGTTAGTGCATTATTCTAGGAGACAAAGAGGTATGGTGTGTTTGTCTACTACCTAGGGTGTCAACATGTGATACAATACATATACATAACAATGCATATTGCAATAATAAAGGTCATTACCCAACCAACACAAAGCAAAACAACTCTCTCTCTCCCCTTTTGTCAAGAAGCTCTCGGCCAAGCTAGTAAAGGAAGAAGAAGAAAAGTTTTTCTTCAACTTCCCATCACTTACAATTCAAGACAAAATTCCTAGGTCCTCTACACTCTATAAGGAAGGTATGCTATGAATTTCAACCCCTTTCATCCACTAGATTTTGAGATATTAATTGTTGAAGTTTGGGATGAATAGTAACCATGCTTAGTTTTCTTTTAGATCTTGAATTATAAGGATTGTAGGGACTCATCCAAGGTGTTCATGAGGCTTGTAAAGCTTACCCAAGGTTCCTAGATACTCAAGAAGGTATAAAACTCTAACCCCTTTTAGCCATGAATTATTTATGGTGTATAATGTTAGATCCATGGACTTTAGTATGAATCTTGGTTATAAAGGTTATGGATGATGAAGATCTTGAGTTTAAATGTTGTTGATGCGATTTTTAAGCTTGTAGTTAGTGTATATGACTCCATGTATGCTATAGAGTATGATCTTGGTGGTTTAGATGATGGTTGTGATGTATACAAAGAATTCTTGAATGGGTAATAAAGATAGCAAGCTGTGTAAATTTTCTGGGAACTTGTACTGTTTTGTAGGAGGGTTTTGAACCCCTAAATCTTGTCTCCTGAGGTCCTAATGCATATGGTTAGAAAGGTATTTGAATGTAGTTTCCAGAAATATAAGGTTCATGACTAGGTGATGTGTAGATTTTGAGTTACGGCCTGAGAAGTGAAGAGTGGTTCTGGAATCCGAACTGCATTAAATGGTCCACTTGTGAACCCTCTTTAAACCCCTAAAAATTTATGTAGGATCATGGAAAAATTAGGAGAGCTAGTAAATGCAGTGGTGAAGGCTACCCAAAAAGAATTGGATTAAAATATGTATATTTCAATTTTATAAAAATGTTAGAGTAAAATTCGCGCAAGTGAAAAAGTTGTAAGTGGAGTATGATTTAAGGGGGGATTGATACGCTTCGAATATGGTAACCAAATTAAGTCGAATAAGTGACGAGCGTAATCGAGTGATGACATGAACCTATAGTGGGACTCAAGAGTCATAAGACGAAGTCATTAAGTTAATTTTGTGTCCCCTAAAACCTTGTAATTAAAAGGGTATTGTTAAAGTACTAACGAAAGACTATTGGTTATGTATAGATCATCGTTCCACTCCACAAGCTCGACCACCCCAACCTCACCAAGGCAAGTTTACTTTTCAAAACTTACATATATAAGGACTTTCACTGTTGTGTTTGTAGTTTTCAATCGTATTATATGCTTATGCTTATTGAGGTTATGATGAAAATTGAGATATATGCACATATATGTTTGTACCCCCTTGAACTTAGAATGAAATGTTTTCTTCGGACAACGACTCTAGCAATAGAGGTCGTAGCGGTCCAAATATACCATTGACCGGGGAGCGGTATATTATTATATCGTGATTAAATTGCGAAAACCCGAAGGGTCATTCGGGAAGTATCGTATACTTAAGTATTTATTTTTATATTATCATAAATACTCAAAAATATATATCTTGGATTAAAAGCTTATTTAATTAAATAATTATTTTATTAATTATTAATATTAAATCTTAAAATATCATTTATTAATTATTGTTCATTATTTTAAAGACAAAGCTAATCCAAGATACCTTTAGCACTTTCAAACTCGAACTCTTTCGAACCCAAAACATTTTCGAAAACCCCCGATCAGGTTTTACTTTTTGTACGAATCCAAGAATTATCGGTCGACTGATGTCAGACCTCAACTACTCAGTTTTCATTCAAAAATCAAGTTTTAAAAGAAAAAAAAAGGAACTCTGGCAGGTGTGGGAATCGTTGACGAACGATTCCCGGGATGTGTAAGCGGCCGTGAGCCAGGCGGTCCATCAACTATTATTCCGGCCCAGGTGTTGCCGAAGGATGATTACGGATGTAGTTTTCATCGAGGGTGATTACGGATGTAGTTTTCACCCGGGGATAGTTACGGATGTAGTTTCTATCCTTCTACCGGTAGAGAAGACCCGCGGATTATTGGACTTGGATGTGGCGACTGATCATCGTCAATACCTGTCAGGTTTAATGTTTTCTTTAAGTCCCATTCCTCCACTTTGGAAAAATGCTCTGACACTGCTTCTTAGGCCTATGTGCCAAGTTGCCGGTAGTGTTCTATTTTGCTGAGAAAGATGTTGACTTCATGCAGTACCTAGAACTGCAAGTTTACTTTGAAAACAAGGGCACGTATTGGTGCACCTTTGAAATTTAACAACGATGAAAATGGTTTTATAACCGATTGATATAAACGAGTTTAATAACTGCTAAACACATGAAATGTTATATTGCTTACCTTATACATATATTTCTTACTGAGCTAAAGTTGCTCACTCCTGCTTGTTTTCAAATTTACAAACACAACAGTTAAGAGAAATGGCAAGACCCAGACAGACTGCCCGAAAGCAGGTGACTAGGCCCGAGGCAGCACTTAAGATTCCACAGGTAGGCCCCATTAGCCGGATTGGTTGGCAACTTTTGTTAGTACGTTTTATTTATAAGTATGACATGTGCAAGGCAGTGTACCGTAACAAACATTCAAGCCGCTAACACCGCTTCATATCGAAGTGTTGTTGGTAGCATAAATTCTATTTAATTCGGTCTGTAATAACTCTGAAACTTTTACTTTTGCTCAATCAAGTGTATGACGTTTCTGAGACTCTAACCTCTGTGTGTGTGTGTGCGGTGTGAGTTTTATTGCGGGGTCGATGGCGGTTATATATATTATGTGCAAGAACAGGTATGTTATTCATGGAAAATGGACCGTGAGCGCCTAGATCTCCGACCCCGGATCTGGGGGCGTCACAAGGAACTTGGTATTTTGATCAACGCCCTCTTGTTGTCACGGATTGGTGTTGTTCTGGTGGAGGTAACACTGTTTCTTCCGTGCCAATATGGGTCAAATTTAGCAATTTGCCTGACTGCTACTGGACCCAAGAAGGGTTGAGTCGAATAGCAAGTGTGATTGGTGTTCCTCTAGGGGCTGATGCTCTAACCTCGCAGTTGGAAATTTTACCTTTTGCTAAAAGGTATGTTCAATACAAAGTAGGTGATCTCCTTCCTAACACTATTTCAGTTGTGGATTATAATAAATCAAATGTGGAGGTTAAAGTTTCATACCTTAATAAACCTTTATTGTGTTCTCATTGCAACTCCCTTGGTCATCTAATCAATGCGTGTCCATTGGCTCCGAGGGACTGGGCACGCAAACCTAGTACTGAGGCGAGCAAATCTTCGAAGATTTCTGAGGAGAAGGATGTTGCTACTGAGGTCAAGGAAAAGGTGAGTGAAAAGGGCAAGGAGGTTGCGGTGGAGGGTGAGAAACTAGATTTAAATGGTGCTGAGAAGGGTGAGAATGGTAAGGCCTTGGATGGAATAGATGATTTTATGACTCCTACTACAGAGGGAAGGCAGGACCTTGGGAATGGGGAAGGCTGGACAGAGGTGAAGAACAAGCGTAAACCAGTTAATTCACCATCTGTGTCTACTGGGACTCCGCCACCACAAAGCTTCAAACATGTAGTAGTGGATGAAATTGCACGTAAACAGGGTGGTAAGAGAGCTAATTCAAAGGGTATTAAACGAGCGAAGTGGGGGTCTGGTGGCCCTCCTTCGAAATCTTAAGTCAGTTCCTAATGACTGTTTTTTGCTCAATCAAGTGTATGACGTTTCTGAGACTCTAACCTGCGTGTGTGTGTGTACGGTGTGAGTTTTATTGCGGGGTCGATGGCTGTTATATATATTATGTGCAAGAACAGGTATGTTATTGATGGAAAATGGACCGTGAGCGCCTAGATCTCCGACCCCGGATCTGGGGGCGTCACAGAAATGGTATCAGAGCGAGGTTACAGTTCTCAGAAACGATAGTAATTTAAGAAAGCAACCCTAATAATAATAACAATAATAATAACCCTAATAACAACCCTAATAATACCTAGAACTCTCATCGAGTTTGCAGTCGAGTTATCGGATATAGCCCTGACTTTAAGGCCCGTGAGGGAACTACTCCTTAAACCTTTCTTTATGGTTAGTGACCCTCCTTATTTCCCTTGTGTAGATGGCGGAGATACCAGACCCTGAGGCCTATGAGAGGGAGCATGATGAGGCACTGATGCGAGATACCAAGGATCCTGAGGAGGACATGGGTGCTGACCCTGAGCTTGGCCCCTGGATTACGCTGATAGGAGATACTGTTGATGAGGATCCCGATGAGGAGCCCTTTGAGCCTGAGCCTGTTACCCCCTCTCCTGTAGCTACTGACGAGGAGAGTGTGCGATGTAAGAACCCTAATTTTTGGTAATATTTCCTTTTATTTAATATCTTGTGACATTGTCAATATGGAACCTTTCTAGTCACCCCTGTTGATTAATAGAATTGATTGTCTGAGAAACTGCGTTGTTGCATTCATTATGTAAGATAAAAAGGAAGATTGTGAAGGCAAGAGTCTTATTGTTAGTAAGATTTATAAAACTTGGGATTTGAGAATGATTAGAGTATTAAAAGATTTATTAAGAATTATGACGAGGAATTATGGACATTCGAGGAATTTACACAATTAAGTACTTAAGGAATTATAGGGGAAATCTCTACGCGACAAAATATTATTACGAGAGATTAATTAAGATACGATACGTATTAAAGATTAAATGACAAGCATTGGTGGAAGAATAATGATACAAGGAGTAGTATTGCATGCAAGTCCCATGCAACCAAGTGGTTAGGAATAAGCAAACTAGTTAACAAAAGGGAAAAGGAATAGTAACTAGTTACTTGCTTTTTAAAAAGGGGAGACAAGTATTACATGTGACCATACCTTGCTAGTACCTTGCCTATACATACACATTATGTATCACCCAACCCTAACTTTATCAATTATTCACCAAACAAACAAAACACAAAAATCAAAAACACTCTCCCCCCCCTTTCAAGGTGCTCTCGGCCAAGAAGAAAAAAGGGAGTAGAAAATTCTTCCTCCCCCACTTTCCATCACTCTTAATTCAAGATATAATTACTAGGCCCTCTACATCATCTAGGCAAGGTATGTTAATAGTTTCAAGCCATTTCATCCATCCAAATTCAAGTTATAAATTGTTAAAGATTGGGTGAATAGTAACCATGTTTGATTTTCTTTTAGATCTTGGATTGTAAGGGTTGTAGGAGACCATTCAAGGTGTTATTGAGTTGTTTAAGGCTTATCCAAGGCTCCTAGGTGCTCAAGAAGGTATAAAAATCACAAACCCTTTTGGTTATGTAGTGTTTATAATGTTTGGTAGTAGATCCATGTATATATGAGTTAATCTTGGTTGTATAAGTAATGGATGACATGGATCTTGAGTTTTGATGTTGTGATTGTGACTTTTATGATTGTGGATAGTATATGTATCTCCATTAGTGTTATAAACCATGAACTCAGTGAATTAAGTGTTGATTGTGTTGTGGAATTGTGAAAAATGGTTGATCTAAGTAGTATATGCTTGCTGAGTTTTTCCAGGAACATTGACCTGTCTTGTAACACGCTTTTGAACCCCCAACTTTTGTCCCCTGATGTCCTACCATATATTTTTGGAAAGATAATTGAATGTAGTTTCTGGAAATGTAAGGTTCATGGCTAGGTGATGTATAGATTTTAAGTTATGGCCGGAGAAGTGAATTGTGTTTCTGGATTCCGGACTGCACTAAGTGACCCCCTTGTGAACCTTGTTTAAACCCCTAAAAGTATATGTGGGATCATGTAAAAATTTGAGAAGTTAGGGAATGCAGTGGTGAAGACCACCCAAAAAGAATTGGATTAAAATATGAATTTTTGGATTTTATAAAAATGCTAGAGTAAATTTTGCGCAAGGGAAAAAGTCGTTAGTGGAGCATAATTCTAGGGGTAATGTTTATGATTCGAATGTGGTAACTAAATTAAGTCGATTAAGTGACGAGCGTAATCGAGTGATGACATGAACCTATAGTGGGGCTAGAGTGTCGTAAGACGAGGTCATTAAGTTAATCTCGTACCCCCCCTAAAACCCCGTAATTAAAGAGATATTGTTAAGGTACTAACGAGCGGTTATTGCTTATGTATAGATCGTTCGACTCCGCACGCTCGACCACCCCAACCAAACCAAGGCAAGTTTACTTTTCAAAACTTATCCATATACAAGGACTTTCACTGTTGTGTTTGTAGTTTTCAATTATATCAAATGCTATGTTTATCGAAGTATTGATGCAATTAAGATTGTATAAGTACATATATGTTTGTACCCCTTGAACTTAGATTGAAATGTTTTCTTCGGACAACGACTCTAGCAATAGAGGTCGTAGCGGTCCGTATATACTATTGATCGAGGAGCGGTATATTATTATATCGTATCTAGATCGCGAAAACCCGAAGAGTCATTCGGGGAGTATCGTATACTCAAGTAACTATTGTTATATCTTCGTAAATACTCGAAACCCTATCTTGGATTAAAAGTTTATTTTATCGAATAATTATTTTATTAATTATTAATATTAAATCTTAAAATATTATTTATTAATTATCGTTCATTATTTTAAAGATGAAGTCAATCCAAGATACATTTAATACTTTCAAACTCGAACTCTTTCGAACTCAAAACATTTTCGAAAACCCCCGGTCAGGTTCTGCTTCTTGTATGATTTCAAGAATCATCGGTCGACTGATGTCGGACCTCAGTTACTCTGTTTTCAATCAAAATCAAGTTTTAAAAGAAAAAGAAAAAGGGACTCTGGCAGGTGTGGGAACCGTTGACGAACGATTCCCGGGATGTGTAAGCGGCCGTGAGCCAGGCGGTCCATCAATTATTATTCCGGCCCAGGTGTTGCCGAAGGATGATTACGGATGTAGTTTTCATCGATGGTGATTACGGATGTAGTTTTCACCCGAGGGATAGTTAGGGATGTAGTTTCTATCCTTCTACCGGTAGAGAAGACCCGCGGATTATTGGACTTGGATGTGGCGACTGATCATCGTCAATCCTTGTCAGGTTTTTATGTTTTCTTTAAGTCCCATTCCTCCATTTTGGAAAAATGCTTTGACACTGCTTCTTAGGCTTTTGTGCCAAGTTGCTGATAGTGTTCTATTTTGATGAGAAAGATGTTGACTCAATGCAGTATCTAAAACTGCAAGTTTATTTTGAAAACAAGGGCACATATTATTGCACCTTCGGAATTTATCAACTATGACAAGTGATTTTATAGCTGATTGACACAAACAAGTTTAATAACTGCTAATCATATGAAATGCTATATTGCTTACCTTATACGTATATTTCTTGCTGAGCTATAGTTGCTCACTCTTGCTTGTTTTTAAATTTTACAAACACAACAGCTAAGCGAAATGGCAAGACCCAGACAGACTGCTCGAAAGCAGGTGACTAGACCCGAGCCTGCAGTTGAGATTCCACCGGTAGGCCCCATTGGCCGGATTGGCTGGCAGCTTTTGTTAGTTCGTTTTATTTATCAGTATGACCTGTGCAAGGCAGTGTATCGTAACAAACTTTCAAGCCGCCAACTTCGCTTCATATCGAAGTGTTGCTGGTAGCATAAATACTATTTAATTCGGTCTGTAATAACTCTGATAATTTTATTTCTGCTTAATCAATGTTGTAACGTTTCTAAGGCTCTAACCTGTGTGTGTGTGTGTGCGGTGTGAGTTTATTATGGGGTCGATGGCTGTGTTATATATATTATGTGCAAGAACAGGTATGTTATTAATGGAAAATGGACCGTGAGCGCCTAGATCTCCGACCCCGGATCTGGGGGCGTCACAGAAATGGTATCAGAGCGAGGTTACAGTTCTCAGAAATGATAGTAATTTAAGAAAGCAACCCTAATAATAATAACAATAATGATAACCTTAATAACATTAATAATACTTAGAACTCTCATCGAGTTTATAGTCGGGTTATCGGATATAGCCCTGACTTTAAGGCCCGTGAGGGAACTACTCCTAAACCTTTCTTTATGATTAGTGACCCACCTTATTTCCCTTGTGTAGATGGAGGAGATACCAGACCCTGAGGCTTTCGAGAGAGAGCATGATGAGGCATTGATGCGAGATCCCGAGGATCCCGAGGAGGATATGGGTGCTGACTCTGAGCTTGGCCCCTGGATTACGCTGATAGGAGATACTGATGATGAGGATCCCATTGAGGAGCCCTTTGAGCCTGAGCCTGAGCCAGAGCCTGTTACCCCATCTCCTATAGCTACTGATGAGGAGAGTGTGAGATCCGGTGAGGGTCGTGTTGTGTCACCCCCACCTTCTCCACAGACATCTAGCCCTGTTTCATCGGACGGTGACTCCGAGGATGACACTTCTGGCGAGGAGGAGCTTGACCCTACCCCTGCCACTGCTCCTGCTCCTGCTACTGCTGCTGCACCTGCTCCTATTCCTGTCATAACACCTCCACCGATGGACCTACCCCCACTGTCGGGTACTGAGCACGCTTACGTGGTACAGTTCCTGACCCGAGACTTACTTTCTGCAGAGGCCCGAATTAACGAGGCGAGGCGGGCACTAGTGGAGGAGCGCGAGGCGCGCTTGAGGATCCAGGCTGAGATGAGGACCGCTGTTGCTAGGAGGACTAGGGCTCGACTCCATAGGATTGAGAGGAGGAGTCGCGAGAGGATTCTTGGTTTAGGGATCCGCGGGGGCGGAGTGATCCAAGCTAGGGATGCTAGGCGTGTTGTGCGTCCTGCATTTGCCCGAGTGAGGACCTTGCTCCGCCGCGGTGCGGCCCCGTGATGTGTTACTGATAGCTCAGTCCCCTAGGTTCAGATGACATTAGTGTGTTGATTTTGCGGGACAGTTGACTTGTGCAGTGGTATCCTTTCTGACCAGTGGATGAGTAGACTGACCTACAGATATGTAGATGTGATTTCGGGTAGTATGTACGGATGTAGCCCTACTTTTGTGTAGCCCTGACTATTCAGATGATGTACTTGTATTTGTTCCACTTTTGCTAGACTTTGACATCGGAACTATGTATTTGGCTCTAACATCCAAACTTTGTGATAACCCTTGTACCGTACTTATTTAGTTTCAGTTTCCTTAATATTGCCTCAACTGCTTTACTTTCCGATACCATGCTCTACTGTTTTGATATACAACTATGATTATACAATTGCTACAAGCCACAAATACAACCAAGCTGTTTCAAATTTACGATATGCGATTTCAAATTGTTCTCTACATTTTCCAAAAATGTTCCTACAATTTTTTTTAAAAAATAAATTTTTCAAAAAAAAAAATGTTTTGAAATTTTGAAAAATATTTTTGAGGTTTCAAAATTTTGAAAACTCTTGTAAATGTTTTCGCATCCCAAAGGGATTTTTCCCAAAAATGTTTGACATTTTATCTCCAACATCGCATTATTAAAACTTTTGCAACTTCCACCCTTATGAGGAGGAACGATACGCTCCTGACCCGTGCAAACGCTGTCAGGTAATTGGGAAACCCTAACCCATTTCTTGTTTTATTATCAGAATCATGCCACCCAGAAGAATGAACACTCGAGCTCACCCGATCAGTTCTGAGGGCCAGGGTAGCCACCATGGAACCGGAGGCCACCAGAACCGTGAAGGGGAGAATGTCAACCTGAGTGAGAGTGAGGGCAACGATCATAACTTGTTTGATGACTCTGAGTATGAAGAAGAAGAAGCTGGTGATGACACCCGAGAGGCAGAACATCCTAGGGGAGGCCCTATGGAACAGTTCATGGATTTACTTAGGCAGAACTTGGACCGTCCCCCAGTTCAGCAACCACCCCAAAATGCTAATGTAAATGCTTTCCGGAACTTCAAATCCCTGAAACCCCCAGAATTTAAAGGAACTGCCGATCCGGTCGAGGCAAGGGCCTGGCTGAAGGAAATGGAAAAATCTTTCGAGATACCAGGTGTCGCTGAGGAGCAGAAGACTGTTTTCGCCACTTACCTTCTGAAGGGTGAGGCGAACTGTTGGTGGGAAGCTAAGAAGAATTTGGAAGGAAGAGGTGTGGTGACCTGGGAGAGGTTTAGCGAGCTGTTTTTGGAGAAGTACTTTCCTAGGTTCATGGAGACACAAATGGAGCTGAAGTTTTTGGAACTGAAGCAAGGTAACATGACGGTGGCCGAGTATGAGGCCAAATTTACTGAGCTGTCGAGGTTTGTGCCGGAATATGTGATCTCTGAGGCAAAGAGGGCCCGAAGGTTTCAATTAGGGCTAAAACAATGGATTCAGAATCGTGTGGCGGTTCTTGAGCTGACAGACTATGCCACCCTGGTACAGAAAGCATCAATTGTTGAGGCTGGGAGTGAACAGATGCAGAAAGAGAGGGAAGGAAAGAAGAGGAAGTTTGATAGTCGAAAGGGAAACTCTACGGGAGGGAGCTTTCCGAGCAAATTTAAGCGAGGAACGATGTCCCAACCCAGCGGGAACTTTGGAACCAAGAGAGCTGAAAGTTGGAGTGTGGGCCAGAGCGGCCGGCCACAGGGATCGTCTTACTCCACCCCATCCCGAGCCCAACCCCCAGAATGTAATAAATGTGGAAGGAAACATGCGGGCGTGTGTAACCTGCAAGATGTGAAGTGCTTCAAGTTTGGGCTGACAGGACATTATGCTAACGCCTGTCGAGGAACTAGTAACAACAACAGTGCCGGAGGTAATTGCTTCAAGTGTGGGAAACCAGGGCACCGAATGAGGGAATGTATGTCCTCTGGGCCAGCTACATCAAGAGTGAGTGGAACTGCTTCTAACAAGGCCCCTACTGCAAGAACTTTTAACATGACGGTGCAGGATGCCGTGAGGAACACGGATGTGATTGCAGGTACTCTACTACTCAACTCAGTTAAGGCAAATGTTTTATTTGATTCGGGAGCTACCAAGTCTTTCATATCTCTAGATTTTGTATGTCAGTTAGGCCTTGATACTGAACCATTGAAAGACAGATTGCAAATAGAGATAGTTAATCATGAGATTATTCCCGTTAGCCAAGTATGTCCAGGCTGTGACCTAGAAATAGAAGGGCGACACTTTCGGGTAGATTTAATACCTTTTAAACTAGGGGAGTTTGACGTAATAGTAGGTATGGATTGGTTAACAACCCACGGAGCCTAGATTGATTGTGTCAAGAAGAAAGTAAATTTGAGACTGCCAGGGGACGAGGAAGTAGTGTTTAGTGGAAAACGGCAAAACCAAAAGTTCCTGACTATGATTCAAGCTAAGAAGCTATTACGTAAAGGATGCGAAGCCTATTTAGCCTATGTGAAGGATACCAAGAAGGAGGCACCAAACCTACAGGAAATCCCTGTCGTTAATGAGTTCGCGGACGTATTTCCGGATGATCTTCCCGGACTACCACCTGATAGAGACATCGAGTTCGCTATAGACTTAGTTCCGGGTACGGCCCCAATTTCGAAAGCCCCATATCGGCTAGCCCCAGTGGAGATGAAAGAGCTGGCCACTCAGTTACAAGAGTTGTTGGATAAAGGGATGATAAGACCTAGTGTGTCACCGTGGGGAGCCCCGGTGTTATTCGTGAAAAAGAAGGATGGTAGTATGAGATTATGTATAGACTACAGGGAGTTGAACAAGGTGACTATAAAGAATAAGTATCCCTTGCCCAGGATAGATGACCTGTTTGATCAATTAAAGGACGCAGTTTATTTTTCCAGAATTGATTTGAGAACCGGGTATCACCAGTTAAAGATTAAGCCAGAAGATATACCAAAGACGGCCTTTCGAACCCGGTACAGACACTATGAGTTCCTAGTGATGTCATTTGGGCTAACGAATGCCCCTGCAGCTTTCATGGATTTAATGAATCGAGTCTTCAAGAAATACTTGGACAAGTGTGTTATAGTCTTCATCGATGACATCTTGATTTATTCCAAGACGAAGGAGGAACATGCGGAGCACTTGAGGATTGTATTGGGAGCATTGAGAGAAGAAAAGTTGTACGCTAAGTTCTCGAAGTGTGAATTTTGGTTGAAGGAAGTTCAGTTTTTAGGGCATGTGATTAGCGAACAAGGCATTCTAGTGGACCTAGCCAAAATAGAGGCTGTATCAAATTGGGAGAGACCAACCACTCTGATAGAGGTGAGAAGTTTCATAGGACTGGCTGGCTACTATAGGAGATTTGTCCAAGATTTTGCCAAGATAGCAGCTCCTTTGACCCGACTAACTCGCAAGACCGAGAAGTTTGTGTGGACTGAAAAATGCGAAGAGAGCTTCCAAGAGTTGAAAAAGAGGTTGGTGACAGCACCAGTACTAGCCCTACCTGATGATAAGGGAGATTTTGTGATTTATAGCGACGCATCCCATAAAGGTTTAGGGTGTGTGCTTATGCAGCACGGTAAGGTGATTGTGTATGCGTCCAGACAACTTAAGGAATATGAGATAAGATACCCCACCCATGATTTGGAATTAGTAGCGATAGTTTTTGCTTTGAAGATTTGGAGACATTATCTTTACGGAGAAAAGTGTGAAATCTACACAGATCACAAGAGCTTAAAGTACATATTCACTCAGAAAGAGTTAAACATGAGGCAGAGGAGATGGTTAGAGCTAATCAAGGATTATGATTGTGAGATTCATTATCATCCAGGGAAGGCCAACGTAGTGGCCGATGCACTTAGCCGAAAGGAGAAGCTTAAGATGATAACGTCAGTGGACGAATTGATCAAGGACCTCGAGAAACTAGATATTGAGGTGAGGTTACCAGGAATTGGACAAGAGAGTCTAATGGAAATAAAAGTCCAACCACCGCTATTGGAAAAGATTAAGTTATGCCAGGAAAAGAAGATAGAAGAAGAAAAGAATTCGATGGAGAAAATTTTGACTGGCGAGGAAATTAAGTGTGAGAAGGACGGGAATGGAATTATGAGGTACGCATCTAGGATATGGATCCCGAACGTTCAAGAATTAAAAGACGAGATTTTGCAAGAAGCTCATAGTTCAAGGTACTCAATTCACCCTGGAGGCACTAAGATGTTTAAAGATCTGAGAGAATACTATTGGTGGCCAAATATGAAGAAGGACGTGGCAGAGTGGGTAAGTAAATGCTTGACATGTCAATGAGTAAAGGCCGAACACCAGAGGCCCAGTGGATTGTTGCAACCCTTGGAGATACCCGAGTGGAAGTGGGAGCAGATTGCGATGGACTTTGTGGTCGGATTACCAAGGACCAAGACTAATCATGATGCCATTTGGGTAATTATCGATAAGTTGACCAAGTCAGCTCATTTTCTTCCAATCAACGAGAGATACACTGTCGACAAGCTGGCAGACATATACTTAAAGGAGATCGTGGTAAGGCATGGGGTTCCTGTGAGCATTGTATCAGATAGAGACCCAAGATTCAACTCCAGGTTCTGGAGAAGTTTTCAGGATTGTGTGGGGACCAAGTTAAACATGAGTACTGCATACCATCCCCAAACAGACGGACAGAGTGAGAGAACCATCCAGACCATCGAGGACATGTTGAGGGTATGTACCATTGATTTTAAGGGAAGTTGGGATGACCACTTGCCGTTGATCGAATTTTCCTACAATAACAGTTACCATGCGAGTATAGGCATGCCCCCATATGAAGCTTTGTACAGATGAAGATGTCGGTCTCCCTTGTGTTGGGAAGAGGTAGGAGAGCGGAAGATTTTAGGGCCTGAACTGGTCCAACAGACAAGAGAAACTATTGAACTCATAAGAGGATGGCTGGTAGCGACCCAAGACAGACAGAAGAAGTATGCGGACCAGACCCGCAAGGACAAAGAATATGAGGTAGGAGAGTTTGTGATGTTAAAAGTATCACCGTGGAAGGGATTGATGAGATTTGGTAAGAAAGGGAAACTAAGCCCAAGATTTATTGGACCTTTTGAGATCTTGAAACGAGTTGGAATGTTAGCCTATGAATTGGCTTTACCTCCGAGCTTACAGCAGGTACATAATGTGTTCCATGTGTCCATGCTACGACCCTACCATACCGACTTCCGACATGTGATAGAACATGATCAAGTGGATCTGCAACCAGACTTAACATATGTGGAGCAACCCGTAGAAATCATGGATAGAAAGGAACAGGTGCTGAGGAACAAGGTTGTCAAACTAGTGAGAGTTTTGTGGAGGAATCAGAATGTCGAAGAATCAACATGGGAACTAGAGAGCGCGATGCGTGAAAAGCACCCCCAACTGTTTTCAACCTGATTCCGGGACGGAATCCTTTTAAGGAGGGGAGGCTGTAAGAACCCTAATTTTTGGTAATATTTCCTTTTATTTAATATCTTGTGACATTGTCAATATGGAACCGTTCTAGTCACCCCTGTTGATTAATAGAATTGATTGTCTGAGAAACTGCGTTGTTGCATTCATTATGTAAGATAAAAAGGAAGATTGTGAAGGCAAGAGTCTTTTTGTTAGTAAGATTTATAAAACTTGGGATTTGAGAATGATTAGAGTATCAAAAGATTTATTAAGAATTACGACGAGGAATTATGGACATTCGAGGAATTTACACAATTAAGTACTTAAGGAATTATAGGGGAAATCTCTACGCGACAAAATATTATTACGAGAGATTAATTAAGATACGATACGAATTAAAGATTAAATGACAAGCATTGGTGGAAGAATAATGATACAAGGAGTAGTATTGCATGCAAGTCCCATGCAACCAAGTGGTTAGGAATAAGCAAACTAGTTAACAAAAGGGAAGAGGAATAGTAACTAGTTACTTGCTTTTCAAAAAGGGGAGACAAGTAGTACATGTGACCATACCTTGCTAGTACCTTGCCTATACATACACATTATGTATCACCCAACCCTAACTTTATCAATTATTCACCAAACAAATAAAACACAAAAATCAAAAACACTCTCCCCCCTTTCAAGGTGCTCTCGGCCAAGAAGAAAAAAGGGAGAAGAAAATTCTTCCTCCCCCACTTTCCATCACTCTTAATTCAAGATATAATTACTAGGCCCTCTACATCATCTAGGCAAATTCAAGTTATAAATTGTTAAAGATTGGGTGAATAGTAACCATGTTTGATTTCCTTTTAGATCTTGGATTGTAAGGGTTGTAGGAGACCATTCAAGGTGTTATTGAGTTGTGTAAGGCTTATCCAAGGCTCCTAGGTGCTCAAGAAGGTATAAAAATCACAAACCCTTTTGGTTATGTAGTGTTTATAATGTTTGGTAGTAGATCCATGTATATATGAGTTAATCTTGGTTGTATAAGTAATGGATGACATGGATCTTGAGTTTTGATGTTGTGATTGTGACTTTTATGATTGTGGATAGTATATGTATCTCCATGAGTGTTATAAACCATGACTAAGTGAATTAAGTGTTGATTGTGTTGTGGAATTGTGAAAAATGGTTGATCTAAGTAGTATATACTTGCTGAGTTTTTCCAGGAACATTGACCTGTCTTGTAACATGGTTTTGAACCCTCAAATTTTGTCCCCTGATGTCCTACCATATATTGTTGGAAAGATAATTGAATGTAGGTTCTGGAAATGTAAGGTTCATGGCTAGGTGATGTACAGATTTTAAGTTATGGCCGGAGAAGTGAATTGTATTTCTGGATTCCGGACTGCACTAAGTGACCCCCTTGTGAACCTTCTTTAAACCCATAAATATATATGTGGGATCATGGAAAAATTTGAGAAGTTAGGGAATGCAGTGGTGAAGACCACCCAAAAAGAATTGGATTAAAATATGAATTTTTGGATTTTATAAAAATGCTAGAGTAAATTTTGCGCAAGGGAAAAAGTCGTTAGTGGAGCATAATTCTAGGGGTAATGTTTATGATTCGAATGTGGTAACTAAATTAAGTCGATTAAGTGACGAGCGTAATCTAGTGATGACATGAACCTATAGTGGGGCTAGAGTGTCGTAAGACGAGGTCATTAAGTGTAAGAACCCAGATTTTGGGTGGAATTAAAACTTTTATGTATTTAATGATGTAAGAACGAATAATGGTTATGGCTACAATGTAATAATTGATATTTGGAAAGAATGAATGGAATTCGACTTTATTATGTTTATGTCTTGAAGAATGCTAAAGGGTGACAACATAGGTAAGAATAATCTATCATCTAAGGGAATAAGATATGGCAACTTCAAGAAAGAGAATACTCTCATGTCATCCAGATCGATAACGATTAATCCAGTAGTTCCGTAAAAAGGTTAAGGAACGATCGAAAGAGAATACGGACAATTATACAACCCTAAGAGAACAAGTAAAGAATACAGAATGAATAGTGTTTTGGTGGGAGTATATAATAATATGAGACGACACTATATAGAAGTATTCGGAACGGATTTCCGAGTTCGTATTAGTGATCCAGGGGGAAAATAAGTGTATGTAAAAGCTGTCGGATTCTGAAAAACCGCACTTTTATTTTCTCCGAGAGTTCCCTGGACACTGATAGCCTTAAGTATTTAACGAATGGATTTAAGGAATATAAATTGGAAAGTTAGAATGAAAGATGGAGAATGAAAGTATTAATATTAAAAAGGATTCCCGGTAAACCCTAATTAGAAATCCGTGAAATATTCCTACGAACGATCAATCGAAACGGGCAATAACCAGATACAGAAACAAGCAGAGGAAGCAAGAGTCTTGTGCAAGCTACTAGTATAAAATATCTAGTAACTAAACTAGAATCAAGGAACTAGCACTTAGAGGAAGAACTAAGTACTTAGCAAAGTAACTACCTAGTTAAGCTCTAAACCACCATAAAACCAACACTTGTCTTGCCATTTCATCATCCAACACCTCATCACTTTAATAAAGTGACTTTATACAAGATATTATCTTGATAATAGATGAGAGTGGATGAGATTAAAACAAAAGAAACCAAGCAACTCTCCCCCCCCCCTTGAATATTCCATTCGGCCAACACCTTAATTCCAAAATCAAAACCCCTCTTCCCACCATCTCTTGATCTTGTAAAAATTATGGTGAGTCTTACATTTCCTGAAAGTGATCCCATAAAAATTTCAAAGCCAAACTCTCTTGTTTCCATTTTCAAATAATTCATCAAAGAGGAGGATGAATAGTGGTTTTATGAACTAATCTTGTTTTTTCTTGTTTTTCATGGTGGATTTAGCTAGCTTAGGATCATCCAAGGATAGATCAAGGCTTAGGAAGGTTATACTACTCCCTAAGGAAGGTATAAATCATTTCAAACCCTAAGCTTTACTTTGAGTTTATGCATGATTCATGGTGATTTTGGATTAAGTGATATTAGTAGTATTTTACCACCATGTTAGCATGATTTTGTGGTTAGATTAGCTTTATGATGATATATTGATGAAGCATGATATTCTTGAGCTTTTAAGAGATGATTATTAACTGTAGTAATTGATTAGATGCCCGGTGTGGCTTGGTTGTTGCGTAATGAATTTTAGAACGCTCGATTCGTAGCCGTCGTAATGCCCGATTTTCATTAACACTAAGAAACCGAACTGGTCAGTAGCCATAACTCTCTGTTCTTGGCAAGTTAATGAACCCTACTTATAGATTTTTGAACATAGATCACTTTGGCGAAAGAATCGAAGCATTTCGATTTACGGTTTAGGAATTATGACCAAATTACTAAAAGTAGTTCGAATCCGTAAACGAAAGTTCGTAACTGAAATTGAACCCTCGTAAACTATGTAACGTCATGGAAAATCTTGGTAAATAAATACTAGAGGTAAAAAGGAAGGTGTGAAAGAAAACCGTATGTCAAAACGAACATTTTTCGATTTATTAAAAATGTTCGAGTCGAGGTTAAACGCGAACGAACCCCTAAAAGACGACTCTTTTATAACTTCGGTACAACACTTAGAAAACGGGCGATAAAACTCGGAGTATAGTATTGGTTCGTAACGATCGACCTTAGAACTCATATGACTTAAGTATGTCCCAAGTATAAGTACAGTGACATGTCGTATTAACGAACGAATGTCGGGTCGGATCAGTGATAAAAAGGAATCCACTAAAAGGGGTATAACGAGATAACTCGAGAACGTGTTTCGAATTAAGTATAACTTAACTTTTAATATGTTAAGTGATTAATCCCGAATGCCTTGGCTATTTATAGATCACCAAGCTGAACCGGGACCGCTACCACTACCCCTTACCATACTCGACTACCAGGCAAGTTTCAATTCCCTTCTTTTAGGCTGTTGTTGTGATTGAATAAATATATATATATATATGTTTTCTGTTATACATATGCCATAGCATGCATGCCTACTTTCAAGTTATATCATTGTGCTTGTTCCCTGATTGTTATTGGCTTATAAATTAGATAGCTGTCGTATCAATTATAAGCCGGTTATTGTAAGACCCTCAAAGAAGGGTGTATACATCTTATTCATCAAATATAGACCGGGAGTCAATATTTCTTGACATATCGAGATTACCTCGAAAGAAAATATCTAAGTAAATATTTTCCATTATTCGGGCGACGAATAGTATTTGAATATTCGTTCGAGATTATTTATTTTAACGATCCTTACTTCAAATAATTATTTGAACGTAACTATTCGACGAATAATATTTATTTTAATATTCATTCAGAGTCGAATTAATTATCAATTATTATTTCGAATATTCTTCTAATGATGAGACTATTAAATGAATATTATTTGGATATTCATTTAGAATATTATTTTATTGAATAAATATTACTTTTGAATATTCATTTAGGATATTAATTACTTGATGAATATTATTTTAATATTCATCTGAAGCTTGATTTATTTATCGAATATTATCACGAATATTCTTTTAAAGCTTGGATTACTAAATTAATATTACTTGATATTCATTTAGAATATTATTCATTAAATGAATATTACTTTTTGAATATTCATTTAAATTCCTAATTAATTATGAATATTGTCTTAAATATTCCTTTCAGGTCCTATTAATTAATGAATATTATTTTGAATATTCATTTAAATATTTATTTATTCAATAAATATTCTCCTGATATTTCTTCAGGGATTATTTTGGAAATACTCCAATTAAAGATATTCTTTCATATTCCTAAATACTCTTTAAATATTTTTAACTCAATAAATATTCTCTGAATATTTATTCCATACTTAGAATAATCTCAATAAGGTTCATCTTCTTCGATTATTACGAAAAATATTTCAGAGTCATATTATTATTAATCTTATATCAAGAAAGGTTCTCAGACATCATTCTTCTTTGAGTCTATCTCCCTAATAATAAGGGAACCTTACTTGGAAAATGTTATTTATCTTGTCGACTTCCCGGTCATAAAGTATTCTCTTCACTCGCAACTCGGGTGCTGTTGACTTATTAAGTCGTTGTTTACCTTCTCATCTTTCGAGGGGTAAGATTGTTGGAACAAGTTGATATTCGATACCAAGCCACAACTTGGAAGTTATTGGTGAATTTTCCTTTCCAACTAGATACGACTACCTTGTAGAGTCTTATCAACAAGTATTACACTTGGGGAAAGGGGGACGAACGTTACATTCAGAATCATGAATTCTATTTGAACTAGGAGTCGTGTAAGAGGCCGAGTAGCGCCGGTCCATCCCCTTTGGTCCATCCCCTTTGGCCCAACCGCTTACAATGAGAATATCTCGCTTACTTTTGATGTAGCAGATATTTCTATAAACAAATACTTTAAGTTACCTTGTAACTTCATCGTTCACATTATACTGGCATCATTTCCGTAAATGAATGGCATATGGTTTGAAAGATAATTTTGAACTGTTTTATATTATCGTTCAGTTATATATATTATTGTTGGTGGGCTTTCGCTCACCCTTGCTTTGTTCACATTATGTCATAACAACAGCTAGGACAGATGGTTCGCGTCAGGCGCACTCGGCACAAGCAGGTTACCCGACCCACCGGACTACCCGCTGAGATGCTAGCCGCCATTGCTGAGGTAGCATAGTTAGACAGCTTTTGTTTCCTTTTTAACTATATGTATAATTAATGTAATTAACGGCAAAACTTTTAAACCTAGGATGTTATCCTTTTGGGATTGTAATAACTTTTATTCGTAACCCTTTAATGTAAGACTTATTTCAATTTCATCTCTGGGACTATAACTGTTGTGTGTGTGAGTGGTAATTACTGTGGGGTCACAGCATGTGATTTATTTATCGTGGACTCAAGTCAAGTATTATGAATGGATGTAAGACCGTAACCACCAGATCCCTGACCCCGGATCTGGGGGTGTTACAGAGATGGTATCAGAGCGAGAGTTATATATCCCAAGAGATGATACGACGTTATATAATAATAAATTCAATAATATAATAAGAACCCTTGCCAGGTTCACCTAAAACCCTTACGGGAACTTTTTAAGTATCATGATTGTAACATAGTTCGTCTTGTGTAGGCAAGCGACATGTCGGCCCAGGAGGTAGCTGCGAGACAGCATGATGAGGACATGTTCCGGACTAGGGACCCGTACTATGAGCACTTGCCTGAGGAGGATACTGAGCCTGAGGAGGAGGACGCTGAGGAGGTCCAGGTTGATGTTGATACTGATGTGATCGAGTTTGAGGAGGAGGACCCTGAGGAGGTCCAGGTTGATGCGGACATAGATGTTGTTGAGACTGAGGGGGAGGAGGACCCGGAGGGGATCCAGACAAGACATGATGCTGAGTTAGTTGTTGAGGATGATGATTATTGGGTTGTGTCTGAGATCAGGACTTTGGGAGATGACACTGACATGACCACGGATCAGGTGGTGCCGGTAGATGAGGGTGTTGAGGGAGATATAGATGAGCCAGTAGTTGGTGCTGTTGGGAGTTCTGGACTTTTTGTGCCACTCCTCTCTGATGAGAGAGCCCCTACCCCACCACCACTACCTGTGAGCCCATACCCCGATGAGTTTGAGGAGCTTACCCCAGAGCCCAAGCAGGCAGAGACTGCCGCTCCAGCTGAGCCATCCACCCCACCTCATGCCCCGATAGGAGGAGTCCCAGTATGTGTTCACAACTTGATTGTGAACGGGCTGTATAGAGAGTTGTCTGTGGCAGATGCCAGGTTGGCAGAGTCTAGGAGGGAGTTAGCAGCAGAGAGAGCCACCCAGATGAGGTTGCAGGGCAAGAGGACTATCAGTGACAGGGTTGGGTATAGGGCTGTGACCCGCATCGAGCTGAGGGCTCGGGTGAGGGTGCGACAGTTGCCTACTGATGGGCATGGTAGGGTAGACTGAGCAGAGGCTGAGGAGGTTTTCCGCATCGCCATGGGGAGGGTTCGGAGGATGTTTCGTCGTGGCGGCTGATTTCAGATGTAGTGATGCAGTGGTCTAGTTGTCTAGTCATGTACAGACATAGTAGTGCTGGTTTTTGTAGGGATGGTTTTCTTGTACTTGTTTTCCCTTTTTGCAGACTAGACAGATAGACAGCGTATTTCACTTTTGACTTGTTGTTGTTGTTAGGATGGCTGTACTTTAAACTATCGTTGTAACTCGGATGTTGTACCTTTTCGGTACCTGGTATATATTTGTTTCCCTTTCAGTCATTACAATTTTGTTCGGATGTGATCACGAGTTTATTAGCATATGTATTACTTTTCGATTAAGTTGCCATGAGATATAAAACTGTGGGATTTTAAACCCAATCATGTAAAGAATTATGCAAGGAAAAAATACTTTAAAACAAGTAAGTGAACCTAATGTATAATTTTCCAAATTTTCAGTAAAATGCCTCCAAGACGAATGGGCACTAGGGCTAACCCCCGAGAATCTACTGACCAAGAGAGTCACAACCAACACGAGGAAAACCATGAAAGTAGTGAAGAACAAGATCAGGATTATAATGAGCAAGAAGATTCCCAGTATGGAGCAGAGGATGAACCCCTGTACTCTGAAGAATTTGAGGGGGAAATCGAGGGTGCAGAAACTGAAGTACAACAGGAAGGGGAGAACCAGGGCGGAAACCCCATGGGCCAGTTTATGGATCTACTTAGGCAGAATTTGAACCAATACCCCCAGCCACCACCAGGCAACAACACTTCAGTGGCAAATTCCTTTAGGGCCTTTAAGTCCCTTAAGCCCCCAGAGTTCCACGGATCGGCTGATCCCGTTGAGGCGAGGGCCTGGATCAAGGAAATGGAAAAATCTTTTGAGATTCTGAGTATCAATGAGGCTCAGAAGACTGTTTTTGCTACTTACCTACTAAAGGGAGAGGCCAATTATTGGTGGGAAGCCAAGAAGAACATGGAGACTGATGCTGTCATAGCCTGGGAAAGGTTCAAACAATTATTCCTGGAGAAGTACTTCCCGAAGTTCATGAAAACCCAGATGGAACTTAAGTTTTTGGAACTGAAACAGAACAATATGTCAGTGGCTGACTATGAGGCCAAATTTACTGAGCTGTCGAGATTTGTGCCAGAGTTTGTAGACACAGAAGAGAAGAAATCTAACAGGTTTCAACAAGGGCTGAAGTAGTGGATCCAGAATAGGGTGGCGGTTTTAGAGATTACAGATTATGCCACCTTGGTGCAGAAGGCAACCATTGTGGAGGCTGGTAGTGATCAGATGCAGAGAGAGAGAGAGAGAAAGGGGGGATAAAGAGAAAGCATGTTAGTATGGGCGGAAGATCCGCTGGAGGAAAATCCCCAACCATGTTTAATCGAGGAGCGGTTTCCCTACCTGGGAGGAATGTAGGGTTTAAACCATCTATGAGTGTAAGTGTGAGCCAGGGCGGCCATCAATCAGGAATGTCCCGTTCCAACCCTTCTCGACCTCCATTGCCATTGTGTGCTACTTGTGGGAAGAGGCACTCCGGGGTGTGCAACCTGAAGCAGATAAACTGTTACAAGTGTGGGCGAGCTGGGCACTATGCTACCTCTTGCACCACGGTAATCCCTAACAGCACAACCTGTTTCCAATGTGGACAGCGAGGGCACATGAGGAAGGATTGCCCAAGGAGCAAACCAGCAGCATCTGGAGCAAGCAAGGTTGCCTCAAATAGGCCACCAACTGCTAGGACTTTTAATATGTCAGTACAAGATGTCGTGAGGGACACAGATGTGATAGCAGGTATTTTTTCTCTCAATTCAGTCAGTGCAAATGTCTTATTTGATTCAGGAGCAACTAAGTCTTTTATATCTAGAGATTTTGCGCATAAGTTGAAACTTAAAACCCAGCAACTAAGAGATTCCTTACTGGTAGAAATAGCTAATCAGGAAATCGTACCGGTTAATCAAATTCACCCCGATTGTAAGCTAGAAATAGGAGGACGATCCTTCTATGTCGATTTAATTCCTTTTAAGCTAGGGTAATTCGATGTCATTTTGGGTATGGATTGGTTGTCTCGCAATGATGCGCGGATAGATTGTAAAGGGAAAAAGGTTAAGTTGAAAACCCCAGGGAAGAAAGAAATAGTGTTTAAGGGGATACGACAGACCCAGAAAATTCTGACCATGGCGCAAACCAAGAGATTGTTACGAAAAGGGAACGAGGCTTATTTAGCCTACGTTATAGACACTCAGAAGGAAGTGCCAAGATTGCAAGACATTCTGGTAGTTAATGAGTTCGAGGACGTGTTCCCACAAGATCTTCCCGGACTACCACCTGATAGGGTAATTGAGTTTGCCATCGAGTTAGCCCCGGGGACGGCGCCAGTTTCGAAGGCCCCGTACCGATTAGCCCTAGTAGAAATGAAGGAGCTAGCTAAACAATTACAGGAATTGTTGGATAAGGGCATGATAAGGCCCAGTGTGTCGCCTTGGGGCGTACCAGTGTTGTTTGTTAAGAAAAAGGATGGAAGTATGAGGTTATGCATCGACTACAGAGAATTGAACAAGCTAACCATAAAGAATAAGTATCCATTACCCAGGATAGACGATTTGTTTGACCATCTAAGAGGCGCTGAATACTTCTCTAAGATTGATTTGAGAACGGGATATCACCAACTGAAGATCAAACCTGAAGATATCCCGAAGACTGCATTCCGTACCAGATATGGACATTATGAGTTCTTAGTTATGTCATTTGGATTGACCAACGCCCCAGCAGCCTTCATGGACCTAATGAATAGAGTGTTCAAGGAATATTTGGACAAATTCGTGATAGTTTTCATTGATGATATTTTCATCTACTCAAAGACAGAGGTAGAACACGCTGAACATTTAAGGATAACCTTAGAAATACTCAGGAAGGAGCAGTTATATGCCAAGTTCTCCAAGTGCGAGTTTTGGAAAAATGAGGTACAATTCTTAGGGCACGTGATTAATAGAGAAGGAGTGTTGGTTGACCCCTCCAAGATAGAAGTAGTTTCAAACTGGGAACGGCCAACTACTCCAACCGAGGTGAGGAGTTTCATTGGATTGGCCGGATATTACAGGAGATTTGTCCAAGACTTTGCGAAAATCGCAGCTCCATTAACTCGACTTACCCGTAAAACCGAGAAATTTGAATGGACTGAGAAATGCGAGAAGAGTTTCCAAGAGTTAAAGAAGAGGCTGGTGACAGCCCCAGTGCTGGCATTACCTGATGGAAAAGGAGATTTCGTGATTTATAGTGATGCTTCGCATAAAGGACTGGGATGCGTGCTTATGCAGCACGGCAAGGTAATAGCGTATGCGTCTAGGCAGTTGAAGGATTATGAGGTCAGATATCCCACGCATGATCTAGAACTAGCAGCCATAGTCTTCGCTTTAAAGATTTGGAGACACTACCTGTATGGGGAAAAATGCGAGATTTACACTGACCATAAGAGCCTCAAGTACATTTTCACTCAGAAAGAGCTTAACACGCGCCAGAGGAGATGGTTAGAGTTAATCAAGGATTACGATTGTGAAATTCGCTATCACCCGGGCAAAGCCAATGTGGTGGCTGACACCCTTAGTAGGAAAGAGAAGCTCAAGATGATAACTTCAGAGAAAGAGCTAGTGAAAAGTTTTGAGAAGCTGGAAATTGAGATTAAGTTACCTGGAGAGGGCCAAGAAAAGTTGATGGAAATTAGAATCCAACCTCCATTGCTAGAAAAGATTAGACTGTGCCAGGAACGGATGATGGAGGAAGAAAAGAACTCCACAGAAGAGCTAATGACCAGGGAGGAAATTAAGTGCGAAAGAGACAAGGAAGGGATCATGAGGTACACGTACAGGATATGGATCCCAAACGTTCAGGAACTCAAGGATGAGATTTTAAATGAGGCACACAACTCAAGATACTCAGTGCACCCCGGTAGCACCAAAATGTATAGGGATTTAAAGGAGTATTACTGGTGGCCCAATATGAAAAAGGACGTAGCAGAGTGGGTAAGCAGATGCTTGACCTGCCAACGAGTGAAAGCAGAGCACCAGAAACCCAGCGGACTTCTACATCCCTTAGAGATTCCAGAATGGAAATGGGAACACATAGCAATGGATTTCGTAGTAGGTTTACCAAGGACCAAGGCTAATCATGACGCCATATGGGTAATTGTAGATCGACTGACGAAATCGGCTCACTTTCTCCTGATCAACAAAAGGTACACGGTCGACAGACTAGTGGACATCTACTTAAAAGAGATGGTGGCGCGACATGGAGTCCCAGTCGCAATAGTATCCGATCGAGATCCTAGATTTAACTCCAGGTTTTGGAGAAGTTTTCAAGAATGTGTAGGGACCCGGCTAAACATGAGCACAGCCTACCACCCCCAGATAGATGGGCAAAGTGAAAGAACCATCCAAACACTAGAGGATATGTTGAGAGTCTGCGCGATAGACTTCAAGGGAAATTGGGATGATCACTTGCCATTGATTGAGTTCTCCTACAATAACAGTTATCATTCAAGCATTGGGATGCCACCTTATGAGGCCCTTTATGGAAGAAAATGTCGATCTCCCTTGTATTGGGATGAAGTTGGAGAGCGAAGGATGCTCGGGCCCGAAGTGGTCCAACGAACTAAAGATGCAGTAGATCTAATCAGAGGATGGTTGGTAGCAGCCCAGGATCGACAAAAGAAATATGCCGACTTAGCTCGGAAAGGCAAGGAATACGAAGTAGGGGACCTAGTGTTCTTGAAAGTGTCACCTTGGAAAGGTTTAATGAGATTTGGGAAGAAAGGAAAGCTGAGTCCCAGATACATTGGACCATTTGAGATCTTGAGACGGATTGAGGGACTAGCTTATGAGCTCGCATTGCCTCCGAATCTACAACAGGTGCACAATGTGTTCCATGTCTCGATGCTGAGGAAGTATAATCCGGATGCCAAGCATATTGTAGAGTATGAGCAAGTGGACATACAACCAGACTTGACCTATGTAGAGCAACCTATGGAAATCATAGACCGGAAGGAACAAGTGCTCCGAAACAAGGTCATTCAGCTAGTCAGAGTTTTGTGGCAGAACCACAATGTAGAAGAATCAACCTGGGAACTTGAAAGCGCAATGCAAGAGAAGTACCCCCACTTGTTTTCAAACTGATTCCGGGACGGAATCCTTTTAAGGAGGGGAGACTGTAAGAACCCAGATTTTGGGTGGAATTAAAACTTTTATGTATTTAATGATGTAAGAACGAATAATGGTTATGGCTACAATGTAATAATTGATATTTGGAAAGAATGAATGGAATTCGACTTTATTATGTTTATGTCTTGAAGAATGCTAAAGGGTGACAACATAGGTAAGAATAATCTATCTTCTAAGGGAATAAGATATGGCAACTTCAAGAAAGAGAATACTCTCATGTCATCCAGATCGATAACGATTAATCCAGTAGTTCCGTAAAAAGGTTAAGGAACGATCGAAAGAGAATACGGACAATTATACAACCCTAAGAGAACAATTAAAGAATACAGAATGAATAGTGTTTTGGTGGGAGTATATAATAATATGAGATGACACTATATAGAAGTATTCGGAACGGATTTCCGAGTTCGTATTAGTGATCCAGGGGGAAAATAAGTGTATGTAAAAGCTGTCGGATTCTGAAAAACCGCACTTTTATTTTCTCCGAGAGTTCCCTGGACACTGATAGCCTTAAGTATTTAACGAATGGATTTAAGGAATATAAATTGGAAAGTTAGAATGAAAGATGGAGAATGAAAGTATTAATATTAAAAAGGATTCCCGGTAAACCCTAATTAGAAATCCGTGAAATATTCCTACGAACGATCAATCGAAACGGGCAATAACCGGACACAGAAACAAGCAGAGGAAGCAAGAGTCTTGTGCAAGCTACTAGTATAAGATATCTAGTAACTAAACTAGAATCAAGGAACTAGCACTTAGAGGAAGAACTAAGTACTTAGCAAAGTAACTACCTAGTTAAGCTCTAAACCACCATAAAACCAACACTTGTCTTGCCATTTCATCATCCAACACCTCATCACTTTAATAAAGTGACTTTATACAAAATATTATCTTGATAATAGATGAGAGTGGATGAGATTAAAACAAAAGAAACCAAGCAACTCTCCCCCCCCCTTGAATATTCCATTCGGCCAACACCTTAATTCCAAAATCAAAACCCCTCTTCCCACCATCTCTTGATCTTGTAAAAATTATGGTGAGTCTTAAATTTCCTAAAAGTGATCCCATAAAAATTTCAAAGCCAAACTCTCTTGTTTCCATTTTCAAATAATTCATCAAAGAGGAGGATGAATAGTGGTTTTATGAACTAATCTTGTTTTTTCTTGTTTTTCATGGTGGATTTAGCTAGCTTAGGATCATCCAAGGATAGATCAAGGCTTAGGAAGGTTATACTACTCTCTAAGGAAGGTATAAATCATTTCAAACCCTAAGCTTTACTTTGAGTTTATGCATGATTCATGGTGATTTTGGATTAAGTGATATTAGTAGTATTTTACCACCATGTTAGCATGATTTTGTGGTTAGATTAGCTTTATGATGATATATTGATGAAGCATGATATTCTTGAGCTTTTAAGAGATGATTATTAACTGTAGTAATTGATTAGATGCCCGGTGTGGCTTGGTTGTTGCGTAATGAATTTTAGAACGCTCGATTCGTAGCCGTCGTAATGCCCGATTTTCATTAACACTAAGAAACCGAACTGGTCAGTAGCCATAACTCTCTGTTCTTGGCAAGTTAATGAAGCCTACTGATAGATTTTTGAACATAGATCACTTTGGCGAAAGAATCGAAGCATTTCGATTTACGGTTTAGGAATTATGACCAAATTACTAAAAGTAGTTCGAATCCGTAAACGAAAGTTCGCAACTGAAATTGAACCCTCGTAAACTATGTAACGTCATGGCGAATCTTGGTAAATAAATACCAGAGGTAAAAAGGAAGGTGTGAAAGAAAACCGTATGTCAAAACGATCATTTTTAGATTTATTAAAAATGTTCGAGTCGAGGTTAAACGCGAACGAACCCCTAAAAGACGACTCTTTTATAACTTCGGTAAAACACTTAGAAAACGGGCGATAAAACTCGGAGTATAGTATTGGTTCGTAACGATCGACCTTAGAACTCATATGACTTAAGTATGTCCCAAGTATAAGTACAGTGACATGTCGTATTAACGAACGAATGTCGGGTCGGATCATTGATAAAAAGGAATCCACTAAAAGGGGTATAACTAGATAACTCGAGAACGTGTTTCGAATTAAGTATAACTTAACTTTTAATATGTTAAGTGATTAATCCCGAATGCCTTGGCTATTTATAGATCACCAAGCTGAACCGGGACCCGCTACCACTACCCCTTACCGTACTCGACTACCAGGCAAGTTTCAATTCCCTTCTTTTAGGTTGTTGTTGTGATTGAATAAATATATATATATATATATATGTTTTCTGTTATACATATGCAATAGCATGCATGCCTACTTTCAGTTATATCATTATGCTTGTTCCCTGATTGTTATTGGCTTATAAATTAGATAGCTATCGTATCAATTATAAGCCGGTTATTGTAAGACCCTCAAAGAAAGGTGTATACATCTTATTCATCAAATATAGACCGGGAGTCAATATTTCTTGACATATCGAGATTACCTCGAAAGAAAATATCTAAGTAAATATTTTCCATTATTCGGGCGACGAATAGTATTTGAATATTCGTTCGAGATTCTTTATTTTAACGATCCTTACTTCAAATAACTATTTGAACGTAACTATTCGACGAATAATATTTATTTTAATATTCATTCAGAGTCGAATTAATTATCGATTATTATTTCGAATATTCTTCTAAAGATGAGACTATTAAATGAATATTATTTGGATATTCATTTAGAATATTATTTTATTGAATAAATATTACTTTTGAATATTCATTTAGGATATTAATTACTTGATGAATATTATTTTAATATTCATTTGAAGCTTGATTTATTTATCGAATATTATCACGAATATTCCTTTAAAGCTTGGATTACTAAATGAATATTACTTGATATTCATTTAGAATATTATTCATTAAATGAATATTACTTTTTGAATATTCATTTAAATTCCTAATTAATTATGAATATTGTCTTAAATATTCCTTTCAGGTCCTATTAATTAATGAATATTATTTTGAATATTCATTTAAATATTTATTTATTCAATAAATATTCTCCTGATATTTCTTCAGGGATTATTTTGGAAATACTCCGATTAAAGATATTCTTTCATATTCCTAAATATTCTTTAAATATTTTTAACTCATACTTAGAATAATCTCAATAAGGTTCATCTTCTTCGATTATTACGAAAAATATTTCAGAGTCATATTATTATTAATCTTATATCAAGAAAGGTTCTCAGACATCATTCTTCTTTGAGTCTATCTCCCTAATAATAAGGGAACCATACTTGGAAAATGTTATTTATCTTGTCGACTTCCCGGTCATAAAGTATTCTCTTCACTCGCAACTCGGGTGCTGTTGACTTATTAAGTCGTTGTTTACCTTCTCATCTTTCGAGGGGTAAGATTGTTGGAACAAGTTGATATTCGATACCAAGCCACATCTTGGAAGTTATTGGTGAATTTTCCTTTCCAACTAGATACGACTACCTTGTAGAGTCTTATCAACAAGTATTACAATTGGGGAAAGGGGGACGAATGTTACATTCAGAATCATGAATTCTATTTGAACTAGGAGTCGTGTAAGAGGCCGAGTAGCGCCGGTCCATCCCCTTTGGCCCAACCGTTGGCCGGGGAGAGCTAGTAAGGCGGTAGACAAGTAAAGCCGTCAGTTCTTCCTTCTACCGGTAGTAAATCTAAAATTAAGCTGTACGATCTCGACTGATCATCAAGATTGGAACAGCGGGCGCGGTGAATACTCCATCATTGGTTCATCATCCAAACTTATTTATTTCCTGCAACATGATTACTGTTGGCAGAGCTGGAAAAGTGTTCATAACTGGAATTGCAACCTTTTCATGCAAGTTCCTCTTCTTAATAACAATGAGAATATCTCGCTTACTTTTGATGTAGCAGATATTTCTATAAACAAATACTTTAAGTTACCTTGTAACTTCATCGTTCACATTATACTGGCATCATTTCCGTAAATGAATGGCATATGGTTTGAAAGATAATTTTGAACTGTTTTATATTATCGTTCAGTTATATATATTATTGTTGGTGGGCTTTCGCTCACCCTTGCTTTGTTCACATTATGTCACAATAATAGCTAGGACAGATGGCTCGCGTCAGGCGCACTCGGCGCAAGCAGGTTACCCGACCCACCGGACTACCCGCTGAGATGCTAGCCGCCATTGCTGAGGTAGCATAGTTAGACAGCTTTTGTTTCCTGTTTAACTATATGTATAATTAATGTAACTAACGGCAAAACTTTTAAACCTAGGATGTTATCCTTTTGGGATTGTAATAACTTTTATTCGTAACCCTTTAATGTAAGACTTATTTCAATTTCATCTCTGGGACTATAACTGTTGTGTGTGTGAGTGGTAATTATTGTGGGGTCACAGCATGTGATTTATTTATCGTGGACTTAAGTCAAGTATTATGAATGGATGTAAGACCGTAACCACCAGATCCCTGACCCCGGATCTGGGGGTGTTACAGAGATGGTATCAGAGCGAGAGTTATATATCCCAAGAGATGATACGACGTTATATAATAATAAATTCAATAATATAATAAGAACCCTTGCCAGGTTCACCTAAAACCCTTACGGGAACTTTTTAAGTATCATGATAGTAGCATAGTTCGTCTTGTGTAGGCGAGCGACATGTCGGCCCAGGAGGCAGCTGCGAGACAGCATGATGAGGACATGTTCCGGACTAGGGACCCGTACTATGAGCAATTGCATGAGGAGGATACTGAGCCTGAGGAGGAGGACGCTGAGGAGGTCCAGGTTGATGCTGATACTGATGTGATAGAGTCTGAGGAGGAGGACCCTGAGGAGGTCCAGGTTGATGCGGACACAGATGTTGTTGAGACTGAGGGGGAGGAGGACCCGGAGGGGATCCAGACAGGACAGGATGCTGAGTTAGTTGTTGAGGATGATGATTATTGGGTTGTGTCTGAGATCAGGACTTTGGGAGATGACACTGACATGACCACGGATCGGGTGGTGCCGGTAGATGAGGGTGTTGAGGGAGATATAGATGAGCCAGTAGTTGGTGCTGTAGGGAGTTCTGGACTTTTTGTGCCACTCCTCTCTGATGAGAGAGCCCCTACCACACCACCACTACCTGTGAGCCCATACCCCGATGAGTTTGAGGAGCTTACCCCAGAGCCCCAGCAGGCAGAGACTGCCGCTCCAGCTGAGCCATCCACCCCACCTCATGCCCCGATAGGAGGAGTCCCAGTATGTGTTCACAACTTGATTGTGAACGGGCTGTATAGAGAGTTGTCTGTGGCAGATGCCAGGTTGGCAGAGTCTAGGAGGGAGTTAGCAGCAGAGAGAGCCACCCAGATGAGGTTGCAGGGCAGGAGGACTATCAGTGACAGGGTTGGGTATAGGGCTGTGACCCGCATCGAGCTGAGGGCTCGGGTGAGGGTGCGACAGTTGCCTACTGATGGGCATGGTAGGGTAGACTGAGCAGAGGCTGAGGAGGTTTTCCGCATCGCCATGGGGAGGGTTCGGAGGATGTTTCGTCGTGGCGGCTGATTTCAGATGTAGTGATGCAGTGGTCTAGTTGTCTAGTCATGTACGGACATAGTAGTGCTGGCTTTTGTAGGGATGGTTTTCTTGTACTTGTTTTCCCTTTTTGCAGACTAGACAGATAGACAGCGTATTTCACTTTTGACTTGTTGTTGTTGTTAGGATGGCTGTACTTTAAACTATCGTTGTAACTCGGATGTTGTACCTTTTCGGTACCTGGTATATATTTGTTTCCCTTTCAGTCATTACAATTTTGTTGGGATGTGATCACGAGTTTATTAGCATATGTATTACTTTTCGATTAAGTTGCCATGAGATATAAAACTGTGGGATTTTAAACCCAATCATGTAAAGAATTATGCAAGGAAAAAATACTTTAAAACAAGTAAGTGAACCTAATGTATAATTTTCCAAATTTTCAGTAAAATGCCTCCAAGACGAATGGGCACTAGGGCTAACCCCCGAGAATCTACTGACCAAGAGAGTCACAACCAACACGAGGAAAACCATGAAAGTAGTGAAGAACAAGATCAGGATTATAATGAGCAAGAAGATTCCCAGTATGGAGTAGAGGATGAACCCCTGTACTCTGAAGAATTTGAGGGGGAAATCGAGGGTGGAGAAACTGAAGTAGAACAGGTAGGGGAGAACCAGGGCGGAAACCCCATGGGCCAGTTTATGGATCTACTTAGGCAGAATTTGAACCAATACCCCCAGCCACCACCAGGCAACAACACTTCAGTGGCAAATTCCTTTAGGGCCTTTAAGTCCCTTAAGCCCCCAGAGTTCCACGGATCGGCTGATCCCGTTGAGGCGAGGGCCTGGATCAAGGAAATGGAAAAATCTTTTGAGATTCTGAGTATCAATGAGGCTCAGAAGACTGTTTTTGCTACTTACCTACTAAAGGGAGAGGCCAATTATTGGTGGGAAGCCAAGAAGAACATGGAGACTGATGCTGTCATAGCCTGGGAAAGGTTCAAACAATTATTCCTGGAGAAGTACTTCCCGAAGTTCATGAAAACCCAGATGGAACTTAAGTTTTTGGAACTAAAACAGAACAATATGTCAGTGGCTGACTATGAGGCCAAATTTACTGAGCTGTCGAGATTTGTGCCAGAGTTTGTAGACACAGAAGAGAAGAAAGCTAACAGGTTTCAACAAGGGCTGAAGCAGTGGATCCAGAATAGGGTGGCGGTTTTAGAGATTACAGATTATGCCACCTTGGTGCAGAAGGCAACCATTGTGGAGGCTGGTAGTATTTAGATGCAGAGAGAGAGAGAGAAAGGGGGATAAAGAGAAAGCATGTTAGTATGGGCGGAAGATCTGCTGGAGGAAAACCCCAACCAAGTTTAATCGAGGAGCGGTTTCCCTACCTGGGAGGAATGTAGGGTTTAAACCATCTGCGAGTGTAAGTGTGAGCCAGGGCGGCCATCAATCAGGAATGTCCCGTTCCAACCCTTCTCGACCTCCATTGCCATTGTGTGCTACTTGTGGGAAGAGGCACTCCGGGGTGTGCAACCTGAAGCAGATAAACTGTTACAAGTGTGGGCGAGCTGGGCACTATGCTACCTCTTGCACCACGGTCATCCCTAACAGCACAACCTGTTTCCAATGTGGACAGCGAGGGCACATGAGGAAGGATTGCCCAAGGAGCAAACCAGCAGCATCTGGAGCAAGCAAGGTTGCCTCAAATAGGCCACCAACTGCTAGGACTTTTAATATGTCAGTACAAGATGTCGTGAGGGACACAGATGTGATAGCAGGTATTTTTTCTCTCAATTCAGTCAGTGCAAATGTCTTATTTGATTCAGGAGCAACTAAGTCTTTTATATCTAGAGATTTTGCGCATAAGTTGAAACTTAAAACCCAGCAACTAAGAGATTCCTTACTGGTAGAAATAGCTAATCAGGAAATCGTACCGGTTAATCAAATTCACCCCGATTGTAAGCTAGAAATAGGAGGACGATCCTTCTATGTCGATTTAATTCCTTTTAAGCTAGGGGAATTCGATGTCATTTTGGGTATGGATTGGTTGTCTCGCAATGATGCACGGATAGATTGTAAAGGGAAAAAGGTTAAGTTGAAAACCCCAGGGAAGAAAGAAATAGTGTTTAAGGGGATGCGACAGACCCAGAAAATTCTGACCATGGCGCAAACCAAGAGATTGTTACGAAAAGGGAACGAGGCTTATTTAGCCTACGTTATAGACACTCAGAAGGAAGTGCCAAGATTGCAAGACATTCTGGTAGTTAATGAGTTCGAGGACGTGTTCCCACAAGATCTTCCCGGACTACCACCTGATAGGGTAATTGAGTTTGCCATCGAGTTAGCCCCGGGGACGGCGCCAGTTTCGAAGGCCCCGTACCGATTAGCCCCAGTAGAAATGAAGGAGCTAGCTAAACAATTACAAGAATTGTTGGATAAGGGCATGATAAGGCCCAGTGTGTCGCCTTGGGGCGCACCAGTGTTGTTTGTTAAGAAAAAGGATGGAAGTATGAGGTTATGCATCGACTACAGAGAATTGAACAAGCTAACCATAAAGAATAAGTATCCATTACCCAGGATAGACGATTTGTTTGACCAGCTAAGAGGCGCTGAATACTTCTCTAAGATTGATTTGAGAACGGGATATCACCAACTGAAGATCAAACCTGAAGATATCCCGAAGACTACATTCCGTACCAGATATGGACATTATGAGTTCTTAGTTATGTCATTTGGATTGACCAATGCCCCAGCAGCCTTCATGGACCTAATGAATAGAGTGTTCAAGGAATATTTGGACAAATTCGTGATAGTTTTCATTGATGATATTCTCATCTACTCAAAGACAGAGGCAGAACACGCTGAACATTTAAGGATAACCTTAGAAATACTCAGGAAGGAGCAGTTATATGCCAAGTTCTCCAAGTGTGAGTTTTGGAAAAATGAGGTACAATTCTTAGGGCACGTGATTAATAGAGAAGGAGTGTTGGTTGACCCCTCCAAGATAGAAGCAGTTTCAAACTGGGAACGGCCAACTACTCCAACCGAGGTGAGGAGTTTCATTGGACTGGCCGGATATTACAGGAGATTTGTCCAAGACTTTGCGAAAATCGCAGCTCCATTAACTCGACTTACCCGTAAAACCGAGAAATTTGAATGGACTGAGAAATGCGAGAAGAGTTTCCAAGAGTTAAAGAAGAGGCTGGTGACAGCCCCAGTGCTGGCATTACCTGATGGAAAAGGAGATTTCGTGATTTACAGTGATGCTTCGCATAAAGGACTGGGATGCGTGCTTATGCAGCACGGCAAGGTAATAGCGTATGCGTCTAGGCAGTTGAAGGATTATGAGGTCAGATATCCCACGCATGATCTACAACTAGCAGCCATAGTCTTCGCTTTAAAGATTTGGAGACACTACCTGTATGGGGAAAAATGCGAGATTTACACTGACCATAAGAGCCTCAAGTACATTTTCACTCAGAAAGAGCTTAACACGCGCCAGAGGACATGGTTAGAATTAATCAAGGATTACGATTGTGAAATTCGCTATCACCCGGGCAAAGCCAATGTGGTGGCTGACACCCTTAGTAGGAAAGAGAAGCTGAAGATGATAACTTCAGAGAAAGAGCTAGTGAAAAGTTTTGAGAAGCTGGAAATTGAGATTAAGTTACCTGGAGAGGGCCAAGAAAAGTTGATGGAAATTAGAATCCAACCTCCATTGCTAGAAAAGATTAAACTGTGCCAGGAACGGATGATGGAGGAAGAAAAGAACTCCACAGAAGAGCTAATGACCGGGGAGGAAATTAAGTGCGAAAGAGACAAGGAAGGGATCATGAGGTACACGTACAGGATATGGATCCCAAACGTTCAGGAACTGAAGGATGAGATTTTAAATGAGGCACACAACTCAAGATACTCAGTGCACCCCGGTAGCACCAAAATGTATAGGGATTTAAAGGAGTATTACTGGTGGCCCAATATGAAAAAGGACGTAGCAGAGTGGGTAAGCAGATGCTTGACCTGCCAACGAGTGAAAGCAGAGCACCAGAAACCCAGCGGACTTCTACATCCCGTAGAGATTCCAGAATGGAAATGGGAACACATAGCCATGGATTTCGTAGTAGGTTTACCAAGGACCAAGGCTAATCATGACGCCATATGGGTAATTGTAGATCGACTGACGAAATCGGCTCACTTTCTCCCGATCAACGAAAGGTACGCGGTCGACAGACTAGTGGACATCTACTTAAAAGAGATAGTGGCGCGACATGGAGTCCCAGTCGCAATAGTATCCGATCGAGATCCTAGATTTAACTCCAGGTTTTGGAGAAGTTTTCAAGAATGTGTAGGGACCCGGCTAAACATGAGCACAGCCTACCACCCCCAGACAGATGGGCAAAGTGAAAGAACCATCCAAACGCTAGAGGATATGTTGAGAGTCTGCGCGATTGACTTCAAGGGAAATTGGGATGATCACTTGCCATTGATTGAGTTCTCCTACAATAACAGTTATCATTCAAGCATTGGGATGCCACCTTATGAGGCCCTTTATGGAAGAAAATGTCGATCTCCCTTGTATTGGGATGAAGTTGGAGAGCGAAGGATGCTCGGGTCCAAAGTGGTCCAACGAACTAAAGATGCAGTAGATCTAATCAGAGGATGGTTGGTAGCAGCCCAGGATCGACAAAAGAAATATGCCGACTTAGCTCGGAAAGGCAAGGAATACGAAGTAGGGGACCTAGTGTTCTTGAAAGTGTCACCTTGGAAAGGTTTAATGAGATTTGGGAAGAAAGGAAAGCTGAGTCCCAGATACATTGGACCATTTGAGATCTTAAGACGGATTGGGGGACTAGCTTATGAGCTCGCATTGCCTCCGAATCTACAACAGGTGCACAATGTGTTCCATGTCTCGATGCTGAGGAAGTATAATCCGTATGCCAAGCATATTGTAGAGTATGAGGAAGTGGACATACAACCAGACTTGACCTATGTAGAGCAACCTATGGAAATCATAGACCGGAAGGAACAAGTGCTCCGAAACAAGGTCATTCAGCTAGTCAGAGTTTTGTGGCAGAACCACAATGTAGAAGAATCAACCTGGGAACTTGAAAGCGCAATGCAAGAGAAGTACCCCCACTTGTTTTCAAACTGATTCCGGGACGGAATCCTTTTAAGGAGGGGAGACTGTAAGAACCCAGATTTTGGGTGGAATTAAAACTTTTATGTATTTAATGATGTAAGAACGAATAATGGTTATGGCTACAATGTAATAATTGATATTTGGAAAGAATGAATGGAATTCGACTTTATTATGTTTATGTCTTGAAGAATGCTAAAGGGTGACAACATAGGTAAGAATAATCTATCTTCTAAGGGAATAAGATATGGCAACTTCAAGAAAGAGAATACTCTCATGTCATCCAGATCGATAACGATTAATCCAGTAGTTCCGTAAAAAGGTTAAGGAACGATCGAAAGAGAATACAGACAATTATACAACCCTAAGAGAACAAGTAAAGAATACAGAATGAATAGTGTTTTGGTGGGAGTATATAATAATATGAGACGACACTATATAGAAGTATTCGGAACGGATTTCCGAGTTCGTATTAGTGATCCAGGGGGAAAATAAGTGTATATAAAAGCTGTCGGATTCTGAAAAATCGCACTTTTATTTTCTCCGAGAGTTCCCTGGACACTGATAGCCTTAAGTATTTAACGAATGGATTTAAGGAATATAAATTGGAAAGTTAGAATGAAAGATGGAGAATGAAAGTATTAATATTAAAAATGATTCCCGGTAAACCCTAATTAGAAATCCGTGAAATATTCCTACGAACGATCAATCGAAACGGGAAATAACCGGACACAGAAACAAGCAGAG
This sequence comes from Saposhnikovia divaricata, assembly GCA_036435485.1. Classification (NCBI taxonomy): domain Eukaryota; kingdom Viridiplantae; phylum Streptophyta; class Magnoliopsida; order Apiales; family Apiaceae; genus Saposhnikovia; species Saposhnikovia divaricata. The sequence goes on from CM071598.1 coordinate 126,928,023, forward strand.
GAAGCAAGAGTCTTGTGCAAGCTACTAGTACAAAATATCTAGTAACTAAACTAGAATCAAGGAACTAGCACTTAGAGGAAGAACTAAGTACTTAGCAAAGTAACTACCTAGTTAAGCTCTAAACCACCATAAAACCAACACTTGTCTTGCCATTTCATCATCCAACACCTCATCACTTTAATAAAGTGACTTTATACAAGATATTATCTTGATAATAGATGAGAGTGGATGAGATTAAAACAAAAGAAACCAAGCAACTCTCCCCCCCCCCTTGAATATTCCATTCGGCCAACACCTTAATTCCAAAATCAAAACCCCTCTTCCCACCATCTCTTGATCTTGTAAAAATTATGGTGAGTCTTACATTTCCTAAAAGTGATCCCATAAAAATTTCAAAGCCAAACTCTCTTGTTTCCATTTTCAAATAATTCATCAAAGAGGAGGATGAATAGTAGTTTTATGAACTAATCTTGTTTTTTCTTGTTTTTCATGGTGGATTTAGCTAGCTTAGGATCATCCAAGGATAGATCAAGGCTTAGGAAGGTTATACTACTCTCTAAGGAAGGTATAAATCATTTCAAACCCTAAGCTTTACTTTGAGTTTATGCATGATTCATGGTAATTTTGGATTAAGTGATATTAGTAGTATTTTACCACCATGTTAGCATGATTTTGTGGTTAGATTAGCTTTATGATGATATATTGATGAAGCATGATATTCTTGAGCTTTTAAGAGATGATTATTAACTGTAGTAATTGATTAGATGCCCGGTGTGGCTTGGTTGTTGCGTAATGAATTTTAGAACGCTCGATTCGTAGCCGTCGTAATGCCCGATTTTCATTAACACTAAGAAACCGAACTGGTCAGTAGCCATAACTCTCTGTTCTTGGCAAGTTAATGAACCCTACTGATAGATTTTTGAACATAGATCACTTTGGCGAAAGAATCGAAGCATTTCGATTTACGGTTTAGGAATTATGACCAAATTACTAAAAGTAGTTCGAATCCGTAAACGAAAGTTCGTAACTGAAATTGAACCCTTGTAAACTATGTAACGTCATGGCGAATCTTGGTAAATAAATACTAGAGGTAAAAAGGAAGGTGTGAAAGAAAACCGTATGTCAAAACGATCATTTTTCGATTTATTAAAAATGTTCGAGTCGAGGTTAAACGCGAACGAACCCTTAAAAGACGACTCTTTTAAGGGTAACTTAAAAGATAACTTCGGTAAAACACTTAGAAAACGGGCGATAAAACTCGGAGTATAGTATTGGTTCGTAACGATCGACCTTAGAACTCATATGACTTAAGTATGTCCCAAGTATAAGTACAGTGACATGTCAAATTAACGAACGAATGTCGGGTCGGATCAGTGATAAAAAGGAATCCACTAAAAGGGGTATAACGAGATAACTCGAGAACGTGTTTCGAATTAAGTATAACTTAACTTTTAATATGTTAAGTGATTAATCCCGAATGCCTTGGCTATTTATAGATCACCAAGCTGAACCGGGACCCGCTACCACTACCCCTTACCGTACTCGACTACCAGGCAAGTTTCAATTCCCTTCTTTTAGGCTGTTGTTGTGATTGAATAAATATATATATATGTTTTCTGTTATACATATGCCATAGCATGCATGCCTACTTTCAAGTTATATCATTATGCTTGTTCCCTGATTGTTATTGGCTTATAAATTAGATAGCTATCGTATCAATTATAAGCCGGTTATTGTAAGACCCTCAAAGAAGGGTGTATACATCTTATTCATCAAATATAGACCGGGAGTCAATATTTCTTGACATATCGAGATTACCTCGAAAGAAAATATCTAAGTAAATATTTTCCATTATTCGGGCGACGAATAGTATTTGAATATTCGTTCGAGATTATTTATTTTAACGATCCTTACTTCAAATAATTATTTGAACGTAACTATTCGACGAATAATATTTATTTTAATATTCATTCAGAGTCGAATTAATTATCGATTATTATTTGGAATATTCTTCTAAAGATGAGACTATTAAATGAATATTATTTGGATATTCATTTAGAATATTATTTTATTGAATAAATATTACTTTTGAATATTCATTTAGGATATTAATTACTTGATGAATATTATTTTAATATTCATCTGAAGCTTGATTTATTTATCGAATATTATCACGAATATTCCTTTAAAGCTTGGATTACTAAATGAATATTACTTGATATTCATTTAGAATATTATTCATTAAATGAATATTACTTTTTGAATATGCATTTAAATTCCTAATTAATTTTGAATATTGTATTAAATATTCCTTTCAGGTCCTATTAATTAATGAATATTATTTTGAATATTCATTTAAATATTTATTTATTCAATAAATATTCTCCTGATATTTCTTCAGGGATTATTTTGGAAATACTCCGATTAAAGATATTCTTTCATATTCCTAAATATTCTTTAAATATTTTTAACTCAATAAATATTCTCTGAATATTTATTCCATACTTAGAATAATCTCAATAAGGTTCATCTTCTTCGATTATTATGAAAAATATTTCAGAGTCATATTATTATTAATCTTATATCAAGAAAGGTTCTCAGACATCATTCTTCTTTGAGTCTATCTCCCTAATAATAAGGGAACCTTACTTGGAAAATGTTATTTATCTTGTCGACTTCCCGGTCATAAAGTATTCTCTTCACTCGCAACTCGGGTGCTGTTGACTTATTAAGTCGTTGTTTACCTTCTCATCTTTCGAGGGGTAAGATTGTTGGAACAAGTTGATATTCGATACCAAGCCACAGCTTGGAAGTTATTGGTGAATTTTCCTTTCCAACTAGATACGACTACCTTGTAGAGTCTTATCAACAAGTATTACACTTGGGGAAAGGGGGACGAATGTTACATTCAGAATCATGAATTCTATTTGAACTAGGAGTCGTGTAAGAGGCCGAGTAGCGCCGGTCCATCCCCTTTGGCCCAACCGTTGGCCGGGGAGAGCTAGTAAGGCGGTAGACAAGTAAAGCCGTCAGTTCTTCCTTCTACCGGTAGTAAATCTAAAATTGAGCTGTACGATCTCGACTGATCATCAAGATTGGAACAACGGGCGCGGTGAATACTCCATCATTGGTTCATCATCCAAACTTATTTATTTCCTGCAACATGATTACTGTTGGCAGAGCTGGAAAAGTGTTCATAACTGGAATTGCAACTTTTTCATGCAAGTTCCTCTTCTTAATAACAATGAGAATATCTCGCTTACTTTTGATGTAGCAGATATTTCTATAAACAAATACTTTAAGTTACCTTGTAACTTCATCGTTCACATTATACTGGCATCATTTCCGTAAATGCATGGCATATGGTTTGAAAGATAATTTTGAACTATTTTATATTATCGTTCAGTTATATATATATTATTGTTGGTGGGCTTTCGCTCACCCTTGATTTGTTCACATTATGTCACAACAACAGCTAGGACAGATGGCTCGGGTCAGGCGCACTCGGCGCAAGCAGGTTACCCGACCCACCGGACTACCCGCTGAGATGCTAGCCGCCATTGCTGAGGTAGCATAGTTAGACAGCTTTTGTTTCCTGTTTAACTATATGTATAATTAATGTAATTAACGGCAAAACTTTTAAACCTAGGATGTTATCCTTTTGGGATTGTAATAACTTTTATTCGTAACCCTTTAATGTAAGACTTATTTCAATTTCATCTCTGGGACTATAACTGTTGTGTGTGTGAGAGGTAATTATTGTGGGGTCACAGCATGTGATTTATTTATCGTGGACTCAAGTCAAGTATTATGAATGGATGTAAGACCGTAACCACCAGATCCCTGACCCCGGATCTGGGGTTGTTACATTAAGTTAATCTCGTACCCCCCCTAAAACCCCGTAATTAAAGAGATATTGTTAAGGTACTAACGAGCGGTTATTGCTTATGTATAGATCGTTCGACTCCGCACGCTCGACCACCCCAACCAAACCAAGGCAAGTTTACTTTTCAAAACTTATCCATATACAAGGACTTTCACTGTTGTGTTTGTAGTTTTCAATTATATCAAATGCTATGTTTATCGAAGTATTGATGCAATTAAGATTTTATAAGTACATATATGTTTGTACCCCTTGAACTTATATTGAAATGTTTTCTTCGGACAATGACTCTAGCAATAGAGGTCGTAGCGGTCCGTATATACTATTGACCGGGGAGCGGTATATTATTATATCGTATCTAGATCGCGAAAACCCGAAGGGTCATTCGGGGAGTATCGTATACTCAAGTACTATTGTTATATCTTCGTAAATACTCGAAACCCTATCTTGGATTAAAAGTTTATTTTATCGAATAATTATTTTATTAATTATTAATATTAAATCTTAAAATATTATTTATTAATTATCGTTCATTATTTTAAAGACGAAGTCAATCCAAGATACATTTAATACTTTCAAACTCGAAATCTTTCGAACTCAAAACATTTTCGAAAACCCCCGGTCAGGTTCTGCTTCTTGTATGATTTCAAGAATCATCGGTCGACTGATGTCGGACCTCAGTTACTCTGTTTTCAATCAAAATCAAGTTTTAAAAGAAAAAGAAAAAGGGACTCTGGCAGGTGTGGGAACCGTTGACGAACGATTCCCGGGATGTGTAAGCGGCCGTGAGCCAGGCGGTCCATCAATTATTATTCCGGCCCAGGTGTTGCCGAAGGATGATTACGGATGTAGTTTTCATCGAGGGTGATTACGGATGTAGTTTTCACCCGAGGGATAGTTACGGATGTAGTTTCTATCCTTCTACCGGTAGAGAAGACCCGCAGATTATAGGACTTGGATGTGGCGACTGATCATCGTCAATCCTTGTCAGGTTTTTATGTTTTCTTTAAGTCCCATTCCTCCATTTTGGAAAAATGCTTTGACACTGCTTCTTAGGCTTTTGTGCCAAGTTGCTGATAGTGTTCTATTTTGATGAGAAAGATGTTGACTCAATGCAGTATCTAGAACTGCAAGTTTATTTTGAAAACAAGGGCACATATTATTGCACCTTCGGAATTTATCAACTATGACAAGTGATTTTATATCTGATTGACACAAACAAGTATAATAACTGCTAATCATATGAAATGCTATATTGCTTACCTTATACGTATATTTCTTGCTGAGCTATAGTTGCTCACTCTTGCTTGTTTTCAAATTTTACAAACACAACAGCTAAGCGAAATGGCAAGACCCAGACAGACTGCTCGAAAGCAGGTGACTAGACCCGAGCCTGCAGTTGAGATTCCACCGGTAGGCCCCATTAGCCGGATTGGCTGGCAGCTTTTGTTAGTTTGTTTTATTTATCAGTATGACCTGTGCAAGGCAGTGTATCGTAACAAACTTTCAAGCCGCCAACTTCGCTTCATATCGAAGTGTTGCTAGTAGCATCAATACTATTTAATTCGGTCTGTAATAACTCTGATAATTTTATTTCTGCTTAATCAATGTTGTGACGTTTCTGAGGCTCTAACCTGTGTGTGTGTGTGTGTGCGGTGTGAGTTTATTGTGGGGTCGATGGCTGTGTTATATATATTATGTGCAAGAACAGGTATGTTATTAATGGAAAATGGACCGTGAGCGCCTAGATCTCCGACCCCGGATCTGGGGGCGTCAAATGCGATCTGGTGAGGGCCGTGTCGTGTCACCCCCACCCTCTCCGCAGTCATCGAGCCCTATTTCATCGGATGGTGACTCCGAGGATGATAATTCTGGCGAGGAGGAGCTTGACCCTACCCCTGCTCCTGCTCCTGCTCCTGCTCCTGTCCCTGTCATACCACGCCCACCGATGGACCTACCCCCGGTGTCGGGCACTGAGCACGCCTATGTTGTGCAGTTCCTGACCCGAGACCTACTTTCTGCCGAGGCCAGACTTAATGAGGCGAGGTGGGCACTAGTGGAGGAGCGCGAGACGCGATTGAGGATTCAGGCTGAGATGAGGGCTGCTGTTGCTAGGAGGACTAGAGCTCGACTCCATAGGATTGAGAGGAGGAGTCGTGCGAGGATTATCGGTTTGGGAGTCGCGGGGGCGGAGTGGTCCAGGCTAGGGATGCTAGGCGTGTTGTGCGTCGTGCATTTTCCCGAGTGAGGGCCTTGCTCCGCCGCGGGGCGGCACCATGATGTGTTACGGATAGCTCAGTCCTCTAGGTTCAGATGACATTAGTGTGTCGATTTTGCGGGATAGTTGACTTGTGCAGTGGTATCCTTTCTGACCAGTGGATGAGTAGACTGACCTACAGATATGTAGATGTGACTTCGGATAGTATGTACGGATGTAGCCCTGTTTTGTGTAGCCCTAACTATTCAGATGATGTACTTGTTATTGTTCCACTTTTGCTAGACTATGACATTGGAACTATGTATTAGGCTCTAACATCCAAACTTTGTGATAACTCTTGTACCGTATTTATCTAGTTTCAGTTTCCTTGATATTATCTCAACTACCTTACTTTCCGATGCCATGCTTTACTGTTTTGATATACAACTGTGCATATACAATTTCTACAAGCCGCAACTACAACCATACTGTTTTAAATTTACGACATGCGATTTCAAATTGTTCTCTACAAATTTCCAAAATGTTCCTACAAATTTTAAAATAGATTTTTCAAAAAAAAAAAGAGAGAAAAATTTTCTATTTGTCGAAGTTTGAAATCTCGAAAACTCCTGCAAATGTTTTCGCACCCCATAGCGATTTTTCCCCAAAAATGTTTTGACGTTTTATCACCAGCATCAGGTTATTAAAACTTTTGCAACTTCCACCATTATGAGGAGGAACGATACGTTCCTGACTTGTGTAAATGCTGTCAGGTAATTGGAAAACCCTAACCCATTTCTTGTTTCATTATCAGAATCATGCCACCCAAAAGAATGAACACTCGAGCTCACCCGGTTAGTTCTGAAGGCCAGGGTAGCCACCATGGGATCGAAGGCCACCAGAACCATGAAGGGGAGAACGTGAACCTGAGTGAGGATGAGGGCAACGATCATAACTTGTTTGATAACTCTGAGTATGACGAAGAAGAAGCTGGTGATGACACCCGAGAGGTAGAACATCCAAGGGGAGGCCCTATAGAACAATTCATGGAACTACTTAGGCAGAACTTGGACCGTCCACTGGTTCAGCAATCACCCAGCAATGCGAATGCAAATGCCTTCCGGAATTTCAAATCCCTAAAACCCCCGGAATTCAAGGGAACCGCAGACCCGGTTGAGGCAAGAGCCTGGTTGAAGGAAATGGAAAAATATTTCGAGATACTAGGAGTCGCTGAGGGACAGAAGACTATTTTCGCCACCTACCTCCTGAAGGGTGAGGCAAACTATTGGTGGGAAGCTAAGAGGAATTTGGAAGGAAGAGGTGTGGTGACCTGGGAGAGGTTTAGCGAGCTGTTCTTGGAAAAGTATTTCCCTAGGTTCATGGAGACTCAAATGGAGCTGAAGTTCTTGGAACTAAAGGAAGGTAACATGACGGTGGCCGAGTATGAGGCCAAATTTACTGAGTTGTCAAGGTTTGTGCCGGAATATGTGAACTCTGAGGCAAAGAGGGCCCGAAGGTTTCAACTGGGGCTAAAGCAATGGATTCAGAATCGTGTGGCGGTTCTTGAGCTGACAGACTATGCCACCCTGGTACAGAAAGCATCAATTGTTGAGGCTGGGAGTGAACAGATGCAGAAGGACAGGGAAGGAAAGAAGAGGAAATTTGATAGTCGAAAGGGAAACTCTGCGGGTGGGAGCTTTTCCGAGCAAATTTAAGCGAGGGGCGATATCCCAACCCAACGGAAACTTTGGAACCAAGGGAGCTGAAAGTTGGAGTGTGGGCCAGGGCGGCCGAGCACAGGGATCGTCTTACTCTACCCCACCAAGAGCCCTACCCCCGGATTTTAATAAGTGTGGAAGGAAACATGCGGGCGTGTGTAACCTACAGGATGTGAAGTGCTTCAAGTGTGGGCTGACAGGACATTATGCTAACGCCTGTCGAGGAACTAGTAACAACACCAATGCCGGAGGCAATTGCTTCAAGTGTGGGAAACCAGGGCACCGAATGAGGGAATGTTTGTCCTCTGGGCCAGCTGCGTCAAGAGTGAGTGGAACTGCTTCTAACAAGGCCCCTACTGCAAGAACTTTTAACATGACGGTGCAAGATGCCGTGAGGAACACGGATGTGATTGCAGGTACCCTACTACTCAACTCAGTTAAGGAAATTTTTATTTGATTCGGGAGCTACCAAGTCTTTCATATCCCTAGATTTTGTATGTCAGTTAGGCCTTAAGGCTGAACCATTGAAAGACAGACTACAAGTAGAGATAGTTAATCATGAAATTATCCCTGTTAGCCAAGTATATCCAGGTTGTGACCTAGAAATAGGAGGGCGACACTTTTGGGTAGATTTAATACCTTTTAAACTAGGAGAGTTTGACGTAATAGTAGGTATGGATTGGTTGACAACCCACGGAGCCCAGATTGATTGTGTAAGGAAGAAGGTAAGCTTGAGACTGCCAGGGGACGAGGAAGTAGTATTTAGCGGAAAACGGCAAAACCAAAAGTTCCTGACTGTGATTCAAACTAAGAAGCTGTTACGTAAAGGATGTGAAGCCTATTTAGCCTAGGTGAAGGATACCAAGAAGGAGGCACCAAACCTACAGGAAATCCCTGTCGCTAATGAGTTCGCAGACGTATTTCCGGATGATCTTCCAGGACTACCTCCTGATAGAGACATTGAGTTCGCTATAGACTTAGTTCATCGTACAACCCCAATTTTGAAAGCCCCATATAGGCTAGCCCCAGTGGAGATGAAAGAGTTGGCCACTCAATTACAGGAGTTGTTTGATAAAGGGATGATAAGACCTAGTGTGTCACCATGGGGAGCCCGGTGTTATTCGTGAAAAAGAAGGATGGTAGTATGAGATTATGTATAGACTACAGAGAGTTGAATAAGGTGACTATAAAGAATAAATATCCCTTGCCCAGGATAGATGACCTGTTTGATCAACTAAAGGACGCAGTTTATTTTTCCAAAATTGATTTGAGGACCGGGTACCACCAGTTAAGAATTAAACCAGAAGATATACCAAAGACGGCCTTTCGCACCCGGTACGGACACTATGAGTTTCTAGTGATGTCGTTTGGGTTAACGAATGCCCCCGCAGCTTTCATGGACTTAATGAATCGAGTCTTCAAGAAGTACTTGGACAAGTGTGTTATAGTCTTCATCGATGACATCCTGATTTATTCCAAGACGAAGGAGGAGCATGTAGAGACCTTGAGGATTGTGTTGGGAGCATTGAGAGAAGAAAAGTTGTACGCTAAGTTCTCGAAGTGTGAATTTTGGTTGAGGGAAGTTCAGTTTTTAGGGCATGTGATTAGCGATCAAGGCATCCTAGTGGACCCAGCCAAAATAGAGGCTGTATCAAATTGGGAGAGACCAACCACTCCGACAGAGGTGAGAAGTTTTATAGGATTGGCTGGCTACTATAGGAGGTTTGTCCAAGACTTTGCCAAGATAGCAGCCCCTTTGACCCGACTAACTCCCAAGACCGAGAAGTTTGTGTGGACTGAAAAATGCGAAGAGAGCTTTCAAGAGTTGAAAAAGAGGTTGGTGATAGCACCAGTACTAGCCCTACCCGATGATAAGGGAGATTTTGTGATTTATAGTGACGCATCCCATAAAGGTTTAGGGTGTGTGCTTACGCAGCACGGTAAAGTGATTGCATATGCGTCCAGACAACTTAAGGAGTACGAGATAAGATACCCCACCCATGACCTGGAATTAGCGACGATAGTTTTCGCTTTGAAGATCTGGAGGCATTATCTTTACGGAGAAAAGTGTGAAATCTACACGGATCATAAGAGCTTAAAGTACATATTCACTCAGAAAGAGTTAAACATGAGGCAGAGGAGATGGCTAGAGCTAATCAAGGATTATGATTGTGAGATTCATTATCACCCAGGGAAGGCCAACGTGGTGGCGATGCACTTAGCCGAAAGGAGAAACTCAAGATGATAACTTCAGCGGACGAGTTGATCAAGGATTTTGAGAAACTGGAGATTTAAGTGAGGTTACCAGGAATTGGACAAGAGAGTCTAAGGGAAATAAGAGTCCAACCACCGCTATTGGAAAAGATTAAGTTATGCCAGGAAAAGAAGATAGAAGAAGAAAAGAATTCGATGGAGAAAATTTTGACGGGCGAAGAAATTAAGTGTGAAAAGGATGGGAATGGAGTTATGGGGTACGCATCTAGGATATGGATCCCGAACGTTCAGGAATTAAAAGACGAGATTTTGCAAGAGGCCCATAGTTCAAGGTACTCAATTCACCCTGGAGGCACTAAGATGTATAGAGATCTGAGAGGATACTATTAGTGGCCAATTATGAAGAAGGACGTGGTAGAGTGGGTAAGTAAATGCTTGACATGTCAAAGAGTGAAGGTCGAACACCAGAGGCCCAATGGATTGTTGCAACCCTTAGAGATACCCGAGTGGAAGTGGGAGCATATTGCGATGGACTTTGTGGTCGGAGTACCGAGGACCAAGACTAATCATGATGCCATTTGGGTAATTATCGATAGATTGACCAAGTCAGCACATTTTCTTCCAATCAACGATAGATACATTGTCGACAGGCTGGTGGACATTTACTTAAAGGAGATCGTGGTTAGGCATGGGGTTCCTGTGAGCATTGTATCAGATAGAGACCCAAGATTCAACTCCAGGTTCTGGAGGAGTTTTCAGGATTGTGTGGGGACCAAGTTAAACATGAGTACTGCATACCACCCCCAATCAGACGGACAGAGCGAGAGAACCATCCAGACCATAGAAGACATGTTGAGAGTATGTGCCATAGATTTTAAGGGGAGTTGGGATGACCACTTTCCGTTGATCGAATTTTCCTACAACAACAGTTACCATGCGAGTATAGGTATGCCCCCGTATGAAGCTTTATACGGACGAAGATGTCGATCTCCCTTGTGTTGGGAAGAGGTTAGAGAGCGGAGGATTTTAGGGCCCGAACTGGTCCAACAGACGAGAGAAACTATCGAACTTATACGAGGACGGCTGGTAGCAGCCCAGGAGAGACAGAAGAAATATGCAGACCAGAACCGCAAGGACAAAGAGATTGAGGTAGGAGAGTTCGTGATGCTAAAAGTATCGCCGTGGAAGGGATTGATGAGATTTGGAAAGAAAGGGAAGCTAAGTCCAAGGTTTATAGGACCTTTTGAGATCTTGAGGCGTGTTGGAAAGTTAGCCTATGAACTAGCCTTGCCCCCGAGCTTGCAGCAAGTGCATAATGTGTTTCATGTGTCCATGCTACGACCCTACCACACGGACTTTCGGCATATGATAGAATACGACCAGATAGACCTACAGCCAGATTTGACTTATGTGGAGAAACCAATGGAAATCATGGATAGAAAAGAACAAGTGCTGAGGAACAAGGTTGTTAAACTAGTGAGAGTTTTGTGGAGGAACCAGAATGTCGAAAAATCAACATGGGAACTAGAGAGCACGATGCGTGAAAAGTACCCCCAGCTGTTTTCAACCTGATTCCGGGACGGAATCCTTTTAAGGAGGGGAGGCTGTAAGAACCCTAAATTTTGTAATATTTTTTTTATAATATTACATGACATTGTGAATTTGGAACCTTTTGAGTCACCCATGTTGTTTAATGGAATTGATTATCTGAGAAATTATGTTGTTACATTCACTATGTAAGAAAAAGGGAAGATTGCTGAAGGCAAGAGTCTTATTGTTAGTGAGATTTATAAAACTTGAGATTTGAGAGTTATTAGAGTATTAAAAGATTCTTAGGGATGATGACAAGGAGTTATGGATATTCGAGGAATTTACACAATTAAGTACTTAAGAAATTACAAGGGAAATCTCTACGCGACAAAATATTATTACGAGGAGTTAATTAAGATACGATATGAATTAAAGATTAAGTGACAAGCATTGGTGGAGGAATAATGATACAAGGAAAGACATTACATGCAAGTCCCATGCAACTAGATTGTTAGAAAAGCAAAAAGGCAACCAATGAATAGTAACTAGTTAGTGCATTATTCTAGGAGACAAAGAGGTATGGTGTGTTTAGTCTACTACCTAGGGTGTCAACATGTGATACAATACATATACATAACAATGCATATTGCAATAATACAAGTCATTACCCAACCAACACAAAGCAAAACAACTCTCTCTCTCCCCTTTTGTCAAGAAGCTCTCGGCCAAGCTAGTAAAGGAAGAAGAAGAAAATTTTTTCTTCAACTTCCCATCACTTACAATTCAAGACAAAATTCCTAGGTCCTCTACACTCTATAAGGAAGGTATGCTATGAATTTCAACCCCTTTCATCCACTAGATTTTGAGATATTAATTGTTGAAGTTTGGGATGAATAGTAACCATGCTTAGTTTTCTTTTAGATCTTGAATTATAAGGATTGTAGGGACTCATCCAAGGTGTTCTTGAGGCTTGTAAAGCTTACCCAAGGTTCCTAGATACTCAAGAAGGTATAAAACTCTAACCCCTCTTAGCCATGAATTATTTATGGTGTATAATGTTAGATCCATGGACTTTAGTATGAATCTTGGTTATAAAGGTTATGGATGATGAAGATCTTGAGTTTAAATGTTGTTGATGTGATTTTTAAGCTTTTAGTTAGTGTATATAACTCCATGTATGCTATAGAGTATGATCTTGGTGGTTTAGATGATGGTTGTGATGTATACAAAGAATTCTTGAATGGGTAATAAAGATAGCAAGCTGTGTAAATTTTCTGGGAACTTGTACTGTCTTGTAGGAGGGTTTTGAACCCCTACATCTTGTCTCCTGAGGTCCTAATGCATATGGTTAGAAAGGTATTTGAATGTAGTTTCCAGAAATATAAGGTTCATGACTAGGTGATGTGTAGATTTTGAGTTACGGCCTGAGAAGTGAAGAGTGGTTCTGGAATCCAAACTGCATTAAATGGTCCACTTGTGAACCCTCTTTAAACCCCTAAAAATTTATGTAGGATCATGGAAAAATTAGGAGAGCTAGTAATTTCAGTGGTGAAGGCTACCCAAAAAGAATTGGATTAAAATATGTATTTTTCAATTTTATAAAAATGTTAGAGTAAAATTCGCGCAAGTGAAAAAGTCGTAAGTGGAGTATGATTTAAGGGGGGATTGATACGCTTCGAATATGGTAACCAAATTAAGTCGAATAAGTGATGAGCGTAATCGAGTGATGATATGAACCTATAGTGGGACTAGAGAGTCATAAGACGAAGTCATTAAGTTAATTTTGTGTCCCCTAAAACCTTGTAATTAAAAGGGTATTGTTAACGTACTAACGAACGACTATTGGTTATGTATAGATCATCGTTCCACTCCGCAAGCTCGACCACCCCAACCTCACCAAGGCAAGTTTACTTTTCAAAACTTACATATATAAGGACTTTCACTATTGTGTTTGTAGTTTTCAATCGTATTATATGCTTATGCTTATTGAGGTTATGATGAAAATTGAGATATATGCACATATATGTTTGTACCCCCTTGAACTTAGAATGAAATGTTTTCTTCGGACAACGACTCTAGCAATAGAGGTCGTAGCGGTCCAAATAAACCATTGACCGGGGAGCGGTATATTATTATATCGTGATTAAATTGCGAAAACCCGAAGGGTCATTCGGGAAGTATCGTATACTTAAGTATTTATTTTTATATTATCATAAATACTCAAAAATACCTATCTTGGATTAAAAGCTTATTTAATTAAATAAATATTTTATTAATTATTAATATTAAATCTTAAAATATCATTTATTAATTATTGTTCATTATTTTAAAGACAAAGCTAATCCAAGATACCTTTAGCACTTTCAAACTCGAACTCTTTCGAACCCAAAACATTTCGAAAACCCCCGGTCAGGTTTTGCTTCTTGTACGAATTCAAGAATTATCGGTCGACTGATGTCGGACCTCAACTACTCAGTTTTCATTCAAAAATCAAGTTTTAAAAGAAAAAAAAGGGACTCTGGCAGGTGTGGGAATCGTTGACGAACGATTCCCGGGATGTGTAAGCGGCCGTGAGCCAGGCGGTCCATCAATTATTATTCCGGCCCAGGTGTTGCCGAAGGATGATTACGGATGTAGTTTTCATCGAGGGTGATTACGGATGTAGTTTTCACCCGGGGATAGTTACGGATGTAGTTTATATCCTTCTACTAGTAGAGAAGACCCGCGGATTATTGGACTTGGATGTGGCGACTGATCATCGTCAATCCCTGTCAGGTTTTATGTTTTCTTTAAGTCCCATTCCTCCACTTTGGAAAAATGCTCTGACACTGCTTCTTAGGCCTATGTGCCAAGTTGCCGATAGTGTTCTATTTTGATGAGAAAGATGTTGACTTCATGCAGTATCTAGAACTGCAAGTTTACTTTGAAAACAAGGGCACGTATTGGTGTACCTTTAAAATTTAACAACGAGGACAAATGGTTTTATAATCGATTGATATAAACCAGTTTAATAACTGCTAAACACATGAAATGTTATATTGCTTACCTTATACATATATTTCTTGCTGAGCTATAGTTGCTCACTCTTGCTTGTTTTCAAATTTACAAACACAACAGTTAAGAGAAATGGCAAGACCCAGACAGACTGCCCGAAAGCAGGTGACTAGGCCCGAGGCAGCAGTTGAGATTCCACAGGTAGGCCCCATTAGCTGGATTGGTTGGCAACTTTTGTTAGTACGTTTTATTTATAAGTATGACCTGTGCAAGGCAGTGTACCATAACAAATATTCAAGCCACTAACACCGCTTCATATCGAAGTGTTGTTGGTAGCATAAATGCTATTTAATTCGGTCTGTAATAACTCTGAAACTTTTACTTTTGCTCAATCAAGTGTATGACATTTCTGAGACTCTAACCTGTGTGTGTGTGTGTGCGGTGTGAGTTTTATTGCGGGGTCGATGGCTGTTATATATATTATGTGCAAGAACAGGTATGTTATTGATAGAAAATGGACCGTGAGCGCCTAGATCTCCGACCCCGGATATGGGGGCGTCACAAGGCACCTGGTATTTTGATCAACGCCCTCTTGTTGTCACGGATTGGTGTTGTTCTGGTGGAGGTAGCACTATTTCTTCCATACCAATATGGGTCAAATTTAGCAATTTGCCTGACTGCTACTAGACCCAAGAAGGGTTGAGTTGAATAGCAAGTGTGATTGGTGTTCCTCTAGGGGCTGATGCTCTAACCTTGCAGTTGGAAATTTTACCTTTTTCTAAAATGTGTGTTCAATACAAAGTAGGTGATCCCCTTCCTAACACTATTTCAGTTGTTGTGTTCTCATTGCAACTCCCTTGGTCATCTAATTAATGCTTGTCCGTTGGCTCCGAGGGACTGGGCACGCAAACCTAGTACTGAGGTGAGCAAATCTTCGAAGATGTCTGAGAGAAGGATGTTGCTACTGAGGTCAAGGAAAAGGCGAGTGAAAAGGGCAAGGAGGTTGCGGTGGAGGGTGAGAAACTAGATTTAAATGGTGCTGAGAAGGGTGAGAATGGTAAGGCCTTGGATGGAATAGATGATTTTATGACTCCTACTACAGAGGGAAGGTAGGACCTTGGGAATGGGGAAGGCTGGATAGAGGTGAAGAACAAGCGTAAACCAGTTAATTCACCATCTGTGTCTACTGGGACTCCGCCACCACAAAGCTTCAAACATGTAGTAGTGGATGAAATTGCACGTAAACAGGGTGGTAAGAGAGCTAATTCAAAGGGTATTAAATGAGCGAAGTGGGGGTCTGGTGGCCCTCCTTCGAAATCTTAAGTCAGTTCCTAATGACTGTTTTTTGTTCTTACAACGTCCGTGGGCTCAACAATAAGATTGATTTTGTCAAGGATTTTATCGTTGCTAATAAACTACCCTTGATTAGTATTTTGGAAACTCATGTGCATAAGGACGCTGCTAAGATTATCTCTAAGAAGATAAACCCGAGGTTTAAATGGTTGTTCAACTATGAGCACCATCCGGGTGGCCGTATATGGCTGGGGTGGAACCCTGATTTTTGGAAATTTTTGGTGTTGACCTCCTCTACTCAGCATATTACTTGCTCAGTTACTTTGTTACAGTCCAACATTAATTTTGTGGTCTCTTTTATGTATGCATCTAATGATGAAATTGACAGGCGGTTGCTATGGAATGATTTATTGAGTATATCAAGGGCAGTGACCAATGATGCTTGGGTCATTTCTAGGGACTTCAATACTTGCCTTCGCACTGAGGAGAAGTATGGAGGAATTACAAATTGGACATCAGATATGACTGATTTCAAAGATTTTGTTTGAGCTACTGCCATTACTGATCTTCGAAGTACAGGTAATTGCTTCACCTGTTGGGACTGCAACATCCATCATCCGAAATACAGGAAGTTGGACAGGGTAATGGTGAATGCGCATTGGCATAATGTGTTCCCTTGCTCAGCCACATATTTCTTGCCTAGAGGCCTCTCGGATCATTGCCCAGCTATGACTACTCTAGGATTGGAACGACCTATTATCAAGAAGCCTTTCCAGTTCTTTAACCACCTTATTAATGACCCTGGGTTTCTCCTGTTGGTGGAAAATTCGTGGGAAGCAGCAGTGACAGGGGACCCTTTGTTTGTGCTAACGTCCAAGTTGAAGAGGGTTAAGCAGGCCCTTAAGGGTTTAAATCGGTCAATTGGAAACTTACAACAGGTGGTACAGGATGCTAGAAATGAGCTATTGATTTTTCAAAGAGCCCTTCCAATCTCCCCTTCTTTGCTTCAGTTTGAGCAAGAAAAAAGATTGATTGATGCCTACTCTAAGGCCCTACTTATGGAGGAATGCTTTCTTAAGCAAAAATCTAGGGTACACTGGTTAAAGAATGGGGACAACAACAACAAGTACTTTTTTAAAGCATGTAGAGGAAGATGGAATGTGAACAAGGTGTTTTCCCTTACTGCTCCTACTGGTGACAATGTGACAACTCATGAGGACATGACTTCCATTGCTGTGGACTATTACAAGAACCTTCTTGGTCAAAGAGGTGAAGTTGATCAACTCCGAGTGATGTACTTCTGCCTAGGCTCAATGAAACCCAGGCAAACATAATGAGTAGTCCCTTTGTGGGTAGTGATGTTCTTAAAACGTTAAAAAAGATGGGTAAAAATAAGAGCCCGGGACCTGATGGGTTTTCTGTGGAATTCTATTTGGCAACATGGCATATTGTTGGCCCTGATGTAACTAGAGGTATTCTTTACTTCTTTGACTCTCTTGTAATGCCTAAGATTGTGAATGTAGCTTCTATATGTTTAGTGCCTAAGCATGATAACCCTTCTCAGATGCAACACTTTCGTCCCATTTCCTATTGCAATGTTCTATACAAATGTATTTCTAAGATGCTTGTAGGTAGGCTTAAGGCTGTCTTACCCTCCTTGATCTCTATGCATCAATCTGCTTTTGTGGCTCGTAGATCTATTGGTGATAACATTTTCCTGGCCCAAGCATTATGTAAGGGTTACAATAGGAACTCGGGTCAGCCTAGATGTGCAGTCAAACTTGACATTCATAAGGCTTTTGACTCCTTGAACTGGAGCTTCATTTTCTTGGTTCTTGAAAGGATGGGCTTCCCTCCAAGGTTTGTGGAATGGATTCGAGTTTGCATCACAACTACAATGTTCTCTGTCAAACTTAATGGTAGTTTGGAGGGGTTCTTCAAAGGTGAATCAGGTTTGAGGCAAGTTGACCCCATCTCACCCTATCTCTTTGTCATGGCAATGGAAGCCCTCACAGCTAGCTTGCACAAATCTACTCAGGGCACTGATTTTAAATTCCGCTGGAGGACAAAGGAGGTAAAATTGCATCATATAATTTTTGCACATGATGTTTTCCTGTTTAGTCATGGTGATACCAACTCTGTCGCAAGGCTAATGGAGGGAGTTAAGCTTTTTTCAAGCTGTTCAAACTTGGTGCCGAGTCCTGAGAAATCTGTTTGCTTCTTTGCTAATGTAAGGGAAAGTGTGGTGAGGGACATCCTTTTGGTTACTGGATTTCAAAGGGGTACCCTCCCTATTACATATTTAGGATTGCCGCTCATTACTGGAAAGCTAAACAGTAGAGACTGCTCATCGTTGGTTGCCAAGCTTTGCAACAAAGTGGAATCCTGGATGGTTAGATTCCGTAACTTTGCTGGTCGACTGATGTTGATCATGGCAATCATGGCTAGTATAGTAGGCTATTGGAGTATGTATATATTCTTGCCCAAGGCTATTTTGAAAAAGATTAATAGCCTTTTCTTCAAGTTCTTATGGGGAGGGTTTTACAAGGAATCTGGAAGGTGTCACTACAAGGTGGGATGGGAAGACTGCTGTAAACCAAAATCAGAAGGTGGGTTGGGGATTAAAAATCTATTTGAATGGAACCAGGCAGCGGTGTTACACCAGCTCTGGCGCCTACTCCAACCTTCAGCTGATTCTCTTTGGATTGCTTGGTTTCACAAGGTGTTGTTACGTAATAAGGGATTCTGGACCACTAAAATGCCATATCGTTGCAACTGGATTGCTAGGAAAATCTTCAATGCTAGACCTCAGGCTTTGACATTTCTGTCTTTCAAAGTTGGTGTTAACTCTGACTTCCTTTTCTGGCATGATCCTTGGGCAAGTAAAACGCCCTTGGCTATTATCTCCCCTTCAGTTATTTCCAATGCAGAATCTACCAGTCTGGTGCAGGTTAGAGCCTACATCAATGATGGAGTGTGGAGATTACCTCGGTCAAATCATATGGATGTTATTTAGGTGAGAAACAGGGTGGCTTCAGTCCAACTTCCACTACGCCATAGATGGGCATATGTAACGCCTCTCTGATGTTACAATAGGCCCGAAAAACGTTACATTAGATCTATTGTAACACCAGGAG
Organism: Saposhnikovia divaricata; assembly: GCA_036435485.1. NCBI lineage: Eukaryota > Viridiplantae > Streptophyta > Magnoliopsida > Apiales > Apiaceae > Saposhnikovia > Saposhnikovia divaricata. The sequence goes on from CM071598.1 coordinate 126,946,989, forward strand.
GCGTTACGTTTACGAGCATTACAATAGATACCCTAATGTAACACTTTTCTTCTCTATTGTAACAGTAGCAAAAGTATTACAATAGGCACCTATTGTAACACCAGGGGCCCAATTGTAACACATTTTGAGTGTTACAATAGCTCAGTTCAATTTTTTCAGACGTGGTGTAAGAACCCAGATTTTGGGTGGGATTAAAACTTTTATGTATTTAATGATGTAAGAATGAATAGTGGTTATGACTGCGATGTAACGAAGATCTATTAAATAAATGGAACGGATTTGAATTCAATTACTTACATGTCATGCAGAATACTTTTGGTTGACGGCATAGGTAAGAATGATCTATCTCCTAAGGATATAAGTATATTACTTCAAGTAAGATTATTCTTGTGTCATCCAAATCAATATCTATTATAAGTCCAGCGGTTCTGTAAAAAGGTTAAGAAGCACTCGAGAGTGAACCAGGTTCATTTTCCTAATTATAGGAATTAAATAAAAATAAGTGATGAATAGTGATTTTGGTGGAATTTGGAATATTATTATAATAATGATATACCCGGTATTCGGAACGGATTTCTGAGTTCGTATTAGTGATCCAGGAAGAAAATAAGTGTATGTAAAAGCCGTCGGATTCAGAAAAAGAGCACTTTTATTTTCTCCGAGATTTCCCTGGACACTACAAGACTTAAGGAGTTATAAAAGGGAATTAAGGAATTTAAATTCGAGAAGTATTAAGTAAGATGAAGAATAGTATTAGAAATATTAAGAAGGTTTTCGGTAAAACCCTAACTAGAAACGAATGAGTTATTCCCTCGAACGATCAACGAACAAGCAAGGAAATTGAGTAATACCTGGACAAAGGAACGAATAAATAACCAAGAGACAAACAAGTGCAATTGGTGGGAAAAGGAGAAACCCAAGTAACATCCTTATAAGTCAACTACAAGATGAGTGGTGTAATTGCATTCTTGCAAAAATGGAGTTGTTTGTTGTAGTGCCAACACTTGGCCCAATGAGGAAGCAACAAGTGGCACCATTGGATTGCCAACAACACATTAAAAGAGATGCATCCATTATATATGCAAGGGTTATACATGTATTAGCCATAAATCACCAAAACAAAACAAACCACCACCATTTTTCTCCATTTCTTCATAAAAATCTGCCCATTCTTAGCTAATTGGAAGTCCAACTTCCAACCATCACTTGTTCTTCAAATTTTTATGGTAAGTACTACATATCATGGTAATGATCTCCTAGAAATTTCAGCTTCAAATTCATCTTTTATCATTTTCAAATAAATCATCAAAGATGATGATGAATAGTGTTCTTCATAAACTGACTTTTATTTCTTGATTTCTTTTGATTATTCAAGCTATACTAAGGCTAGATAAGGGCTAAACAAGGCTTGATAAGTTCATACATACACCAAGGAAGGTATACCACTCTTGAAAACCAAGCTCTTAGTTTAAGTTTTGGTATTTTAGATGAGTTATATGGATTTAATGCATGTTTAGGACCTTAAGAATATGATTGGGATTTATTAAATGTAAAATTAGTTTAGATGAATGGAAAGACATTGCTTGGTCTTAGTTCATGGTTGAATAACATGTAAATGTTGTTTGGAGTGGAAACTATAATTATTGGATGGTTTGAAATTTGGAAATCATGTAAACATAGCCGTCGTAATGCCCGATTGTCGTTAGCCTTAAGAAACCGTGATTAGCAGTAGCAGGAACACACTGTCCAGTCTCGGATTTTGCCATGAAAGGCTAGATTATGTTATAAGCTTCGTTTTGATATAAAGATCACGTGAAACGGACTTACGGTTTAGGATTTATGACTAAATTACTAAAAGTAGTTCGAATCCGTAAACAAAAGTTCGTAACTGAAATTGAACCCTCGTAAGCAATGTAACGTCATGGCGAATCTTGGTAAATAAATACTAGGGGTAAGAAGGAAGGTGTGAAAGAAAACCGTATGTCAAAAAGAGCATTTTTCGATTTATTAAAAATGTTCGAGTCAAGGTTAAACGCGAACGAACCCCTAAAAGACGACTCTTTTGTAACTTTGGTAAAACACTTAGAAAACGGGCGATAAAACTCGGAGTATAAGATTGGTTCGTAACGATCAACCTTAGAACTCGTATGACTCAAGTATGTCCCAAGTATAAGTGCAGTGACATGTCGTATTAACGAACGAATGTCGGGTCGGATCAGTGATAATAAGTAATCCACTAATAGGGGTATAACGAGATAACTCGAGAACGTGTTTCGATTTAAGTATAACTTAACTTTTAATATGTTAAGTGATTAATCCCGAATGCCTTGGCTATTTATAGATCACCAGGCTGAACCGGGACCCGCTACCACTACCCCTTACCGTACTCGACTACCAGGCAAGTTTCAATTCCCTTCTTTTAGGCTGTTGTTGTGATTGAATAAATATATATATATGATTGCTGATATACATATGCCATTGCATGCATGCCTACTTTCAAGTTGAATTGATATACTTGTTCCCTGAATGTTATTGTTGGCTTATAAGCTAGATAGTTATATATCAGTTATAAGCCGGTTATTATAAGACCCTCATAGAAGGGCGTATATATCTTATTAATCAAAAATAGACCGGGAGTCAATATTCCTTGATATATCGAGATTACCTCGGAAGAAGATATTTAAGTAAATATTTTCTATTATTTGGGCGACGAATATTATTTGAATATTCGTTCGAGACTAATTATTTTAACGATCCTTACTTCAAATAATTATTTGAACGTAACTATTCAACGAATAATATTTCTCAATATTCATTCAGAGTCGAACTGATTATCGACTATTATTTCGAATATTCTTCTAAAGATGAGACTATTAAATGAATATTATTTTGGATATTCTTTTAGATTATTATTTTATTAAATCAATATTACTTTTGAATATTCATTTAAGATATTAAATACTTGATGAATATTATTTTAATATTCATCTGAAGCTTGATTTAATTATCGAATATTATTTCGAATATTCCTTAAGGCTTGGATTACTAAATGAATATTACTTGATATTCATTTAGGATATTATTCATTAAATGAATATTACTTTTGAATATTCATTTAAATTCCTAATTAATCATGAATATTACCTTAAATATTCTTTTCAGGTCTTATTAATTAATGAATATTGTTTTGAATATTCATTTAAATATTTATTTATTCAATAAATATTCTCCTGATATTTCTTCAGGGATTATTTTGAGAAATACTCTGATTAAAAATATTCTTTCATATTCCCAAATATTCTTTCAATATTTTAACTCAATAAATATTCTCTGAATATTTATTCCATACTTAGAATAATCTCGATAAGGTTAATCTTCTTCGATTATTACAGAAAATATTTCGAAGTCATATTATTATTAATCTTATATCAAGAAAGGTTCCCAGACATCATTCATCTTTGAGTCTATCTTCTTAATAATAAGGGAACCTTACTTGGAAAAATGTTATTTATCTTGTCGACTTCCCGGTCATAAAGTATTCCCTTCACCCGCAACTCGGGTGCCGTTGACTTATTAAGTCGTTGTTTACCTTCTCATCTTTCGAGGGGTAAGATTACTGGAACAAGTTGATATCCGTTACCAAGTAATAGCTTGGGAGTTATTGGTAAATTTTCCTTTCCAACTAGATACGACTACTTTGTGGAGTCTTATCAACAAGTATTATACTTGGGGAAAGGGGGACGAACGTTATATTCAGAATCATGAACTCTATTTGAACTAGGAGTCGTGTAAGAGGCCGAGTAGCGCCGGTCCATCCCCTTGGCCCAACCGTTGGCCGGGGAGAGCTAGTATGGCGGTATACAAGTAAAGCCGTCAGTTCTTCCTTCTACCGGTAGTAAATCTAAATTGAGCTGTACGATCTCGACTGATCATCAAGATTGGAACAGCGGGCGCGGTGAATATTCCATCATTGGTTCATCATCCAAATTCATTTATTTCCTGCAACATGATTACTGTTGGCAGAGTTGGAAAAGAGTCATAACTGGAATTGCAACCCTTTCTTGCAAGTTCCTCTTCTTAATAACGATAATAATATCTCGCTTACTTTGATGTAGCAGATATTCCTTCAAACAAATACTTTAAGTTACCTTGTAACTTCATCGTTCATATTATACTGGCATCATTTCCGTAAATGCATGGCATATGGTTTAAAAGATAGCTTTGAACTGTTTTAAATTATCGTTCAGTTATATATTTGTTGGTGGGCTTTCGCTCACCCTTGCTTTGTTTATATTATGTCACAACAACAGCTAGGACAGATGGCTCGCGTCAGGCGCACTCGGCGCAAGCAGGTTACCCGACCCACCGGGCTACCCGCTGAGATGCTAGCCGCCATTGCTGAGGTAGCATAGTTAGACAGCTTTTGTTTCCTGTTTAACTATATGTATAATTAATGTAATCAACGGCAAAACTTTTAAACCTATGATGTTATCCTTTTGGGATTGTAATAACTTTTATCCGTAACCCTTTAATGTAAGACTTATTTCAATTTCATCTCTGGGACTATAACTGTTGTGTGTGTGAGTGGTAATTATTGTGGGGTCACAGCATGTGATTTATTTATTGTGGACTCAAGTCAAGTATTATGAATGGATGTAAGACCGTAACCACCAGATCCCTGACCCCGGATCTGGGGGTGTTACAGAGATGGTATCAGAGCGAGAGTTATATATCCCAAGAGATGATACGACGTTATATAATAATAAATTCAATAATATAATAAGAACCCTTGCCAGGTTCACCTAAAACCCTTACGGGAACTTTTTAAGTATCATGATAGTAACATAGTTCGTCTTGTGTAGGCGAGCGACTTGTCGGCCCAGGAGGCAGCTGCGAGACAGCATGATGAGGACATGTTCCGGACTAGGGACCCATACTATGAGCACTTGCCTGAGGATGATACTGAGCCTGAGGAGGAGGACGCTGAGGAGGTCCAGGTTGAGGCTGATACTGATGTGAACGAGTCTGAGGAGGAGGACCCTGAGGAGGTCCAGGATGATGCTGACACAGATGTTGTTGAGACTGAGGGGGAGGAGGACCCGGAGGGGGTCTAGACAGGACAGGACGCTGAGTTAGTGGTTGAGGATGATGATTATTGGGTTATGACTGAGTTCAGGACTATGGGAGATGACACTGACATGACCACGGATCAGGTGGTGCCGGTGGATGAGGGTGTTGAGGGAGATATAGATGAGCCAGTAGTTGGTGCTGTAGGGAGTCCTGGACTTTTTGTGCCACTCCTCCCTGTTGAGAGAGCCCCTACCCCACCACCACTACCTGTGAGCCCCTACCCCGGCAAGTTTGAGGAGCTTACCCCAGAGCCCCAGCAGACAGAGACTGCCGCTCCAGCTGAGCCATCCACCCCACCTCATGCCCCGATAGGAGGAGTCCCAGTATGTGTTCACAACTTGATTGTGAACGGGCTTTATAGAGAGTTGTCTGTGGCAGATGCCAGGTTGGCAGAGTCTAGGAGTGAGTTAGCAGCAGAGAGAGCCGCCCGGATGAGGGTGCAGGGCAGGAGGACTATCAGTGACAGAGTTGGGTATAGGGCTGTGACCCGCATCGAGCTGAGGGCTCGGGTGAGGGTGCGACAGTTGCCTACTGATGGGCATGGTAGGGTAGACAGAGCAGCGGCTGAGGAGGTTTTCCGCATCGCCATGGGGAGGGTTCGGAGGATGTTTCGTCGTGACGGCTGATTTCAGATGTAGTGATGCAGTGGTCTAGTTGTCTAGTCATGTACGGACATAGTGGTGCCGGCTTTTGTAGGGATGGTTTTCTTGTACTTGTTTTCCCTTTTTGCAGACTAGACAGATAGACAGCATATTTCACTTTTGACTTGTTGTTGTTGTTAGGATGGTTGTACTTTAAACTATCGTTGTAACTCGGATGTTGTACCTTTTCGGTACCTGGTATATATTTGTTTCCATTTCAGTCATTACAATTTTGTTGGGATGTGATCACGAGTTTATTAGCATATGTATTACTTTTCGATTAAGTTGCCATGAGATATAAAACTGTGGGATTTTAAACCCAATCATGTAAAGAAATGTGCAAGGAAAAATCCTCTAAAACAGATCAGTGAACCTAATGTATAACTTTCCAAATTTTCAGTAAAATGCCTCCAAGACGAATGGGCACTAGGGCTAACCCCCGCGAATCTACTGACCAAGAAAGTCACAACCAACACGAGGAAAACCGTGGAAGTAGTGAGGAACAAGATCAGGACTATAATGAGCAAGAAGATTCCCAGTATGGAGCAGAGGATGAACCCCTGTACTCTGAAGAATTTGAAAGGGAAATAGAGGGTGGAGAAACTGAAGTAGAACAGGAAGGGGAGAACCAGGGCGGAAACCCCATGGGCCAGTTTATGGATCTACTTAGGCAGAATTTGAACCAATACCCCCAACCACCACCAAGCAACAACACTTCAGTGGCAAATTCCTTTAGGGCCTTTAAGTCCCTTAAGCCCCCAGAGTTCCACGGATCGGCTGATCCCGTTGAGGCGAGGGCCTGGATCAAAGAAATGGAAAAGTCTTTTGAGATTCTGAGTATCAATGAGGCTCAGAAGACTGTTTTTGCTACTTACCTACTAAAGGGAGAGGCCAATTATTGGTGGGAAGCCAAGAAAAACATGGAGACTGATGCTGTCATAGCCTGGGAAAGGTTCAAACAATTATTCCTGGAGAAGTACTTCCCGAAGTTCATGAAAACCCAGATGGAACTTAAGTTCTTGGAACTGAAACAGAACAATATGTCAGTGGCTGACTATGAGGCTAAATTTACTGAGCTATCAAGATTTGTGCCAGAGTTTGTAGACACAGAAGAGAAGAAAGCTAACAGGTTTCAACAAGGGCTGAAACAGTGGATCCAGAATAGGGTGGCTGTTTTAGAGATTACAGATTATGCCACCTTGGTGCAGAAGGCAACCATTGTGGAGGCTGGTAGTGATCAGATGCAGAGAGAGAGAGAGAAAGGGGGGATAAAGAGAAAGCATGTTAGTATGGGCGGAAGATCCGCTGTAGGAAAACCCCCAACCAAGTTTAATCGAGGAGCGGTTTCCCTACCAGGGAGGAGTGTAGGGTTTAAACCATCTGCGAGTGTGAGTGTGAGCCAGGGCGGCCACCAATCAGGAATGTCCCGTTCCAACCCTTCTCGACCTCCATTGCCATTGTGTGCTACTTGTGGGAAGAGGCACTCCGGGGTGTGCAACCTGAAGCAGATAAACTGTTATAAGTGTGGGCGAGCTGGGCATTATGCTACCGCTTGCACCACGGTCATCCCTAACAGCACAACCTGTTTCCAGTATGGACAGCGAGGGCACATGAGGAAGGATTGCCCAAAGAGCAAACCAGCAGCATCAGGAGCAAGCAAGGTTGCCTCAAATAGGCCACCAACTGCTAGGACTTTCAATATGTCAGTACAAGATGCCGTGAGGGACACAGATGTGATAGCAGGTACTTTTTCTCTTAATTCAGTCAGTGCAAATGTCTTATTTGATTCAGGAGCAACTAAGTCTTTTATATCTAGAGATTTTGCGCATAACTTGAAACTTAAAACCCAGCAACTAAGAGATTCCTTACAAGTAGAAATAGCTAATCAGGAAATCGTACCGGTTAATCAAATTCACCCCGATTGTAAGCTAGAAATAGGAGGACGATCCTTCTATGTCGATTTAATTCCTTTTAAGCTAGGGGAATTCGATGTCATTTTGGGTATGGATTGGTTGTCTCGCAATGATGCGCAGATAGATTGTAAAGGGAAAAAGGTTAAGTTGAAAACCCCAGGGAAGAAAGAAATAGTGTCTAAAGGGATGCGACAGACCCAGAAAATTCTGACCATGGCGCAAACCAAGAGATTGTTACGAAAAGGGAACGAGGCTTATTTAGCCTACGTTATAGATACTCAGAAGGAAGTGCCAAGATTGCAGGACATTCTGGTAGTTAATGAGTTCGAGGACGTGTTCCCACAAGATTTTCCTGGACTACCACCTGATAGGGTAATTGAGTTTGCCATCGAATTAGCCCCGGGGACGGCGCCAGTTTCGAAGGCCCCGTACCGACTAGCCCCAGTAGAAATGAAGGAGCTAGCTAAACAATTACAGGAATTGTTGGATAAGGGCATGATAAGGCCCAGTGTGTCGCCTTGGGGCGCACCAGTGTTGTTTGTTAAGAAAAAGGATGGAAGTATGAGGTTATGCATCGACTACAGAGAATTGAACAAGCTAACCATAAAGAATAAGTATCCATTGCCCAGGATAGACGATTTGTTTGACCAGCTAAGAGGAGCTGAATACTTCTCTAAGATTGATTTGAGAACGGGATATCACCAACTGAAGATCAAACCTGAAGATATCCCGAAGACTGCATTCCGCACCAGATATGGACATTATGAGTTCTTAGTTATGTCGTTTGGATTGACCAACGCCCCAGCAGCCTTCATGGACCTAATGAATAGGGTGTTCAAGGAATATTTGGACAAATTCGTGATAGTTTTCATTGATGATATTCTCATCTACTCAAAGACAGAGGCAGAACACGCTGAACATTTAAGGATAACCTTAGAAATACTCAGGAAGGAGCAGTTATATGCCAAGTTCTCCAAGTGTGAGTTTTGGAAAAATGAGGTACAATTCTTAGGGCACGTGATCAATAGAGAAGGAGTGTTGGTTGACCCCTCCAAGATAGAAGCAGTTTCAAACTGGGAACGGCCAACTACTCCAACCGAGGTGAGGAGTTTCATTGGACTGGCCGGATATTACAGGAGATTTGTCCAAGACTTTGCGAAACTCGCAGCTCCATTAACTCGACTTACCCGTAAAACCGAGAAATTTGAATGGACTGAGAAATGCAAGAAGAGTTTCCAGGAGTTAAAGAAGAGGCTGGTGACAGCCCCAGTGCTGGCATTACCTGATGGAAAAGGAGATTTCGTGATTTACAGTGACGCTTCGTATAAAGGACTGGGATGCGTGCTTATGCAGCACGGCAAGGTAATAGCGTATGCGTCTAGGCAATTGAAGGATTATGAAGTCAGATATCCCACGCATGATCTAGAACTAGCAGCCATAGTCTTCGCTTTAAAGATTTGGAGACACTACCTGTATGGGGAAAAATGCGAGATTTACACAGACCATAAGAGCCTCAAATACATTTTCACTCAGAAAGAGCTTAACATGCGCCAGAGGAGGTGGTTAGAGTTAATCAAGGATTACGACTGTGAAATTCGATATCACCCGGGTAAAGCCAATGTGGTGGCTGACGCCCTTAGTCGGAAAGAGAAGCTCAAGATGATAACTTCAGAGAAAGAGCTAGTGAAGGATTTTGAGAAGTTGGAAATCGAGGTTAAGTTACCTGAAGAGGGCCAAGAAAAGTTGATGGAAATTAGAATCCAACCTCCATTGCTAGAAAAGATTAGACTGTGCCAGGAACGGATGATGGAGGAAGAAAAGAACTCCACAGAAGAGCTAATGACCGGGGAGGAAATTAAGTGCGAAAGAGACAAGGAAGGGATCATGAGGTACACGTACAGGATATGGATCCCAAATGTTCAGGAGCTCAAGGATGAGATTTTAAATGAGGCACACAACTCAAGATACTCAGTGCACCCCGGTAGCACTAAAATGTATAGGGATTTGAAGGAGTATTACTGGTGGCCCAATATGAAAAAGGACGTAGCAGAGTGGGTAAGCAGATGCTTGACCTGCCAACGAGTGAAGGCAGAGCACCAGAGACCCAGCGGACTTCTACATCCCTTAGAGATTCCAGAATGGAAATGGGAACATATAGCCATGGATTTCGTAGTAGGTTTACCCAGGACCAAGGCTAATCATGACACCATATGGGTAATTGTAGATCGACTGACGAAATCGGCTCACTTTCTCCCGATCAACGAAAGGTACACGGTCGATAGACTGGTGGACATCTACTTAAAAGAGATAGTGGCGCGACATGGAGTCCCAGTCGCAATAGTATCCGATCGAGATCCTAGATTTAACTCCAGGTTTTGGAGAAGTTTTCAAGAATGTGTAGGGACCCGGCTGAACATGAGCACAGCCTACCACCCCCAGACAGATAGGCAAAGTGAAAGGACCATCCAAACACTAGAGGATATGTTGAGAGTCTGCGCGATAGACTTCAAGGGGAGTTGGGATGATCACTTGCCATTGGTTGAGTTCTCCTATAATAACAGTTATCATTCAAGCATTGGGATGCCACCTTATGAGGCCCTTTATGGAAGAAAATGTCGATCTCCCTTGTATTGGGATGAGGTTGGAGAGCGAAAGATGCTCGGGCCCGAAGTGGTCCAACGAACTAAAGATGCAGTAGATCTAATCAGAGGACGGTTGGTAGCAGCCCAGGATCGACAAAAGAAATATGCCGACTTAGCTCGGAAAGGCAAGGAATACGAGGTAGGGGACCTAGTGTTCTTGAAAGTGTCACCTTGGAAAGGTTTAATGAGATTTGGGAAGAAAGGAAAGCTGAGTCCCAGATACATTGGACCATTTGAGATCTTGAGACGGATTGGGGAACTAGCTTATGAACTCGCATTGCCCCCGAATCTACAGCAGGTGCACAATGTGTTTCATGTTTCGATGCTGAGGAAGTATAATCCGGATGCAAAGCATATTGTAGAGTATGAGCAAGTGGATATGCAACCAGACCTGACCTATGTGGAGCAACCTGTGGAAATCATAGACCGGAAAGAGCAAGTGCTCCGAAACAAGGTCATTCAGCTAGTCAGAGTTTTGTGGCAGAACCACAATGTAGAAGAATCCACCTGGGAACTTGAAAGCGCAATGCAAGAAAAGTACCCCCACTTGTTTTCAAACTGATTCCGGGACGGAATCCTTTTAAGGAGGGGAGACTGTAAGAACCCAGATTTTGGGTGGGATTAAAACTTTTATGTATTTAATGATGTAAGAATGAATAGTGGTTATGACTGCGATGTAACGAAGATCTATTAAATAAATGGAACGGATTTGAATTCAATTACTTACATGTCATGCAGAATACTTTTGGTTGACGGCATAGGTAAGAATGATCTATCTCCTAAGGATATAAGTATATTACTTCAAGTAAGATTATTTTTGTGTCATCCAAATCAATATCTATTATAAGTCCAGCGGTTCCGTAAAAAGGTTAAGAAGCACTCGAGAGTGAACCAGGTTCATTTTCCTAATTATAGGAATTAAATAAAAATAAGTGATGAATAGTGATTTTGGTGGAATTTGGAATATTATTATAATAATGATATACCCGGTATTCGGAACGGATTTCTGAGTTCGTATTAGTGATCCAGGAAGAAAATAAGTGTATGTAAAAGCCGTCGGATTCAGAAAAAGAGCACTTTTATTTTCTCCGAGATTTCCCTGGACACTACAAGACTTAAGGAGTTATAAAAGGGAATTAAGGAATTTAAATTCGAGAAGTATTAAGTAAGATGAAGAATAGTATTAGAAATATTAAGAAGGTTTTCGGTAAAACCCTAACTAGAAACGAATGAGTTATTCCCTCGAACGATCAACGAACAAGCAAGGAAATTGAGTAATACCCGGACAAAGGAACGAATAAATAACCAAGAGACAAACAAGTGCAATTGGTGGGAAAAGGAGAAACCCAAGTAACATCCTTATAAGTCAACTACAAGATGAGTGGTGTAATTGCATTCTTGCAAAAATGGAGTTGTTTGTTGTAGTGCCAACACTTGGCCCAATGAGGAAGCAACAAGTGGCACCATTGGATTGCCAACAACACATTAAAAGAGATGCATCCATTATATATGCAAGGGTTATACATGTATTAGCCATAAATCACCAAAACAAAACAAACCACCACCATTTTTCTCCATTTCTTCATAAAAATCTGCCCATTCTTAGCTAATTGGAAGTCCAACTTCCAACCATCACTTGTTCTTCAAATTTTTATGGTAAGTACTACATATCATGGTAATGATCTCCTAGAAATTTCAGCTTCAAATTCATCTTTTATCATTTTCAAATAAATCATCAAAGATGATGATGAATAGTGTTCTTCATAAACTAACTTTTATTTCTTGATTTCTTTTGATTATTCAAGCTATACTAAGGCTAGATAAGGGCTAAACAAGGCTTGATAAGTTCATACATACACCAAGGAAGGTATACCACTCTTGAAAACCAAGCTCTTAGTTTAAGTTTTGGTATTTTAGATGAGTTATATGGATTTAATGCATGTTTAGGACCTTAAGATTATGATTGGGATTTATTAAATGTGAAATTAGTTTAGATGAACGGAAAGACATTGCTTGGTCTTAGTTCATGGTTGAATAACATGTAAATGTTGTTTGGAGTGGAAACTATAATTATTGGATGGTTTGAAATTTGGAAATCATGTAAACATAGCCGTCGTAATGCCCGATTGTCGTTAGCCTTAAGAAACCGTGATTAGCAGTAGCAGGAACACACTGTCCAGTCTCGGATTTTGCCATGAAAGGCTAGATTATGTTATAAGCTTCGTTTTGATATAAAGATCACGTGAAACGGACTTACGGTTTAGGATTTATGACTAAATTACTAAAAGTAGTTCGAATCCGTAAACAAAAGTTCGTAACTGAAATTGAACCCTCGTAATCAATGTAACGTCATGGCGAATCTTGGTAAATAAATACTAGGGGTAAGAAGGAAGGTGTGAAAGAAAACCGTATGTCAAAAAGAGCATTTTTCGATTTATTAAAAATGTTCGAGTCAAGGTTAAACGCGAACGAACCCCTAAAAGACGACTCTTTTGTAACTTTGGTAAAACATTTAGAAAACGGGCGATAAAACTCGGAGTATAAGATTGGTTCGTAACGATCAACCTTAGAACTCGTATGACTCAAGTATGTCCCAAGTATAAGTGCAGTGACATGTCGTATTAACGAACGAATGTCGGGTCGGATCAGTGATAATAAGTAATCCACTAATAGGGGTATAACGAGATAACTCGAGAACGTGTTTCGATTTAAGTATAACTTAACTTTTAATATGTTAAGTGATTAATCCCGAATGCCTTGGCTATTTATAGATCACCAGGCTGAACCGGGACCCGCTACCACTACCCCTTACCGTACTCGACTACCAGGCAAGTTTCAATTCCCTTCTTTTAGGCTGTTGTTGTGATTGAATAAATATATATATATGATTGCTGATATACATATGCCATTGCATGCATGCCTACTTTCAAGTTGAATTGATATACTTGTTCCCTGAATGTTATTGTTGGCTTATAAGCTAGATAGTTATATATCAGTTATAAGCCGGTTATTATAAGACCCTCATAGAAGGGCGTATATATCTTATTAATCAAAAATAGACCGGGAGTCAATATTCCTTGATATATCGAGATTACCTCGGAAGAAGATATTTAAGTAAATATTTTCTATTATTTGGGCGACGAATATTATTTGAATATTCGTTCGAGACTAATTATTTTAACGATCCTTACTTCAAATAATTATTTGAACGTAACTATTCAACGAATAATATTTCTCAATATTCATTCAGAGTCGAACTGATTATCGACTATTATTTCGAATATTCTTCTAAAGATGAGACTATTAAATGAATATTATTTTGGATATTCTTTTAGATTATTATTTTATTAAATCAATATTACTTTTGAATATTCATTTAAGATATTAAATACTTGATGAATATTATTTTAATATTCATCTGAAGCTTGATTTAATTATCGAATATTATTTCGAATATTCCTTAAGGCTTGGATTACTAAATGAATATTACTTGATATTCATTTAGGATATTATTCATTAAATGAATATTACTTTTGAATATTCATTTAAATTCCTAATTAATCATGAATATTACCTTAAATATTCTTTTCAGGTCTTATTAATTAATGAATATTGTTTTGAATATTCATTTAAATATTTATTTATTCAATAAATATTCTCCTGATATTTCTTCAGGGATTATTTTGAGAAATACTCTGATTAAAAATATTCTTTCATATTCCCAAATATTCTTTCAATATTTTAACTCAATAAATATTCTCTGAATATTTATTCCATACTTAGAATAATCTCGATAAGGTTAATCTTCTTCGATTATTAAAGAAAATATTTCGAAGTCATATTATTATTAATCTTATATCAAGAAAGGTTCCCAGACATCATTCATCTTTGAGTCTATCTTCTTAATAATAAGGGAACCTTACTTGGAAAAATGTTATTTATCTTGTCGACTTCCCGGTCATAAAGTATTCCCTTCACCCGCAACTCGGGTGCCGTTGACTTATTAAGTCGTTGTTTACCTTCTCATCTTTCGAGGGGTAAGATTACTGGAACAAGTTGATATCCGTTACCAAGTAATAGCTTGGGAGTTATTGGTAAATTTTCCTTTCCAACTAGATACGACTACTTTGTGGAGTCTTATCAACAAGTATTATACTTGGGGAAAGGGGGACGAACGTTATATTCAGAATCATGAACTCTATTTGAACTAGGAGTCGTGTAAGAGGCCGAGTAGCGCCGGTCCATCCCCTTGGCCCAACCGTTGGCCGGGGAGAGCTAGTATGGCGGTATACAAGTAAAGCCGTCAGTTCTTCCTTCTACCGGTAGTAAATCTAAATTGAGCTGTACGATCTCGACTGATCATCAAGATTGGAACAGCGGGCGCGGTGAATACTCCATCATTGGTTCATCATCCAAATTCATTTATTTCCTGCAACATGATTACTGTTGGCAGAGTTGGAAAAGAGTCATAACTGGAATTGCAACCCTTTCTTGCAAGTTCCTCTTCTTAATAACGATAATAATATCTCGCTTACTTTGATGTAGCAGATATTCCTTCAAACAAATACTTTAAGTTACCTTGTAACTTCATCGTTCATATTATACTGGCATCATTTCCGTAAATGCATGGCATATGGTTTAAAAGATAGCTTTGAACTGTTTTAAATTATCGTTCAGTTATATATTTGTTGGTGGGCTTTCGCTCACCCTTGCTTTGTTTATATTATGTCACAACAACAGCTAGGACAGATGGCTCGCGTCAGGCGCACTCGGCGCAAGCAGGTTACCCGACCCACCGGGCTACCCGCTGAGATGCTAGCCGCCATTGCTGAGGTAGCATAGTTAGACAGCTTTTGTTTCCTGTTTAACTATATGTATAATTAATGTAATCAACGGCAAAACTTTTAAACCTATGATGTTATCCTTTTGGGATTGTAATAACTTTTATTCGTAACCCTTTAATGTAAGACTTATTTCAATTTCATCTCTGGGACTATAACTGTTGTGTGTGTGAGTGGTAATTATTGTGGGGTCACAGCATGTGATTTATTTATTGTGGACTCAAGTCAAGTATTATGAATGGATGTAAGACCGTAACCACCAGATCCCTGACCCCGGATCTGGGGGTGTTACACGTGGCACCATGTGCATACGTGGCATTACGTGGCACCATGTGCCCACGTGGCAACACATGTGGCGCCACGTGGCACACTGTGTACACGTCACCAGCCTCTATTGTAACACTATACTGGGCAATTGTAACACATATTAAGTGTTACATTTGACTTGGTAAATATTTTATAGGGGGCCCACATACCCTATTGTAACACCATTTTTATCTGTTGTAACATTATTTTCTATTTATTGTAACACTATATATTAACAAATGTAACACTACAATAAGCAAACGTAACGGTAAATTTTTGAAATTTTGAAATGTAGGCTCTGCATTAATAATATTCTCATCCAACACAACAAGATCCACTACATTAATTCCAAACTACATAATAAACCAAAAGCCATCTCCATACTACTCCAACCAAACCTCCAAACTACGCCAACAAACTCCAAAACAATTCAATCCCAAATTCGACATACCAACATCATACTAATACCTAATAAAACCATTACAAATACTTCCAAAAGGAATCCAACATAATTCTAAACCAACAAGCACATACGATTAAGTCTAAATTTTAAAAGTACGAAACCATTACAAGAACACATAATTTCATTAGAGTACTGGTACACAGAGTAAATCTGATGTTTCTCCGCCAGAATAATACCAGTAAAGATAGAAAATAGAAGCAGTAAGGTATGTTACATAGAGTTAATTCGGCAACAGGAAAAGCTGATCCAATATTGTTTCCGAGTCGATAGCACTTGATGTTGAATAACATACCAAGACTTTTGCACTGCCGAAATCGCACAGTTTCACTTGATGAGTATGTGGATTAACCTGTAACATAAATTTAGTCAGAAGTGAGTTAAAAGTAAAAGTAAGCATTCTCTCCATTAGCAATATCTGCTAGAAGATGGGTACTACGTGATGATGATTAAGTTGCTGTAACTGCAAATGTCCAATTTGAATATATAGTTGAGACAAGAGAGGTAAAAAGAATTTGAAGAATCATACAAGAATCATACTAGTGTAGTATCATCCCTTAAAAGTTAAAAGAACCAATGTTATTTTCATCTTCAAAAAACAAAAAGAAATCTATCCTACACACTGAGAAATCCCTGTACTGTTTTTTTGTAAAATATTGAGGGCAGACATACTATACACTGGGATAATATTGAACACGCAGGAACCTTAAATAGGTTTAAATCAGGATTGGTCCTAGTCATGCTTTTCAGATACTGAGACATACCTGCCAAAGCAGCATCCCCGTTCCCTTGTCTTTCGAGAGGAGGAATGTTATCAGGCCTAACAGCTGGCCTTGGTGGTTGGGGAGGTGCAGCTGCTCTCTGCATACCTTATGACAGCCATCGAGCCAATGGTGCAAGAGCTCCAGTTTGGTACCTGCAGGCAACCAAAGTAAAGCGATTGATACTTGATGTTATCACACTTCTTGTGTGTGTGTGTGTGTTTTGGGGGTGAGGATCCGGGACTAACAACTTACAGATATATTAGTGCAGCAAAAAACACGAGAAGGAAAAGCCTCTGTTTCGATCCATCTTGGTTAAATAGAAAGATTACAGCTGCCAGCTTTAAGATGAGAAACAAGTCAATCTGAAATGCAATCTGAAATCTTCTTACTATAACCTGTCTTTGTTGTCCGGGTTGTTGCTGCTGTTGTTCTTGTTGTCTTACTTGGCCTTGCTCCCCACCCAATTGTGCAGCCTCAGAAGTTGGTCCACCCCTGGAACATAAATGCAGCAAAATACAATCTTATTAAAAATTAGACTTCTCCAACAAAGTGAAAAGTCCCATTATCCATTCACTTATGGGCGGCCTACTGGCCTAGACATAAAGTCCATGTTTAATTTATCACCATTATTTTCCCATCATCTAATTTCAAAATGTTGAATATTACAATTACCAACCTCGTCCTGATGCTACTACAATACAATGATATGTTATTTACACAGCTACTTTACCACTAATTTTAATCAAGTAGTTCTATCACCTTTTGACAAATTCAGTGCATATAAGTATACGAGAAATTGAGGATGTCTTACGTCGGTACATTGTATGTAAAGGGAATAAGAGTGGTGGGAGGAAAGGCCGACATGGGCCCAATAAAAGGATATGTAGGAACAGCATAAAGGCCTCCTCTACGGTTCACTTGATCTTGACCTTGCTGCAAAGGAGGAATAAGTACTGGATACATAACTGGAAACATCTGCATACTTCCATTCGGTGCAGGGGAGCCACCTAAAGGAGGCACCTGAGATAATAAAGTAAAACTTACACAGTATTACTCAGAATAGCTGCCACAGTGGCATGGATTTCTGAAGGAGATCCTGATAAACAAAGTACAGATGACGTATATTGCACCCAAATAAAAAAAGCATGGCAAGGGAGCATTATATGTATTCTGTCATATGTGAATTCTAACTCTTAACTAATACAACTCGTAGCTCCAAAAGTGGGAGCTACACCCACTGAAGCCATATAAACTGATTATAAAAAATAATAATCTGGTCTTTCACTGATTCTGTTTCAGCTGCAGAAGCAAAGTCGACGCCTTACCTATAGAAAAGAAAGAGTTAGTAGCCTTCCAATGTAATTAACCATCTGGGCAAGCCAAAACCTATTACACAAAATGTACTCATATAAACAGAGAGAGACCGCAAATGAACTTACTGAAAGAATTAGCACCAAAATGTTAATTTTAGACAAGTGTACCAATCAAATTCACTAGTCAATATTACCATTACAAGGGAAATTAATCATATGTATCACAAATAATTTAAACCATCATGTAATCAGACTTAAATCTTCAGACAACGGTTAAATTTTAAAAAATATAGATGGCATACATACTGAGAGAGAAGTAACCAGGCCTAATTGGACAACAGTCAACCAATCTACCAGAAATCTATGACAAAACAACCAAGAAGAACTTAGACAATATTGACACCAATTCTTTAACAGCAACAATGAACAGTACATGATATGTAGTTTTCCTAGGACTAGATACCTCCATATAAAAAGGGTAAGCACTATAAACTCTTCCAACATTCCATATAAAAGCACATCAGCAAACAGTACTAGCATTCCATAAGATAGTAACTGCACTTCTTTAACTCTGAGTATTCTCACCAGCGATCAAATCCATAACAGTACGCTTTATACTCCCATTATTTTTTTTCCAGGACAATCTTGTTCTTCTCCTTATCGGAGAAACCCTGCACACCACATTCACAATATGTTAAACACCATCCAAATGCATGGCTAAGAAATTTAGCTCACATGATCTTTCTTACCATCTCCTGTAACTCCACAAGAATAGTATCCCACTCATCAGAAATGCCAGAGTTATCACCAGATTGTTAAATGTCTTCATTCAACCTCAATACTTCCTTCTGAACATCACAAAGGTCATCAACAGATTGTTCCAAGTCATACGCATTCCTCCTCAATATTTCTTTGTTCAAATCAACTTGCTTGAACCCCATCACCTCGAGTTCCTTCAAAAGGGTCAGCTCCTTGGTATCAACACCTGTAGAGAAGGTTTGTACATGAGAGGTTGCGATGGGGGTAGCAACTTCAGATAAAGTAGAAGTTCCAACAAGGGAAGATGCTGTTAGGGGAACAGGGTTTGACGAGGTCCCTCCAACTAAGAAATCTTTATAGTATACGAAAATCAATTTCTTATAGAAGACCTTGGAAGCGTACCTGCTCAAGAAGTAGTTCTTCATTTGAGTAGGGAGACCACTGCAACAAAACAGACAAATTAGATGAAAAGTGCTCTTTGCCATTATAATACACGGGAACCATCTTAGATATATTTCTCTGTAGAAACAAAAAAGCAACAAGCTTAGGCTCACAATAAACATAAATAAGTGAAGACATAAACTTTATCATGTTCTCTGAGAACCTGAATAGTCGAGGGATCAGATTCATGCATAAGTTTCCAGTCAAGGGATTCGAGTAACTGCATATTGCAATAAAAAAACATTAACATAATTAAATGGACCGAAACACTAGACTCAAGATTCGAGAAGAAAATGCAGCCAACTGGTGTACCTTATTCTGTAAAATCATGATTTGTTCATTCATTCTTTCTCATTCACCTTCTTCAGAGATCAATTTCAATCAGTATTTCCAAACACGAGATTCAACAAAATTTTAAGGTTTTAAATTCAACTAAACTGAGACCTACATCACTGACTTTCTTCAATCATAAGGGAAAGAACCAGAGAGATTTGGTTCTCGATATTCAGATCGAACCCTAGAATGGAACCCCTAAAATCGATATTCAGATCGTGGAAGAGTTGGTTCGATTTAAACCTTAGAATTGAAACCAAATTGAGAGTCGAAGATGAACTAACCAATCGCCATAATCGCTATATAGAGAAGCAGCCAGAGCAAATTAGAGTAATCTCCAGTAATTGCAAGAGAGAGAGCCCGATTGAGAGGGAGAGAGAGTAATCGGAATAGATCGAGAGAGAAGAAGACAGAGAGAGAGAGAGAGAGAGAGAGAGAGAGAGAGAGAATTGATTGATTGTGGTTTACATGAATTATACCGAAGTTTTGTGGTCACGGAGAGAGTGTGGTGAGTGAGTGTGGTGGAGAGAGATAGAGATGGTGAGTGTGTCGAGAGAGATTTAGGTTGAGAGAGATTAGGTGAGTGTTTTATTCAGGGCAACGCATAGCGGTAAGTTTTCATTTTGGGGCGAAGTATTTCACTACTGAAAAAAGACCCGGTGCTTTCAAATTTTTTATTAAATTTTTTTAAGGGGGAAAGGGGAAAATGCAATTTCGGTTTGGGGGGAAAATTGTTGCCATAACGTTTTATCCTTTTCATTTTTTTGCTAATTAAAAATTAAATAAGTAGAAAAAAATAATTTATTTAGATAATTTGGGTTGTAATTTTTTTTAAATAATTTGGGATTGGACTACAGTAGAATCTCGATAAATGAATATTCGATAAAAAAATAATCTCATAAAATGTATAATTTTTTCCGGTCCTGACAAAATAGAGATAGTGTATTTTTGACCTCGATAAATGAATAATCTCGATTAATGAATAAAATTTTCCAGCCCCAAGCGTATTCATTTATTGAGGTTTAACTGTAATTTGTTTAGTGTGTAAGTTTTCATATTTTGATTTTAGAATTAATTTTCTTTAATTTTTTAAAAATTAATAATTTTTTTATAAAAAAACTAGTGCATAATTTTGTCGATTTGTATAAATTAAATTAAACAAATATCATATTTTATTTATTTAGAAATTCGTTTATTTACATTTTACGATTTGTTATTTTAAAAATTCATATTTTTACATTTTAGTTTTATTATTTTTTAATTCATATATAAATATTCTAAATTTTTTACTATATTAATTCTTATATTTTAGTGAGAGAAACCATCTAAATATATTATATTATTTTCATAACATATTTATTTTATTTAGTACTTATTATTATTATATGAATTTCTAAAATTAATATTTAATCCAAATAAGGAGTTCGTTAATTTAAAATCAAAGAGGGTTTTCATTTTCCGGAAATTGGGTTAAAGAGTAATAGATTTATTAATTAAAAGTTATTAAAAAAATAAATATTAGTATTAAAATTTTTAAAAAATAGTAAAATTCAAAAACTAGTATTACCTATTGTAACACCACGGTGTGGTGTTACATTTCACGTAACACCGTAATTTCAGAGTAACACTAGATATATGGCTAATGTAACACCAATCGAGCGGTGTTACAATAGGTATGAACTTTACTAGCTATTGTAACACTATTTGTGTAACGCTTACAAAAAAGCATTACAGTAGCCCACTTATGGCGTAGTGTTCATAGCAGTGATTGCATCTCCTGGGATGGGCTTCAGCCCAAGCTAGTTAAGTTATCGACTATATGGTCATCCACTCGTGATTTGGGCCATGCAGTAGGATGGTGTGACTTGGTATGGAATTCTTTCAATATCCCAAAATGCTCGTTCATTACCAGGTTTGCTGTTAAGAACAGGTTACTTACACGTGATCGCATGAATCTTTTTGGTATGAACGTGGATCCTACATGCCTGCTCTGTGGGAATGGGATGGAAACGATAAGTCATATTCTAACCTCTTGCCCATACTCTAGCCTTGTGAAGGGTGTCATTCCCTTTCAGATTAATGCAGACTGGACTAGATGGCAGCAAGGTGATTTTTTCCAGACCTCATTGACGGGAAAATTGAAACTTATAGCAGGAGTCTATCTAACCACCACGGTTTATAGCATTTGGAAGGAATGAAATTTCAGAAGTCATAATCCAAGGCAAGGCCACCCATCCATGGTGCTCATCTCGAATGTAAAGCTGTATGTGAGGGAGAAATTGTTTTCATGTTCTACCTTTAAAAAATGGGTCCAGAAGGACCCTTCCCTTGTATTGCTGGTTTTCTAGTTTGGTGCTTGTGTGGACCCTTCGAGGTGGACCCTGTGAGGTCTTAGCAGGCTTGTAATATGCGGACGGGGGTATGCCCCTGTGATCTTGTAATGCTTTCTGTGGTTTTTTAATCTAATTTATTCATTTAGCAAAAAAAAAAAGAATGAATATCATATGCCCTTCTCTAAGGGTCTTATCAAAACAATCCGGCTTATAACTGATAATTCGTATCTAGTCTATAAGCCAATATCAATTCAGGGAACAGGTATCATAATATAATTTGACAATAGGCATGCATGCTATGGCATATGTAAAATGGCAATCACATATATATATTATCACAACAACAGGTTCAAAGTTTTGAACACTTGCCTGATAATCGGGTGTGGGTGGAGATAACGTGTCCTGGTCTGCTCGATGATCTAAAAACAATCAGAACATTCGAGATTAACCACTTAACACGTTTTAAAAGTCTAGGTATAAACTTCACTTAAATTGATACACGTTTTTGAATTATCTCGTTATACACCTTTTAGTGTAACTCTTTTTATCACCGATACGATCCGACATTTGTTCGTTATTACGACATGTCATCATACCCACACTCGGTATATACTTAAGTCATATAAGTTCTAAAGTCGATCGATTACGAACCGAGATTAAACCTCGAGTTTTATCGTTCGTTTTCTAAGTGTTTTACCAAAGTTATAACCAAGCGGGTTTTTAGGGGTTCGTTCGCGTTTAACTTCGATTCAAACATTTTTATAAAATCGGAAAACGATCCGTTTGACATGTGGCTTTCTTTCATACCTTCCTTATGACCTCTAATATTTATTTACCAAGATTCGCTACTGAGAATCATGCTTTACGAGGGTTCAATTGAAGTTACGAACTTTTACTTACGGTTCCGAACCAATTTTAGTAATTTGACCATAACTCCTAAACCGTAAGTCGGAAGTTTTTGATTCTCGCGCCAAAATGATCTATGGCTCGAGAGCTACAAGGGCATGTCATTTATTCATCAAGGGAAGAAACTCATCATAAGTGTTATGCACGGTTTTCTAGAGGTTAACGAAAATCGGGCATTACGAAGGCTATAAATCAGACGTTCCAAATTGTTACAACAATCACCAAGCCCCACCGGGCATACATACATCTTATACACATGATTCTCATCACAACAAGTCCAGAAATATCATACTTCACCATCATATTCATTATATCTCTTAGATCAATAAAGCTAATTACATAATCATGCGTTTAATACACCATTTCATAACTAATCTCAAAATCATCCAATAATCATCAAAACTTAAACTAAGAGCTAGGGTTTCTTTAGATGATTACCTTCCTTGGAGTATGTACTAACCTTACTAAGCTTGATCTAGTCCTTGTATAGCCTTAACAAAGCTTGGATCAACCAAAGAAAACAAGAAATCAAAGATTAGTTCTTGGAAGTTACTATTCATCCTAAACTTGTAAAAATCATAGAAAATTGAAAAATAAGAATTTAGCTCTCAAATTTTTACCACATCTTGGCCTCTTCATAATCTTTGTTTTGAGTCCTAGATCATCAGATTTGAAGCTTCCTAGCTAGGGTTTTGAGGCCACTTTTTCCACTGGACAGAAACTGGGCAGATTTGTTTCCCCAACTTTGAGCATGGATTTGACTAGGCTATACTACTTTGTTGGCCATGAAATTTTGAGCGAATATTACCCATGGAGTGGAGAGGCTATGGTTAAAATTTGGTGATTTTATCATGGATAGAAATGGAGATATGAATTTTTATTTCATAGTGGTTCTTGCTGGGCAGGTTTAAGAAAATGGAGAGAATGGAGTTGTCTTGCTTTGTTTCTTTGATAATAATGAATAAAGTGATTCTTTGCTAGATAATATCTCATCTTGGTTGTGTTAGTGGAGTGTGATGCACTAGATGATGCAATTGGGCAAGACATGTGTTGTGTTTTAAATGGTTGCTAGCTAACTTGGAGTTGTTTTGCTAAGTACTAGTTTAATCTCTAAGTGTGCTAGTTACATGAGTCACCACTTGGTTACTTAGATATTTTCCACTACCACATGCATGTATCTTGCTTCCTCTGCTTGTTTCTTTGTCCGTTTATTGCTCAATTCATTGATCGTTCGGAGGAATAACTCATTCGTTTCTAGTTAGGGTTTTACCGGAAACCGTCTTAATATTTATACTATCATCCTCCATTCTCTTTAATAATTCTTGAACCTATTTTCCTTAAATCCATTCAATAATTCCTTAAGTCTTTCAGTGTCCAGGGAAATCTCGGGGAAAATAAAAGTGCTATTTTATAGAATCCGACAGCTTTTACATACACTTATTTTCCCCCTGGATCACTATTACGAACTCGGAAATCCGTTCCGAATACTTCTATATAGTGTCGTCTAATAATATTCCTAAATCCACCAAAATCACTATTCATCCATTTTTCTTTACTCATCCTCTTAGGGTTGTACAATTGTCCCTAATCTCTTTCGATCGTTCCTTAACCTTTTTACGGACCTACTGGACCAATAACAGATATCGATTTGGATGACATAAGAATAATCTTCTCCTTTAGAATTATCAAATCTCAACTCCCTAGGAGATAGATAGTTCTTATCTAAAGTGTCAACCAATAGTATACTTCATGGCATATAAACATTTGAATCCAAATCTATTTCTTTCATTCATTATCTCAATCGTTAGATCGTACTCGTAATCACTATTCACCATTACCACAGTACATCATAAAAAGTTTTAATTATATCCAAAATTTGGGGGTTCTTACAATTCCCATATTCAATAAATATATCATCAGTTAACATATTTAGATAACACCATTTTAATCAATATCCCGATATAAGACAGCTCAACAAAATATGAGTAAACTACAATGGTTAAGATAAATACATCACAACCTGCGAATAACATTTTTCATTACCATATATGCTTCATAATGTACACAGTTTAAGCCTCAAAGGATACTGATACATGCTAATTCTGATACAACAAAAGTACTACCAATAGTCCTCTAATCAAAATAGGATTAATATAGTAAACACACTAGACTAATCCTCCAAAATGACACCACTAAGGTGACTATAGTCTGATTAGTGACTAAGAACTACGAACTACAAAATCATGGCAATCCTGCTCTGATAATATCCCTCAGCTGAACCATAGCAGACGTAATAACCTGGTCTACCTCATCTCTCCACTCTGGTGCCCCTCTCCATGCTGTCAACTCCATAATGCGAACAAGTGATCGCATCTCTACGCTGATCAGCCCTACAGATATCCCCTCTGGAATCTGGGCTGCCCTGCTCGTAGGTCCAGCCAACCTCTGCAACAACATATCCATCATACGGCGGGACTCTGACAATTGTCCCTCCAAAAGCTGATAATCTGGAAATAGAGTAACATGAATAGCATCTCCTGCTGGTGGGTGGGCCTCTGGTAGAGGTGCCTCTACAGGCGAGGGTGGAGCTACAGGTGGGGGTGGATCATCAAAGGGGGCTGGATCTGCCTCTGAATCCTCCGAAGGATCTGAATCCTCCAAAGGGTCTACCTCCTCATCAGGGTCGTTCAATGGGTCTGGACTCGGTGCCGGTGATGGCACTGGAGCAGGTGGAACAGGAATCATCTGAATATCTCTAAACACCGGCTGCTCCTCTACCTCAATCTCAATCCTAGGACGTCTAGGTGCTGGAACGTCCTCCTCCGGAACCTCTGGCCTCACCCTAGAGGGACCTTCCTCATCCGATCCAACTGCTGGTCTATGTCCCCTCACATATGGCACTACTGCCATAGCATCCATATACTGCTGTCTATGTCCGACCCGGACTCTCCTCCTCAAACCTGCTACGACATGCGAGGGAATCTAAATACCGCGCTCCTCTAACTGTACAGCCTCCTCCTTTGTAATACCTCGCCACCCATCGTGACTCGCCTCGCCAGTCCGCTCCTCCTCCTATAATAAAACATAACTCTTATTAGTAATAATATATAAAATCTTAATCCCTACTTAGGGTAAATACTATATCCGATAGACCGACCTTGAACTCGATATGAGTTCACGCATTTTATCATATATATACATATATCTTTGCCTTATTAACACTCTTGTTCCTGAGCAGTATGACTCTGAGCTTTAATACCATTTCTGTGACACCCCTAGATCCGGGGTCAGGGATCCAGGTCATCACGGTCCAATTTCCGTTTAAACATATTACACTCTTGATACTTAAATAATTTAATGACATTATATACGAACACTATTGACCCCAAACTTATAACAACACACACCAGTCATAAGCTCAGAGAACAGCATCCATCATAAAAAAATAGTTAAAGTAAATTTATTATTACAAACCCATTATATTTAAGTAGCATTCTTGAAAATACTTCTGCAGGAAGCATATCAACAACCAAAATATATTACAACAGACTTCTGATTTAACTTACACACATCTACTCGTACCCTGGATATATATATATATATATATATATATATATATATATATATATATATATATATATATATATATATATATATATAGGCTAGGCAATAGATCCCTATCATATATCCCCGCCCTTACCCGCTTCCGGGGTGTGGTACGACATATCGGCGACATCTGCTATAGCTGTGATATAAACATAGGCAAGAGTGAGCTAAAATAGCTCAGGAAGATAAAGTTTTAAATCCTATTTGAAGTAGAACAATTTATAAAAGCTTTGGAAGTGTTGGTTGTTCATTTAAAGTTGTTTCAATAAAGTATAATGATGAAGTTACAAAGTAAAGTAAGGAAAACATTTTCATAAATATCTGTATTTTGTTTGCGCAGTAATACACCAACATAAACTTGCTTGTTATTCATTATAAAGATATAATATCAGTTTCCCTTCTAATTCCTTGATACCATTCATTGTTTCATACCATTTCATTCTTTTCCAACATACTACTGCAATGAGATTTTCAACAATTATTTAAGAATTTAGGGAATCTTCATCATAGCCAGATACGACAGGACGATGATCAGTCGCCCTATACGTACCTGTTCCTGTTTACTACTAGTAGAAGGAATGACCTCTCCGGTAATCATCCCTGGAAGAAAGTTCTCCACAATCCCCCATCGGCAACACATGGGCCGGAATAAAATATTGCAAGCTGGACTGCATTGAATTCAGTCCAAAGATAGAATCCCCATTATCGAAGTTCTTATTCCATTTATTCCGAAAATTTCCTTTTCATAATTCCATTTACCAAATTACCTTTTTTTTATCCATAAAGTACCTTCCATTATTTGTATTCATAAATAATTTCAAAAATCAGAAACATGTCCATTGCAACGCAATAATATGTAATCATGTATACATATATACAATTTCAACAAAACCATTTTCCTGGAATTTTATAATTTAATAAAGTAAAGATAAAGAACTCTTGCCTGGAAGGGTCGTAGGGGTAACATGTCTCCGATCAGTCCGGTGATCTATAAACAATCCCAAAATTATTCAAGGTTAATCACTTAACATTTTTGAAAAGCTAAGTATATACTTTACTTAGGTTAAACTCATTTTCAAGTTAAACTCATTGGACATCCCCCTAACATAACTCTTATTATCATCATTATAATCAACACTAGCTCGATATCAAGGCATTGCATGGTACTTATGCTTGGGGTACTTAAGTCATATAAGTCCTAGTGTCGATCGTTTACTATAAAAGATTACACCTCGTGAGTTATTGACCGTTTTCTAAGTGATTTTCCAATGTTATTACTAAGTGCGCCCTTAAGGAGTCCATTCGCACTTAACTTAGATTCGAACATTTTTTATAAAATTGAAAAACGATCCAATTGACATGAGGTTTTCTTTCACACCTTCCTTATGATCTCTAATATTTAATTACCGAGATTTTCCACTGAATTAACTACGTTAAGGGGTTTCATTTTCAATTATGAACTCGCATTTATGATTTCGAACTATTTTTAGTAAATCGACTATAATTCCTAAACCGTAAGTCCGTTTGTTTCGATTCCTTCGCTAAAATGATCTATGACTCGAGATCTACAAGTATGGGTTATCTATTCATCAAGATCAGTGACTATCCCAACTGTTAAAAATGGATTTGTAATGGTTAACGAAATTTCGGCATTACGACGGCTATAAATCGAATAATCCCAAAATTTATAACCTCCAAATATCATAGTTTCCATTCCAACAACTCATGCATATTATTTAACATTCAACCAAGGCTAAGAACTGACTTTACCTCCATCAAAACCATTTTAACAATCACTAAAGCCCAATCATAATCATAATGCTCCAAATATGCATCAAATCTTTATAATTCATCTAAATCATCAAAACTCAAAGTATAAGCTAGGGTTTCAAGAGTGTTATACCTTCCTTGATGTATGTAGGAACTTATCAATCCTTGTTTAGTCTTTATCTAACCTTATTATAGCTTGGATGATCAAAAGAAATCAAGAATTAGTTCATGCAAACACTATTCATCATCATCTTTCACTTGAATTTTGATCATGTTAAACTTAATGGATGATGATGAGCTTTTGAATTGAACTTCTACTAGTCTCAACCTTTATTTTAAGCTATAGATTGTAGTGGTTGGATGGTGGAATCTCCTTCTCCCCCTTTTTCTTCTTCCTTGGCCGAGAGCTCCTAAAGGTTGTGTTTGTTTGTTTTTTTTCTTTTGTTTGTATTATTATTTCTTAATACATGTATTATTGATATTTATCTAAATATTGGATGCATCATCTTGCTTGTATGTTGTCTAATTGTCATTTGTCCAAGTGTCATCACCACATTATGCATCCCCTTTTTGTAACAATTACAACTAAACCATCCTTTTATTTGTAACTCGTTAATAAAATCAATACGTTACGACTTATAAGTAGCATTCCATTGCTTTAATGTGACACAATTCCTTAACTCCATATTATATCCCTTGATCCTTTTGTATCTAGGAAATTTTCGGGTAAAATAAAAGTGCTATTCTTCAAATTTCAATATCATTTACGTACACTTATTTTGTCCATGGATCATCAATACGAACTTAGAAATCCGTTCCGGGTACTTCTGTATAGTGTCGTCTAATAATATTCTCATTTTCACTAAAAACACTATTCACACTCTATTCTCTTTTTATTCCTTATATTTATAAAAATGTCCCTGTTCTCTTTCGGACGTTCCTTAACCCTTTTTACGGAACCACTAGTCTTATAACAGAGATCGATTATTCTTATCTAAGTGGTCAACCAATTGCATTGCTCGTGGCATATAAACATTTGAATCTAAATCCATTAAATATTCATTCATTAGAACCACTGATACATTCATACTCCATTCATACATTCATACTTCATTAGACAACGTATATCTTTCTGCTCTCTTATAGAAATTGGTAATGGTAGCAAGGATGTTCTGGAAGATATTGGTCGAGTTCAACGTGAATCTCTTAGTACTTATCGCTCTTCGCAAAGGTACTTGCCTCAGACAAAATTTCTACAGCATACTGATCAATTTCTGACCATTTCTATACTCTCTTCACACACCTTCATTGTTTACTTTCCTTAGTCATAATATATTCATGGTATTTATAATACCCTAACATCATCCATCTCAAGTCACTATACTTCTATTCTTACTCGTAATCTTGGACAATCATATACACATGAATCACTTTAGTACGGGTGACCCCATTCCAAAAAAAAGGTCTAGTAAATTCCAAATCAAAACATGGGTTGCAAAGGGTTCAGTAGAAGATTTCTACGATCTCATTAATGTTTCCTTTATATCAGAAGCCCTGGAAGTCGGTGCTTACTTAGAAGCAACCCTGCTTTGTCCTTTCATTGCTGGTCTAGTCACTTGATAATCCTTTGTGACTTGGCCTCAACTAGCCACACTAAAATAAAAATATATGATTTTAGGGGTTGGCTAATAGCATTACTTTTCTAGAAATTGCCGACATAGTGCCTTCTTCTTTGATACCTTTCTACCTTTCCAAAACTTTACTCCATATAAGCTTAATCGACTACTCGACACCGTCTCCGGTCACCTTTCCTCTACTTTTATCTTTTCAACTATTCTTATCAATCCCACGTGCCACACAAGCTTATCATTCGTGGCATAACAGCCTTTTCATTTAAGTCAATCCCGGAATTTCTCAGTCCGGCTGGTTTCTTACTTACATTTCCTATTTCCGTCCAATCTCAACTTCATCATTTTATTTCTACAATCAATCGCAATAATCAGGGTCTGTCCACCAACCCATATAGCGGCTACCTTACCTAATCCACGGGGTTAGCCCCAGTCTCCACTCTTTTTAGTGACGTTCTCGGATAATCATAAAGACAAGGTTTGCCAAAGTTCGTTGAAGTTCTTTCCAGAATCAGGGAAATTTTGGTCAATCTATCCACCCATTGGTTACACTAAAAAGATCAATTTCGAGATCTGAAAAACAGTTCTTATGAACATCCAAGCAGGTAGAATCGTAAGGAGTTATAATACGGAATGTTTAACATAAAGTTGGAAGTTTAACCACTGGAAAGGAATCAAATATATACATCCCATAGAAGGGAAATCAGAAGTTTCAAACTGAACATGCCACATCTTCCTGATGCGTATACGTCCTATTAGTTGATATTACCAAATGTTAGTCTATCTAACCACCAGTCTCAGAAGGACACTACCGTTGGAGTTAGTCGTTCCACAAAATTGGCACTACTAAGGCCATCCGAACCAGGTGAACCGTGCTGTCCGAATGCATCCGCAAGTACTTTGTCGTGCCGCGCAAGCACACATCCTAATCCTTTATGCGAAGCGTCGTTGGAAGCACAAAGTCTTCCTTTTCCATTAAGCAATGCCAACTCTTGGTCATTACCAATTTCATCTTTTAGCTCCAAGAAGATTTTCTCACATTTTTCTCTTTAACTGCTGATCGTATTACTTGATCCATTATAACTCTGCATCGGAGTAAACTTAATGTAACTACTATAATCCATTCAAAGAAAAGAAAGAATTTAATATTCCTCTGAATCATATGCATCTAACGTTTCTGGTTCATCATTTCACTGAGTTGAAATAACCCCATACTCAGTCTCTGACAGTAGTCTCATTACGAGTTCATCTTGACTCACTGGTCTTATCTTCCGGTAGGTTCTAATATCATTGTCTTGCTTACTACTTCCTTATATAACTTTATCCAATCATGATGTCACTTCCCAATGTCTTTACTTTCTAACTGATTCATTCATAAAATGAACATTTCCCTGAATAAAACCACCTCATTAACCTCAATTTTGTTCCATAAATTATAACCTATGACATCTGCCTTTTCATGGTGAATTATTACTGTCAATATTCATACTAATTCATTTATCAAATGATATGGCACTTACTGCCTCCTTCTCAACTATTCCTAGGGACTCTACTCCTCGTCCTATATCGATGTCTTTGATAATCATACATCCCTCTAGCTCTTCCAATCCGTCTTACTTGCTGGTACTACATCTAGTAGTCCGGCTATGAATCCAACATGAATCTTCAGTTTTCTTGCTAATAGCTCAGTTCATTATGCTCACTTTTCTGAGCCCTATACCTTAATCATCACAGTCTTTCTGGCTGCAGCCCTCATTCCTCAAGGGTAAGCTCCTTATCCTAACAGGATTTTCTTTATCTGCTGGAAATTCTTCTGGGTCTCCAGTAGGGTACTCTATCGAATCTACCCGCTGATCTTCAGCATATAATAAAGCATCATCATGCTGCTGCTCGTATGCCTCAAGGTCTGTGGCCTTACTCGTCGATACGATATCGAGCTAAGTTACTATCATGATACTTAAGAGTTCCTATAAGGGTTTTATATGTCAGCACTACATTATGTAGTCCAACTATGAACTTGGCAAGAGTTCTTATTATCTTAGTGAATTTATTGTTTTAACGTCGCCTCATCTCTGGGGTTTATAACGCACGCTCTAATACCATTTCTATAACACCCCCAGATCCGGGGTCCGGGATTCGGTCGTTACGGTCTCCAATTCTGTCCACAATACTTGAACTTACTTCAACATAAAATAAATTACATCTTTACGACCCAACACAACAATATAAAACACACCCGTTATAGTCCCAGAGATGATATCAGAGTAACAATCAAATTCTATTAATCATATTTTGAGTTCTTAGAACCCAAAAGAATTACAACATAAATACATACTCTTTGCCATCCATTTACTTAAGTCATACTAGCCCATATACTTGGTACTGAAAGAATGAATATATCCTACCAATAGCTTCCTCTTCAGCTCTGGTAGTCTCATCGTCCTCGTCAGCATCGAGTGCGCCTTGTGCGAGTCATCTGGTCTAGCTGTTGTTGTGATATAATAATAAATCAAGGGTGAGCAATAGCCCACCAACAATAATGTATAACTAAACGATAATATATAACAGTTCAGAAGTATCTTTCAAACCATATGCCATGCATTTATGGAAATGATGCCAGTATAACATAAACGATGAAGTTACGAGGTAACTCAAAATGTATATATGGGTGGAAATTGTTGCCCAGTAATTAACAATTGTAGAAGGGGGGTTGAATACAATTGTATAAGATTTTCGACTTAAACAGAAATAATAACACAAGTATGAATAAATAACAGCTTTATTAATTCTGATATAAAACTGTTACAAACTCTCTCAAGAAATTCTTATGTTCTTGAGAGCTGCTAGGTTACAAGATAATTCGTGTAAGCGATTACAATTAAGTAAAACCTAAACTGTGTTTATATACAGTACACAACTACACTATCAATTACAAGATATATCAAATCAATTACATACGTTTCTTAGTACATATCTTGAATGATAGCTGCGTTCCTATAAATCAGGAACCGACATGTCAATCTTCCTAGATTCCTGGATTGATGTATATCCTCATGAAATCCTGATCAGCTTCCAATCCTGATGATAACCCAATCCTGACGGTGCATTACTGATGACGTCAGCATTAGTATCTGATCGGTAGTCCAGAACCTGATCATCACTTGAATCAATATCTAACAATCTCTCCCAATTTGTACTTTGTGAAATAAAGCACAAATTCCTTGATTCAGTGATGTCAAAAAAACTCAAAACAAAATATTACAAGAAATCCTCAGGCTTAGTCTCAGAAATTCTTACAAAGAAATTACTCAACTGCAAGAAACTTGATAATAACTCTTCTTCTTTATCACCGAGAATTTGAATTAGTCTTTTCTTCAAATTTCTAAGTTCTTCATCTCCTTTACCAATCTGATAGATTCCAGCTCTGAGATTCTGAATTGAGCTTCTTGGTAAATCTAACTCTCCCAATAGTAAATATGCAAGTTCTCTTCCACCAGGATTCAAAGATAATTGTTCTTGATAAAATATCACTTCTTTAAAAGCTGAACCCCTTTGCATAAAGAATAAAGAATAAGTAAAGAATAAAGAATGAATAGTGTTTTTGGTGGGAATGAGAATATTATGAGACGACACTATATAGAAGTATTCGGAACGGATTTCCGAGTTCGTATTAGTGATCTAGGGGGAAAATAAGTGTATGTAAAAGCTGTCGGATTCTGAAAAACCGCACTTTTATTTTCTCCGAGAGTTCCCTGGACACTGATAGACTTAAAAATTTAACGAAGGGATTTAAGGAATATAAATTCGAAAGTTAGTAAGAAAGATGGAGAATGATAGTATTAATATTAAGAAGATTCCCGGTAAACCCTAATTAGAAATCCGTGAAATATTCCTACGAACGATCAATCGAAACGAGTAATAACTGAACAAAAGAAACAAGCAGAGGAAGCAAGAGTCATGCATAAGCCACTAGAAAATATCTAGTAACCAAGTGGTGACTCAAGTAACTAGCACACTTAGGGATTAAACTAGTGCTTAGCAAACAAACACTTGGTTAGCCTTAACACCACCAAATCTTCAACACTTGTCCACCCAATTTCATCATCCCTTGCATCATCACTTTATTAAAGTAGTTTTGGATGAGATATTATCCAATTACCATCACTTTATGCATTATTGTCAAGAGCAAGACCAAGCAAACTTCATTTCTCTCCATTTGTACAAACTGCCCAGCAAGAACACTCATGAGAAGAAAATTCATATCTCCATTTCTAGCCATGATAAAATCACCAAATTTTAACCAAAGCCTCTCCACTCCATGGGTAATATTCTCTTCAAATTTCATGGCAATCTAATGAGTGTAGCCTAGTCAAATACCTTTCCCAATCTGAAGAAACCAAACTGCCTGTTCTTGACAGTTTTCTGTAACAATTTTCAAACAGCCATATCTCCTTCATTACTCAATGGAATTTGGTGTTCTTTAGCTTGTTCGAAATCTGGTTAGATGCTCTACAACTCTCCTTTAGAAGCCTTGTCCAGAAAATCATGGTAAGGGCCTCATTTTTGCAGATCTTTGAACTGATGAGTAATAACCTTCATGAACTAACTTTGATTCCTTGTTTTGTTTGGATGATCTAAGCAATCCTAAGGCTATACAAGGACAAACCAAGGCTTAGTCATGTATTAGGATACTCCAGGGAAGGTATAACTCTTAAGAAACCCTAGAACTTATTTTGAGTTTTTGTGATTATTGGATTAGTTTTGATGATGATGTGGTTTTAAGCATATAAGCATGATTATGTAGTTGATTTAGTTGATTTAGCCATATAATGATTAGGAGGATGAGTTGAGATGTTCCTGGACTTATGAGGTGTATATCATGAATGTAAGATGTTTGGTTTGCCTGGTGTGGCTTGGTTGTGTTGTTATGATTTTTTGAACGTCCGAATTATAGCCGTCGTAATGCCGAATTTTTGTTAACACTAAGAAACTGAGCATGAGAGTAAATATAATTTCCTGACCTTGATAATATTATGACTGGTCCTTGTAGATCTCGAGCCATAGATCGTTTTGGCGTGAGAATCGAAACATTCCAACTTACGGTTTAGGAGTTATGATCAAATTACAAAAATTGGTTCGGAACCGTAAGTAAAAGTTCGTAACTTCAATTGAACCCTCGTAAAGCATGTTACTCAATGGAAAATCTTGGTAAATAAATACTAGGGGTCATAAGGAAGGTATGAAAGAAAACCACATATCAAACGGATCGTTTTCCGATTTTATAAAAATGTTGGAATCGAAGTTAAACGCGAACGAACCCCTAAAAACCCGCTTGGTTATAACTTTAGTAAAACACTTAGAAAACGAACGATAAAACTCGAGGTATAATCTCGGTTCGTAATCGATCGACTTTAGAACTTATACGACTTAAGTATATACTGAGTGTGGGTATGATGACATGTCGTAATAATGAATAAATGTCGGATCGTATCAGTAATAAAAAGAGTTACACTAAAAGGTGTATAACGAGATAATTCAAAAACGTGTTTCGATTTAAGTGAAGTTATACTTATACTTTTAAAACGTGTTAAGTGGTTAATCTCGAATATTCTGATTGTTTATAGATCATCGAGCAGACCCAGGACACGCTATCTCCACCCACACCCGATTACCAGGCAAGTGTTCAAAACTTTGAACCTGTTGTTGTGATAATATATATATGTGATTGCCATTTTACATATGTCATAGCATGCATGCCTATTGTTAAATTAGATTATGATACATGTTCCCTGAATTACTATTGGCTTATAGACTAGATACGAATTATCAGTTATAAGCCGGATTGTTTTGATAAGACCCTTAGCGAAGGGCATATTATATTCATTCTTAAATATGGACCGGGAGTCGGTATTTTGAGATACAGATAGTCGTGGAAACCCGGAGGGATTCCAACGGCATATTATTATTGATCTTGAGGAATGTTATTATTAAACATTATTTATATTTCCATAAAGTATCAATTACTTGGAAATCTTTCGAAGAATATTATTTGAGTATTATCTCAGCTGAGAAATATTAGGTGAATATTATTTTTTGAATATCCACTTAGAGTTTGATTATTTAATGAATATTATTTCGATATTCATTAGAATGTTATTTATTAAATGAATATTACTTTTTTTTATTAAATGATAATCTTTTGAATATTCATTTAAGGTTTTATGTACTTGATGAATATTATTTTAAAATATTCATTGGAAGTTCTATTTACTTAAGGAATATTATTTCGATTATTCCTTTAAAGTTTTGATTATTAAATGAATATTATTTGGATATTCATTTAGAAGATTATTTATTAAATGAATATTAATTTCAAATATTCATTTAAGGTTTGACTTATTTATTGAATATTATTTTAAATAATTATTGGAGTTTAATTACTTAATGAATATTATTTTTGAATATTCATTTAAGGAGGGATTTATTTAGTAAATAATTCTATATATATATATTCATTCGAGGATTACTTACGAGCAATATTATGATTTAATAATAGTCCGTAACTATTATTGAGTCATTAAATATTCTTGGAATATTTATTTAATTCTTTTAAATTCTTTTTAAAATGATTTATATTATTTGGAGATTATCTTTCACCTCCAGATATTATGTAAAATATTTTGGAATCTTTTTACGACTATTTTATCAAGGAAAGGTTTCCAACTCTTTATTTTCATTTAAATCTATCTTAAAAGGATTTAAATGCTCGCTCAAACTTCCATATTATAAGGGAACCTTACTTGAGAAAGGTTATTCATCTTGTTGACTTCCCGGTCATAATTTATCCTTTTCACTCGCAACTTGGTTGCTATGGACTCATTAAGTCTGTGTGTACCTTCTCATCATTCGAGGGGTAAGATTGTTGGAACAAGTTAATATCCATTAACAAGCAAAAGCTTGGGAAATGTTGGTGAATTTTCCTTTCCAACTAGATACGACTACTTTGTGGAGTCTTATCAACAAGTATTTCACTTGGGGAAGGGAGGACAAACTCTACGTTTCAATCCTGTGGATTTATTCGAACTAGGAGTCGTGTGTAAGAGGCCGTGTCGCGCGGTCCATTACAAGGCCTAACCATTGGCCAGGGAGTTACTATTAAAGGCAATTGACAAGTGGAGCCGTCAGTTCTTTCTTCTACCGGTAGTAAACTATATTGGGCTGTACCATCCCCGACTAATCATCAGGGAGTGGGACAGCTGGCGCGTGATAACTCCAGTATTGGTTCATCTCCCAAATTGGGAATTCCCTGCAACACGTATCGAATAGACTTCTTTCAGGTTGACGGTGTCTTCCGCAACACGTATCGAAGAGACTTCTTTCAGGTTGTAGGACTTCGAAAAATGTTAATAACTGGAATTGCAATATTTTCCTTGCAAGTTCCTCTTTATATGATAAATGATAATATCTTTCTTATTTTGACTTAGCAGATATTTCCACAAACAAATACTTTAAGTTACCTTGTAACTTCATCGTTCATGTTATACTGGCATCATTTCCGTAAATGCATGGCATATGGTTTGAAAGATACCTTTGAACCATTATATATTATCGTTCAGTTATACATTATTGTTGGTGGGCTATTGCTCACCCTTGCTTTATTATTATATCACAACAACAGCTAGACCCGATAACTCGCACAAGGCGCACTCGAGGCTGGCGAGGACGATGAGACTACCAGAGCTGAAGAAGAAGCTATTGGTAGGATAGATTCATTCTTTCAGTACCAAGTTTTGGGCTGGTATGACTTATGTAAATGGATGGCAAAGAGTATGTATTCATATTGAAATTCTTTTGGATTGTAAGAACTCATGATGTGCTTAATAAAATTTGATAGTTACTCTGATTTCATCTCTGGGACTATAACGGGTGTGTTTTATATTGTTGTGTGGGTCATAAAGATGTAATTTATTTTATGTTGAAGTAAGTTCAAGTACTGTGGATAGAAATGGAGACCGTAACGACCAGATCCCGGATCCCGGATCTGGGGGCGTTACAGAAGTGGTATCAGAGCGTACGTTATAAACCCCAGAGATGAGGCGACGTTAAAACAAAAAATTCACTAAAATAATAAGAACTCTTGCAAAGTTCATAGTCGGACTACTTAATGTAGTGATGACATATAAAACCCTTATGGGAACTCTTAAGTATCATGATAGTAACTTAGTTCGATATCGTATCGACGAGTAAGGCGTCAGATCTTGAGGCATACGAGCAGCAGCGCGATAATTCTTTATATGCTGAAGATCAGCGGGTAAATTCGATGGAGTACCCTACTGGAGACTCGGAAGAGGTTCCAGCAGATAAGGAAAATCCTGTTAGGATAAGGAGCTTACCCTCGAGGAATGAGGGCTGTAGCCAGAAAGACTGAGATGATTAAGGTATAGTGCTCAGAAAAGTGAGCATAAAGAACTAAGCTATTAGCAAGAGAACTGAAGATTCATGTTGGATTCGTGGCCGGACTACTGGAGGTAGTACCAGCAAGTAAGACGGATTGGAAGAAGTACGTGAGATCTTATACGGGAATAGATGAGAATCATTAGAGACTTTTATATTAACGAAAAGAGTGCTAGAGGGATGTATGATTCTCAAAGGCATCGATATAAGACGAGGAGCAGAGTCCCTAGGAATAGTTGAGAAGAGGCAGTAAGTGCCATATCATTTGATAAATGAATTAGTATGAATATTGTCAGTAATAATTCGCCATGAGAAGGCAGATTTCATAGGTTATAATTTATGGCACCAAATTGAGGTTAATGAGGTGGTTTCATTCAGGGAAATGTTCATTTTATGAATGAATCAGTTAGAAAGTAAAGACATTGGAAAGTGACAGCATGATTGGATAAAGTTATATAAGGAAGTAGTAGGCAAGACAATGATCTCAGAACCTACCGGACGATAAGACCAGTGAGTCAAGATGAATTCGTAATGAGACTACTGTCAGAGACTGATTATAGGGTTATTTCAACTCAGTGAAATGATGAACCAGAAATGTTAGATGCATGTGATTCATAGGAATATTAAATACTTTCTTTGAATGGATTATAGTAGTTACCTTAAGTTTACTCCGACGCGGAATTATAATGGATCAAGTAATACGATCAACAGTTAAAGAGGAAAATGTGAGAAAATCTTCCTGGAGCTAAAAGATGAAATTGGTAATGACCAAGAGTTGGCATTGCTTAATGGAAAAGGAAGACTTTGTGCTTCCAACGACGCTTCGCATAAAGGATTAGGATGTGTGCTTGCGCGGCACGACAAAGTACTTGCGGATGCATTCGGACAGCACGGTTCCCCAGGTACGGATGGCCTTAGTAGTGCCGATTTTGTGAAACAACCAACTCCGACGGTAATATTCCTTCTGAGACTAGTGGTTAGGTACACTGACATTTGGTAATATTGAATGTCAGGATGTATAGGAATCAGGATATTATGACAGGTTTCAGTTTGAAACTGTTGATTCCCTTCTAAGGGATGTATATAATTGATTCCTCTCCAGTGGTTAAACTTCCAATCTTATGACTATTATTTCGTAAATTAGGACTGCTTATGGTTCTACCTGCTTGGAGGTTCATAGAACTATTCTTCAGGTTTCGAAACTGGTCTCCTTAATGTTACCAGTAGATGGATAGATTGACCAAAATTTCCCTAATTCTGGGAAGAACTTCAACGAATTTTGGCAAACCTTGTCTTTCTGATTATCAGAGAACATCTTGGAAGAGAGTAGAAACTGGGGCGAACCCCGTGAATTGGGTAAAGTAGCCGCTATATGGGTTGGTGGACAGACCCCGGTTATCGCGATTTATTGTAGAAATACAATGATGAAGTGAGATTGGACGAAAACAGGAAATGTAGGTAAGAAACCAGCCGGACTGAGAAACTCCGGGATTGACTTAAGTGAAAAGGCTGTTATGCCAGGAATGGTAAGCTTGCGTGGCACGTGGGATTGATAAGAATAGTTGAAAAGATAAAAGTAGAGGAAAGGTGACCAGAGACGGTGCCTAATAGTCGATTAAGACTTATATGAAGTAAAGTTTTGGAAAGGTAGAAAGGTATCAAAGAAGGCACTATGCCGGCAATTGCTAGAAAAGGAATACGATTAGCCAAACCCCTAAAATCATATATTTTATTTTAGTGTGGCCAGTTGAGGCCAAGTCACAACGGATTATCAAGTGACTAGACCAGCAATAAAAGGACAAAGCAGGGTTGCTTCTAAGTAAGCACCGACTACAAGGGCTTCTGATATAAAGGAAATATTAATGAGATCGTAAGAATCTTCTACTGAAACCTTTGCAACCCATGTTTGGATTGGGAATTTACTAGACTTTTTGGAATGGGGTCACCCGTACTAAAGTGATTCATGTGTATATGATTGCCCAAGATTACGAGTAAAAATGGAAGTATAATGACTTGAGATGTATGATGTTAGGGTATCATGAATACCATGAATATATTATGATGGAGGAAAGTAAACAATGAAGGTATATGAAGAGAGTATAGAAATGGTCAGAAATTGAACAGTATGCTGTAGAAATTTTATCTGAGGCAAGTACCTTTGCGAAGAACGATAAGTACTAAGAGATTCACGTTGAACTCGACCAATATCTTCCAAAACATCCTTGCTCCCATTACCAAGTTCTGTAAGAGAGCAGATAGACATACATTGTGCTTTGGAAGGTCGAAGAGGCTGGCAACGATCTGAAAGTAGAGGTTAGCATTAAGCCACCGATCGATTATCAAAGGAGAATGATGGAAAAGAGACCCTTATTAAGGATACACGATCTGATTACCAATTATAGGATGCAAGAATTCCTTGGCAGTTGAATTAAGGATAGGTTATCCACAAATTAAGACAAACCGTGGGGAATGCACAAGGGATGGCATTAACCCTAATAAAGACATTGTGAATTCAGATGATATGAGTTGGATTTGCTAAGGCGACAATAACCTATAAGAATTATTAAAAAGAGTTTTGGAAAGAACATAGATAGAATTATTAGAGTATTGATCAATGACGTTTTGATATACCCTGTACCTACAAAATACAGGAGGAATGATGAGGGCGACCTAAGAAACCTTACAAGGAAAAAGTTAATATACTGAGTTTCAAAATAGAAGTTTGGTAGAGAATGTATGACATAGTAACAATAATGCCAGATGAGGCATGTATGAAACCCTGAGGAAGTATGGATTGAACCTATAAAGGTTGAGATTAACCTAAGATAAGGAAAGAACTAAGAAAAGAAGTATCCTAAGTAGTATTGGGAATAAACGTGATAAAGTTCCCATGGGTAGGTGGAAGCAATGACTTATGGAAAAAGACTGATAGATATATTTTTTCTCCTTCAGCAGAGCTTAAGGGAGAATGCTTTCACCCAACAGTGATGGGAATGAGGTAGAAAAGTTTGATTTGGAATGTATCCAGAGAACATGGATTACAAGAAATTGTTAGTATTAGGAAAGGCCAATGTGGTGGCCGATAGTCTAAGTATAGAAGAATAATTACAAATGTTCATACCGAAGAAACAGAAAGATATTTGGAAGGACCTTGAAGGTCATATCGGAGTGAAGGAATTTACATTCCTTCTGATGAATGTGCAAGAATCGATGGTAATAATAGTTTAAGTAAAGATTCGATTCCCGATATTGTCTTAAGCAAACTACACACCGTAGAAGGTCCCGTTTTGAGGAAAAGCAGGACCATGATACAAAATTGACGAAGTAAACCATTAAGTTTCCAGTCTTTTATGGAAGATGTATGAGTGATAGTATTATCAACCGGACATAGCTGCGATGCCTGAAACTCTTCTGCAATTTTATCAACTTCATGTAATATCTACATCAAGTTCAGCAAGTGTTCCATATGGATAGGGAATAGTGATTACTCTGTCTCCCTAAAGGATTTGAAACCCGCAAGGTTAGCTATTAACGCATTACGTAAACAACAAGCGATGGTGATTCTTCTAAGAAAGTAGATGACAACGTAAAGATAAAGAAAGTGCTGCTATTGATAAGCTAAATGGCATGTTGATGAATGACAAGCAAGTTTGTGTTAGTGTACTTCTGCGCAAACAAGATAGAGAATATGAGGTTGATGATTCATGATATTAAAGATATTCCCGTGGAAAGAATTAATGAGACTTGGAGGGAAGGGCAGTTGAGCCCGAGACTTATTGGGACACCTGAGAGTTTTAAAGTGTTCGGAAGGTGGCATTCGAGCAGCTCTACCCCCAAAACTTATAGCATGATCATAACGTGTTTCTTATGGTAAGGCTACGCCAGTAAAATGCAGATGCTCGATAGATGATAAGAGTACGAGCAGGTAGATATACGACGTGGTCTGACTTACGAAGAACAACCTCTGGAAAATCACGGATAGAAAAGAACAAATGATGAGAAACAAGGTTGGCAGAAGTAGATTATATTGAATCTAAGTTAAAGGGATCGGCCAGATTCATTTCGGAGAGTTTAAATTGGAATAACGTGATGATTATAGAGTAAATGTGACGGAATACAGATAAGGAGGTACCAAGTGCAAAAGGTGTCTCAATAAAGAGATGAAGTTGAAGGTAAATAATAGAAGTGAGTAAGAATCAGATAATAAGAAGGATGTGATTGATAAAGAAAAGGCTGGGAAAGAAACTATGGAATGAGAAGCAAGGAATGTTATGAATGGATTAATGAATGGGTTTTCTAATGAATTCTCAGGATGACAACCTGATAGTGTTAATATTATAGATATGAAAAAGCTAGTAGCGTGACATGGAATGTCAGTAACAATAATGTCAAGCGAGAAACCTAAGATTTAACCTGAGAGGTTGAAAGATTTTCCAAAAGTGTTGCTAAGGTTGAACCAGAGTATAGGTCCATAGAATAATGGACAAAGCAGCAAGATATGTTGACACGTGAAATTGCGATCAAATGGTATTGGATATAATCATGATTATTTTCTTCTTTGATGAACCTCTATAGTTCAGAGGTAAATTCTGAATATGATATTTTACAATCATGAAAACTTTCTATAATCCTTTAGAATTCTTTTCTTTTCTTCTCTCTTATTCATCTTCTTTATGAATTGAGAAGAACAACCCTTTAAGGAGGGGAGGTACTTCTACGTGACTATCTGTCTATGTGATAGAAGTCTAAGTGGAATACCATAACTTGTTTAATTGCTTGTCAAGTACTAAAGGCTGGCCCCCTTCTGTACTAACTATGCAATATAACAAATGTTCAATTGATCATAGTGATCTCTCAATAAATCTTTCCACTTCTCTATATTGATCGAGATTGCGAAGATTAAAGCGATCAGGAAATACATAGTGCGAGCAAGGTTACCTCCAAATTCGCAGTGGGATAGTGATACCAATGTTACTGCAGGTATCAATAAGGATAAGACTGAGTAAGAGCATAACCCGAATATGTGTTGTACAAAAAGTAGCAAAGTTGATGAAAAAAGGATAAAGTACGTATTGTAGCACCAGTAGATGTGCTGAGAAAGGGCAGAACGACTAAGAATT
Organism: Saposhnikovia divaricata; assembly: GCA_036435485.1. NCBI lineage: Eukaryota > Viridiplantae > Streptophyta > Magnoliopsida > Apiales > Apiaceae > Saposhnikovia > Saposhnikovia divaricata. Next base: position 126,990,349 of record CM071598.1, read on the forward strand.
GACCCGGAAGCTGAAAGGTGAAACGACAGACAATCGACTCTTTGCTTCCTACCTGATTTCGGGACGGAATCCTTTTAAGGAGGGGAGACTGTAAGAACCCCAAATTTTGGATATAATTAAAACTTTTTATTATGTACTGAGGTATTGGTGAATATTGATTAGGACTACGATGTAACGATTGAGATAATGAATGAAAGGAATAGATTTGGATTCAAATGTGTATATGCCATGAAGAATACTATTGGTTGACACTTTAGATAAGAATTATTTATCTCCTAGGGAATTGAGATTTGATAATTCTAAAGGAGAAGATTATTCTTATGTCATCCAAATCGATATCTGTTATTGGTCCAGTGGGTCCGTAAAAAGGTTAAGGAACGATCAAAAGAGATCAGGGACAATTGTACAACCCTAAGAGAATAAGTAAAGAATAAATAGTGAATAGTGTTTTTGGTGGAAATGAGAATATTATGAGACGACACTATATAGAAGTATTCGGAACGGATTTTCGAGTTCGTATTAGTGATCCAGGGGGAAAATAAGTGTATGTAAAAGCTGTCGGATTCTGAAAAACCACACTTTTATTTTCTCCGAGAGTTCCCTGGACACTGATAGACTTAAGAATTTAACGAAGGGATTTAAGGAATATAAATTCGAAAGTTAGTAAGAAAGATGGAGAATGATAGTATTAATATTAAGAAGATTCCCGGTAAACCCTAATTAGAAATCCGTGAAATATTCCTACGAACGATCAATCGAAACGAGCAATAACCGGACAAAAGAAACAAGCAGTGGAAGTAAGAGTCATGCATAAGCCACTAGAAAATATCTAGTAACCAAGTGGTGACTCAAGTAACCTAGCACACTTAGGGATTAAACTAGTACTTAGCAAGCAAACACTTGGTTAGCCTTAACACGACCAAATCTTCAACACTTGTCCACCCAATTTCATCATCCCTTGCATCATCACTTTATTAAAGTAGTTTTGGATGAGATATTATCCAATTACCATCACTTTATGCATTATTGTCAAGAGCAAGACCAAGCAAACTTCATTTCTCTCCATTTGTACAAACTGCCCAGCAAGAACACTCATGAGAAGAAAATTCATATCTCCATTTATAGCCATGATAAAATCACCAAATTTTAACCAAAGCCTCTCCACTCCATGGGCAATATTCGCTTAAAATTTCATGGCAATCTAATGAGTGTAGCCTAGTCAAATACCTTTCCCAAATTGAAGAAACCAAACTGCCTGTTCTTGACAGTTTTCTGTAACGATTTTTAAATAGCCATATCTCCTTCATTACTCAATGGAATTTGGTGTTCTTTAGCTTGTTGGAAAGCTGGTTAGATTCTCTACAACTCTCATATAGAAGCCTTGTCCATAAAATCATGGTAAGGGCCTCGGTTTTGCAGATCTTTGAACTGATGAATAATAACCTTCATGAACTAACTTTGATTTCTTCTTTTGTTTGGATGATCTAAGCAATCCTAAAGCTATACAAGGACAAACAAAGTCTTAGTCATGTATTAGGATACTCCAAGGAAGGTATAACTCTTAAGAAACCCTAGAACTTATTTTGAGTTTTTGTGGTTATTGGATTAGTTTTGATGATGATGTGGTTTTAAGCATATAAGCATGATTATGTAGTTGATTTAGTTGATTTAGCCATATAATGATTAAGAGGATGAGTTGAGATGTTCCTGGACTTATGAGGTGTATATCATTAATGTAAGATGTTTGGTTTGCCCGGTGTGGCTTGGTTGTGTTGTTATGATTATTGGAACGTCCGAATTATAGCCGTCGTAATGCCGAATTTTTGTTAACACTAAGAAACCGAGCATGACAGTAAATATAATTTCCTTACCTTGATAATATTATGACTTGTCCTTTTAGATCTCGAGCCATAGATCGTTTTGGCGCAAGAATCGAAACATTCCAACTTACGGTTTAGGAGTTATGATCAATAACTAAAATTTGTTCGGAACCGTAAGTAAAAGTTCGTAACTTCAATTGAACCCTCGTAAATCATGTTACTCAATGGCGAATCTTGGTAAATAAATACTAGGGGTCATAAGGAAGGTATGAAAGAAAACCACATATCAAACGGATCGTTTTCCGATTTTATAAAAATGTTGGAATCGAAGTTAAACGCGAACGAACCCCTAAAAACCCGCTTGGTTATAACTTTGGTAAAACACTTAGGAAACGAACGATAAAACTCGAGGTATAATCTCGGTTCGTAATCGATCGACTTTAGAACTTATACGACTTAAGTATATACCGAGTGTGGGTATGATGACATGTCGTAATAACGAACAAATGTCAGATCGTATCAGTAATAAAAAGAGTTACACTAAAAGGTGTATAACGAGATAATTCGAAAACGTGTTTCGATTTAAGTGAAGTTATACTTAGACTTTTAAAACGTGTTAAGTGGTTAATCTCGAATGTTCTGATTGTTTATAGATCATCGAGCAGACCCAGGACACGCTATCTCCACCCACACCCGATTACCAGGCAAGTGTTCAAAACTTTGAACCTGTTGTTGTGATAATATATATATATGTGGTTGCCATTTTACATATGCCATAGCATGCATGTCTATTGTTAAATTATATTATGATACCTGTTTCCTGAATTACTATTGGCTTATAGACTATATACGAATTATCAGTTATAAGCCGGATTGTTTTGATAAGACCCTTAGCGAAGGGCATATGATATTCATTCTTCAATATAGACCGGGAGTTGGTATTTTGAGATACAGATAGTCGTGGAAACCCGGAGGGATTCCAACGGCAGATTATTATTGATCTTGAGGAATGTTATTATTAAACATTATTTATATTTCCATAAAGTATCAATTACTTGGAAATCTTTCGAAAAATGTTATTTGAGTATTATCTCAGCCGAGAAATATTAGGTGAATATTATTTTTTGAATATCCACTTAGAGTTTGATTATTTAATGAATATTATTACGATATTCATTAGAATGTTATTTATTAAATGAATATTACTTTCGAATATTCATTTAAGGTTTTATGTACTTGATGAATATTATTTTAAAATATTCATTGGAAGTTCTATTTACTTAAGGAATATTATTTCGATTATTCCTTTAAAGTTTTGATTACTAAATGAATATTATTTGGATATTCATTTAGAAGATTATTTATTAAATGAATATTAATTTCAAATATTCATTTAAGGTTTGACTTATTTATTGAATATTATTTTAAATAATTATTGGAGCTTAATTATTTAATGAATATTATTTTTGAATATTCATTTAAGGAGGGATTTATTTAGTAAATAATTCTATATATATATATCCATTCGAGGATTACTTACGAGCAATATTATGATTTAATAATAGTCCGTAACTATTATTGAGTCAATAAATATTCTTGGAATATTTATTTAATTCTTTTAAATTCTTTTTAAAATGATTTATATTATTTGGAGATTATCTTTCACCTCCAGATATTATGCAAAATATTTCGGAATCTTTTTACGACTATTTTATCAAGGAAAGGTTTCCAACTCTTTATTTTCATTTAAATCTATCTTAAAAGGATTTAAATGCTCGCTCAAACTTCCATATTATAAGGGAACCTTACTTGAGAAAGGTTATTCATCTTGTTGACTTCCCGGTCATAATTTATCCTTTTCACTCGCAACTTGGTTGTTATGGACTCATTAATTCTGTGTGTACCTACTCATCATTCGAGGGGTAAGATTGTTGGAACAAGTTAATATCCATTAACAAGCAAAAGCTTAGGAAATGTTGTTGAATTTTCCTTTCCAACTAGATACGATTACTTTGTGGAGTCTTGTCAACAAGTATTTCACTTGGGGAAGGGAGGACAAACTCTACGTTTCAATGCTGTGGATTTATTCGAACTAGGAGTCGTGTCTAAAAGGCCGAGTCACGCGGTCCATCACAAGGCCTAACCATTGGCCAAGGAGTTACTATTAAAGGCAATCGACAAGTGGAGCCGTCAGTTCTTCCTTCTACCGGTAGTAAACTATATTGGGCTGTACCATCCCCGACTGATCATCAGGGAGTGGGACAGCTGGCGCGTGATAACTCAAGTATTGGTTCATCTCCCAAATCGGGAATTCCCTGCAACACGTATCGAAGAGACTTCTTTCAGGTTGACGGTGTCTTCCGCAACACGTATCGAAGAGACTTCTTTCAGGTTGTAGGACTTCGAAAAATGTTAATAATTGGAATTGCAATATTTTCCTTTCAAGTTCCTCTTTATATGATAAATGATAATATCTTGCTCATTTTGACTTAGTAGATATTTCCACAAAATAAATACTTTAAGTTACCTTGTAACTTCATCGTTCATGTTATACTGGCATCATTTCCGTAAATGCATGGCATATGGTTTGAAAGATACCTTTGAACCATTATATATTATCGTTCAGTTATACATTATTGTTGGTGGGCTATTGCTCACCCTTGCTTTATTATTATATCACAACAACAGCTAGACCCGATGACTCGCACAAGGCGCACTCGAGGCTGGCGAGGACGATGAGTCTACCAGAGCTGAAGAAGAAGCTATTGGTAGGATAGATTCATTCTTTCAGTACCAAGTTTTTGGGCTGGTATGACTTATGTAAATGGATGGCAAAGAGTATGTATTCATATTGAAATTCTTTTGGATTGTAAGAACTCATGATGTGCTTAATAAAATTTGATAGTTACTCTGAGTTCATCTCTGGGACTATAACGGGTGTGTTTTATATTGTTGTGTGGGTCATAAAGATGTAATTTATTTTATGTTGAAGTAAGTTCAAGTACTGTGGATAGAAATGGAGACCGTAACGACCAGATCCCGGACCCCGGATCTGGGGGTGTTACAATCAGTCAATAAGGATAAGATAAGTTATAGAGAATCTTAAATATTTGTCATCCTTGAGGACATAGTGACAACCTTAACTTCCAAGGTATCCATCCTTGTGGTGAAGGCAGTGCTCAAACGTTGAAGCTGTTTAGCAGTGGCAATTTTAGAATAATCCTTAACAAACCGAGCATGAAATTTTTCATTATCACGCTTGATAGAATTAATTTCATCCTTCAGCCCTTTTGCCAGAATAGTTGTTGTCTTCAGATGAGCTTTGAGATTAGGATCAGAAATCTTAGTAGCTATATGACTGGAGTGAAAAAGTGCATTATTGAAATTTATATCAGCAGAAGGCTGATTCCACTCGGTATACCATTCAGATCTTCTGGCAGCTTGAATATGTTCAGGAAGAAGATTGTTGTAATCTCCTATGATCTCAACTTGAGCAGCTGTAGATTTACCCATAGACTCCATAAACATACTGGATGATCCATAAGTAGATCCTAGACTTGCTTTCATGACAGCATTAAGCTGAGCCGCTTCAGGATCATTATCAGCATCATCATCACCATCATCATCTGAGCTATCATTAGCCTCAGGAATTTTATCATCCACATTGTCTTCAGGATTCATAACTCCTTTCATTTTTAAATCAATAGCAGATGGTACTGTTGTATCCTGAAAACCTGCATTTAGAGTAGAAACAATTCTTAAATCTCTCTGTTTTTCTAAAGTGATCTCATCACTTCTCACAACATTACCTAAGTTACTTTCAATAGTAACTGCTACCTCACTAGAATTTTGAAACTTCTCACTTTGTTCTACCTCTCCTTTTGCCAGTTCAGGAGACTGCCTCTCTTCACTCTTCTTTTTCTCTAAATGTTCACCCTCTTTCTCACAAGAAAGGTTCTGGCTCAACAAATTCAAAGAAATAAGAGGTGGCTGAGAAGAGTGGACTGAAGTCATACAAATAGAGGTATCCCTTGTCTCAGGTCTATCTGTAATCATACTATCAGTAAGAGCAGCAGAGATAGAAGTGTTACCTGATGAAGTTGAGATAGATTCCATTGGTCTTGAAGAAAGTGGTTCAAAGAGCAGTGGAATATTTGGATCAGAAATACTTTCATCAGGATTGACATCTGCAACTGGAGAATGACTTGCATCAGTATTTGCTGCCAATGGTTCTTGTGTAGTCTGAGGTTGTGAAGCTGCTTTAGCACTTTGAGTCAAAGGTTCTTGTGTGCTTCTCTCAAATGCAGTGTTAGAAATCTCCTGTGCTGATGTGAGCTTGCCTGCATCTTCACTTTGAGAAGATGGTTCTTGTGGGGCAGGAATGTTCCTGTCTTCACCTTCCCTTTGAGAAAGTGGTTCTTGTGTGACCATTCATTCAGAAATGTCTGCACCCACACTTTGAGTGGGTGGTTCTTGTGGGATTGGATCTTCAATAGCTTCTGAACTCCTTTGAAGTTCAGGTTCTTGTGGGCTTGATCCTTTCAGAGGTGAAGTTATCCTCTGTTTCTTCAGTCTACTAAAAACCTTTGCTTCATCTTGTCTCTTTATCTGAAGAGGTGTTGGTTTATGACCAAGCTGAGCAGCAATAGCATTTACTTCATCCACAGACATCTCAATTATTCTTCTCTTAGGAGATGTAGGTGCTGGAGAATCAGTAATCTCAACAGTCTTTATAGGTGATGTATCAGGAGTAGAGATATCTGGAAGAACAGTTGTATCAGGAACTGATGATTCATCAAGACCAATATCATCATTAAGATTTTGCATATCTTCAGGAATATAATACTGACTCTTGTTGATTATTCTTCTTCTTTTCTTTTGCTTTATTGGCTTAACCAATTCAGCAGTAACAGGAGCAGCAATTTCCTTTTTCTTCATGATTATAGAGATGGTCTTGTCATCATCACTATCAGAATCAGATACCTGTTGCAAAAACTTCCTCTTTTCACCTGTTTCTTTAGATGCTCCAGCCTTAATCAAAGATTCATCAATCTGAACTTCTTGTTTACCTCCTTGTGACTTCTTTTTAGTGAGGGTTGAAGTGGAGAAATCCTTTGATCCTGATTGTCTGCCAGACACATCAGATCTAGCTGACTTCTTTTCTTTTACAACTGATGTCTTTTGAGAGACACCAGTGGTGGTTGACTGTTTAGGTAACTGTTTATGATGTGTGCTTGTGTCAGGAACAAGATGTGTTTGGTCCTGTCCCATAGCACTTGTGGCTAGGCCATAAAGTTCAGGCAATCTCTTTTTCAAGAGAATCCAGACCCCCTTAGGAATATATGGATTTCCCTCAAAACCATTTGCCTTATCTGATTTAACCAAAGATTTGATATTGTTTTCTGAAATCTTAAAGATAGGCAATACTGTATCATTTTCAAATTCAACATTGGGACATAAGTGAGAGAATATTAATTGAAAAAATGTAATAAAACAGACATAACCACATTTATCTGTTTTCCTAGCATTTAATGCTCTCAGAATGAAAGACCCATAATCAAATACAGTATCATGGATTAGAGAGTACCCAATGTGAACTGAAGCAGTCGGTAGTGCATCAAAGTTAGAGACTTTGTTCAAGGAGCACCTACTGATGGCATCAAAGAAGAAATTCCATTCCTTCTTTACCTTAGTTCTGTATAACTCTCCAAACTTTCTTGGTTCTCCATTGTAACCAAGACTGAAAGGCATATGACTCAGCCTATTTTTAGTTAGAGGATCCTAATCAACTTAAACCAAATTGTAATAAGTAAATATACATATGAACTGTCACAGGAATCTCAAGAAGTATTATCTGTTAGATGAAAAAAAAAGAAAAGTCAATCTATAGTTTTGATGTCGTACACTGGAAGACGATTCAGTTATCTGATCAAGCCCCAGTATAGCATTGAAGTGAATGGATTCATTTGAACAGTGACAGAGATTTTTCGAGTGATAGTTTGAATGTCAGTTACAGTACAAGAGAATTGAGAGAAGAAATAAACCACAACCTAAAGTCAAAAGTGAAGAAGCATCATTGAAGTTAGTCGTTCATGAACTAGACAGTACATCGAACGTCAACACAAGTCAGTGGTAATTCTTTACTACCTTCAGTGGTTTGTAAGAATTAAATTAATTATTTATTGATTTAATTAAATTCATTTATAATTGATATAAATCATTTAGTTGATTTAATTAAATGAATTAATTCTAGAAGAATTAATTTATTTATTAAATTAATTATTGTATCAATTAAATATGAATTGGTTAATCATTAATTAATTAAATGGATCAATATGACTTAAAGAAAGAAGGTTGGATTATGTCTTGGTGAAGCTAAATTCGGTATGACCTAAATTATGTCATACCGACAGAATTCAAGATTATGTCTTACCGAGCTATGAAGATTATGTCTTACCGAAACAAATATCTTGATTAAGTCATACCGACCACCTGCCAGCTGTGTTAAGTCATACCGAACTTTTATTAAGTCATACCGACCAGGTTTATGTCTTAATGGAGGTTTGTGTAAGTCTTAATGAAGAAAAATTAAGTCTTGGAAGCAGTTTAAGTCATGCTGGAGCAGTTAAATATCCTACAGAAAGCTAGCAAGACTTATTACTGATACAAAAGAACAGAACACAGAAGATTAAGTCATAACCAAGAAACAGAGCAGAAAATATAATATCCAGCAGAACAGAATTCTCTCTCAAGAACACCAAGAACACCAAAGCTTAAACAATTCCCAGAAATTCAAGTTCTTCATCTTTGTAATATTCTATCCGCTAGAACTTGTCTATTTGTGATTCTTGTACTACTAGCGAATTAAGTTTCCTAGTTCTTATCTTGATTATTATTAACTAAATTAGAAAAGTTCATGTCGAATTTTCTAATTAGTTATTAACATCTTGATAAGTTGTTATACTGATTTTGTAACACCACATCAAGTTAATATACAGTTATATTCAACTTGAAAAATTGTGTTAAATAATTCCGCATAAATTTGTCTTTGCTAAAATATTATCTAACGGACAAATTTCGATAAAAAGGTAAAGATTGTATTCATCCCCCCTTCTACAATCTTATCGGACCTAACAAAGACTCGTAGCAAATTCCAACAAAGAAGCATAAAAAATTGTTGCTGGAGTCTTACCATTTAGAGAAGGTAAGTGCAGAGCTTCAACAACTACTTCTGGAGTAACATGATGTGTAACTCCATTGTGTGTAAAGGTCAGGTTAGGCCTTCTTGAAGGTTCAAGTACACCAAAGACAACGGTCTTCCAAACCTGCATCACACACTTGAAAGAGACTTTGGCGGGTGCCGTTAAAGCATAATGAATCGGACTAGACGCCAAGAAATCCTCAATGATATGAAAATCATTCGATAGTTCCTGATGGTCAAGAACAACAACATAATTGTTGGGAGCAAAATTATGTTGAGAAAAAGACAATACTGATAGTTTTGAGAACAATGAATCAGTTTAGTGAACTAAATTGATTTTAGACAACTAATAATTTCTCAAAAACAGGTGTCAATAATCGATTTGTGCAACGTGAGAGAGTGGTGTTAACCGTATATGACACGTTGTGTATCTATATGTATCAGTGAGTAAAATACACGCGCTCGTATTTTTAAGAAGTGCATTTGTGAATATAACAATAAAATATTTGATTTTAAAAAATCAAATAACACTCTCTTAAAATACCTGGAACCATTAAAAACCAGAATACGAAGCGTTTTAGTACTTCGTTACTCACCCATCTCTATTTAACACCTAGAGACTTGTCCACTATCCCTTTAATCCTTCATTCTCTCCTGAAAATCAAAAACCCTTCATACAACACACCGTTAAACAATGTCAAAACTTACTATCAAGGAAAAGAATCTCCATCTCGTAGAGAACAGAGATATCTTTAGTTATACTCGTGAAGAGTTTGATGCCTTTGATTGGGAAAGGAAGCTTGAAACTTTGTGGCTGCAGATGGATGCCAGTCTTGAAGAAATCGAGAGAGAAAGGCCTGCAAGAGTGATCGACATCGATGCTGCTCTTCAAGCAACATTAACATGGCTTTCCTTTAAGGCATCCTCATCCAACACCACCAACCATTGTTAATGAATATGTTAGCAAAAATAACCTTATCCCTTCAACTTCCACCCAAACAAAGTGGCAAAGATGGGATCTGGGATGACTGCTAACAATGGAGTGGTTTGGACTTCACTTTTTATTTTCCTGTTGAATAGATTAGTAGATAGAGAGAACAAAAAAAGTGTAATATTTGCATGTAATCTCTTTCTTATTATTAATGAAGAATCCTATTTCTCTAATCTTATTCAATGTGTTCAGCAATTTTTATGTTTATGAACTGTTCTTCAAAGAATTAAATCAAAGAAGTGAAAATGAAAACTAATTAAAGTAATCATGTAAGTAACAAATTCATCAACAATAACCACAGTTAAATCAGGAACAGAACAATTAGGGATTACTAGAAGTATACATATTGTACTGATAACCAAACCATTGCATCAGGATCTGATGTTTGACTAACGTCAGGATTGACTTTTCGTCAGTATTCGACATGCATCAGGATCTGACACTCATCAGTATTTGGTCTCCCCTTGTTCTTAGAAACTTTCATAGTTTACCGTACCCAATTCATTCACCAATTTTGTAAAAGTAGCTTCAGGTAGTGGCTTGGTGAATATATCAGCTAGCTGTCGATCAGTAGGAACAAAGTGGAGTTCGATTGTCCCTTCCAGTACTTGTTCTCTTATGAAATGATATTTGATACTGATATGCTTAGTAAGAGAATGCTGAACTGGATTTCCTGTCATAGCAATAGCACTTTGATTATCACAATAAATAGGTATTTTTGAATATGACAAACCATAGTCCATTAGCTGATTCCTCATCCATATGATCTGAGCACAACAGCTTCCTGCAGCTATGTACTCAGCTTCTGCAGTTGATGTGGATATAGACTTTTGCTTTTTACTAAACCAAGAAATTAGTCTTCCTCCAAAAAACTGACAACTGCCTGAAGTACTTTTCCTGTCTATTTTGCATCCTGCAAAATCAGAATCTGAGTAACCACATAGATTAAAGTCAGACTCTCTAGCATACCAAAGGCAAAGTGATGGAGTGCCTTTCAAGTATCTGAAAATCCTTTCAACAGTAATGAGATGTGGTTCTTTGGGGTTTGCCTGAAATCTTGCACATAGACAGGTTGCATACATGATATCTGGTCTGCTAGCTGTTAGATACAAAAGTGACCCAATCATACCTTTGTAGTTAGTTACATCTACTTCAATACCTTGATCAGGATCAAGCTTTGTAGCTGTAGCTATGGGAGTTGTAGCAGTAGCACTGTCTTGCATATTAAACTTCTTCAATAGATTCTTTGTGTACTTTGACTAATTGATAAAAATTCCATCATCATTCTGTTTAACTTGCAGACCTAAGAAATAGCTCATTTCTCCCATCATGCTCATTTGATATCTAAACTGCATTAGCTTTGAAAACTTCTTACACAATTTGGGGTTAGTTGACCCAAAAATGATATCATCAACATAAATCTGAACTAACAGCAAGTCCTTCCCATGATTCAAATAAAACAAGGTTTTATCAATTGTACCTCCTTTGAAACCACTTTCCAGTAAGAATTGAGCCAGAGTTTCATACCAGGCTCTTGGAGCTTGCTTTAGTCCATAAAGTGCATTATCCAATCTATAGACATGATCTGGATATTTAGGATCAATGAAACCAGGAGGTTGTTCAACATATACCTCCTCTTCCAATTCTCCATTCAGGAAAGCACTTTTAACATCCATCCGGAAAACTTTGAATTGCTTATGAGCTGCATATGCCAGAAAAATTCTGATGGCTTCTAGCCTTGCAACAGGAGCAAAAGTCTCATCATAGTCTATTCCTTCCTGTTGAGAGTACCCCTTTGCATCTAGTCTTGCTTTATTCCTCACAATAGTGCCATCTGAATCTGTCTTGTTTCTTAACACCCACTTTGTACCAACAATTGATCTACCTTTTGGTCTTGGTACTAGTTTCCAGACTTCATTTCTTTCAAATTCATTCAGTTCTTCTTGCATTGCTGTAACCCAATCAGCATCCTTGAGTGCATCTTCAACTTTCTTAGGCTCCTCCTTTGACAGAAAATTATTATAGAGGCATTCATTTTGTGTTGCACTTCTGGTTTAAACACCTGCATCAGGATTCCCAATAATTAAATCAGGAGTATGGCTTTTGGTCCATTTCCTTGTTGATGGTAAATCATTTCTTGAGGGATGCTCCCCCTTGATTGGTGTTATCTTCAAAAGAACTAGAATTATTAGAAGCTCCCCCTGAGATAGTGCTATCTCCTCCTGAAGTGCTGTCAGGATTAACACTTGAATCTGTTTCTGATGATTCTCCTCCTGATGTTTGAGTTGTATCAGTACTGATGGTATTTTGCTGTTGCTCCCCCTCAACATTTGCATTATCTGAATCATCATCAGTAACTGGTGTTTCATCAGGCATTAGTCGATCATCAGGATCTGATGGAGTATCAGTATCTGACATTACTTCATCAGAATTCTTGGTAGCTTCATTTGCAAAGATCAAACTGTCATGTGAGTCTTCAGCAATTCCTATTATCTTCTTATCATCAAAAGAAACATTGATAGACTCCATGACTGTCCTTGTTCTTAGGTTATAAACTTTAAAGGCTCTGGTAGTTGGATAACCAATAAAAATGCCCTCATCAGCTTTAGTTTCAAATTTTCCTAGCTGTTCAGGATGAGGTTTAAGAACAAATCACTTGCAACCAAACACATGCAAATGTTTCAGACTTGGCTTCTTCTCTTTAATCATTTGATAAGGAGTGACACCATGTCTGTTGATTAGAGTAATGTTCTGAGTGTAGAATGCTGTGTTGACTGCTTCTGCCCAGAAATATGTAGGTAGTTTAGCTTCCTCCAACATTGTTCTGCCAGCTTCAATAAGAGTTCTGTTCTTCCTTTCAACTACTCCATTTTGTTGGGGTGTGCCAGGAGCAGAGAATTGTTGAACTATTCCTTTGTATTTGCAGAACTCTTCCATTACTGAATTCTTGAATTTAGTTCCATTATCACTTCTTAGAATCTTGACTTTGTACTTTGTGCCAGTTTTAATGAGTCTTACATGGTCCAAAAGTATCTCTACAGTTTCATCTTTTCTGTGTAGAAAATACACCCAGGTAAATCTAGTATATTCATCAACAATGACTAGAGTATACCTTTTCTTACTGATGGACATAATGTTGACTGGTCCAAATAAGCCAAGATGTAGCATATGATATGGTTCATCAATTGAGGATTCAGATTTACTCTTGAATGATGTCCTTCTCTGTTTAGCCTTCTGACAAGCACCACAGAGTCCATCAGGAGTATATAACGCCTTTGGTAATCCTCTTACCAAATCTTTCTTAACCAACTCATTGATGTTGTTGAAGTTGAGATGAGAAAGCTTCTCGTGCCAATTCCAACTTTCATCTACTGTTGCTTTACTGATGAGACATGTTGAGGGACCATCGGTATTGGTGTAGACATTGGCTTCATAAATGTTACCACGTCTTTGACCAGTCAAGACACTCCTTCCAGATGTTTTACTGATCACTTTAAAGTGAGTATCATTAAAGTTGACATGATAACCTCTCTCTGTGATTTGACTGACACTGAGCAGATTGTGTTTGAGTCCTTTCACCAGAGCTACTTTTTCAATGATGACATTTCCAATGATTATATTGCCATATCCCAAAGTTTGTCCAATGTTGCCATCTCCATAAGACACTGTTGGGCCAGCTTTCTCCTCAAATTCTGATAGCAAGGTTTTGTTTCCAGTCATGTGCACAGAGCATCCACTATCCATGACTAACACATTTTTCTTTTTACCCTGCAATCAAAAACACAAAAAGCTCAGTTAGAATTTTTAAGAACCCACACTTGTTGGGTTCTTTTTGCATGCAATTTAACACTATTAGCAGCAGAAGTCTTTTTAACAAAAGCAGTTCTGTCAGATTTAAATCCATCAGAATTTGCTTTGTCATTATAAGAATTAACAGATGCATGCTTAGTATTCAGACTCTTTGTTCTACCAGAATTTGCACTTTTATTAAATTTTGGCAAGGGATCATAATAATTGTAGTACAAACTATGGTTCACATGTATAGATAGAATGCCATTTACTGCCACAGTGAAAACGAGGATTCTGTGGTTTATAAAATACTGATCTATTCCTAATGTCAGACTTAGGAACTACAGTAGCCTTCTTTTTACTCCTCCTGCAATCAATAGCAAGATTATTAGAGTTACCACAATTAAAGCATGTTTTCCTTGGTGCATTTGGAATATACTTATAATTATTCTCTTTGTTTATTCCAATTCCTGTTCCTCTTAGCAGTAGTGGTTTTCTCTCTATCTGTCGCTTCACAGATTCTGTCTCTGAGTTGTTTCTTAGACAAAAGACCTATATTTTTGATAGATTTAGACTTAGAATTTTGTGTAGAAGTAGATCCCTTTTCTAAAGTAGAGTTGGGATTTTCTGGATACACATACTTAACAGGTTTTAATTTGGTCTTTGTTCTGTCTATTACATGTCTATAGGTTTTTGGATTTGTTGACTCATTCACAACAACTCTTCCTGATTTTGTTGTTTCAACAGTAACAACTTTACCTTTATTCTTCTTTTTGTCCTCTGGTTTATAACCTAGACCTTCTTTCCAGTTCTTATCTGTGATAAGATCGTGTGTTTTCTTTCCAGAGTGTGTCCAGGTTCTGAGTTTCTCATTAGCTTAATTAAGTTCCTTTTCAAGTGCAGTACATTTAAACTCCATTTATAGCTTCATGTGCTTAGCCTTATCACATTCATTTTATACTTCTTCCATGAAGAGTAACTCAGCTTCTAGATGATCATTTCTTTTAGTCAATTCTGCCATCTCAGATATTATTCTAGCATTTTCAAGAGATTGACTTTTAAAGCTAATATGCAGAGACTTTAAGAAAGATCTTAACTCAGAGACATTATCAGTATCAAAATCAAAAACAACTTCAGGTACCTTATTTTCAGGAGCAGCAATCTCATCCACAATTGCCATTAATGCATAGTTCAATTTTTCCTCTTCAGAGTTTGAGGAAGAGTCCATCCAATCCTTGCTAGATGAGATAAGAGCTTTGGTTTTGGCCTTTTTGCATTCAGTTGCAAAGTGACCCATTCCATCACAGTTGTAGCATTTGACTTTTGACTTGTCAAACTTGCTGCTTTTTCTTTCATTCTTCTTATATCTGTTCTTGTCATTATTGACAGGTTTCTTCTGAAAGTTGCCTTGTCTTCTAGCCTTTCTGAACTTTATCTTCTTGAAACCCTTTACTATCATAGCAACCATTTCCATCATATCAGAATCAGTAGAGTCATCATCAGAATCAGTATTAGGATTTGCATCAGGATCTGATGATGAGTCATCAGTATTGGACTCAAAGACTCTACTTCTCCTTCTTGAAACCTCCACGCTTTTTCCTTTTGATTTTGATTCAGCATTCAAAGCAACAGCCTTTGCTTTGTTGGTCTTCTTATTCTTCCTTTGTTGAACCTCAAGATCATGGGTTCTTAGCATCCCATAGACTTCATCAAGAGATACAGCATTAAGATCATACTGATGCCTAATGATAGAGGTTTGAGTATCCCACTCCTCAGGCAAAGCTCTAAGAAACTTGGTATTCGAGTCTTCTGGTTCATACTCTTTACCCACTAAAGATAGATTATTCAATAGTGTCAGAAATCTATCATACAGATCAGTGAGGCTCTCATCAGATTTTGCATCAAACTGCTCATACTCTTGAATCAACAGAGCCCTTCTGTTCCTTTTGATAGATTCAGTACCCTGGCATTGAGTCTCCAAAGTTTCCCAGAT
Organism: Saposhnikovia divaricata; assembly: GCA_036435485.1. NCBI lineage: Eukaryota > Viridiplantae > Streptophyta > Magnoliopsida > Apiales > Apiaceae > Saposhnikovia > Saposhnikovia divaricata. Next base: position 127,006,143 of record CM071598.1, read on the forward strand.
CTCCTTAGCAGTTTTACATGCTATCACTCTATTTGACATGACAGCATCAAGGCTATTATGAAGAATGTTCTTCACCTTTGCATCTCTGAGTACTTCAGCCTTTTCCTTAGGAGTCCATTCAGCCTTTGTCTTCTGAACATAGTGCTCAGGTATAGTATCTGTTCTAGCAACCAGTCTCTTAGGGATATATGGTCCATCATATATTCGATCGAGATAGTTAGGATCAGTTGCCTCCAGATACATCAACATCTTTACCCTCCACGTGGGGTATTCAGCCTTTTTGAGAACAGGGATTGTAATAACCCTAACTTTAGCAATGCTACAGTAATCACATGAATAGTAAAATTTGACGATTTAGGGAAATGGTACGTAGGTACACAATAATTTAAACAGAAAATGAGTAAACAGAAACCATATTAGTATTGTACTAGGGAAATAAGTGACTCGAAATGACGATAGATTTCAGAAATTTCTGAATACGGATTTTTGAGGATTTCGGGTTCGAATGAGCTTCTATTTTATCAGATATTAAGGAGCATGGAGATATTAAAGGAATTATATATTGAGAAATTGGTGTATTAGGGTAAACTAAAGGATTATTAAGTTAAGGAATTATCAAAGGAATTTTGATTTGTAAATGATTTCGAAAACCACTGAGATAATGAGGTATACTCGAAACGAACCACAATTAGACGAGTATGGAAACCAAGCAACCAAGATTAGTAATCTAACAAGGATGCATACCACATTATTATTATCCAAGATTATTAGCATAATACTTAGAAAAACAAGAAAAGAGATTATTAGGTCATCAAGATGATATCACTTTCCATTAACTTGTTTCTAAGGGTAAATTAGTACTTTTGCTTGGCTTAAACCACAAATATCTACCAAGGCTTCCAAGACAATCTAGAATACACAAGATTTAGCAAGATAATTAGCAAAGAAACACAAAAAAAATCTCTCCCCTTTCCATCTTTTCCATTAGGCCATTTCAAGAAAGAAAGAAAAAAAAATTTCAAAACCAAAACCCTAGCTAGCTTCAAGGTTAAATCAAGAGGAAAATCATGGATGATCTTGGAGGATAGAAAGAGTGATCTACAAAGTTTTATAGCCATTCATCATCATTTAGTAAGGTAACAAAAATTGTGAAGTTGATGATGAATAGTAAATGAATAGTAAAATCTTAGTATTAACTTTGTTTTAATGGTTCCTTTAGTTGATCCAAGCTAATTCAAGGTGGTTTAAGGTGTACCCAAGGCTTGTTAAGTGTTGTCAAAGCTTCAAGAAGGTATAATTACTCTTGCCCTCTTTGTATATATGGTGGAAATTGAGTTGGTTAGTAGTTAAAATATGTTAATGTCTAGTTTATGATGATTATGTGTTATAAATGGTTTGTTTGGATATGGAAATTTTGTGTTGTGGACTTGTAACCATGGTTGGGATGTAGACCACATGGTGTAGGTGATGGTGTATAAGGGGGATGTTTGATTTGGAGGAGTTTGATTTTGGAAAATATGAAAATATAGCCGTTATAATGTTCGATTTTCGTTAGACCAAGAATCTGCCCTGTTTTTGGACCCTATACCCGTACGTTAGGTTACTGTCCAGACTCCCAAGTGATCATGAGATGATAGAGCTTGGTTCATAGATCGTTTTGATATAAGGTACGTTAAAATCTGATGAACGGTTTAGGAGAAAAGTCAGTTTTAGTGAAAGCGGTTCAGAAACCGAGAAAGCGTAGTTGTGTCAACTTTGAGGCTGTAATTATCCTACTTAGACATTTTTAAAAATTATGAAACTTTGGGATATTGTAGTAAGGTAGTCAAAGAGTTGTTACCAGTTGACCTTGTGGTAAAATTCGAAATCCATATTTTCTGAGAATTTTTACAGTTAAGTGTGATCGTTAGGGGAAATGGTGAAAACCCCTGAAACTTCGATTAAGGTTTTAAATGGTTAAGTTCTTGAACCTTTGGGGTAATAGTGATACGTTAAACATATATTAAAGTTTCAAAGGTAATGTTATACAAGAGTGTAGTGAGTAAGAGATGTGGTATTCTAAAGATGGTCCTTTTGTGTTTATAGAAACTCCGGAAGAGGGACGAGCCATACTGTCAGGATACCGAAACCGAGGCAAGATTTCTTCTATCCTTACCTTGGAAAACTATTTTATTTTCAAGGTAAATGATTTCATGGAATATATATGCTATATTGCTAGGAATTATTTCCCTGATATTGGAATTAAAGAGAAATGGATATAAATTATGAAATATGAATGTGGATATGATTATGAATGGAGCGAATATGCTTATTGGTGAAGAGAGGTGAAAGAGAATGGTATCAGTTGTTATCTAGGGTTATATGGTTTATAATACTATATTAAAAATATTCTTTTTGAGTATCAGTGGTTTAATAAATATTATTTGATTATTATTCATTACTCTTAAAATAGACGGAATATTTTATGAATATAAAAGTATATTTGATTCCTGAATATGAAAGAGATGTCTGGATCATAATCAAAGCATTATAATATATATATATATATATATATATATATATATATATATATATATATTTTATAGAAGTAATGTGCGAGAATGGAAATGATATGAGTGAATGATATGTGGAAATGAAAGCGAGAAAATGGAAATGTGGAATGATATTTTAAAAAGGGAATAATGATGTGACAAAAAGGGGGATTGCAATAGACTTGCGTAAGTGGCTGTGTCAGGGCTGTGTGCAACACAGTCCAGCATTTATTATTTTTATTACGGCACGAAGATGCCAAGGGAGGATGTTAGCAGGTGGCCTTCCTCCAGGGATGATCTTCATTCCTTCTACCGGTAGTAAAAAGAGAGCAGGTACGATTAGGCGACTGATCATCGTCCTAACATATCAGGCGACAGCAGATATCCCCAATGTTTTTGAAAAGAAAGTGTTGACAATGGTTTTCAGATTTCTATACTGAAAACAGAATAATGATATGAGATGAAGGAATTATGGTTACAGATGAAGAAAAACTGATATTATATTATTTTAGATTTCTTTCTTATAATAGTAAGTGGATGATGTATTATTAAATAAGAGCTTTATTCTTCCTTAAAGATTATAATTGGTTTCTGCTTATATATGCATATATATGTATACCTGTTCACATTATAAATTCTAGGTTACAATATTATCTTGCTGAGCTATTATAGCTCACTCTTGCTACTTATGTATATAGCAGCTAGGTCCCATGCCGATACTACGCACTACATCCCGCAAGAGGGTAAGGGAAAGGCGACCTTTTGAGCGAGTGCTGGCGACCATCCCCGAGGTAGTGACAAGCGAAAGGGGCTTAATAGACTTATGTAAATTAAGTGTGTAAGTTTGTAATAAACTTTTGGTTGTTGAAATGCTTCCTGTAGAAGTATTATTCAACAATGTACTTAGTAGAATTCTGGGTTTGTAATAACTGTTAACTTTAAACTTTTAATATTGCGAATGTTGTTCTATGAGCATATGACTGGTGTGTGTGTGTGTATTAGTGTGGGGTCAATTGCTTAAGTATTAAATATTAAAAAAAAAACTCAAAAGACATTGATATTGAATGGAAATTGGACCGTGATGACCTGGATTCTTGACCCCGGATCTAGGGGCGTCACAGATGGTATCAGAGCTAAGAGTCATAATGCTCAAGAACCAAAGTGATAATAATAAATGTATCAGTTATAATATAAATTGTGAACTTCCATCAAGTTCAGGGGTGGTATATCGCAGGTAGTATTTATTTTAAGCATATATTATAATTTTATAGACTGTTACTAATAGAATTTTATGTTTTATTATAGGGAGCGGAGATGGGTGAGCCGAGTCGAGACCCCCAGTGGCTAGGATTGTCTGAGCAGGAGCTTGTAGATCTTTAGCTGGCCGGGGTAGAGGTTCCTGAGTATGCGGTCGAGGACCTTAGGGAGAGACATCGGGCGGCGGCCAGAGAGAGATGTGAGAGAGAGGAGGCAGAGGAGCGTAGACAAAGAGATGCTGTAGCCATAGTGCCATATATAGGTAGACCTTCTACAGGATCTGATAAGGCAGGTCCTTCTAGAGTGAGATGGGAGGTTCCTGAGGAGGAGAGGCCGTTACGTAAGAGGCCTAGGTTGTCAGTCATAGCTGAGGAGGAGGAGGAGACTGAGTGGACCGATATCCATATGATACCTACCCCTGCCTTGCCTATTCCAGTACCATCACCAGTCCCATCTTCCTCACCGAGTCCTGGCCCTCTAGAGGATCCAGCTGAGCCATTCACTCCGCCCGGACATTTTATCTTCTCAGAGGATGAGATAGAGGGAGATCTGTCTGAGGATGCAGATACCGAGTCTATTCCTCCATCCCCACCATTTGCACCTCCACCACCTCCACCTGTACAGGCACCTGCCCCAGCTGCTGTGCCCCCTCAGGAGGCACCCTTACCGACAGGTGACTCCCTACCAGCCATTTTGTTGACGGAGTACTTTGCCCTACAGGGTCAGTTGGAGGAGTCCCACCGAATGATAGACACACTGATGCAAAGGTCAGAGAGAGGGAGAGGAGGTATCATTCCTGATGGTATATCCTTGGGATTAGTGAGTGTTGAGCTGCGGGCCCTGGGTGACATTAGGAGGCTGTTAGCTGATAGAGGAGACCCAGAGTGGAGGGCTGCGATAGTGGATACAGTCACGTCTATGGTAGTCCAAATCCGAGACATTATTAGGGCAGGACTGTGAGTCGGGATAGTAGTCTACGTCACTAATCAGACTAGTCATCTTACTGATGTCTTTTTGGGGGATTAGTTTAGTTGGTTGCTGTTTTAATCCCAGTCTGATTGGAAGACAGCTAAAAGCACTTTTGTTGTAGCAGATTAGTGTGTACAGTTATGTTTGTAGGTTTCGAACAATGTACCCTATGATGTAAAATATTAGTAGTAAAAGACGTTGTACCCAAGTTGTAAAATATTTATGTAAATTAATGAAGTTTGTGCATTTCTATCTAAATTTTTGCTGCATCTTAATAATAAATGTTGAGACTCAAAAATATTGATGTATAAAAGGTGATTGACTTAATGAAAAGGCTATCGTGTTAAGGGCGATACACTTACCTACTAAAGTTATAATATAACTAGATGCAAATCGTGTGATAAGAATATTGTGATATGCAAATGAGTTAATTAATGATATAATTGTGTATATAGGAATGATGTATATTGAACCCAAATTCGGGTAATTAATAAGGACTATTGTTATGTACAGAACTATGCCGCCTAGACGTGATAGTAGAGCGAATGCAAGGGAAAATGAGAGAGACGAAAGAAGTCAAAATATAGAAGGTAATAGACTGAACGAAAATGCTCATAATGAAGAAAATCATGAAGAAGGAGAAGAGGAATCAACTGGCCAACAAGGAAATCCGGGAGGCAATCCCTTTAACCAATTCATGGAACTATTAAGGCAGAATTTGGCTAATCCACAGAATCCCCAACAACCACCTGTTCTCCCCAATCAGGCAGCTAATTCCTTTCATACCTTTAAGTCATTAAAGCCCCCAGAATTTGAGGGAACCACTAACCCAGTAGTAGCCAGGGCATGGCTAAAAGAAATGGAGAAAGCTTTCGAGATACTGAGGATAGAGGAAGATCAGAAAACAGTCTTTGCAGCCTATCTCTTAAAGGGGGAGGCAAATTACTGGTGGGAAGCTAAGAAGAACCTAGAAGAAGCGGGAGTGATAACCTGGGAGCGTTTCACTAGGGTGTTCCTAGAAAAGTATTCTCCTAGGTATTTGGAAAACCAAATGGAAATAAAGTTTCTAGAGTTAAAACAGGATAACCTAACAGTGGTAGAGTATGAAACTAAATTTACAGAACTGTCGAGGTTTGTTCCCGAGTTTGTGCTAACTGAAGAACAACGACCGAAAAGGTTTCAACAAGGATTCAAACCCTGGTTATGAACGAGAGTGGCCCCATTTGAGTTGATTGATTATGCCGCAGTGGTTCAAAAGGCATCTATTATAGAGGCTGAGAGTGAACAGGCTCAAATAGGTCGAGAGAATAAGAAAAGAAGATTTGAGGGTCCGAAAGGAGGTTCAAGTGAGGGAAGGTACTTTAACAAAGGAGGTAGAGGACAAAAATCTCAATTTGTGGGAAAGTTGGGGGGTAACAAGACTACTAGTGAGACGGTGAATCAGGGTGGTAAATCTTCAGGAACATTTCAGTCCAATCAATCACGACCACCATTACCAGATTGTGACACGTGTGGTAAGAAGCATATAGGAGTCTGTAGGGTGCTGGGAGTAACTTGTTTTAAGTATGGACAAAAAGGACACTACCTTAACCAGTGCCCATCAACTGATACAAACCCTAAAAGAGATGTTAAGTGTTACCAGTGTGGGAAATTAGGACACATTGCTAGAGATTGCCGCTCCGGTGGGTCATACGCGCCAGGACAGAGTGTGACTGCTTCAAATAGGCCTACTGCTAGAGTGTACAACATGACCTTAGGGGAAGCGTTGACGAAACCAGATGCGGATACAAGTACTTGTTTTTCGATTTAAATTTTGTGTGTAAGTCTTTGGTTAAGGATCGACTTCATCAATTAATGGAATAAATAAGTTAATAATATAGATAAGGAAAATCAGTATCTGTTAAGGGCTAGGAAACGTTATGAAAAGAAAAGTAGGAGTGGTTTGGGAGAACACAAGCTCGTTGAGATGAACAGGAAATATATATTATAGGAAGTATTTTCTACAATTGTTTTAAAGAATATTATTAGAGCTTATTTTCTGAAAATTTTACAGAGATGAGATATAGGAATATTGAGGTGTTAATATTTATGTCATGATAGAGATTCGAAGATGGTCAAACCATAAGTGAGATACAATACCATTCAGGAAAGACCAATGTGGTGGCGGATATTTTCGTCGAAAGTGGAAGGAGAGACGAGATAACATGGAATGACTGGAAACATGAGGGAATTTGTAAGGAAAAGACAGTAAAAGTACTGCTATTGATAAACTAAATGGCATGTTGATGAATGACAAGGAAGTTATGTTGGTGTATTTCTGCGCAAACAAGATAGGGATATTATGAAAGGAAAAGGATAGAGGAAATAGGGTGGAAGTTAGAAGGTGTGAATGAAAAGATACCTATAGACATTTCCAACATGATTCCGGGACGGAATCCTTTTAAGGGGGGAAGACTGTAATAACCCTAACTTTAGCAATGCTACAGTAATCACATGAATAGTAAAATTTGAGGATTTAGGGAAATGGTACGTAGGTACACAATAATTTAAACAGAAAATGAGTAAACAGAAACCATATTAGTATTGTACTAGGGAAATAAGTGACTCGAAATGACGATAGATTTCAGAAATTCCTGAATACGGATTTTTGAGGATTTCGGGTTCGAATGAGCTTCTATTTTATCAGATATTAAAGAGCATGGAGATATTAAAGGAATTATATATTGAGAAATTGGTGTATTAGGGTAAACTAAAGGATTATTAAGTTAAGGAATTATCAAAGGAATTTGGATTTGTAAATGATTTCGAAAACCACTGAGATAATGAGGTATACTCGAAACGAACCACAATTAGACGAGTATGGAAACCAAGCAACCAAGATTAGTAATCTAACAAGGATGCATACCACATTATTATTATCCAAGATTATTAGCATAATACTTAGAAAAACAAGAAAAGAGATTATTAGGTCATCAAGATGACATCACTTTCCATTAACTTGTTTCTAAGGGTAAATTAGTACTTTTGCTTGGCTTAAACCACAAATATCTACCAAGGCTTCCAAGACAATCTAGAATACACAAGATTTAGCGAGATAATTAGCAAAGAAACACAAAAAAAATCTCTCCTCTTTCCATCTTTTCCATTCGGCCATTTCAAGAAAGAAAAAAAAAATTTCAAAACCAAAACCCTAGCTAGCTTCAAGGTTAAATCAAGAGGAAAATCATGGATGATCTTGGAGGATAGAAAGAGTGATCTACAAAGTTTTATAGCCATCCATCATCATTTAGTAAGGTAACAAAAATTGTGAAGTTGATGATAAATAGTAAATGAATAGTAAAATCTTAGTATTAACTTTGTTTTAATGGTTCCTTTAGTTGATCCAAGCTAATTCAAGGTGGTTTAAGGTGTACCCAAGGCTTGTTAAGTGTTGTCAAAGCTTCAAGAAGGTATAATTACTCTTGCCCTCTTTGTATTTATGGTGGAAATTGAGTTGGTTAGTAGTTAAGTGATGTTAATGTCTAGTTTATGATGATTATGTGTTATAAATTGTTTGTTTGGATATGGAAATTTTGTGTTGTGGACTTGTAACCATGGTTGGGATGTAGACCACATGGTGTAGGTGATGGTGTATAAGGGGGGTGTTTGATTTGGAGGAGTTTGATTTTGGAAAATATGAAAATATAGCCGTTATAATGTCCGATTTTCGTTAGACCAAGAATCTGCCCTGTTTTTGGACCCTATACCCGTACGGTAGGTTACTGTCCAGACTCCCAAGTGATCATGAGAAGATAGAGCTTGGTTCATAGATCGTTTTGATATAAGGTACGTTAAAATCTGATGAACGGTTTAGGAGAAAAGTCAGTTTTAGTGAAAGCGGTTCAGAAACCGAGAAAGCGTAGTTGTGTCAACTTTGAGGCTGTAATTATCCTACTTAGACATTTTTAAAAATTATGAAACTTTGGGATATTGTAGTAAGGTAGTCAAAGAGTTGTTACCAGTTGACCTTGTGGTAAAATTCGAAATCCATATTTTCTGAGAATTTTTACAGTTAAGTGTGATCGTTAGGGGAAATGGTGAAAACCCCTAAAACTTCGATTAAGGTTTTAAATGGTTAAGTTCTTGAACCTTTGGGGTAATAGTGATACGTTAAACATATATTAAAGTTTCAAAGGTAATGTTATACAAGAGTGTAGTGAGTAAGAGATGTGGTATTCTAACGATGGTCCTTTTGTGTTTATAGAAACTCCGGAAGAGGGACGAGCCATACTGTCAGGATACCGAAACCGAGGCAAGATTTCTTCTATCCTTACCTTGGAAAACTATTTTATTTTCAAGGTAAATGATTTCATGGAATATATATGTTATTCTATGTTTGCTATATTGCTAGGAATTATTTCCCTGATATTGGAATTAAAGGGAAATGGATATAAATTATGAAATATGAATGTGGATATGATTATGCATGGAGCGAATATGCTTATTGGTGAAGAGAGGTGAAAGAGAATGGTATCAGTTGTTATCTAGGGTTATATGGTTTATAATACTATATTAAAAATATTCTTTTTGAGTATCAGTGGTTTAATAAATATTATTTGATTATTATTCATTACTCTTAAAATAGACGGAATATTTTATGAATATAAAAGTATATTTGATTCCTGAATATGAAAGAGATGTCTGGATCATAATCAAAGCATTTTAATATATATATATATATATATATATATATATATATATATATATATATATATATATATATATATATATATATATATATATATTATAGAAGTAATGTGCGAGAATGGAAATGATATGAGTGAATGATATGTGGAAATGAAAGCGAGAAAATGGAAATGTGGAATGATATTTTAAAAAGGGAATAATGATGTGACAAAAAGGGGGATTGCAATAGACTTGCGTAAGTGGCTGTGTCAGGGCTGTGTGCGACACAGTCCAGCATTTATTATTTTTATTACGGCACGAAGATGCCAAGGGAGGATGTTAGCAGGTGGCCTTCCTCCAGGGATGATCTTCATTCCTTCTACCGGTAGTAAAAAGAGAGCAGGTACGATTAGGCGACTGATCATCGTCCTAACGTATCAGGCGACAGCAGATATCCCCAATGTTTTTGAAAAGAAAGTGTTGACAATGGTTTTCAGATTTCTATACTGAAAACAGAATAATGATATGAGATGATGGAATTATGGTTACAGATGAAGAAAAACTGATATTATATTATTTTAGATTTCTTTCTTATAATAGTAAGTGGATGATGTATTATTAAATAAGAGCTTTATTCTTCCTTAAAGATTATAATTGGTTTCTGCTTATATATGCATATATATGTATACCTGTTCACATTCTAAATTCTAGGTTACAATATTATCTTGCTGAGCTATTATAGCTCACTCTTGCTACTTATGTATATAGCAGCTAGGTCCCATGCCGATACTACGCACTACACCCCGCAAGAGGGTAAGGGAAAGGCGACCTTTTGAGCGAGTGTTGGCGACCATCCCCGAGGTAGTGACAAGCGAAAGGGGCTTAGTAGACTTATGTAAATTAAGTGTGTAAGTTTGTAATAAACTTTTGGTTGTTGAAATGCTTCCTGTAGAAGTATTATTCAACAATGTACTTAGTAGAATTCTGGGTTTGTAATAACTGTTAACTTTAAACTTTTAATATTGTGAATGTTGTTCTATGAGCATATGACTGGTGTGTGTGTGTATTATTGTGGGGTCAATTGCTTAAGTATTAAATATTAAAAAAAAAAACTCAAGAGACATTGATATTGAATGGAAATTGGACCGTGATGACCTGGATTCTTGACCCCGGATCTAGGGGCGTCACAGGGATTTTAATACTTTCATACTTTCTTGTCGACATATTAAGATCGTTTCTGATTGAAATTAATCAGTTTGCTCTGATACCAATTGTTGCCTAGTAATTAACAATTGTAGAAGGGGGGTTGAATACAATTGTATAAGATTTTCGACTTAAACAGAAATAATAACACAAGTATGAATAAATAACAGCTTTATTAATTCTGATATAAAACTGTTACAAACTCTCTCAAGAAATTCTTATGTTCTTGAGAGCTGCTAGGTTACAAGATAATTCATGTAAGCGATTACAATTAAGTAAAACCTAAACTGTGTTTATATACAGTACACAGCTACACTATCAATTACAAGATATATCAAATCAATTACATACGTTTCTTAGTACATATCTTGAATGATAGCTGCGTTCCTATAAATTAGGAACCGACATGTCAATCTTCCTAGATTCCTGGACTGATGTATATCCTCATGAAATCCTGATCAGCTTCCAATCCTGTTGATAACCCAATCCTGACGGTGCATTACTGATGACGTCAGCATCAGTATCTGATCAGTAGTCCAGATCCTGATCATCACTTGAATTAATATCTAACAGAAATATCTGCTATGTCAAAGATAAGCAAGATATTATCATTTATCATAAAAGAGGAACTTACAGGAAAACATTACAATTCCAATTATGACTACTTTACCAATACTGCCAACAATGATAATGTTGCAAAAAATAAATGAATTTGAATGATGAACTAATGCTGGAGTATTCACCGCGCCCGCTGTTCCAATCCTTACGATGATCAATCGCAGATTGTACAGCTCAATTTAGGTTTACTACCGGTAGAAGGAAGAGCTGACAGATTTACTTGTCTACCGCCCTATTAGATCTCCCCAGCCAACGGTTGGGCCAATGGGATGGACCGGCTCTACTCGGCCTCTTACAAGACTCCAAGTTCGAAAAGATGTTCATGACTCTGAACGTAAAGTTCGTCCCACTTTCCCCAAGTATAATACTTGTTGATAAGACTCCACAAAGTAGTCGTATCTAGTTGAAAAGGAAAATTCAACATCATATCTCTCAAGCTGCTGCTTGTTAGAGGATACCATCTTGTTCCAATAATCTTACCCCTAGAATGATGAGAAGGTTACTCAAAGATTCAATTGATAAACAGCAACCAAGTTGCGAGTGAAAAGAATAGTTTTTAAAAGATTTATGACCGGAAAATCAACAAGATAAATAACATTTCTCAAGTAAGGTTCCCCTATAATATGGAAGTTTGAGCTAGCATTTAAATCCTTTTAAGATAGATTTAAATGGAAAATAAAGAGTTGGGAACCATTCCTTGATAAAATAGTCATACAAAGACTTCGAAATATTTTACATAATATCTGAAGGTGGAAAAATAATCTTTGAATAATGTAATCATTTTAAAACTAGTTTAAAAGGATTAAATAAATATTCAAATAATACTTATTAAATCATAAGTATTTAAAGAATATTCTTAATATAAAATATTGCTCGTCAATAATCCTCGAATAAATATGCATAATTATTCACTAAATAAATCAACCATTAAATGAATATTTGAAATAATATTCATTAAGTAAATAGAACTTCAAATGAATATTTTAAAATAATATTCATTAAATAAATAGAACTTCAAATTAATATTTTAAAATAATATTCATTAAATAAATAGAACTTCAAATGAATATTTTAAAGTAATATTCATTAAGTAAATAAAATCTTAAATGAATATTCGAAGGTAATATTCATTTAATGAATAGGATTCCAAATGAATATCAAAATAATATTCATTAAATGATCAACTCTAAATGAATATTTGAAACTAACATTCAGTTAATATCTCTCGACTGAGATAATACTCAAATAACATTCCTCGAAAGATTTCCAAGTAATTGATACTTTATGGAAATATAAATAATGTTTAATAATAACATTCCTCAAGATAGATAATAATCTGTCGTTGGAATCCCTCCGGGTTTCCACGACTATCTATATATCTCAAAATACCGACTCCCGGTCTATATTTAAGAATGAATATCATATGCCCTTCTGTTAGTCACAGAGGCATGCCTGAATACATCTAATAACAAGCCTAAGTATGTGTAATGCTATAAATTACCTACATGACCTCTTAATTGAGGGAACCTCTAGTTGTAGAGTTTCTATTTGTTCTGTACTTGTAATAGGCATCAAATTCTAGTTGTGTAACTATACTTATAAAGTCAAGAATAATGCTTGAAAGAAGTTCCAAGGTTCATGCCTCAAGCAAGGAGATAAAGACTGCCAAATAATCACAGTTAGGATTTGAAGAAATGAAGAATTTGCCTAAGTACCAATTCGAGAAGTACATTTGTCTATTCGAGAAGTCTAGCATTCGAGAAGTCAGAGATTCGATATCTCAGAAGACACTATTTGATATCTCTGAATACACTGTTCGATATCTCATTCGATATCTCAGAGATTCGATATGTCTATTACTCTATTCGAGAACTCATGGAGTCAACAAGTCAAAGCATCAGTCGAGTTCTCTAAGAGTCAACAAGTCAATGCTCTATTCGATATCTCAAGGACTAAAGAAGCTATTCGACATCTCAGGGATTCGATATGTCAAAATGCTCTATTCGATATCTCAAGGAGTCCCAGAGAAAAGAGCTATTCGAGAAGTGATTCGATATGTCAATATAACACTATTCGAGAACTCAGAGTTATCGATTAAGTCAATTCAAGTTCTCGAATCAATCACTTAGCCACTTCTCGAATACATTCTTGGAGACAAAATACTGAAGAATTGTACAAGTTAGAAACCTGCAACAAGCCAAGACGCTTTATTTGACTATGTACTATAAAGCACATTGGAAAGCCTACAAAGAAGCTTGGAGAGACAAGACAAAGGGACAAGGAGCTAAAGAAGTGGATCTGAACAGGCTTTGCAAAGTCAAATCTGTAGCCGTTTGGACTCTTACTCAAATGAGATAGAATTACTGGAAAGTAGTATGTTTTACCTACCTTATTTGTAGTAAGTAGGTGTATCCAAGTCTATAAGGATACAACCTCACTTCCTTAGCAGATAAGTTTTGAGAGATAAGATTTTCATATACATCAGAAGAAATATCTCTCTGAGAAAAATGAAGCTGAGAATACTATCATTTGTATTCACAGATTGTAGCAAAATCTTTATCTAATAAAATATTAGATTAAAGTGATATTGTGTTGTGTTTGTCTTTGTCATCTGCACTTACATATCTCACACACTCAACACATATCTTGTTGCAAAGATTCAAGAACAAATAAAAGTTCAAGAATCCATTCACCCCCCCTATGTATTCTTTTACTGTATTCATTACTCAACAAGTGGTATCAGAGCAGGCTGTTTAATCTAAACAAAAAACGATCATGAGTTCGAATAAACCAAAGACTACAGGTACGGTGAAGGTCCCTAAGTTCGACAAAGAGAATTACAACCTCTGGAAAATAAAAATGCTGTTGTTCATCGAAGCTGCCAATCCTCTCTACCCTGACATCCTCAAAAATGGTCCATTTGTACCACAACAAGAAATTGCTGAATCTACAGTGGGCACAATAGTCATTCCTAGATCATATGTTGCAAAAGAGCCATCCAAATGGACGGACTCAGAGAAGGAAAAGGTTGCCCTAGACAGTCATCTCATGTTGCTGATCATAGACTCCTTGGATATGTCGATGTTTGCCAACATAGCATCATGCACATCATCCAAGGACATGTGGAACCACATCGAGGTGTTATGTGAAGGGACAGAGGAGGTATGAGAGAATAGGAAACAGATACTGGTCACACAATATGAGGCTTTCATGGCACAGTCCAAAGAAAGTATTACTGATATGTTTGAGAGATTTCACAAGCTGGTGACTGAGCTTCAAATGAATGAGAAGGTTTACAGCACTAAGGAATTAAACATGAAATTTCTACTATCTGCACCAAACCATCTAGAGCAAAGGGTCATATCTCTAAGAGAAAGAGACTTGAACAAAGTCACATATGATGTGCTCTATGGGGTTTTAAAGACTCATGAGCTTGAGTTGCTTCAGAAGAGGGCTATCCAAGCCAACCAAGGCAGAATGATTAACACATCCTGTGCCTTGATTGTCAACAAATCCGTTCAAGACCCGGAAGCATCTGCAAGTCAACTGAGAATAGAAGAGATAGTAGATGATGAAGAAACTGAAGAAGAAGTGACTGAACCTGTTGATGAAAAGGAAGAAGATGAGTTCTATACTCTTGAAGAGTTGGATGCCATGGAAAACACTTCATATGCTTTTATGGCTAGAAAATTCCCAAACATCAGATTTAAGAGGAATCAGCCCTTCAAGTCTAGATCTCAAAATCATTCATTCAACAAGAGCAAGGCACCTGTGAAAGCAAACAAAAATAAATTCAAAACCAGCTATGTGGATAGGTCATCTGTGAGATGTTATAGATGCAATGACCTAGGGCATTTTGCCAGTGAATGCAAGAAGCCTAAAAAGAAGGATAAGGAGTTTCTTGAGCTTGAAGCTAAGTATGAGGCTCTGCTAAAGAAGCATACACCAGGTAAGGCCTACATAGCTGAAGGGAAGTGTTGGGATGATTCTGATAGTGATGAAGAAGAACAAGAATTCTGCAACTATGCCTTGATGGCCAACTCCAAGGAAGAACCATCTGAATTAGACTCTCAGGTACCATCCCTCACTACTATAGACATGTCTGTTTCTGAATACAAATCTATGGTTGAACAACTATCTGAAGAGATGTTTAATATTCATACTAGTATGACTGCTGCTAATGAAGAAATTGCTAAACTGTCTACTAAGAATGAACTGTTGAACAAAAGAAATGAGGAACTAGAACTAACTGCTATGCAAGTAGAAAACCTTAAACAAGAAATCGAATATCTAAAGAATAAGGTTCTATGTGCTAGTCAAGTTGAGAAAGCTCTTAGGGATGAACTAGCTGAAAATGAATTTAAATTGAAAACATTTAAGAATTCCTCTAGTCTATTGCATTCCTACCATGAGAAAAATCTAGCTAGACCTAAGGCTGCTATTGGACTTGATTATGACACTCTCAAACAGAGGAAAGGCTATGCAGTCATTGAAGATGACATTGTTGTTCAAGAGGAAGTGCCTCAGGTTTTGAAAAAGGCTGAGACCCCAATATTTAAAACACCAACACTTAAGATTGATGAGGATGGCTTACTCATTAAGCAAATGTTGGATGATGAAGATAAAGCACAATCAAATGAACAACAAGCATCCTCTAAGAGTGAGAATGTCAAAAACAAAGCCGAGGAGCCAGTAGGAGGTAGACCTAGACTTGAGAAATTTGTGAAGTTTGTTTCAGCTGGGAATAATGAGTTTGAGAAGAAAGTGGCTAAAAAGAAACAAAACAGGAATGGTAAATTAGGGATTAACAAGGACAACAATTATGCTTATGTGCCAAATGCCCCTAGGAAAGTTTATCAAAATTGTTTTAGCACTAATCATTTAACTCATGCATGCAAGAAACCATCTGGTAGTGTTGCTAAACCATTCTATGATTGCTCTGTGCCTTTAAGACATAGAGACTCTCCTTTCTGTGATAAATTTGATTGTATGCCATGTAACATGAATGTAATGACTAGTTGCTTTAATTTGAGAAGACAATTCATGGAAGGTTGCATCAGTCACAATTTTCACACACACTACACAAGAACAAAGTCTTCAAGTCCTCCTAAAGTTAGGAAGGTG
Source organism: Saposhnikovia divaricata (assembly GCA_036435485.1). Classification (NCBI taxonomy): domain Eukaryota; kingdom Viridiplantae; phylum Streptophyta; class Magnoliopsida; order Apiales; family Apiaceae; genus Saposhnikovia; species Saposhnikovia divaricata. Next base: position 127,022,510 of record CM071598.1, read on the forward strand.
CCTCTGTCACCTAAGTCTAAGAACCCTGATTCTAAGACTTCTAACAGTGACAAGAAGACTAACATCAAAAAAATTGATAAGCATGCTGTTTATGATAAAACTGTTGCTAAGCCACATGGACCCAAACTTGTTTGGGTACCAAAGGAGAAGTAATACCTTTGTGTTTGCAGGGCAAAGAATGTGAAAGAAAGGTCATGTGGATTTTGGACAGTGGATGCTCAAACCATATGACTGGTGATATGGCCCTGCTATCACAGTATGAGGAGAAGGATGGCCCAATGGTTGCTTTTGGAGATGACAACATTGGCAACACACTGGGATATGGCAAGTTGGAAATTGGAAATGTCATCATTGAAAATGTAGCACTGGTCAAGGGACTCAAGCACAATCTACTGAGTGTTGGTCAATTTACTGACAGAGGCTTCAAAGTGAATTTTGACAAAGATGAATGTTTGATCACCCACAAGAAGACTGGTGACTTTGCTCTATCTGGAGTAAGGAAAAGAAGCTTGTTTGTAGCCAATATGAACTCTGCAAACAAGGACAAAATTTGTTGCTTTTACTCAAAAGCATCAAATGAAGATAGTTGGCTGTGGCATAAGAAGCTATCACACTTGAACTTCAATGGCATTAATTCTCTAGTCAAAAGGGAGTTAGTGAGAGGCATGCCCACACTTTAATTCTATCAAGAAGGAGTATGTGAGGCTTGTCAAAAGGGAAAAATGAAAAGATCAAGCCACAAGTCAAAGACAGTGACATCAATAACCAAACCCCTACAACTAATTCATATGGACTTGTTTGGGCCTGTCAATATCATGTCACTAGGAAGGAAAAAGTATGCTCTGGTGATGGTTGATGATTTCACAAGGTATACATGGGTAGAATTTCTGGCATCAAAGAATGAGGCTCCACAAGTAATCATTGAGCATATAAAGAAAATTGACAAGGAAGCAAAGGCCAACAATGCAAATGTGATTGCATTAAGAAGTGATAATGGAACAGAGTTTAGATTGCATTAAGAGAATGGTATTTCTCAACAATTCTCAGCTCCAAGGACTCCACAACAAAATGGAGTTGTTGAGAGAAAGAATAGAACTCTGATTGAGGCTGCTAGAATAATGTTACTTGATGCAAAGATGCCTACATGTTTTTGGGCTGAGGCTGTGAGCACTGCATGCTATATCCAAAACAGAACCCTCATCAACAAAAACACTGGAAAGACACCTTACAACTTGATGACTGGAAAGAAGCCCACTCTAAAGTATGTTCATACTTTTGGAAGCAAATGCTTTGTGTTAAAAGACAATTCAGAATTTGTTGGAAAGTTTGATGCAAAAGCATTTGAAGGAATTTTTCTTGGCTACTCTATGGAAAGAATTGCATACAAAGTTTATGTCATCACTCAAAAGAAAGTTATGGAAAGCACAGATGTGACATTTGATGACAGCAAACTACCTGGATTAGAAGAAGCCAATGATGAAGATAAAGATCCTTTGAGGTTTGACAATCTAGATGATTCTGATGAGGAGATTGAAACTGAATTTGAGCCCACAATCCAACAAACTCAAGTGAATGAAGAACCTGTGTCAACCAACAATGAAGAAACAAGCATCCAAGACACACCTGTGATTAGTGGCAACTTCACAGGGGGAGGAAATGCAAGTTATCATGATCTGGATGATGAAGCAACATCAAGGCTGAGAAATCAATCTGAACATACAAGGAAATGGGATAGAGCACATACTGCAGATCAGATAATTGGAGATCCAAATACAGGAGTGAGGACAAGGAGAGCAACTCTAAATGAATGTCTCTATGGTTGCTTTCTATCCCAAGTTGAGCCTAAGAAACTTGATGATGCATTGTTGGATCCTGATTGGATAATTGCTATGCAAGAGGAGCTAAACCAATTTGAAAGAAGCAAAGTATGGGAACTTGTGCCTGCACCAAAGGATAGAACCATTGTTGGAACAAAATGGGTTCTAAGGAATAAGATGGATGAAAATGGTGTAGTCATAAGAAACAAAGCAAGGTTGGTTGCAAAAGGATACTCTCAATAGGAAGGCATTGACTATGATGAGACTTTTGCCCCTGTTGCTAGACTAGAGGCCATCAAAATTTTCTTGGCATTTGCTGCACATTCTAATTTCAAGGTTTATCAAATGGATGTCAAGAGTTCATTTCTGAATGGGGAGTTGGAAGAAGAAGTATATGTGCAACAGCCACCTGGCTTTGAGGATCCACAATTCCCTCACTTTGTCTACAGATTGCTTAAAGCATTGTATGGACTTAAGCAAGCTCCTAGGGCATGGTATGACACATTGTCACAATTTCTACTGGAGAATCAATTCAACAGAGGCACACTGGACAAGACACTGTTTTACAAGAAACATGGTGATGATATTATCTTAGTTCAAATCTATGTGGATGATATCATATTTGGCTCTACAAATGAGAAGCTGTGTGAGAAATTCTCTAAGCTCATGCAGAGCAGATATGAGATGAGTATGATGGGAGAATTAACATTCTTTCTCGGGCTGCAAGTGAGTCAAAGGAAGGATGGCATTTTTATAAGTCAAACCAAATACATCAAGGATCTATTGAAAAAATTTGACTTAGAAGAATGCTCTCCTGCAAAGACACCCATGGCCACTGCCACCAAGTTAGATGAAGATGTTAAGGGCAAGAAGGTTGATATTTCAATCTACAGAGGCATGGTTGGTTCTCTACTCTACCTCACTGCTAGTAGGCCAGACATTATGTTTGCAACATGCTTGTGTGCAAGGTTTTAATCAAATCCAAAGGAATCACATATGATAGCAATAAAGAGGATTTTCAGATATCTGAAGGGCACACCAAACTTGGGGTTATGGTATCCTAAGGACACGGGGTTCAATCTGGTTGGTTATTCTGATGCTGATTATGTTGGATGCAGGGTGGATAGGAAAAGCACCTCATGTAGCTGCCAGTTTCTTGGACAAAGGTTAGTCTCTTGGTACAGCAAGAAACAACAAACTGTGTCAACTTCCACAGCTGAAGCTGAGTACATAGCTGCTGGAAGTTGCTGTGCTCAAGTGCTTTGGATCAGAAACCAACTTAGAGATTATGGACTTGTGTTGGAAAGAATTCCAATCATGTGTGACAACACAAGTGCAATCTCTATAGTTTCCAATCCTGTCAATCATTCTAGGACAAAGCACATTGACATCAGATATCACTTCATAAGGGAGCATGCAACTAATGGAACCATTGAGTTACATTATGTTCCCACAGAGAAACAACTAGCTGACATATTCACTAAGCCATTAGATGAAGCCACCTTCACAAGGTTGGTTAGTGAGATTGGAATGCTGAATTCTTCAAATTCTGGCTAAGTGAATATATCAACTAGATTGTTGCAGCAGTAAATACTTACTTTATCAAATGCTCAATATTTTTGAAGTAAGTATTGGCTGGAGTATGATTTATAAATATTCCACAATGCTGCATATGTTGAAAATCATACAACTTTAGCTTGAAATTTCTGTGAAATTTTGAGAGAATCACTATTTAATTTGGTAGAATATTCTTCAGTGAATATTTCTGGTAAATTTTAAAAGATAGTGAAAATTGAATTTTATGAGTGAAAAGTATAGTTCGATAAGTCAGACTTCTCGAATGATTCATTGTTATGTCATGGCTCGAGTTCTCGAATAGGCCTATCTAGAACCCTCTTGAGTTCTCGAATAGTGTCTTTTGGAGAAATCGAATAGCACACTCTGAGTTCTCGAATAGAGTATTTTAGTTCTCTAGTCATGGAGTTCTCGAATACTGTATTTGAGTTATCGAATCATTTGAAAAGGCTGATTTTTCGCTTACACTTAATCGCTTTTTGGATTTATATTCAAAATTTCATTTCGCTCATAAAAACATATTTTATTGAGCTTAGAATTATTTTCTGAGTTAAATAACTGCCAGCTGTGAGTTACAAACTGCCTGAGATATCGAATAAGCCTTTCTTGACTTATCGAATAGTTGTTTTATACTTCTCGAATGACTGTCTTGTCGATACAAAACTTATATCTAATCGACAACTCAAGTTATTCATATATATACAATTTCACAACTGTTCAACTCATTTCGTTCGATTTCTCAAGCATCTAAACTCTTAAAACCTCTGAAAACCCTAACTGCGAATTTCTTCTTCAACCTTAATTCTCTTTTCTTCTCTACCCAAATGGCAAACACTCAACTCACCATACCATCCCAAGCCAATTTCATCGCAATTACCAGTGATGTGGAAGCACCAAATGCTAATTTCTAGTGCTTTGTTCGATGGTTGTCTGAATTTAACATCAAGGGTGCACTATCAGCCAACCCAACCCTGTACATAGACTTATTAGAACAATTCTGGAGGACAGCTACAGTGGAGGTCATCGCCCTTGAGAATGCTATTACCTCATATGTTGTCTACTGCAAGATTCAAGGCGAGGATATTACTATCACTACCACAGACATGAATCAAGCCTTGGATTTGCAGCAAAAGGCATATGACTCCCTGGCCACAGATGCTGAGTTGGAAGAATTCTTTGAATTTATCAACTACTCAGAGGCTATTAAACTTGGAAAGCTGAATAGGAAGTACTTGAGAAAGGAATGGAGCTATGTTTTTGCTACACTCCTTCATGTATTCACTGCCAGGAAATCGAGCTTTGATCAGATTAGTACACATGTGCAGCAGCTTGCCTATGCCTTGGCTCATGGGAGAAAGATAGATGTTGGACATCTCATCATACAAGAGCTATATGGGAGACTTGGTAAGAACACAGCCAAGAGAGGTACTGAAATTTTCTTTCCCCGCTTTATTCAATCAATACTTAATTTCAAAAATGCTTCATTGATTGAATTGCCTGGATTAGATAAAAGTAAAATAGGCTATCCTAGGTCCATGACCAAACTTATTTTTGGAAACTTGGAGACTAGGAATGATGTGGATGTAAGGCTTAAGATAACTCCCCACATGGAGGGTTTGTTTAGGTCTTACCCCCACAACATGCCAATATTTGAGTCTAAGTCTCAATTAGCACAGCCTAAGCAAGAAGAACATAATACTAACCCAAGGCTTGCTAACCAACCCTCTCAGACAAACACTCTACCAAACACAGAGCCAACTTCATCATCCTCTCAAAAGGGTGATGTTAGTAAAAAGAAGAGAAAACAGGTTGCTTCTGAACCTTTAACCATCTTAACTGAAGCAGCCTTGGCTGTAGAACTAGGTTTAGGAGGTGAGGAACCTGAGTCACCTATCATTAGCCTAAAGAAGAAGAAGAAATCTAAAACCACCTCTTTAGTCACCCAAATGGCTGAAGTTGTAAAATCAGGGGCACACAGCTCACTAGATGTATCCTCTCAACAGGGTGCATCTATAGAATCAAGCATCCTCCCCAATGCACCTATCTGTAAAGAGTCAGCACAAGGGAGTGATAAGGCTGGCACAACACTGAGTGGAAAGCACATCACAATTGAAACTCCCTCTATCTCTCAGGGGGAGTTGCCAAAATCTAATCTACAACACACTTCTCTTCCAGAATCTACCATTCATATTTCTTTGGAGCCTGCAACTCAAGCAATTGAGGAGCAATGCATTGATCATCAAGAATTCTTTTCTCTTGATGAGCCAATGGATTCAAGTGACTTGGTGCATGACACCTTGCTCACCACCCAGGTACCACATTTAGATGGTCAGGGAATGCATGCTGGGGCATCTCCTAATGACACCATCACAAACACAGAGGATTCACTAGTTTTAAATAGAGACTCTGTGCCTGTGTCAACTACTGTTGTAACTCATCCCACTCCTGTGGAGACAACAGTAGCAGAGTCTTTCCATCCGGTTACAGAAGTTGCATCTGTAACTGAGGAGTCTAGCCTGCCTAGCTCTAGCTCTAACTATATGTCTCAATGGCTGAAGCCTGTGCAACATGACAGTGCTTCTAGATCAGGGTCTGTTCCACCACAATTAACGGTTGAAGCACTCCAAAGCTTAATTGTGGATCATATCCCTGATTTCACAAAGATTGCTCAGCACCTTCTCACTGCAGACATGCCCAGTCCAGACTATGAAGCTATCCTCTTATGCCACAGAGATGATGTAGAAATATAGAAGGCTAAGATCATAGATGAAACTGAGAGGGATGGAAATGTAGATGCTTGGCTACAAGGGAAGAATGACATCTCTCTCTCAGAAGGTCTCCAGTACCTCAGAGAAGAATACATCACTTCACTAAGGTCCAATGCCAAATCTCTCACCCCTACTGATGTGTATGAAGCAGTGAATGATAGCTACAAGGGCATTCTCAAGGCTGCACACTACCTTGGCAAAGGTCTAAAGACAGAAGTTAGTGAAGTATGTTCAGCCACAACCAAGGAGGTGCATGAGATAAAGAGGACTTTTGATTCCAAATTCCCTCAATTGGAGACTGTAGTCAAGGACATTCTAGCCTGTAAGTCTACCTGCACCAAGATGGATAATGGTTTGGCTATTCTCAAGGATGCTGTCACAGGCCTAGGGCACAAATTCCAAAATCTCACTGATCAGACAACTGAAGCCAATGCCATGCTCAGGACCCTCTTTGCAAACCAATATGGAGACAAGCTGGTCACTGAGGTCCCTGTGCATGAGATGTCTAGGTTTGAAGTGCAGAGACTCAAAGAACAATCCCTGTCTGGCTTCAAATCCTCTGCATTGTTCAGCAAGGTAGATGCACCTGAACAGGAGGTAGCTACTCTCACTCAATCTAATGCTCATCTTACAGACAAGGTACAAACTCTTACTGAGCAGTTGAACACTCAAGCCACCACCACAGCTGATGTTCTTCTACATCAACAATCAATGTTGTCTGCAATGATGAAGCACATGGGTCTCCCTCTACCTGATGAATCTTCAACCCCAAAGGTCACTCCTACAGCCTCTGTGCCTGACAACAAGCCTAAGGGGGAGAAGAGGACATCAAGAAACTCAAATACAAAAGGGGAGAAACCACCAGTAAAGGGCATCAAAATCATTGAAGGTGGTCATCAAAGAACTTCAAAATCTCTAACTCATGTGCCTGGCAAAGGAAAAGACAAAGTTGATGAGCCTCCTATTTCTCTGCTAGTTGTCACTCTACCAACTGTGTACATCACTACTTCTAGTGGTCAAAAGCAATCTATTACAACCACCATGGTTGCAGGGAGTATGCTATCTGACAGACCTCAAATCTCCATATCTAAGAGTGCCAAGCCAGTAGAAGTGAAGGTGGTCACTGAGGCCAAGTTACAAGAAATTGCAAACTCAAATGTCTATCATGATGATGCATTTTTGGAGTTTTTGAAAGTCTCAAGAGAACAGGCTGGTGATGCTTTATCATATCATGGGAGTTTAAAGAGTCAGAATGACTTTCTCACTGTAGTACCAAGGAGAGTTGACGGCCTATGGCTCAAAGAGATAATGATGGTAGGAAAGAATAAGATATGGCACTTAACCATCAACACTCTACAGGGTCTAAAGCACTCAGAAGTGGATGTGTTCCTTGGAATGATTGAAAAGAAGGATGAAAACTGCAAGAGTCTCTTTGAAGAGTTAATGGATGGTCAACCAACAAGGCTACCTGAAGTATTCACAAATCCTAGAACCATCATCTATCAGGCTGCAACAAGAATTGATGATATCAAGCAGCTGGTCATCCCCAAGCATCTAATCCCTCAGAACAAATCTCTCATTATTGCCATCATTGAGCAGCTGAACAAGAAGAATGGTTTAAGAACAGCAGAAGAATTGGAAGCTATATCTTATCTCAGGTCATACATTGCAACTGGCATTGTACCTGAATCTGCTAAGTTCAACCCTAGCAAGGATGGTGATCAAGACAAGGATGGAGACAAAAGTGATGGAAGGAGAAGGCATCACAGGAGTGATAAGGGTGATGAAGATAAAAAGAAGAAGAAGGATGGTAAGGAGAAGAAGAATGATGATGACCAAGGTAAAGTCTCTGAGAGGAAGAGTGGAAGACAGCAAGCCTTAGGCATTGCTGACAGTAACCTCACCACATCACAGGACTCTAAGTCTAGGGTGAATACTGTTAGTAGTGACCTACCAAAATCTACATCTATGGCTTCTGCAACTGTCTTGCCACCTCAAGAAGAGAAGAAGATTCAAGTCAAGAAACCATCAGTATATTTCAAAAAGCAAACTGCTAATGGAATACTACAATGGTCCACAAACAAAGGTCACATGCTACTGCCAGGCAACCATGTAAAAAGGATCAAATTCAAACAAGATGCAAGGAAACCAAAGCTATCCAAATCAAGGACTCTGACAATCTATCCAGGCTTAAAACTCCAACTACTAGATGAAGACTTTGATGGAGACCAACTGCAATTCTTACAAGCTCAAAGAATCTACCATGTTGCCATTGTTGATAACTGCCTTGAGATCAAATATACTGATGGAAGGGAGGAGAAATTCAAACAAGGAGGATGTCAACACTGGGGCAAGCTACATGACATAGAAAGAATCATTGCATTGTTGAGCTCAGAAGATAAAGTGGAAAGAGTATGGAAGCTGGAGCTAATTGATTTTGTGAAGATGAAGAGAGATCATGAGGAGAGAATCAGAAAAGAGTGTCTTGAGAAATGGCTAGCAAGGGAGAAAGAAATTGAGAGACTGGAGATTGAAGAAGAAAAGCTAAGGGCAAAGGGATTGTGTAGAGTTCAGTTTAACCCCTATGTGGTGAAGTATAGGAGGAGAAATGGGGATCAGGTCCACATCAGAATGAATCTACTCAACCACTATCCTGCAAAAATTCTGAAACCAGTACTTGAAGATTTCAAAGACTCAATTTTGCTTGAAGAATTGGATGCTATGGCAGAAATAATAAAAGCTATGGATGAGAATACAAGGAAGGAGAAAGAAATAAGACAAAAAGCATATGATGATTTGCAAGCCAAAGCTATGGAAAGGGAAATAAATGACAATGGCTAGTACTTCATCATAGGCTGTAAGATTACTCACCCTGTAGTTCTATCCACATTGCTAATCAAAATTCATACATGTACTGTCAAGTTTTATCTTTATGTATGTTAGGCTTGTTATCAGACATGAAATTGTGACTAAGGGTCTTACTCACAATTTGGGGGAGATTGTTAGTCACAGAGGCATGCCTGAATACATCTAATAACAAGCCTAAGTATGTGTAATGCTATGCATTACCTACATGACCTCTTAACTGAGGGAACCTCTAGTTGTAGAGTTTCTATTTGTTCTGTACTTATAATAGGCATCAAATTCTAGTTGTGTAACTGTACTTATAAAGTCAAGAATAATGCTTGAAAGAAGTTCCAAGGTTCATGCCTCAAGCAAGGAGATAAAGACTGCCAAATAATCACAGTTGGTATTTGAAGAAATGAAGAATTTGCCTAAGTACCAATTCGAGAAGTACATTTGTCTATTCGAGAAGTCTAGCAATCGAGAAGTCAGAGATTCGATATCTCAGAAGACACTATTCGATATCTCTGAATACACTGTTCGATATCTCATTCGATATCTCAGAGATTCGATATGTCTATTACTCTATTCGAGAACTCATGGAGTCAACAAGTCAAAGCATCATTCGAGTTCTCTAAGAGTCAACAAGTCAATGCTCTATTCGATATCTCAAGGACTAAAGAAGCTATTCGACATCTCAGGGATTCGATATGTCAAAATGCTCTATTCGATATCTCAAGGAGTCCCAGAGAAAAGAGCTATTCGAGAAGTGATTCGATATGTCAATATGACACTATTCGAGAACTCAGAGTTATCGATTAAGTCAATTCGAGTTCTCGAATCAGTCACTTAGCCACTTCTCGAATACATTCTTGGAGACAAAATACTGAAGAATTGTACAAGTCAGAAACCTACAACAAGCCAAGACGATTTACTTTACTATGTACTATAAAGCACATTGGAAAGCCTACAAAGAAGCTTGGAGAGATAAGACAAAGGGACAAGGAGCTAAAGAAGTGGATCTGAACAGGCTTTGCAAAGTCAAATCTGTAGCCATTTGGACTCTTACTCAAATGAGATAGACATACTGGAAAGTAGTTTGTTTTACCTACCTTATTTGTAGTAAGTAGGTGTATCCATGTCTATAAGGATACAGCCTCACTTCCTTAGCAGATAAGTTTTGAGAGATAAGATTTTCATATACATCAGAAGAAATATCTCTCTGAGAAAAACGAAGCTGAGAATACTATCATTTGTATTCACAGATTGTAGCAAAATCTTTATCTAATAAAATATTAGATTAAAGTGATATTGTGTTGTGTTTGTCTTTGTCATCTGCACTTACATATCTCACACACTCAACACATATCTTGTTGCAAAGATTCAAGAACAAAGAAAAGTTCAAGAATCCATTCACCCCCCCTCTGTATTCTTTTACTGTATTCAATACTCAACACCTTCGCTAAGGGTCTTACCGAAACAATCCGGCTTATAACTGATAATTCGTATCTAGTCTATAAGCCAATATCGATTCAGGGAACAAGTATCATAATGTAATTTGACAATAGGCATGCATGCTATGGCATATGTATCAGAAACAACAGATATACATATTATCACAACAACAGTTCCAAGGTATTGGAAACTTGCCTGGTAATCGAGTACGAGTAGGGGTAGTGGTAGTGTGTCCCGGGTTAGCTCGGCGATCTATAAATAGTCGGAATATTCGAGATTACTCACTTAACATTTTTTAAAAGGCTAAGTATCAACTTAAGTCGAAACATGTTTTCGAATTATCTCGTTATACACCTTTTGCTGTAACTCTTTTTATTATTACCGATACGATCCGATATTTGTTCGTTATTAGGACATGTCATCATACTCACACTTAGTCGTATAAGTTCTAAAGTTGGTCGATTACGAACCAAGATTATACCTCGAGTGTTATCGCTCGTTTTCTAGGTTATAACCAAAGTTATACTTTTAAGGGGTTCGTTCGCGTTTCACCTTGATTCAAACATTTTTATAAAATCGAAAAACGATCCGTCTCATATGAGGTTTTCTCTCACACCTTCCTTTTTACCTCTAGTATTTAATTACCATGATTTGACACTGACTTACATATTTTACGAGGGTTCAATTTCAGTTACGAATTCCCGTTTACGGTTTCGAACTACTGTTAGTAAATCGGTCGTAAATCCTAAACCGTAAGTCCATTTCACACGATCTTTATACCAAAACGAAGCTTGGAACATTATCTATCTTATCATGGCAAAATACGAAACTGGACAGTGAGTTCAAGCTACTGTGATGCACGGTTTTTAATGATTAACGAAAATTCGGCATTACGACGGCTATGTTTACGCGATTTCCAAAGTTTTCACATCACCGTGAATCAATCATGCACTACACCCCATCAATTCTAACACATGATAACATCATGACTAGTCTAACAACATCTCATCTCAACCATCTCATGGATCATAATCCAAACAACAATCATAATCAACTAATAACATAGATCTAAGCATAACATAGCATACTCACACTAAATTACCCATAAAACTCATAAAACTCAAAATGATACTAAGGGTTTTTGAGCTTGTTACCTTCCTTAGAGAGTGATGTATCCCTAATAAGCCTTGAGTGACCTTAAGCTAGCTAGATCAATCAAAAGAAACATGAAAATCAAAGGTTAGTTCATAAGAAACACTATTCACCCTCATCTTTCTTGATTTCTTTGAAAATGGAAACCATGGAATTTGGACTTGAAATTTCTAGGAGATTAGTTTTATGAAATATAGGACTCACACTAAAAATTTGGAGATCAAACAAGGAGTGGAAGTGGGATTTCTCCCCTTGAATTAAGCAAAAAGTCGAATGGTGCTTGGTGGAGAGAGTTTGATGTTTTTTATTGGTTGCTTTGAACAATAATGCATAAAGTGGATGAGTTTTAGATAATATCTCATCTTATGTTGCTTTAATAAAGTAATGATGTATTGGATGATGAAATTGGCATGACATGTGTTGATCATTGGATGGTTCTAAGCTAACTACATGGTTTGCTTTCCAAGTACTAGTTCCTTTTCCTAAGTGTGCTAGTTACATGAGTCCACTTGGTTGCTAGATATTTTCTAGTAGCTTAGGCATGACTCTTGCTTCCTCTGCTTGTTTCTTTTGTCTGGTTATTGCTCGTTTCGATTGATCGTTCGTAGGAATATCTCACGGATTTCTAATTATGGTTTTATCGGAAACTTTCTAAATATTAATACTATTATTCTCCATCCTTCTTACTACCTTTCGAATTTAAATTCCTTAAATCCTTAAGTCTATCAGTGTCCAGGGAATTCTCGGAGAAAACAAAAGTGCCGTTTTTCAGAATCCGACAGCTTTTACACACTCTTTTCCCCCCTGGATCACTAATACGAACTTAGAAATCCGTTCCGGGTACTTCTATATAGTGTCATCTCATAATATTCCAATTTCCACCAAAAACACTATTCACTACTTATTCTCTTTTTAATCCTTGTACTTAGAAAAGATCCTTGTGCTTCCTCGAGCGTTCCTTATCTCTTCTACGGAACCTCCGGACTTATAACAGATATCGATTTGGATGACATGAGAATACTCCTTTGTTCGTATACCCTAACTTACTTTATTGGAGATAGATTATTCTTATCTAGGTTCTCAACTAATTACATCCTTCTTTGAATAGAGACATCATAATCCAAATCCAATGCCATTAGATAATCATTCCTTAGAACCATGGTTACATCGTAGTCGTGACTACTATTCCTTCTTACATTAATATATAAGAAAAGTTTTTTTTAATTCTACCAAAATCTGGGTTCTTACATCTATCATCATTTGAGTTAGACAAGGATTCATGCTTAATTACTAAACAAATAACGACACATAACACAACACACGTGCTTATTTGACCGTGCAATGGATGAGACCCCTAAAGGCTTGTACAATAATACCCATGTAGCGAGCGTTAGGTTAGTCCCAGACCGGAAAAGCCTTAGGTCACTAGGCACAAAGTCCCCTGGAACTTAATTACTCGAGTATTAAAGAGCTCACCCGTAGTCAATTCTGCATTTACACATTCATATAACTTTTTTTCCTGACTATTTTTTTCATCATTTTTTTCTGATTTTTTTTTCTTTTTCACACAACTAACTTGGAATGAGTGCGTTTCGCTCCATCTCATCCAACCCAAGACTACTCATGAATATGAGCGGCTACTAGCCTTTTGACACCTTAATTTTTATTAACAACTAGCATGAAATCCCTGGTTTCCCCCAAACTTATACTTTAGTGCTCCTACGCCATCAAGGGAATAAAGAGCATTCTAAATATAAACAAGTGATTAAATCTCAAACAACCAAACAAGTATGACCTGATCTTGTCCAAAAGCAAATGATGACACTGTGTAAAAGAATTGTTTCTGAAGCATGTAAGTCAATTCCTAGGTACTTAAATCAACCCTCTATTCATCATTACCACACTCAAATCAACATCGACCTACCAAACAGAAATAGACAGTCCTAAGGGATCATGAATATGCTATGAAAATGCAACTAATCATGGACTCACATTGTATATAAACAAATATGCAACAAAATGCTCTATATGAAACAGACATACAATAATATGAATGAACTACTACTACTCATGCAATATGATTCCTACATGAACACGACTCTACTACTACTAATCCTTAAATCACCCCTAAACTTAAAATATTCAATGTCCCCATTGAATGCAATAAAAAGGATAGTAGAGAATTTACATAACTGTAAGCAGGGCCACCCTCCTCGGGTAGTGAATCTGGTGGTGGATAAACAGAATGAGCTCCAAAAACTGGCCACTGAACCTCAATACCCGTCACCTGAAAAGCGACTCCTAGAGCATGTGTTATATCCTCAGCATAACGGCAGTTGATGTGAAACAAACTTGCCCTTTGAATCCCCCCAAACTTGAATTCGAGATGCTTTGAAGCTTGAATGAGGTTTAAAGAATTGAACTAGAGTGAGGGTTTGTTTGTATAAATTTGTATATGTGGTAGAGATTGTAATGAGGATGAGAAGGTGAGGGTGTAGAGACCGGAATAGGATTTAGGGTTTTAGAAGGCAGGGATATAGAATTAGGGAAGAAAGAACAAATTTTCGGGTAAAATTTTTTCTGGTAGTTGGGGAGGACGCGCCTGCGCTTGAACCTGCGCGACTGCGCTGCTGGCTACTGTTCATAAATTTTTATTTTTTATTTTTTTTATTTTTTTTATTTTTTTATTTTTTATTTTAAAAACAAACGAGAAAAGGCGTGGGTTGCCTCCCACGAAGCGCTGTCGTTGACGTCATTTAGCCGGACGCTACTTCCTCAATTCATGGCGATTTCAAGAGAATAATAGAATTCCTTATCAGAAGGACCATTCACACAAATGTTGACATCTTGTTTGCTTACTTCCAATGTATCTCTTCTATCACTCTTCACATTGATTTTTCCACCCATCGAATTACTCTTTTTTTTCTTCTTCACACCTCTAAGGTGCTTATCCCTCTCAGTCGACTGAATAAAACACTCTTCTTCCTCAACATCCGCGATCCACCTTCTTAACACATTATCATGACACACTTCAAAAATCATTAGCTCATCATTCAAAAGTATATACCTCAAATGTGGTGGAAGTTTTCCGAGCTTTACATTCGAGAGATCTTGCGTGGACGATTTATCAGCATTACTTTTCTCAAGCATCTTAACTGAATCAGAGTTCTCCGAAAAATTTGTAACACTAGGCAATGCATCCAATTTTAAATCACCAGATACCTCTTGGAGAGACAACTCGAGGGAATCACTAGTGTTATGCTCGAGCATATGGGTATCAATTTCATCAGCAAGAGATTTCACATAAAAGCACATTTCTTGATCACCTAAAATCTTCGTAGGAGCAAACACATTAAAGGTTGCCTGATCATCTTGCACCCGCATAGTTAGCTCCCCTTTTTGCACATCAATTAAAGTTCGTCCGGTGGCTAGAAAGGGCCTTCCCAAGATGATGGGAATTTTATTATCTTCCTCAAAGTCTAGAATGACAAAATCAGAAGGAAAGATAAACTTATCCACCTTTACTAAGACATCTTCCACTATTCCTCTTGGATACGTGATCGACCAGTCTGCTAGCTATAAGGAGATGTTCGTAGGTTTTGGATCAGGCAGACCAAGTTTCATGAAGACAGACAATGGCATCAGATTGATACTAGCTCCCAAGTCATACAAACACTTGTTGAAAGATAAGTTGCCAATGGCGCACGAGATGGTGAAACTTCCCGGATCTTTAAGTTTGGGAGGCAACTTTTGTTGCAGAACAGCACTGAATTCCTCCGTCAAAGCCACAGTCTCCAATTCCTCGAGCTTTAACTTTCGTGAGAGAATACCCTTCATGAACTTGGCATAGCTCGGCATCTGTTCAAGAGCTTCCGTAAAAGGTATGTTAATCTGCAACTTCTTGAACACCTCTAGAAACTTAGCAAACTGCTTCTCCGACTTCTGCCTCTGGAGTCTTTTAGGATATGGAGGAGGAGGGTAGATCTGATTGCTCTTTGTAGCCTGCTCCGGAGAAGCTATTTCAACAGGATTCTTGCTCTTTTCCGCTTCCCCGTCCAACTGATCAGCTGCCAAATCAGATTTTTCAATTTCTGGCACTGCAGATTTTTCAACCAGCGGATTATGAACTTCTTAATCTTTCTTGGCTGCAGATTTCTGATCGGTTGTAACTTTACCAGATCTCAAAGTTACTGCTTTCACCAGTTCTTTGGCTTCCCTCTTGCCTAGATTAGCCTCCATGTCACTAGGAAGAGTTCCTTGTGGCCTATTCAACAACACATTAGCAATTTGACCAATCCGATTTTCCAAGGTTTTGATCGAAACTGCTTGGCTTTTGCACATCATCCTCAACTCTTCCAATTCAGATTTTTCAGTAGAAGATTGCCCCGCACTTGCATGAGGCTGTTGTTGAAATCTCGGAAGTTGAAATTGTTGCCTTGGAGCATACTGCTGCTGATAGCCTGAAGGATTGAATGGCTTAGCTCCATATTGCTGACCATGAAACTGCTGATAAGGCTGCTGCATACCACCTTGATTGTTGCTCCAGCTGAAATTAGGATGATTTCTGTAGCATCCCAAAATCCGGGGTACAGATATGGGGCCACTAGCCACTAACAACATTATACAATCTTGGATATAAACAACATATAATAATAAAACCCCTTAACCAAGATCATATACAGGTTAAGGTATGAAACAACTGTCAAATTACTATTACAATCCATCCTCAGAATAAAATGTTATACAATTCTATGAATAAATAAAATCACTGTCTAACTGAATATCCAACCTTGACGAATTCCCAACCACTAACCAATGAGAATCCGCAACCCGATCGTCTCCTCTCGCTGTTGGAAAGCAACACCAATGACCATTACTAGGTTCACTAACCTTCTCTATTAACTGAAGAAAACAAACAAGCAAGAGTGAGCCAACAATGCTCAGCAAGTGCAATAGTGATAACAATTTCAATAATGATGACAAATCTGATAAACAAAGAGGTTTCATTTCATTCTATGAAGGAATCCGTTATATCAACTTTTAGATTGCCACGAAGGCCAACAATCCACCATTAATGAGGTGCATCAGAAACTAGAACTGATAAGAGTTCCAATATCAAAATATTATTAAAACAGACTTCCAAGGAGTCAAGAACTAAACATCTCAAGCTCAGAGTATAGATTAATTGGAATTTTTATTTATTTTAAAAAAACATCAAGGTTAGGCTGCTGATCAGTCACGCACTAACCCCGGACAAACGCACACAGCAATGTCCTTAATTGGATCCATGGCACACATTGGCCTTAACTTCTGACCATTAATCCGGTCTCCCCGAAGGGATATCTGTTGACCATAATATGGTCTCCCCGAAGGGACATCCGTTTAAAAACATTTCCAATTCTAAGTTAAACGCATTAGGTGCCGGAACAATCGATAACCTTTGTCAACCAACTAACTGGAAAACTCACGTTCCAGGACAACTCATAATTAGGAGTTAATAAGAAATGACATCATTGTCTAGTATCGAAAAGTTCGATACAACACAGGGGATAAACGAACAACCAAGATTCTCAACTGATATCGACAAGTTCGATACCACACAGGGTGGAAAATATAAAGAATGACAATTCAAATAAATACCAACAAGATGAATATGAATAATTGGAATTTATAACGTCATCAATTATCTAAAGAGAAATTTCACTTGAGCACATAAAAGATATACATTGCAATAAGATTTTCAATCATCAAAACTCAAAGTTAAAGCGAAGATATGGTCAAATACTAGGCACACTGAAAAGTTTGAGTTTCCATAAGCAAATAAAATGGCTTAAACATTTGTTTGAAAAATGATTCCAATATGGAACAGTTCAGATTAATTTGAAAGAAAACATTTTTCTAAATGGGGGTGCATTGGTGAAGATATGCTAGAATCAAGAGTTTCGCTAGCAGGCTTTCATAAGAGTTTAAAATCTTGGATTTCCTTTATTTGGGAAATTCTTAAACCAATTTGACGAAAATAGAAGAAATGGCATTCTAGGGATAAGAAAATGAGCGAGAAAGGTTATTTGTAAAGTTCTTTGCAAATCGGATATTTGAGTTACGGGTAGGGGAGATAAACAACATCACACATATCTGGAAAAAGTATATGTATCATCTGCCATCTATACTTGGCCAAATCATCGCATACTACAAATATATTAAATTGTATCACTTGAACAATAAGTGAATAACAAGAACACTTGCCTCGATTCACGAAGTTCTCAATCTTAAACATTGATCCTTAACTCAACTTCTCATCAGTCTCTACCCTTTACATGTGGGCTTCTTACTCGGCCCTACCTCCATCTTTACATCATAATTCGCTAAACTTAACGTCACTTCACCCATCGGCTTTGATACTTGTCCTTCTGTTCATCCTTCAGATTATTCGCGCACTGTCCTTGGCCAGGTTTCCTATTCGAACCTTTTCAAGGTCAAATACCATTTTAGTATCCAATTAAGCAAAATCTTATTATTTTGCTTTATTCTACCCATACGCGTCCTATATCGCTTACACACATATATCATATATACATATCCAATTATATTCATAGAATAATCTTAATATAATCAACCAAGTCAAATAATACTTAACACAGATGACCACTTAATACTTGAATATTATCTGGTGGCAAACACTACACAGCAAAATCACACCTCAAATCCTCACGTCAACTATTACATATTCACTTAGACCCTCGATTATCATAGCAAACTTTTAAATCATCGAAATCAAATAAGTTAAATAGATTTGTAGGGGAATTTTATAAAATTTCGGCATGAAGTATTCGTAAATAGGACTATTCCCCTGTTTTTCAATTCAACCATTTACCAACCAAATTAAATGAAAATAGAGCTACCTCAACTTGTAGCAACATAAAAGTAAACATAAAAGAAAAGTACCCGCCCAGACATGCGGCACATAGCACATAAGGAATTCTGCCTCGACATGTAGTAAACACATAATAATTTATATTAGCATTAACTACTACTTACGCTACATCAATAATCGTATCACTCACGCATTTTAATGATACACGTGACAATCAATTATTGATATTCGTAAGCCCTAGGGAACAACCCCTAGCATTAACTATTACTTATGCTATATCAATGATCACATCACTCAAGTATATTAATTATACTCATGATAGTTAATCATTGATATTCGTAAGCCCGAGGAACTAGTTGAAAAGAATTACACAAGTCCTTAAATATTGACACTTAAGACTTGTGATCTCATTGCAACTCCTCGCAGATAAACACATAATAAAATGAATCTAACAATTAATCTTTGATAAATAAAATTTTAAAACCATACAATCAGGAATTAAATTCTTATTTTAAGAAAACTTTGTGAATTAGCCTTTTTTGTAAGTTGGACTATCCCGGGGTCACAACCCCTCAATTTTAATCAAAACTAAATCAAGACATACCACACAGCCTCTAGGGCAAGTGGTACTTTTAGAATTCACCACATTAACATCTACCAAATATAAGGTTTAATTAATTATAAAATACTAAGTCAAAACCATTTTGACCATACGTTTAACTCATCACCACGTAATTGACAAGTATAGCATTTAACAGATAATATGACTCGACCTATAACATTTTGCACATAGACATTTATAACTAGTATAACCACATAACTCCATGTATTATCCGACGATTGATAAATACCCACTAACGACCACCCAATCCAAATATTATATCAAAACCTCAATTATTACCAAAATCATAATTAACAACCCCCAATCACTAAACCCGATATTAACGAGACCACAAATATTTCCGACAATTACAATTAGCAAATAATAATTCACAATTAACAATTAACAATTGACAATCATCTAAACATATAATCAAACCCACTAATATAAGCAATTAAAACATTTAATCAACTTCGACCTACATTAAAATCCCCAAATTTAACTTCCGAGATTATAACTCTAATTATTACACAATAATAATTAGCAACTAACAATAACAAAACATATCATCGAACTCGCAATTTAACCCCACCAACATATTTAACAACTATAATCTTCCAAATTAAACTACGAAAGTTAAAACAATAATATCTCAATTAAATCTAATTTAATCATAACAATTCACATAATTAATCTAAAATGAGAAATTAAACAATTACATCGGAGAATTAAAATAAAATGAAATAAATAAATTATACCTTTCCGGAAATTAATGGACCTCTCCACCTCTCTTTCTCTCCCTCCCCCCCTCTCTCTCTCTCTCTCTCTCTACATCACCACCGCCACTGCAGTTGTCGTGCTCCACCTGCTGTTGCGCCGCCGGAGAGCTGCTGCGCCACCGCCGGCCACCTGCTAGCGCGCGGTGATTTTTCCCCTTCCCCCACTGCTTGCTGTGGTTCCACCACCCCTTCCCCCTTTTCCTCCACACACTCCTCTCTCTCACATATACACACATCTATACATATATAACTTCAATTGAATCAAAAATAAAAAACCCCCAATTTGTGAAAACCAAATTTCTTCTCTTTTCCTCAATTTCTCTCTCCCCGTTTTTTTTCTGTCATGTATGCATATTCTCTCCTGCCCGATCTGTTTCTTTTTGTTGGTGTAAATGGGCTTGGCCCAATAATGTTTATATTACTACTATCCACTCATTCTGGGCCCAATTATACACTAATAAATGACTTCTATAAATCACAATTAAATAGAACATTCGGAAAATTAAACTTTTCATTTTTAAAATAAAGAATATTAAATTACGAGCACACACATATTTTTAAAATATTTTTAGGATCAAAAACGAATTAAATATGAATTTTTCAATTTTTGATCCTTTAAATGAAATAAAAATCTTGAAATCATTTTAAAATACTAAAACACCCAAATTAATCCACCCAACAATTTTAAAAACTCAATAAATATAAAAAGATAATATTTCAAGTGATTTCATGATTTTTAATTCCTCCGATAATTTTATAAAATTGATAGAGGATCAAAAATGCATGATTTAAATATAATTAAACCCTCTAAAATACAAATAAAAATACACCGATCTTCAAAGCTTACCCAAATCATCATATCATCACATAAATACAATTTCACATACATTTCACCTTTACCACAATATTCACATAATATAATTCATAATTTATATTAAATAAATAATTTTAAATTCGAAATTTTCTAGGGCGTTATAATTTCTGTTGTTAGGATGATAGGTGGCTGGAGCTGGTTGCGAAGGTCGCTGAAAGTTGCTCACAAACTGTGCCGATTCACTAGATATAGCACACTGATTTGTCTCATGTGCACCCGCACAAAGCTCAAACACACTTGCAACCTGTTGTACTCCATAATTAGTCAGAGAATCCACCTTCATACTCAACACCTTCAAATGAGCTGCTATAGTTGTTGCTGCATCCACTTCCAGAATTCCTGCTACTTTGCCTTGTGATAATCTCTGAGTTAGATTCTGATATTCATTAGTAGTCATCGTCTCAATTAGCTCATAAGCTTCCTCGTAGCTCTTTGCCCATAAAGCTCCACCTGATGCTGCATCTAACAATGGTCTAGATTGTGCTCCAAGCCCATTATAGAATCCATTGATCACCATCCAGTCGGGCATACCATGATGAGGACACTTCCTAAGCATCTCCTTGTAGCGCTCTCAAGCTTCACATAAAGATTCACCTGATTGCTGTGCAAATCGAGTAAGAGCGTTCCTGATTGCTGTTGTTTTAGCCATAGGGAAGAATTTAGTAAGAAATTTCTGATCAAGATCCTCCCATGTCGTAATAGAATCGGCTGGTAAAGAGTGTAACCTTAGCCTTATCCCGAAGAGAGAATGGGAAAAGCCTCAATTTCACAGCATCTTCCAACACACCATTGAACTTGAAAGTGTCACAGATTTCGATGAAGTTGTGGATGTGCATGTTAGGATCTTCCGTTGGAGCACCCCTGTGACGCCCCCAGATCCGGGGTCGGAGATCTAGGCACTCACGGTCCATTTTCCATTAATAACATACCTGTTCTTGCACATAATATATAAAACAGCCATCGACCCCACAATAAACTCACACCGCACACACACACAGAGGTTAGAGTCTCAGAAACGTCACACAATTGATTAAGCAGAAGTAAAAGTTTCAGAGTTATTATAGACCGAATTAAATAGCATTTATGCTACCAGCAACACTTCGATATGAAGCGAAGTTGGCGGCTTGAAAGTTTGTTACGGTACACTGCTTTGCACAGGTCATACTTATAAATAAAACGTACTAACAAAAGTTGCCAACCAATCCGGCTAATGGGGCCTACCGGTGGAATCTCAACTGCTGCCTCGGGTCTAGTCACCTGCTTTCGGGCAGTCTGTCTGGGTCTTGCCATTTCTCTTAGCTGTTGTGTTTGTACATTTGAAAACAAGCAAGAGTGAGCAACTATTGCTCAGCAAGAAATATATGTATAAGGTAAGCAATATAACATTTCATATGTTTAGCAGTTATTAAACTCGTTTATATCAATCAGGTATAAAATCACTTGTCATCGTTGATAAATTCTGAAGGTGCACCAATACGTGCCCTTGTTTTCAAAATAAACTTGCAGTTCTAGATACTGCATAGAGTCAACATCTTTCTCATCAAAATAGAACACTATCAGCAACTTGGCACATAAGCCTAAGAAGCAGTGTCAGAGCATTTTCCAAAATGGAGGAATGGGATTTAAAGAAAACATAAAACCTGACAGGGATTGACGATGATCAGTCGCCACATCCAAGTCCAATAATCCGCGGGTCTTCTCTACCGGTAGAAGGATAGAAACTACATCCGTAACTATCCCCGGGTGAAAACTACATCCGTAATCACCCTCGATGAAAACTACATCCGTAATCATCCTTCGGCAACACCTGGACCGGAATAATAATTGATGGACCGCCTGGCTCACGGCCGCTTACACATCCCGGGAATCGTTCGTCAACGGTTCCCACACCTGCCAGAGTCCCTTTTTCTTTTTCTTTTAAAAACTTGATTTTGATTGAAAACTGAGTAATTGAATTCCGACATCAGTCGACCGATGATTCTTGAAATCACACAAGCAGCAAACCTGACCGGGGGTTTTCGAAAATGTTTTGAGTTCGAAAGAGTTCGATTTTGAATGTACCAAAGATATCTTGGATTAGCTTTGTCTTCAAAATACTGAACAATAATTAATAAATAGTATTTTAAGATTTAATATTAATAATTAATAAAATAATTATTTAATTAAATAAGCTTTTAATCCAAGATAGGTATTTTGAGTATTTACGAAGATATAAAAATAATTACTTGAATATACGATACTCCCCGAATGACCCTTCGGGTTTTCGCAATTTAATTACGATATAATAATATACCGCTCCCCGGTCAATAGTATATACGGACCGCTACGACCTCTATTGCTAGAGTCGTTGTCCGAAGAAAACATTTCAATCTAAGTTCAAGGGGTGCAAACATATATGTGCTTATACATCTCAATTTCATCGATACTTCGATAAACATAAACATTTGATATGATTGAAAACTACAAACACAACAGTGAAAGTCCTTGTGTATGTAAGTTTTGAAAAGGAAACTTGCCTTGGTGAGGTTGGGGTGGTCGAGCTTGCGGAGTGGAACGATCTATACATAATCAATAGCCGATCGTTAGTACCTTAACAATATCTCTTTAATTGCGGGGTTATAGGGGGTACAAAATTAACTTAATGACTTCGTCTTATGACACTCTAGCCCCACTATAGGTTCATGTCACCACTCGATTACGCTCGTCACTTATTCGACTTAATTTGGTTACCACATCCGAATCATATCCATTACCCCTAAAATTACACTCCACTTACGACTTTTTCCCTTGCGCGAATTTTACTCTAACATTTTTATAAAATTGAAAAATACATATATTAATCCAATTCTTTTTGGGTAGCCTTCCCCACTGCATTTAATGGCTTCTCTAATTTTTCCATGATCCTGCATAAATTTTAGGGGTTTAAACAAGGTTCACAAGGGGGCCATTTAGTGCAGTCCGGATTCCAGAAACACATTTCACTTCTCAGGCCATAACTCAAAATCTATACATCACCTAGTCATGAACCTTACATTCTGGAAACTACATTCAAATACCTTTCCAACAATATATATTAGGACTTCAGGGGACAAGATTTAGGGGTTCAAAACCCTCATACAAGACAGTGCAAGTTCGTGGAAAAATCTCAGCATGCTTATATCACTTATCCATTCAAGAACCTTATATACACATCAAATCCATCATCTAAACCACCAAGATCATACTTTAAAACATACATAGAGTTACATACACTAACCACAAGCTTAAAAATCACAACCACAACACTTAAACTCAAGATCTACATCATCCATCACTTATATGTCCAAGATTCACACTAGTAATCATGGATCTAACATTAAACATCACAAATACCACATGGCCAAGAGGGGTTAGGGTTTTTATACCTTCTTGAGTATCTAGAAGCCTTGGGTATGCCTTACAAGTCTCAAGAACACCTTGGATGAGCCCCTACAATCCTTACAACTCAAGATCTAAATGAAAACTAAACATAGTTACTATTCACCAAAACTTCAACAATTTATAACATAAAAACTAGTGGATGAAAGGGGTTGGAATTCATAGCATACCTTTCTTATATGGTGTAGAGGACCTAGGATTTTTGTCTTGAGTTATGAGTGATGAGAAGTTGAAGAAAGTATTTCTTCTTCTCCCTTGTTCTTGTTTGGCCGAGAGCTATGTGCTTGGGGGGGGAGAGTTTCTTTGTTTTGATTTTTGTGTTGGTTGGATAAAGTGAAAAGGGGTTGGGTGATATGTATTAAGTATATGTATATGTGTCACATGGTACAAGCCTAGTGTATAGGCCACCATACCCTCTTGTCTCCTTGGAAAAAGATAGCAACTAGTTACTATTCATCTTGTCAACTTTGTATTACTAGTTTGCTTTCCTAACTACTTGGTTGCATGGGACTTGCATGCAATATCATTCCTTGTATCATTATTCTTCCACCAATGCTTGTCACTTAATCTTTAATTCGTATCGTATCTTAATTAATTTCTCGTAATAATATTTCGTCGCGTAGAGATTTCCCTTATAATTCCTTAAGTACTTAATTGTGTAAATTCCTCGAATATCCATAATTCCTCGTCATAATTCCTAATAAATCTTTTAATACTCCAATAACTCTCAAGTCCCAAGTTTTATAAATCTTACTAACAATAAGATTCTTGCCTTCAACCATTTTCCCTTTCTCTTTCATAGTGAATGTAACAACATAGTTTCTCAGACAATCAATTCCATTAAACAACAGGGATGACTAGAAAGGTTCCAAATTGACAATGTCACATGGTATTATATAAAAGAAAATATTACAAAAATTAGGGTTCTTACAACCCCCAAACTGAACTGAATTCTGAACCATCTGAATCGTGTCAGGCTTGATATCAAAGGTATTAGCTGCAATGGCTGGTCTGACAATACTAGATTGGATGTCATTGATTTTCGGCTGAGAATAATCCTTCAAAGCCTTCGCTACTGCTGCTGGTTCTCCCATCTCTACTGTTGCTGCAAGTTCTTCTTCTGCCAGTTTACGAGATTCAGAACGTGTTCGTATACGCACTCAAGTACCTGAAAAACACAGAACAAAAAAAACTAAGTAAGAAAATAATCCAAGTCAGTGAACTTTAACGACCACTGATGACAAGCACATAAACTATAATAAACACCGAGTCCCCGACAGCGGTGCCAAAAACTTGTTCACACAAAATCACGCAAGCGTACGTGGTTACAAGTAATATAGAATAAAGTTGAGTTTGTTCCCACAGAGACTGGTGTAAAACAGAATATGCACCTATGCAACAATGTATGATTATTATTCACTGCTAAGACAATATCAAAGTTGGGTTTTAATTATCTAAATTAACTAAGAAGCAATTTATCAATATTAAAATCTAATTAACTAACGTGATTTAGAACTGATTTACTAATGAGAAAATAAACATGGGATCCTAACTTCATTAAATACTTCATCTAGAGTTGATGCCTTTAATCAAAGTATGTGATGGTTATGATATCTGATCGGACAACACGAATCAAGTATAGGCTACCTGTCAGTATACGAATACCAAACTACTCAAACATCCACAAATGAGATAGAAGTTGGGTAGACACCAATTATGTTTAGACCCTATATGTCTATAAGATTCATCACACAGAAATCTTTAAAGCAAACAAACTACTAAACTACATAAATAAATTCGTTAGAATCCCATGACAACGATTAGTTCATAAGCGAATGGCTCGTCATCATGGGATCTGATGATAACATGATAATAAACAAGGTCTGAATAAAAATAATAGTGCTAGAGTAATAAGGTTTAGAAAACAATTCAAAAATGAAGATCCAAAGTAAATCCTAATAGAAGAAATCAAAAGATGAAGTAGATCTAGATCTCCGTTGCTTGTCAAGAGCGTTAGGAATCCTTCTCCAAGTCTCTCTTGTCTTCCTCTAAAAAAAACGTGTCTCTTAAGATGTTTAGAGGTGTATTTATAGCCTTCCCTAACTTGTCCTCCAAGAAAATACCCTAAAAATCCGATTTTATGTTGAAACAGGAAAGCTGGCATGCCGCAGCTGCGCGCCTGTATGCCGCATGCCTGTGCGTTCAACAATCCCCTACCGCGCGACCGCGCCCCTCTATCGCGCGCCCGCGCTCCTGCTTCCTGGAATTTGCTGATTTTCCTTGCTGTGCTTCATTTTGCTCGCCGTTTCTTTTTCCACTTTCCGTTCTTCAATTCTTGAGGCTTAAATCCACCATATAATATGCAATAGTACCACTTAACTTCAAGCTATCATCCCTGCACAATCTTGCTAAAAATGAATCAAAAACACGATATACTTGAGGCCAAGTTACCAATGTAAGCCGAAACGAAGCGTTCCAAGTGGATATAAAATCCACTTATCAATAATTCAAACAGTGATGATGATGATGCTGATGATTCTGTTGAAGCAGCATAGCTGAAACAAGCCATGTTAATCAGTAAGGGATCCACACATGGCTCATCCAGTCACTTTATGTCTGGTGCATTTGACCCTGACAAAACTAATCACAGCAAACCTTTCAATGCTGTTGGTTCTGAGAGACCAGAATAACTGTGGAGAAGGTCTCAGTGGAATGATGAATGGCATCTACCTAAAGCTTCTATTGGAATGGAATGGGCTCATGTTCATGCTAAACATGCAGTCTCACAAATACTAGCTCTAATCTTAAGGATCATCTGAAGGCTACAACCATTTTATCCAAAGGCTTACAGCATGATATCAACTCTGTCAAATCTGATAATGAATCTCTTCATACTGAGTTAGCTAAAATCGTGAATACAACTGTAGTTGACACTACCACTCAGCTCAGAACTCTAACCACTGCTGTCTACACAAGGATGGATACTTTGGAACTTAAAGTGGATACTTTGTCTTCCAAAGTCAATAATGTTGAAGCTTCTCTTCAACTGATTTTATCTTTAATGACTGATTCTGATGTCAAAAAGGGGGAGAAGGTTGTCAAAACAAAATGTACACTTGTTCTAGTTGTAAGAAAGGATGATGATACTTCTGGAAATGATGGTGGTAATCAGACTCAGACACATGGAGCTGGAACTTCTGATGCTGCACTGGTAACAAGGAGAAGTCAATCTGAAACTCAAACCAGTCAATCAACTCATGTTTCTAGGTCTGGAAAAAAGATAGTAAGAACAATGGTACAATCTCAAACTCTTATGGAAGAGCAAATCATGACACCTGGTCAAGGTCAATTGTCAGCAATTCCTGAGGATGATGTATACATTGATGATGATAATAAAGATGCTGCTAAACCATTCTTTCATGAACTTGATACTGGTACTGGTGAAGTTCTTCATTTGTTTCATAAAGATAAAAGAGTGGAACTAGCAAATGCAAAGTCAGCTCTTTCTGTGCTAGCTGAAGAAGACTTTCCTACTCTATCAAAAGAAGAAATTCTAATTGAATAGAAAAAGCTTGTGGATAATTTTGGCAAGAAGACTTCTGCTGCAGGTAGAGGAAGAGGAAGAGGAGGTAGAGGTAGAGGAAGAGGAAGGAAGCCTACTCCTAGACAAAAAAAGGCTAGTGGAGTAAGGATAGAGGAGATAACTGCTGATATTCCTGTTGTCCAAGTGAGGATGGAGGAATAAGGTATGATGGCAATTATACTCCCTTGTACTTAAATATGAGAGGTCAAGAAGTTGAAATGTAAAGAGGCAGTGCAGTTAAAGAACTGTTTCTTGGTATGGAACAATTGTCTCTTAATCCAGGTGGGGAGGAAATTGCATATCTACTGTTGGAAGATCTACATTTACCAAAGAGTTCAATACAGAATCTCAGGGCAGCTATTTATCAGATCAATGAGGAAGATGAAGAACTCAAAGGTCTGAAAGATAAACTGTTTCAAATTCTTGAAAGCAAAGAAGAAGAGTTATTATCAAATTTCTTGAAAATGAATCTTTTCTATCAAAGAATTTCTGAAACTGTTCCTGATGATTGGTAAAACATTTTGTTTTTGGTTTTTGACATCATTGAATCAAGGAATTTGTGCTTTATTTCACAAAGTACAAATTGGGAGAGATTGTTAGATATTGATTCAAGTGATGATAGGATCTTGACTATTGATCAGATACTGATGCTGACGTCATTAGGATTGCAACATCAGTATTAGTTTGCTATCAGGATTGGAAGCTGATCAGGATTACATGAAGATTTACATTAGTCCAGAGATCAAGGAAGATTGATTTATCGACTCCTATTTTATAGAATCGTAGCTATCAGCTAGGATATGTATTTTAAACAGTTGTTAATTGATTTGACATATCTTGTAATTGATAGAGTAGCTGTGTACTATATATAAACAGAGTTTAGGTTTTACTTAATAGTAATCGCTTACATGAGATATCTTGTAACCTAGTAGCTCTCAAGAACATCAGAATTTCTTGAGAGAATTTGTAACAGTTTTATATTAGAGTTAATAAAGCTGTTATTTATTCATACTTGTGTTACCATTTCTGTTAAAGTCGAAAATATTATACAATTGTATTCAACCCCCCTTCTACAATTGTTTACTGGGTAACATTTAGTTCCCTAAATTTGAGTAACGGGATAGATCTTGCCTACATTTGGGAGAATTTTTTGAAAAATTAGTTTCTCTTCTAACTTATTATTGCAAGAAACTGGGGGGTAATTGTTCTACCCAAAAATAGCCTCATCCTTGTCAGAGGCGTCGGCCTTTCACGGGCCAAAGAAAGTGACCCGACTCACAAGCCCTTACAGGAAGAAAGAATACATCCCTTGGGTTTGGCACATACATGCTTGAAATTGTACATATCCAAGAGGCGTCGCCCACAGATAAGGGATGTCGCCCTCTAGGTGAACCATCACTCAGGACAGAAGATTCGCCTTTTATCGCTAACAAGCCTCTCACAGGAAGGTCTCACCCTCCGAAGGGGCCTCGCCCTTTAAGGCATCGAAATGGGGGAATCTCCCCAATACAGCTATATGAAGGACACTGGAAACTTGGATCATAACCCAAGTCATCTACTATCGCAGCTGTGAAGAAGACTAAGCCTCATCCAGGCTAGTAGGCATCGCCTTGCTAGGGAGGTTGAAGGGCATCACCCCTTGGCAATCTCAGGGTTAGCCCTATGACTAGCTATTCCTTCTATGTGGTTCAAGGTAGGAGTTGATCACCCCGATAATCTTGGGTCAATGACTTAACTGCGATGCTTCGACAAAATAGCTGGGCTTTAAGGCCCATGACGATTCTGTTAAAGGTGGTGGCCCCAATCCTATGGGCTTTCTAAACAAGAAAACCTAGCCCATTTAGGTTACTTGCTCCCCGAGAACTATGTTTGGCTTGATCCCTATAAATAGAGTACGTAAGCATGCAATCTATAACAGCCCCAGATCCAGGGTCGGGGATCCAGTCATTACGGTCTCAATTTCCATCCACAACATCAAAATAAATTAACTTACAACCTTGTGACCCAAAACAACAACATAAAACACACCCGTTATAGTCCCAGAGATGAAATCAGAGTAACCAACAATTATTATTAATCACAAGTTTTGTGTTCTTATAACCCAAAAGAATTACATACTCTTTGCCATCCGTTTACATATGTCATAGAAGTAAATATATCTGATAAACCCAAAAGCTGACAGTCTAGCCTACTGGTTGCTTCTACCTCAGCAATGCCATCCATGACATCAGTAGACAACCCTATAACTGCTGTCCCTGCTTACACCGAGTGCGCCTTGCGCTGGCCATCAGATCTAGCTGTTGTTGTGATATAATAAATAAAGCAAGGGTGAGAAATAGCCCACCAAAAATAATATGTGACTGAACAATAATATATGACAGTTCTGAAATATCTTTGAAACCATATGCCATGCATTAACGAAGATAGTGCCAGTATAATGTAAATGATGAAGTTACAAGGTAACTCAACATATATAATTCGTGGAAATATCTGCTATGTCAAAGATAAGCAAGATATTATCATTTATCATAAAAGAGGAACTTGTAGGAAAAATATTGCAATTCCAGTTTCAAACACTTTTCAACCTTGCCAACAATGGTAATGTTGCAGAAAGTTTCCAACTCTGAGAAAATGAACTAATCTTGGAGCATTGACGCGCCAGAAGACATAACATTTACGATGATCAGTCGCATGTTATGCTCCCCACTTTTGTTCTCTACATGTAGAAGGAAGCACCGACAGATTTACTTGTCTACCGCCTACTAGAACTCCCCGGCCAACGATTGGGCCATTGCTGGACCAGCACCACTCGGCCACTTACGCGGCTCCTAGTTCGAATAACATCCACGACTCTGAAACGTAAAGTTCATCCCCCTTTCCCCAAGTATAATACTTGTTGATAAGACTCCACAAAGTAGTCATATCTAGTTGGAAAGGAAAATTTACCAATATTTCCCATGCTATTTGTTAACTCGAATAACTTGTAGAAGGGGGGTTGAATACAAGTTATATAATCGTGTCTGATTTTTTCTTGATTAGATGA
Organism: Saposhnikovia divaricata; assembly: GCA_036435485.1. Lineage (NCBI taxonomy): Eukaryota > Viridiplantae > Streptophyta > Magnoliopsida > Apiales > Apiaceae > Saposhnikovia > Saposhnikovia divaricata. Next base: position 127,053,292 of record CM071598.1, read on the forward strand.
ACAAGAACAAACGAATGAATCAAATACAAACTCTACCAAAGGTGTACAATACCTTTAGCAGCTACTGACAATACAAATCTCTCGCTCTGTTTGTTTCGAACTCTCGAATACAAACCTTATACAGAGCTTCACACGATATGCATTCAAAAATCCACAATCCACTCTTTTACAATGATATAGAGAGAGTATTTATAATGCTACATATCAACTAATAACAGAAAGTAATGATCTATACATGACAATGTTCTGCCATCTAGTTGATAGTTTCCATCAATAGAAAATTCTTTCCTTCATGATATCTTCTTGCTTGTTCTTCCAAACAACGATCCTGTTTTATAGCACTTGCCGGTTTCTGTAGCATCCATAATGACATCATCAGTAACACGACTGATATCAGGATTCCACCTTGCATCAGGATTCGACATCCATCAGTATTTGACTTGACGTATTAGGATTTGATCTCAGTTCCTGACATGTAGTCCTTGATGCACTGCTGTTCCTGACTAAACTCTACAGATTACTGTCTAACGCATATATCCTATAAAAAGTACTAAATCCTTTATAAGATCAGGATTTACAAGAAGTATAACAAAATTCTATTCTCAACATCACAACTTATGAATTATTCCTAATAATCTCCCCTTATTTATGCTTTAGAATCTGAAGCATAAATCTATGTTGTAGATGTCAAAACATATAACAATACAACCAGAATAGAATTTATGAATTTAAGATCATGAAGTTGAAGTTAAGTACCTCCTTCTTTAGATGTAGAGATGTATCTAGTACTTAGAAGAAAGAATTCAACTATTTGATGCTTCTTTTCCTTTACCACTTCCATGATGAAATTTACCACTTCTGTCACCCTTAGTTCTTCTCCCAGTCTGTTTATCTCCCCTGGTCTGTTGTTGTTGTTGTCTCTGAATTGTCTTTATCTCCCCCTTTTTGACATCAGCAACATTAATTCCAAGAGATTCAGTAACAGAACAAATGAGATTCATCAGAACTGCTTGATTGTCCATAATAGTGACTTGGTTATCTTCAAGAATCTGAAGTCTCGATTGAATATCACTTTGAGATTTCTTAATGTCCTGTAGAATTTCAGAATTGACTTCAATGTTGGAAGTGCTTATTGTATCTTCAGACTCAGATGCAGAAAGAACCTTATCTTCAAGTCTTTTAGAAGAAGTTGCCTGTATAGAATGATATTTAAGTAATAATACTTGAGTAGAAGTACAAACATTTTCATCTTTCTGATCTGGAGCTGAGGTATGATCATCATGTCCTTCACCAGTATTCTGTGTACTAACATCTACAAATCCTGACTCCTCCTTAGATTTTTCAGATACTGTTGATGTCTCAATTCTAGCTGAAATTGGAAGTACATACAAAGGAATACTTGGATCATTAGGAATATCTTCTGGTACTAGCTGAGTAGAAGTTTGTCTTAGCCTTTCACCTCTTCTGTTGATGATTCCTGCAAGCCTTTCTTTCTGTTTCTGAGCTTTAACTTCTAGCTTTGCATTATGATGTGCTAATTCATTCTTCTCATACATCTTGATAAAAGAATAAGTACCAGCATCCATACCAAGATTTTCAAACCAAGATTCAGGAAAAACCTGATCCCAGAAATCAAACGATGGTGGTTTCCTAATTTTCTCTCCCTCACTATGGAGTTGATCATCCATACCCTCATTCTTACTTTGACTATCTAAAGTCAACACTCTTTCTACCTCTTCTTTTGTCTGGTCAGGAGCCAGCCTCTCTATGTGTGGATTTATGTCCATCTTTTCAAGTGTATCACTCAAATTTGGATAAGTTCTCTCATGACCTACAGAAAAATAGGGGTTAGAAGAAGTTTTTATACCTGAACTCACATGGAGAGAGGGTTCCTCAAATGGCATGGGGCTTGAGGTTTTCTCCAAGGAGTGATCTGCTATAGTCTCTGAACCCTTACAAACATCTACTTTCTTTCCAGAGACTACAGGCTCCAGTATACCACTTTCAGGATCTACACTAGACTCTGATGTCTTCAGTAATACTTCATTAGAAACCATAGCTAGTATATCACCATCTTTAAGTGTTGGTTGCTGAGACACGCCCTCAATGTGGATAGACTCTAAAAGAACAATATTGGTTTGATCTTCAGGAAAATCAATCAAAGTCATTCCTCCCATATCATAGGGTTTCTCACTTGCAATTTCAGTCATCACAGAAGACCTTCCAGCATCATCAATCACAGTTCCTGAGTCATCCAACCTCTGACTAGATGGTTCTTGTGTTGTAGTGATTGTGATCTGATCTATCCTACTATTCACCACTGGTGCAATAGTATCTTCTGTTGACTGCTTCCCTCTATCAACTACCTCATCTTGTTCACCTTGAGCTGAAGCATCTTCAACAATGACATCCTTGTCAAATAAATATGCATGAAGTGATTGAAGTGCAACATGCTTAGGAAGTCCAAATTTCTTGTGCAATTCCTTTCTGACTGATACATAGAAGTACATCTTCATTAAATCAAGTTTTTGATGTAAAAGACCATATTCTCCAGGAAATGAAAGTTTGGGAACTCTTTCAATCAGATAATCTAGAACAGGCCTGGAAAGCTTCACTTTTAGAGAAATAAGTTCCATAGCCAGTCTGTATGTCAATGTTGTTTCCCATGAAGAATCAAGATCCAGATCTCTCTTGTCAGATACTGAAATGGATATAGCCTTATTTGTAGAGACCTGCATAATATTAGTTGGACTAGACACTGTGTGTAGGTGACAAATGAATCTTTCTCCTTGTTCTCCTAGTATAGTGAGCAACAGATTTATCTTGAGAAGACTCAAGAGGTGTAGACACAGAAGTGATCTTGGGATGAGATCTTTTTTCAATAGACACAGTCTTTTGAGAGACAGTATCCCGTAACTGTTTTCCCTTTTTAAGAACTACAGCCTTTTGGGAGACTGCAGCCTGGCTGTGACTAGGTGTTCCATCTCTTTGTCCTAGCTTAGAAAGTTGAATTGCAACCTTCAATTCTGCTCTCTCAGCAAGAGATAAATTATCATCATCTTCACTAGAACTACTACTATAAACAACAAATTTCCTCTTCTTTACAACTGATGTCTTTTGAGAAACACCAGAGGTTAGTTTCTTTGAAAAAATAGGCTGTGCATTAAAATTTGGTTCTAGAATTGTTTCAGAGACTGTAATTGTTTCAGAGACTGTAATGTAGACACAGGGAGGTTCTCCTCCAATTGAGATTCCTGTGTCATTTCACCACCAAAGAAAGAAGAATTATAGATAGTAGGAAGATGAGTTCTTAGAAGTACCTGAACATGATTTGGATAGTGTAATGCAGGTATTTCATCTAGATTGTTTTCATTGTCCTTCTTTGTAATGTCAGAGAAAATTCTCTTTTGCTATACATAAGAAGAAACACAATATTCTCTACCAAATCTAGCTACAACATCAGGAATGAAATGGTTAATAAACAGTTGCATGAATCTGTGATAATAAACCATATTCCTGTCATGATCTCTTGACCCAAGTTTAATACACATCTGACTTAAGATAATGTGACCAAAATTAATTACTCTGTTATAAAGCAAGCCATATGCAATATGTGATGTAACAGCAGTAATTTGTTGAAAAGAACTACATTTACCAGTAAAACATTTAGCAAGTTGGTCAAAGAAGAAAGACCATTCTTTCCTAAGAAAGGATCTATTTAACTGGCTCATGTTATCTAGAGGTCCATTATAACCTAACTCAGATAACATAGTTCTAACATCATCATCAGATGGTACATTCTCAAAATTCGTACTAACAGGTAAGTGAAGTACTGAATGAACAACAGATTCAGTAATATCAAATGAGTCTTGTCCTAAGTGTAGAATAATCTTACCTGATTGACTCTGAGTAGAATCAATTACCTCAGCATTCTCCCAAGCTTGTGAAACAGCTACTTGATTAATTTGTGGAGATGTTGTCAAGGCATAACTTAACGGTCCTTTCGCCATAAAGTCCATAATTAGGTGAAAATCAGTTGACACCCCTTCCTTGTTGGTGATAACTGCAACATGATTGTTCATCATAGAATCAAAGTCACCAAACTTGAAAGCTACTGATTTAGGTAGTCTTCTTTGAGTTGCCAATTTGATCTGAAAAGAACTTAAGAAATCTTTGAAATTGATTAGTGATTTTGAAAACTCAAGAGTGTTTTTTGCTTTAGAAAATGAAATTAGAGAAAGCAATTACACGATTAGAGTGTCAAAATAATTATATTTCAAAAATCCTTCAAACCCATTATCCCACGTTGACACGTAGGTTGACAGGTGTCAGTCCCTGAAAAATACAGTTACCCACGACTTTTGGAAAATAAAATCCAAAATTAATTTCAAGTAAATAAATCAAGGTAAAATCAAGATAAAAATCAATACTAATCAGCTTCCTTTTCCTGATGTGATCTTCTCATCAAAATAATCACAAGATTCAATGTGATTTCTGAATAGAAAGAATTACTAATCCTGATATGAACACACTCGTATTCCTGATCAATATCATCCTGATTCCAGAGACTAAATGGAGTTTCCACGTGGCATTTTCTTTTACATGTAAAAGAAATAAATAAAATCTGAACAAAATCAATTGGTTAGATAAGTTCAACATTTCTTGAAAATATAAGAAATACAGTCACACATAATTATGACTGACTGCATTGATAACCCCCAAACGACTGTTCAGCTTTCCACGTCTTTCTATAAAAGAAACTAACATCTTATGCTATTCTCCAAAACCTTTTCATTCTTTTCTCTTTTCATCATAGCTTTCAACCCAAATCTTCATATGAACCCTAGCTTTTGGTTCATTACCACTGAGAAGTTCTTTACTCTTGATGATCAGGAGCAAGTAAACTATCTCTTAGAAGAGATGACTTTTCTCATCGAGTCAGATAAGGTTGGTCTTAACCCAGATTATTTTCAAGAATCTCCTCTAAAACATCTACCAGTCGGATACAATCCTCTTCTAATATCTTCACACCTTGAGGATGAAGAATTTGGTGAAGAGTCTGAGGTTGATCTTGATGGAGATGCTATTCATTTTCTTCAATAAGCATGAAGATGAGTCAGCTGCTCTCATTCGTGTAAGAACCCAGATTTTGGGTAGAATTAAAACTTTGTATTATTTAATGATGTAAGAATGAATAGTGGTTACGGCTACGATGTAATAGCTGATCTTCTGAATGAATGAATGGAATTCGATTTAAATATTTATATGTCTTGAAGAATGCTAATGGTTGACAACTTAGGTAAGAATAATCTATCTCCTAAGGGAATAAGTTATGGCAATTCCAAGCAGGAGAATATTCTCATGTCATCCAGATCGATAACGATTAGTCCAGTGGTTCCGTGAAAGGGTTAAGGAACGCCCGAGAAAGAACAAGGACATTGTCATAAATATAGGGAATAAAGGAAGAATAAAGAATGAATAGTGTTTTTGGTGGAAGTAAGAATATTATGAGACGACACTATATAGATGTATTCGGAACGGATTTCCGAGTTCGTATTAGTGATCCAGGGGGAAAATAAGTGTATGTAAAAGCTGTCGGATTCTAAAAAACCGCACTTTTATTTTCTCCGAGAGTTCCCCTGGACAATGATAGACTTAAGGATTGAACGAAGGGATTTAAGGAATTTAAATTCGAAAGTTAGTAAGAAAGATGGAGAATGATAGTATTAATATTAAGAAGGTTTTTGGTAAAACCCTAACTAGAAACGAATGAGTTATTTCCTCGAACGATCAATGAATTGAGCAATAAACGGACACAGAATCAAGCAGAGGAAGTAAGATACATGCATGTGCCAGTGATAAATATCTAGTAACTAGCAAGGAATTAGATCAATTAGAATGCAACTAGTACTTAGAAAAAAAATCACTTGGTTAGCCTTAAACCATCCAATCTTGAACACTGGTCCTCACAAATACATCATCTAGTGCATCATCACTTTATTAAAGTAAAAAGAGATGAGATATTATCCAAGGCTCATCCACTTTATGCATTATTGAACAAAACAAACCAAGCAAAACACTTCTCTCCCTTTTCTTACTACCATTCGACTTCCTCCTAATTCCAAAACAAAAATCCAACTTCCAACCATTGTTTGATCTTGTTATTTTTAAGGTGAGTCTTACATTTCATGAAAATGATCTCCTCAAAATCTTAGCTTCAAACTCATCTTTTTCCATTTTCAAAAAAATCAAGAAAGATGATGATGAATAGTGTTCTTCATGTATTAACTTTGTTTTCTTTGAATCTTTTGTTTGATCTAGCAAGCTTAAGCACTCCTAAGGACCATACAAGGCTTTGTGAGGCTATTACACATTCCCAAGAAGGTATAATGCCCTTGAAACCCTAGATCTACTTTGAGTTTTATGCATGTTCTTGAGTGATCTAAGGTAGTTATGTTGGTAATAGGTTACAAGCATGATTATAAGCATGATTATGATTGGGTTTTGATAAAATGTTAAAAATAGTTAGATGAATGGAAAGGCATTGCTTGGCCTCAGTTCATGGTTATAAATCATGTATATGTTGTTTGGAGTGGATACTATGATTATGGGAAGGTTTGGAATTGGTAAATATTCGATTTATAGCCGTCGTAATGCCGAAATTTCGTTAACCTTAAGAAAAACGGATTGGACAGTAGATGTAACTCACTGTCTAAGATAAGTGCATATTTTTGTATATTTTTATTACCTATTTATTGTTTGAATTCGTATTTTAATAAATTATTTGGTTGTATTTCAGGAAATTCAAGAAAAATTGAAGAAATTGCAAAATAAAGAAATAAATGTCAAGAAAGAGAAAAAGAAGAAGAAGAAGGACCAAAATAGAAGAAAAGAAAAATGAAGGGGGTGTGGTGCAAGGAAAAATGGAGGGCTAGGATTAAACCACACCAAACAAAAATGAATGGTGGGGATTAATCCACACCAACCAATTAATTTCCTATAAATAGCTTTCATTTTCTCTTGTAAAGAACAACTTAGAATTAGGTTTAGAACCCATTAGAATTAGAACACTCCTCAATTTATAGTTGTAATTTTTTTCGTCAGCTGTTGTAAACATTTTATTTTTAGTACGTAATTTTTATTTGTTTAAATTGTTTAAATCACAGCTTTCAATTTTTTACTCTGTTTTCTCCCCAGTTTTCGTTACAATACAGATAAAAATCCAGCTTGTTGTCCTCTTGTTTTTGTTTATTTTCACCCGTTTCTTTCTTCTTCCCAAAAACTCGAACCACCATCTCCTTCCTTCTCTTTGAACCGACCCACAACCACAATTCCTCCTCATTTATTCCGATTTCCATCACCACAATCACACTCCTTCCCATCTCCACTCTCTCCCCTGTTCCTTCGATTAAAATCACAAACCAAGCCCATCTCTCTCCTTCTTGTTTTAATCTCTCTCTCTCTCTCCCCCTCTGCAAACACAATTACTCCCCTATTCTTCTGCGATTCCTGCGTACCCAACACCCCCTGTCTTTTTTTTATGTTTCCGAACAACCCTTTACTTGTTTTGTTTTGCAGTTGTTGTTTGCGTTATTGATGTTCGATGTTTGTAAATTATTGATTTCGTCTAAGTTATGGAGTCTAGTCTCGAATGATTTGCTTACTATTGTTCTGAGTTTTACTACTTTCGATGTTGGATTGCAATTGCAGTTGAGTTTAATTTTGAAGCGTTTTGTTGTGATTTTTGATGCTGCTTGGTTTTATCTGCGTTTTGATTATAAATTTCTGCGATGATTGTCTTATTGTTTGGGTTCGTTATTATGATTTTTTGCTGCGGTTTGTGTTAAGTCAGAGTTGTCCTGAGTTGTCTCTCATATGTCGAGTTTTTACTGTTTTGTCGAGTAATGTTCTGTTTGTTAAAATCTTGGTTGTGATTCTGTCGGTCGTTGAAGTTTTATGCTGAGAGTCGAGTTCATTCTTATTGTTGAGTTCGTGTATTCTTATTCGTTAAATTGTGTCGAGTTAATGCAGTCAGAATCAGTTATGTTTGTTGTTTTGAATGGAGTCACTTGCGTTGTTGGTTTCATTATTAACAAGTCTGAGTATCGTTTATAATAGCTGTTGAGTTCATATGTTTTCGTCTAGTGTGTATTCGTGATTTCTGAGTTTCATTGTCGCTGCTGAGTTGTTTGTAAAGTCGAGTTGACTCAGTGTAATCCAAGTCCGTTTAATCAAGTTGAATTCTTGTTTATTTCTGCGTGATTGCCTTATTTCGTTCTGGACTGTTTTCCAAAGTTTTAGTCGAACTCTTGTTCTGAGTATAGTTTAGTTGTTTAATTCGCAGTCTTTGTAATGGTTGAGGTTGTAATGTTCAGCTGAGTTTTCAATTGAGTGTGGTTAAGAATTGCTTTGAGTGTAAGGTAAAAAAGATTAGTTCAATTTACAAATGTCTCATGTCCGATTTTTCTAAAAATTTATAATCTTAATTAAATTTCAGAATAATTTAGATTAATTTAGATTCTGGAATTAATTAGTAAAATCCATTTTTAATTTTATTACCTTTCATTGTTAAAATCAACTTTATTTAAATTTAAATTTTTTTTTTATAGTTTAAATTTTTCTTTAGGAATTAAAATAAAAAAAAATAATAAAATCTAATTTTTCTATTCTTATAATTATTATTATTAATTTTTTTAAATTAGATTAAATTAAACTCCCTTTTTTTTTGTAATATCTTAAAATTTCCTTTAATAAAATCAAAATTTTCTAAAAATCCGACTTGTTCTAATTTGATTAAATTAATTATTTAAAGATCGCGAAATGAATATTATTCCCTGTGGATCGAATCTAAAATATTAAAACGATGATCGTGCGCTTGCGAATTTAATTGTCATATTTTCGGCACATCAAGTTTTTGGCACCGCTGCCGGGGAACTAATTATTTTTCACGCCTTAATATTTAATTTTTCGGATTAGTTTTTTGCCTTAATTTTTTATTTCGTTTTTTTCAGGAAAGTGTGAAATTGCGGGACTCTTCTCTCGGAGCGTGGAAAAATTGGAATTTCTTGAAGCGTGCTTCGGTAACCCGTATCTCACTCTTTTTATCTTTTTATTTTTAGAAAATCACAAAAAAAAATTTAAAAAATCAAAAAAATTCACAAAAAATTGAATATTTAAAACCCAAAAAAAAAAATCTAGTAAATACATAATTGTTGCATCATGCATTTAATCACTTAGGGCACATCATCTAGATTTTTATTTTCTTGTTTTTAATTTTTCGTACCTTATAAATTGTGGTGATTGCTGGAGGACCCAAAGCTACGTTAAATTTCTTCTTTCTTTTAGTTAAAACACGTAGTGTATGCATCCATAATTGTTTATAGTTTTGTATATATATCGTTGTTTGTTGCATTAATTAGACGTTTGCCCCTAGGAATTTCGCGCTCAATTAGGAAGGTACCTAAGAAACGACGTAATCATTAATTATTCCGATTTTTTAGTGTCTAGGCAAGCGAAAGCTTACCTGGCCAATTAGGATTTGGTGTCTAGGCTGGTGTTTAGCCTCTTGGCAATGCTTGCACCTACCTGGCCAAATCGGTCCGAATAAATTCTGATTTATCGAGTTTTTGGTGGTCCTTAAAATTAGGAGCAAGGTCTAGTTATTTTAAGGTACCCTAGGTCTAGAATTTTCCTTTAAATTTTTCACCCTTGCTTTTGTGTGTTTAAATTTTTTTTTTTTTTGCACTTATTTGCTAGGTATTTACTTCCTGTTCATGCGCACTACTTGAGTTAGAGATAATTCGGCTAGGCTAGTGAGGCCAATTGAGTGTTCATCCTCTTCAGAATCCGAACTCGTAGAAATTCTTGACCCCGTAGTGACCATGGCCATGTCTCTTAAGGACCGTTGCTATCCCACCCGCTCCGCTCAACCCTCGTGTATCACTCTTCCACCGGTTACTGGTAATAATTTTGAGATTAAACCCCACTTTATTAGCATGTTACCTAAATTTACCGGGAGTGAGGGTGAGGATCCGTATCTTTTCCTTCATGAATTCGAGGAGAAACTCCAACAACTTTCCGAGGACTCCATTAGGCTTAGACTTATCAACTTCGCTTTGAAAGAAAATGCTAAGAAATGGTTGTATAGTCTTCCCGTTAATTCAATTTCCACGTGGGAGGGTTTCGTAGTCATCTTTCTAAAAAAAATCTTTCCAAGCCATAAAACTACGAAACTCACTAATGAGATTAATCAATTTCGTCAAAAACACAACGAACCATTTTGGACGTGTTTTGACCGCTTTAAAAATCTTTTATCTCAATGTCCCCACCACGGAATCGAAAAATGGAGGCTCTGTAAGATTGTGTACGAGGCTTTAGATGGTTCAACAACTGCATTTTTGGAATCTATGTGCCAAGGGAAATTCATGGATAAGGACGAGGACGAAGGGTGGAAATTTTTTGAAGAGTTAGCCGAGAAGACTATGTTGTGGGAGTCCACTAGGGAACCAAATAAGTCTACCGAATCGTCTAGTTCATCTTCCAGGGGTTTGCATTCAATTGGAAGTAACATCGCAATCGATGCCAAGTTAGCCACCCTTACTAGACGACTCGAAGCCTTAGAAACGCATAGTGGTCCCTCACACATGTCTACGTACCCGAATCAAGGGATGCAAAGTTTCCAAGATTTTCAACAAATCAATGCGGTGTTTCATCCAAACCCTAGGAATGATCCTTTTGCACCAACATACAATCCCGGGTGGAAGAATCACCCGAATTTCTCGTGGAACCAAGGCCAAAACTACCAATCTCCGCCACCTTCCTTTCAACCTCCTTCTTTTCAAAAGCCGAACTATCCAAATCAAGGTCATTTTCCAAATGCGCCTCAAAATCACATTCGTTATCCAACTCAAGCTCCTACCCACCCTCCCGGCTTTCATGAGTCAGATAAGAGAATTAATTCCTTGGAAAAGAGTCTTGATGCGCTTTTGAAATCAACGACTAATTTGGCTCAATCTCAACAAACCTTCATGCAAACCATGACTCAAGATAGGCAAATTTTGAATGCTAGTACTCAAGCCATATCTAAGTTAGAGGTTCAAGTGAGTCAATTAGCCAACACCATGTGCGAGCGTGAGACGATAACCACCCCGAATCCACCCGAGGTCAACCCTGAATTTCTTATCACTCAAAGACCTATCGATACTTTCGATGATATCATTTCTCCTAGGTCTAATGTTCAAGTTGACACTCCTTTCGGTGCTGATTCACACGAATAAGATTCTAATGCTGACATCATTCTTTCTCTAGGTCAAACGAAGAATCTCGATGATTCTGAGTTTGTGGCTTCACCTAGAGAACCATCATCTTCTTCTAGTGAACTTTTCCTTTCATCTTCCAAACCTCTTCCCAAAAAACCCAAAGAACTTCTTACTCAACCAATAGGAGCTAATCTAGTTAAGGAGATTGTTTCAAGGTCAAATTTGGACGATCATGAGATTGAGTCTCTTCTTAAACAAGATTTTCAATTGCATTACGAGACCAATCGAGAGCTTCACGAATCTTTTAAGGATTTGACCTCGGAATAGATGTTTGGAGAGATGAAGAATATTTGTTCCAAATGGGAAACCCAATATAAGGATAGTTCTTGTGATCCTAATTCTGTTGGTAAAACATTTTTCGAAGAGCCACCCCCACCCATTTCTATTTCTTCATTTTTCACTCGTGCTCCATCTTTCATCGAAACTCATGATATTCATGACCAACATCTTATCGTAATTAATTTTCTTAAACAACAAAAAGAAGCACCCTCGTGGTCTATGGATGAAGTTAGGAATATGAGTTTTATTCTTGCGCCTAATCGGATCGTTCGAGTGGTCTATGCTATTTTCGTGGGTGAGTTTCTGAAATATATTGGTTGTATAACAAAAATAGTTTTTCCGAGAGCAGGTATTGGTTAATAAATATTTGTTTTGTACCTCCCATAGTAGAATGTAGGTATGGGGGAGGAGTTGTGTGTGAGTTGTTTTCTTTCTTGTTTTTAGAAGTTTGTCATTCTCCGTCATCCCTTATCAGGTATTTCCTCCTCTCTCTTTTATTCTCGTTCATTTTGCATACGTTGAGGACAATGCATGATTTAGGTATGGGGGAGGGTTTTAGTGTAAATACATAAAATTGAAAAATCCAAAAAAAATTAAAAATTTGAAAAATTCAAAAATAGGGATATTTTAACTTAGTTATCTTTCCCACTCTTTAAATTCTAGAACTAGTTGGTGTTGACTATTTTTCGAAAATTATATGTATAATGCCTTTAGATAATTTGAAAGTAGTCAGGTAATGTTTTTCCTCATGAAACTTGTGTCGAACAAATTTTTGCTTAAAAGACCAAGACGACACATTCGCACAAGACCTTTGATGGAAAAATTGTATAGGAATGTTATTCGATACCTGAGAGAGAACCCACATGTTAGAACAATGTCGAATCAAACCTTTGCGAGATTTTGCTCCTATAGTGTCTAAAAAAAAAATTAAAAAAAAAATAAAAGGAAGAAAAGAAAAGAGTCAATAAATATTTGCAGTTGTAGAGTGCTAGTATAATTTTGTAATAATAAATTCTTAGTAGGGAAATCGGCTAGGTTGGGCTCATTGATAACCCGAGTAAGTAAGTCCGAGGGGACTTTGTGCCTAGCAACTTAAGGTCTTTTGTGATCTGGGATTGTTGACCTAAAACTCGCTAAATGGGTATTGATGCAAAAGTCTTGTGGGACCTCAACCATTGCACAGTCGGTCTAACTGCTAAGAACGTGAAGTTTGGCTAGATACTTGTTTTGATAGAGATTGGGTCAGTTCAATATTGGTTGAAAAAGAGAAAATGTTCGTATGCACTTTATCCATCATAGGCCTTAAATTCACTACACACCTTGGGATTTTTTGTAAATTTTTAGAGTCTAATCAAGTGGATTGTGGGAACCTATAATGTGGCTATTATTAGAATAATCTTTAAGGCGTGTATTTTCCTACAACATTGTTTTGTTAACACCAATGAAAGCTAGATAGAAAGAGGAAAGTTGGATACTGGCTGATTTATCTGAAAGATTTTATTGGTATATCTTCTGTAAACCCTTAGGAGACAACACTCCTCCTGTAGAGATCCTCTATAGGTTTAACGGGTTGGTAAACCTAAAATTACCCGTGATTCCTACGACAGTGAGTATAGGTTTTTCATTATGCATTTTTCTTTTTGTTTTACTCGAGGACGAGAAAAAGATAGGTATGGGGGCATTTGATAAGTGCATATTTTTGCATATTTTTATTACCTATTTATTGTTTGAATTCGTATTTTAATAAATTATTTTGTTGTATTTCAGGAAATTCAAGAAAAATTGAAGAAATTGCAAAATAAAGAAATAAATGTCAAGAAAGAGAAAAAGAAGAAGAAAAAGGACCAAAATAGAAGAAAAGAAAAATGAAGGGGGTGTGGTGCAAGGAAAAATGGAGGGCTAGGATTAAACCACACCAAACAAAAATGAATGGTGGGGATTAATCCACACCAACCAATTAATTTCCTATAAATAGCTTTCATTTTCTCTTGTAAAGAACAACTTAGAATTAGGTTTAGAACCCATTAGAATTAGAACACTCCTTAATTTATAGTTGTAATTTTTTTTCGTCAGATGTTGTAAACATTTTATTTTTAGTACGTAATTTTTATTGGTTTAAATTGTTTAAATCGCAGCTTTCAATTTTTTACTCTGTTTTCTCCCCAGTTTTCGTTACAATACAGATACAAAATCCAGCTTGTTGTCCTCTTGTTTTTGTTTATTTTCTTCAAACACAAATTCCTCTCTCACCCGTTTCTTTCTTCTTCCCAAAAACTCGAACCACCATCTCCTTCCTTCTTTTTGAACCGACCCACAACCACAGTCCCTCCTCATTTATTCTGATTTCCAGCACCACAATCACACTCCTTCCCCTCTCCACTCTCTCCCCTGTTCCTTCGATTAAAATCACAAACCAAGCCCATCTCTCTCCTTCTTGTTTTAATCTCTCTCTCTCCCCCTCTACAAACACAATCAATTACTCCCCTATTCTTCTGCGATTCCTGCGTACCCAACACCCCCTGTCTTTTTTTTATGTTTCCGAACAACCTTTTACTTGTTTTGTTTTGTAGTTGCTGTTTGCGTTATTGATGTTCGATGTTTGTAAATTATTGATTTCGTCTAAGTTGTGGAGTCTAGTCTCGAATGATTTTCTTACTGTTGTTCTGAGTTTTACTACTTTCGATGTTGGATTTCAATTGCAGTTGAGTTTATTTTTGAAGCGTTTTGTTGTGATTTTTGATGCTGCTTGGTTTTATCGGCGTTTTGATTATAAATTTCTGCGATGATTGTCTTATTGTTTGGGTTCGTTATTATGATTTTTTGCTGCGGTTTGTGTTAAGTCGGAGTTGTCCTGAGTTGTCTCTCATATGTCGAGTTTTTACTGTTTTCTCGAGTAATGTTCTATTTGTTAAAATCTTGGTTGTGATTCTGTCGGTCGTTGAAGTTTTATGCTGAGAGTTGAGTTCATTCTTATTGTTGAGTTCGTGTATTCTTATTCGTTAAGTTGTGTCGAGTTAATGCAGTCAGAATCAGTTATGTTTGTTGTTTTGAATGGAGTCACTTGCGTTGTTGGTTTCATTATTAACGAGTCTGAGTATCGTTTATAATTTCTGTTGAGTTCATATGTTTTCGTCTAGTGTGTATTCGTGATTTCTGAGTTTCATTGTCGCTGCTGAGTTGTTTGTAAAGTCGAGTTGACTCATTGTAATCCAAGTCCGTTTAATCAAGTTGAATTCTAGTTTATTTCTGCGTGATTGCCTTATTTCGTTCTGGACTGTTTTCCAAAGTTTTAGTCGAACTCTTGTTTTGAGTATAGTTTAGTTGTTTAATTCGCAGTCTTTGTAATGGTTGAGGTTGTAATGTTCAGCTGAGTTTTCAATTGAGTATGATTAAGAATTGCTTTGAGTGTAAGGTAAAAATGATTAGTTCAATTTACAAATGTCTCATGTCCGATTTTTCTAAAAATTTATAATCTTAATTCAATTTCAGAATAATTTAGATTAATTTAGATTCAGGAATTAATTAGTAAAATCCATTTTGAATTTTATTACCTTTCATTGTTAAAATCAATTTTATTTAAATTTAAATTTATTTATCTTTATTTTTTTTTATAGTTTAAATTTTTCTTTAGGAATTAAAATTAAAAAAAATAATAATAATAAAATCTAATTTTTCTATTCTTTTAATTATTATTATTAATTTTTTTAAATTAGATTAAATTAAACTCCCTTTTTTTGTAATAGCTTAAAATTTCCTTTAATAAAATCAAAATTTTCTAAAAATCCCACTTGTTCTAATTCGATTAAATTAATTATTTTAAGATCGCGAAATGAATATTATTCCCTGTGGATCGAATCTAAAATATTAAAACGATGATCGTGCGTTTGCGAATTTAATTGTCATGTTTTCGGCACATCAGCCTAGCTTCGCAATCTTCCATGATAAGATAGATAATGTTCCAAACTTCGTTTTGATATAAAGAACGTGTGAAACGGACTTACGGTTTAGGAGTTATGGCCGGTATACTAAAAGTAGTTCGAAACCGTAAACGAGAATTCGTAACTGGAATTGAACCCTCGTAAAATACGTAAGTCAGTGGCAAATCTTGGTAATTAAATAATAGAGGTAAAAAGGAAGGTGTGAGAGAAAACCTCATGTGAAACGGATCGTTTTTTGATTTTATAAAAATGTTTGAATCAAGGTTAAACGCGAACGAACCCCTTAAAAGTATAACTTTGGTTATAACTTAGAAAACCGGCGATGAAACTCAAGGTATAATCTTGGTTCGTAATCGATCGACTTTAGAACTTATACGACTTAAGTATACACTAAGTGTGAGTATGATGACATGTCTTAATGACGAACAAATGTCGGATCGTATCGGTAATAAAAAGAATTACACTAAAAGGGGTATAACGAGATAATTCGAAAACATGTTTCGACTTAAGTTGATACTTAACCTTTTAAAAAGTGTTAAGTGATTAATCTCGAATCTTCTGACTATTTATAGATCGCCGAGCTGACCCGGGACACACTACCACTACCCCTACTCGTACTCGATTACCAGGCAAGTTCTAAATCCTTTTAAAGGCTGTTGTTATGAATATATATATGTGATTCGATTTTGTGTTTCATATGCCATAGCATGCATGCGTACTTTCAAGATATATAGTGATACCTGTTCCTTGAATTATTGTTGGCTTATAAGCTAGATATCGAATAATCAGTTATAAGCCGGTTGTTGATAAGTCCCTTAGAGAAGGGCATATATATCGTATTCGTTGAATATAGACCGGGAGTCAGTACTTCTTGATACATCGTAATAACTTTCGAGGGACATATTTAATCAAATAATTTCCATTATTTGGTTGACGAATATCACTTTGATATGGGCTGAAAATAAGCCCTAAAGACACATTTAATGTGGCATTAATTAGGCCAAGAATGGTCCAAACGTGGGGCCGACTAGATGGACCCAAAACCCCAATTATAATATTAATTTCGTAATTAATATTGGGGGAAATAAACAGCTCAGCAATAAGAGTTGGATAAGGATATTATTTCCACCAGACTTAGCCACCAAGGCATCCAATTCAATAAGGAAACTGTTTCCTACAAGGAATAGATCTAGAACCTTCCTCAAAGACTTGTCCACCAAGTCTCTGACTCCTACCATAATTCTAAGGCTCCTGCAACCTATTTAAAGGGCCAGACCCCTCATCTCAGAACTACGTTTTTGGCTTGATCTTTGATATTCATCAAAGTACGTAGGCATCTTGTGAAGGCAGATTCAGCCACGAACACGAGAACAGCCATTAAAGCTCGAAGCTCAACCACTGTTAGGACTAAACTCAACACGCAAGTGCACGTGATCTCAAGTAATACAGATAGCAAATAAGGTTCGTTCCTACAGGGACTCGTTGTATTGTCTAGTTAATTCACTCACCGATGTATGATTATTATTCGATGCTACGACAGATTAACAATTGGATTTTTGTTTAACACTACAATTACTCTAAGATTTATAACTAATTATCAACTACTTGAACTAAGAATTATGTCGAATTGCTTATGCGAATAAAACATGGGATTTTAACTTCATTAAACAATCCATCTATAGTCTCCACCTCTCTAGCCTTTTCATGTGATTTGTTAATATCTGATCGAATACACAAAACTGATATAAGCCAACCTTCGTTGCACAAATACCATCCTAAATAACATCCACAATAAAGAGAGAAATCACTTAGTTTCCCAATTATGCCTAATCTCTATATGTCTATAAAGATTGAAACATAATGGTTGAAGTACAAGCATTCAATTGATCACATAGTCGTCATAAAACGGTCAGAGTTACGACACTAATTATGAATGATATTCTCACGCATAAACCTATGCTAACATGGCAAGTTCTAAACTCTTATATCCACTTTCGCTTCAATAAGAATTAACACACAATTACAGGAGTTAGCTACTCTCCTATAACGAATTAAATCAACCATGATAGGATATCACATCAATCACACTATAGGCATCGAGAAGATTTAACAAATAGATTTCATGAATAGATCCGCTAAAACCCCATGACAATGAATTAGTTCATAATCAAACTAATCGTCACCATGGGTTTCAATGTAAACATGATAGAAGAAAACGAATAATGATTGAAATAAATATCAAGGGTTCTAAAGAATACACCCAAACCAAGCATCCACAAACTAGAAAGAATACAAGAATAAATTGAAAACTATCTTCTTCCTTGCTTCTTCGTGCTTCAAAACTCCGTAGATAAAATACGTGGTCTCTCCCCTTTCTTCTAGGGTTTTTCTTCCTTTAAATAGGCCTCCAGGTGCAAGAAATTCGTTCAACTCGAAAAATCAGCAAACCATAATCTAACAGGAATCTTCGTCAGACTATACAGCGCTGCCGCGCCATTTCGGTGTAGAAAGACGGCGCTGCCGCGCCACAGAATTGCATCAGCGCTGCCGCGCCATCTGCAAGCTCTAACACGGCGCTGCCGCGCCGTGCCTTCTGTTCAGCAACTGAATTTTTTCCCTTTTCTTCATTATAACTCCGATTTGCGCTCCGATTGCTCCGCTTCATTCCTTTAACACATGTGATTGATATTCCTGCACAATACCCTTAAAAGAGATCAAATATACCACAACTCGAGTACAAACATTCGTTTTAAGCCAAATGGAAATGTTTTAAGTGAATAAAATATCCACTCATCACACCCCCAAACTTAAACCGATGCTTGTCCTCAAGCATAAACAGACAAATTATTTACAACTAACTATTACCACTTCCGTAGGTGATCACGGTTGCATTTGGCATACGCAACAAGCCCTTTAAACCCCTAGGCAGCCCTAGTGGACGAGTAAGGTCTCGTGAGGGCCTATATCGAATGTACCCACAAAATCCGATCTATAATGCAACTAACAATGCAACTAACTATATGTATGCAACTACATGAAAAATGCAAGGATCCCCTTTAAACTCACCAAAACCAACTAACAAGCAAATATCTCAAAGAATGCAACAAATCCAAATAGAGCTCGACTAAGTCCCCGTATACTAACAATACATGAACAGAAACGTGCGTGTGTGCGATGCTCATCAGAAATACTCCCAAACTAGGTCAAAAATCATACATGCTTTCAGTCAGGACAATCACAGGTTTCTAACTAGAATAGACTGTAGACACTTCATAACCTAGGAACACCTCCACCCTTATCCAAGGTAGACAGAAACTCATGCTTTATTACTATGACACATAATACTATATACAATACGCATGCTTATTTAACCGTGCAATGAATGAGACCCCAAAAGGCTTATACAATAATACCCATGTAGCGAGTGTTGGGTCAGTGGATCCCAGACTATAAAAGCCTTAGGTCACTAGGACTAAGTCCCCTCAGACTTAATTACTCGAGTATTAAAGAGCTCACTCTGGTTAATTTTGCATTTAACTATTAGACTTTTGACTCTTTTTTTTTCCTTTCTTTTTTTTTTCTGCTTTTTTTTTCTTTTTTTTTCTTTTTTTTTTTCAATCTGGAATGAGCCTTTCTCATTTCCAACCCTAGACTACTCATATAAATATGAGCCGGCTACTAGCCAATTGACACCTAGCCATTATTAACAAATATTTATAGCTAGCATGAAATCCCTGGTTTCCCCCAAACTTAGACTTTAGTGCTCCTACGCCATCAAGGGAATAACGAAAATTCTAAATATAATCAAGCGATTAAATCTCTAAACATCCAACAAGCATGACCCTAACCTAGCCCAAAAGCACCCAATGAGTCTGTGTAAAAGTTTTGTTTCTGAACACGCAAGTCAATTTCATAGGCACTATAAATCAACCCTCTATTCATCATTACCACACTCAATTAGACACCTACCTACCAGTCAGAATTAGCAAGTTCTACGGGATCATGAAAATGCATGCCATGCTCATGCAACTAAATGAACATAAATATCACAATAAACAGAATGTCCTATATGAAACAAACATAAATAATACGAACATATATGCATGAACTATTACTACTATGCAAAATATATGCAATCTACATGAAACACAATAACACACAAATACTACTATACACTGCTTATCCCCCAAACCACCCCCAAACTTGAAAAATTCAATGTCCGCATTGAATGGAAGTAAATACGAGGGAAAACAGAAAACATACGTACTCGACAAAACACATGGGTTGCCTCCCACGAAGCGTTGTCGTTAACGTCATTTAGCCGGACGTCACTTCCTCAACTCACGACGGTTTCAAAAGAATAACCGAACCGTCCTCAACCAAAATACCATTCATGCACACGTTGACATGTTTGTTTCCTCCTAACACAACTTTTCTTTCACTCTTCAACTTGATTTTTCTACCCGTCGACTTCTTCGCCTTCTTTTTCTTCCTCACACCTCTAAGGTGCTTATTTGATTCGGACGGCTGAACAAAACTCTCTTCTACTTCATCATCGGTCATCCACCTTCTTAACACGTTATCTTGGCATACTTCAAAAATCACAAGTTCATCATCCACAAGGACATACTTCAAGTGTGGTGGCAGCTTCCCAAGCTTCACCTTCGAGAGATATTGAATGGAAGAATTATCAATGGAATCACTGATGTGATGCTCGAGCTTGTACACGTCTAAATTTTTGCTCAACAAATGATCAAACTCTTCTGCCTGACCCGTATCAACTATCTCCACACTGAAACACTCCTCATCCTCTGTCAAAAATTTCATGGCCTTGAACACATTAAAGGTGACATTCTGATCTTGCACCCTCATTGTAAGCTCTCCTTTTTGCACATCGATCAAAGTACGACCTGTAGCTAGAAAAGGCCTTCCCAAGATTATGGGAATCTTCTTATCTTCTTCAAAATCTAGAATCACAAAATCGGCATAAAAGATGAGCTTATCAACCTTCACCAAGACGTCATCTACTATACCCCTCGGATACGTGATCGTCCTATCAGCCAACTGCAAGGAGATGTTACTTGGCTTTGGCTCCGGCAGAACAAGTTGCTTGAAAACAGACAAGGGCATGAGATTAATACTTGCACCCAAATGACACAAGCATTTGCTGAATGAGAGATCTCCAATAGTACATGGAATGGTAAAGCTTCCGGGGTCCTTCAACTTAGGCGACAACTTTTGTTACAAGATGGCACTACATTCCTCCGTCAAGGCAACGGTCTCTAGCTCCTCAAGTTTCAATTTCTTCGAGAGTATGCCCTTAATAAACTTCGCATAGCTCGGCATTTGCTCAAGAGCCTCCGTAAATGGTATGTTAATCTGAAGCTTCTTGAAGACATCCAAGAACTTAGCAAATTGCTTGTCGAACTTTTGCTTTTGAATTCGTTTTGGGTATGGATGAGGTGGAAACACCTTATCTTCTTCTTCTTTCTGAGCATTATCATTCTTACAAGTTATAGGAGTCGAGGGAGTAGCATTATGTAGCAATTTAGGACCAGACTCGACCCCAGCATCAAAATCAATTTTTTCTTCCAGAAGCTGCGGCGCTGCCACGCCAGTATTATACTGGGAAACGGCGCTGCCGCGCCGTGTAGTCTGTTCAAATTTTTCACTTTTTTCCTCATTTGATTTTTCTTTGTTCTGATCTTGTAGAATTGTTCCTGATCGTAATGTTACTGCCTGGACCTGTTCCTTGTGATCTTTCTTGCCTGGATTCATCTCTGTGTCACTCGGAAGCGTTCCTGGTTGATGGTTCAACAATGCATTGGCAAGTTGGCCAATTTGATTCTCTAAAGTTTTCAATGACACCGCCTGACTCTTGTACATCATTCGAAGCTCTTCCAATTCAGACTGATTCAATGAATTCCCTTGAGATGGTTGAAATCCCGGTGGATTGACTGGTTGCCTTGGAGCATAAGGTGGTGGTTGATAGTTCTGATTATATGGCCTTGCATTGAACTACTGATTTTGGGGTTGCTGAACACCACCCTGATTGTTGCTCCAACTGAAATTAGGATGATTCCGATTGTTGGGATGATAAACATTAGGCACTGGTTGCTGAGCTCTTTGAAAATTACTAAAAAATTGTGCGGATTCAGATGAGATAGCACACAGACTCGTGTCATGAGCCCCTGCACGCAATTCACACACCATAGCAACCTGGTTAGTCCCATGATTAGAAAGGGAATCTACCTTCATTGTCAACGCCTTGAGTTGAGCAGCAATAGTTGTAGCTGCATCCAAGTCAAGAACTCCAGCCACTTTAGCAGGTGGCAAGCATTGAGTAGGATTCTTAAACTCATTGGCCGCCATCATTTCAATAAGATTATAGGCATCCTCATAGCTTTTTGCCCATAGCGCACCTCCAGAAGCTGCATCTAATATAGGCCTGGACTGAGCTCCCAACCCGTTATAGAAATTGCTGATTATCATCCAATCCGGCATCCCATGATGAGGACAACGTGCCAATATCTCCTTGTACCTTTCCCAAGCTTCCCCTAAAGATTCCTGAGGTTGCTGCGCAAACTGAGAAATAGAATTCTGATAAGCTGCTGTCTTCGCCATGGAGAAATACTTCGTCAAGAACTTTTGAGCATAGTCTGCCCATGTTTTAATAGAGCCTGATGGCATAGAATGTAACCAACTCTTGGCTTTATCCCTGAGAGAGAAGGGAAATAATCTCAATTTGATTGCGTCATCTGTAACTCCGTTGAATTTGAAGGTGTCACAGATCTCAAGGATGTCCCTAATATGAGCATTGGGATCTTCAGCAGGACTACCCCCAAACTGTACTGTATTCTGAATCATCTGAATGATGTTTGGCTTAAGCTCGAAATTATTAGCCCAATAGTTGGGCGAACAATACTGGTATGAATATCCTCCACTTTTGGCTGAGAGAATTCACTCAAAGCCTTCGCTGGTTGTGCTTGATCTGCCATTTCTTCTATTGATTCAAGATCGTCTTCTAACCCGATGTTCTCAAAGTCAAGTTTTCTCCTTGCTAGTTCTTCTCTACGTGCTTGAGCTCGTGTACGCATACAATCTCAAAAAGTACCTGAAATTCACCAACAAGAAATTTGGTCAGAAACGTCCTAGTCATCGAACTTTAATGACCATTGATTGCAAATAATGAAACTAAACAAACAAAACCGCGTCCCCGGCAGCGGTGCCAAAAACTTGTTAGGACCAAACTCAACACGCAAGTGCACGTGATCTCAAGTAATACAGATAGCAAATAAGGTTCGTTCCTACAGGGACTCGTTGTATTGTCTAGTTAATTCACTCACCGATGTATGATTATTATTCGATGCTACGACAGATTAACAATTGGATTTTTGTTTAACACTACAATTACTCTAAGATTTATAACTAATTATCAACTACTTGAACTAAGAATTATGTCGAATTGCTTATGCGAATAAAACATGGGATTTTAACTTCATTAAACAATCCATCTATAGTCTCCACCTCTCTAGCCTTTTCATGTGATTTGTTAATATCTGATCGAATACACAAAACTGATATAAGCCAACCTTCGTTGCACAAATACCATCCTAAATAACATCCACAATAAAGATAGAAATCACTTAGTCTCCCAATTATGCCTAATCTATATATGTCTATAAAGATTGAAACATAATGGTTGAAGTACAAGCATTCAATTGATCACATAGTCGTCATAAAACGATCAGAGTTACGACACTAATTATGAATGATATTCTCATGCATAAACCTATGCTAACATGGCAAGTTCTAAACTCTTATATCCACTTTCGCTTCAATAAGAATTAACACACAATTACAGGAGCTAGCTACTCTCCTATAACGAATTAAATCAACCGTGACAGGATATCACATCAATCACACTATAGGCATCGAGAAGATTTAACAAATAAATTTCATGAATAGATCCGCTAAAACCCCATGACAACGAATTAGTTCATAATCAAACTAATCGTCACCATGGGTTTCAATGTAAACATGATGGAAGAAAACGAATAATGATTGAAATAAATATCAAGGGTTCTAAAGAATACACCCAAACCAAGTATCCACAAACTAGAAAGATTACAAGAATAAATTGAAAACTATCTTCTTCCTTGCTTCTTCGTGCTTCAAAACTCCGTAGATAAAATATGTGGTCTCTCCTCTTTCTTCTAGGGTTTTTCTTCCTTTAAATAGGCCTCCAGGTGCAAGAAATTCGTTCAACTCGAAAAATCAGCAAACCATAATCTAACAGGAATCTTCATCAGACTATACAGCGCTGCCGCGCCATTTCGGTGTAGAAAGACGGCGCTGCCGCGCCACAGAATTGCATCAGCGCTGCCGCGCCATCTGCAAGCTCTAACACGGAGCTGCCGCGCCGTGCCTTCTGTTCAGCAACTGAATTTTTTCCCTTTTCTTCATTATAACTCCGATTTGCGCTCCGATTGCTCCGCTTCATTCCTTTAACACCTGTGATTAATATTCCTGCACAATACCCTTAAAAGAGATCAAATATACCTCAACTTGAGTACAAACATTCGTTTCAAGCCAAATGGAAATGTTTTAAGTGAATAAAATATCCACTCATCAACCACCCTAGCATTAATTACAAATCGTAACTTAGTTTTTATTCCACAACATTTGGCGCCGTCTGTGGGAAGACAACATCAACCATGGTTCAAACACGAAGAACAATATCGACTGAGGCCATACCCCTTAGCTCTGCTCCACCTGCCACCTCTGATCCGCTCATCACCGTTGAAGAAGGACAATTACCCCCATCAACAGGGACGGTCATTCAACCTCTAACCTCTCAACCCTCAGGGATGATTCCCCATGCTGAGGGAACTTTACCTGTGACTATCCCTCAAAACCAAGAAACTAACCCTCTTCAGATGGTGGTTTCTCCTCTTGATAGCGCTGATCGTACGCTACCCCCGGGGGTACAGATCCACACTACGGATCTCCCTTTGAATACCAACCCGATCTATGGGCTGCCTAATTATCCACCTCAACACAGGGAACTGGACCGAGCGGTCATGCCTTGCAGATCCGAGATCGAGAGTACGATGATTACTCTGGCCCCTATACTGACGATTCAACATCTGAGGATGAAGATGATGATCGTGATGAAGCTCCGAGGAGGCGACGTGCAAGTAGAGAACCTCGAAGGAGGTCCCAAAGAATCCATGATGGACCTCCACAAACGGCTGAGGAAAGGATTAAGGCTCATGAGGCTGAGATCCAACGGCTGAAGGATGATATTGCTACAGAGCAAGCAAGGCAAAGTCTGATTCGACCTCCTCCAGTTACAGGGAGGATTCCCATTATAAATCTGGAGAGGCCCTCAAGGAGACAGCGAAGGGCTGAAGCCCCAACTGAAAGATCGACAAGGGTGGAGACCCCCAAAAGTAACCCCAAGGATCTGATGCCACTTGGGGATCCTGATGATCCCACACCTCCGTTCACTGAAGAGGTAATGAATGCCCACATCTCGAGGAAGTTTAAGATGCCGACGATTAAGGCCTATGATGGGACGGGCGACCCCGCAAACCATGTTAGGACATTCTCAAATGCACTGCTGTTGCAGCCTGCGAGCGACGCCTTAAAGTGTAGGGCGTTCCCTCAAACCCTGTCTGGCATGGCTCAAAGGTGGTATAGCCACTTACCTGCAAACTCAATTGGCTCATTCAAAGAGCTGAGTGCCGCCTTTGTCAGCCAGTTCATTAGTGGGAGAGTTCATGAAAAAAGTTCTGCATCCCTTATGTATGTGGTACAGGGGAAGAACGAGAATCTGAGGGATTACCTCAAGCGGTTCACCAAGGAGACGCTGAATATCACTGATCTGGAAAATAAGGTGGCCATGGTAGCCCTGGAACACGAAACCACTGATCTCTTCTTTAAAAGGTCCTTGGCAAAACATCCTCCTAAAAATATGGCCGAGCTCCAACGAAGGGCCGACAAATATATCATGGCTGAGGACAGCATGAAGAAGGAAACCGCAGGAGGCATTGGCAAGGGTTCTAATGACTCGAAGAAACGAAAGCAAGAGCAAGAGTACGATGCTAGGGACAAGTATCCCCGGACTAGCAAGGATTCCGAGTCACCACCAAAGAAGGGTTTGGGACCGAGGTTTTCTAATTATGCAAGACTGAACGCTCCTAGGAGTCAGATCTTGCTAGATATTGAGAAGGATAAATACTTCCGATGGCCGAAGCCACTTAGAGGTGATCCCACGAAGAGAAACAAGGATCAATACTGCAGGTACCACCGTGATGTGGGTCATGATACAGATGATTGTAGACAGTTGAAAGATGAGATTGAGTTCTTGATCCGGAAAGGAAAGCTAAGCAGGTTCACAAAGAATGATGATCGTGGAACCCAAAGAAGGGACTATGACAGGAGAGACAATGACAGAAGAGATAACGATCGTGATCGTGATCGTAACCCACAGCCCCGAGGGCTAGTTGTTAATATGATTTGGGGAGGCCCGACAGCGGCCGGCACGACTCGAAACTCTCGAAAAGCATATGCTAGAGAAGTAATGCACATCATGGGAGAAGCCCCAAAACGTGCTAGGACTGAAATAGTTATTGGGTTTGATGATTCAGATCTCGAAGGGGTAAAGTTCCCCCATGACGACTCGTTGGTCATAACTCCTGTGATTGGAAACTCGGAGGTGAAGCGAGTCTTGATAGACAATGGAGCTTCTGTTGATATCTTGTTTCACGATGCGTTTGTGAAAATGGGGTACACCGATTCTCAGTTGACCCCCACCAACATGCCGATCTACGGATTTAATGGAGTTGAGTCCAAGGTTGAAGGGACTATTCAGTTACCCATGACAATTGGACAGGAACCTAAAGAGGCTACTCAGATGCTGAATTTCCTTGTGATCAAGGCATCCTCGACTTATAACGCGATCCTAGGAAGGACTGGACTTCATGCATTCAAGGCTGTGGCCTCCACATATCACATGAAGATTAAGTTTCCAACCAGGAACGACATTGGAGAACAAAAGGGTGATCAGAAGATGACAAGAAGTTGTTATGTATCCGCATTAAGGGCTGATGGAATCGGGGGGCAGGTACTTCCGATCGAAGACATGGATGTCCGTGGTGATGATGAACACCGAGGAAAGCCAGCAGAGGACTTAATACCTATTCCTCTGGAGCTAGGCGACTCTGAGAAGGTGACTTATATAGGAGCCTCTTTGAAGGAACCCCTGAAGGGCAAGTTGATAGCATTCTTGCAAGAAAATGGTGATGTGTTTGCTTGGACAGCAGCTGATATGCCTGGGATTGATCCCCAACTCATAACTCACAGATTGAATGTCGATCCTAATCGGAAGATAATACAGCAGAAGAAGAGGAACTTTGCACCTGAAAGGCAAGAGGTGGAAAAGCTCTTAGAAGCTGGGTTTATTGAGGAGATTCAGTTTCCAGAATGGTTGGTTAACCCTGTGATGGTCAAGAAAGCCAACGGTAAGTGGAGGATGTGTATAGACTTCACCGACTTGAATGACGCATGCCCTAAGGATTGCTTCCCTTTACCAAGGATAGACATGTTAATAGATGCCACAACTGGACATGAGATGCTGAGCTTCATGGATGGGTTCAGCGGCTACAATCAGATTAAGATGCACAAGGATGATGTCCCTAAGGTATCTTTCATAACTGACTTTGGTGTTTTCTGCTATCTTGTTATGGCTTTCGGTCTAAAAAATGCAGGAGCTACTTACCAACGACTGGTGAATAAGATATTTTCCCATCTGATTGGAAAAACCATGGAGGTCTATGTTGATGACATGCTAGTCAAGAGCCTGTTCAAGGGAGATCACATTAAGCACCTCAGAGAGGCATTCGAAGTGCTGAGACACCACAAAATGATGTTGAATCCAGCCAAGTGTGCCTTTGGCGTTGGATCAGGCAAATTTTTGGGTCTGATGGTTTCAAAGAGAGGCATAGAGGCCAACCCTGACAAGATCAAGGCAATCTTAGACATGGAACCCCCATGTTCTATAAGAGATGTGCAGAAGTTGACAGGCCGAGTAGCGGCTTTAGGAAGATTCATCTCCAAGTCTGGTGACAAATGCTTGCCTTTCTTTCAAGCATTGAAGAAGGTGAAAAATTTTGAGTGGACCCCTGAGAGCCAAGAGGCCTTTGAACAACTAAAGAAATACATGGTTGAAGCCCCGTTGCTGGCCAAACCTAGTCCCGGGGAGACTCTTCATCTATACCTGGCGGTATCTAAACAAGCGTTGAGCGCCGTTCTCGTTCGAGAAGAGAAGAACGTGCAGAAACCTATCTATTATGTGAGCAAGGTGTCGCATGGGGCTGAGTTGAATTACTCTCCCATTGAAAAGTTTGCCTTGGCTTTGATAACAGCCTCGAGGAAGTTACGCCCGTACTTCCAGGCACATAATATTGAAGTCCTGACGGACCAACAGTTGAGAAATATATTGCATAGCCCGAAGGCTAGTGGAAGGCTAATCAAGTGGGCGATCGAACTTGGAGAATTTGACATCACGTATAAGCCTCGAACAGCCATTAAGGCTCAGGCATTGGCTGACTTCGTGGTTGAATGCACCATTAGCAACCAAGAAGTCGGGGGGTAGGAGATAATAACAACCCCTGAGAAGAAAGATAAAGATGGAGAACTTGAACCTGATCAGAAGGAATATTGGGTGCTTTATTTTGATCGAGCATCAAAAACAAAATCTAGTGGCGCAGGCTTAGTATTGCAAAGCCCCGATGGGTTCACGGTTGAATATGCTTTGAAGTTGGATTTCCAGACAACCAACAATGAAGCTGAGTATGAGGCCTTAATAGCTGGTTTAGTCTTGGCCAGAATCATGAAAGTCAAGAATCTCAAAGTTTGTGGAGATTCAAGATTAGTAGTCTCTCAAGTAAACGGTGAATTTGGGGCCAAAGATGAAACTATGGCAAAGTATCTGCGAGTTGTGAAAGCTGTCATGACTCAGTTTGACAAGTGCTATGTAGAACACATTCCGAGAGAAGAGAATGTTAAGGCCGATGCCCTATCTAATTTCGCTTCTTCCGAGATAGAAAACTATGTAGGGAGTGTTTATTTCCAGGTCCTGAAGGCCCCGACTATCGACTCGAAATTAGTGGCACCAATTGATGTGGGATGCTGTTGGATAGATCCTATCAAAGCTCACCTAGAAACCTGATGGCTCCCTGACAATGCCTCGGAGGCACGAAAGCTGTCAGAGAGAGCATTGAGATATGCCTTGATCGAGGGTATCCTTTACAAAAGGTCTTTCGTTATCCCGTACTTGAAATGTTTGAGGCCCCAAGAGGCAAGGGAAGCTTTGGAAGAAGTTCATGAAGGTATTTGTGGGCAGCACTTGGGGGGCAGAGCCCTAGCTTACAAAATAACTCGTTTGGGATTCTACTGGCCAGAGATGTTGGCCGATGCACAGAGCTATATCAAGCGGTGCGATCGATGCCAGAAGCATGCTCCGATAGTAAGGCAGCCGCCTGAGATGTTAACATCGATTAACTCCCCTATTCCATTCGCGATGTGGGGAATGGATATACTTGGTCCCTTCCCCGTAGCTTCAGCACAAAGGAAGTTTCTGATAGTGGCCATTGATTACTTTACTAAGTGGATTGAGGCTAAACCTCTAGCCAAGATAACCACCAAACAAGTTGCCCAGTTCTTTTGGGAGAATATAATTTGCAGGTATGGAATCCCACGAATTTTGGTGACAGACAATGGGACACAGTTCAATAATGAAGAGTTCAAGAAGTATTGTGAGGAGAATGCAATTGAGCTTCGTTTTACCTCAGTGGCTCATCCACAAGCCAATGGGCAAGCTGAGGTAGCTAATCGAATTATCCTTGATGGACTGAAGAAGAAGGTCGAACGCTCTAGAAACACTTGGGTAGATGAGTTGCTGCCCATACTATGGGCATACCGTACCACTTGTAAAGTGACCACTGGAGCAACCCCGTTCCTGCTGGCTTACGGAGCTGAGGCAGTTGTGCCTTTGGAGATCATGCAAGCGTCACCTCGAGTTGAGGCCTTTGAACCAGAAGCTAACGAAGAGGGCATGAGACTGGCCCTGAACCTGATTGACGAAGTCAGGGATGAGGCAAACGCTAGAAATGTGGAGCATCAAATGAAAGCATCCTTTTATTACAACCATAGGGTTAAGGAAAGGTTCTTTCGACAAGGCGACCTGGTTCTAAGGAAGATCGAGGCTTCTGGAGTTGGCCAGAAGGGAAAGCTATCCCCTAATTGGGAAGGGCCGTATCGAGTCAAGAAGACGTTGGGACGAGCATCATATAAGTTGGAGACCTTGGATGGGGTTGAGGTGCCCCGTACTTGGCATGCATTGAACCTCAAAGTTTATTATGTATAAGTTATCCTTGCATGGATTCAGCTTTCTATCTATTTATTAGGAGAAGTAGAAATAAGGTTCGATGAAACCATTCCAGGGCTTAACGCCCCGAGTAGGACGATAATAAGTTATGTAAGGGTTGAACCCATTTCAAATTATTAATGCAAAGTTTGTTTCCCTTCAATGATTCTGTGATTTTGTTTATGTACCAAGCACCAGTTGAGTGTGAGTCTAGAAAGGCCAAGTACCGAAAACAAGTAAACAAACAAATGAGGAAAGAAATGCATAAATAAAGACCCTGAAGGGCCAACAGTTATGTTATATCAACAAGACAGATAAAAGTTTGGTCCCAAAGGACCTTGAATGAAATCTAGACAGATAAATCCACATACAGCTAACAAGGCCATGCAAGGCCACGAACTAACTCCAGCTACTCCTCCCCAGAATCCTCTTCGCCGGACTCCTCTCCGCCGCTCCCCTCTTCCTCACTCTCCTCCTCTGAGTCTTCCCCGGAGTCATCTTCGGGCTCGGCAATCACCATTGGCTGAACTCTAGAAACTTCGGCTCCTTTTTCCTCGGAAGATGAATCAGAAGTAGAACTGCCCTCGTTCCGGATTAGTCTCTTCCCAGGGATGGGTTGGCGAACTACTCCAACTTTCTTTGCAGGCGGGAGTTTCTTCCCACGGGAGCTGTAAGAACCCTAATTTTTGGTAATATTTTTTTTATATAATATCATATGACATTGTGAATTTGGAACCTTTTGAGTCACCCATGTTGTTTAATGGAATTGATTATCTGAGAAATTTATGTTGTTACATTCACTATGTAAGAAAAAGGGAAGATTGCTGAAGGCAAGAGTCTTATAGCTATTAAGATTTATAAAACTTGGGATTTGAGAGCTACTGGAGTGTTGAAAGATTTTAAGAGACTATGACAAGAAGTTATGGATATTTAAGGAATTTATACAATTTAGCACTTAATGAATTACAAAGGAAATTTCTACGCGACAAAATATTATTACGAGGAGTTTTATTATAGACACGTCAAGAATTAAGGATTACGTAACGAACATTGGTTGGGTAATGAGACGAGATAATATTCCATACAAGATGCCATGCAAACCATTAAGTTAGAAATGCTAACTAGAAGTACAAAAAGCAAACTAAGTGGCATGGGTTAGTAGTATATCTAGCCATGCTTTAAGTACAAGGGAGACATGGCCTAACTTAGGGCTAGCTAGTAGGGTGGAGACATGTGATTACTTATCATCTAATACACCACCAATATATCCATACACCACACAATTATTTGACCAAACAAAAACAAAAGAAAAGCTCTTTTCCCCCTTACCAAACTGCTCTAATCTGAGCAGAAAAATAAGAGAGGAAGAAAAATCATTTTCTCTACTTCTACTCCTCTATAGTTCACAAGATTAAAACCCAAGCTTCCCCTAGGTGTTGTGAAGGTATGTACTAAGTTTCATAATTTTATTCAAAGTGTAGCATGGTGAGAAAAATGGTGGAAGTTGGAGATGTATAATGACTAACCATAACTTTTGTTTTAGATCTTGAAGTTTAAGGTTCATCTAAGCTAGCTAAGGTGTTCTTAAGGCTACCCAAGCTCATACAAGGCTTCCCTAGGCTCAAGAAAGGTATAACATCCTCTCACTTTTAGTTTGTGTCAAGATTTGATGGATCTTTTAAGGTTTGAAAATATTAGTATAAATCTTGGAGGTTTTGGACTTTTGATGGTTAGATCTTGAGATATTATGCTTGTATCCATGTTGTAAGCCATGTTCTTGAGTTATGTAGTCATATATGTGTTAATGGTAAGGATCTTGATGGCTTTGATGGTTATGGTTAAGTGTACAATGAGATTTGAAAGTGATGTAGTTGTAAAGGTGTTGTTTGGAACTTTTGTAAACTGCTCTGTATTGTGAGACAAATTCGGACCTTGAATTTTGCCCCCTTGAGACCCACTGACCACGGTTGGAAAGATAATTGAATGTAGTTTCTAGAAATATAAGGTTCATACCCAGGAGATGTATAGATCTTGAGTTATGGCCGGATTAGTGCAGTGTGGTTCTGGAATTCAGACTGCACTGTGTTGTCCACTTGTGAACTGAGTTAGGACCCCTTAAAATTATGCTAGTGTTATGAAAATTTGAGGGTAGTTAGATTATACAGTTGTGAAGGCTGTCCGAAAAGAATTGGAATAAAATTTGTATTTTTCAATTTTATAAAAATGTTAGAGCGAAGTGCGCGCGAGTGAAAAATCACCTAGGAGGTTAGTTTAACGTAGTTTTAAGAGTACTAACTTGTATTTCAAGTTTGAGGAATGGATTCGAGTCGAATGGGTAACGAATGTGATAAAGTGATGACATGGTCATATGGGAGGGTTAGTGGTCACAAATTGGAGTCTTTAAGTTGGTCTTACATCCTTTAAAACCTTACGATTAAGTAATGTTGTTAAGGTACTAACGTACGAATATTGATTATGTATAGATCTTCGTTCCACGTCGCGAGCTCGACCACCCCACCCTACCAAGGCAAGTTTACTTTTCAAAACTTATATATTAGGATTTTCACTGTATTGTTTGTGGCTTTCAAACGTATTATATGCTTATGCTTTATGAGGTTATGTTGAAGTTTGAGATATATGCACATATGTGTTTGTACACCCTTGAACTTAGAATGAAAATGTTTTCTTAGGACAACGACTCTAGCAATAGAGGTCGTAGCGGTCCAAATATTGTAATAACCCTAACTTTAGAAAGGCTACAGTGCCCAAATGAATAGTGATCTTGAGGAATCCAGGGAAATGGTGTGTAGGTGCTCTATATTAGGGATGGAAAATGGTTAAACAGAAACCATATTAGTGTCGTACATTGAAAATAAGTGACTCGAAATGACGATGGATTTTAGAAATTCCTGAATTTTGATTTTGAGGATTTTGAGCTCGAACGAACTTCTATATCTTGGATATTAAGGAGTATAGAAATACTAAAGGAATTATATATTGAGAAATTAGTGTATTAGGGTAAACTAAAGGATTATTAAGTTATGGACTTATCAAAGGAATTTGGATTGTTAAACGATTTCAGAACCACTGAGATAATGAGGTATATTCGAACCGAATCACAATTAGACGAGTATGGAAACCAAACAACCAAGATTATAACATAACAAGGATATATACGACATTATTATTACCAAGAGTGCTAGCAAATTACTTAGGAAAATCAAGAAAAAGATTAAAGGATGCATCGAATGACATCATGAGTGACATCATCATCCACTAACTTGTTTTAAGGGGTAGATTAGTCCTTTAACCTTGTAAAATTCCACAAGCTTCCACAAGACACTAGATTAAACAAGATTAAGATGAGATAAGAGCAAAAACCAAGAAAAAAAACCTCTCCCCCAACCTCTTCATTGCATTCGGCCATTGAAGAAAAAAAAGAGA
This sequence comes from Saposhnikovia divaricata, assembly GCA_036435485.1. NCBI lineage: Eukaryota > Viridiplantae > Streptophyta > Magnoliopsida > Apiales > Apiaceae > Saposhnikovia > Saposhnikovia divaricata. Next base: position 127,086,705 of record CM071598.1, read on the forward strand.
AAATAGAAAATCAAAACCCTAGTTCCAAGTCATCTAAATTCAAGGAAAAATTCATGAAGGTTGCTTACATATAGACTAAGGTATGCTATGAATTCTAGCCTCTAACTCCATTCCATGTTTGAGAAATAAATCATGAAGGTGATGATGAATAGTGCATGAATAGTAACTTTAAGAAACTAACTTGTTTTTCATGGTTCCTTTAGTTGGTCCAAGCTATTGTAAGGTTGTTAAGGATTATACAAGGCTTGTTGAGTGTTGTTAGAGCTTCAAGAAGGTATAACTACTCTTGCCCTCTTTGTATTTATGGTGTAAACTAAGTTGGTTAGTAGTTAAGTGAAGTTAATGTTTAGTTTATAATGAGTATGTGTTATAAGTGGTTTGTTTGATGTGGAAATTGTGTGTTGTGGACTTGTAACCATGGCTGGTAATGAAGACCACATGGTGTAGGTGATGATTATGATGTTTGATAATTGATTTGGAGGAGTTGGATTTATGGAAATTACGAAATTATAGCCGTTATAATGCCCGATTTTCGTTAGGATGTAAGTTGCCCTGTTTTGGACCCCCTGCATCCGTATGGTACCCTACTGTCCAGGTTCCTAATTAACTATTAAATGATAGAGCTTAGTTCATAGATCGTTTTGATATAAGGTGCGTTAAAATCTGATGAACGGTTTAGGAGAAAAGTCAGTTTTAGTGAAAGCGGTTCAGAAACCGAGAAACTGTAAATGTATCAAACTTGAGGTTACAATTACCATACCTTAACATTGTTAAAAGTCACGAAATTTTGGGATATGATAGTAGTGTGGTCAAAGAACTATTTCCAGTTGACCTTACATTAAAATTCGAAATTTAAAAATTATAAGAAATTCTACAGTCGAGTGTGGTCGTTAAGGGAAATGGTGAAAAACCCTGAAACTTCGACTTAGGTTATAAATGGTTAAGTTCTTGAACCTTTGGGGTAATAAGAATACGTTAAACATATATTAAAGTTTCAAAAGGTAATGTTATACAAGAGTGTAGTGAGTAAGAGATGTGGTTCTAACGACGGTCCTTTTGTGTTTATAGAAACTCCGGAAGAGGGACGAGCCATACCGTCAGGATATCGAAACCGAGGCAAGATTTCTTCTATCCCTATTTGTAAAACTACTTATCTTCACAAAGAAACTTGATTTTGTGAAATATATATGTGATGCTATTATTACTATATTGTGAAGAAATTGTCTTCCTTGAGTATTAATATTGAAAAGAAAGATATACGAAGATGTATATGAATATGGATATGAGTATAAGATGTATATGAATATGAATGAGAGTATGAGATGGATATGTATAGAGATGATTATGCATGAATTGAACATGCCTTATGATTATGAGAATAAGAGAGAATGGTATCAGTTGTTATCGAGAGTTATAAGGTTATAATATTATATTAAAAATGTTCTTTTAAGTATCAGCGGTTTAATCAACATTATTTGATTATCATGCATTACTCTTAAAATAGATGGAATATTTTACGAATATAAAAGTATATTTGATTTCTGAGTATGAAAGAGAGGTCTAAATCATAATCAAAGCATTATGATATATATATCTTATAGAAGTAATGTGCGAGAATGGAATATGATATGAGAGAATGATATGTGGAAATGAAAGTGAGAAAATGGAAATGTGGAATGATATTTTGAAAAGAGAATAATGATGTGATAAAGAGGGGGATTGCAACAGACTTGCGTAAGTGGCTGTGTCAGGGCTGTGTGCGACACAGTCCAGCATTTATTATTTTTATTACGGCACGAAGATGCCAAGGGAGGATGTTAGCAGGTGGCCTTCCTCCAGGGATGATTTTCATTCCTTCTACCGGTAGTAAAAAGAGAGCAGGTACGATTAGGCGACTGATCATCGTCCTAACGTATCAGGCGACAGCAGATATCCCCAATGTTTTGAAAAGAAAGTGTAGACAATGGTTTTCAGATTTCTATACTGAAAACAGAATAATGATATGAGATGATGGAATGATAGTTACAGATGAAGAAAAACTGATATTATATTATTTCAGCTTTCTATACTGAAAACAGAATAATGATAAGAGATGATGGTATTATGGATACAGATGAAGAAAAACTGATATTATATTAATTTAGATTTCTTTCTTATAATAGTGAGTGGATGATGTATTATTAAATAAGAGCTTTACTCTTCTTTAAGGATTTTAATTGTTCCTGCTATTACATATGTATACTTGTGCACATTTTAAATTTTAGTTACAGTATGATCTTGCTGAGCTATTATAGCTCACTCTTGCTACTTATGTATATAGCAGCTAGGTCCCATGCCGATACTACGTACCACACCCCGCAAGAGGGTAAGGGAAAGGCGACCTTTTGAGCGAGTGCTGGCGACCATCCCCGAGGTAGTGACAAGCGGAGGGGCTTAGTATACTTATGTAAATTAAGTGTGTAAATTGTAATAAACTTTAGTTGTTGAAGTGCTTCCTGTAGAAGCTTTGTTCAACAATGTACTTAGTAAATTCTGGGCTTGTAATAACTGTTAACTTTAAAACTTTTAAATATTGTGGTTGTTGTTCTATGAGCATATGACTGGTGTGTGTGTGTGTATTAGTGTGGGGTCAACTGCTTATTTATTTAATTATTTATTTATAAAAAAAAAAAAAATTTTACAGAGATATTGATATTGATCGGAAATTGGATCTTGACGGCCCGGATCCCTGACCCCGGATCCCGGGGCGTCACAAATATGCTATTGATCGGGGAGTGGTATATTATTGTATCGGGATTAAATTGCGAAAACCCGAAGGGTCATTCGGGAAGTATCGTATACTTAAGTATTTATTATTTTTACATTATTATAAATACTCAAAAATATCTATCTTGGATTAAAAGCATATTTTAATTAAATAATTATTTTATTAATTGTTTATATTAAATCTCAAAATATTATTTATTAATTATTGTTCATTATTTTAAAGACAAAACTAATCCAAGATACCTTCATCGTTTTCAAACTCGAACTCCTTCGAACCCAAAACATTTTCGAAAACCCCCGGTCAGGTTTTGCTTCTTGTACACTTTTCAAGAATTATCGGTCGACTGAGGTCGAACTTCAACTACTCGAATTTTCTATCAAAATGATTTTTGACAAGAAACAAAAAAAAGGGGACTCTGGCAGGTGTGGGAATCGTTGACGAACGATTCCCGGGATGTGTAAGCGGCCGTGAGCCAGGCGGTCCATCAATTATTATTCCGACCCAGGTGTTGCCGAATGATGATTACGGATGTAGTTTTCATCGAGGGTGATTAAGGATGTAGTTTTCACCCGAGGATAGTTACGAATGTAGTTTCTATCCTTCTGCCGGTAAAGAAGACCCGCGGATTATTGGACTTGGATGTGGCGACTGATCATCGTCACTCCTTGTCAGATTTTATGTTTTCTTTAAGTCCCATTCCTCCACTTTGGAAAAATGCTCTGACACTGCTTCTTAGGCCTTAGTGCGAAGTTGCCGATAGTGTTCTATCTTGATAAGAAAAATATTGACATCGTGAAGTATCTAGAACTGCAAGATTTTCTATAAAGATTGGCACGTGTTAGTGCACTCTTGCAATTATTTCAAAGAATGAAATGTTTTAGAATGAGAAACCTTCTAAGCTAATGGAAGGAAAGAGGTTTGCAATGATGTATTCCCTGTACAGTATGTTAACCGTAGAGTGTTTTGCCAAAAATGATATACTCATATGTATATATTTTCAAGCTTGATATATATTGAAATGGGAACCTTATAAAGGGTTCATATGTTATTCTTAAAGCTCCTTAGTGAGTATAGATGTTTTATTCAAACTCGGACATATATATTGTCCAATTATGTTTTGAAATCTGAGATATATACCCATATAGTTGGGAATGTTTTCGAAATAAACCACATTATTATTTTTCAAAATGGTGAACTTGCTGAGCATTATGTAGCTCATTCTTGCTTTATAAAAACTTTTCAGAAAGAGAAGAATTTGGCCGATTAACTCCGCACCAGCAGAAGAGGAGTAGAAGATTTACCCCGGAGATGATTTAGTTCCTGATAAATACTACAGAGTAAGTCTGATAGGTTTTCAACTGTAATAGTAAGACTTGTCTTCAAGTGTAGTTGTATAAGTGGAAGTGCGTAAGATTCTGGATTGTACAGATGAATTGTAATATTTAGTGTTACTTTTGATTATCGTTTCTGAGGCTCTAACTTGTTTGTGCGTAAGATTGAGGTCTGGATGGATGTATTGTTGAGTTGTAAAGTTAATACAGGTATGATATGGTTGGATGGTGATGTGACGACTTGAATATTTGACCTCGGATTTGGGGGCATCATAGGAGCCAGAAGAAGATGAGTCTTGGCTAGCAGCTTGAATAGTCCCCTTTGAGTTGGATCCAGAGCGTCGATGACTGCCTTTGGAGCCGGACCCTGATGCCTGAGGAACAACTTTAGTTCCCGAACCAGAAGCTAGGTTAGCCGGGATGGCACCCCAATTTGGGCAAGGAAAATCAGCTGGGTTGACAACAGATGGATGCCTATGACTCACAGCGTTAATGGCCTTATCCCAACCAACAGACATGTTGAAGGGACGCACCTCATGATCATGATCATCAATGAGCTTAAGAAAATCTTCAGACCTATGGTAGGCCTGGAACACCTTGTCGGCATCAGAGGCCTTCTTTCTGGCTAGAGAAGCAAGCTGTTTTCAGGTAGATACGGCATTAGCTTCGGCACGAACAACTTGGGAGTGCAGATCGTCAATCTCTTCCCTGAACCTTGCTGAGTCATTTCTCAAGCTAACATTTTCATCCCTAAAGGCCCGGCCTTGGGTCGAAACAGTTTGAAAATAAGCGTTGGCCTGCAACCAAGGAAATGATTGAGCCACGAGGAATATGCAAAGTTGAAATCAATAACAATATCAAACTTAACAGAAGGAATTTTATACCTGATACAAGGCCTGGGCGCCCATGAGCTGAGACTCATCCATTTTATCACCTGCATGCATCGTGGCTTGGTCAGAAGGAGTGGTTGAAAGCTTAGACCAGTCTAGGGCCAAATTTGGACTCCCAAAGACCGAGTCTTGTTCACATATGCCCCAAGGAGGTATGAAAGGAGTCCTGACATCCCCGTCAGCGTTTCAGGATCGTTTACCACCTTGAGAACAACGCTCCAAGAAGTTAGGGATGTGAGACTTAGTTGGATTCAGCTTCTCCTCGGCCCTCTTCTTCATCCTCTTGGTAACAGTTGGCCGGTTCTCGGGACGATTATCAATCTCCTCAGCAGCTGAAATACAAAGAGAAAAATATCGGTATAAGAACAAACAGAGTTCATGTAACACCCCCAGATCCGGGGTCCGGGATCCGGTGGTTACGGTTTCCAATTCTGTCCACAACAATTGAACTTTCCTTAACATAAAATAAATTACGTCTCTATGACCCAACACCACAATATAAAACACACCCGTTATAGTCCCAGAGATGAAATCAGAGTAACAATCAAATTTTTAATAATCACATTATGAGTTCTTACAATCCAAAAGAATTTCAATATAAATACATACTCTTTGCCATCCATTTACATAAGTCATACTGGACCATATTCTTGGTACTGAAAGAATAAATATATCCTACCAATAGCTTCTTCTTCAGCTCTGGTAGTCTCATCGTCCTCGCCCGCGTCGAGTGCGCCTTGTGCGAGTCATCTGGTCTAGCTGTTGTTGTGATATAATAATAAAGCAAGGGTGAGCAATAGCCCACCAACAATAATATATAATTGAACGATAATATATAACAGTTCAAAAGTATCTTTTAAACCATATGCCATGCATTTACGGAAATGATGCCAGTATAATATGAACGATGAAGTTACAAGGTAACTTAAAGTATTTGTTTGTAGAAATATCTGCTACATCAAAAGTAAGCGTGATATTCTCATTGTCATTAAAAAGAGGAACTTGCATGAAAAGATTGCAATTCCAGTTATGAACACTTTTCCAGCTCTGCCAACAGTAATCATGTTGCAAGAAATAAATAAGTTTGGATGATGAACCAATGATGGAGTATTCACCGCGCCCGCTGTTCCAATCTTGATGATCAGTCGAGATCGTACAGCTCAATTTAGATTTACTACCGGTAGAAGGAAGAACTGACGGCTTTACTTGTCTACCGCCTTACTAGCTCTCCCCGGCCAACGGTTGGGCCAAAGGGGATGGACCGGCGCTACTCGGCCTCTTACACGACTCCTAGTTCAAATATAATTCATGACTCTAAATGTAACGTTCGTCCCCCTTTCCCCAAGTATAATACTTGTTGATAAGACTCCACAAAGTAGTCGTATCTAGTTGGGAAGGAAAATTTCACCAATAACTTCCAAGCTATTGCTTGGTAACGAATATTAACTTGTTCGAACAATCTTACCCTTCAAAAGATGAGAAGGTACACAATGACTTAATAAGCCAATAGCACCCGAGTTGATAGTGAAGAGAATACTTTATTGACCGGGAAGTCGACCAGATAAATAACATTTTCCAAGTAAGGTTCCCTTATTATTAGGGAGATAGACTCAAAGAAGAATGATGTCTGAGAACCTTTCTTGATATAAGATTAATAATAATATGACTCTGAAATATTTTTCCGTAATAATCGAAGAAGATAAACCTTATCGAGGTTATTCTAAGTATGGAATAAATATTCAGATAATATTTATTGAATTAAAATATTTTACAGAATATTTAGGAATATGAAAGAATATCTTTAATCAGAGTATTTCCCAAATAATTCTTGAAGAAATATCGAGAGAATATTTATTGCATAATTAAATATTCAAATGAATATTAAAAATAATATTCATTAATTAATAAGACCTGAAAGGAAAGGAATATTTAAAATATTTAAAATAATATTCGATGATTAAATAGAACCCTGGATGAATATTCAAAATAATATTCATAATTAATTAGGAATTTAAATGAATATTGAAAAAGTAATATTCATTTAATGAATAATATTCTAAATGAATATTAAGTAATATTCATTTAGTAATCCAAGCTTTAAAGGAATATTCGAGATAAGACTCGATTAATAAATCAACCTTCAGATGAACATTAAAATAATATTCGTCAGGTAATTACTATCTTAAATGAATATTCAAAAGTAATATTCATTTAATGAATAATATTCTAAATGAATATCCAAATAATATTCATTTAGTAGTCCAACCTTTAGAAGAATATTCGAAATAATAATCGATAAATAATTCGACTCTGAATGAATATTAAAAATATTATTCGTCGAATAGTTACGTTCAAATAATTATTTGAAGTAAGGATCGTTAAATAAATAATCTCGAACGAATATTCAAATAATATTCGTCGCCCGAATAATGGAAAATATTTACTTAAATATTTTCCTCCGAGGTAATCTCGATATGTCAAGAAATATTGACTCCCGGTCTATATTTGATGAATAAGATGTATACGCCCTTCTATGAGGGTCTTACAATAACCGGCTTATAATTGATACGTTAGCTATCTAATTTATAAGCCGATAAACAATCAGGGAACAAGCATAACGATATAACTGGAAAGTAGGCATGCATGCTATCGCATATGTATAACGGAAAACATATATATATATTCAATCACAACAACAGCCTAAAAGAAGGGAATTGAAACTTGCCTGGTAGTCGAGTACGATAAGGGGTAGTGGTAGCGGGTCCCGGGTCAGCTTGGTGATCTATAAATATCCAAGGCATTCGGGATTAATCACTTAACATCTTAAAAGTTAAGTTATACTTAAATCGAAACACGTTCTCGAGTTATCTCGTTATACCCCTTTTAGTGGATTCCTTTTATCATCGATCCGACCCGACATTCGTTCGTTAATACGACATGTCATTGTACTTACACTTGGGACATACTTAAGTCATACAAGTTCTAAAGTCGATCGTTACGAATCAATATTATGCTCCGAGTTTTATCACCCGTTTTCTAAGTGTTTTACCGAAGTTATAATCAAGCGGGTTTTTAGGGGTTCGATCGCGATTAACTTTGATTCGAACATTTTTATAAAATCGGAAAACGATCCGTTTCACATGAGGTTTTCTCTCACACCTTCCTTTTTACCTCTAGTATTTAATTACCAAGATTCGCCACTGACTTACGTATTTTACGAGGGTTCAATTTTAATAACGAACTCGTACTTACGGTTTCGAACGTCTTTTAGTGAATCAGCCATAATTCCTAAACCGTAAGTCCGTTTCACATGATCTTTATATCAAAAAGAAGCTTATAACATGATCTATCTTGCCATGGCAGAACATGATACTGGACAGTGACTTATGGCTACTGTCAAACACAGTTTCTTAAGGTTAACAAAAATCGGGCATTACGACGACTATAAATCGGACGTTCCATAAATCGTAATCAACAACCCAAGCCACACCGGGCATACCAATCATCTTACATTCATAATACTAATCTCATAAGTCCAGGAACATCATATTATATCATCATATTCATCACATCTCTTAAATCAAACAAACTAACTACATAATCATGTAAACATGCTTATAACAACATTATCACCAAAACTTATCCAAAACTCCATTAAAACTCAAATCAAAGACTAGGGTTCTTGAAGTTTATACCTTCCTTGGAGTATGTTCTAGCCTCACTAAGCTTTGTATGATCCTTGAGTGGCCTTAAGCTAGCTAAATCAACCATAAAAATCAAAGAAAAACAAGATTAGTTCTTGAAGAACACTATTCACCCTGCTTGTAAATGATTTATTTGAAAATGGAAACAAAGGAGTTTGGACTTGAAATTTCTAGGAGATTAGTTTCTTGAAATATTGAACTCACCTTAAAAATTACAAGATCAAATGATGGTTGGAAGAGGGTTTTTGATTCTTGAATTTTAAGAAAAGCCGAATGGCTTCTTGGAAGAGAAAGAATTGCTTGGTTGATTTGTTTTGATAATAATGCAATAAAGTGACTTTGCTTAGATAATATCTCATCCTAAAGCCACTTTAATAAAGTGATGATGCAAGGGGTGATGTCTTTGGATGAGTATGTGTTGTTGTTTAAGTGGTGGAATGGTAAAGAGATGCTAAGTACTAGTTGATTTTTCTAATGGTGCTAGTTAGTAATGCAACTAGCTTGGTTCCATTGATCTTATCTAGCATAAAGTGATTATGTCACCTTCCACTATCTCATCACACCTCTTAGTCCTCTGCTTGTTTCTTTGTCCGTTTGTTGCTCAATTCATTGATCGTTCGGACGAATAACTAAGTAGTTTCACCTCTAGGGTTTACCGGGAAATTTCTCGATATTCATAATACCTTCCCCAATCCTTAATATAATCCTCGTGATGACCATGTAGGATATTTAATCTCGATACGAACTTAATCCGTAATCTAGGATTCGTTCGCTTTATTGATTAATCTCGTTATAACGTTTTAGCGGTTTCTAGAACGCTTGTTTCACTGCCTCAGTGGTTTCTTACCTTCATTCTTAAATCAAATATAATAACATCCCAAAATATCAAATCCTCAAAGTTAATATCTCGATTCTTGGATTATAATAATATTTAATCCACTGTCCGGTCAAATATTATACCGAAAAAGAATTTGGAATTTCTGAATTCCGATCGTCTCTGCATTCACTTATTTCCTCCGCGTATTAATAATATGACTTCGAAACATCCATATCACGTCCCGTACATAGGGTGGCGTGAAAAGTTTTCCAACTTACAAAATCACTATTCATCCACCAAATTACTATGCACGTACAGGAAACACTATGCACGTACGGGAAACACTATGCACGTACGGGAAATACTATGCATGTACTCATTTCCCTTCAAGGATCCATTAGCTCCTTCCTGGATGGTAGATTATTCTTATCTAGGTCCTCAACCATCGAATTACTCTATTCTGACAATATACCAATGCATCAGGATCATTGTCCAAAGCAATATCCATTCATTACAATCATTGTTCTTTGAAACCACCATTCATTAGAGCTGGTGACCTTGTTGTCGGAATCATTGTTCCTCATTTTAACATTACTTAATAAAAAGTTTTAATTATATCCAAAATTTGGGGTTCTTACAGTCTCCCCTCCTTAAAAGGATTCCGTCCCGGAATCAGGTAAGAAGCAAAGAGTCGTTTGCCTGTCGTTCACTTTTTAGCTTCCCGGTCAATTCTTAGTCATTCTACCCTTCCTCAGCACATCTTCTAGTGCTACAATCCATACTGTATCCTTTTTCCATCAACGTTGCTACTTTTCGTACAACTCACTATCCGGGTTATACTCTTACTCAGTCTTATCCTTATTGATACCTGCAGTAACATTGGTATCACTATCACCCTACGAATTCGGAGGTAACCTCGCTCGTACTGTGCATTTCCTGATCGCTTTAATCTTCGCAATCTCGATCAATATAGAGAAGTGGAAAGATTTATTGAGAGATCACTATGATCAATTGAACATTTGTTATATTGCATAGTTAGTACAGAAGGGGGCCAGCCTTTAGTACTTGACAAGCAATTAAACAAGTTATGGTATTCCACTTAGACTTCTATCACATAGACAGATAGTCACGTAGCAGTACCTCCCCTCCTAAAAGGGTTGTTCTTCTCAATTCATAAAGAAGATGAATAAGAGAGAAGAAGAGAAAAGAGTTCTAAAGGATTATAGAAGGCTTTCATGATTGTAGAATATCATACTCAGAATTTACCTCTGAACTATAGAGGTTTATCAAAGAAGAAATTAATCATAATTATATCCAATACTATTTGATCGCAATCTCACGTGTCAACATATCTTGCTGCTTTGTCCATTATTCTATGGACAAATACTCTTGTTCAATCTTAGCGATACTCACATTCGGGAAATCCTTCAACCTTTCAGGTTAAATCTTAGATTTCTCACTTGACATCATTATTACTGACATCCCATATCATGTTACTAGCTTTTTCATAACTATAATGTTGACACTATCAGGTTGTCATCCTGAGAATTCATTAGAAAACCCATTCATAACATTCCTTGCTTCTCATTCCATAGTTGCTTTCCCAGCCTTTTCTTTATCAATCACATCCTTCTTATTATCTGATTCTTACTCATTTCTATTATTTACTTTCACCTTCACCTCTTTATTGAGACACCTTTTTGCACTTGGTACCCCCTTATCGGTATTCCGTCACATTTATTCTATAATCATCACGTTATTCCAATTTAAACTTTCCGAAATTAATCTGGCCCGATCCCTTTTTCTTAGATTCATATAATCTACTTCTGCCAACCTTGTTTCTCATCACTTGTTCTTTTCTAACCGTGGTTTTCCACAGGTTGTCTTTCGTAAGTCAGACCAGGTCGTATATCTACCGGCTCATGCTCTTATCATCTATCGAGCATCTGCATTTTACTAGCGTAGCCTGGCCACATGAAAACCCGTTATGACCGTGCTATAAGTTTTGGGGGTAAGGCTGGCTCGAATACCGCCGTCCGAACACTTTTAAACTCTCAGGTGGCCCAATAAGTCTCGGGCTCAACCGCCCTTCCCTCCAAGTCTCATTAATTCTTTCCATGGGAATATCTTTAACATCATGAATTACCAACCTCATATTCTCTATCTTGTTTGCGCAGAAGTACACTAACATAAACTTGTTTGTCATTCATCAACATGCCATTTAGTTAATCAATGGCAGCACTTTCTTTATCTTTACATTGTCATCTACTTTCTTAGAAGAATCACCATCGCTTGTTGTTTACGTAGTGCATTAATAGCTAATCCTACGGGTTTCAAATCCTTTAGGTAGACAAAGTAATCACTATTTCTTATCCATAAGGAACACTTCCTGAACTTGATGTAGATATTACATGAAGTAGATACAATTGCAGAGGAGTTTCAAGCATCGCAGCTATGTCAGGTTGATGAAACTATCACTCATGCAGCTTCCATAAAAGACTGGAAACTTAACGGTTTACTTCGTTAATTTTGTATCATGGTCCTGGTCTGCCTCAAAACGGGACCTTCTAAGGTACGTAATATGCTTAAGACTCCATCAGGAATCGAATCTTTACTTAAACTATTATTACCTTCGATTCTTGCACAATCATCAAAAGGAATGTAACTTCCTCCACTCCAATATGACCTTCAAGGTCTTTCCAAATATCATTTTGTTTCTTCGGTATTAACATTTGTAATTATTCCTTTATACTTAGACTGTCGGCCACCTCATTGGCCTTTCCTGATAATAATAATTTCTGGTAATCCTTGTTCTCTGGATATATTCCAATTCAAACATTTCTACCTCATTCCCATCATTGTTGGGTGAAAGCATTCTCCCTTAAGCTCTGCTGATGGAGAAAAAATATATTTATCAGTCTTTCTCCATAAGTCATTGCTTCCACCTACCCGTGGGAACTTTATCACGTTTATTCCCAATCCTACTTAGGATACTTCTTTTCTTAGTTCTTTCCTTATCTTAGGATAATCTCAACCTTTATAGGTTCAATCCATACTTCCTCAGGGTTTCATACATGCCTCATCTGGCATTATTGTTACTATGTCATACATTCCTTACCAAACTTCCATTTTGAAGTTCGGAATATTACCTTTTTCCTTGTAAGGTTTCATAGGACATCCTCATCCTTCCTCCTGTATTTTCTGGGTACAGAGTATATCAAAACGTCATTGATCAATACTCTAGTAATTCTATCTATGTTCTTTCCAGAACTCTTTTTAATAATCCTTACCGGTCATTGTTGCCTTAGCAAGTCCAACTCATATCATCTGAAGTCATAATGTCGTTATTAGGGTTAATGCCACCCCTTGTGCATTCCCCAGGGTTTGTCTTAATTTATGGATATCCTATCCTTAATTCAACTGCCAAGGAATTCTTGCATCTTATAATTGGCAATCAGATCATGTATCCTTAATAAAGGTCTCTTTTCAATCATTCTCATTTGATAATCGATCAGTGGCTTAATGCCACCCTCTTCTTTCTGATAGTTGTCAGCCTATTTGGCCTTCCAAAAGGCAACGTATGCCTATCTGCTCTCTTACAGAACTTGGTAATGGTAGCAAGGATGTTTTGGAAGATATTGGTCGAGTTCAACGTGAATCTCTTAGTACTTATCGTTCTTCTCAAATGTACTTGCCTTAGACAAAATTTCTACAGCATACTGATCCATCTCTGACCATTTCCATACTCTCTTCATAAACCTTCGTTGTTTACTTTCCTTAGTCATAATATATTCATGGTATTTATAATACCCTAACATCAAACATCTCAAGTCATTATACTTCTATTTTTACTCGTAATCTTGGATAATCATATATACATGAATCACTTTAGTACGGGTGACCCTATACAAAAAAAATCTAGAAAATTCCCAATCAAAACATGGGTTGCAAAGGGTTCAATAGAAGATTCCTACGATCTCATTAATGTTTCCTTTATATCAGAAGCCCTTGCAGTCGGCGCTTTCTTAGAAGCAACCCTGCTTTGTCCTTTCATTGCTGGTCTAGTCACTTTATAATCCTTTGTGACTTGGCCTCAACTGGCCACACTAAAATAAAATATATGATTTTAGGGGTTTGGCTAATCGCATTACTTTTCTAGCAATTGCCGGCATAGTGCCATTTTCTTTGATACCTTTCTACCTTTCCAAAACTTTACTTCATATAAGTCTTAATCGACTACTCAGCGCCATCTCCAGTCACCTTTCCTCTACTTTTATCTCTTCAACTATTCTTATCAATCCCACGTGCCACGCAAGCTTACCATTCCTGGCATAACAGCCTTTTCACTTAAGTCAATCCCGGAGTTTCTCAGTCCGGCGGGTTTCTTACTTAAATTTCCTGTTTTCGTCCAATCTCACTTCATCATTTTATCTCTACCATCGATTGTAATATTCAGGGTCCGTCTACTAACCCATATGACAGCAACCTTACCAAATCCACAGGGTTCGCTCCAGTTTCCATTCCTTTCAATGATGTTCTCTGATAATCAGAAAGACAAGGTTTGCCAAAATTGGTTGAAGTTCTTTCCAGAATCAGGGAAATTTTGGTCAATCTATCCACCTACTGGTAACATTAAGGAGACCAGTTTAGAAACCTGAAGAATAATTCTATGAACCCCCAAGCAGGTAGAACCATAAGCAGTCATAATTAATAAAATAATCGTCATCAGGTTGGAAGTTTAACCACTGGAGAGGAACCAATTATATACATCCCTTAGAAGGGAATTAACAGTTTTAAACTGAAACTTGTCACAACGTCCTGATACCTATACGTCCTGATATTCAATATTACCAAATGTCATTCTACCTGACTACCAGTCTCAGAAGGAACATTACCGTCGGAGTTGGTTGTTCCACAAAAATTGGCACTACTAAGGCCATCCGAACCTGGTGAACCATGCTGTCCGAATGCATCCGCAAGTACCTTGTCGTGCTGCGCAAGCACACATCCTAATCTTTTATGTGAAGCGTCGTTGGAAGCACAAAGTCTCCCTTTTTCATTAAACAATGCCAACTCTTGGGCATTACCGATTTCATCTTTTAGCTCCAGGAAGATTTTCTCACATTTTTCTCTTTAACTGCTGATCGTATTACTTGATCCGTTATAATTCCGCATCGTTGTAAACTTACGGTAACTACTATAATCCATTCAAAGAAAAGAAAGAATTTAATATTCCTCTGAGTCACATGCATCTAACGTTTCTGGTTCATCATTTCACTGAGTTAAATTAACCCTATACTTAGTCTCTGACAATAGTCTCATTACGAGTTCATCTTGACTCACTGGTCTTATCTTCTGGTAGGTTCTGAGATCATTGTCTTGCTTACTACTTCCTTATATAGCTTTATATAAAACAACTTCCCAATCATGCTATCACTTCCCAATGTTTTCACTTTCTAACTGATTCATTCATAAAATGGACATTTTCCTGAATAAAACAACTTCATCAACCTCAATTTGGTTCCATAAATTACAACTTATGACATCTGCCTTCTCATGGCGAATTATTACTGACAATATTCATACTTACTCATTTATCAAATGATATGGCACTTACTGCCTCTTCTCAACTATTCCTAGGGACTCTGCTCCTCGCCTTATATCGATGCCTTTGATAATCATACATCCTTCTAGCACTCTTTTCGTTAATATGAAAGTCTCTAATGATTCTCATCTATTCTTGTATAAGATCTCAAGTAATTCTTCCAATCCGTCTTACTTGCTGGTACTACCTTCAGTAGTCCAGCCACGAATCCAACATGAATCTTCAGTTCTCTTGCTAATAGCTTAGTTCTTTATGCCCACTTTTCGGAGCACTATACCTTAATCATCTCAGTCTTTCTGGCTACAACCCTCATTCCTCGAGGGTAAGCTCCTTATCCTAACAGGATTTTCCTTATCTGCTGGAACCTCTTCCGGGTCTCCAGTAGGGTACTCTATTGAATTTACCCGCTGATCTTCAGCATATAATAAAGCATCATTGCGCAGCTGCTCGTATGCCTCAAGGTCTGTTGCCTTACTTGTCGATGCGATATCGAGCTAAGTTACTATCATGATACTTAACAGTTCCCATAAGGGTTTTTATAGGTCATCACTACATTAAGTAGTCCGACTATGAACTTGGCAAGAGTTCTTATTATATTATTGAATTTATTATAATATAACGTCGCCTCATCTCTGGGGTTTATAACGTACGCTCTGATACCACTTCTGTAACACCCCCAGATCCGGGGTCCGGGATCCGGTGGTTACGGTTTCCAATTCTGTCCACAACAATTGAACTTTCCTTAACATAAAATAAATTACGTCTCTATGACCCAACACCACAATATAAAACACACCCGTTATAGTCCCAGAGATGAAATCAGAGTAACAATCAAATTTTTAATAATCACATTATGAGTTCTTACAATCCAAAAGAATTTCAATATAAATACATACTCTTTGCCATCCATTTACATAAGTCATACTGGACCATATTCTTGGTACTGAAAGAATAAATATATCCTACCAATAGCTTCTTCTTCAGCTCTGGTAGTCTCATCGTCCTCGCCCGCGTCGAGTGCGCCTTGTGCGAGTCATCTGGTCTAGCTGTTGTTGTGATATAATAATAAAGCAAGGGTGAGCAATAGCCCACCAACAATAATATATAATTGAACGATAATATATAACAGTTCAAAAGTATCTTTTAAACCATATGCCATGCATTTACGGAAATGATGCCAGTATAATATGAACGATGAAGTTACAAGGTAACTTAAAGTATTTGTTTGTAGAAATATCTGCTACATCAAAAGTAAGCGTGATATTCTCATTGTCATTAAAAAGAGGAACTTGCATGAAAAGATTGCAATTCCAGTTATGAACACTTTTCCAGCTCTGCCAACAGTAATCATGTTGCAAGAAATAAATAAGTTTGGATGATGAACCAATGATGGAGTATTCACCGCGCCCGCTGTTCCAATCTTGATGATCAGTCGAGATCGTACAGCTCAATTTAGATTTACTACCGGTAGAAGGAAGAACTGACGGCTTTACTTGTCTACCGCCTTACTAGCTCTCCCCGGCCAACGGTTGGGCCAAAGGGGATGGACCGGCGCTACTCGGCCTCTTACACGACTCCTAGTTCAAATATAATTCATGACTCTAAATGTAACGTTCGTCCCCCTTTCCCCAAGTATAATACTTGTTGATAAGACTCCACAAAGTAGTCGTATCTAGTTGGGAAGGAAAATTTCACCAATAACTTCCAAGCTATTGCTTGGTAACGAATATTAACTTGTTCGAACAATCTTACCCTTCAAAAGATGAGAAGGTACACAATGACTTAATAAGCCAATAGCACCCGAGTTGATAGTGAAGAGAATACTTTATTGACCGGGAAGTCGACCAGATAAATAACATTTTCCAAGTAAGGTTCCCTTATTATTAGGGAGATAGACTCAAAGAAGAATGATGTCTGAGAACCTTTCTTGATATAAGATTAATAATAATATGACTCTGAAATATTTTTCCGTAATAATCGAAGAAGATAAACCTTATCGAGGTTATTCTAAGTATGGAATAAATATTCAGAGAATATTTATTGAATTAAAATATTTTACAGAATATTTAGGAATATGAAAGAATATCTTTAATCAGAGTATTTCCCAAATAATTCTTGAAGAAATATCGAGAGAATATTTATTGCATAATTAAATATTCAAATGAATATTAAAAATAATATTCATTAATTAATAAGACCTGAAAGGAAAGGAATATTTAAAATATTTAAAATAATATTCGATGATTAAATAGAACCCTGGATGAATATTCAAAATAATATTCATAATTAATTAGGAATTTAAATGAATATTGAAAAAGTAATATTCATTTAATGAATAATATTCTAAATGAATATTAAGTAATATTCATTTAGTAATCCAAGCTTTAAAGGAATATTCGAGATAAGACTCGATTAATAAATCAACCTTCAGATGAACATTAAAATAATATTCGTCAGGTAATTACTATCTTAAATGAATATTCAAAAGTAATATTCATTTAATGAATAATATTCTAAATGAATATCCAAATAATATTCATTTAGTAGTCCAACCTTTAGAAGAATATTCGAAATAATAATCGATAAATAATTCGACTCTGAATGAATATTAAAAATATTATTCGTCGAATAGTTACGTTCAAATAATTATTTGAAGTAAGGATCGTTAAATAAATAATCTCGAACGAATATTCAAATAATATTCGTCGCCCGAATAATGGAAAATATTTACTTAAATATTTTCCTCCGAGGTAATCTCGATATGTCAAGAAATATTGACTCCCGGTCTATATTTGATGAATAAGATGTATACGCCCTTCTATGAGGGTCTTACAATAACCGGCTTATAATTGATACGTTAGCTATCTAATTTATAAGCCGATAAACAATCAGGGAACAAGCATAACGATATAACTGGAAAGTAGGCATGCATGCTATCGCATATGTATAACGGAAAACATATATATATTCAATCACAACAACAGCCTAAAAGAAGGGAATTGAAACTTGCCTGGTAGTCGAGTACGATAAGGGGTAGTGGTAGCGGGTCCCGGGTCAGCTTGGTGATCTATAAATATCCAAGGCATTCGGGATTAATCACTTAACATCTTAAAAGTTAAGTTATACTTAAATCGAAACACGTTCTCGAGTTATCTCGTTATACCCCTTTTAGTGGATTCCTTTTATCATCGATCCGACCCGACATTCGTTCGTTAATACGACATGTCATTGTACTTACACTTGGGACATACTTAAGTCATACAAGTTCTAAAGTCGATCGTTACGAATCAATATTATGCTCCGAGTTTTATCACCCGTTTTCTAAGTGTTTTACCGAAGTTATAATCAAGCGGGTTTTTAGGGGTTCGATCGCGATTAACTTTGATTCGAACATTTTTATAAAATCGGAAAACGATCCGTTTCACATGAGGTTTTCTCTCACACCTTCCTTTTTACCTCTAGTATTTAATTACCAAGATTCGCCACTGACTTACGTATTTTACGAGGGTTCAATTTTAATAACGAACTCGTACTTACGGTTTCGAACGTCTTTTAGTGAATCAGCCATAATTCCTAAACCGTAAGTCCGTTTCACATGATCTTTATATCAAAAAGAAGCTTATAACATGATCTATCTTGCCATGGCAGAACATGATACTGGACAGTGACTTATGGCTACTGTCAAACACAGTTTCTTAAGGTTAACAAAAATCGGGCATTACGACGACTATAAATCGGACGTTCCATAAATCGTAATCAACAACCCAAGCCACACCGGGCATACCAATCATCTTACATTCATAATACTAATCTCATAAGTCCAGGAACATCATATTATATCATCATATTCATCACATCTCTTAAATCAAACAAACTAACTACATAATCATGTAAACATGCTTATAACAACATTATCACCAAAACTTATCCAAAACTCCATTAAAACTCAAATCAAAGACTAGGGTTCTTGAAGTTTATACCTTCCTTGGAGTATGTTCTAGCCTCACTAAGCTTTGTATGATCCTTGAGTGGCCTTAAGCTAGCTAAATCAACCATAAAAATCAAAGAAAAACAAGATTAGTTCTTGAAGAACACTATTCACCCTGCTTGTAAATGATTTATTTGAAAATGGAAACAAAGGAGTTTGGACTTGAAATTTCTAGGAGATTAGTTTCTTGAAATATTGAACTCACCTTAAAAATTACAAGATCAAATGATGGTTGGAAGAGGGTTTTTGATTCTTGAATTTTAAGAAAAGCCGAATGGCTTCTTGGAAGAGAAAGAATTGCTTGGTTGATTTGTTTTGATAATAATGCAATAAAGTGACTTTGCTTAGATAATATCTCATCCTAAAGCCACTTTAATAAAGTGATGATGCAAGGGGTGATGTCTTTGGATGAGTATGTGTTGTTGTTTAAGTGGTGGAATGGTAAAGAGATGCTAAGTACTAGTTGATTTTTCTAATGGTGCTAGTTAGTAATGCAACTAGCTTGGTTCCATTGATCTTATCTAGCATAAAGTGATTATGTCACCTTCCACTATCTCATCACACCTCTTAGTCCTCTGCTTGTTTCTTTGTCCGTTTGTTGCTCAATTCATTGATCGTTCGGACGAATAACTAAGTAGTTTCACCTCTAGGGTTTACCGGGAAATTTCTCGATATTCATAATACCTTCCCCAATCCTTAATATAATCCTCGTGATGACCATGTAGGATATTTAATCTCGATACGAACTTAATCCGTAATCTAGGATTCGTTCGCTTTATTGATTAATCTCGTTATAACGTTTTAGCGGTTTCTAGAACGCTTGTTTCACTGCCTCAGTGGTTTCTTACCTTCATTCTTAAATCAAATATAATAACATCCCAAAATATCAAATCCTCAAAGTTAATATCTCGATTCTTGGATTATAATAATATTTAATCCACTGTCCGGTCAAATATTATACCGAAAAAGAATTTGGAATTTCTGAATTCCGATCGTCTCTGCATTCACTTATTTCCTCCGCGTATTAATAATATGACTTCGAAACATCCATATCACGTCCCGTACATAGGGTGGCGTGAAAAGTTTTCCAACTTACAAAATCACTATTCATCCACCAAATTACTATGCACGTACAGGAAACACTATGCACGTACGGGAAACACTATGCACGTACGGGAAATACTATGCATGTACTCATTTCCCTTCAAGGATCCATTAGCTCCTTCCTGGATGGTAGATTATTCTTATCTAGGTCCTCAACCATCGAATTACTCTATTCTGACAATATACCAATGCATCAGGATCATTGTCCAAAGCAATATCCATTCATTACAATCATTGTTCTTTGAAACCACCATTCATTAGAGCTGGTGACCTTGTTGTCGGAATCATTGTTCCTCATTTTAACATTACTTAATAAAAAGTTTTAATTATATCCAAAATTTGGGGTTCTTACAGTTCATAATAAGCTCAAGTAAGAAAGTTACCCTCAATGGAAAGAAAGCTAAGGCCAGCCCCAATAAGATTCTTTTCATTTAGAAAAGTTTTATAGTGTGTGCGGCCGTCATCAGCAAGAAGCCTATCCCGATCCAACAATTCTGAATCAGTAAGGTCACACACGAAATGTGAACTATCCTCCACGGACCCGAATTTCTTCACAAAGAAGTTGCCCCAGTCACCACCCTTCCACTCAAGAACTACAAACTCCCTTTCCCAGAAATGCTGTGAATCTGGAAAGGAAAAGGGATTCACCATGTGTGGAAGTTTGGCTCGATGCTTGAGGCTCACCCATCCTTTCTTGGAGTCAGAAGAGTTGCTGGCCCCAAAGATACTTCGAAACATTGTGGTTGTCGGATGAATCCCCAATTCCCGACACCTTATTAAGAAAATAGAAATGCACCTCCAAGCTTTGGGATACAGCTGACAGGGGTGGATCTGATACTCAGCCAACAGTCTAATGATAAAATTGTCAACCGGGAATCTGAACCCAGCATCTAAAGCACCCCAGTAAACACAGATTCTCTCAGGATGCCAGTTGCATGTTCTATCTGATGGATTTGGGAGACGAACCTTGATGGCACTAGGAAAGTGATAGGTGTAAGGCCCCGACATCCCAATACTGAAAATATATATTTTTTTAATAAAACAAACTTTGATACAGGGGAATTTTAGAAAAATTTGGCATGAAGTATTCGTAAATCGGATTATCCACCTGTATTTCAACCCAACCAAATTCCAATTTAACAAATACAATTAAAACTTAATACACCAATGATTCCTCATCGAGGATCGATTCCAGGTTATGGTATGAAACAAGAATCTACACTATACAAATTATTACAACTTTTATTTCTGCTCCGAATACAAAATTACTATACCATGTAATTTGTAGCGCAATCCCAATCTGTGCTTACCCGCTCTAGCTCCGAAATTTATCCTGTATAAAATGCCTCATCGCTCTCATTCGCAGGGATAAATGTAGTAGATCATCCTTAGTCCTAACTGCAAAGAGTTAGGTAAAACAAAACAAGAGTGAGCCAAAGAACGCTCAGCAAGTTAATAATATAGTGAAACAACGGTATTACGATAACTTAATTGATGAACAATATCAATGAATACTTTATCTCAAGAGATCATTCAATTTAAATCATAAGGTAAAATTTTTCCATTTACTACAAACCACCACTGTCTCAGATAAAACTTTGAGAAAAAGAATATCAAGAAATCCCCCAATTATTCTTACTCCACTTTCAACGTACAATGTTACTCGCGAAGGGAATAACTGGGAAACTCCTATCCATCCTTAATCGCATTGTTTTATTGAGTTTCCAAATTTAAATCAAGATAGAAAACGACTAACTCTAATATCCACAATTTCGAAACTAATGACCATTTACCTTGAAACATATATATCTTATCAAAACATTTTTTTTTCTTTAAAACCATTCCATCATTCAAACATACTTTTCATAAAACCTTTTTAAGACATTTAAGTTGTTTGTATTATTATCCTGATTACGGATAATACGGGTGATCAACCACGTAATGAAATTGGGTTCCCAATTAGGCAACACATTGGCCTTTAATGCTGGACTAGGACCACCCTAGCCTCTTACGCTATATAAAAGTGCTGGACTAGGACCACCCTAGCCTCTTACGATTTTACAATTTATAACTGTTTATTAATAATTTAAACCATTTCATTTTTAAGTCCTTTATACTCACTGATAACAGATCAGCCCAGTATAAGTAATTTTAAAAACATCTTTTATTAATTAAGTCATTTTAATGAGCAGCAATAAAAAATTTGAAACTCAGGGAAGCAATTGATATAAGCAATTATATACAACAAAGCAATAAGATTTAACTAAGCATGATAAGGTTCAGCAAAATTGAATCATATATCAATTAACAAGGAACAATCATCAATTAAGGAACAAAGCAATTGTTAAGATTCTAAGAATTTAACAGCAATTTATATAATAATTCTGGAATAAAGGAATCTGAAGTTCAAGGGAAGATTTGAGCAATACATTGGTTATAAACAAATGAAAAGTCGTTAGTTAATAAAGAATAAAACAAGGGTTTAGGATTCTAGAATTTAATTCAAGGGTTATAAAGTTTGATTATGTTGGTATAGCTTAAAGGAGTAAGCATAAGAAAAAGACTAAGTTAAAACAAGGCATAAATTATAAGTCAGGAATTATGGTTCAACAGAAAACAGGGTCAATAATATGGTACATGAGTTTAAATAATGGTTCATAAGGATAAGTAAGGCACGAGTGTTTCAACAATAATTTATAAGGAATAATCAATAAGGTATAAAGGGTTCAACAATAATTAAAAAAGAATGACATTAAGGTATAAGAATTTAAACAACAATTCATAAGCAGTTCAAGGAATCTGAACTTAAATACAAGGTTCGAGTCACTGGCAACAAAAGAATGGGGTATAGATACAAGCAAAAGGATTTGAAAGGAATATCAGATAAATAACAGAAAACAGTTTCACATTACTTGAACGATAAGTGAGGGATAATACACTTGCCTCTGGTGTAACGTCGCAGTAATACTACTTTCTTCTTCTACCTTACGGCATTACAATCTTCTAGTTTGATCATTCTTTGGTTTACCGCTCTTGTAGTTATCACGAGTCGGGTCCGTCGATATTGAGTCGGCGCGTCAATTTCTATAGTCAAACATAATAGGGTAATTCAGTCTTCAGACGACAAATTTTGACATTCTATAAACATTTATAAACTCAAATCGAACGTAGTAACCATGCTTCAATTAAGAACTCTCTAATTAGTATCTATGTAATATATACAACTAGCAGAGTGAATATCCAAACAAAATTGTTATCGTTGGTACCTAACCTTTTAATCTATTCTCTCCATTAAAACAGTGTATTCTCTTCAGAATCTCTGAATGAAATCCATCTGACTAAATAGTACATCACGATACGGTCGTGTCCATATATTATACGTAAATTTTAGAGTTCAGGAAGTATTTTAATTAATTAAAATACTCTTGACTCCTTAGAAATAATCATTTAATAATCCATTTTCTAGTAAAACCCATAACTCCATTGATCTTCATCGTTAAATCAAAATAAAAATCTCCATAAAACTCCTAATATTATCCCAAATCCAAATAAAATTACTTCCTCCGAAAATCAAACCTCCCACCATTTATAAGAATTCCTCAAAGTCTCTATTTTAATCATTTTCCAAATTTAATAACTAATTCATCACATTACTCCTACCACTCCCAAATATCTTAGAAATTACTATATTTCCTCCTTTATTTAATAACCAAATTTTAGAATTTTTCACCTTATCCATTATTTAATATAATTCAACCAAGTCTTCAAATTCCACAAAGTAATTTAATAAATCATTTTATTCTTTTCTTAAAATAAAATTCATATCTCCATTTTCACTTCTCATAAAATTATCCAAAAATTATCATAATGTTCCTTATAAAATCCTCTAGCCAAATAAAATTATAATTTCCAAAATCCAACTTTCCCACTATTTTATAAAATCATCCCAAGTCCTATCCTTTATTCATTTTACCAAATTTTTTAAAGTAACATCCCAAAATCCATTTCATCACCTAATAAACTAATCAAATAATATGTCATTTTCTCAATTTATCCACAAATTCTCAAACGCAAACTCTTCTCCAATTATCAACTAAAATTCCCAAAATTTACTCAAAACATTCAATAAAAAAATAAAAAAAAATAGTCTTACACAAAGGTGGTGGCTTCCCCTCCTTTACTCTAGCAGTCTCTCTCTCAGCTTTTCTCTGTTTTGCACCATAAACACACACCCATGGGCACACTAATACCATTCCAGCTCTTATTATTTCACAACTTCAACACACAAACATAAAATTCAACACAATCACACACCACTCCAACTTCTACTTCCCTTCGAAAAATACAGCCCACGACCACACAATCCCTTTCCCTCTCTGTTCTCTTTTTCAATCTTGCAATACGGCACCGCCTGAACATAAACTACCAGGCCTACTCGAACCTCACAGACATAATTACATATGCACACACCCACTTCCTTCTTCCTCTTCACCTTATTTAACTCTCAAATTCTCTCTTATCATACCTCTCTCTCTGCTCCTCCCATCATCACCAAACCCTTCCACCTTAACACCAACATCAACCCATCAAAACAATAACAATACAATGCTTACATATAACTCATCAACACCCATAACATTTAACATTCAGAATTCTTAAAACAACTACATACAACTCTATATTTCATACAACATACTCATAAATTTATCACTTAAGCCCTGCATATACAAAACAAGACCAGCTGCTCCCCCTTGGGTCATTTCCGAGGCTGAGTCCTTCATCAAGGAGCCCCAAAAATTGTGGGTTGCCTTGAGAATGAGCTCCCACTAGCACCATCACCCACTACATACAGTTAACATCCAAAAATCCCAATCTTTCGAAAGCAACTAATTCAAAGAAATAATTAAAACTCAAAATCTTACATATATATAGATAGAGGGTTGAAAGAAAAGTGTTGTGGCTACTAACACTTAAGGAGTGGTGAAGAAAATCCATATAATTAGGGGTTTGATTTTAATAAAAGATGAAGAACGAGGGAGAGCTTAAGGGAGGAGTAGAGAGCGATTGAAAGGAATGGGAAATGGTCTCGGCTTTTCTAGAAAGAACAGGGGAATGGGGTGGGATAAGGGTAGAAATAGGTTTTAATATTTGTATGAATTGATTTTGTTTTATAAAATCAATATTCCCCTCATTAATGAATAATAAAATAATCCGAAACAGCTCATAGAAATTAAGATAATATTTTTAAATTTTAGAGAATGATATTACCTATCTCCCCATATTTTTAAAATATTTTTAGGATCAAAAACGAATTAAATATGGACATTACAAGTTTTGATCTTTTTAAATGCAATATAAATTATAAAATAATTTCAAAATACTTAAACACCCAAAATAATTCTCCCAATAATTTTAAAACTAAATAAATATACCAAAATAATATTACAAAAGATTTCATGATTTTTAATAACTTCAATGATTTTATAAAATTATCAGAATATCAATAATGCATATTTTAAATAGATTTTAATCGTCAAAAATATAAATAAAATTATACGGACTTACACATCACACATAAATCATCATATAAACATACAAACATGATATCACACATATTTCACCTTTTCAACAAAATTCACATAATATAATCCACATTTAATATTCAATAATTAATTAAAAATACAAAATTTTCTAGGGCGTTATATCCTTCCCACCTTAATAGGATTCTGTCCTCAGAATCAATCTTAAGGACACTATTACGGTATACTCAAACATTTCTCTTCCAGTTCCCAAGTTGTTTTCTTTAACTTTAGGATTCCTTTATATCAACTCATACATATATAGTTATATCCTCTCGATCATCATATACCATTACAACTTAAACCTTTTGGTTACGAGTCTCGTTCATTCTATATGCTTACCACTCATAGGTGAATGTCTATTCTTCCTAAAATCGAGCGTGATCTATTCGCATAATGGACTATGTCCTGTATAAAAATACCTCAATTACTAACCCAATCATCCATAAACAATTCATACAACTTCCACGCTCCTACTCATAATCATCTTCATCCTTTCTTTGTTCATCCGGTTGCACTAACTCTGGGACGATTTTCAATCTCTTCCTTGACTCCTGAAAACTTTCTCCATCTTTATCCTTTCATTTCCTCAACATTCTTTCTTCAACATAACTCTCACATTCCAACTATATCCATCATCACTTTACTCGTAATTTAAACAGAATTAATAATATCGTGTCCTTGTTATCTGCTCCTTATCTATACTCAGTCCTCCGTTTTATCAAATCTTTTACGTGTATTATCAATCCAATGAATAATCTAACTTGATATTCAATCCTTGCTTTAACGTCAATTCTCAAACTTGATCATCCAATTCTCTGTTGACGTAAATGTAGCTTACACCACTCAAAATTTTATCATCTCCATCTTTACAGCTTTCAACCATTGATAACTTTTAGAAATCACAAGGGTTTATAATAAAAGGGATCAATAGAATAGACAAGTATTAACATGAATGAATATAAGACGAGTTTTGTTTGATAAGAATTTTATAAAAGAATTTAACTAAGAGATCAATATGATCATTGAACTAATTTCAGGTTGCATTTGTCACTTAGGTAAACCACCATAGCACAAGAAGGGGGCCAGCCTTCAGTACTTTCATGACAAACACAATCAGTGGCGTCCCACCAGACTTCTATCACATAGATAAGATGTCCCTGAATCCCCTATATACATAAGGTTGTTCATCCCAGTCAGAATAAATAAGGTTAAGTATTCAGAGAGAAACAAAAAGAATTCAAAAGTTTCAAAAGTTTATATATATAATGTTGAATAAAGAATATCAAATATTCGGGGAAAATAGAAAGAATTCAAGGGTCTCAATAATTTAAAACCGTCTTATTGAATTAAGTGATCCCCTGGAAAATAGAGGTATCTCTAAAAATAGGAATGTGTTTAAATGAATCTAAAAAAAAATTGTCATCAATTGAAGTATAGTTGATTATCAAAGGTGATGGGGTATTATCAAAATAAGAAGAAACAGAAACAAAGGTTAAATCTCCTTAGTCGATAAATTAAATGAAATCAATGGCTAGAAATGAATACCCACGACATTCCTCCAACTCATGTCAGTAATCGCATTGTACATCTTGTTTACAATCCTTTCGCACTTTCCAGATCGCTCGCGGGATAACTAAAGTCGGAAAAGAAACTGTAGAAGGTACACGAAGGTCTGCATGTAACGTCTTCCAAGCCGATTGCTCTGGTCGTCTATTTAGCGTATGCTGTTCCGAAATATCTGTCTCGTCCTAAATTGAGTCTCCGGATGAATCAAATTTCTGCTCGCGCGATATGTCGAAATACCAAATAGCGTCGCAGCACTCGTCGTACTAACATATGGCGAACCTTATCCTAAATCGTTCCATCTAACGTCTAACCTAAATACGTATACCTAATCATCCTAACTTGTTTCAGTGACCATAACCTGTTGCTCTGATACCAACCTGTAAGGCCCCGACATCCCAATACTGAAAATATATATTTTTTTAATAAAACAAACTTTGATACAGGGGAATTTTAGAAAAATTTGGCATGAAGTATTCGTAAATCGGATTATCCACCTGTATTTCAACCCAACCAAATTCCAATTTAACAAATACAATTAAAACTTAATACACCAATGATTCCTCATCGAGGATCGATTCCAGGTTATGGTATGAAACAAGAATCTACACTATACAAATTATTACAACTTTTATTTCTGCTCCGAATACAAAATTACTATACCATGTAATTTGTAGCGCAATCCCAATCTGTGCTTACCCGCTCTAGCTCCGAAATTTATCCTGTATAAAATGCCTCATCGCTCTCATTCGCAGGGATAAATGTAGTAGATCATCCTTAGTCCTAACTGCAAAGAGTTAGGTAAAACAAAACAAGAGTGAGCCAAAGAACGCTCAGCAAGTTAATAATATAGTGAAACAACGGTATTACGATAACTTAATTGATGAACAATATCAATGAATACTTTATCTCAAGAGATCATTCAATTTAAATCATAAGGTAAAATTTTTCCATTTACTACAAACCACCACTGTCTCAGATAAAACTTTGAGAAAAAGAATATCAAGAAATCCCCCAATTATTCTTACTCCACTTTCAACGTACAATGTTACTCGCGAAGGGAATAACTGGGAAACTCCTATCCATCCTTAATCTCATTGTTTTATTGAGTTTCCAAATTTAAATCAAGATAGAAAACGACTAACTCTAATATCCACAATTTCGAAACTAATGACCATTTACCTTGAAACATATATATCTTATCAAAACATTTTTTTTTCTTTAAAACCATTCCATCATTCAAACATACTTTTCATAAAACCTTTTTAAGACATTTAAGTTGTTTGTATTATTATCCTGATTACGGATAATACGGGTGATCAACCACGTAATGAAATTGGGTTCCCAATTAGGCAACACATTGGCCTTTAATGCTGGACTAGGACCACCCTAGCCTCTTACGCTATATAAAAGTGCTGGACTAGGACCACCCTAGCCTCTTACGATTTTACAATTTATAACTGTTTATTAATAATTTAAACCATTTCATTTTTAAGTCCTTTATACTCACTGATAACAGATCAGCCCAGTATAAGTAATTTTAAAAACATCTTTTATTAATTAAGTCATTTTAATGAGCAGCAATAAAAAATTTGAAACTCAGGGAAGCAATTGATATAAGCAATTATATACAACAAAGCAATAAGATTTAACTAAGCATGATAAGGTTCAGCAAAATTGAATCATATATCAATTAACAAGGAACAATCATCAATTAAGGAACAAAGCAATTGTTAAGATTCTAAGAATTTAACAGCAATTTATATAATAATTCTGGAATAAAGGAATCTGAAGTTCAAGGGAAGATTTGAGCAATACATTGGTTATAAACAAATGAAAAGTCGTTAGTTAATAAAGAATAAAACAAGGGTTTAGGATTCTAGAATTTAATTCAAGGGTTATAAAGTTTGATTATGTTGGTATAGCTTAAAGGAGTAAGCATAAGAAAAAGACTAAGTTAAAACAAGGCATAAATTATAAGTCAGGAATTATGGTTCAACAGAAAACAGGGTCAATAATATGGTACATGAGTTTAAATAATGGTTCATAAGGATAAGTAAGGCACGAGTGTTTCAACAATAATTTATAAGGAATAATCAATAA
The DNA here is from genome assembly GCA_036435485.1 of Saposhnikovia divaricata. Lineage (NCBI taxonomy): Eukaryota > Viridiplantae > Streptophyta > Magnoliopsida > Apiales > Apiaceae > Saposhnikovia > Saposhnikovia divaricata. Next base: position 127,116,159 of record CM071598.1, read on the forward strand.
GGTATAAAGGGTTCAACAATAATTAAAAAAGAATGACATTAAGGTATAAGAATTTAAACAACAATTCATAAGCAGTTCAAGGAATCTGAACTTAAATACAAGGTTCGAGTCACTGGCAACAAAAGAATGGGGTATAGATACAAGCAAAAGGATTTGAAAGGAATATCAGATAAATAACAGAAAACAGTTTCACATTACTTGAACGATAAGTGAGGGATAATACACTTGCCTCTGGTGTAACGTCGCAGTAATACTACTTTCTTCTTCTACCTTACGGCATTACAATCTTCTAGTTTGATCATTCTTTGGTTTACCGCTCTTGTAGTTATCACGAGTCGGGTCCGTCGATATTGAGTCGGCGCGTCAATTTCTATAGTCAAACATAATAGGGTAATTCAGTCTTCAGACGACAAATTTTGACATTCTATAAACATTTATAAACTCAAATCGAACGTAGTAACCATGCTTCAATTAAGAACTCTCTAATTAGTATCTATGTAATATATACAACTAGCAGAGTGAATATCCAAACAAAATTGTTATCGTTGGTACCTAACCTTTTAATCTATTCTCTCCATTAAAACAGTGTATTCTCTTCAGAATCTCTGAATGAAATCCATCTGACTAAATAGTACATCACGATACGGTCGTGTCCATATATTATACGTAAATTTTAGAGTTCAGGAAGTATTTTAATTAATTAAAATACTCTTGACTCCTTAGAAATAATCATTTAATAATCCATTTTCTAGTAAAACCCATAACTCCATTGATCTTCATCGTTAAATCAAAATAAAAATCTCCATAAAACTCCTAATATTATCCCAAATCCAAATAAAATTACTTCCTCCGAAAATCAAACCTCCCACCATTTATAAGAATTCCTCAAAGTCTCTATTTTAATCATTTTCCAAATTTAATAACTAATTCATCACATTACTCCTACCACTCCCAAATATCTTAGAAATTACTATATTTCCTCCTTTATTTAATAACCAAATTTTAGAATTTTTCACCTTATCCATTATTTAATATAATTCAACCAAGTCTTCAAATTCCACAAAGTAATTTAATAAATCATTTTATTCTTTTCTTAAAATAAAATTCATATCTCCATTTTCACTTCTCATAAAATTATCCAAAAATTATCATAATGTTCCTTATAAAATCCTCTAGCCAAATAAAATTATAATTTCCAAAATCCAACTTTCCCACTATTTTATAAAATCATCCCAAGTCCTATCTTTTATTCATTTTACCAAATTTTTTAAAGTAACATCCCAAAATCCATTTCATCACCTAATAAACTAATCAAATAATATGTCATTTTCTCAATTTATCCACAAATTCTCAAACGCAAACTCTTCTCCAATTATCAACTAAAATTCCCAAAATTTACTCAAAACATTCAATAAAAAAATAAAAAAAAATAGTCTTACACAAAGGTGGTGGCTTCCCCTCCTTTACTCTAGCAGTCTCTCTCTCAGCTTTTCTCTGTTTTGCACCATAAACACACACCCATGGGCACACTAATACCATTCCAGCTCTTATTATTTCACAACTTCAACACACAAACATAAAATTCAACACAATCACACACCACTCCAACTTCTACTTCCCTTCGAAAAATACAGCCCACGACCACACAATCCCTTTCCCTCTCTGTTCTCTTTTTCAATCTTGCAATACGACACCGCCTGAACATAAACTACCAGGCCTACTCGAACCTCACAGACATAATTACATATGCACACACCCACTTCCTTCTTCCTCTTCACCTTATTTAACTCTCAAATTCTCTCTTATCATACCTCTCTCTCTGCTCCTCCCATCATCACCAAACCCTTCCACCTTAACACCAACATCAACCCATCAAAACAATAACAATACAATGCTTACATATAACTCATCAACACCCATAACATTTAACATTCAGAATTCTTAAAACAACTACATACAACTCTATATTTCATACAACATACTCATAAATTTATCACTTAAGCCCTGCATATACAAAACAAGACCAGCTGCTCCCCCTTGGGTCATTTCCGAGGCTGAGTCCTTCATCAAGGAGCCCCAAAAATTGTGGGTTGCCTTGAGAATGAGCTCCCACTAGCACCATCACCCACTACATACAGTTAACATCCAAAAATCCCAATCTTTCGAAAGCAACTAATTCAAAGAAATAATTAAAACTCAAAATCTTACATATATATAGATAGAGGGTTGAAAGAAAAGTGTTGTGGCTACTAACACTTAAGGAGTGGTGAAGAAAATCCATATAATTAGGGGTTTGATTTTAATAAAAGATGAAGAACGAGGGAGAGCTTAAGGGAGGAGTAGAGAGCGATTGAAAGGAATGGGAAATGGTCTCGGCTTTTCTAGAAAGAACAGGGGAATGGGGTGGGATAAGGGTAGAAATAGGTTTTAATATTTGTATGAATTGATTTTGTTTTATAAAATCAATATTCCCCTCATTAATGAATAATAAAATAATCCGAAACAGCTCATAGAAATTAAGATAATATTTTTAAATTTTAGAGAATGATATTACCTATCTCCCCATATTTTTAAAATATTTTTAGGATCAAAAACGAATTAAATATGGACATTACAAGTTTTGATCTTTTTAAATGCAATATAAATTATAAAATAATTTCAAAATACTTAAACACCCAAAATAATTCTCCCAATAATTTTAAAACTAAATAAATATACCAAAATAATATTACAAAAGATTTCATGATTTTTAATAACTTCAATGATTTTATAAAATTATCAGAATATCAATAATGCATATTTTAAATAGATTTTAATCGTCAAAAATATAAATAAAATTATACGGACTTACACATCACACATAAATCATCATATAAACATACAAACATGATATCACACATATTTCACCTTTTCAACAAAATTCACATAATATAATCCACATTTAATATTCAATAATTAATTAAAAATACAAAATTTTCTAGGGCGTTATAATAGGACTCCTTTATCATTTGGACATCTCGTTCCGGCAATTTACTAGGACTGTTAAAAGAATCTAGGCTGGAACAGTTGGGAAATGCTTCCCTCATAATGTTTAGAAGTTCTAGCAAAGATTCAAATCTATGTTCAACATATGAAGGAGGTTTGATTCTTTCTTTACCTTTGGCGGTCCTCATCTTACTCCTCTTCGACATAGCTTCCATCATGGAGACAGGGGGAGCCATTGGTTGATCACCTTCCGACATCTTGATACTGAAACTGAAACTTGATCTTGGATCTGAAACCTGATCTTGAAACTCGAACTTGATCTTGCAACTTGAACCTGGAGAACTTAAGAATTTGAGAGCTCAGAAATGAAGAAGTGAATTGAAATGAAGGCTACTTCTCCTCTTTTATAGAAAATACATGACCTGGTACATCAGGTTGAATCTCAGCTTGGTTCGTGTTTACAGGTCATCTATCGTTTATAGACGAAAAAAGGACAGAAATTATCCGCGTTATACAGAAAGAATCGTTATAATTCATATATGTCGGAAAAGAAATAGCTGGAATATTTGCTGCATGGATGTTTGCACTTAAGAAGATAAGCAACGAGCTTAGTCATAAACACAAGGTTAGTAGTGCTAATCATGAATTAAGGTGTAATACCGTTAGAAGTCACGAATGACCAAACTGACGATTTAAGATCGAGATCGAGGTTCTGGATCCCTAGGATCACGGATGATTTTAGAACCTAGACCCTTGACAATTTAAGATCAAGATCGAGGTTCTGGATCCCTAGGATCGAGATCGAGGTTCTGGATTCTTGAAAGTCACGGGTGACCAAGATACTAAATTGGAGGTCAAGACCGAGTTTCTTGATCCTCAAGTTCCATGAATAGGTTTTCAGGTCCGGGTTTCTTCGCCAACCACGATGTGGCCGACCACGAAGCTCCAAGGAGTCGTAGCCGACCACGAAGCAGCCGACCATGACACCTGAAGGAGCCATAGCCGACCACCTCATAGCCGACCACAGCGTTTTGGGAAGCCTCGGCCGACCACGAGCTAGACGACCACGAACCGGCCGACCAAGGCGCGCCAAGGAGCCACGGCCGACCAGCCCGCAGCCGACCAGGTGCCAACCGACCACCTGGGATCAAGGCCTCTCGACCGACCAGGTGCTAGCCGACCACCTTGGCTCGAGGCCCCTCGGCCGACCAGGTGCTAGCCGACCACGAGCTAGCCCTCGATCCGGCCGATTGCGGGTTAGTTCGTGGTCCTGAATCTCGATTTTTCAGCGGATTTCGTGTAATTTCTGGACCTAAATCTCGATTTTTTCGGATGGTTTTCAGTGCACCGTTTAGCACCGTTTAGTGCCGTTTATCACCGTTTAGTGCCGTTCAGCACCGTTTATCGCCGTTTAGCGTCGTTTAACATCGCTTAAACATCGTTTAAGGCTGTTTAGCATCGTTTAGTGCCGTTTAGTGCCGTTCAGCACCGTTTATCGCCGTTTAGCGTCGTTTAACATCGCTTAAACGTCGTTTAAGGCTGTTTAGCACCGTTTAGTGCCGTTCAGCACCGTTTATCGCCGTTTAGCATCGTTTAACATCGTTTAAACATCGTTTATTGCCGTTTAGTGCCGTTTAGTGCCGTTTAGTGCCGTTCAGCACCGTTTATCGCCGTTTAACGTCGTTTAACATCGTTTAAACGTCGTTTAAGGCTGTTTAGTGCCGTTTAGTGCCGTTTATTACCGTTCAGCACCGTTTATCACCGTTTAGCGTCGTTTAACATTGTTTAAACGTCGTTTAAGGTTGTTTAGTGCCGTTTAGTGCCGTTCAGCACCGTTTATCGCCGTTTAGCATCGTTTAACATCGTTTAAACGTCATTTAAGGCTGTTCAGTGCCGTTTAGTGCTGTTTAGTGCCGTTTAGTGCCCTTCAGCACCGTTTATCGCCGTTTAGCGTCGTTTAACATCGTTTAAACGTCGTTTAAGGCTGTTTAGTGCCGTTTAGTGCGGTTCAGCACCGTTTATCGCCGTTTAGCGTCGTTTAACATCGTTTAAACGTCGTTTAAGGCTGTTTAGCACTATTTATCGTCGTTTAGTGCCGTCTAGCACCGTTCAATGTTATTGGCATAATCCAACATCGGTATAAACGCGTCGGTCGCTCCACGCTTTACATCAAAACGATATCAAAGATAAACCCTGACCCGAGTCTCGAGTTAGACAAGTAAAACTTCAAGGAAAGCCTGATCAGCTTTCCTAGAAGTTGGGGGGCAAATGATATGGGCTGAAAATAAGCCCTAAAGACACATTTAATGTGGCATTAATTAGGCCAAGAATGGTCCAAACGTGGGGCCCACTAGATGGACCAAAAACCCCAATTATAATATTAATTTCGTAATTAATATTGGGGTAAATAAACAGCTCAGCAATAAGAGTTGGATAAGGATATTATTTCCACCAGACTTAGCCACCAAGGCATCCAATTCAATAAGGAAACTGATTCCTACAAGGAATAGATCTAGAACCTTCCTCAAAGACTTGTCCACCAAGTCTCTGACTCCTACCATAATTCTAATGCTCCTGCAGCCTATTTAAAGGGCCAGACCCCTCATCTCAGAACTACGTTTTTGGCTTGATCTTTGATATTCATCAAAGTACGTAGGCATCTTGTGAATGCAGATTCAGCCACGAACACGAGAACGGCCATTAAAGCTCAAAGCTCAACCACCCTAGCATTAATTACAAATCGTAACTTAGTTTTTATTCCACAACACACTTTGAATATTCATCAAATAATTATTTGAACGTTATTTATTAAATAAATATTATTTTTCAATATTCATTCAAAGTCGATTCATTTATCGAATATTATGTCGAATATTCTTTTAAAGCTTGGATTACTAAATGAATATTATTTTGATATTCATTTAGAATATTATTCATTAAATGAATATTACTTTGTGAATATTCATTTAAGTTCCTATTTACTTAATGAATATTATTTTAAATATTCATCCGATGTTCTATTTATTTATCGAATATTATTTCATTATTCCTTTCAAGTCTTATTACTTGAATGAATATTGTTTTGAATATTCGTTTAAATATTTAATTATTCAATAAATATTTTCTCCTTATTCATTCGAGAAATATTCTAAGAAATACTTCGATTTAAATATTCGTTCGTAGTCATAAGCCTTCTGTAATTATTTCGGATGCAATAAATATTCTCTGAATGTTTGTCTAATACTCTGAAATGACTTCATATTTTATCGTTGACCTTTGATTATTATAAAATCCCTTTGGAGTCGGATTATTATTAATATTATATCAAGAAAGGTTCTCAAAATGTCGTTCTTCCTTCGAATCTATTTTCCAAATAATTAGAGAACCTTACTTGAAAAATGTTATTTATCTTGTGGACTTCCCGGTCATAAATCTTTCGAAACGTATTCTTTTCACTCGCAACTAGAATTGCTATCTATTGCATCTGTGTACCCTCTCATCATTCGAGGGGTAAGATTATTGGAACAAGATGGTATCCTCTAACAAGCAGCAGCTTGGGAGATAGAATGTTGAATTTCCTTTCCAATTAGATACGACTACTTTGTGGAGTCTTATCAACAAGTATTGTACTTGGGGAAAGGGGGATGAACTTTGTGTTCAGAGTCATGAATTTCTTTTCGAACTTGTAGTCATGTAAGAGGCCGAGTAGCGCCGGTCCATCCTATTGGCCCAACCGTTGGCCGGGGAGATCTAACAGGGCGGTAGACAAGTAAATCCGTCAGCTCTTCCTTCTACCGGTAGTAAATCTAAATTGAGCTGTACAATTTGTGACTGATCATCGGAAGGATTGGAACAGCGGGCGCGGTGAATACTCCAACATTAGTTCATCATTCAGATTCATTTATTTTTTGCAACATTATTATTGTTGGCAGTATTGGAAAAGTATTCATAATTAGAATATATATGTTTTGAGTTACTTGTAACTTCATCATTTACCTTATACTAGTATTATTTTCGCTAAGGCATGGCATATGGTTACAAAGATGTTTGAACTACTGTATATACATATATATATGTCATCACTGTTCAGTTATATTGTTGTTGGTGGGCTATTCCTCACCCTTGCTTATTTATTTTGTCACAACAACAGCTAGGACAGATGGCTCGCGTCAGGCGCACTCGGCACAAGCGGGTTACCCGACCCACCGGACTCCCCGCTGATATGCTAGCTGCCATTGCTGAGGTAGCATAGATAGACAGCTTTTGCTTCTTGTTCAACTATATGTATAATTAATGTAATCAACGGCAAAACTTTTAAACTTGTGATGTTATCCTTTTGGCTTGTAATAACTTTTATTCGTAAACCCCTTTATGTAAGACTTATTTCAATTTCATCTCTGGGACTATAAGTGTGTGTGTGTGTGTGTGTGAGTGGATATTATTGTGGGGTCACAGCATGCTACTTATTGATTTTGGACTCAAGTCAAGTATTATGTATGAATTATGAGACCGTAACGACCTGATCCCTGACCCTGGATCTAGGGGTGTTACAGAGATGGTATCAGAGCGAGAGTTATATATCCCAAGAGATCATGCGACGTTATATAATAATAAATTCAATAATATAATAAGAACCCTTGCCAGGTTCACCTAAAACCCTTACAGGAACTTTTTAAGTATCATGATAGTAACATAGTTCGTCTTGTGTAGGCGAGCGACTTGTCTGCCTAGGAGGCAGCTGCGAGACAGCATGATGAGGACATGTTCCGGACTAGGGACCTGTATTATGAGCACTTGCCTGATGAGGATACTGAGCCTGAGGAGGAGGACCCTGAGGAGGTCTAGGTTGATGCTGATACTCATGTTATTGAGTCTGAGGAGGTCCAGGTTGATGCTGATACTGATGTTATTGAGACTGAGCGGGAGGAGGACCCGGAGGGGGTCCAGACAGGGCAGGACGCTGAGTTAGTTGCTGAGGATGAGGATTTTTGGGTTGTATCCGAGATTAGGACCATGGAGGAGGACACTGATATGACCACTGAGCAGGTCATGGCTGCTGTTGTTGGACAGGCTGTAGATGAGGATGAGCTAGTGGATGATGCTGTAAGGAGTTCCGGACTACGAGTGCCACCCCCCTCTGTTGAGAGAGCCCCTACCCCACCACCACTACTTGTGAGACCATTTTTCGATGAGTTTGAGGAGCCTACCCCAGAGCCCCAGCAGACAGAGACTGCAGCTCCAGCTGAGCCATCCACCCCACCCCATGTCCCGATAGGGGGAGTCCTAGTATGTGTTCATAACTTGATTGTGAACGAGCTTTATAGAGAGTTGTCAGTGGCGGATGCCAGATTGGCAGAGTCTAGGAGGGAGCTAGCAGCGGAGAGAGCCGCCCGGATGAGGTTACAGGGCTGGAGAACTATCAGTGATCGGGTTGGTTATAGGGCTGTGACCTGCATCGAGCTAAGGGCTCGGGGGAGGGTGCGACAGTTACCTACTGATGGGCATGGTATGGTAGCAAGAGCAGACGCCGAGGAGATTTTCCGCATCACCATGGGGAGGGTTCGGATGATGTTTCGTCGTTGCGGCTGATTTCAGATGTAGTGATGCAGTAGTCTAGTTGTCTAGTCATGTACGGACGTAGTAGTGCCGGCTTTTGTAGGGATGGTTTCATTGTACTTATTTTCCCTTTTTGCAGACTAGACAGATAGACAGCATATTTCACTTTTGACTTGTTGTCGTTGTTAGGATGGTTGTACTCTAAACTATCGTTGTAACTCAGATGTTGTACCTTTTCGGTACCTGATATATATTTGTTTCCCTTTCAGTTATTTCAATTTTGTTGGGATGCAATAACGAGTTTATTAGCATATGTACTGCTTTCGATTAAGTTGCCATGAGATATAGAACTGTGGGATCCTAAATCCAATCATGTAACGAGTTATGCAAGGAAAAATCCTTTAGAACAGGTAAGTGAACCTAATATATAATTGTCCAAATTTTAAGTAAAATGCCTCCAAGACGAATGGGCACTAGGGCTAACCCCCGTGAATCTACTAACCAAGAGAGTCACAACCAACATGAGGAAAACCATGAATATAATGAAGAGCAAGATCAGGACTATAATGATCAAGAAGATTCCCAGTATGGAGCAGAGGATGAACCCATGTACTCTGAAGACTTTGAGGGGGAGATAGAGGGTGGAGAAACTGAAGTGGAGCAGGAAGGGGAGAACCAGGGCGGAGACCCCATGGGCCAGTTTATGGATCTGCTTAGGCAGAATATGAACCAATACCCCCAACCACCACTAGGAAACAACACTTCAGTGGCAAATTCCTTCAGGGCCTTTAAGTCCCTTGAGCCCCAGAGTTCCACGGATCGGCTAATCCCGTTGAGGCGAGGGCCTGGATCAAGGAAATGGAAAAATCTTTTAAGATTCTGAGTATCAATGAGGCTCAGAAGACTATTTTTGTAACTTACCTACTAAAGGGAGAGGCCAATTATTGGTGGGAGGCCAAAACGAACATGGAGACTGATGCTATCGTACCCTGGGAGAGGTTTAAACAATTATTTCTAGAAAAGTACTTCCCGAAGTTCATGAAAACTCAAATGGAACTTAAATTTTTAGAACTTAAACAGAACAATATGTCAGTGGCTGACTATGAGGCCAAGTTTACTGAGCTGTCGAGATTTGTGCCGGAATTTGTGGATACCGAAGAAAAGAAAGCTAACAGGTTTCAACAAGGGTTAAAACAGTGGATCCAGAATAGAGTGGCGGTATTAGAAATTATGGATTATGCCACCTTAGTGCAGAAGGCAACCATTGTGGAAGCTGGAAGTGATCAAATGCAGAGAGAAAGAGAAAAAGGGGGAATAAAGAGAAAGTATGCCAGTATGGGTAGAGGGTCCACTGGAGGAAAACCCCCAACCAAGTTTAACAGAGGAACCATTTTTCTACTTGGGAGAAGGGAAGGGTTTAAACCATCTATGAGCGCAACAGTGAGCCAGGGCGGCCAGCAAGCAGGAGTGTCCTGTTCCCATCAGTCTAGACCCCCTTACCATTATGTACTACCTGTGGGAAGAGGCATTCCGGTGTGTACAACCAGAAGCAGATAAACTGCTATAAGTGTGGGCGAGCTGGGCACTATGCTACCTCTTGCACCACGATCATTCCTAATAGTACCACTTGTTTCCAGTGCGGACAGCAAGGGCACATGAGGAAGGATTGCCCAAAGAACAAACCAGCAGCATCAGGGGCGAGCAAGGCTGCCTCCAATAGACCCCCAAATGCCAGGACTTTTAATATGTCAGTACAAGATGCCGTGAGGGACACGGATGTGATAGCAGGTACATTTTCTCTCAATTCAGTCAGTGCAAATGTCTTATTTGATTCGGGAGCAACTAAGTCTTTTATATCTAGAGATTTTGCGCATAAATTGAAACTTAAAACCCAGCAACTAAGGGATTCCTTACAAGTAGAGATAGCTAATCAGGAAGTCGTACCGGTTAATCAAATTCACCCCGATTGTAAATTAGAAATAGGAGGATGATCCTTCTATGTCGATTTAATTCCTTTTAAGCTAGGGGAATTTGATGTCATTTTGGGAATGGATTGGTTGTCTCACAATAATGCGCAGATAGATTGTAAAGGGAAAAAGATTAAGTTGAAAACCCCAGGGAAGAAAGAAATAGTGTTTAAGGGGATGCGACAGACCCAGAAAATTCTGACCATGGCGCAAACCAAGAGATTGCTACGAAAAGGGAACGAGGCTTATTTAGCTTACGTTATAGATGCTTAGAAGGAAGTGCCAAGATTTCAGGACATTCCGGTAGTGAATAAGTTTGAGGACGTGTTCCCATAAGATCTTCCCGGACTACCACCTGATAGGGTGATTGAGTTTGCCATCGAGTTATCCCCGGGGACGGTGCCGGTTTCGAAGGCCCCGTACCGATTAGCCCCAGTAGAAAGGAAAGAGCTAGCTAAACAGTTACAGGAATTGTTGGATAAGGGTATGATAAGGCCCAGTGTGTCGCCTTGGGGCGCACCAGTGTTGTTCGTTAAGAAAAAGGACGGGAGTATGAGGTTATGCATCGAATACAGAGAGTTGAACAAGCTAACCATAAAGAATAAGTATCCACTACCCAAGATAGATGATTTGTTTGACCATCTCAGAGGCACTAAGTACTTCTCTAAGATTGACCTGAGAACGGGATACCACCAACTGAAGATTAAACCTGAAGATATCCCGAAGACTCCATTCCGTACCAGATATGGACATTACGAGTTCTTGGTAATGTCATTTAGATTGACCAATGTCCCAGCAGCTTTCATGGACTTAATGAATAGAGTGTTCAAAGAATATTTGGACAAATTCGTGATAGTCTTCATTGATGATATTCTCATCTACTCAAAGATAGAGGCAGAACACGCTGAACATTTGAGGATAACTTTAGAAATACTCAGGAAGGAGCAGTTATATGCCAAATTCTCAAAGTGTGAGTTCTGGAAAAATGAAGTACAATTCTTAGGGCACGTGATCAATAGAGAAGGAGTGTTGGTTGACCCCTCCAAGATAGAAGCAGTTTCAAATTGGGAACGGCCAACTACTCCAACCGAGGTGAGGAGTTTCATCGGACTAGCTGGATATTAAAGAAGATTTGTCCAAGATTTTGTGAAAATCACAGCTCCATTAACTCGACTTACCTGTAAAACTGAGAAATTTGAATGGACTGAAAAATGCGAGAGGAGTTTCCAAGAGTTAAAGAAGAGGTTGGTGACGGCCCCAGTGTTGGCGTTACCTGATGGAAAAGGAGATTTCGTGATTTACATTGATGCTTCGCATAAAGGATTGGGATGCGTGCTTATGCAGCACGGCAAGGTAATAGCATATGCGTCTAGGCAATTGAAGGATTATGAGGTCAGATATCCCACGCATGATCTATAACTAGCAGCCATAGTCTTCGCTTTAAAGATTTGGAGACACTACTTGTATGGGGAGAAGTGCGAGATTTACACTGACCATAAGAGCTTAACATGCGCCAGAGGAGATGGCTAGAGTTAATCAAGGATTACGATTGCGAGATTCGTTATCACCCGGGCAAAGCCAATGTGGTGGCTGATGCCCTTAGTAGGAAAGAGAAGCTCAAGATGATAACTTCAGAGGAAGAGTTAGTAAAATATTTTGAGAAGTTGGAAATTGAGATTAAGCTACCCGAAGGAGGCCAAGAAAAGTTGATGGAAATTAGAATCCAACCTCCATTGTTAGAAAAGATTAGACTATGTTCGGAACGGATAATGGAGGAAGAAGAGAACTCCACGGAAGAGATAATGACCGGGGAAGAAATTAAGTGTGAAAGAGACAAGGAAGGGATCATGAGGTACATGTACAGGATATGGTTCCCAAATGTTCAGGAACTCAAGGATGAGATTCTATACGAGGCACACAACTCAAGATACTCGGTGCACCCCGGTAGCACCAACATGTATAGGGATTTAAAAGAGTATTACTGGTGGCCCAATATGAAAAAGGACGTAGCAGAGTGGGTAAGAAGATGCTTGACCTGCCAGCGAGTGAAAGCAGAGCACCAGAGGCCCAACGGACTTCTACACCCCTTAGAGATTCCAGAATGGAAATGGGAACACATAGCCATGGATTTCGTAGTAGGTTTACCAAGGACCAAGGCTAATCATGACGCCATATGGGTAATTATAGATCAACTGACGAAGTCAGCTCACTTTCTTCCGATCAATGAAAGGTACACGGTCGACAGACTAGTGGATATCTACTTAAAAGAGATAGTGGCGCGACATGGAGTCCCAGTCGCAATAGTATCTGATCGAGATCCTAGATTTAACTCCAGGTTTTGGAGAAGCTTTCAAGAATGTGTAGGGACCCGGCTGAACATGAGCACAACCTACCACCCCCAGACAGATGGGCAAAGTGAATGTGACACCCCCAAATCTGAGGTCAAAGATTCAGGTCGTCACATCACCATCCAACCATATCATACCTGTATTAACTGTAAAACTCAACAATACATCCATTCAGACCTCAATCTTAAGCACAAACAAGTTAGAGCCTCAGAAACGATAATCAAAAGTGCCACTAAATATTACAATTCATTTGTACAAATTAGAGTCTTACACAATTCCACTTATACAACTACACTTGAAGACAAGTCTTACTATTACAGTTGAAAACCTATCAGACTTACTCTATCGTATCTATCAGGAACTAAATCATCTCCGGAGTAAATCTTCTACTCCTCTTCTGCTGTCGCGGAGTTAAGCGACCAAATTCTTCTCTTTCTGAAAAGTTTTTATAAAGCAAGAATGAGCTACATAATGCTCAGCAAGTTCACCATTTGTAAAATAATAATGGGGTTTATTTCGAAAACATTCCCAACTGTAACACCCCCAGATCCGGGGTCCGGGATCCGGTGGTTACGGTTTCCAATTCTGTCCACAACAATTGAACTTTCCTTAACATAAAATAAATTACGTCTCTATAACCCAACATAACAATATAAAACACACCCGTTATAGTCCCAGAGATGAAATCAGAGTAACAATCAAATTTTTATTAATCACATTAAGAGTTCTTACAATCCAAAAGGATTTCAATATAAATACATACTCTTTGCCATCCATTTACATAAGTCATACTAGACCATATTCTTGGTACTGAAAGAATAAATATACCCTACCAATAGCTTCTTCTTCAGCTCTGGTAGTCTTATAGTCCTCGCCCGCGTCGAGTGCGCCTTGTGCGAGTCATCTGGTCTAGCTGTTGTTGTGATATAATAATAAAGCAAGGGTGAGCAATAGCCCACCAACAATAACATATAACTGAACGATAATGTATAACAGTTCAAAAGTATCTTTTAAACCATATGCCATGCATTTACGGAAATGATGCCAGTATAATATGAACGATGAAGTTACAAGGTAACTTAAAGTATTTGTTTGTAGAAATATCTGCTACATCAAAGTAAGCGAGATATTCTTATTGTTATTAAGAAGAGGAACTTGCAAGAAAAGGTTGCAACTCCAGTTATGACACTTTTCCAATTCTGCCAACAGTAATCATGTTGCAGGAAATAAATAAATTTGGATGATGAACCAATGATGGAGTATTCACCGCGCCCGCTGTTCCAATCTTGATGATCAGTCGAGATCGTACAGCTCAATTTAGATTTACTACCGGTAGAAGGAAGAACTGACGGCTTTACTTGTATACCGCCTTACTAGCTCTCCCCGGCCAACGGTTGGGCCAAAGGGGATGGACCGGCGCTACTCGGCCTCTTACACGACTCCTAGTTCAAATAGAATTCATGATTCTGAATGTAACGTTCGTCCCCCTTTCCCCAAGTATAATACTTGTTGATAAGACTCCACAAAGTAGCCGTATCTAGTTGGAAAGGAAAATTTACCAATAACTCCCAAGCTATTACTTGGTAACGGATATTAACTTGTTCCAGTAATCTTACCCCTCGAAAGATGAGAAGGTAAGCAACGACTTAATAAGTCAACAGCACCCGAGTTGCGGGTGAAGGGAATACTTTATGACCGGGAAGTCGACAAGATAAATAACATTTTCCAAGTAAGGTTCCCTTATTATTAAGGAGATAGACTCGAAGAAGAATGATGTCTGAGAACCTTTCTTGATATAAGATTAATAATAATATGACTCCGAAATATTTTTCGTAATAATCGAAGAAGATAACCCTTATTGAGGTTATTCTAAGTATGGAATAAATATTCAGAGAATATTTATTGAATTAAAATATTTTACAGAATATTTAGGAATATGAAAGAATGTCTTAAATCAGAGTATTTCTCAAAATAATCCCTGAAGAAATATCAGGAGAATATTTATTGAATAAATAAATATTTAAATGAATATTCAAAACAATATTCATTAATTAATAAGACCTGAAAAGAATATTTAAGGTAATATTCATAATTAATTAGGAATTTAAATGAATATTCAAAAGTAATATTCATTTAATGAATAATATCCTAAATGAATATCAAGTAATATTCATTTAGTAATCCAAGCCTTAAGGAATATTCGAGATAATATTCGATAATTAAATCGAGCTTCAGATGAATATTAAAATAATATTCATCAAGTATTTAATATCTTAAATGAATATTCAAAAGTAATATTTATTTAATAAAATAATAATCTAAAAGAATATCCAAAATAATATTCATTTAATAGTCTCATCTTTAGAAGAATATTCGAAATAATAGTCGATAATCAATTCGACTCTGAATGAATATTGAGAAATATTATTCGTTGAATAGTTACGTTCAAATAATTATTTGAAGTAAGGATCGTTAAAATAATTAGTCTCGAACGAATATTCAAATAATATTCGTCGCCCAAATAATAGAAAATATTTACTTAAATATTTTCTTCCGAGGTAATCTCGATATATCAAGGAATATTGACTCCCGGTCTATTTTTGATTAATAAGATATATACGCCCTTCTATGAGGGTCTTACAATAACCGGCTTATAACTGATATATAACTATCTAGCTTATAAGCCAACAATAACATTCAGGGAACAAGTATATCAATTCAACTTGAAAGTAGGCATGCATGCAATGGCATATGTATATCAGCAATCATATATATATATTTATTCAATCACAACAACAGCCTAAAAGAAGGGAATTGAAACTTGCCTGGTAGTCGAGTACGGTAAGGGGTAGTGGTAGCGGGTCCCGGTTCAGCTTGGTGATCTATAAATAGCCAAGGCATTCGGGATTAATCACTTAACATATTAAAAGTTAAGTTATACTTAATTCGAAACTCGTTCTCGAGTTATCTCGTTATACCCCTTTTAGTGGATTACTTTTATCACTGATCCGACCCGACATTCGTTCGTTAATATGACATATCATTGTACTTATACTTGGGACATACTTAAGTCATATGAGTTCTAAGGTCGATCGTTACGAACCAATACTATACTCCGAGTTTTATCGCCCGTTTTCTAAGTGTTTTACCGAAGTTATAAAAGAGTCGTCTTTTAGGGGTTCGTTCGCGTTTAACCTCGACTCGAACATTTTTAATAAATCGAAAAATGATCTTTTTGACATACAGTTTTCTTTCTCACCTTCCCTTTTACCTCTAGTATTTATTTACCAAGATTCTCCATGACGTTACATAGTTTACGAGGGTTCAATTACAGTTACGAACTTTCGTTTACGGATTCGAACTACTTTTAGTAATTTGGTCATAAATCCTAAACCGTAAGTCCGTTTCACGTGATCTTTATATCAAAATGAAGCTTAGAACATTACCTATCCTATCATGGCAGTTAAGGTCTCTGGACAGTAAGGGTTCAACATGGAAAATGGTATACAAAACATGGTAATGCAAAATCGGGCATTATAACGGCTGTAAATCGAACGTTCCATAAATCGTAATCAACAACCCAAGCCACACCGGGCATACCAATCATCTTACATTCATAATACTAATCTCATAAGTCCAGGAACATCATATTATATCATCATATTCATCACATCTCTTAAATCAAACAAACTAACTACATAATCATGTAAACATGCTTATAACAACATTATCACCAAAATTTATCCAAAACTCCATTAAAACTCAAATCAAAGACTAGGGTTCTTGAAGTTTATACCTTCCTTGAGGTATGTATGCACTTATTAAGCCTTGTATAGTCCTTGTATATCCTCCATGATGCTTGGATCATCAACCAAAATCAAGATTCAAGAATTTTGTTCCTGAGGTTACTATTCATCCTCCACTTTCTTGATTTTTTTGAAAATGGAAAAGGTGGTGTTTGAGGCTAAGATTTTTAGGGTATCATTTCTATGAAATATAGGATCTATGATAAATTTTTGGAGATCAAACAATGGTGGGAGCTTGGACTTTGATTCTTGAATTAGGGTTAAGGTCGAATGGAGCTTTGAAAAAGGGGGGAGGAGAGTTTTGCTTGGTTGGCTTGCTTTTTGGTGTTTTAATCTCATCCACTCTCATCCACTAGCAACATAATATCTTGCAAAAATCACTTTATCAAAGTGGTGAGGTGTTGGATGGTGAAATGGCAAGACATGTGTTGGTTTTATGGTGGTTAGAGCCTAACTAGGTAGTTACTTGCTAAGTACTTGTTCAATCTCTAATTGTCTAGTTACTCAGCCCACTTGGTTGCTAGATATTTATCTAGTAGCTTGCACAAGACTCTTGCTTCCTCTGCTTGTTTCTGTGTCCGGTTATTACCCGTTTCGATTGATCGTTCGTGGGAATATTTCACGGATTTCTAATTAGGGTTTACCGGGAATCCTCTTTAATATTAATACTTTCATTCTCCATCTTTCATTCTAACTTTCCAATTTATATTCCTTAAATCCATTCGTTAAATACTTAAGGCTATCAGTGTCCAGGGAACTCTCGGAGAAAATAAAAGTGCGGTTTTTCAGAATCCGACAGCTTTTACATACACTTATTTTCCCCCTGGATCACTAATATGAACTCGGAAATCCGTTCCGAATACTTCTATATAGTGTCGTCTCATATTATTATATACTCCCACCACAACACTATTCATTCTGTATTCTTTACTTGTTCTCTTAGGGTTGTATACTTGTCCGTATTCTCTTTCGATCGTTCCTTAACCTTTTTACGGAACTACTGGATCAATCGTTACCGATCTGGATGACATGAGAATATTCTCCTGCTTGAAATTGCCATATCTTATTCCCTTAGAAGATAGATTATTCTTACCTATGTTGTTACCCTTTAGCATTCTTCAAGACATAGAAATAATAAAGTCGAATTCCATTCATTCCTTCCAAATATCAATTATTACATTGTAGCCATAACCACTCCTCAGTGGTTTCCTACCTTCATTCTTAAATCAAATATAATAACATTCCAAAATATCAAATCCTCAAAGTTAATATCTCAATTCTTGGATTATAATAATATTTAATCCACTGTCCGGTCAAATATTATTCCGAAAAAGAATTTGGAATTTCTGAATTCCGATCGTCTCTGCATTCACTTATTTCCTCCGCGTATTAATAATATGACTTCGAAACATCCATATCACGTCCCGTACATAGGGTGGCGTGAAAAGTTTTCCAACTTACAAAATCACTAATCATCCACCAAATTACTATGCACGTACAGGAAACACTATGCACGTACGGGAAATACTATGCACGTATGGGAAACACTATGCACGTACTCATTTCCCTTCAAGGATCCATTAGCTCCTTCCTGGATGGTAGATTATTCTTATCTAGGTTCTCAACCATCGAATTACTCTATTCTGACAATATACCAATGCATCAGGATCATTGTCCAAAGCAATATCCATTCATTACAATCATTGTTCTTTGAAACCACCATTCATTAGAGCTGGTGACCTTGTTGTCGGAATCATTGTTCCTCTTTTTATCATTACTTAATAAAAGTTTTAATTATATCCAAAATTTGGGGTTCTTACAGTCTCCCCTCCTTAAAAGGATTCCGTCCCGGAATCAGGTAGGAAGCAAAGAGTCGTTCTACCCTTCCTCAGCACATCTTCTAGTGCTACAATCCATACTGTATCCTTTTTCCATCAACGTTGCTACTTTTCGTACAACTCACTATCCGGGTTATACTCTTACTCAGTCTTATCCTTATTGATACCTGCAGTAACATTGGTATCACTATCACCCTACGATTCGGAGGTAACCTCGCTCGTACTGTGCATTTCCTGATCGCTTTAATCTTCGCAATCTCGATCAATATAGAGAAGTGTAAAGATTTATTGAGAGATCACTATGATCAATTGAACATTTGTTATATTGCATAGTTAGTACAGAAGGGGGCCAGCCTTTAGTACTTGACAAGCAATTAAACAAGTCATGGCATTCCACTTACACTTCTATCACATAGACAGATAGTCACGTAGCAGTACCTCCCCTCCTAAAAGGGTTGTTCTTCTCAATTCATAAAGAAGATGAATAAGAGAGAAGAAGAGAAAAGAGTTCTAAAGGATTATAGAAAGCTTTCATGATTGTAGAATATCATACTCAGAATTTACCTCTGAACTATAGAGGTTTATCAAAGAAGAAATTAATCATAATTATATCCAATACTATTTGATCGCAATCTCACGTGTCAACATATCTTGCTGCTTTGTCCATTATTCTATGGACAAATACTCTTGTTCAATCTTAGCGATACTCATATTCGGGAAATCCTTCAACCTTTCAGGTTAAAACTTAGATTTCTCCCTTGACATCATTATTACTGACATCCCATATCATGTTACTAGATTTTTCATAACTATAATATTGACACTATCAGGTTGTCATCCTGAGAATTCATTAGAAAACCCATTCATAACATTCCTTGCTTCTCATCCCATAGTTGCTTTCCCAGCCTTTTCTTTATCACTCACATCCTTCTTATTATCTGATTCTTACTCATTTCTATTATTTACTTTCACCTTCACCTCTTTATTGAGACACCTTTTTGCACTTGGTACCTCCTTATCGGTATTCCGTCACATTTATTCTATAATCATCACGTTATTCCAATTTAAAATTTCCGAAATGAATCTGGCCCGATCCCTTAAACTTAGATTCATATAATCTACTTCTGCCAACCTTGTTTCTCATCACTTGTTCTTTTCTATCCGTGGTTTTCCACAGGTTGTCTTTCGTAAGTCAGACCAGGTCGTATATCTACATGCTCGTACTCCTATCATCTGTCGAACATCTGCATTTTACTGACGTAGCCTGGCCACATGAAAACCCGTTATGACCGTGCTATAAGTTTTGGGGGTAAGGCTGGCTCGAATACCGCCGTCCGAACATTTTAAACTCTCAGGTGGCCCAATAAGTCTTGGGCTCAACCGCCCTTCCCTCCAAGTCTCATTAATTCTTTCTACGGGAATACGTTTAGCATCACGAATTATCAACCTCATATTCTCTATCTTGTTTGTGCAGAAGTATACTAACACAAACTTGCTTGTCATTCATCAACATGCCATTTAGCTTATCACTAGCAGTACTTTCTTTATCTTTACGTTGTCATCTCCTTTCTTAGAAGAATCACCATCGCTTGTTGTTTACGTTGTGCGTTAATAGCTAACCCTACGGGTTTCAAATCCCTTTGGGAGACAAAGTAATCATTATTCCTTATCCATAAGGAACACTTCCTGAACTTGATGTAGATATAACGTGAAGCAGATAGAATTGCAGAAGAGTTTCAAGCATCGCGGCTAGGCCCGGTTGATGAAACTATCACTTATGCATCTTCCATAAAAGATTGGAAACTTAATGGTTTACTTCATCAATTTTGTACCATGGTCCTGGTTTGCCTCACAACGGGACCTTCTAAGGTACGTAATATGCTTAAGACTTCATCAGGAATCGAATCTTTACTTAAACTATTATTACCTTCGATTCTTACACAATCATCAAAAGGAATGTAACTTCCTCCACTCCAATATGACCTTCAAGGTCTTTCCAAATATCATTTTGTTTCTTCGGTATGAACATTTATAATTATTCCTTTATACTTAGACTGTCGGCCACCTCATTGGCCTTTCCTGATAATAATAATTTCTGGTAATCCTTGTTCTCTGGATATATTCCAATTCAACCATTTCTACATCATTCCCATCTTTGTTGGGTGAAAGCATTCTCCCTTAAGCTCTGCTGATGGAGAAAAATATATTTATCGGTCTTTCTCCATAAGTCATTGCTTCCACCTACCCGTGGGAACTTTATCACGTTTATTCCCAATCCTACTTAGGATACTTCTCTTCTTAGTTCTTTCCTTATCTTAGGATAATCTCAACCTTTATAGGTTCAATCCATACTTCCTCAGGGTCTCATACATGCCTCATCTGGCATTACTGTTACTATGTCATACATTCCTTACCAAACTTCCATTTTGAAGTTCGGAATATTACCTTTTTCCATGTAAGGTTTCATAGGTCATCCTCATCCTTCCTCCTGTATTTTCTGGGTACAGGGTATATCAAAATGTCATTGATTAATACTCTAATAATTCTATCTATGTTCTTTCCAGAACATAGATATCTATGTTTGGGTATATCTATGTTTTTTTTTTTTTTAATAATCCTTACCGGTCATTGTTGCCTTAGCAAGTCCAACTCATATCCTCTGAAGTCATAATGTCGTTATTAGGGTTAATGCCACCCCTTGTGCATTCCCTAGGGTTTGTCTTAATTTATGGATATCCTATCCTTAATTCAACTGCCAAAGAATTCTTGCATCTTATAATTGGCAATAAGATCATGTATCCTTAATAAAGGTCTCCTTTCAATCATTCTCATTTGATAATCGATCGGTGGCTTAATGCCATCCTCTTCTTTTAGATAGTTGTCAGCCTATTTGGCCTTCCAAAAGGCAACGTATGCCTATCTCCTCTCTTACAGAACTTGGTAATGGCAGCAAGGATGTTTTGGAAGATATTGGTCGAGTTCAACGTGAATCTCTTAGTACTTATCGTTCTATTCAAATGTACTTGTCTTAGACAAAATTCTACAGCATACTGTTCAATTTCTGACCTTTTCTATACCCTCTTCATATACCTTCATTGTTTACTTTCCTCCGTCATAGTATATTCATGGTATTCATGATACCCTAACATCATACATCTCAAGTCACTATACTTCCATTTTACTCGAAATCTTGGATAACCATATACACATGAGTCACTTAGTACGGGTGACCCCATCCCAAAAAGGTCTAGTGAATTCCAAATCAAAACATGGGTTGTTCGGCAGAAGATTCAAACGATCTCATTAATGTTTCATTTATATCAGAAGCCCTTGCAGTCGGTGCTTACTTAGAAGCAACCCTGCTTTGTCTTTTCATTGCTGGTCTAGTCACTTTATAGTCCGTTGTGACTTGGCCTCAACTGGCCACACTAAAATAAAAATATATGATTTTAGGGGTTGGCTAATAGCATTACTTTTCTAGCAATTGCCGGCATAGTGCCTTCTTCTTTGATACCTTTCTACCTTTCCAAAACTTTACTCCATATAAGTCTTAATCGACTACTCGGCACCGTCTCCGGTCACCTTTCCTCCACTTTTGTCTTTTCAACTGTACTTATCAATCCTGCGTGCCACACAAGCTTACCATTCCTGGCATAACATCCTTTTCATTTAAGTCAATCCTGGAATTTCTCAGTCCGGCTGGTTTCTTACTTACATTTCCTATTTTCGTCCAATCTCACTTCATTATTTTATCACTACCGTCGATTGTAATGCTCAGGGTCCGTTTACTAACCCATTTTACAGCATCCTTATCCAAATCACAGGGTTTGCTCCAATTGTTTTTTTTTTTTTTTTTTTTTTTACTCTCTTCCATGACATTCTCTGATAATCAGAAAGACAAGGTTTGCCAAAATTCACCGAATTCCTTTCCAGACTCAGGGAAATTTTGATCAATCTAACCACCTACTGGTAACATTAAGGAGACCAGTTTCGAAACCTGAAGAATAGTTCTATGAACCTCCAAGCAGGTGGAATCATAAGCAGTCATAGTTAACGAAATAATCATCATCGGATTGGAAGTTTACCCACTGGAGAGGAATCAATTATATCCATCCCTTAAAAAGGGAATCAATAGTTTCAAACTGAAACCTGTCACAACGTCCTGATATTCAATACTACCAAATGTCGGTCTACCTAACCCTTTATGCGAGGCGTCATTGGAAGCACAAAGTCTCCTTTTTCCATTAAGCAATGCCAGCTCTTGGTCATTACCAATTTCACCTTTTAGCTCCAGGAAGATTTTCTCACATTTTCCTCTTCAACTGCTGATCGTATTACTTGATCTATTAAAATTCCGCATCGGAATAAACTTAAGGTACTACTATAATCCATTCAAAGAGAAGAAGGAATTTAATATTCCTCTAAATCACATGCATTTAACGTTTCTGGTTCATCATTTAACTGAGTTGAATTAACTCTATACTCAGTCTCTGGCAGTAGTCTCATTACGAGTTCATCTTGACTCACTGGTCTTATCTTCCGGTAGGTTCTGAGATCATTGTCTTGCTTGCTACTTCCTTATATAATTTTACCCAATCATGCTATCACTTCCCAATGTCTTTACTTTCTAAATGATTCATTCATAAAATGAACATTTTCCTTAATAAAACCACCTTATTAACCTTAATTTGGTTCCATAATTTACAACCTACGACACCTGCCTTCTCATGGCGAATTATTACTGACAATATTCATACTGATTCATTTATCAAATGATATGGCACTTACTGCCTCATTCTCAACTATTCTTAGGGACCCTGCTCCTCGCCCTAAATCGATGTCTTTGATAATCATACATCCCTCTAGCTCTTTCTTTGTTAAGATGAAAATCTCTAAGGATTCTAATCTATTTCCGTATAAGATCTCAAGTAATTCTTCCAATCCTTCTTTCTTGCTGGTACTACATCTGGTAGTCCGGCTATGAATTCAACATGCATCTTCAGATCTCTTAATAATATCTCGGTTCTTTATACTCACTTTTCTGAGCACCATATCTTAATCATCACAGTCATTCTGGCTGCGACCCTCATTACCCATGGGTAAGCTCCTCATCCTAACAGGACTTTCCTTATCTGCTGGAACCTCTTCCGGGTCTCCAGTAGGGTACTCCATCGAATTACCCGCTGATCTTTAGCATATAAAGCATCATCGCGCTATTGCTCGTATGCCTCAAGGTCAGTCGCCTTACTCGTCGATACGATATCGAGCTAAGTTACTATCATTATACTTACGAGTTCCCATAAGGGTTTTTATATGTCATCACTACATTAAGTAGTCCGACTATGAACTTGGCAAGAGTTCTTATTATCTTATTGAATTTATTGTTTTAACGTCACCTCATCTCTGGGGTTTATAACGTACGCTCTGATACCACTTCTGTAACACCCCCAGATCCGGGGTCCGGGATCCGGTGGTTACGGTTTCCAATTCTGTCCACAACAATTGAACTTTCCTTAACATAAAATAAATTACGTCTCTATAACCCAACACAACAATATAAAACACACCCGTTATAGTCCCAGAGATGAAATCAGAGTAACAATCAAATTTTTATTAATCACATTAAGAGTTCTTACAATCCAAAAGGATTTCAATATAAATACATACTCTTTGCCATCCATTTACATAAGTCATACTAGACCATATTCTTGGTACTGAAAGAATAAATATACCCTACCAATAGCTTCTTCTTCAGCTCTGGTAGTCTTATAGTCCTCGCCCGCGTCGAGTGCGCCTTGTGCGAGTCATCTGGTCTAGCTGTTGTTGTGATATAATAATAAAGCAAGGGTGAGCAATAGCCCACCAACAATAACATATAACTGAACGATAATGTATAACAGTTCAAAAGTATCTTTTAAACCATATGCCATGCATTTACGGAAATGATGCCAGTATAATATGAACGATGAAGTTACAAGGTAACTTAAAGTATTTGTTTGTAGAAATATCTGCTACATCAAAGTAAGCGAGATATTCTTATTGTTATTAAGAAGAGGAACTTGCAAGAAAAGGTTGCAACTCCAGTTATGACACTTTTCCAATTCTGCCAACAGTAATCATGTTGCAGGAAATAAATAAATTTGGATGATGAACCAATGATGGAGTATTCACCGCGCCCGCTGTTCCAATCTTGATGATCAGTCGAGATCGTACAGCTCAATTTAGATTTACTACCGGTAGAAGGAAGAACTGACGGCTTTACTTGTATACCGCCTTACTAGCTCTCCCCGGCCAACGGTTGGGCCAAAGGGGATGGACCGGCGCTACTCGGCCTCTTACACGACTCCTAGTTCAAATAGAATTCATGATTCTGAATGTAACGTTCGTCCCCCTTTCCCCAAGTATAATACTTGTTGATAAGACTCCACAAAGTAGCCGTATCTAGTTGGAAAGGAAAATTTACCAATAACTCCCAAGCTATTACTTGGTAACGGATATTAACTTGTTCCAGTAATCTTACCCCTCGAAAGATGAGAAGGTAAGCAACGACTTAATAAGTCAACAGCACCCGAGTTGCGGGTGAAGGGAATACTTTATGACCGGGAAGTCGACAAGATAAATAACATTTTCCAAGTAAGGTTCCCTTATTATTAAGGAGATAGACTCGAAGAAGAATGATGTCTGAGAACCTTTCTTGATATAAGATTAATAATAATATGACTCCGAAATATTTTTCGTAATAATCGAAGAAGATAACCCTTATTGAGGTTATTCTAAGTATGGAATAAATATTCAGAGAATATTTATTGAATTAAAATATTTTACAGAATATTTAGGAATATGAAAGAATGTCTTAAATCAGAGTATTTCTCAAAATAATCCCTGAAGAAATATCAGGAGAATATTTATTGAATAAATAAATATTTAAATGAATATTCAAAACAATATTCATTAATTAATAAGACCTGAAAAGAATATTTAAGGTAATATTCATAATTAATTAGGAATTTAAATGAATATTCAAAAGTAATATTCATTTAATGAATAATATCCTAAATGAATATCAAGTAATATTCATTTAGTAATCCAAGCCTTAAGGAATATTCGAGATAATATTCGATAATTAAATCGAGCTTCAGATGAATATTAAAATAATATTCATCAAGTATTTAATATCTTAAATGAATATTCAAAAGTAATATTTATTTAATAAAATAATAATCTAAAAGAATATCCAAAATAATATTCATTTAATAGTCTCATCTTTAGAAGAATATTCGAAATAATAGTCGATAATCAATTCGACTCTGAATGAATATTGAGAAATATTATTCGTTGAATAGTTACGTTCAAATAATTATTTGAAGTAAGGATCGTTAAAATAATTAGTCTCGAACGAATATTCAAATAATATTCGTCGCCCAAATAATAGAAAATATTTACTTAAATATTTTCTTCCGAGGTAATCTCGATATATCAAGGAATATTGACTCCCGGTCTATTTTTGATTAATAAGATATAGACGCCCTTCTATGAGGGTCTTACAATAACCGGCTTATAACTGATATATAACTATCTAGCTTATAAGCCAACAATAACATTCAGGGAACAAGTATATCAATTCAACTTGAAAGTAGGCATGCATGCAATGGCATATGTATATCAGCAATCATATATATATATATTTATTCAATCACAACAACAGCCTAAAAGAAGGGAATTGAAACTTGCCTGGTAGTCGAGTACGGTAAGGGGTAGTGGTAGCGGGTCCCGGTTCAGCTTGGTGATCTATAAATAGCCAAGGCATTCGGGATTAATCACTTAACATATTAAAAGTTAAGTTATACTTAATTCGAAACTCGTTCTCGAGTTATCTCGTTATACCCCTTTTAGTGGATTACTTTTATCACTGATCCGACCCGACATTCGTTCGTTAATATGACATATCATTGTACTTATACTTGGGACATACTTAAGTCATATGAGTTCTAAGGTCGATCGTTACGAACCAATACTATACTCCGAGTTTTATCGCCCGTTTTCTAAGTGTTTTACCGAAGTTATAAAAGAGTCGTCTTTTAGGGGTTCGTTCGCGTTTAACCTCGACTCGAACATTTTTAATAAATCGAAAAATGATCTTTTTGACATACAGTTTTCTTTCTCACCTTCCCTTTTACCTCTAGTATTTATTTACCAAGATTCTCCATGACGTTACATAGTTTACGAGGGTTCAATTACAGTTACGAACTTTCGTTTACGGATTCGAACTACTTTTAGTAATTTGGTCATAAATCCTAAACCGTAAGTCCGTTTCACGTGATCTTTATATCAAAACGAAGCTTAGAACATTACCTATCCTATCATGGCAGTTAAGGTCTCTGGACAGTAAGGGTTCAACATGGAAAATGGTATACAAAACATGGTAATGCAAAATCGGGCATTATAACGGCTGTAAATCGAACGTTCCATAAATCGTAATCAACAACCCAAGCCACACCGGGCATACCAATCATCTTACATTCATAATACTAATCTCATAAGTCCAGGAACATCATATTATATCATCATATTCATCACATCTCTTAAATCAAACAAACTAACTACATAATCATGTAAACATGCTTATAACAACATTATCACCAAAATTTATCCAAAACTCCATTAAAACTCAAATCAAAGACTAGGGTTCTTGAAGTTTATACCTTCCTTGAGGTATGTATGCACTTATTAAGCCTTGTATAGTCCTTGTATAGCCTCCATGATGCTTGGATCATCAACCAAAATCAAGATTCAAGAATTTTGTTCCTGAGGTTACTATTCATCCTCCACTTTCTTGATTTTTTTGAAAATGGAAAAGGTGGTGTTTGAGGCTAAGATTTTTAGGGTATCATTTCTATGAAATATAGGATCTATGATAAATTTTTGGAGATCAAACAATGGTGGGAGCTTGGACTTTGATTCTTGAATTAGGGTTAAGGTCGAATGGAGCTTTGAAAAAGGGGGGAGGAGAGTTTTGCTTGGTTGGCTTGCTTTTTGGTGTTTTAATCTCATCCACTCTCATCCACTAGCAACATAATATCTTGCAAAAATCACTTTATCAAAGTGGTGAGGTGTTGGATGGTGAAATGGCAAGACATGTGTTGGTTTTATGGTGGTTAGAGCCTAACTAGGTAGTTACTTGCTAAGTACTTGTTCAATCTCTAATTGTCTAGTTACTCAGCCCACTTGGTTGCTAGATATTTATCTAGTAGCTTGCACAAGACTCTTGCTTCCTCTGCTTGTTTCTGTGTCCGGTTATTACCCGTTTCGATTGATCGTTCGTGGGAATATTTCACGGATTTCTAATTAGGGTTTACCGGGAATCCTCTTTAATATTAATACTTTCATTCTCCATCTTTCATTCTAACTTTCCAATTTATATTCCTTAAATCCATTCGTTAAATACTTAAGGCTATCAGTGTCCAGGGAACTCTCGGAGAAAATAAAAGTGCGGTTTTTCAGAATCCGACAGCTTTTACATACACTTATTTTCCCCCTGGATCACTAATATGAACTCGGAAATCCGTTCCGAATACTTCTATATAGTGTCGTCTCATATTATTATATACTCCCACCACAACACTATTCATTCTGTATTCTTTACTTGTTCTCTTAGGGTTGTATACTTGTCCGTATTCTCTTTCGATCGTTCCTTAACCTTTTTACGGAACTACTGGATCAATCGTTACCGATCTGGATGACATGAGAATATTCTCCTGCTTGAAATTGCCATATCTTATTCCCTTAGAAGATAGATTATTCTTACCTATGTTGTTACCCTTTAGCATTCTTCAAGACATAGAAATAATAAAGTCGAATTCCATTCATTCCTTCCAAATATCAATTATTACATTGTAGCCATAACCACTCCTCAGTGGTTTCCTACCTTCATTCTTAAATCAAATATAATAACATTCCAAAATATCAAATCCTCAAAGTTAATATCTCAATTCTTGGATTATAATAATATTTAATCCACTGTCCGGTCAAATATTATTCCGAAAAAGAATTTGGAATTTCTGAATTCCGATCGTCTCTGCATTCACTTATTTCCTCCGCGTATTAATAATATGACTTCGAAACATCCATATCACGTCCCGTACATAGGGTGGCGTGAAAAGTTTTCCAACTTACAAAATCACTAATCATCCACCAAATTACTATGCACGTACAGGAAACACTATGCACGTACGGGAAATACTATGCACGTATGGGAAACACTATGCACGTACTCATTTCCCTTCAAGGATCCATTAGCTCCTTCCTGGATGGTAGATTATTCTTATCTAGGTTCTCAACCATCGAATTACTCTATTCTGACAATATACCAATGCATCAGGATCATTGTCCAAAGCAATATCCATTCATTACAATCATTGTTCTTTGAAACCACCATTCATTAGAGCTGGTGACCTTGTTGTCGGAATCATTGTTCCTCTTTTTATCATTACTTAATAAAAGTTTTAATTATATCCAAAATTTGGGGTTCTTACACCAACTATATGGGTATATATCTCAGATTTCAAAACATAATTGGACACTGCCGAGTTTGAATAAAACATCTATACTCACTAAGGAGCTTTAAGAATAACATATGAACCCTTTATAAGGTTCCCATTTCAATATATCACAAGTTTGAAAACATATACATATGAGTATATCGTATTCGGCAAAACACTCTACGGTTAACATACTGTACCGGGAATACATCTTTGCAAACCTCTTTCCTTCCATTAGCTTGGAAGGTTTCTCATTCAAAAACATTTCATTCTTTGAAACAATTGCAAGAGTGCACTAACACGTGCCAATCTTTATAGAAAATCTTGCAGTTCTAGATACCGCACGATGTCAATATTTTCTCATCAAAACCACACTGTCGGCAACTTGGCACTTAGGCCCAAGAAGCATTGTTTGAGTATTTTTCCAAAGTGGAGGATGGGACTGGAAGAAAACATAAAAACCTGACAGGGATTGACGATGATAAGTCGCCACATCCAAGTCCAATAATCCGCGGGTCTTTTCTACCGGTAGAAGGATAGAAACTACATTCGTAACTATCCCCGGGTGAAAACTACATCCGTAATCACCCTCGATGAAAACTACATCCGTAATCATCCTTCGGCAACACCTGGGCCGGAATAATAGTTGATGGACCGCCTGGCTCACGGCCGCTTACACATCCCGGGAATCGTTCGTCAACGGTTCCCACACCTGCCAGAGTCCCTTTTTCTTTTTCTTTTGAAAACTTGATTTTGATTGAAAACAGAGTAATTGAGGTCCGACATCAGTCGACCGATGATTCTTGAAATCATACAAGAAGCAGAATCTGACCGGGGGTTTTCGAAAATGTTTTGAGTTCGAAAGAGTTCGAGTTTGAAAGTATTAATTGTATCTTGGATTAACTTCGTCTTAAAATAATGAACGATGATTAATAAATAATATTTTAAGATTTAATATTAATAATTAATAAAATAATTATTCGATAAAATAAACTTTTAATCCAAGATAGGGTTTCGAGTATTTACGAAGATATGAACATAATTACTTGAGTATACGATACTCCCCGAATGACCCTTCGGGTTTTCGCGATCTAGATACGATATAATAATATACTGCTCCCCGGTCAATAGTATATACGGACCGCTACGACCTCTATTGCTAGAGTCGTTGTCCGAAGAAAACATTTCAATCTAAGTTCAAGGGGTACAAACATATATGTACTTATACAATCTCAATTGCATCAATACTTCGATAAACATAACATTTGATATAGTTGAAAACTACAAACACAACAGTGAAAGTCCTTGTATATGTATAAGTTTTGAAAAGTAAACTTGCCTTGGTTTGGTTGGGGTGGTCGAGCGTGCGGAGTCGAGCGATCTATACATAAGCAATAACCGCTCGTTAGTACCTTAACAATATCTCTTTAATTACGGGGTTTTAGGGGGTACGAAATTAACTTAATGACTTCGTCTTATGACTCCCTAACCCCACTATAGGTTCGTGTCATCACTCGATTACGCTCGTCACTTATTCGACTTAATTTAGTTACCACATTCGAATCATAACCATTACCCTAGAATTATGCTCCACTAATTGACTTTTTCCCTTGCGCAAAATTTACTCTAGTATTTTTATAAAATCCAAAAATTCATATTTTAATCCAATTCTTTTTGGGTGGTCTTCACCACTGCATTCCCTCACTTCTCAAATTTTTCCATGATCCTACATATATTTTTAGGGGTTTAAACAAGGTTCACAAGGGGGTCACTTAGTGCAGTCCAGAATCCAGAAACACAATTCACTCCTCCGGCCATAACCTAAAATCTATACATCACCTAGCCATGAACCTTACATTTCCAGAAACTACATTCAATTATCTTTCCAACAATATATGGTAGGACATCAGGGGACAACATTTGGGGGTTCAAAACCGTGTTACAATACAGGTCAATGCTTCTGGACAAAACTCAGCAAGCACATACTACTTAGATCAACCATTTTTCACAATTCCACAACACAACCAACACTTAATACACTTAGTTCATGGTTTATAACACTCATGGAGATATATATAATATCCATAATCATAAAAGTCACAATCTCAACATCAAAACTCAAGATCCATGTCATCCAATACTCATACAACCAAGATTAGCTCATATATACATGGATCTACTACCAAACATTATAAATACTACATAATCAAGAGGGTTTGTGATTTTTATACCTTCTTGAGCACCTAGGAGCCTTGGATAAGCTTTACACAACTCAACAACACCTTGAATGGTCTCCTACAACACTTACAATCCAAGATCTAAAAGAAAATCAAACATGGTTACTATTCACCCAATCTTTAACAATTTATAACTTGAATTTGGGTGGATGAAATGGCTTGAAATTACTAACATACCTTGTCTAGATGATGGAGATGGCCTAGGATTTATGTTGTGATTTATGAGTGATGGGAAAGGGGGGAGAAGAATTTTTCTTCTCCTCTTTTCTTCTTTGGCCGAGAGCAAGCAAGAAGGGGGGGGGGGAGTGTTTGTGTTTTTGGTTTTTGTGTTGTGTTGGTTGAATAATTGGTAAAGTTATGTTGGGTGTTACATATTAGTGTAAGTATAGGTAAGTACTAGCAAGGCATGGGCATGTGTATTACTTGTCCCCCTTTTTGAAAAAGCAAGTAACTAGTTACTATTCCTCTTCCAATTTGCTAACTAGTTTGCTTGATTTCTAACCACTTGGTTGCATGGGACTTGCATGCAATACTACTCCTTGTATCATTATTCTTCCACCAATGCTTGTCATTTAATCTTTAATTCGTATCGTATCTTAGTTAATCTCTCGTAATCATATTTTGTCGCGTAGAGATTTCCCCTATAATTTCTTAAGTACTAATTGTGTAAATTCCTCGAATGTCCATAATTCCTCGTCATAGTTCTTAATAAATCCTTTAATACTCTAACCATTCTCAAATCCCAAGTTTTATAAATCTTACTAACGATAAGACTCCTGCCTTCACAATCTTCCTTTTTATCTTACATAATAAATGCAACAACGCAGTTTCTCAGACAATCAATTCTATTAATCAACAGGGATGACTAGAAAGGTTCCATATTGACAATGTCACAAGATATTAAATAAAAGGAAATATTACCAAAAATTAGGGTTCTTACAGTGAAAGGACCATCCAAACGCTAGAGGATATGTTGAGAGTCTGTGTTATAGACTTTAAAGGAAGTTGGGATGATCACTTGCCATTGATTGAGTTTTCCTACAATAACAGTTTTCATTCAAGAATAGGAATTCCACCTTATGAGGCCCTTATGGAAGGAAATGTCGATCTCCCTTGTATTGGGATGAAGTTGGGGAGCGAAAGATGCTCGGGCCCGAAGTTGTCCAACGAACCAAAGATGCAGTAGATCTAATCAGAGGACGGTTGGTAGCAGCCTAGGATCGACAAAAGAAATATGCGGACTTAGCTCGGAAAGGCAAAGAATACGAAGTGGGAGACCTAGTGTTCTTAAAGGTGTCACCTTGGAAAGGTTTAATGAGATTTGGAAAGAAAGGAAAGCTGAGTCTCAGATACATTGGACCATTTGAGGTCTTGAGACGGATTGGGGAACTAGATTATGAACTGGCATTGCCCCAAAATCTACAGCAGATACATAATGTGTTCCATGTTTCGATGCTGAGGAAGTATAATCCGGATGCCAAGCACATTGTAGAGTATGAGCAAGTGGACATGCAACCAGACTTGACCTATGTAGAGCAACCAGTGGAAATCATAGACCGGAAAGAACAAGTGCTCCGAAACAAGGTCATTCAGCTAGTCAGAGTTTTGTGGCAGAACCACAATGTAGAAGAATCAACCTGGGAGCTTGAAAGCACAATGCAAGAAAAGTACCCCCATTTGCTTTCAAACTGATTCCGGGATGGAATCCTTTTAAGGAGGGGAGACTGTAAGAACCCAGATTTTGGGTAGAATTAAAACTTTTTATTATTTAATGATGTAAGAATGACTAGTGGTTATGGCTACGATGTAATAGTTGATCTTCTGAATGAATGAATGTAATTCGATTTAAATATATATATATATATATATATATATATATATATGTCTTGAAGAATGATAATGGTTGACAACTTAGGTAAGAATAATCTATCTCCTAGGAGAATAAGTTATGGCAATTCCAAGCAGGAGAATATTCTCATGTCATCCAGATCGATAACGATTAGTCCAGTGGTTCCGTGAAAGGGTTAAGGAATGCCCGAGAAAGAACAAGGACACTGTCATAAATATAGGGAATAAAGGAAGAATAAAGAATGAATAGTGTTTTTAGTGGAAGTAAGAATATTATGAGACGACACTATATAGAAGTATTCAGAACGGATTTCCGAGTTTGTATTAGTGATCCAAGGGGAAAATAAGTGTATGTAAAAGCTGTCGGATTCTGAAAAACCGCACTTTTATTTTCTCCGAGAGTTCCCCTGGACACTGATAGACTTAAGGATTGAACGAACGGATTTAAGGAATTTAAATTCGAAAGTTAGTAAGAAATATGGAGAATGATAGTATTAATATTAAGAAGGTTTTCGGTAAAACCCTAACTAGAAACGAATGAGTTATTTCATCGAACGATCAATGAATTGAGCAATAAACGGACACAAAATCAAGCAGAGGAAGCAAGATACATGCATGTGCAAGTGATAAATATCTAGTAACTAGCAAGGAACTAGATCAATTAGAATGCAACTAGTACTTAGAAAACAAATCACTTGGTTAGCCTTAAACCATCCAATCTTCAACACTTGTCCTCACAAATACATCATCTAGTGCATCATCACTTTATTAAAGTAAAAAGAGATGAGATATTATCCAAGGCTCATCCACTTTATGCATTATTGAACAAAACAAACCAAGCAAAACACTTCTCTCCCTTTTCTTACTACCATTCGACTTCCTCCTAATTCCAAAACAAAAATCCAACTTTCAACCATTGTTTGATCTTGTAATTTTTAAGGTGAGTCTTACTTTCATAAAAATGATCTCCTCAAAATCTTAGCTTCAAACTCATCTTTTTCCAATTTCAAAAAAATCAAGAAAGATGATGATGAATAGTGTTCTTCATGTATTAACTTTGTCTTCTTTGAATCTTTTGTTTGATCTAGCAAGCTTAAGAACTCCTAAGGACCATACAAGGCTTTGTGAGGCTATTACACATTCCCAAGAAGGTATAATGCCCTTGAAACCTGTAAGAACCCTAATTTTGGTAATATTTTCTTTTATAGAATATCATATGACATTGTGAATTTGGAACCTTTTGAGTCATCCATGTTGTTTAATGGAATTGAATTATCTGAGAAACTATGTTGTTACATTCACCATGTAAGATAAAGGGAAGGTTGTTGAAGGCAAGAGTCTTATTGTAAGTAAGAATTATAAAACTTGGGACTTGAGAGTTATTGGAGTATTAAAAGACTTATTAGGAATTATGACGAGGAGTTATGGATATTCGAGGAATTTACATAATTAAGTACTTAAGGAATTACAAGGGAAATCTATACGCGACAAAGTATTATTACGAGAAATTAATTAAGATACTATACGAATTAAAGATTAAGTGACAAGCATTGGTGGAAGAATAATGATACAAGGAAAGATATTGCATGCAAGTCCCATGCAACTAGGTAGTTAGAAAAGCAAACTAGTAATGCAAAAACAACTAGAGGAATAGTAACTAGTTATGGTGCATTGTCCAAGGAGACAAGGAGGTATGGCCTAGGCACTAGACTTGCAACATGTGATACAATATACATACACCTAATACATATCACCCAACACACTTCACTTTATTCACCCAACACCAAAAAAAAACAAAACAAAACACTCTCCCCCTAGCTCTTGAAGCTCTCGGCCAAGCACCAAAGAAGGAGAAGAAAAATTCTTTTCTTCAACTTCTCATCACTCATAACTCAAGACAAAAATCCTAGGTCCTCTTCACCATATAAGAAAGGTATGCTATGAATTCCAACCCCTTTCATCCACTAGTTTTTAAGTTATAAATTGTTGAAGTTTTGGTGAATAGTAACTATGTTTAGTTTTCATTTAGATCTTGAGTTGTAGGGATTGTAGGGGCTCATCCAAGGTGTTCTTGAGACTTGTAAGGCATACCCAAGGCTCCTAGATACTCAAGAAGGTATAAAACTCTAACCCCTCTTGGCCATGAATTGTTTATGGTGTTTAATGTTAGATCCATGGATGTTAGTGTGAATCTTGGACATATAAGTTATGGATGATGTAGATCTTGAGTTTAAATGTTGTGGTTGTGATTTTTAAGCTTGTGGTTAGTGTATGTAACTCCATGTATGCTATAGAGTATGATCTTGGTGGTTTAGATGATGGTTGTGATGTTTATATAAGATTCTTGAATGGTTAAGTGGAAAAAGCATGCTGTGTAAATTTCTGGGGACTTGTACTGTCTTGTAGGAGGTTTTTGAACCCCTAAATCTTGTCCCCTGAAGTCCTAATATATATTGTTGGAAAGGTATTTGAATGTAGTTTCCAGAAATATAAGGTTCATGACTGGTGATGTGTAGATTTTGAATTATGGCCTGAGAAGTGAAAAGTGTTTCTGGAATCCGAACTGCACTAAATGGTCCCCTTGTGAACCATGTTTAAACCCCTAAAAATTGATGTAGGATCATGGAAAAATTAGAGGAGCTAGTAAATGCAGTGGTGAAGGCTACCCAAAAAGAATTGGATTAAAATATATATTTTTCAATTTTATAAAAATGTTAGAGTAAAATTCACGCAAGTGAAAAAGTCGTAAGTGGAGTGTGATTTAAGGGGGAATGAATTTGATTCGGTATGGTAACCAAATTAAGTCGAATAAGTGACGAGCGTAATCGAGTGATGACATGAACCTATAGTGGGGCTAGAGAGTCATAAGACGAAGTCAATAAGTT
The DNA here is from genome assembly GCA_036435485.1 of Saposhnikovia divaricata. Lineage (NCBI taxonomy): Eukaryota > Viridiplantae > Streptophyta > Magnoliopsida > Apiales > Apiaceae > Saposhnikovia > Saposhnikovia divaricata. Next base: position 127,152,167 of record CM071598.1, read on the forward strand.
AATTTTGTGCCCCCTAAAACCTCTCAATTAAAAGAGATATTGTTAAGGTACTAACGAACGGCTATTGATTATGTATAGATCATTCCACTCCGCAAGCTCGACCACCCCAACCTCACCAAGGCAAGTTTACTTTTCAAAACTTACATATATAAGGACTTTCACTGTTGTGTTTGTAGTTTTCAATCGTATCATATGTTTATGCTTATCGAAGAAATGATGAAATTTGAGTTATATGCATATATATGTTTGTACCCCTTGAACTTAGAATGAAATGTTTTCTTCGGACAGCGACTCTAGCAATAGAGGTCGTAGCGGTCCATATATACCATTGACCGGGGAGCGGTATATTATTATATCGTAATTAAATTGCAAAAAACCCGAAAGGTCATTCGGGAAGTATCGTATACTTAGTAATTATTTTTATATCATCATAGATACTCAAAAAAATCCCTATCTTGGATTAAAAGCTTATTTAATTAAATAATTATTTTATTATTTATTAATATTAAATCTTAAAATACCATTTATTAATTATTGTTCATTATTTTAAAGACAAAGCTAATCCAAGATACCTTTAGCACTTTCAAACTCGAACTCTTTCGAACTCAAAACATTTCCAAAACCCCCGGTCAGGGTTTGCTTCTTGTACGATTTCAAGAATTATCGGTCGACTGATGTCGGACCTCAGCTACTCAGTTTTCAATCAAAATAAAGTTTTTAAAAAGAAAAAGAAAAGGGACTCTGGCAGGTGTGGGAACCGTTGACGAAGGATTCCCGGGATGTGTAAGCGGCCGTGAGCCAGGCGGTCCATCAATTATTATTCTGGCCCAGGTGTTGCCGAAGGATGATTACGGATGTAGTTTTCATCGAGGGTGATTACGGATGTAGTTTTCACCCGGGAATAGTTACGGATGTAGTTTCTATCCTTCTACCGGTAGAGAAGACCCGCGGATTATTGGACTTGGATGTGGCGACTGATCATCGTCAATCCCTGTCAGGTTTTATGTTTTCTTTAAGTCTCATTCCTCCACTTTGGAAAAATGCTCTGACACTGCTTCTTAGGCTTATGTGCCAAGTTGCCGATAGTGTTCTATTTTGATGAGAAAGATGTTGACTCCATGCAGTATCTAGAACTGCAAGTTTCCTTTGAAAACAAGGGCACGTATTGGTGCACCTTTGAAATTTATCAACGATGACAAATGATTTTATAACTGACTGATATAAACGAGTTTAATAACTGCTAAACACATGTAATGTTATATTGCTACCGTATACATATGTAACACCCCCAGATCCGGGGTCCGGGATCCGGTGGTTACGGTTTCCAATTCTGTCCACACCAAATGAACTTTCCTTAACATAAAATAAATTACGTCTCTATTACCCAACACAACAATATAAAACACACCCGTTATAGTCCCAGAGATGAAATCAGAGTAACAATAAAATTTTTATTAATCCCATTATGAGTTCTTACAATCCAAAAGAATTTCAATATAAATACATACTCTTTGCCATCCATTTACATAAGTCATACTAGACCATATTCTTGGTACTGAAAGAATAAATATATCCTACCAATAGCTTCTTCTTCAGCTCTGGTAGTCTCATCGTCCTCGCCCGCGTTGAGTGCGCCTTGTGCGAGTCATCTGGTCTAGTTGTTGTTGTGATATAATAATAAAGCAAGGGTGAGCAATAGCCCACCAACAATAATATATAACTGAACGATAATATATAAAAGTTCAAAAGTATCTTTCAAACCATATGCCATGCATTTACGGAAATGATGCGAGTATAATATGAACGATGAAGTTACAAGGTAACTTAAAGTATTTGTTTGTAGAAATATCTGCTACATCAAAAGTAAGCGTGATATTCTCATTGTCATTAAAAAGAGGAACTTGCATGAAAAGATTGCAATTCCAGTTATGAACACTTTTCCAGCTCTGCTAACAGTAATCATGTTGCAGGAAATAAATAAGTTTGGATGATGAACCAATGAGGGAGTATTCACCGCGCCCGCTGTTCCAATCTTGATGATCAGTCGAGATCGTACAGCTCAAATTAGATTTACTACCGGTAGAAGGAAGAACTGACGGCTTTACTTGTCTACCGCCTTACTAGCTCTCCCCGGCCAACGGTTGGGCCAAAGGGGATGGACCGGCGCTACTCGGCCTCTTACACGACTCCTAGTTCAAATAGAATTCATGATTCTGAATGTAACGTTCGTCCCCCTTTCCCCAAGTATAATACTTGTTGATAAGACTCTACAAGGTAGTCGTATCTAGTTGGAAAGGAAAATTCACCAATAACTTCCAAGCTGTGGCTTGGTATCGAATATCAACTTGTTCCAACAATCTTACCCCTCGAAAGATGAGAAGGTAAACAACGACTTAATAAGTCAACAGCACCCGAGTTGCGAGTGAAGAGAATACTCTATGACCGGGAAGTCGACAAGATAAATAACATTTTCCAAGTAAGGTTCCCTTATTATTAGAGAGGTAGACTCAAAGAAGAATGATGTCTGAGAACCTTTCTTGATATAAGATTAATAATAATATGACTCCGAGGTATTTTCTGTAATAATCGAAGAAGATAAACCTTATTGAGGTTATTCTAAGTATGAAATAAATATTCAGAGAATATTTATTGAATTAAAAATATTTAAAGAATATTTAAGAATATTAAAGGATATCTTTAATCAGGGTATTTCTCAAAATAATCCCTGGTGAAACATCATGAGAATATTTATTGAATAAATAAATATTTAAATGAAAATTCAAAATAATATTCATTAATTAATAGGGCCTGAAAGGAATACTTAAGATAATATTCATAATTAATTAGGAATTTAAATGAATATTCAAAAAGTAATATTCATTTAATGAATAATATTCTAAATGAATATCAAGTAATAGTCATTTAGTAATCCAAGCCCTAAAGGAATATTCGAGATAATATTCGATAAATAAATCAGGCTTCAGATGAATATTTAAAATAATATTCATCAAGTAATTAATATCTTAAATGAATTTTCAAAAGTAATATTTATTTAATAAAATAATATTCTAAATGAATATCCAAATAATATTCATTTAGTAGTCTCATCTTTAGAAGAATATTCGAAATAATAATCGATAATCAATTCGACTCTGAATGAATATTGAGAAATATTATTCGTCGAATGGTTACGTTCAAATAATTATTTGAAGTAAGGATCGTTAAATAAATAATCTCGAATGAATATTCAAATAATATTCGTCGCCCGAATAAGGGAAAATATTTACTTAAATATTTTCCTTCGAGGTAACCTTGATATATCAAGAAATATTGACTCCCGGTCTATAGTTGATGAATAAGATATATACACCCTTCTCTGAGGGTCTTACAATAACCGGCTTATAATTGATACGTTAGCTGTCTAATTTATAAGTCAATAAACAATCAGGGAACAAGCATAATGATATAACTTGAAAGTAGGCATGCATGCTATGGCATATGTACAACAGAAAACATATATATATATATATATATATATATATATATATATATATATATATATATATATATATATATATATATATATATTCAATCACAACAACAGCCTAAAAGAAGGGAATTGAAACTTGCCTGGTAGTCGAGTACGGTAAGGGGTAGTGGTAGCGGGTCCCGGGTCAGCTTGGTGATCTATAAATAGCCAAGGCATTCGGGATTAATCACTTAACATCTTAAAAGTTAAGTTATACTTAAATCGAAACACGTTCTCGAGTTATCTCGTTATACCCCTTTTAGTGGATTCCTTTTATCATCGATCCGACTCGACATTCGTTCGTTAATACGACATGTCATTGTACTTACACTTGGGACATACTTAAGTCATTCAAGTTCTAAAGTCGATCGTTACAAATCAATATTATGCTCCCAGTTTATCGCCCGTTTTCTAAGTGTTTTACCGAAGTTATAATCAAGCGGGTTTTTAGGGGTTCGTTTGCGATTAACTTTGATTCGAACATTTTTATAAAATCGGAAAACGATCCGTTTCACATGAGGTTCTCTCTCACACCTTCCTTTTTACCTCTAGTATTTAATTACCAAGATTCGCCACTGACTTACGTATTTTACGAGGGTTCAATTTTAATAACGAAGCTTATAACATGATCAACGTCTTTTAGTGAATCGGCCATAATTCCTAAACCGTAAGTCCGTTTCACATGATCTTTATATCAAAACGAAGCTTATAACATGATCTATCTTGCCATGGCAGAACATGATACTGGACAGTGACTTATGGCTACTGTCAAACACGATTTCTTAAGGTTAACAAAAATCGGGCATTACGACGGCTATAAATCGGACGTTCCATAAATCGTAATCAACAACCCAAGCCACACCGGGCATACCAATCATCTTACATTCATAATACTAATCTCATAAGTCCAGGAACATCATATTATATCATCATATTCATCACATCTCTTAAATCAAACAAACTAACTACATAATCATGTAAACATGCTTATAACAACATTATCACCAAAACTTATCCAAAACTCCATTAAAACTCAAATCAAAGACTAGGGTTCTTGAAGTTTATACCTTCCTTGGAGTAGATAAAGACATTTCTAAGCCTTGTATAGTCCATGAACATCCTTAACCAAGCTTAGATCATCCAAAAATCAAGAAAACCAAGAATTTTGTTCTTGATGTTACTATTCATCCTCCACTTTCTTGATTTTTTTGAAAATGGAAACAAAGGAGTTTGGACTTGAAATTTCTAGGAGATTAGTTTTATGAAATATAGAACTCACCTTAAAAATTTGAAGATTCAACAATGGTTGGAAGTAGGTTTTTGATTTTGGAATTAAAAAGGGCCGAATGAAAAAAATGGAGAGTGTTTTGGTTGTTCTTGCTTGGTTGGCTTGAAATAATGCATAAAGTGATTTGTATTTGGTAATATCTCATCCAAGCTACTTTATTAAAGTGATGATGCATTGGATGATGTATTTTGTAAGGACAAGTGTTGATCATTGATTGATTTCATGCTAACTAGTAGTTAGTTTTTGCTAAGTACTAGTTTCATCTCTAAGTATGCTAGTTGCATGAGTCATCACTTGGTTTGCTAGATATTTTCTAGTGGCTTATGCATGACTCTTGCTTCCACTGCTTGTTTCTTTTGTCCGGTTATTGCTCGTTTCGATTGATCGTTCGGACGAATAACTAAGTAGTTTCACCTCTAGGGTTTACCGGGAAATTTCTCGATATTCATAATACCTTCCCCAATCCTTAATATAATCCTCGTGATGACCATGTAGGATATTTAATCTCGATACGAACTTAATCCGTAATCTAGGATTCGTTCGCTTTATTGATTAATCTCGTTATAACGTTTTAGCGGTTTCTAGAACGCTTGTTTCACTGCCTCAGTGGTTTCCTACCTTCATTCTTAAATCAAATATAATAACATCCCAAAATATCAAATTCTCAAAGTTAATATCTCAATTCTTGGATTATAATAATATTTAATCCACTGTCCGGTCAAATATTATACCGAAAAAGAATTTGGAATTTCTGAATTCCGATCGTCTCTGCATTCACTTATTTCCTCCGCGTATTACTAATATGACTTCGAAACATCCATAGGGTGGCGTGAAAAGTTTTCCAACTTACAAAATCACTATTCATCCACCAAATTACTATGCAAGTACAGGAAACACTATGCACGTACGGGAAACACTATGCACGTACGGGAAATACTATGCACGTACGGGAAACACTATGCACGTATGGGAAACACTATGCACGTACTCATTTCCCTTCAAGGATCCATTAGCTCCTTCCTGGATGGTAGATTATTCTTATCTAGGTCCTCAACCATCGAATTACTCTATTCTGACAATATACCAATGCATCAGGATCGTTGTCCAAAGCAATATCCATTCATTACAATCATTGTTCTTTGAAACCACCATTCATTAGAGCTGGTGACCTTGTTGTCGGAATCATTGTTCCTCATTTTATCATTACTTAATAAAAAGTTTTAATTATATCCAAAATTTGGGGCTCTTACAGTCTCCCCTCCTTAAAAGGATTCCGTCTCGGAATCAGGTAGAAAGCAAAGAGTCGTTTGCCTGTCGTTCACTTTTTAGCTTCCCGGTCAATTCTTAGTCGTTCTACCCTTCCTCAGCACATCTTCTAGTGCTACAATCCATACTGTATCCTTTTTCCATCAACGTTGCTACTTTTCGTACAACTCAGTATCCGGGTTATACTCTTACTCAGTCTTATCCTTATTGATACCTGCAGTAACATTGGTATCACTATCACCCTACGAATTCGGAGGTAACCTCGTTCGTACTGTGCATTTCCTGATCGCTTTAATCTTCGCAATCTCGATCAATATAGAGAAGTGGAAAGATTTATTGAGAGATCACTATGATCAATTGAACATTTGTTATATTGCATAGTTAGTACAGAAGGGGGCCAGCCTTTAGTACTTGACAAGCAATTAAACAAGTTATGGTATTCCACTTAGACTTCTATCACATAGACAGATAGTCACGTAGCAGTACCTCCCCTCCTAAAAGGGTTGTTCTTCTCAATTCATAAAGAAGATGAATAAGAGAGAAGAAGAGAAAAGAGTTCTAAAGGATTATAGAAAGCTTTCATGATTGTAGAATATCATACTCAGAATTTACCTCTGAACTATAGAGGTTTATCAAAGAAGAAATTAATCATAATTATATCCAATACTATTTGATCGCAATCTCACGTGTCAACATATCTTGCTGCTTTGTCCATTATTCTATGGACAAATACTCTTGTTCAATCTTAGCGATACTCACATTCGGGAAATCCTTCAACCTTTCAGGTTAAATCTTAGATTTCTCACTTGACATCATTATTACTGACATCCCATATCATGTTACTAGCTTTTTCATAACTATAATATTGACACTATCAGGTTGTCATCCTGAGAATTCATTAGAAAACCCATTCATAACATTCCTTGCTTCTCATTCCATAGTTGCTTTCCCAGCCTTTTCTTTATCAATCACATCCTTCTTATTATCTGATTCTTACTCATTTCTATTATTTACTTTCACCTTCACCTCTTTATTGAGACACCTTTTTGCACTTGGTACCTCCTTATCGGTATTCCGTCACATTTATTCTATAATCATCTCGTTATTCCAATTTAAACTTTCCGAAATGAATCTGGCCCGATCCCTTTAACTTAGATTCATATAATCTACTTCTGCCAACCTTGTTTCTCTTCACTTGTTCTTTTCTATCCGTGGTTTTCCACAGGTTGTCTTTCGTAAGTCAGACCAGGTCGTATATCTACATGCTCGTACTCCTATCATCTGTTGAACATCTGCATTTTACTGGCGTAGCCTTGCCACATGAAAACCCGTTATGACCGTGCTATAAGTTTTGGGGGTAAGGCTGGCTCGAGAACACTTTTGAACTCTCAAATGGCCCAATAAGTCTCGGGCTCAACTGCCCTTCCCTCCAAGTCTCATTAATTCTTTCTACGAGAATACATTTGGCATCATGAATCATCAACCTCATATTCTCTATCTGGTTTGCGCAGAAATACACTAACACAAACTTGCTTGTCATTCATCAACATGCCATTTAGTTTATCAATAGCAGCACTTTCTTTATCTTTACGTTGTCATCTACTTTCTTAGAAGAATCACCATCGCTTGTTGTTTACGTAGTGCGTTAATAGCTAACCCTACGGGTTTCAAATCCCTTAGGGAGACAAAGTAATCACTATTCCTTATCCATAAGGAACACTTCCTGAACTTGATGTAGATATAACATGAAGTAGATAGAATTGCAGAAGAGTTTCAAGCATCGCAGCTAGGTCCGGTTGATGAAACTATCACTTATGCATCTTCCATAAAAGACTGGAAACTTAATGGTTTACTTCATCAATTTTGTACCATGGTCCTGGTTTACCTCAAAACGAGACCTTCTAAGGTACGTAATATGCTTAAGACTCCATCAGGAATCGAATCTTTACTTAAACTATTATTACCGTCAATTCTTGCACAGTCATCAGAAGGAATATAAATTCCTCCATTCCGATATGACCTTCAAGGTCCTTCCAAATATCATTCTGTTTCTTCGGTATGAACATTTGTAATTATTCCTTTATACTTAGATTGTCGGCCATCTCATTGGCCTTTCCTAATACTAATAATTTCTTGTAATCCATGTTCTCTGGATACATTCCAACTCAAACTTTTCTACCTCATTCCCATCACTGTTGGGTTAAAGCATTCTCCATTAAGCTCTGCTGAAGGAGAAAATATAACTATCAGTCTTTTTTTTTCCATAAGTCATTGCTTCCACCTTCCCGTGGGAACTTTATCAAAGTTACTCTCGATCATACCTAGGATATTTGTTCTCTTAGTTCTTTCTTGTTCTAGGATAATCTCAACCTTCTTGGGTTCCATCCATACCTCATCATGGTTTCATACATGCCTCATCTGGCATTATTGTTATTGTGTCTTACACATTCTCTACCAAACTTCTATTTTGAAACTCAGAATGTTAACTTTTTCCTTGTAAGGTTTCTTAGGTCGTCCTCCTCATTCCTCCTGTATTTTCTAGGTACAGGGTATATCAAAACGTCATTGATCAATACTCTAATAATTCTACCTATGTTCTTTCAAGAACTCTTTTTAATAATCCTTACAGGTCATTGTTGCCTTAGCAAATCCAACTCATATCATCTGAATTCACAATGTCTTTATTAGGGTTAATGCCATCCCTTGTGCATTCCCCAGGGTTTGCCTTAATTTATGGATATCCTATCCTTAATTCAACTGCCAAGGAATTCTTGCATCCTATAATTGGCAATCAGATCATGTATCCTTAATAAGGGTCTTTTTTCAATCATTCCCATTTGATAATCGATCGGTGGCTTAATGCTAACCTCTTCTTTAAGATAGTTGTCAGCCTATTTGACCTTCCAAAAGACAACGTATGTCTATCTGCTTTCTTACAGAACTTGGTAAAGGTAGCAAGGATGTTTTGGAAGATATTGGTCGAGTTCAACGTGAATCTCTTAGTACTTATCGTTCTTCGCGAAGGTATTTGCCTCAGACAAAATTTCTACAGCATACTGTTCAATTTCTGACCATTTCTATACTCTCTCCATAAACCTTCATTGTTTACTTTCCTTAGTCATAATGTATTCATGGTGTTTATAATACCCTAACATCAAACATCTCAAGTCACTATACTTCTATTTTTATTCGTAATCTTGGACAATCATGTATACATGAATCACTTTAGTACGGGTGACCCCATACTAAAAAAAAAAATCTAACAAATTCCCAATCAAAACAGGGGTTGCAAAGGGTTAAGTAGAAGATTCCTATGATCTCATTAATATTTCCTTTATATTAGAAGCCCTTGCAGTCGGTGCTTACTTAGAAGCAGCCTTGCTTTGTCCTTTCATTGCGGGTCTAGTCACTCGATAATCCTTTGTGACTTGGTCTCAACTGGCCACACTAAAATAAAAATATATGATTTTAGGGGTTGGCTAATAGCATTACTTTTCCAGCAATTGCCAGCATAGTGCCTTCTTCTTTGATACCTTTCTACCTTTCCAAAACTTTACTCCATATAAGTCTTAATCGACTACTCGGCACCGTCTCCGGTCACCTTTCCTCCACTTTTATCTTTTCAACTATTCTTATCAATCCCGCGTGCCACACAAGCTTACCATTCCTGGCATAACAGCCTTTTCATTTAAGTCAATCCTGGAATTTCTCAATCCGGCTGGTTTCTTACTTACATTTCCTGTTTCCGTCCAATCTCACTTCATCATTTTATCTCTACCATCGATTGTAATACTCAGGGTCCGTCTACTAACCCATATATGACGGCAACCTTACCCAATCCACAGGGTTCGCTCCAGTTTCCATTCTCTTCAATGATGTTCTCTGATAATCAGAAAGATAAGATTTGCCAAAATTCGCTGAATTCCTTTTTTTTTTGAATCAGGGATATTTTGGTCAATCTATCCACCTACTGGTAACATTAAGGAGACCAATTTCGAAACCTGAAGAATAGTTCTATGAACCTCCAAGCAGGTAGAACCATAAGCAGTCATAATTAACGAAATAATCGTCATCAGGTTGGAAGTTTAACCACTGGAGAGGAACCAATTATATACATCCTTTAGAGGGGAATCAACAGTTTCAAACTGAAACCAGTCACAACTTCCTGATACCTATATGTCCTGATATTCAATATTACCAAATGTTAGTCTACCCAACCACTAGTCTCAGCAGGAACCTCACCGTCGGAGTTGGTTGTTCCAAAAAATTTGGCAATACTAAGGCCATCCGAACCTGGTGAACCGTGTTGTCCAAATGCATCTGCCAGTACTTTGTCATGCTGCGCAAGCACACATCCTAATCCTTTATGTGAAGCGTCGTTGGAAGCACAAAGTCTCCTTTTTCCATTAAGCAATGCCAACTCTTGGTCATTACCACTTTCATCTTTTAGCTCCAGGAAGATTTTCTCACATTTTTCCCTTTAACTGCTGATCGTATTACTTGATCCATTATAATTCCGTGTCGGAGTAAACTTAAGGTAACTACTATAATCCATTCAAAGAGAAGAAGGAATTTAATATTCCTCTGAATCACACGCATCTAACGTTTCTGGTTCATCATTTAACTGAGTTGAATTAACTCTATACTCAGTCTCTGGCAGTAGTCTCATTACGAGTTCATCTTGACTCACTGGTCTTATCTTCCGGTAGGTTCTAAGATCTTTGTCTTGCTTACTACTTCCTTATATAACTTTACCCAATCATGCTGTCACTTCCCAATGCCTTTACTTTCTACTGATTCATTCATGAACATTTCCCTGAATAAAACCACCTCATTAACCTCACTTTGGTTTCGTAAATTATAACCTATGACATCTTCCTTCTCGTGGCGAATTATTACTGACAATATTCATACTGATTCATTTATCAAATGATATGGCACTTACTACCTCATTCTCAACTATTCCTAGGGACTCTGCTCCTCGTCCTATATCGCTGTCTTTGATAATCATACATCCCTCTAGCTCTTTCTTTGTTAAGATGAAAATCTCTAAGGATTCTCATCTATTTCCGTATAAGATCTCAAGTAATTCTTCCAATCCTTCTTTCTTGCTGGTACTACATCTGGTAGTCCGGCTATGAATTCAACATGCATCTTCAGATCTCTTAATAATATCTCAGTTCTTTATACTCACTTTTCTGAGCACCATATCTTAATCATCACAGTCTTTCTGGCTGCGACCCTCATTACCCAAGGGTAAGCTCCTTATCCTAACATGATTTTCCTTATCTACTGGAACCTCTTCCGGGTGTCCAGTAGGGTACTCCATCGAATTACCCGATGATCTTCAGCATATAAAGCATCATCGCGCTGCTGCTCGTATGCCTCAAGGTCTGTCGCCTTACTCGTCGATACGATATCGAGCTAAGTTACTATCATGATACTTACGAGTTCCCATAAGGGTTTTATATGTCATCTCTACATTAAGTAGTCCGACTATGAACTTGGCAAGAGTTCTTATTATCTTATTGAATTTATTGTTTTAACGTCACCTCATCTCTGGGGTTTATAACGTACGCTCTGATACCACTTCTATAACACCCCCAGATCCGTGGTCCGGGATCCGGTGGTTACGGTTTCCAATTCTGTCCACACCAATTGAACTTTCCTTAACATAAAATAAATTACGTCTCTATTACCCAACACAACAATATAAAACACACCCGTTATAGTCCCAGAGATGAAATCAGAGTAACAATCAAATTTTTATTAATCCCATTATGAGTTCTTACAATCCAAAAGAATTTCAATATAAATACATACTCTTTGCCATCCATTTACATAAGTCATACTAGACCATATTCTTGGTACTGAAAGAATAAATATATCCTACCAATAGCTTCTTCTTCAGCTCTGGTAGTCTCATCATCCTCGCCCGCGTCGAGTGCGCCTTGTGCGAGTCATCTGGTCTAGCTGTTGTTGTGATATAATAATAAAGCAAGGGTGAGCAATAGCCCACCAACAATAATATATAACTGAACGATAATATATAAAAGTTCAAAAGTATCTTTCAAACCATATGCCATGCATTTACGGAAATGATGCGAGTATAATATGAACGATGAAGTTACAAGGTAACTTAAAGTATTTGTTTGTAGAAATATCTGCTACATCAAAAGTAAGCGTGATATTCTCATTGTCATTAAAAAGAGGAACTTGCATGAAAAGATTGCAATTCCAGTTATGAACACTTTTCCAGCTCTGCTAACAGTAATCATGTTGCAGGAAATAAATAAGTTTGGATGATGAACCAATGAGGGAGTATTCACCGCGCCCGCTGTTCCAATCTTGATGATCAGTCGAGATCGTACAGCTCAAATTAGATTTACTACCGGTAGAAGGAAGAACTGACGGCTTTACTTGTCTACCGCCTTACTAGCTCTCCCCGGCCAACGGTTGGGCCAAAGGGGATGGACCGGCGCTACTCGGCCTCTTACACGACTCCTAGTTCAAATAGAATTCATGATTCTGAATGTAACGTTCGTCCCCCTTTCCCCAAGTATAATACTTGTTGATAAGACTCTACAAGGTAGTCATATCTAGTTGGAAAGGAAAATTCACCAATAACTTCCAAGCTGTGGCTTGGTATCGAATATCAACTTGTTCCAACAATCTTACCCCTCAAAAGATGAGAAGGTAAACAACGACTTAATAAGTCAACAGCACCCGAGTTGCGAGTGAAGAGAATACTCTATGACCGGGAAGTCGACAAGATAAATAACATTTTCCAAGTAAGGTTCCCTTATTATTAGAGAGGTAGACTCAAAGAAGAATGATGTCTGAGAACCTTTCTTGATATAAGATTAATAATAATATGACTCCGAGGTATTTTCTGTAATAATCGAAGAAGATAAACCTTATTGAGGTTATTCTAAGTATGAAATAAATATTCAGAGAATATTTATTGAATTAAAAATATTTAAAGAATATTTAAGAATATTAAAGGATATCTTTAATCAGGGTATTTCTCAAAATAATCCCTGGTGAAACATCAGGAGAATATTTATTGAATAAATAAATATTTAAATGAATATTCAAAATAATATTCATTAATTAATAGGGCCTGAAAGGAATACTTAAGATAATATTCATAATTAATTAGGAATTTAAATGAATATTCAAAAAGTAATATTCATTTAATGAATAATATTCTAAATGAATATCAAGTAATAGTCATTTAGTAATCCAAGCCCTAAAGGAATATTCGAGATAATATTCGATAAATAAATCAGGCTTCAGATGAATATTTAAAATAATATTCATCAAGTAATTAATATCTTAAATGAATTTTCAAAAGTAATATTTATTTAATAAAATAATATTCTAAATGAATATCCAAATAATATTCATTTAGTAGTCTCATCTTTAGAAGAATATTCGAAATAATAATCGATAATCAATTCGACTCTGAATGAATATTGAGAAATATTATTCGTCGAATGGTTACGTTCAAATAATTATTTAAAGTAAGGATCGTTAAATAAATAATCTCGAATGAATATTCAAATAATATTCGTCGTCCGAATAAGGGAAAATATTTACTTAAATATTTTCCTTCGAGGTAACCTTGATATATCAAGAAATATTGACTCCCGGTCTATAGTTGATGAATAAGATATATACACCCTTCTCTGAGGGTCTTACAATAACCGGCTTATAATTGATACGTTAGCTGTCTAATTTATAAGCCAATAAACAATCAGGGAACAAGCATAATGATATAACTTGAAAGTAGGCATGCATGCTATGGCATATGTACAACAGAAAACATATATATATATATATATATATTCAATCACAACAACAGCCTAAAAGAAGGGAATTGAAACTTGCCTGGTAGTCGAGTACGGTAAGGGGTAGTGGTAGCGGGTCCCGGGTCAGCTTGGTGATCTATAAATAGCCAAGGCATTCGGGATTAATCACTTAACATCTTAAAAGTTAAGTTATACTTAAATCGAAACACGTTCTCGAGTTATCTCGTTATACCCCTTTTAGTGGATTCCTTTTATCATCGATCCGACCCGACATTCGTTCGTTAATACGACATGTCATTGTACTTAAACTTGGGACATACTTAAGTCATACAAGTTCTAAAGTCGATCGTTACAAATCAATATTATGCTCCGAGTTTTATCGCCCGTTTTCTAAGTGTTTTACCGAAGTTATAATCAAGCGGGTTTTTAGGGGTTCGTTTGCGATTAACTTTGATTCGAACATTTTTATAAAATCGGAAAACGATCCATTTCACATGAGGTTCTCTCTCACACCTTCCTTTTTACCTCTAGTATTTAATTACCAAGATTCGCCACTGACTTACGTATTTTACGAGGGTTCAATTTAATAACGAACTCGTACTTACGGTTTCGAACGTCTTTTAGTGAATCGGCCATAATTCCTAAACCGTAAGTCCGTTTCACATGATCTTTATATCAAAACGAAGCTTATAACATGATCTATCTTGCCATGGCAGAACATGATACTGGACAGTGACTTATGGCTACTTTCAAACATGATTTCTTAAGGTTAACAAAAATCGGGCATTACGACAGCTATAAATCGGACGTTCCATAAATCGTAATCAACAACCCAAGCCACACCGGGCATACCAATCATCTTACATTCATAATACTAATCTCATAAGTCCAGGAACATCATATTATATCATCATATTCATCACATCTCTTAAATCAAACAAACTAACTACATAATCATGTAAACATGCTTATAACAACATTATCACCAAAACTTATCCAAAACTCCATTAAAACTCAAATCAAAGACTAGGGTTCTTGAAGTTTATACCTTCCTTGGAGTAGATAAAGACATTGCTAAGCCTTGTATAGTCCATGAACATCCTTAACCAAGCTTAGATCATCCAAAAATCAAGAAAACCAAGAATTTTGTTCTTGATGTTACTATTCATCCTCCACTTTCTTGATTTTTTTGAAAATGGAAACAAAGGAGTTTGAACTTGAAATTTCTAGGAGATTAGTTTTATGAAATATAGAACTCACCTTAAAAATTTGAAGATTGAACAATGGTTGGAAGTAGGTTTTTGATTTTGGAATTAAAAAGGGCCGAATGGAAAAAATGGAGAGTGTTTTGGTTGTTCTTGCTTGGTTGGCTTGAAATAATGCATAAAGTGATTTGTATTTGGTAATATCTCATCCAAGATACTTTATTAAAGTGATGATGCATTGGATGATGTATTTTGTAAGGACAAGTGTTGATCATTGATTGATTTCATGCTAACTAGTAGTTAGTTTTTGCTAAGTACTAGTTTCATCTCTAAGTATGCTAGTTGCATGAGTCATCACTTGGTTTGCTAGATATTTTCTAGTGGCTTATGCATGACTCTTGCTTCCACTGCTTGTTTCTTTTGTCCGGTTATTGCTCGTTTCGATTGATCGTTCGGTCGAATAACTAAGTAGTTTCACCTCTAGGGTTTACCGGGAAATTTCTCGATATTCATAATACCTTCCCCAATCCTTAATATAATCCTCGTGATGACCATGTAGGATATTTAATCTCGATACGAACTTAATCCGTAATCTAGGATTCGTTCGCTTTATTGATTAATCTCGTTATAACGTTTTAGCAGTTTCTAGAACGCTTGTTTCACTGCCTCAGTGGTTTCCTACCTTCATTCTTAAATCAAATATAATAACATCCCAAAATATCAAATTCTCAAAGTAAATATCTCAATTCTTGGATTATAATAATATTTAATCCACTGTCCGGTCAAATATTATACCGAAAAAGAATTTGGAATTTCTGAATTCCGATCGTCTCTGCATTCACTTATTTCCTCCGCGTATTACTAATATGACTTCGAAACATCCATATCACGTCCCGTACATAGGGTGGCGTGAAAAGTGTTCCAACTTACAAAATCACTATTCATCCACCAAATTACTATGCACATACAGGAAACACTATGCACGTACGGGAAACACTATGCACGTACGGGAAACACTATGCACGTACGGGAAATACTATGCACGTACGGGAAACACTATGCACGTATGGGAAACACTATGCACGTACTCATTTCCCTTAAGGATCCATTAGCTCCTTCCTGGATGGTAGATTATTCTTATCTAGGTCCTCAACCATCGAATTACTCTATTCTGACAATATACAATGCATCAGGATCTTTGTCCAAAGCAATATCCATTCATTACAATCATTGTTCTTTGAAACCACCATTCATTAGAGCTGGTGACCTTGTTGTCGGAATCATTGTTCCTCATTTTATCATTACTTAATAAAAAGTTTTAATTATATCCAAAATTTGGGGCTCTTACAACATATATTTCTTGCTGAGCTATAGTTGCTCACTCTTGCTTGTTTTCAAATTTACAAACACAACAGCTAAGAGAAATGGCAAGACCCAGACAGACTGCCCGAAAGCAGGTGACTAGACCCGAGGCAGCAGTTGTGATTCCACCGGTAGGCCCCATTAGCCGGATTGGTTGGCAACTTTTGTTAGTATGTTTTATTTATAAGTATGACCTGTGCAAAGCAGTGTACCGTAACAAACATTCAAGCCGCCAACACCGCTTCATATCGAAGTGTTGCTGGTAGCATAAATGCTATTTAATTCGGTCTGTAATAACTCTGAAACTTTTACTTTTGCTTAATCAAGTGTATGACGTTTCTGAGACTCTAACCTCTGTGTGTGTGTGCGGTGTGAGTTTTATTGTGGGGTCGATGGCTGTTTTATATATTATTTGCAAGAACAGGTATGTTATTAATGGAAAATGGACCGTGAGCGCCTAGGTCTCCGACCCCGGATCTGGGGGCGTCACAGAAATGGTATCAGAGCGAGGTTACAGTTCTCAGAAACGATAGTAATTTAAGAGAGCAATCCTAATAATAATAACAATAATAATAACCCTAATCAAAACCTTAATAATACTTAGAACTCTCATCAAGTTTGCAGTCGGGTTATCGGATATAGCCCTGACTTTAAGGCCCGTGAGGGAACTACTCCTTAAACCTTTTTTTATGGTTAGTGACCCACCTTATTTCCGTTGTGTAGATGGAGGAGATACTAGACCCTGAGGCCTTTGAGAGAGAGCATGATGAGGCACTGATGCGAGATACCGAGGATCCTGAGGAGGATATGGGTGCTGACCCTGAGCTTGGCCCCTGGATTACGCTGATAGGAGATACTGACGATGAGGATCTCGATGAGGAGCCCTTTGAGCCTGAGCCTGAGCCTGTTACCCCCTCTCCTGTAGCTACTGATGAGGAGAGTGTGAGATCCGGTGAGGGCCGTGTTGTGTCACCCCGACCCTCCCCGCAGTCATCGAGCCCGGTTTCATCGGACGGTGACTCCGAGGATGATACTTCTGGCGAGGAGGAGCTTGATCCTACCCCTGCTCCTGCTACTGCTCCTGCACCTGCTCCTGTTCCTATCATACCACCCCCGCCGATGGACCTATCCCCAGTGTCGGGCACTGAGCACGCCTACGTGGTGCAGTTCCTGACCCGAGATCTACTTTCTGCAGAGGCCAGACTTAATGAGGCGAGGCGGGCACTAGTGGAGGAGCGCGAGACGCGATTGAGGATTCGGGCTGAGATGAGGACTGCTGTTGCTAGGAGGACTAGGGCTCGACTCCATAGGATTGAGAGGAAGAGTCGCGCGAGGATTATCGGTTTAGGAGTCCACGGGGGCGGAGTGGTCCAGGCTAGGGATGCTAGGCGTGTTGTGCGTCGTGCATTTTCCCGAGTGAGGGCCTTGCTCCGTCGCGGTGTGGCACCATGATGTGTTACGGATAGCTCAGTCCTCTAGGTTCAGATGACATTAGTGTGTCGATTTTGCGGGACAGTTGACTTGTGCAGTGGTATCCTTTCTGACCAGTGGATGAGTAGACTGACCTACAGATATGTAGATGTGACTTCGGATAGTATGTACGGATGTAGCCATACTTTTGTGTAGCCCTGTCTATTCAGATGATGTACTTGTTATTGTTCCACTTTTGCTAGACTTTGACATCGAAACTATGTATTAGGCTCTAACATCCAAACTTTGTGATAACTCTTGTACCGTACTTATCTAGTTTCAGTGTCCTTGATATTGTCTCAACTGCCTTACTTTCCGATACCATGCTTTACTGTTTTGATTTACAACTGTGAATATATACAATTGCTACAAGCCGCAAATGCAACCATGCTGTTTCAAATTTACGATATGCGATTTCAAATTGTTCTCTACAAATTCCCAAAATGTCCCTACAAATTTTTAAAATAAATTTTTTTTCAAAAAAAAAATAAAAAATTTGAGGTTTTGAAATCTTGAAAACTCTTGCGAATGTTTTCGCACCCCATAGAGATTTTTCCCCCGAAAATGTTTTGACGTTTTATCTCCAGCATCGGGTTATTAAAACTTTTGCAACTTCCACCATTATGAGGAGGAACGATACGTTCCTGACCCGTGTAAACGCTGTCAGGTAATTAGAAAACCCTAACCCATTTCTTGTTTCATTATCAGAATCATGCCACCCAGAAGAATGAACACTCGAGCTCACCCGGTTAGTTCTGAAGGCCAGGGTAGCCACCATGGGACCGGAGGCCACCAGAACCATGAAGGGGAGAATGTGAACCTGAGTGAGGATGAGGGCAACGATCATAACTTGTTTGATGACTCTGAGTATGACGAAGAAGAAGCTGGTGATGACACCCGAGAGGTAGAACATCCAAGGGGAGGCCCTATGGAACAATTCATGGAGCTACTTAGGCAGAACTTGGACCATCCCCCGGTTCAGCAACCACCCAACAATGCTAATGCAAATGCTTTCCGGAACTTCAAATCCCTGAAACCCCCAGAATTTAAAGGAACTGCAGATCCGGTTGAGGCAAGAGCCTGGCTGAAGGAAATTGAAAAATCCTTCGAGATACTAGGTGTCGCTGAGGAGCAGAAGACTGTTTTCGCCACCTACCTCCTGAAGGGTGAGGCAAACTATTGGTGGGAACCTAAGAAGAATTTGGAAGGAAGAGGTGTGGTGACCTGGGAGAGGTTTAGCGAGCTGTTCTTGGAAAAGTACTTCCCTAGGTTCATGGAGACACAAATGGAGTTGAAGTTTTTGGAACTAAAGAAAGGTAACATGACGGTGGCCGAGTATGAGGCCAAATTTACTGAGCCATCGAGGTTTGTGCTGGAATATGTGAACTCTGAGGCAAAGAGGGCCCGAAGGTTTCAATTGGGGCTAAAGCAATGGATTCAGAATTGTGTGGCGGTTCTTGAGCTGACAGACTATGCCACCCTGGTACAGAAAGCATCAATTGTTGAGGCTGGGAGTGAACAGATGCAGAAGGAGAGGGAAGGAAAGAAGAGGAAGTTTGATAGTCGGAAGTGAAATTCTGCGGGTGGGAGCTTTCCGAGCAAATTTAAGCGAGGGGCGATGTCCCAACCCAGCGGAAACTTCGGAACCAAGAGAGCTGAAAGTTGGAGTGTGGGCCAGAGCGGCCGACCACAGGGATCGTCTTACTCTACCCCATCCCGAGCCCCACCCCCGGATTGCAATAAATGTGGAAGGAAACATGCGATCGCGTGTAACCTACAGGATGTGAAGTGTTTCAAGTGTGGGCTGACAGGACATTATGCTAATGCCTGTCGAGGAACTAGTAACAACACCAATGCCGGAGGTAATTGCTTCAAGTGTGGGAAACCAGGGCACCGAATGAGGGAATGTATGTCCTCTGGGCCAGCTGCGTCAAGAGTGAGCGGAACTGCTTCTAGCAAGGCCCCTACTGCAAGAAGTTTTAACATGACGGTGCAAGATACCGTGAGGAACACGGATGTGATTGCAGGTACCCTACTACTCAACTCAGTTAAGGCAAATGTTTTATTTGATTCGGGAGCTACCAAGTCTTTCATATCTCTAGATTTTGTATGTCAGTTAGGCCTTAAGGCTGAACCATTGAAAGACAGACTGCAAGTAGAGATAGCTAATCATGAAATTATCCCTGTTAGCCAAGTATGTCCAGGTTGTGACCTAGAAATAGGAGGGCGACACTTTCGGGTAGATTTAATACCTTTTAAACTAGGAGAGTTTGACGTAATAGTAGGTATGGATTGGTTAACAACCCACGGAGCCCAGATTGATTGTGTAAAGAAGAAAGTAAGTTTGAGACCGCCAGGGGACGAGGAAGTAGTGTTTAGTGGAAAACGGCAAAACCAAAAATTCCTGACTACGATTCAAACTAAGAAGCTGTTACGTAAAGGATGCGAAGCCTATTTAGGCTATGTGAAGGATACCAAGAAGGAGGCACCAAACCTACAGGAAATCCCTGTCATTAATGAGTTCGCGGACGTATTTCCGGATGATCTTCCCAGCCTACCACCTGATAGAGACATCGAGTTCACTATAGACTTAGTTCCTGGTACGGCCCCAATTTCGAAAGCCCCATATCGGCTAGCCCCAGTGGAGATGAAAGAGCTGGCCACTCAGTTACAAGAGTTGTTGGATAAAGGGATGATAAGACCTAGTGTGTCACCGTGGGGAGCCCCGGTGTTATTCGTGAAAAAGAAGGATGGTAGTATGAGATTATGTATAGACTACAGGGAGTTGAATAAGGTGACTATAAAGAATAAATATCCCTTGCCCAGGATAGATGACCTGTTTGATCAACTAAAGGACGCAATTTATTTTTCTAAAATTGATTTGAGGACCGGGTACCACCAGTTAAGGATTAAGCCAGAAGATATACCAAAGACGGCCTTTCGCACCCGGTACGGACACTATGAGTTCCTAGTGATGTCATTTGGGTTAACGAATGCCCCCACAGCTTTCATGGACTTAATGAATCGAGTCTTCAAGAAGTACTTGGACAAGTGTGTTATAGTCTTCATCGATGACATCTTGATTTATTCCAAGACGAAAGAGGAACATGCAGAGCACTTGAGGATTGTGTTGGGAGCATTGAGAGAAGAAAAGTTGTACGCTAAGTTCTCGAAGTGTGAATTTTGGTTGAGGGAAGTTCAGTTTTTAGGGCATGTGATTAGCGATCAAGGCATCCTAGTGGACCCAGCCAAAATAGAGGCTGTATCAAATTGGGAGCGACCAACCACTCCGACAGAGGTGAGAAGTTTTATAGGGTTGGCTGGCTACTATAGGAGATTTGTCCAAGACTTTGCCAAGATAGCAGCCCCTTTGACCCGACTAACTCGCAAGACCGAGAAGTTTCTGTGGACTGAAAAATGCGAAGAGAGCTTTCAAGAGTTGAAAAAGAGGTTGGTGACAGCACCAGTACTAGCCCTACCCGATGATAAGGGAGATTTTGTGATTTATAGCGACGCATCCCATAAAGGTTTAGGGTGTGTGCTTATGCAGCACGGTAAAGTGATTGCGTATGCGTCCAGACAACTTAAGGAATACGAGATAAGATACCCCACCCATGATTTGGAATTAGCGGCGATAGTTTTCGCTTTGAAGATCTGGAGACATTATCTTTACGGAGAAAAGTGTGAAATCTACACGGATCACAAGAGCTTAAAGTACATATTCACTCAGAAAGAGTTAAACATGAGGCAGAGGAGATGGCTAGAACTAATCAAGGATTATGATTGTGAGATTCATTATCACCCAGGGAAGGCCGATGCACTTAGCCGAAAGGAGAAACTCAAAATGATAACGTCAGTGGACGAGTTGATCAAGGACCTTGAGAAACTGGAGATTGAAGTGAGGTTACCAGGAATTGGACAGGAGAGTCTAAGGGAAATAAGAGTCCAACCACCGCTATTGGAAAAGGTTAAGTTATGCCAGGAAAAGAAGATAGAAGAAGAAAAGAATTTGATGGAGAAAATTTTGACTGGCGAGGAAATTAAGTGTGAAAAGGACGGGAATGGAGTTATGAGGTACGCATCTAGGATATGGATCCCGAACGTTCAGGAATTAAAAGACGAGATCTTGCAAGAGGCTCATAGTTCAAGGTACTCAATTCACCCTGGAGGCACTAAGATGTATAGAGATCTGAGGGAATACTATTGGTGGCCAAATATGAAGAAGGACATGGCAGAATGGGTAAGTAAATGCTTGACATGTCAAAGAGTAAAGGCCGAACACCAGAGGCCTAGTGGATTGTTGCAACCCTTAGAGATACCCGAGTGGAAGTGGGAGCATATTGCGATGGACTTTGTGGTCGGACTACCAAGGACCAAGACTAATCATGATGCCATTTGGGTAATTATCGATAGATTGACCAAGTCAGCACATTTTCTTCCAATCAACGAGAGATACACTGTCGACAAGCTGGTGGATATTTACTTAAAAGAGATTGTGGTTAGGCATGGGGTTCCTGTGAGCATTGTATCTGATAGAGACCCAAGGTTCAACTCCAGGTTCTGGAGGAGTTTTCAGGATTGTGTGGGTACCAAGTTAAACATGAGTACTGCATACCACCCCCAATCAGACGGATAGAGCGAGAGAACCATCCAGACCATAGAGGACATGTTGAGAGTATGTGCCATCGATTTTAAGGGAAGTTGGGATGACCACTTACCGTTGATCGAATTTTCCTACAACAGTTACCATGCTAGTATAGGAATGCCCCCATATGAAGCTTTATACGGACGAAGATGTCGGTCTCCCTTGTGTTGGGAAGAGGTTGGAGAGCGGAAGATTTTAGGGCCTGAACTGGTCCAACAGACAAGAGAAACTATCGAACTCATAAGAGGACGGCTGGTAGCGGCCCAAGATAGACAGAAGAAGTATGCGGACCAGACCCGCAAGGACAAAGAATCTGAGGTAGGAGAATTTGTGATGTTAAAGGTATCACCGTGGAAGGGATTGATGAGATTTGTTAAGAAGGGGAAGCTAAGCCCGAGATTTATTGGACCTTTTGAGATTTTGAAACGAGTTGGAAAGTTAGCCTATGAATTGGCTTTACCCCCAAGCTTGCAGCAAGTACATAATGTGTTCCATGTGTCCATGCTACGACCCTACCATTCCGACTTCCGGCACATGATAGAATATGACCAAGTGGATCTGCAGCCACACTTAACCTATGTGGAGCAACCAGTAGAAATCATGGATAGAAAAGAACAGGTGCTGAGGAACAAGGTTGTCAAACTAGTGAGAGTTCTGTGGAGGAACCAGAATGTCGAAGAATCAACATGGGAACTAGAGAGCACGATGCGTGTAAAGCACCCCCAACTGTTTTCAACCTGATTCCGGGACGGAATCCTTTTAAGGAGGGGAGGCTGTAAGAACCCTAATTTTGGTAATATTTTCTTTTATATAATATCATATGACATTGTGAATTTGGAACCTTTTGAGTCATCCATGTTGTTTAATGGAATTGAATTATCTGAGAAACTATGTTGTTACATTCATCATGTAAGATAAAGGGAAGGTTGTTGAAGGCAAGAGTCTTATTTTAAGTAAGAATTATAAAACTTGGGACTTGAGAGTTATTGGAGTATTAAAAGATTTATTAGGAATTATGACGAGGAGTTATGGATATTTGAGGAATTTACACAATTAAGTACTTAAGAAATTACAAGGGAAATCTCTACGCGACAAAGTATTATTACGAGAAATTAGTTAAGATACGATACGAATTAAAGATTAAATGACAAGCATTGGTGGAAGAATAATGATACAAGGAAAGATATTGCATGCAAGTCCCATGCAACTAGGTAGTTAGAAAAGCAAACTAGTAATGCAAAAACAACTAGAGGAATAGTAACTAGTTATGGTGCATTGTCCAAGGAGACAAGGAGGTATGGCCTAGGCACTAGACTTGCAACATGTGATACAATATACATACACCTAATACATATCACCCAACACACTTCACTTTATTCACCCAACACCAAAAAAAAAACAAAACAAAACACTCTCCCCCTAGCTCTTGAAGCTCTCGGCCAAGCACCAAAGAAGGAGAAGAAAAATTCTTTTCTTCAACTTCTCATCACTCATAACTCAAGACAAAAATCCTAGGTCCTCTACACCATATAAGAAAGGTATGCTATGAATTCCAACCCCTTTCATCCACTAGTTTTTAAGTTATAAATTGTTGAAGTTTTGGTGAATAGTAACTATGTTTAGTTTTCATTTAGATCTTGAGTTGTAAGGATTGTAGGGGCTCATCCAAGGTGTTCTTGAGACTTGTAAGGCATACCCAAGGCTCCTAGATACTCAAGAAGGTATAAAACTCTAACCCCTCTTGGCCATGAATTGTTTATGGTGTTTAATGTTAGATCCATGGATGTTAGTGTGAATCTTGGACATATAAGTTATGGATGATGTAGATCTTGAGTTTAAATGTTGTGGTTGTGATTTTTAAGCTTGTGGTTAGTGTATGTAACTCCATTTATGCTATAGAGTATGATCTTGGTGGTTTAGATGATGGTTGTGATGTTTATATAAGATTCTTGAATGGTTAAGTGGAAAAAGCATGCTGTGTAAATTTCTGGGGACTTGTACTGTCTTGTAGGAGGGTTTTGAACCCCTATATCTTGTCCCCTGAAGTCCTAATATATATTGTTGGAAAGGTATTTGAATGTAGTTTCCAGAAATATAAGGTTCATGACTGGTGATGTGTAGATTTTGAATTATGGCCTGAGAAGTGAAAAGTGTTTCTGGAATCCGAACTGCACTAAATGGTCCCCTTGTGAACCATGTTTAAACCCCTAAAAATTGATGTAGGATCATGGAAAAATTAGAGGAGCTAGTAAATGCAGTGGTGAAGGCTACCCAAAAAGAATTGGATTAAAATATATATTTTTCAATTTTATAAAAATGTTAGAGTAAAATTCACGCAAGTGAAAAAGTCGTAAGTGGAGTGTGATTTAAGGGGGAATGAATATGATTCGGATATGGTAACCAAATTAAGTCGAATAAGTGACGAGCGTAATCAAGTGATGACATGAACCTATAGTGGGGCTAGAGAGTCATAAGACGAAGTCATTAAGTTAATTTTGTACCCCCTAAAACCTCGCAATTAAAAGAGATATTGTTAAGGTACTAACGAACGGCTATTGATTATGTATAGATCATTCCACTCCGCAAGCTCGACCACCCCAACCTCACCAAGGCAAGTTTACTTTTCAAAACTTACATATATAAGGACTTTCACTATTGTGTTTGTAGTTTTCAATCGTATCATATGTTTATGCTTATCGAAGAAATGATGAAATTTGAGTTATATGCATATATATGTTTGTACCCCTTGAACTTAGAATGAAATGTTTTCTTCGGACAACGACTCTAGCAATAGAGGTCGTAGTTGCGAAAAACCCGAAGGGTCATTCGGGAAGTATCGTATACTTAAGTAATTATTTTTATATCATCATAGATACTCAAAAAAATCCCTATCTTGGATTAAAAGCTTATTTAATTAAATAATTATTTTATTATTTATTAATATTAAATCTTAAAATACCATTTATTAATTATTGTTCATTATTTTAAAGACAAAGCTAATCCAAGATACCTTTAGCACTTTCAAACTCGAACTCTTTCGAACTCAAAACATTTCGAAAACCCCCGGTCAGGGTTTGCTTCTTGTACGATTTCAAGAATTATCGGTCGACTGATGTCGGACCTCAGCTACTCAATTTTCAATCAAAATAAAGTTTTTAAAAAGAAAAAGAAAAGGGACTCTGGCAGGTGTGGGAACCGTTGACGAAGGATTCCCGGGATGTGTAAGCGGCCGTGAGCCAGGCGGTCCATCAATTATTATTCCGGCCCAGGTGTTTCCGAAGGATGATTACGGATGTAGTTTTCATCGAGGGTGATTACGGATGTAGTTTTCACCCGGGGATAGTTACGGATGTAGTTTCTATCCTTCTACCGGTAGAGAAGACCCGCGGATTATTGGACTTGGATGTGGCGACTGATCATCGTCAATCCCTGTCAGGTTTTATGTTTTCTTTAAGTCCCATTCCTCCACTTTGGAAAAATGCTCTGACACTGCTTCTTAGGCTTATGTGCCAAGTTGCCGATAGTGTTCTATTTTGATGAGAAAGATGTTGACTCCATGCAGTATCTAGAACTGCAAGTTTACTTTGAAAACAAGGGCACGTATTGGTGCACATTTGAAATTTATCAACGATGACAAATGATTTTATAACTGACTGATATAAACGAGTTTAATAACTGCTAAACACATGTAATGTTATATTGCTACCGTATACATATATTTCTTGCTGAGCTATAGTTGCTCACTCTTGCTTGTTTTCAAATTTACAAACACAACAGCTAAGAGAAATGGAAAGACCCAGACAGACTGCCCGAAAGCAGGTGACTAGACCCGAGACAGCAGTTAAGATTCCACCGGTAGGCCCCATTAGCCGGATTGGTTGGCAACTTTTGTTAGTACGTTTTATTTATAAGTATGACCTGTGCAAAGCAGTGTACCGTAAGAAACATTCAAGCCGCCAACACCGCTTCATATCGAAGTGTTGCTGGTAGCATAAATGCTATTTAATTCGGTCTGTAATAACTTTGAAACTTTTACTTTTGCTTAATCAAGTGTATGACGTTTCTGAGACTCTAACCTGTGTGTGTGTGTGTGGTGTGAGTTTTATTTTGGGGTCGATGGCTGTTTTATATATTATGTGCAAGAACAGGTATGTTATTAATGGAAAATGGACCGTGAGCGTCTAGGTCTCCGACCCCGGATCTGGGGGCGTCACAAAACCCTAGAGCTACTTTGAGTTTTATGCATGTTCTTGAGTGATCTAAGGTAGTTATGTTGTTAATAGGTTATAAGCATGATTATAAGCGTGATTATGATTGGGTTTTGATAAAATATTAAAAATAGTTAGATGAAAGAAAAGGCATTGTTTGGCCTCAGTTCATGGTTATAAATCATGTATATGTTGTTTGGAGTGGATACTATGATTATGGGAAGGTTTGGAATTGGTAAATATTCGATTTATAGCCGTCGTAATGCCGAAATTTCGTTAACCTTACGAAAAACGAATTGGACATTAGATGTAACTCACTGCCTAGCTTTGTAATCTGCCATTATAAGATAGATAATGCTCCAAGCTTCGTTTTGATATAAAGAACGTGTAAAACGGACTTACGGTTTAGGAGTTATGGCCGGTATAGTAAAAGTAGTTCGAAACCGTAAACGAGAATTCGTAACTGGAATTGAACCCTCGTAAAATACGTAAGTTAGTGGCGAATCTTGGTAATTAAATAATAGAAGTAAAAAGGAAGGTGTGAGAGAAAACCTCATGTGAAACGGATCATTTTTCGATTTTATAAAAATGTTTGAATCAAGGTTAAACGCGAACGAACCTCTTAAAAGTATAACTTTGGTTATAACTTAGAAAACGAGCGATAAAACTCGAGGTATAATCTTGGTTCGTAATCGATCGACTTTAGAACTTATATGAATTAAGTATACACTAAGTGTGAGTATGATGACATGTCTTAATGACGAACAAATATCGGATCGTATCGGTAATAAAAAGAGTTACACTAAAAGGGGTATAACGAGATAATTCGAAAACATGTTTCGACTTAAGTTGATACTTAACCTTTTAAAAAGTGTTAAGTGATTAATCTCGAATCTTCTGAATATTTATAGATCGCCGAGCTGACCCGGGACACACTACCACTACCCCTACTCGTACTCGATTACCAGGCAAGTTCTAAATCCTTTTAAAGGCTGTTGTTGTGAATATATATATGTGATTCGATTTTGTGTTTCATATGCCATAACATGCATGCCTACTTTCAAGATATATTGTGATACCTGTTCCTTGAATTATTGTTGGCTTATAAGCTAGATATCGAATAATCAGTTATAAGCCTCTTGTTGATAAGTCCCTTAGAGAAGGGCATATATATCGTATTCGTTGAATATAGATCGGGAGTCAGTACTTCTTGATACATCATAATTACTTTCGAGGGAAATATTTAAGCAAATAATTTCCATTATTTGGTTGACGAATATCACTATAAATATTCGTCCGAGATTATTTAATTAACGATCATTACTTCAAATAATTATTTGAACGTTATTTATTCAATGAATATTATTTTTCAATATTCATTCAAAGTCGATTAATTTATCGAATATTATGTCGAATATTCTTTTAAAGCTTGGATTACTAAATGAATATTATTTTGATATTCATTTAGAATATTATTCATTAAATGAATATTACTTTGTGAATATTCATTTAAGTTCCTATTTACTTAATGAATATTATTTTAAATATTCATCTGATGTTCTATTTATTTATCGAATATTATTTCAATATTCCTTTCAAGTCTTATTACTTGAATGAATATTGTTTTGAATATTCGTTTAAATATTTAATTATTCAATAAATATTTTCTCCTTATTTATTCGAGAAGTATTCTAAGAAATACTTCGATTTAAATATTCGTTCGTAGTCATAAGCCTTCTGTAATTATTTCGGATGCAATAAATATTCTCTGAATATTTATCTAATACTCTGAAATGACTTCATATTTTATCGTTGACCTTTGATTATTATAAAATCCCTTTGGAGTCGGATTATTATTAATATTATATCAAGAAAGATTCTCAAAATGTCGTTCTTCCTTCGAATCTATTTTCCAAATAATAAGAGAACCTTACTTGAAAAATGTTATTTATCTTGTGGACTTCCCGGTCATAAATCTTTCGAAACGTATTCTTTTCACTCACAACTAGAATTGCTATCTATTGCATCTGTGTACCCTCTCATCATTCGAGGGGTAAGATTATTGGAAAAAGATGGTATCCTCTAACAAGCAGCAGCTTGGGAGATAGAATGTTGAATTTTCCTTTCCAATTAGATACGACTACTTTGTGGAGTCTTATCAACAAGTATTGTACTTGGGGAAAGGGGGATGAACTTTGCGTTCAGAGTCATGAATTTCTTTTCGAACTTGGAGTCGTGTAAGAGGCCGAGTAGCGCCGGTCCATCCTATTGGCCCAACCGTTGGCCGGGGAGATCTAATAGGGCGGTAGACAAGTAAATCCGTCAGCCCTTCCTTCTACCGGTAGTAAATCTAAATTGAGCTGTACAATCTGCGACTGATCATCGTAAGGATTGGAACAGCGGGCGCGGTGAATACTCCAGCATTAGTTCATCATTTAGATTCATTTATTTTCTGCAACATTATTATTGTTGGCAGTATTGGAAAAGTATTCATAATTGGAATATATATGTTTTGAGTTACTTGTAACTTCATCATTTACCTTATACTGGTATTATTTTCTTTAAGGCATGGCATATGGTTACAAAGATGTTTGAACTGCTGTATATACATATATATATGTCATCACTATTCAGCTATATTGTTGTTGGTGGGCTATTGCTCACCCTTGCTTATTTATTTTGTCACAACAACAGCTAGGACAGATGGCTCGCGTCAGGCGCACTCGGCGCAAGCGGGTTACCCGACCCACCGGACTCCCAGCTGATATGCTAGCTGCCATTGCTGAGGTAGCATTGATAGACAGCTTTTGCTTCCTGTTTAACTATATGTATAATTAATGTAATCAACGGCAAAACTTTTAAACTTATGATGTTATCCTTTTGGATTGTAATAACTTTTATTCGTAAACCCCTTTATGTAAGACTTATTTCAATTTCATCTCTGGGACTATAATTGTGTGCGTGTGTGAATGGATATTATTGTGGGGTCACAGCATGCTACTTATTGATTTTGGACTCAAGTCAAGTATTATGTATGAATTATGAGACCGTAACGACCCGATCCCTGACCCCGGATCTGGGGGTGTTACAATTCAAGTCGCCTAGACAAGGAATCCAATCTTGAGATGCTCCTTGTCCTGAAGTC
This sequence comes from Saposhnikovia divaricata, assembly GCA_036435485.1. Classification (NCBI taxonomy): domain Eukaryota; kingdom Viridiplantae; phylum Streptophyta; class Magnoliopsida; order Apiales; family Apiaceae; genus Saposhnikovia; species Saposhnikovia divaricata. The sequence goes on from CM071598.1 coordinate 127,182,099, forward strand.
GATCGTTGAGGATTGAAGCAGCAACAACTTTAGACAAGAATAGAATTATCAGTAGTAGTTAGACAAAAAGAAGAATTGTATTTCATTTCCATGTATGTAATGCTTTTGATTAATGAAAATACAAGTTTTCTTATTATCTACTTGTCTATTGTTGTTTATTGACTGATCTGAATAATGACAAAAATTATCAGTATGCATGTGGTAAAACTTGCTAACATAGACTTAACAAAACTCAGAATTGAACCACTGAATAACATGAACTTCAGAATTTGAAACAGTAAGACACACAAATTTCACAATCCTGATACTGACGATACAATCCTGATGTCAATACTAATGACGTCAGCATACTGATAGTAATCCTGATCCTGATGTTTATTAATAAGTATATCATACTGAAATTTATCAAGATAAAATGTTACAAGTTAAGCATTTAACAATCAAGTATAGATCCTGACAAAAATATAAAGTCTATAAACTGAAACAACATACCTTGCTACTTGTGCAGATGTTAAAGATCTAAAAATTTAACATTCCTAACTCACTAACCAATCTAATGAATGTAGTGTTGCCCAGTAATTAACAATTGTAGAAGGGGGTTGAACACAATTGTATAAGAATTTTGACTTAAACAGAAATAATAACTCAAGTATGAATAAATAACAGCTTTACTAATTCTGATATAAAACTGTTACAAACTCTCTCAAGAAATTCTTATGTTCTTGAGAGCTGCTAGGTTACAAGATAATTCGTGTAAGCGATTACATAATGTAAAACCTAAACTGTGTTTATATAGTGTACACGGCTGCACTATCAATTACAAGATATATCAAATCAATTACATACGTCTCTTAGTATATATCTTGAATGATAGTTGCGTTCCTATAAATCAGGAACCGACATATCAATCTCCCTAGATTCCTGGACTGATGTATATCCTCGTGTAATCCTGATCATCGTCTAATCCTGATGATAGCCTAATACTGATGATAGCCTAATACTGACGGTGCATTACTGATGACGTCAGCATCAGTATCTGATCAGTAGTCCAGATCCTGATCATCACTTGAATCAATATCTAACAATCTCCCCCAATTTGTACTTTGTGAAATAAAGCACAAATTCCTTGATTCAGTGATGTCAAAAACTCAAAACAAAATACCTCCTAGAAATCGTCAGGAACAGTTTCAGAAATTCTTTGATAGAAAAAATTTATCTTCAAGAAGTTAGTCAATAACTCTTCTTCCTTGCTTTCAAGAATTAGAATCAATTTCTTCTTCAGATTGTTGAGTTCTTCATCTTCCTCATTAATCTGATAAATAGCTGTCCTGAGATTTTGAATTGAGCTTCTAGGAAGATCTAAGTCACCTAGCAGTATATAAGCAAACTCCTCCCCATCTGGATTAAGAGATAATTGTTCCAAACATAGATACTCTTCTTTAATAGCAGAACCTTTCACCATTTCAATTTCTTCACCTCTTGTATTTAAATACATGGGAGTATATTTGCCATCATACTTTTTTCCTCCACCCAGAAATCTTCGTCTGATAGTTGTGTGAATCATAAAAGACCAATTGTTGTAGACTTCTCTTTCTTTAGCACTGACACTTTTATTCTTGATCAAATAAAGAACATATTTCAATTCTTTTGCAGATTTGCACAGCAGCTCATGAATAGCCATCTTCTTGACAGTCTTGTCTTTCATGAATTACAACAATGTCTCTATCTTCTTAGCACCAGCATGACAGTCAGCAATGATAGCAACAGCTTCAAGTTTCCGAAGATGAGCAACAGTTAACTCATCACCAATTTTGTCAACTAAAATATGTTGATCAGTTTGTGTTGTAAATATAACCTCTGCATCATGAAATCCAATACCTCCTCTTGTTCCAGGTTTCAAACCCTTCAAACCAGATTGCATACTCATCCACAGTGGTGGAGATTCAGCAGACTCAATAGATTCAGCTTCAGCAATCAATGAAGATTCATCAGACTCAATCAGTGAAGGTCCAGTAATCAGTCCAACAGATTTGAAAACAACTGGTTCATTATAGTTGCACACTCTGTTCTTCCATTTCTTGCTTTTCTTTCCTATTACTGGTGTATAATTCTGTTGATGTTCTGGAACAAGTCTATTTCTGTCATACCATATCAACTTCTCAGATTCATAGACTCTCTTCGTGTACTCTCTAGTTGCCTTCCTTTCAATATCTCTTGCTTTTATTCTGGCCTTCTTTTCATGTTCATCAACTTCCAAGTTGTAAATTTCAACCACAACAATAAGAATCATGACCTCAAGTTCTTTCAAGATTTCAGCTTCACCAGAATCAGGAATAGCAGGTTGAGTAGTTCCAACAGCAATATTCTGTGCTTTCACAGTAACCTTACCTATTCTAGCTAACTGTGGTGTTTCATCAGCAACTTCTTCAGGTAAATTGAATTCATTATCTGGAATTATTTCAAGAAGTAGTGGATATTTCTTCTTCTTTGCTTTCTGAGGATCTTCAGTTATCTCCTCAATTATGATTCCACTAGACCTTGTCTGTCTTGCATTTGTCTGAACAAGCTTTCTTCCTCTTCCTCTGCTTTTACCTCCCCTGCCTCTTCCTCTACTTGCAGTAGGAGTATCTTTCTGTTTAGCAATTCCCTCAAGAATCTTCTTTTGTTCTTTTAAGATCTCTTGAGTACTCATGTCAGAATTTTCTGCAGAGATCAAAGCCAGTGCTTCCCTAGCATGATGCTGTTGAACTTTAATATCATTGTGAAATACAATTTCACTCTCACCTGACTTGGAAGTAATCTTCTTAAAGAGATGTGGTGCATCTTCTATCTCAGCAATAAACAAATCCTCATCTTCTTCAGGAATTGTTGGAAGTAATTGATTCTGACCAGATAGTTGAGATTGTTCCTCTGTCAGAATTTGAGACTGCACCATTGTCCTTACTGTTCTCTTCCCAGATTTAGAAACATGAGTTGACTGCTTGGTTTGAGTTTGAGACACACTTCTCCTTGTTACCAAAGCAGCATCAGAGGTTCCTGGTTTATATGACTGAGCACCACCATCATTTCCAGAAGTATCATCATCCTTTCTTACAACTGGATTAGGTGTGCATTTTGTTTTGACCACCTTCTCCCCCTTTTTGACATTAGTAGAATCATCAGTAGGATCAGTCAATAAAGATAAGATAAGTTTGAGAGAATCTTCAATATTAGTCATCCTTGAGGACAAAGTGACAACCTTATCTTCCAAGGTATCCATCCTTGTGGTGAAGGCAGTGCTTAAACGTTGAAGCTGTTTAGCAGTGGCAATCTCAGAATAATCCTTAACAAACTGAGCATGAAAGTTTTCATTATCATTCTTGACAGAATTAATTTCATCTTTCAACCCTTTTGCCAGAATAGTTGTAGTCTTCAGATGAGCTTTGAGATTAGGATCAGAAATCTTAGTAGCTATATGACTGGAGTGAAAAAGTGCATTATTGAAATTTATATCAGCAGAAGGCTGATTCCACTCAGTATACCATTCAGATCTTCTTTCAACTTGAATATGTTCAGGAAGAAGATTGTTGTAATCTCCTATGATCTTAATTTGAGCAGCTGTCGATTTACCCATAGACTCCATAAACTTACTGGATGATCCATAAGTAGATCGTAGACTTGCTTTCATGACAGCATTAAGCTGAGTCGCTTCAGGATCATTATCAGTATCATCATCATCATCATCTGAGCTATCATTTGCCTCAGGAATTTTATCATCTACATTGTCTTCAGGATTCATAACTCCTTTCAATTTTAAATCAACAGGAGATGGTACTATTGTATCCTGAAAACCTGCATTTAGATTAGAAACAATTCCTATATCTCTCTGTTTTTCTAAAGTGATCTCATCACTTCTCACAGCATCACCTAAGTTACTTTCAATAGTAACTGCTACCTCACTAGAAGTTTGAAACTTCTCACTCTGTTCTACCTCTCCTTTTGCAGTTCAGGAGACTGCCTCTCTTCACTCTTCTTTTTCTCTAAGTGTTCACTCTCTTTCTCACAAGAAAAGTTCTGACTCAACAAATTCAAAGAAATAAGAGGTGGCTGAGAGGAGTGGACTGAAGTCATACAAATAGAGGTATCCCTTGTCTCAGGTCTATCTGTAATCATACTATCAGTAGTAAAAGAAGCAGAGATAGAAGTGTTACCTGATGAAGTTGAGATAGATTCCATTGGTCTTGAAGAAAGTGGTTCAATGAGCAGTGGAATATTTGGATCAGAAATACTGTCATCAGGATTGACATCTGCAGCTAAAGAATGACTTGCATCAGTATTTGCTACCAATGGTTCTTGTGTAGTCTGAGGTTGTGAAGCTGCTTTAACACTTTGAGTCAAAGGTTCTTGTGTGCTTCCCTGAAATGCAGTGTCTTTAAGTATCGCATCACATTCAGCAATGTGCAAATCATGAGCAGCTTTATCTATCAGACTTTGAGCTAAGTTAAATACAATTTCTGGAATCCCTTGAGCAGTGTTAGGAAATTCATGTGCTGATGTGAGCTTGCCTGCATCTTCACTTTGAGAAGATGGTTCTTGTAGGACTGGATCTTCAATAGCTGCTGAACTCCTTTGAAGTTCAGGTTCTTGTGGGCTTGATCCTTTCAGAGGTGAAGTGATCCTCTGTTTCTTCTGTCTACGAAAAACCTTTGCTTCAGCTTGTCTCTTTATCTGAAGAGGTGTTGGTTTATGACCAAGCTGAGCAGCAATAGCATTTACTTCATCCACAGACATCTCAATTATTCTTCTCTTTGGAGATGTAGTTGCTGGAGAATCAGAAATCTCAACAGTCTTTACAGGTGATGTATCAGGAGTAGAGATATCAGGAATGATAGATGTGTCAGGAACTGATGATTCATCAAGATCAATATCATCATTAAGATTCTGCATATCTTCAGGAATATAATACTGACTCTTGTTGACTATCCTTCTTCTTTTCTTTGGCTTTACTGGCTTAACCAATTCAGCAGTAACAGGAGCAGCAACTTCCTTTTTCTTCATGATTATTGAGATGGTCTTTTCATCATCACTATCAGAATCAGAGACCTGTTGCAAAAACTTTCTCTTTTCACCTGTTTCTTTAGATGCTCCAGCCTTAATCAAAGATTCATCAATCAGAACCCCTTGTTCACCTCCTTGTGACTTCTTCTGAGTGATGGTTGTAGTGGAGAAGTGCTTTGATCCTGATTGTCTGCCAGACACATCAGATCTAGCTGACTTCTTTTCTTTTACAACTGATGTCTTTTGGGAGACACCAGAGGTGGTTGACTGTTTAGGTAACTGTTTATGGTATGTGCTTGTGTCAGGAACATGATGTGTTTGGTCCTGTCCCATAGCACTTGTGGCTGGGCCATAAAGTGTAGGCAATCTCTTTTTCAAGAAAAGCCAGACCCCATCAGGAATGTAAGGATTTCCCTCAAAACCATTTGCCTTATCTGATTTAACCAAGGATTTGATATTGTTTTCAGAAATCTTAAAGATAGGCAAAACTGTATCATTTTCAAATTCAACATTGGGACATAAATGAGAGAATATTAATTGAAAAAATCTAATAAAACAGACATAACCACATTTATCTGCTTTCCTAGCACTTAATGCTCTCAGAATAAAAGACCCATAATCAAACACAGTATCATGGATTAGAGAGTACCCAATGTGAACTGAAGCAGTTGGTAGTGCATAAAAGTTAGAGACTTTGTTCAGGAAGCACCTACTGATGGTATCAAAGAAGAAATTCCATTCCTTCTTTAGCTTGGTTCGGTATAACTCTCCAAACTTTCTTGGTTCTCCATTATAACCCAGACTCGTAGCAAACTCCAACAAAGAAGCATCAGTAATTGTTGCTAGAGTCTTACCATTGAGAGAAGGTAATTGTAGATCTTCAACTACCACTTCTGGAGTGACATGATGTGTAACTCCATTGTATGTAAAGGACAAGTTAGGCCTTCCTGAAGGTTCACATACACCAAAGACAACGGTCTTCCAAACCTACATTACACACTTGAAAGAAACTTTGGCGGGTGCCGTTAAAGCATACTTAATCGGACTAGACGCCAAGAAATCCTGAATGATGTGAAATTCATTCGATAGTTCCTGATGGTCAAGAACAGCAACATAGTTGTTAGGAGCAAAAGTGACACCATTGATAACCACCTTATTGTTTACAAATGATGAATTCTCCATTTTTGGTGTGATAAAGAGAGATTGAAATTTTGAGCAATTAGGGTTTATGTTCGCACAGTGATACAGAGAAAAAAGCAATACTGATAGTTTTGAGAATAATGGATCAGTTTAGAAAACCACTAACCTATGGGTCTCAAGGCCATAACCAATCACCATGCTCAATTAACACTTAAGAACATCATAAATCACATTATCATATCATAACATATCTAAATATGTCACCAGCCCAAATTAAAACAAAGCCCTAACCCGCGGTGAGGTCGCTGGGGGGGTTCGGGGGGCGCAGCGCGCCCCCCGATGGCGGATTTTTTTGCAAAATCATGTATCAAAATACAAGCAAATCATGTATCAGAATACATGTCCAGAAGCATACATCAACATACATGCGACCTTAATTCCAATTACCAGAAACATGTATCATTATACACGTAACCCTAATCCCTGTTTACGGATCATATCCAATAGCATCCATCCGACAGTTTATATCATCATACAAACCAAACAGCATACATATGAGTCATGGCAGATTCTAAACATACTATTATCGTTATATCAGATTACATGCAGATTCATTATATAATCCATATAACATAACTGTATCATGGCATAATATCAGAATAGTATATACAGCATGCATAATATCAGAATATTCATAGACAACAATCTGACAGATTACAAACATGCATATATTCGAAAGCTTAAACACATAAACGAATTAAATAACCTCTCGTAAGTAGCTCATGATACCATTGTTGGGTTTTAAACAATCAAACGCAGCGAAAAATAAAACAAATTGAAACCCACCGCTAGGATCCATGCGAGAATTGTATATTTAATTCGTAGTTCACAGAAATCAGTACCTTTAAAAAGCTTTTCGAGGTCTAAGATTGTAGGAAGGATGTTCGATCACCACGTATCCCGCACGAGCGATGTACGTCTCTCTCGGTATCCACACGAATGAATTATCAAAGGTAGATGTGTACTAGCACCACTGATCCGTTCTTGCTCTCACTCTCTCTCTTTACAGCTATGGTTTTTATAAAACGTCAACGCTAATATGAATCATAATTTCATTATATAGGAAAAGAGCAAAAAACGAATCCTAAGTCTAGTATAAATCAGAATTTTGACAAATCCGAAATTCTATCTTTTAATACTTTAAGTCCAACTTAAAGTCTTAATAAAATAATTTCAGATTTTATTCTAATTTAAATGAGAGTTTTATCAAATCCAAAATTCGTATTTTAAAGCTTATTTAGTCTAACTTAAAGTCTTTAATAAATCTGATTTCGAATTATATTTATTTATAAATTCGAAATTCAATATTTTAATTAATTAAGTCAAACTTAATTTAATTAAATAATTTCGAATTATATTTGATTTAAATTAAACCCGAATTTAATTTAAATAATCCTTCATTCATTCTTTTGTGTGATCCTATAGGTTATTATTATATTGGCAACAATTTTATTATATAAATAAAATCGTAAACAATGTGCGGCATCTAGTAATACATCATTGTTACCCAAATAATAATAATTAAATCGGTGAATCGATTTTGCCTTTCGTGAATAATGTACAATGTAATATAATATCTTTAACCTTGATATTATAGATTAAACTAGAGGCATGGAATGTGTCATCCTCATCATAATTTAATCTTTATTTTCTTGATCGATGAGTAGACTATTCAAACAAATCATTATTTGAGCACGGCCATGCATTTCATAGTCTCACTCAAACAAGAGGCCAATAATATCACTCATATATATTTATATATATTAAGGAGGGTTAAATTCCATCTAGATCATTCACATTTCTCATACGATTCATAATATACCCAAGACCATCTTTATCATTACCCGATTAAAGATAACTTTTGATAGAATCAAAATATATTAGTTCTCATATAGAAATGTAATGACTTCAGGTCTAAGGATCATTACATCATTATCACATTGAGATTCATAATGACACATTTATTCATTCCATGTCGAATCTCATAGTAGGTCTATCCAGTACATCGTACTCATACATGTACCTATGCATTGACTTTAGTATCATCATACTTATGATCAATGAGAAGTGATCATCAGTCAATCAACATACTAGTCTCGATGTATTATTATTGTCCCAATAACAATAATACTTGACTAGGGATATTCAAGATTATTATACTGTATATTATCTCATAATTATATAGTTCGTATCAATAATCTAGGGACATTTATTATACTAACAATTATATCGCAGTAAATACTAAGCATAATAAAACATCAATATAATCAAAATGGAACATAAATGTCAATGACGAAGTTTAACTAAACTGAAATGTATTGCCTCTAGGGCACCTACACTAACAATCTCCCACTTGCACTAGAGCCAATCATTCATATTCCTAATACCTATGGAACTAGTGTGACTTTCGTGCTTCTACTGCGACAGAAGCTTAGTCAGTGGATCAGCAACGTTATCATTGGTATGCACTTTACATATGTGTATATCTCCTCTCTCGTTAATTTCACGAAGAAGATGATATCTTCTAAGTATATGTTTTGCCCTGGAGTGCGATCTTGGTTCCTTTGCTTGTGCTATGGCTCCATTATTATCGCAATAGAGATCAATGGGATCTGCTATCGATGGAACCACACCAAGCTCATTAATGAAGTTTCGGATCCAAACTGCCTCCTTAGCTGCTTCAAAAGCAGCAATATACTCAGCCTCCATTGTAGAATCAGCTAATGTTTCTTGTTTCGAACTTTTCCAGCTAAAAGCACCTCCATTGAGACAAAACACAAAACCAGACTGGGATATAGAATCATCCTTGTCTGTTTGGAAACTAGAATCGGTGTAACCTTTTACAACTAGTCCGTCTTCCCCTCCATACACAAAGAACGAATCTTTAGTCCTTTTTAAGTACTTTAGAATGTTCTTGACAGCTGTCCAGTGAGCTTCACCTGGATTAGACTGAAACCTGCTCGTCATGCTTAAAGCATACGACACATCAGGACGAGTATATATCATTGCATATATGATAGATCTAATTGCAGAAGCATATGGAATCTTACTCATGCGGTCCTTTTCATCTTTCGATTTAGGACTATCCTTATCTGAGATCGTTATCCTATGAGACATAGGGACAAATCCCCTTTTTGCATCTTGCATCCCAAAACGATGCAATACTTTGTCAATGTATGTACTTTGACTTAGGCCAATCAATCTTCTTGATCTATCTCTATAGATATTGATCCCTAATATATAGGAAGCCTCACCTAAGTCTTTCATGGAGAAATTCTTTCCTAACCATGCCTTAACAGCCTGTAGAGAAGGTATGTCATTCCCAATCAGTAATATATCATCAACATATAGAACTAGGAATGCCACAGTGCTCCCACTAACCTTCTTGTAAACACAAGGTTCATTTTCATTTTGAACGAAGCCAAACTCTTTGACTGTTTGGTCAAAACGAATATTCCATCTCCTTGAAGCTTGCTTTAGTCCATAAATGGACCTGATTAGCTTACATATCTTTCTAGCATCCTTTGGATTTACAAAACCTTCAGGTTGTAACATATATACATCCTCTTCAAGGCTTCCATTAAGGAAGGCTATTTTGACATCCATCTGCCAAATTTCATAATCGTTGTAAGCTGCTATCGCAAGCAAAATCCTAATGGATTTGACCATTGCTACTGGTGAAAAAGTTTCATCATAGTCAATACAATGAATTTATTTGAAACCTTTTGCAACCGACCTAGCTTTATAGGTCTGGATCTTTCCATCCATGTCAATCTTCATTTTGAAGACCCATTTGCACCCAATGGGTTTTACCCCTTCAGGTGGATCAACCAAAGTCCATAATTTGTTTTCATACATGGAATCCATTTTAGATTTCATGGCTTCTATCCATTTCTCAGAGTTTGGACTGTTCATAGCATCTTGATAGGTAAGAGGCTTATCTTGATCCATGAGCATTATATCACCATTATCGACTAGGAGAAATCCATAATATCTCACAGGCTCATGGCGAATCCTACCAGATCTACGAACAACTTGTGTTTCTTGAGCAATATTCTCTTCAAGATTATCTTGGATATCTTGCTCACGTTCCATTTCCGGTTCAATGTTATCTTGTGGTTCTCGAACTTCATCGAGATCTACTTTCCTCCCAATATTTCTTCTGGAGACAAATTCTCTTTCTAGAAATACAGCATTTCGAGAAACAACTATTTTGTTCTTAATTGGATTATAGAAATAGTAACCCTTAGTTTCCTTTGGGTACCCCACAAAAAAACATTTGTCTGATTTGGGTCCAAGCTTGTCAGAGGTCAAGCATTTTACAAACGCTTCACATCCCCATATTTTCATAAATGACATGCTTTGACGCTTTCTAGTCCATATCTCATATGGAGTCTTTTGAACCGATTTTGATGGAACACGGTTTAGTGTATATGCAGCGGTTTCTAGGGCATCACCCCAGAAACTTATTGGAAGATCAGCATGACTCATCATCGATCGTACCATGTCCAACAAAGTACGATTCCTCCTTTCAGAAACATCATTCAATTATGGTGTTCCAGGAGGAGTGAGTTGTGATACAATACCACATTCCTTTAAGAAATTCTTAAATTCCAGGGTTAAGTATTCACCTCCTCGATCAGATTGAAGAGTTTTAATACTCTCTTCCTTTTGCTTTTCTACCTCAGCTTTGTATTCTTTGAACTTTTCAAAAGATTCAGATTTGTGCTTCATTAGATACACATATCCATATCTACTGTAATCATCAGTAAATGTTATGAAGTAGTAAAAGCCTCCTCTTGCCATAGAACGCATTGGACCACATACATCACTATGTATTAGTTCTAATCGTTCAGTGGCCCTTTCACCTTGTTTGTTAAAAGGGGCCTTTGCCATTTTACCAAGTAAACATGCTTCGCATTCATCGTATGATTCAAAATCAAATTTATCCAAAAATCCATCTTTATGGAGCTTGGATATGCGATTCTCATTTATATGGCCTAATCGACAATGCCATAGGAAGGTTTGATTAGAATCATTTGCTTTAAGGCGTTTATTAACATTATAGACAGGAGTAAAATCTAAATCTAGAGCATATAAACCATTAAACATGCGTACAATGCCATAAGTTAAATCATTCAAACCAAAAGAGCAACAATTGTCTTTAATAGTAAATGAAAAACCCTTCTTGTCGAAACAAGAAATAGAAATAATGTTTCTGCAAATTGCAGGCACGTAATAGCAATTATCAAGTTCTAAAATAAGCCCAGAGGGCAACGATAAATAATAAGTTCCTACGGCTAAAGCAGCAACCTTTGCTCCATTGCCTACTCGTAGGTCAACTTCTCCCTTTGCCAATGTCCTACTCCTTCGCAGTTCTTGCACATTAATACAAATGTGAGAACCACATCCAGTATCCAATACCCAAGATGTTGAAATAGACAAATTGACTTCTATAAAATAAATACCTGAATCAGTAGAAATCTTGACAGATTTCATCTTCTTCAGATCCTCCAAGTAGTTAGGACAGTTCCTCTTCCAGTGACCAGGCTTGTTGCAATAGTGACAATCACCCTTGTCAGCCTTTGCGACATCTCCCTTCGACTTTCCAGCCTTTTTGAAGGAGGGCTTGGAAGGAGCAAGAGCTTTTGATGCAACCTTTTTCTTCCCCTTCCATTTCCCCTTTCCCTTAGCACCTTTCTTGCCCACCATCATTATGGGAGCTTTCTCAAGTGCCTTGACCATATTTGCTTCAGTGGTCCTCAGCATGGCCAACAATTCCATAGGAGTCTTATCTTGCTCAGTCATATTAATAGTCATAATAAACTGAGTATAGTCGCTATTCAAAGATTGCAAGATTATTTCGATTTGAGCCTCTCGCTGAAGCGGGAAACCCAAACGAGCAAGTTAATCACAATACCCAATCATCTTTAGAACATGTGGTCCGACTGGTCCGTTGCCCTGCTTGCAGGAGTAGAGTGCTTTGCTCGTGTTAAACTTTTCCACACGAGCCTGTGATTGAAAGATGTTCAAACATAGCATGTGCATTCATATCCAGATGCTGCTTCTGAAGCTCAGCATTCATTGTAGCAAGCATAAGACAAGCCACATCGTTAGCATCATCAATATACTTCTAATAATCATTTTACACAGCACGAGTGGCATTGCCAACAGGGGCTTCCCGTTGAGGATTATCAATCACATAAGATTTCTTTTCCTGCATGAGAACAATTCTCAAATTCCTAGACCAGTCAAGGAAGTTTGATTCTGTCAGCTTGTCCTTCTCAAGGACTGATCGCACAGAGAAAGTGTTGTTTGTGTTTTGTGCCATTTGTTATCTACAATGATAAAATGCTTAAGATAAGTTAGATTGTTACAATAATTATGTTCAAGTGATTATGGTACATTCAACTTAATATACCTCCCACTATTTTTTATCAAATTAATAGCCCTCACTATTAACTCGGAAAGCGTATGCGAAACTTTACTTTCTAGTGGGCCAAGATCCATATTTTATTATGTCTTGGGTCAGCGTTGGCCGATACTCCCAAAACACAACTATTTAGGTAGACAACATTTGTCAATTATATCTCGTATATAATTCTTGGACAGTTTGGTGAACAACAATTGCTCTAATTTATCAAATAAATTTTTCGCCAAACCTATTCTTCTAAGTTCTCATTTCACAATCCTATTGTGATAACTTAGTTAAGTTAGACCCAATTGATTAACATGTCGAATATCACATTTATTCTTTCGCACCTAACCACGATAATTAGGAATGCTTTACTTTGGAAAACCAACTCCTAATGATCTAGGCTTTGATGAGTGTTATTCAATTGGAATGCATTTAATAACTTAATATTTAATTAAGGGATTTTTAATTAAAACGACCATGATCCCATCATAAAGAGATCCCCAATTTTTCCTTGAATTAAATATTTCAAATCATAGTTCGCTGAATTAATGGTTTCCAGGTAGAAAGGTTAACACACAAATGGCATTATTGACACCTTTTAACCTTTGTTGACAAAATCATTTCATCTTTGAACTATAATAATTCATATTTAATTACCGTGTTTCATAAACATAGGAATCTCATGATCATTTTGTTTAATCTTCATCTTAAATCGTTACGGATTTTATCTTGTTTAGCATGGCATGGATGACGTATCTAATACATACATACATTCTACTTATTCTAATTAAGCATGCATATCTATCACTACGCATACATATCATCATATGTAAAGTGCATGAATATAAAATCGTGCTTGGTTATGGCCCAATCCTATATGATCTTTCCAAGCTAATGGAAAAATCTAGGTCAATCTATGGTGGTTAATAAAACTAAATTATTACATAGTTGGTCTTCATAAATACATGTCTTTATGTCTTCTTTGTGTCAACTGCCTTCATCTCCATTGATCCTTCATTGCATGCCTCCAAGAAACTTCTTATTACATAAAATATAAAACATAACTATACTAATGTAATTACATAAGAACTCGAGTTACATTCGAGATGAACAATTACAAAGGAAAAAGAAAACGACAAGCAAGTCGTATTTATAAAACCAAATCATAATAAATAAAACCACTAACCTATGGGTCTCAAGGCCATAACCAATCACCATGCTTAATTAACACTTAAGAACATCATAAATCACATTATCATATCATAACATATCTACATATGTCAAAAGCCCAAATTAAAACAAAGCCCTAACCCGCGGTGAGGTCGTTAGTGGGTTCGGGGGGGCAGCGCCCCCCCCCCCCCCCCGATGGCGGATTTTTTTGCAAAATCATGTATCAAAATACAAGCAAATCATGTATCAGAATACATGTCCAGAATCATACATTAACATACATGCGACCTTAATTCCAATTACTAGAAACATGTATCATTATACACGTAACCCTAATCCCTGTTTACGGATCATATCCAATAGCATCCATCCGACAGTTTATATCATCATACAAACCAAACAACATACATATGAGTCATGGCAGCTTCTAAACATACTATTATCGTTATATCAGATTACATGCAGATTCATTATATCATCCATATAACATAACTGTATCATGGCATAATATCAGAATAGTATATACAGCATGCATAATATCAGAATATTCACAGACAACAATCTGACAGATTACAAACATGCATATATTCGAAAACTTAAACACATAAACGAATTAAATAACTTCTCGCAAGTAGCTCATGATACCATTGTTGGGTTTCAAACAATCAAACGCAGCGAAAAATAAAACAAATTGAAACCCACCGCTAGGATCCATGCAAGAATTGTATATTTAATTCGTAGTTCACAGAAATCAGTACCTTTAAAAATGTTTTCGAGGTCTGAGATTGTAGGAAGGATGTTCGATCACCACGTATCCCGCACGAGCGATGTACGTCTCTATCGGTATCCACACGAATGAATTATCGAAGGTAGATGTGTACTAGCACCACTAATCCGTTCTTGCTCTCACTCTCTCTCTTTACAGCTAGGGTTTTTATAAAACGTCAACCCTGATATGAAATCATAATTTCATTATATAGGAAAAGAGCAAAAAACGAATCCTAAGTCTAGTATAAATCAGAATTTTGACAAATCCGAAATTCTATCTTTTAATACTTTAGTCCAACTTAAAGTCTTAATAAAATAATTTCAGATTTTATTCTAATTTAAATTAGAGTTTTATCAAATCCGAAATTCGTATTTTAAAGCTTATTAAGTCTAACATAAAGTCTTTAATAAATCTGATTTCGAATTATATTTATTTATAAATTCGAAATTCAATATTTTAATTAATTAAGTCAAACTTAATTTATTAAATAATTTCGAATTGTATTTGATTTAAATTAAATCCGAATTTAATTTAAATAATCCTTTATTCATTCTTTTGTGTGACCCTATAGGTTATTATTATATTGGCAACAATTTTATTTAATAAATAAAATCGTAAACAATGAGCGGCATCTAGTAATACATCATTGTTACCCAGATTATAATAATTAAATCGGTGAATCGATTTCGCCTTTCGTGAATAATGTACAATGTAATATAATCTCTTTAACCTTGATATTATAGATTAAACTAGAGGCATGGAATGTGTCATCCTCGTCATAATTTAATCTTTATTTTCTTGATCGATGAGTAGACTATTCAAACAAATCATTATTTGATCACGGCCATGCATTTCATAGTCTCACTCAAACAAGAGGCCAATAATATCACTCCTATATATTTATATATATTAAGGAGGGTTAAATTCCATCTAGATCATTCACATTTCTCATACGATTCATAATATACCCAAGACCATCTTTATCATTACCCGATTAAAGATAACTTTTGATAGAATCAAAATATATTAATTCTCATATAGAAATGTAATGACTTTAGGTCTAAGGATCATTACGTCATTATCACATTGAGATTCATAATGACACATTTATTCATTCCATGTCGAATCTCATAGTGGGTCTATCCAGTACATCGTACTCATACATGTACCTATGCATTGACTTTAGTATCATTATACTTATGATCAATAAGAAGTGATCATCAGTCAATCAACATACTAGTCTCAATGTATTATTATTGTCCCAATAACAATAATACTTGACTAGGGATATTCAAGATTATTATACTGTATATTATCTCATAATTATATAGTTCGTATCAATAATCTAGGGACATTTATTATACTAACAATTATATCGCAGTAAATACTAAGCATAATAAAACATTAATATAATCAAAATGGAACATAAATGTCAATGACGAAGTTTAACTAAACTGAAATGTATTGCCTCTAGGGCACCTACACTAACAAACCGCACACGACATGACTTACGATGTGTATCTATATGTATCAATGAATAAAACACACGCGCTCGTATTTTCAAGAAATGCATTTCTGATAATGGTTAAAAATATGACAATAAAATATTTAATTAAAAAAAATCAAATATCACTCTCTTAAAATAGCTGGTACCATTAAAAACCAGAATACGAAGCGTTTCTTGACTTCGTTACTCTCCCATCTCTATTTAACACCTAGAGACTTGTCCACTATCCCTTTAATCCTTCATTCTCTCCTGAAAATCAAAAACCCTTCACATAACACACCTTTAAACAATGTCAAAACTTACCATCAAGGAAAAGAATCTCCATCTCGTAGAGAACAGAGATATCTTCAGATATACTCATGAAGAGTTTGATGCCTTTGACTGGGAAAGGCAACTTGAAACTTTGTTGCTGCAGATGGATGCCAGTCTTGAAGAAATCGAGAGAGAAAGGCCTGCAAGAGTGATCGAAATCGATGCTGCTCTTCAAGCAACATTAGCATGGCTTTCCTCTAAGGCATCCTCATCCAACACCACCAACCATTGTTAATGAATATGTCAGCAAAAATAACTGTAACACCCCCAGATCCGGGGTCCGGGATTTGGTCGTTACGGTCTCCAATTCTGTCCACAACACTTGAACTTACCTCAACATAAAATAAATTACATCTTTATGACCCAACACAACAATATAAAACACACCCGTTACAGTCCCAGAGATGAAATCAGAGTAACAACCAAATTTTATTAAACAAATTATGAGTTCATACAACCCAAAAGAGTTACAATATAAATACATACTCTTTGCCATCCATTTGCATAAGTCATACTAGACCATATACTTGGTACTGAAAGAATGAATCTATCCTACCAATAGTTTCTTCTTCAGCTCTGGTAGTCTCATCATCATCGCCCGCGTCAAGTGCGCCTTGTGCGAGTCATCTGGTCTAGCTGTTGTTGTGATATAATAATAAAGCAAGGGTGAGCAATCGCCCACCAATAATAATATATAACTGAACGATAATATATAACAGTTCAAAAGTATCTTTCCAACCATATGCCATGCATTTACGGAAATGATGCCAGTATAACATAAACGATGAAGTTACAAGGTAACTCAAAATGCATATATAGGTGGGAATATCTGCTATGTCAAAGATAAACCAGATATCATCATTTATCATAAAAGAGGAACTTGCAGGAAAAATATTGCAATTCCAACTATGAATACTTTTCCAATACTGCCAACAATGATAATGTTGCAGAAAATAAAAGAATTTGAATGATGAACTTATGCTGGAGTATTCACCGCGCCCACTGCCAATCTTACGATGATCAGTCGCAGATTGTACAGCTCAATTCAGATTTACTACCGGTAGAAGGAAGAATTGACGGATTTACTTGTCTACCGCCCTACTAGCTCTCCCAGGCCGACGGTTGGGCCAAAGGGGATGGACCGGCGCTACTCGGCCTCTTGCACAACTCCAAGTTCGAAAAGAAATTCATGACTCTGAACACAAAGTTCGTCCCCCTTTCCCCAAGTATAATGCTTGTTGATAAGACTCCACAAAGTAGTCGTATCTAGTTGGAAGGGAAAATACAACATCATATCTCTCAAGCTGCTGCTTGTTAGAGGATACCATCTTGTTCCAATAATCTTACCCCTCGAATGATGAGAAGGTTACTCACAGATTCAATTGATAAACAGCAACCAAGTTGCGAGTGAAACGGATAGTTTTACAAGATTTGTGACCGGGAAGTCAACAAGATAAATAACATAGCTCAAGTAGGTTCCCCCATAATATGGAAGTTTGAGCGAGCATTTAAATCCTTTTAAGATAAATTTAAATGAAAAATAAAGAGTTGGGAACCTTTCCTTGATAAAATAGTCGTAAAAAGACTCCGAAATATTTTACATAATATTTGGAGGTGAAAGATAATCTCCAAATAATATAAATCATTTTAAAAAGAATTTAAAAGAATTAAATAAATATTCCAAGAATATTTATTAACTCAATAATAATTACGGAACATTATTATATCATAATATTGCTCGTAAATAATCCTCGAATGAATATATAGAATTATTTACTAAATAAATCACTCCTTAAATGAATATTCAAAATAATATTCATTAATAATTAGACTCCAATAAGTATTTAAAATAATATTCAATAAATGAGTCAAACTTTAAATAAATATTTGAAAATAATATTCATTTAATAAATAATCTTCTAAATGAATATCCAAATAATATTCATTTAGTAATCCAAACTTTAAAGGAATATTCGAAATAATATCCCTTAAGTAATTAGAACTTCCAATGAATATTTTAAAATAATAATCATTAAGTACATAAACCTTAAATGAATATTCGAAAGTAATATTCATTTAATAAATAACATTCTAATGAATATCAAAGTAATATTCATTAAATAATCAACTCTAAATGAATATTCGAAACTAACATTCATTTAATATCTCTCGACTGAGATAATACTCGAATAACATTCCTCGGATAAATAATAATCTATCGTTGGAATCCCTCCGGGTTTCCACGACTATCTATATCTCAAAATACCGACTCCCGGTCTATATTTAAGAATGAATATCATATGCCCTTCGCTAAGGGTCTTACCAAAACAATCCGGCTTATAACTGATAATTCGCATCTAGTCTATAAGCCAATGGCAATTCAGGAAACAGGCATCATAATATAATTTGACAATAGGCATGCATGCTATGGCATATGTAAGATGGCAATCACATATATATATATTATCACAACAACAGGTTCAAAGTTTTGAACACTTGCCTGGTAATCGGGTGTGGGTGGAGATAGCGTGTCCTGGGTCTGCTCGATGATCTAAAAACAATCAGAACATTCGAGATTAACCAATTAACACGTTTTAAAAGTCCAGGTATAACTTCACTAAAATCGAAACACGTTTTCGAATTATCTCGTTATACACCTTTTAGTGTAACTCTTTTTATTACTGATACGATCCGACATTTGTTCGTTATTACGACATGTCATCATACCCACACTCGGTATATACTTCAGTCGTATAAGTTCTAAAGTCGATCGATTATGAACCGAGATTATACCTCGAGTTTTATCGTTCGTTTTCTAAGTGTTTCACCAAAGTTATAACCAAGCGGGTTTTTAGGGATTCGTTCGCGTTTAACTTTGATTCAAATATTTTTATAAAATCAGAAAACAATCCGTTTGATATGTGGTTTTCTTTCATACCTTCCTTATGACCCCTAGTATTTATTTACCAAGATTCGCCACTGAGTAACATGCTTTACGAGGGTTCAATTGAAGTTACGAACTTTTACTTACGGGTTCGAACCAATTTTAGTAATTTGACCATAACTCCTAAACCGTAAGTCGGAATGTTTCGATTCTTGCGCCAAAACGATCTATGGCTCGAGGTCTACAAGGGTATGTCATTTATTCATCAAGGCCAGAAACTCATCCTAACTGTTATGCACGGTTTTCTAGAGGTTAACGAAAATCGGGCATTACGACGGCTATAAATCGGACGTTTCCAAATTGTTACAACAATCACCAAGCCACACCGGGCATACATACATCTTATACACATGATTCTCATCTCAACAAGTCCAGAAATATCATACTTCACCATCATATTCATTATATCTCTTAGATCAATAAATCTAATTACATAATCATGCTTATAATACACCATTTCATAACTAATCTCAAAATCATCCAATAATCATCAAAACTTAAACTAAGAGCTAGGGTTTCTTGAGATGATTACCTTCCTTGGAGTATGTACTAGCCTTAATAAGCTTGATCTAGTCCTTGTATAGCCTTAACAAAGATTGGATCAACCAAAGAAAACAAGAAATCAAAGATTAGTTCTTGGAAGTTACTATTCACCCTAAACTTGTAAATATCATAGAAAATTGAAAAATAAGAATTTAGCTCTCAAATTTTTACCACATCTTGGGCTCTTCATAATCTTTGTTTTGAGTCCTAGATCATCAGATATGAAGCTTCCTAGCTAGGGTTTTGAGCCCTCTTTTTCTGCTAGACAGAAACTGAGCAGATTTGTTTCCTCAACTTTGAGCATGGATTTGACTAGGCTATACTAGTTTGTTGGCCATGAAATTTTGAGCGAATATTACCCATGGAGTGGAGAGGCTATGGTTAAAATTTAGTGATTTTATCATGGATAGAAATGGAGATATGAATTTTTCTTTCATAGTGGTTCTTGCTGGGCAGGTTAAAGAAAATGGAGAGAATAGAGTTGTCTTGCTTGATGTCTTTGAAAAATATTGCATAAAGTGATGTCTTGAATAATATCTCATCTTATGTTCACTTTATTAAAGTGATGATGCATGGAGTGATGTATTTGGCAAGACAAGTGTTGAGTTTTGGATGGTTACAAGCTAACTAAATGGTTGGTTTTCTAAGTACTAGTTTCTTGCTAAGTATCCTAGTTACTTGAGTCACCACTTGGATGCTAGATATTTTCTAATAGCTTATGCATGACTCTTGCTTCCTCTGCTTGTTTCTTTTGTCCGGTTATTGCTCGTTTCAATTGATCGTTCGTAAGAATATTTCACGGATTTCTAATTAGGGTTTACCGGGAATCTTCTTAATATTAATACTATCATTCTCCATCTTTCTTACTAACTTTCGAATTTATATTCCTAAAATCCCTTCGTTAAATTCTTAAGTCTTTCAGTGTCTAGGGAACTCTCGGAGAAAATAAATGTGCGGTTT
Source organism: Saposhnikovia divaricata (assembly GCA_036435485.1). Taxonomy (NCBI): domain Eukaryota; kingdom Viridiplantae; phylum Streptophyta; class Magnoliopsida; order Apiales; family Apiaceae; genus Saposhnikovia; species Saposhnikovia divaricata. The sequence goes on from CM071598.1 coordinate 127,202,959, forward strand.
TTCAGAATCCGACAGCTTTTACATACACTTATTTTCCTCCTGGATCACTAATACGAACTCGAAAATCCGTTCCGAATACTTCTATATAGTGTCATCTCATAATATTCTCTTTTCCACCAAAACACTATACATTCTTTATTCTTTACTTATTCTCTTAGGGTTGTACAATTGTCCCTGATCTCTTTCGATCGTTCCTTAACCTTTTTACGGACCCACTGGACCAATAGCAGATATCGATTTGGATGACATAAGAATAATCTTCTCCTTTAGAATTATCAAATCTCAATTCCCTAAGAGATAGATAATTCTTATCTAAAGTGTCAACCAATAGTATTCTTCATGGTATAAAAACATTTGAATCCAAATCTATTCCTTTCATTCATTATCTCAATCGTTACATCGTAGTCGTAATCACTATTCACCATTACCTCAGTACATAATAAAAAGTTTTAATTATATCCAAAATTTGGGGTTCTTACAATCTCCCCTCCTTAAAAGGATTCCGTCCCTGAATCAGGTAGGAAGCAAAGAGTCGTTTGTCTATCGTTCACTTTTTAGCTTCCCGGTCAATTCTTAGTCGTTCTACCCTTTCTCAGCACATCTTCCAGTGCTACAATCCATACTTTATCCTTTTTCCATCAACTTTGTCACTTTTCGTACAACACACTATTCGGGTTATGCTCTTACTCAGTCTTATCCTTATTGATACCTGCAGTAACATTGGTATCACTATCCCATTGCAAATTTGGAGGTAACCTCGCTCGCACTGTGCATTTCCTGATCGATTTAATCTTCGTAATCTCGATCAATATAGAGAAGTGGAAAGATTTATTGAGAGATCACTATGATCAATTGAACATTTGTTATATTGCATAGCTAGTACAGAAGGGGGCCAGCCTTTAGTACTTGACAAGCAATTAAACAAGTTATGGTATTCCACTTAGACTTCTATCACATAGACAGATAGTCACGTAGCAGTACCTCCCCTCCTTAAAGGGTTGTTCTTCTCAATTCATAAAGAAGATGAATAAGAGAGAAGAAAAGAAAAGAGTTCTAAAGGATTATAGAAGGTTTTCATGATTGTAAAATATCATACTCAGAATTTACCTCTGAACTATATAGGTTCATCAAAGAAGGATTTAATCATGATTATATCCAATACCATTTGATCGCAATCTCATGTGTCAACATATCTTGCTGCTTTGTCCACTATTCTATGGACCTATACTCTGGTTCAACCTTAGCAACGCTCACTCCAGAAATTCCTTCAACCTTTTAGGTTAAATCTTAGGTTTCTCGCTTTACACCATTGTTACTGACATTCCATGTCACGTTATTAGCTTTTTCATAACTATAATATTATCACTATCAGGTTGTCATCCCGAGAATTCATCAGAAAACCCATTTATTAATCCATTCATAACATTCCTTTCTTCACATTCCCTAGTTGCTTTCCCAGTCTTTTCTTTATCAATCACATCCTTCTTATTATCTGATTCTTATTTACTTCTGTTATTTACTTCCAATTTAAACTCTCCGAAATGAATCTGGTCGATCCCTTTAACTTAGATCCGATATAATCTACTTCTGCCAACCTTGTTTCTCATAACTTGTTCTTTTCTACCCGTGGTTTTCCACAGGTTGTCTTTCGTAAGTCAGACCAGGTCGTATATCTACCGGCTCGTGCTCTTATCATCTATCGAGCATCTGCATTTTACTGGCGTAGCCTTGCCACATGAAAACTCGTTATGACCGTGCTATAAGTTTTGGGGGTAAGGCTGGCTCGAATAACACCTTCCGAACACTTTTAAACTCTCAGGTGGCCCAATAAGTCTCGGGCTCAACTGCCCTTCCCTCCAAGTCTCATTAATTCTTTCCACGGGAATATCTTTAACATCATGAATCATCAACCTCATATTCTCTATCTTGTTTGTCATTCATCAACATGCCATTTAGCTTATCAATAGCAGCACTTTCTTTATCTTTACGTTGTCATCTACTTTCTTAGAAGAATCACCATCGCTTGTTGTTTACGTAATACGTTAATAGCTAACCCTACGGGTTTCAAATCCTTTAGGGAGACAAAGTAATCACTATTCCTTATCCATAAGGAACACTTCCTGAACTTGATGTAGATATTACATGAAGTAGATAAAATTGTAGAAGAGTTTCAAGCATCGCAGCTAAGTCATGTTAATAAAAGTATCACTCATACATCTTCCATAAAAAACTGGAAACTTAATGGTTTACTTCGTCAATTTTGTATCATGGTCCAGGTTTGCCTCAAAATGGGACCTTCTACGGTGTGTAGTTTGCTTAAGACAATACCGGGAGTCAAATCTTTAATTAAACTATTATTACCGTCGATTCTTGCACATTCATCAGAAGGAATGTAAATTCCTCCACTCCGATATAACCTTCAAGGTCCTTCCAAATATCATTCTATTTCTTCGATATGAACATTTGCAATTATTCTTCTATACTTAGACTGTCGGCCACCTCATTGGCCTTTCCTGATACTAACAATTTCTTGTAATCCATGTTCTCTGTATACATTCCAACTCAAACTTTTCTACCTCATTCCCAACACTGTTGGGTGAAAGCATTCTCCCTTAAGCTCTGCTGAAGGAGAAAAAAAAAATATATCTATCAGTCTTTTTCCATAAGTCATTGCTTCCACCTTCCCGTGGAAACTTTATCAAAGTTACCCTCAATCCTACCTGGAATATTTGTTCTCTTAGTTCTTTCTTGTTCTAGGATAATCTCAACCTTCTTGGGTTCCATCCATACCTCATTATGGTTTCATACATGCCTCATCTGGCATTATTGTTATTGTGTCTTACATTCTCTACCAAGCTTCTATTTTGAAACTCAGAATGTTAACTTTTTCCTTTTAAGGTTTCTTAGGTCGTCCTCATCATTCCTCCTGTATTTTCTCGGTACAGGGTATATCAGAACGTCATTGATCAATACTCTAATAATACTATCTATGTTCTTTCCAGAACTCTTTTTAATAATCCTTACAGATCATTGTTGCCTTAGCAAATCCAACTCATATCATCTGAATTCACAATGTCTTTATTAGGGTAAATGCCATCCCTTGTGCATTCCCCAGGGTTTGTCTTACTTTATGGATATCCTATCCTTAATTCAACTGCCAGGGAATTCTTGCATCCTATAATTGGCAATCAGATCATGTATCCTTAATAAGGGTCTCTTTTCAACTGTTCTCATTTGATAATCGATTGGTAACTTAATTCTACCCTCTTCTTTCAGATAGTTGTCAGCCTATTTGGCCTTCCAAAAGGCAACGTATGCCTATCTGCTCTCTTACAGAACCTGGTAATGGTAGCAAGGATGTTTTGGAAGATATTGGTCGAGTTCAACGTGAATCTCTTAGTACTTATCTTTCTTCTCAAAGGTACTTGCCTTAGACAAAATTTCTACAGCATACTGATCTGTCTCTGACCATTTCTATACTCTCTTCATAAACCTTCATTGTTTACTTTCCTCCGTCATAATATATTCATGGTATTCATGATACCCTAACATCATACATCTCAAGTCACTATACTTCCATTTTACTCGTAATCTTGGACAACCATATACACATGAGTCACTTTAGTACGGGTGACCCCATCCTAAAAAGGTCTAGTGAATTCCCAATCAAAACATGGGTTGTTCAGCAGAAGATTCCTACGATCTCATTAATGTTTCCTTTATATCAGAAGCCCTTGCAGTCGGTGCTTTCTTAGAAGCAACCCTGCTTTGTCCTTTCATTGCTGGTCTAGTCACTCGATAATCATTTGTGACTTGGCCTCAACTGGCTACACTAATAAAAAAAAATATATGATTTTAGGGGTTTGGCTAATAGCATTACTTTTCTAGCAATTACCGGCATAGTACCTTCTTCTTTGATACCTTTCTACCTTTCCAAAACTTTACTCCATATAAGTCTTAATCGACTACTCGGCACCGTCTCCGGTCACCTTTCCTCTACTTTTATCTTTTCAACTATTCTTATCAATCCCACGTGCCACACAAGCTTACCATTCCTGGCATAACAGCCTTTTCACTTAAGTCAATCCTGGTGTTTCTCAGTCCGGCTGGTTTCTTACCTACATTTCCTGTTTCCGTCCAATCTCACTTCATCATTTTATCTTTACCATTGATTGTAATACTCAGGGTCCGTCTACTAACCCATTTTACGGCAACCTTACCCAATCCACAGGGTTCGCTCCAGTTTCCATTCTCTTCAATGATGTTCTCTGATAATCAGAAAGACAAGGTTTGCCAAAATTCACCGAATTCCTTTCCAGAATCAGGGAAATTTTGGTCAATTTATCCACCTACTGGTAACATTAAGGAGACCAGTTTCGAAACCTGAAGAATAATTCTATGAACCTCCAAGCAGGTAGAACCATAAGCAGTCCTAATTTACGAAATAATAGTCATCAGATTGGAAGTTTAACCACTGGAGATGAATCAATTATATACATCCCTTAGAAGGGAATCAACAGTTTCAAACTGGAACCTGTCACAACGTCCTGATACCTATATGTCTTGATATTCAATATTACCAAATGTCAGTCTATATAATCACTAGTCTCAGAAGGAACATTACTGTCGGAGTTGGTTGTTCCACAAAATTGGCACTACTAAGGCCATCCGAACCTGGTGAACCGTGCTGTCCGAATGCATCCGCAAGTACTTTATCGTGCTGTGCAAGTACACATCCTAATCCTTTATGCGAAGCGTCGTTGGAAGCACAAAGTCTCCTTTTTCCATTAAGCAATGCCAACTCTTGGTCATTACCAATTTCATCTTTTAGCTCCAAGAAGATTTTCTCACATTTTTCTCTTTAATTGCTGATCGTATTTCTTGATCCATTATAACTCCGCATCGGAGTAAACTTAAGGTAACTACTATAATCCATTCAAAGAAAGAATTTAATATTCCTCTGAATCACATGCATCTAACATTTTTTGTTCATCATTTTACTGAGTTGAAATTAACCCTATACTCAGTCTCTGGCAGTAGTCTCATTACGAGTTCATCTTGACTCACTGGTCTTATCTTCCGGTAGTTTCTGAGATCATTGTCTTGCTTACTACTTCCTTATATAATGTGACACCCCCAAATCTAAGGTCAAAGATTTAGGTCATCACATCACCATCCAACCATATCATACCTGTATTAACTTTACAACTCAACAATACATCCATCCAGACCTCAATCTTAAGCACAAACAAGTTAGAGCCTCAGAAATGATAATCAAAAGTAACATTAAATATTACAATTCATCTGTACAATCTAGAATCTTGCGCACTTCCATTTATACAACTACACTTGAAGACAAGTCTTACTATTACAGTTGAAAACCTATCAGACTTACTCTGTAGTATTTATCAGGAACTAAATCACTCAGGGGTAAATCTTCTACTCCTCTTCTGCTGGTGCGGAGTTAACCAATCAAATTCTTCTCTTTCTGAAAAGTTTTTATAAAGCAAGAATGAGCTACATAATGCTCAGCAAGTTCACCATTTTGAAAAATAATAATGTGGTTTATTTCGAAAACATTCCCAACTATATGGGTATGTATCTCAGATTTCAAAACATAATTGGACAATATATATGTCCGAGTTTGAATAAAACATCTATACTCACTAAGGAGCTTTAAGAATAACATATGAACCCTTTATAAGGTTCCAATTTCAATATATCTCAAGTTTGAAAATATATACATATGAGTATATCATTTTCGGCAAAACACTCTACGGTTAACATACTGTACCGGGAATACATCTTTGCAAACCTCTTTCCTTCCATTAGCTTGGAAGGTTTCTCATTCAAAAACATTTCGTTCTTTGAAATAATTGCAAGAGTGCACTAACACGTGCCAATCTTTATAGAAAATCTTGCAGTTCTAGATACTGCACGATGTCAATATTTTTCTTATCAAAAGCCACACTATCGGCAACTTGGCACTTAGGCCCAAGAAGCAGAGTTTGAGTATTTTTCCAAAGTGGAGGATGGGACTGGAAGAAAACATAAAAACCTGACAGGGATTGACGATGATCAGTCGCCACATCCAAGTCCAATAATCCGCGGGTCTTCTCTACCGGTAGAAGGATAGAAACTACATCCGTAACTATCCTCGGGTGAAAACTACATCCGTAATCACCCTCGATGAAAACTATATCCGTAATCATCCTTCGGCAACACCTGGGCCGGAATAATAATTGATGGACCGCCTGGCTCACGGCCGCTTACACATCCCGGGAATCGTTCGTCAACGATTCCCACACTTGCCAGAGTCCCTTTTCTTTTTCTTTTAAAAACTTAATTTTGATTGAAAACCGAGTAGTTGAGGTCCGACATCAGTCGACCGATGATTCTTGAAATCACACAAGAAGCAAACCTGACCGGGGGTTTTCGAAAATGTTTTGAGTTCGAAAGAGTTCGAGTTTTAAAGTGTTAAAGGTATCTTGGATTAGCTTGGTCTTTAAAATAATGAACAATAATTAATAAATGATAATTTAAGATTTAATATTAATAATTAATAAAATAATTATTTAATTAAATAAGCTTTTAATCCAAGATAGGTATTTTGAGTATTTACGAAGATATAAAAATAATTACTTGAGTATACGATACTTCCCGAATGACCCTTCGGGTTTTCTCAATTTAATTACGATATAATAATATACCGCTCCTCCGTCAATAGCATATACGGACCGCTACGACCTCTATTGCTAGAGTCGCTGTCCGAAGAAAACATTTCATTCTAAGTTCAAGGGGTGCAAACATATATGTACTTATACATCTCAATTTCATCGATACTTCGATAAACAAAAACATTTGATATGATTGAAAACTACAAACACAACAGTGAAAGTCCTTGTATATGTAAGTTTTGAAAAGTAAACTTGCATAGGTAGAATCAGGAACATAATATTTTGAAAATAAATGCTTAGGGTTGGAAAACTTGCCTTGGGAAGGTTGGGGTGGTTGGGCTCGGGGAGTGGAGCGACAATCTATAAATATCCAATATTCGCTCGTTAGTATCTTAGCAACACCACTTAATCATAATGTTTTAAAGAATACAAGGCCATCTTAGCGACTCCACCATTTGGCCCACTAACCCTCCTATATGACCATGTCATCACATTATCACATTCTTTACCCATTCGACTCAAATCTATTCCTCAAACTCGAAACTCAAGTGAATACTCTTAAAACTACTTTAAACTAATCTCCTAAGTGGTTTTTCACTTGCGCGGATTTTACTCCAACATTTTTATAAAATTGAAAAATACATATTTTAATCCAATTCTTTTTGGGTAGCCTTCACCACTGCATTTACTAGCTTCTCTAATTTTTCCATGATCCTACATAAATTTTTAGGGGTTCAAACAAGGTTCACAAGGGGACCATTTAGTGCAGTCCGGAATCCAGAAACACATTTCACTTCTCAGGCCATAACTCAAAATCTATACATCACCTAGTCATGAAACTTATATTTCTGGAAACTACATTCAAATACCTTTCCAAAAATATATATTAGGACCTCAGGGGACACGATTTGGGGGTTCAAAACCCTCTTACAAGACAGTTCAAGTTCCTGGAAAAATCTCAGCATGCTTATATCACTTATCCATTCAAGAATCTTACATACACATCACATCCATCATCTAAACCACCAAGATCATACTTTAAAACATACATGGAGTTACATACACTAACCACAAGCTTAAAAATCACAACCACAACACTTAAACTCAAGATCTACATCATCCATGACTTATATGTCCAAGATTCACACTAACATCCATGGATCTAACATTAAACACCATAAATAATTCATGGCCAAGAGGGGTTAGAGTTTTATACCTTCTTGATGTTCTTACAATCTCAAACAAGCTTGGTTAACCTTGGGGAAGCCTTACTCTATGCTCACCATCTTCAATCTCACCAAAGAAATCAAGAACATGGAAGTGGGTTTCCTGACTGGAAAAACATGCCCCAAAGATCAGACAAAACGAAGCCCTTGCACTCGTTTCCTAGTCGAGGCCCCTGAATGAAAGTTGTAGAGCGTCTTAACAGCTTTCTAACCATATAAAGAACAAAAAATTTCATTGAGTAATGAAGGCTCTAGGCCCGTTTTACTGAGAGGTGTTCTGCTGGGCAGAATGGTTTTGTTCTTGGTTTTATGTTCTAATAATGCCATACACTTGATATATATCTATTTTTGGTTGGATGCATCTCATCCTTGCTAGGTGGCAACCTCTTATTGGCTCCTCCAGATTTCTTATCCACTTAAATTGCAACCAAGCCCTTTGCTAATTGCAACCAAGTCCTTGTCTCTTGTTTCTTGCACTTAAGTCCTTTTGTTTTGTTTTCTTTTCCACCGCCTTGATTTCCTTGTCGTTTCTTGAATAAAATGCATACGTTACAACTTATACGTTGCATATTATTGCTCTAATATAGCACAATACCTCGAACGAATATTAATTCCAACATCCCTTGTTTATTTCTCTTTATCTCAGAAAGCGTTCTCCCGATTTCTCAAGCATTCTCTTTTCTCAATTCTAGGAGTTTATTCTCAATCCCTTTTCCCACTCATAATATATCCTTCCTTGGACTCTTAATATACCATATCCTTAATCCATGATTCGTTCGCTCAATCGCTTAATCTCATTGTAAAGTTTCAGCGGTTTCTAGAACGTTTGTTTCACTTCCTCAGTGGTTTTCGTTCCAAATTCTCAAATCACTTATAATAAAATTCCAAAATATTAACTACTCAATTCCTCAAATTAAATATCTCATTTCTTTATATTACTGATATATAATTCACTGATCGGTCAAATATTACACGAAAATAGAATTTGGAATTTCTGAATTCCGATCGCATTTACATACACTTATTTACTCCGTAGATTACTAGTATAACTTCGGAATATCCACACTACGTCTCGTACATAGGTGGCATGAAAAATTTTCTTAATCCTCAAAATCACTATTCATCCACCAAATCACTATTCATTGATGCACTTCATCATAATAGGAAAAGTTTTAATTCTACCGAAATTTTGGGTTCTTACAGTCTCCCCTCCTTAAAAGGATTCCGTCTCGGAATCAGTTTAGGAATCACTGGGGTTACTCCTTCTTTGTTTCACTCTTTCAACTTCCAGGTGGATTCTTCCATATCTTGATTTACTCACAATTCCTTATTAGTTTGAAAACCTTGTTCCTCAGCACTTGTTCTTCTCTATCCATGATTTCCACGGGTTGCTCCACATAGGTCAAGTCTGGTTGTAGGTCTATCTGGTCGCATTCTATCACATGCCGAAAGTCCGTGTGGTAGGGTCGTAGCATGGTCACATGAAACACATTATGCACTTGCTGCAAGCTCGGGGGCAAGGCTAGTTCATAGGCTAACTTTCCAACACGCCTCAAAATCTCAAAAGGTCCTATAAACCTCAGACTTAGCTTCCCTTTCTTTCCAAATCTCATCAATCCTTTTCGAGGGGATACCTTTAGCATCACGAAGTCTCCCACCTCATAGTCCTTTGATATCTCATAAAATTTGACCATACGAAATAATGGGTTTCGTAAAAAAAAACTAATGACTTTTACATACACTCATCTGTACCATAAGGACGTAATATGAATTCGAAATCTTCATTTAATAATTAGTACATCTCGTGATCGCAAAGATTTCTCATCCACCCATAAAATTACTATTCGACCAGGTTTCGAATATTCACGAAAATAGGGTTAATGCAGTCTCCTCTCCTTAAAAGGATTCTATCTTAAGAACCTAAGGAAAATAGTTGTGGATACAATTCCAACTTTACCCTTTCCAACTCTCAGGTTGACACTTCAACCCTTTTGTTCTCTCACCTTGGTCTCACCAACGCTTTAATGTTGTTTCTCAACGCATGCTCTCCTCGACCTGTATTTCTTATCGGTTGCGCTATGAATGAAAATTTCTATCCCACTACTTATACGTTCCTCTTCTACATTGTTCATAGTATCCGTGTTGAGTCCTTGTATCGTTGGCCCGTGAATACTTTGTGGTCGCGTTTTATAATCTGAGAAAACATCAATACGCATGGTATTCCTCACATTCCTTGGCTTGATCAGCACGCATGTGTTGCCTCCCGTCAGCCGTTACCACTTGCTATGGATACTGTATAGTCTTCGGTATATGTCGAACCAGTTCAGCTACTATATCCCTCGTTTATTGACTTCTTCGTAGCACAAGAAAAGCGAAACTTCTTCTTTCACAGTACGCTTTACAAGAGACGTCCTTACGTTCACAGGGTGATGGTCGTGATAACAACATTCATTTCATGGATAAGTTTTTATTCTCGATTTCCCCGTGAAATCTAAGGCACAACACTAAATACAAATTCGATCGTCTGGATAATTCTTCTTCCATGTCCGTCAGCCACAGGTCAAATTAGTACATTCGTTTAATCCCTTTGTTAAATATACCTGAAATCACCTTCAATATTCGAAGTTTAACTTTAAGTCTTTATCTGACGTAATCGCTGCAGAAGTTTTATATTGCACCACCATCTCTTCCGTATATAATTCGATAATCTTCTAAATGGAAAGTCTCTCGTAGGTAAATCACTTGGTCCAACAATTATAGCTCAACTAGGGCCATCTCTTGGCTCGGTCTTCGGTGACCTACTTATGAAATTCATTATAATTTTGTCCACGTTCAAGATTTTCTACTGGCGGAATTAATCCACTAGATCTCTATCATTCTGCTTTTGACATGTCACGTTTGTACTTAATAGTTTGTCAATACCATTCTTCATATCCGTTTGCCAAACATTCTCTTAATTCTCTATACATCTTTGTCCTTCCCCATAATTTATTTATTTTCCTCTAACATTATTCTTTATGGTATATACTCTATTTTCTTGGTCAATACTAACTGAATTCCAATTTCGAATAAGCCCTTCTATAGGTATCGGGCACCACACAGGCCTTTCCCGGGTAATAACAAATTTCTCCATTATACCCCCTGCTCCCTTTCGTCACCTTCTCTTTCTTATGTTTGGTTCTAATATGAAGATATATTTATGGCACTTGTGGAGAAATTTTCACACTTTTCTCATAAGGTTAACGTCTCAGTTTTATGCGTGAACGCCATCATGACTAATCCTAGACTCACGGTTAGTATATCCTATCCCGTAGCCTTTACGTTGTTTAGAAGTATAGGCTATCATCCCCTTTCTACTGCATCAGCACACCTCTTAAACTCTTGAAAGACGCATCATCGTGACTCTCAAAGTCCTCTTTTTATCATCAAGTATGGCTAACAACGAGGTTGTTGCTAATATCTCATTTCATCCCAAAACTTTGTTCATTAATCCATAAAGGCTTCTGACTCATTAGTCCATTCAAACGATACTACCACAATTTTATAACGTTTATATTAGTGTGAAATGCCAACTTTGGCACAGTACAGAGGTCGATCTTGAGTTGGTGAAACCTTCTCTTCAACCTTATCTTTGAAAAACAACTACTCATTTTAACTAGTCAACAATTCCTCCATTTCCGGTAAGGGTATCAGTTCTCGATGGTATATATAAGATGTCATACGCTCGTCCTCCTTCACAACTGGCGCCAATCAGCCTGAGGCCTGCATGCGGCTGCGATTCCCAATAAACTTGATTAGGTGGTAATCTCGAAGGATCATTGGCATATCTCCATGCATCCATTTGCTATTAGGGGCCTGTTAAACTATATGTCTCTCTATGTGCATCAATCCCTTTAAGATAAGTAAAGCTTCACATTCTTGCCACGATATTTCTTCCTTTCTCGTCCATCTCACTTCCATGTTAGTTTCCTCCAAGGATATGTTTTACATCGCAATCGATTTGCATTTCGTGGATCAGGAAAAGGCTTGGTAACTCCAGAATTCATTAATATAACATCCTGACAACGGTTGGTAGAAGCGTACTCCCAACCACCTCATCATTTCTTATAACTTTCCCCACACTAATATTAAAGGTCTTGTGGTATGCCCCGATACGTTATTTCTACTTTAATAATTACTCGGCATAACGCTCTGGCTGCACAATTACAACATTTGATTTTTGATCTCATATTGGTGTAACGGTTCATAATTGTACCTCCCGTTCACCTTAGAGTAATCACTTTGAAAGGAATGGTTTCAAAATAACATGTTCCAATAGATAATTTCAATAAGAATTCCACATTGGATGTTCCAAGAATGTTGATGGTTCCAAATACTAGGAGTCTCGATTTTTGGAGATGTAAGGATGGACAGAAAGAATACAACAGGGTTTATTCCTTCCCGTCCTGATAATTCTGTAATATGATACCATAGAGAATGTTGCACAAGGGCAATGATTGATGGATACAAAAGTCATAAAGACGGTCTTTATACAATTCTTACATCGGGTGGATACTTTTCCTCCTGAATAATAAGAGGAAATCTAAAGTCGCATTGATGAAGGTCAGCCAATAGAAAGCAATTCTATTCCATGACAATTAAAGAATGAAGTAGTTTATCATTCAAGTAATCAGTGGTTTCAAATGAATTCTCATTGTATGAATGAAAGAATAAAATATTCAAGTGATATAAAGTCTGATACGAAGATGGGTAGAATTCGAGTTGAGTGGGCGACCTCATTAGGTCTCAATCAAGTTATTCGTCAAAACTTTCATCATCATACTTTACCACATGCAAAATGCATTGCAGAATGAATTAAATTGGGAGTTGGACCAGTGAAACAATAACTAGTCCTTTTCAAGAAACACTAGCAACTAGCTAGACAAAATTTGCTAGTTCACCCGTTTGAGACATCACCACCAGCTAGGACAATTAGCTAGGTGTTCTTCACAACATTATAATTTTGAGTAGTTAGAACAATCAACTAGTCATTCATATTGACATAACGACTAGCCAGTTTCAATTGGATAGAACGGAATTTCAACATCGTAGCCACTGAAGAAACTTTAGGCTTCTCGGACAACGAATGAAAATAAGAAGTTATTAAGTTTGAAAAAGAAAACTATAAAATCTGAAGAGAATGTTCTAGGTATCGGAACAATCGATAACCTTTCATCAAATATTACTTATCAGTGAAACGGTCCACCCAAGGGTGCCTCCGTACGCATGCTTTATCAGATCCGACAATAGAATTAAATTCGGAATACCAATATCAAAATGATATCCTTACTATGATTTCAATGTACGATGTACAATCTCATCTTGAATAGAAGAAAAGAATTCATGAGGGATGTTTGGACATTAGATTATCCATGTCCTCAGTAATTTGTTGAATATTTATGAGCTCATCTGAAGAGTGCAAGTATGAAAGAAGCAATCAAATATCGATATTCGTTAAGTAGTATTCGTCGATTAATTAAGGAAATATTTGTTGAACATTCCTTGGATAATTGAAAGAAAGCGTAAATAGTCCTGAGCAGAAATAATTATAAACTTCAAATAGAATGCTCGGGGATCAATTAAGATACTTTGGATGAGTCCCGGTTTAGAGAAAGTATATCACTGGTTGTTATTCCACAAGTTTGAAGTAGAAAGCTAGGAGGGTTACCTGATATAAACTAATCGAGGTAACAGGGTTAGTGAACAGTTTAAAATGAAGTAGTGCACCTGCCAGTAGTTACCAAAATAAGTTAATGATCATTCGTGCATCTCGTTATCACCATTATGAGGGTAACTCCATCTCTTCGTCTTCGTAATACAAGACACCAACTAATGCGTCTCTCAATCATCACCTTAAAGTCATTTATCGAGTTGGGGTTTCACAAATATATCTGTCATTTCCGTGCTTTATCTTGAAGACCAAGCTTCGCATCATTCCGGGGACACCTGCTAAGTCCATAGGGTCCTACTTCATGCCTTCCGACATGAATCACAAGTGGCCAGTTCCCCCTGGGAACAGATCAAAGAGATCTCTCAGGGATCTCAGTGCAGTCCATAGGTTCAGTGGCGGGTGTGTGTATGTGAACATATACCAAAAATATTGAGGTCTACGATACCTATATACGTAGTCCATGATAACGTCTCTATCAAAGGATCCCACTCTACCCACTGGTCTTTTCTTTTGGTAGACTCTGAGATCACTGTATCGCTCGTTGTAACCATATTCAACTTCTCTTGAGTCCCTTTGTTAATTATACTTGTTTGTTCTCTATGTTGAACTACCATGCTCTAGTGTCCGAATCATGCATGGAATTATCTAGCACGCTCGTCTTATGATAACATTCTCGTATAACACATGTAAAATTTGCCATCAAGGGTAATGAAATCCACAACGGCATAGTGACCAACTTTCAGGTAAACCCGTTACTTATCGAAAATCGGATCTTATAGGCAAAGCAAAAGACTTTCATTATTCCAAGTACTAAGTACCCTTAATTATGTAGGGAAGCCTAAACTTCTTGATTCTTAAAATGCCACCTCCTAAACTGTGGAGGACTATGGGCCACAAAATTTATGCCAGCCTAGTCATCCGATTATATTGGCAATATCGCCTCTACCTCAGCTGCTCTTGAGATTTCGCTATGCTTCCTATATCATTACCTATGATAGGTCATGTACAACTCTCAAACCCCTATTCATCATTCTGAAGGTCTATAAGGATTCTATCGACCCTAGTATAATACCTCAAGTAAACACTCCAGTCCATTCTACTCACCGGTACCTCTTCCGGAAGTCCAATAATAAGTTTACTACGATCTCTTATGTCATTCTCCTACTTAGACTCAACTCTCAACACTCTCGTTTCTGAGTACTGTAACTTATCGCTCTGATACCATTTTTGTGACACCCCCAAATCTGAGGTCAAAGATTCAGGTCATCACATCACCATCCAACCATATCATACCTGTATTAACTTTACAACTCAACAATACATCCATCCAGACCTCAATTTTAAGCACAAACAAGTTAGAGCCTCAGAAACGATAATCAAAAGTAACATTAAATATTACAATTCATCTGTACAATCTAGAATCTTGCGCACTTCCATTTATACAACTACACTTGAAGACAAGTCTTACTATTACAGTTAAAAACCTATCAGACTTACTCTGTAGTATTTATCAGGAACTAAATCATCTCAGGGGTAAATCTTCTACTCCTCTTCTGCTGGTGCGGAGTTAACCGATCAAATTCTTCTCTTTCTGAAAAGTTTTTATAAAGCAATAATGAGCTACATAATGCTCAGCAAGTTCACCATTTTGAAAAACAATAATGTGGTTTATTTCGAAAACATTCCCAACTATATGGGTATGTATCTCAGATTTCAAAACATAATTGGACAATATATATGTCCGAGTTTGAATAAAACATCTATACTCACTAAGGAGCTTTAAGAATAACATATGAACCCTTTATAAGGTTCCTATTTCAATATATCTCAAGTTTGAAAATATATACATATGAGTATATCATTTTCGGCAAAACACTCTACGGTTAACATACTGTACCGGGAATACATCTTTGCAAACCTCTTTCCTTCCATTAGCTTGGAAGGTTTCTCATTCAAAAACATTTCGTTCTTTGAAATAATTGCAAGAGTGCACTAACACGTGCCAATCTTTATAGAAAATCTTGCAGTTCTAGATACTGCACGATGTCAATATTTTTCTTATCAAAAGCCACACTATCGGCAACTTGGCACTTAGGCCCAAGAAGCAGTGTTTGAGTATTTTTCCAAAGTGGAGGATGGGACTGGAAGAAAACATAAAAACCTGACAGGGATTGACGATGATCAGTCGCCACATCCAAGTCCAATAATCCGCGGGTCTTCTCTACCGGTAGAAGGATAGAAACTACATCCGTAACTATCCTCGGGTGAAAACTACATCCGTAATCACCCTCGATGAAAACTATATCCGTAATCATCCTTCGGCAACACCTGGGCCGGAATAATAATTGATGGACCGTCTGGCTCACGGCCGCTTACACATCCCGGGAATCGTTCGTCAACGATTCCCACACCTGCCAGAGTCCCTTTTCTTTTTCTTTTAAAAACTTGATTTTGATTGAAAACCGAGTAGTTGAGGTCCGACATCAGTCGACCGATGATTCTTGAAATCACACAAGAAGCAAACCTGACCGGGGGTTTTCGAAAATGTTTTGAGTTCGAAAGAGTTCGAGTTTGAAAGTGTTAAAGGTATCTTGGATTAGCTTGGTCTTTAAAATAATGAACAATAATTAATAAATGATAATTTAAGATTTAATATTAATAATTAATAAAATAATTATTTAATTAAATAAGCTTTTAATTCAAGATAGGTATTTTGAGTATTTACGAAGATATAAAAATAATTACTTGAGTATACGATACTTCCCGAATGACCCTTCGGGTTTTCTCAATTTAATTACGATATAATAATATACCGCTCCCCGGTCAATAGCATATACGGACCGCTACGACCTCTATTGCTAGAGTCGCTGTCCGAAGAAAACATTTCATTCTAAGTTCAAGGGGTGCAAACATATATGTACTTATACATCTCAATTTCATCGATACTTCGATAAACATAAACACTTGATATGATTGAAAACTACAAACACAACAGTGAAAGTCCTTGTATATGTAAGTTTTGAAAAGTAAACTTGCATAGGTAGAATCAGGAACATAATATTTTGAAAATAAATGCTTAGGATTGGAAAACATGCCTTGGGAAGGTTGGGGTGGTTGGGCTCGTGGAGTGGAGCGACAATCTATAAATATCCAATATTCGCTCGTTAGTATCTTAGCAACACCACTTAATCATAATGTTTTAAAGAATACAAGGCCATCTTAGCGACTCCACCATTTGACCCACTAACCCTCCTATATGACCATGTCATCACATTATCACATTCTTTACCCATTCGACTCAAATCTATTCCTCAAACTCGAAACTCAAGTGAATACTCTTAAAACTACTTTAAACTAATCTCCTAAGTGGTTTTTCACTTACGCGGATTTTACTCCAACATTTTTGTAAAATTGAAATTACATATTTTAATCCAATTCTTTTTGGGTAGCCTTCACCACTGCATTTACTAGCTTCTCTAATTTTTCCATGATCCTACATAAATTTTTAGGGGTTCAAACAAGGTTCACAAGGGGACCATTCAGTGCAGTCCGGAATCCAGAAACACATTTCACTTCTCAGGCCATAACTCAAAATCTATACATCACCTAGTCATGAACCTTATATTTCTGGAAACTACATTCAAATACCTTTCCAACAATATATATTAGGAACTCAGGGGACAAGATTTGGGGGTTCAAAACCCTCTTACAAGACAGTTCAAGTTCCTGGAAAAATCTCAGCATGCTTATATCACTTATCCATTCAAGAATCTTACATACACATCACATCCATCATCTAAACCACCAAGATCATACTTTAAAACATACATGGAGTTACATACACTAACCACAAGCTTAAAAATCACAACCACAACACATAAACTCAAGATCTACATCATCCATGACATATATGTCCAAGATTCACAATAACATCCATGGATCTAACATTAAACACCATAAATAATTCATGGCCAAGAGGGGTTAGAGTTTTATACCTTCTTGATGTTCTTACAATCTCAAACAAGCTTGGTTAACCTTGGGGAAGCCTTACTCTATGCTCACCATCTTCAATCTCACCAAAGAAATCAAGAACATGGAAGTGGGTTTCCTGACTGGAAAAACACGCCCCAAAGATTAGCTAAAACGAAGCCCTTGCACTCGTTTCCTGGTCGAGGCCCCTGAATGAAAGTTGTAGAGCATCTTAACAGCTTTCTAACCATATAAAGAACAAAAAATTTCATTGAGTAATGAAGGCTCTAGGCCCGTTTTACTGAGAGGTGTTCTGCTGGGCAGAATGGTTTTGTTCTTGGTTTTATGTTCTAATAATGCCATACACTTGATATATATCTATTTTTGGTTGGATGCATCTCATCCTTGCTAGGTGGCAACCTCTTATTGGCTCCTCCAGATTTCTTATCCACTTAAATTGCAACCAAGCCCTTTGCTAATTGCAACCAAGTCCTTGTCTCTTGTTTCTTGCACTTAAGTCCTTTTGTTTTGTTTTCTTTTCCACCGCCTTGATTTCCTTGTCGTTTCTTGAATAAAATGAATACGTTACAACTTATACGTTGCATATTATTGCTCTAATATAGCACAATACCTCGAACGAATATTAATTCCAACATCCCTTGTTTATTTCTCTTTATCTCAGAAAACGTTCTCCCGATTTCTCTAGCATTCTCTTTTCTCAATTCTAGGAGTTTATTCTCAATCCCTTTTCCCTCTCATAATATATCCTTCCTTGGACTCTTAATATACCATATCCTTAATCCATGATTCGTTCGCTCAATCGCTTAATCTCATTGTAAAGTTTCAGCGGTTTCTAGAACGTTTGTTTCACTTCCTCAGTGGTTTTCGTTCCAAATTCTCAAATCACTTATAATAAAATTCCAAAATATTAACTCCTCAATTCCTCAAATTAAATATCTCATTTCTTGATATTACTGATATATAATTCACTAATCGGTCAAATATTACACGAAAATAGAATTTGGAATTTCTGAATTCCGATCGCATTTACATACACTTATTTACTCCGTAGATTACTAGTATAACTTCGGAATATCCACACTACGTCTCGTACATAGGTGGCATGAAAAATTTTCTTAATCCTCAAAATCACTATTCATCCACCAAATCACTATTCATTGATGCACTTCATCATAATAGGAAAAGTTTTAATTCTACCGAAATTTTGGGTTCTTACATATAACTTTATCCAATCATGTTGTCACTTCCCAATGTCTTTACTTTCTAACTGATTCATTCATAAAATAAACATTTCCCTTAATAAAACCACCTCATTAACCTCAATTTGGTTCCATAATTTACAACCTATGACACCTGCCTTCTCATGGCGAATTATTACTGACCATATTCATACTAATTCATTTATCAAATGATAGGGCACTTACTGCCTCCTTCTCAACTATTCCTAGGGACTCTACTCCTTATCCTAACAGAATTTTTCCTTATCTGCTGGAACCTCTTCCGGGTCTCCAGTAGGGTACTCCATCGAATTACCCGCTGATCTTCAGTATATAAAGCATCATCGCGTTGCTGCTCGTATGCCTCAAGGTTTGTCGCCTTACTCGTCGATACGATATCGAGCTAAGTTACTATCATGATACTTAAGAGTTCCCATAAGGGTTTTATATGTCATCACTACATTAAGTAGTCCGACTATGAACTTGGCAAGAGTTCTTATTATCTTAATGAATTTATTGTTTTAACGTCGCCTCATCTCTGGGGTTTATAACGTACGCTCTGATACCATTTCTGTAACACCCCCAGATCCGGGGTCCGGGATCCGGTCGTTACGGTCTCCAATTCTATCCACAACACTTGAACTTACCTCAACATAAAATAAATTACATCTTTATGACCCAAAACAACAATATAAAACACACCCGTTATAGTCCCAGAGTAAAAACCAAATTTTATTAAACACATTATGAGTTCTTACAACCCAAAAAAGTTACAATATGAATACATACTCTTTGCCATCCATTTGCATAAGTCATACTAGACCAAATACTTGGTATTGAAAGAATGAATCTATCCTACCAACAGCTTCTTCTTCAGCTCTGGTAGTCTCATCGTCCTCGCCCGCGTCGAGTGCGCCTTGTGCGAGTCATCTGGTCTAGCTGTTGTTGTGATATAATAAGAAAGCAAGGGTGAGCAATAGCCCACCAACAATAATATATAACTGAACGATAATATATAACAATTCAAAAGTATCTTTCCAACCATATGCCATGCATTTACAGAAATGATGAAGTTATAAGGTAACTCAAAATGCATATATAGGTGGGAATATCTGCTATGTCAAAGATAAGCCATATATCAGCATTTATCATAAAAGAGGAACTTGCAGGGAAAATATTGCAATTCCAACTATGAATACTTTTCCAATACTGCCAACAACGATAATGTTGCAGAAAATAAAAGAATTTGAATGATGAACTTATGCTGGAGTATTCACCGCGCCCACTGCCAATCTTACGATGATCAGTCGCAGATTGTACAGCTCAATTTAGATTTACTACCGGTAGAAGGAAGAACTGACGGTTTTACTTGTCTACCGCCCTACTAGCTCTCCCCAGCCAACGGTTGGGCCAAAGGGGATGGACCGGCGCTACTCGGCCTCTTACACGACTCCAAGTTTGAAAAGAAATTCATGACTCTGAACGCAAAGTTCGTCCCACTTTCCCCAAGTATAATGCTTGTTGATAAGACTCCACAAAGTAGTTGTATCTAGTTGGAAGGGAAAATACAACATCATATCTCTCAAGCTGCTGCTTGTTAGAGGATACCATCTTGTTAAATGAGAAGGTTACTCAAAGATTCAATTGATAAACAGCAACCAAGTTGCGAGTGAAACGAATAGTTTTACAAGATTTATGACCGGGAAGTCAACAAGATAAATAACATTGCTCAAGTAGGTTCCCCCATAATATGGAAGTTTGAGCGATCATTTAAATCCTTTCAAGATAGATTTAAATGAAAAATAAAGAGTTGGAAACCTTTCCTTGATAAAATAGTCGTAAAAAGACTCCGAAATATTTTACATAATATTTGGAGGTGAAAGATAATCTCCAAATAATATAAATCATTTTAAAAAGAATTTAAAAGAATTAGAATATTTATTAACTCAATAAAAATTACGGAATATTATTAAATCATAATATTGCTCGTAAGTAATCCTCGAATGAATATATAGAATTATTTACTAAATAAATCACTCCTTAAATGAATATTCAAAATAATATTCATTAGTAATTAGACTCCAATAAGTATTTAAAATAATATTCAATAAATGAGTCAAACTTTAAATGAATATTTGAAAATAATATTCATTTAATAAATAATCTTCTAAATGAATATCCAAGTAATATTCATTTAGTAATCCAAACTTTAAGGGAATATTCGAAATAATATCCCTTAAGTAATTAGAACTTCCAATGAATATTTTAAAATAATAATCATTAAGTACATAAACCTTAAATGAATATTCGAAAGTAATATTCATTTAATAAATAACATTCTAATGAATATCAAAGTAATATTCATTAAATAATCAACTCTAAATGAATATTCGAAACTAACATTCATTTAATATCTCTCGACTGAGATAATACTCGAATAACATTCCTCGGATAAATAATAATCTATCGTTGGAATCCCTCCGGGTTTCCACGACTATCTATATCTCAAAATACCGACTCCCGGTCTATATTTAAGAATGAATATCATATGCCCTTCGCTAAGGGTCTTACCAAAACAATCCGGCTTATAACTGATAATTCGTATCTAGTCTATAAGCCAATGGCAATTCAGGAAACAGGTATCATAATATAATTTGACAATAGGCATGCATGCTATGGCATATGTAAGATGGCAATCACATATATATATTATCACAACAACAGGTTCAAAGTTTTGAACACTTGCCTGATAATCGGGTGTGGGTGGAGATAGCGTGTCCTGGG
The DNA here is from genome assembly GCA_036435485.1 of Saposhnikovia divaricata. Taxonomy (NCBI): domain Eukaryota; kingdom Viridiplantae; phylum Streptophyta; class Magnoliopsida; order Apiales; family Apiaceae; genus Saposhnikovia; species Saposhnikovia divaricata. The sequence goes on from CM071598.1 coordinate 127,224,563, forward strand.
TCTGCTCGATGATCTAAAAACAATCAGAACATTCGAGATTAACCACTTAACACGTTTTAAAAGTCTAGGTATAACTTCATTAAAATCGAAACACATTTTCGAATTATCTCATTATACACCTTTTAGTGTAACTCTTTTTATTACTGATACGATCAGACATTTGTTCGTTATTACGATATGTCATCATACCCACACTCGGTATATACTTAAGTCGTATAAGTTCTAAAGTCGATCGATTACGAACCGAGATTATACCTCGAGTTTTATCGTTCGTTTTCTAAGTGTTTTACCAAAGTTATAACCAAGTGGGTTTTTAGGGGTTCGTTCGCGTTTAACTTTGATTCAAACATTTTTATAAAATCGGAAAACAATCCGTTTGATATGTGATTTTCTTTCATACCTTCCTTATGACCCCTAGTATTTATTTACCAAGATTCTCCACTGAGTAACATGCTTTACGAGGGTTCAATTGAAGTTATGAACTTTTACATACGGGTTCGAACCAATTTTAGTAATTTGACCATAACTCCTAAACCGTAAGTCGAAATGTTTCGATTCTTGCGCCAAAACGATCTATGGCTCGAGGTCTACAAGGGTATGTCGTTTATTCATCAAGTCCAGAAACTCATCCTAACTGTTATGCATGGTTTTATAGAGGTTAACGAAAATCGGGCATTACGACGGCTATAAATCGGACGTTTCCAAATTGTTACAACAATCACCAAGCCACACCGGGCATGCATACATCTTATACACATGATTCTCATCTCAACAAGTCCAGAAATATCATACTTCACCATCTCACATGATTCATTCTTTATTCTTTACTTATTCTCTTAGGGTTGTACAATTGTCCCTGATCTCTTTCGATCGTTCCTTAACCTTTTTACGGACCCACTAGACCAATAACAGATATCGATTTGGATGACATAAGAATAATCTTCTCCTTTAGAATTATCAAATCTCAATTACCTAGGAGATAGATAATTCTTATCTAAAGTGTCAACCAATAGTATTCTTCATGGCACAAAAATATTTGAATCCAAATCCATTCCTTTCATTCATTATCTCAATCGTTACATCGTAGTCGTAATCACTATTCACCATTACCTCAGTACATAATAAAAAGTTTTAATTATATCCAAAATTTGGGGTTCTTACAATAACCTTATCCCTTCAACTTCCACCCAAACAAAGTGGCAAAGATGGGATCTGGGATGGCTGCTAGCAATGGAGTGGTTTGGACTTCACTTTTTTATTTTCCTGCTGAATAGATTAGTAGATAGAGAGAACAAAAAGATGTAATATTTGCATGTAATCTCTTTCTTATTATCAATGAAGAATCCTGTTTCTCTAATCTTATTCAGTGTGTTCTGCAATTTTTTTTATGTTTATGAACTGTTCTTCAAAGAATTAAATCAGAGAAGTGAATATGAAAACTAATTAAAGTAATCATGTAAGTAACAAATTCATTAACAATAACCACAATTAAATCAGGAACAGAACAATTAGGGAATACTTGAAATATACAAATTGTACTGATAACAAAACCGTTGCATCAGGATCTGATGTTTGACTAAAGTCAGGATTGACTTTTCGTCAGTATTCGACATGCATCAGGATCTAACACTTATCAGTTTTTGGTCTCCCCTTGTTCTCAGAAGCTTTCATAGTTTATCATTCCCAATTCATTCACTAATTTTATAAAAGTAACTTCAGGTAGTGGCTTGGTGAATGTATCAGCTAGCTGTTGATCAGTAGAAACAAAGTGAAGTTCGATTGTCCCTTCCAGTACTTGTTCTCTTATGAAATGAATCTGATACTGATATGCTTAGTAAGAGAATGCTGCACTGGATTTCCTGTCATAGCAATAGCACTTTGGTTATCACAATAAATAGGTATTTTTGAATATGACAAACCATAGTCCATTAGCTGATTCCTCATCCACATGATCTGACCACAACAGCTTCCTGCAGCTATGTACTCAGCTTCTGCAGTTGATGTGGAGATAGACTTTTGCTTTTTACTAAACCAAGAAACTAGTCTTCCTCCAAGAAACTGACAACTGCCTGAAGTACTTTTCCTGTCTATTTTGCAACCTACAAAATCAGCATCTGAGTAACCACATAGATTAAAGTCAGACTCTCTTGTATACCAAAGGCCAAGTGATGGAGTGCTTTTCAAGTATCTGAAGATTCTTTTAATAGCAATGAGATGTGGTTCTCTGGGGTTTGCCTGAAATCTTGCACATAGACAAGTTGCATGCATGATATCTGGTCTGCTAGCTGTTAGATACAAAAGTGAGCCAATCATACCTCTGTAATTAGTTACATCTACCTCAATACCTTGATCAGGATCAAGCTTTGTAGCTGTAGCTATGGGAGTTGTAGCAGTAGCACTATCTTTCATATTAAACTTCTTCAATAGATTCTTTGTGTACTTTGACTGATTGATAAAAATTCCATCATCAGTCTGTTTAACTGGCAGACCTAAGAAATAGCTCATTTCTCCCATCATGCTCATTTGCTATATAGACTGCATTAGCTTTGAATACTTCTTACATAATTTGGGGTTAGTTGACCCAAAAATGATATCATTAACATAAATCTGAACTAATAGCAAGTCCTTACCATGATTCAAGTAAAACAAGGTTTTATCAATTGTACCTCTTTTGAAACCACTTTCCAGTAAGAATTGAGCCAGAGTTTCATACCAGGCTCTTGGAGCTTGCTTTAGTCCATAAAGTGCTTTATCCAATCTATAGACATGATCCTCTTCCAATTCTCCATTCAGAAAAGAACTTTTAACATCCATCTGGAAAACTTTGAATTGCTTATGGGCTGCATATGCCAAAAAAATTCTGATCGCTTCTAGCCTTGCAACAGGAGCAAAAGTCTCATCATAGTCTATTCCTTCCTGTTGAGAGTACCCCTCTGCAACTAGTCTTGCTTTATTCCTCATAATAGTGCCATCTGAATCTATCTTATTTCTGAACACCCACTTTGTACCAACAATTGATCTACCCTTTGGCCTTGGTACAAGTTTCCAGACTTCATTTCTTTCAAATTCATTTAGTTCTTCTTGCATTGCTGTAACCCAATCAGCATCCTTGAGTGCATCTTCAACTTTCTTAGGCTCCTCCTTTGACAGAAAGTTATTATAGAGGCATTCATTTTGTGTTGCACTTTTGGTTTTAACACCTGCATCAGGATTCCTAATAATTAAATCAGGAGTATGGCTTTTGGTCCATTTCCTTGCTGATGGTAAATCATTTCTTGAGTTGGATGCTCCCCCTTGATTGGTGTTATCTTCAAAAGAACTAGAATTATTAGATTCTCCCCCTGACATAGTGCTATCTCCTCCTGAAGTGCTGTCAGAATTATCACTTGAATTTGTTTCTGATGAATCTCCGCCTGATGTTTGAGTTGTATCAGTACTGATGGTATTTTGCTGTTGCTCCCCCTCAACATTTGCATTATTTGAATCATCATCAGTAACTTGTGTTTCATCAAGCATTGGTTGATCATCAGGATCTGACAGAGTATCAGTATCTGACATTACTTCATCAGAATTCTTGGTTACTTCATTTGCAAAGATCAAACTATCATGTGAGTCTTCAGCAATTCCTGTTATCTTCTTATCATCAAAAGAAACATTGATAGACTCCATGACTGTCCTTGTTCTTAGGTTATATACTTTAAAGGCTCTTGAAGTTGGATATCCAATAAAAATGCCCTCATCAGCTTTAGTTTCAAATTTCCCTAGCTATTCAGGATGAGGTCTAAGAACAAAGCACTTGCAGCCAAACACATGTAAATGTTTCAGACTTGGTTTCTTCTCTTTAATCATTTGATAAGCAGTGACACCATGTCTGTTGATTAGGGTAATGTTCTGAGTATAGCATGCTGTGTTGACTGCTTCTGCCCAGAAATATGTAGGTAGTTTAGCTTCCTCCAACATTGTTCTGCCAGCTTCAATAAGAGTTCTGTTCTTCCTTTCAACTACTCCATTTTGCTGGGGTGTGCCAGGAGCAGAGAATTGTTGAACTATTCCTTTGTACTTGCAGAACTCTTCCATTACTGAATTCTTGAATTCAGTTCCATTATCACTTCTTAGAATCTTGACTTTGTACTTTGTGCCAGTCTCAATAAGTCTTACATGGTCCAAAAGTATCTCAACAATTTCATCATTTCTGTAAAAAAATACACCCAGGTAAATCTAGTATATTCATCAACAATGACTAGAGTATACCTTTTCTTACTGATGGATACAATGTTGACTGGTCCAAACAAGTCAAGATGTAGCATGTGATATAGTTCATCAATTGAGGATTCAGATTTACTCTTGAATGATGTCCTTCTCTGTTTAGCCTTATGACAAGCATCACAGAGTCCATCAGGAGTATACAACGCCTTTGGTAATCCTCTCACCAAATCTTTCTTAACCAACTCATTGATGTTGTTGAAGTTGAGATGAGAAAGCTTCTTGTGCCAATTCCAACTTTCATCTACTGTTGCTTTACTGATAAGACATGTTGAGGGACCATCAGTATTGGTGTAGACATTGGCTTCATAAATGTTACCACGTCTTTGACCAGTTAAGACAATCCTTCCAGATATTTTACTGATCACTTCAAAGTGAGTATCATTGAAGTTGACATGATAACCTCTGTCTGTGATTTGACTTACACTAAGCATATTATGTTTGAGTCCTTTCACTAGAGCTACTTTTTCAATGATGACATTTCCAATGATTATATTGCCATATCCCAAAGTTTGTCCAATGTTGCCATCTCCATAAGACAGATTGGGCCAGCTTTCTCCTCAAATTCTGATAGCAAGGTTTTGTTTCCAGTCATGTGCACAGAGCATCCACTATCCATGACTAACAAATTTTTCTTTTTACCCTGCAATCAGAAACACAAAGAGCTCAATTAGAATTTTTAAGAACCCACACTGTGATTTGACTTACACTAAGCAGATTATGTTTGAGTCCTTTCACTAGAGCTACTTTTTCAATGATGACATTTCCAATGATTATATTACCATATCCCAAAGTTTGTCCAATGTTGCCATCTCCATAACACACTGTTGGGCCAGCTTTCTCCTCAAATTCTGATAGCAATGTTTTGTTTCCAGTCATATGCACAGAGCATCCACTATCCATGACTAACACATTTTTCTTTTTACCCTGCAATCAGAAACACAAAGAGCTCAATTAGAATTTTTAAGAACCCACACTTGTTGGGTTCTTTTTGCATGCAATTTAACACTTTTAGCAGCAGAAGTCTTTTTAACAAAAGCAGTTCTGTCAGATTTAAATCCATCAGAATTTTCTTTGTCATTATTAGAATTAACAGATGCATGCTTAGTATTCAGACTCTTTGTTTTACCAGAATTTGCACTTATATTAAATTTTGGCAAGGGATCATAATAATAGTAGTACAAACTGTGGTATTCTTCACATGTATAGATAGAATGCCATTTACTGCCACAGTGAAAACAAGGATTCTGTGGTTTATAAAATACTGATCTATTCCTAATGTCAGACTTAGAACTACAGTAGCCTTCTTTTTACTCCTCCTGCAATCAATAGAAAGATGATTAGAGTTACCACAATTAAAGTATGTTTTCCTTGGTGCATTTGGAATATACTTATAATTATTTTCTTTGTTTATTCCAATTTTACCATTCCTGTTCCTCTTAGCAGTAGTGGTTTTCTCTCTATCTGTCACTTCACAGATTCTGTCTCTGAGTTCTTTCTTAGACAAAAGACCTATATTTTTGACAGATTTAGACTCAGAATTTTGTGTAGAAGTAGATCACTTTTCTAAAGTAGATTTGGGATTTTCTGGATACACATACTTAACAGGTTTTAATTTGGTCTTTGTTCTGTCTGTAACATGTCTATAGGTTTTTGGATTTGTTGACTCATTCACAACAACTCTTCCTGGTTCTGTTGTTTCAGCAGTAACAACTTAACCCTTATTCTTTTTCTTGTCCTCTGGTTTATAACCTAGACACTCTTTCCAGTTCTTATCTGTGATAATATCATGTGTTTTATTTCCAGAGTGTGTCCAGGTTCTGAGTTTCTCATTAGCATCATTAACTTCCTTTTCAAGTGCAGTACATTTAAACTCCATTTCTAGCTTCATGTGCTTAGCCTTCTCACATTCATTTTTTACTTCTTGCATAAAGAGTAACTCAGCTTCTAGATGATCATTTCTTTTAGACAATTCTGACATCTCAGATATTATTCTAGCATTTTCAAGAGATTGACTTTTAAAGCTAATATGCAGAGACTTTAAGAAAGATCTTAACTCAGAAACATTATCAGTATCAAAATCAAAGAAAATTTTAGGTACCTTATTTTCAGGAGCAGCAATCTCATCCACATTTGCCATTAATGCATAGTTCACCTTTTCCTCTTCAGATTCTGAGGAAGATTCCATCCAATCCTTGCTTGATGAGATAAGAGCTTTGGTCTTAGCCTTTTTGCATTCAGTTGCAAAATGACCCATTCCATCACAATTGTAGCATTTGACTTTTGACTTTTCAAACTTGCTGCTTTTGATTTCATTCTTCTTGTACCTTTTCTTGTCAGTATTGAAAGGTTTCTTCTGAGAATTGCCTTGTCTTCTAGCCTTTCTGAACTTCATATTCTTGAAGCCTTTGACTATCATAGCAATCATTTCCATCATATCAGAATCAGTAGAGTCATCATCAGTATCAGTATCAGGACTGGCATCAGGATCTGATGATGAGTCATCAGTATTGGACTCAGCTACTCTACTTCTCCTTCTTGAAACCTCCACGGTTTTTCCTTTTGATTTTGATTCAGTATTCAAAGCAACAGCCTTTGCTTTGTTGGTCTTCTTATTCTTCCTTTGTTGAACCTCAAGATCATGGGTTCTTAGCATCCCATAGACTTCATCAAGAGACACAACATTAAGATCATAATGATGCCTAATGATAGAGGTTTGAGTGTCCCACTCCTCAGGCAAAGCTCTAAGAAACTTGGTGTTTGAGTCTTCTGGTTCATACTCTTTACCCACCAGAGATAGATTATTCAATAATATCAGAAATCTATCATACTGATCAGTGAGGCTCTCATCAGATTTTGCATCAAACTGCTCGTACTCTTGAATCAGCAGAGCCCTTCTGTTTCTTTTGATAGATTCAGTACCCTTGCATTGATTTTCCAAAGTTTCCCAGATCTCCTTAGCAGTTTTACATGCTATCACTCTGTTTGACATGACAGCATCAAGGCTATTATGAAGAATGTTCTTCACCTTTGCATCTCTGAGTACTTCAGCCTTTTCCTCAGGAGTCCATTCAGCCTTTGTCTTCTGAACATAGTGCTTAGGTATAGTATCTGTTCTACCAACCAGTCTCTTAGGTATATATGGACCATCATATATTCGATCGAGATAGTTAGGATCAGTTTCCTCCAGATACATCAACATCTTTACCCTCCATGTGGGGTATTCAGCCTTTTTGAGAACAGTGATTTTAATACTTTCATACTTGTTTGACAACTTTATTAATTCTGATATAAAACTGTTACAAACTCTCTCAAGAAATTCTTATGTTCTTGAGAGCTTATAGGTTATAAGATAATTCCTGTAAGCGATTACATAATGTAAAACCTAAACTGTGTTTATATAGTGTACATAGTTGCACTATCAATTACAAGATATATCAAATCAATTACATACGTCTCTTAGTACATATCTTGAATGATAGCTGCATTCCTATAAATCAGGAACCGACATATCAATCTACCTAGATTCCTGGACTGATGTATATCCTCGTGTAATCCTGATCATCCTCTAATCTTGATGATAGCCTAATACTGACGGTGCATTACAGATGACGTAAGCATCAGTATCTGATCAGTAGTCCAGATCCTGATCATCACTTGAATCAATATCTAACATGTAGCCTCATCAAGTGGTTTAGTTAGAATATCTGCAAGCTGTTTGTCAGTAGGAACAAAATGAAGTTCGACAGTACCATTTTCAATATGTTCTCTAATAAAATGATACCTGACATCAATGTTCTTAGTCCTTGAATGTTGAACTAGATTTTTTGCAATTTTGATAGCACTAGTATAATCACAAAACATAGGAATATTACTAAGTGTCATACCATAATCCATCAACTGATTTCTTATCCAAAGGAGTTGAGCACAACAACTGCTTGCTGCAATGTATTCAGCTTCTGCAGTTGAGGTTGAAACTGATTGCTGCTTCTTGCTTGCCCAAGAAATCAATCTGTTTCCCAAGAATTGACATGAACTTGTAGTGCTTTTCCTGTCTATTTTACACCCTGCATAATCAGAGTCTGAATAGCCAATTAGGGAGAAATCAGATTCTCTTGGATACCACAAACCAAGATTTGGAGTTCCCTTGAGATATCTAAAAATTCTCTTCACAGCAATTAAATGAGATTCCTTAGGATCACTTTGGAATCTAGCACAAAAACAGGTAGAAAACATTATATATGGTTTACTTGCAGTTAGATATAACAGTGAACCTATCATGCCTTTATAGCTAGTGTTATCAACACTCTTTCCTTTAGGATCAGAGTCTAGCTTAGTGGTTGTTGCCATGGGTGTCTTTGCAACTACACAATATTGAAAGTCAAACCTTTTTAAAAGATCTTTGATATACTTTGACTGATTAATGAAAATACCAGTCTCAGTCTGTTTGACCTGCAAGCCTAAAAAGTAATTTAGTTCACCCATCATGCTCATCTGATACTTCGACTCATAAGCTTGCTAAACTTAGCACATAACTTTTCATTAGTAGAACCAAATATAATATCATCAACATATACTTGAACTAAAAGCAAATCACCTTTTATCTTTCTAAAGAATAGAGTTTTGTCAATTGTACCTCTTGTGAAGCCATTTTCAAGAAGAAATTTAGACAAAGTCTCATACCATGCTCTTGGTGCCTGCTTTAGTCCATAGAGTGCCTTGTCAAGTTTGTAGACATGATTTGGAAACTTTGGATCAACAAAACCAGGTGGTTGCTCCACATACACTTCCTCATCAAGCTTGCCATTAAGAAAAGCACTCTTTACATCCATCTGGTATACCTTGAATTTTGAATGAGCTGCAAATGCAAGAAACATTTTGATTGCTTCCAATCTTGCTACAGGTGCAAAGGTTTCATCATAGTCAATTCCTTCTTCCTGAGAATAACCCTTGGCCACCAGTCTTGCTTTGTTTCTTACAATCATACCAGATTCATCTAGCTTGTTTCTGAAAACCCATTTACCACCAACAATAGATCTATCTTTAGGTCTTAGTACCAGTTTCCAAACTTTGTTCCTCTCAAACTCATTCAATTCTTCCTGCATTGCTATTACCCAATCAGGATCTTGTAAGGCTTCTTCAACCTTCTTAGGTTCATTCTTTGAGAGAAAACAACTATACAAGCATTCATTTTGAATTGATCTTCTAGTTCGAACACCACTATTTGGATCACCAATAATCAAATCTTCAGTATGATCCCTTATCCATTTTCTAACAGGTGGTAGATTGCTCCTGCTAGACTCTCCCCCTGAGTTAGTGGTATTTCTTGTAGAAGAGCTTTCTCTACCTTCAAAAGCTCCACCTTGATCAGTAGAATCAGTAGATTCCATACTGCTGCTAGTTTCTGATCTTCCTTCATTAGACCTTGAAGGATCAGTTCCTGATGAAGTAGACTCTGAAAGACTAGTCTGATCCTGACCAGTACTGTGTTCTCCTTGATTGAAATGCTCCCCCTTAACAGTAGCATTCCTTTAAGAAGCAATAGAGATATCCTCTGGAGAACCTTCATCATCACTGGAGAAAATCTCAGAATACTTAAAATTTTAAAATTCAAAATTGTCATGGCTTTCATCAGTTTGCAAAATTCCAAACTTCTTATCATCAAATGCAACATGAATTGATTCCATAATAATGTGAGTTCTGAGATTGTATACTTTGAAGGCCTTTGATGCTGAATATCCTAGAAAGATTGCTTCATCCGATTTAGCTTCAAATTTTCCAAGTTGTTCTGGATGAACTTTCGGGACATAGCATTTGCATCCAAAGATGTGGAAGTATTTCACACTTGGTTTCTTTCCTTTGATCATCTCATAGGGAGTCTTACCATGAGCATTTACCAAGGTACAGTTTTGAGTGAAACATGCAGTGTTGATAGCTTCTGCCCAGAAATAGGTTGGAAGCTTTGCATCTGTAAGCATGGTTCTTTCTGCCTCTATGAGAGTTCTGTTCTTTCTTTCTACTGCACCATTCTGCTGAGGTGTTCCAGGTGCAGAAAGCTGTTGAGTAATTCCATTGTCTGCACAATACTCCTCCATTGTAGAATTCTTAAATTCTGTACCATTGTCACTTCTGAGCACTTTGACCTTGTACTCAGAGCTATTTTGAATATTCTTGACAAGTTCAATGATTTACTGAGGAGATTCATCCTTTTTATGTAGAAAGAATACCCATGTGAACCTTGTGTAATCATCCACTATAACTAGAGCATATATTTTTTTCTGATAGACATAATGTTTACTGGACCAAATAAATCAAGATGCAGCATGTGAAATGGTTCAGTAATTGAATTTTCTGTCTTTCTCTTGAAAGTGGTTCTTCTTTGTTTTCCAAGCTGACAAGCATCACAAAGTCCATCTTGCACATAATTTGCCTGAGGTAGGCCTCTCACCAGATGGTGCTTAACAAGTTGATTAAGCTTCTTGAAATTGAGATGTGAGAGCTTCTTGTGCCAGTTCCAGCTTTCATCATTTGATGCCTTGCTGTAAAGATATCTGATAGTTCCTTTAGATATGTCACTTAAGCTGGCTTCATATATGTTACCATGTCTCGGACCAGTCAGAACAATGTCTCCATTCTTCATATTCAAGATTTTGCATCCTTCACTGTCAAAGATTGATTGGTAACCCTTATCACCCAGTTGACTTATGCTTAAAAGTGTGTGTTTCAAGCCTTCAACCAGTGCTACGTTTTCTATGATGACATTCCCCAAAATAATTGAGCCATATCCCAGAGTTTCTCCTTTGTTGCCATCTCCAAAGGATATTACGAGCCAGCTTTCCTCTCAAACTTTGTAAGCAGGGACTTCTTTTGTAAGAACCCAAATTTTCGGTAGAATTAAAACTTTTTATTAAGTTTTGAGAAAAGAAGGAACAATGATTCCTACTCCAAGGTAGTAACAGTTCTAATGAATGAGTGTTGCATGGATATAGATTCCAAGGTTTATATGTTAGGAAGAATGCAACGGGTTGACAACCTAGATTAGAATAATCTATCTCCTAGAAAGATAAGATATGAAAATTCCAAGTAGAGGAAATATTCTCATGTCATCCAAATCAATATCTGTTAGTAGTCCAGTGGTTCCGTGAAAGGGTTAAGGAACGCCCGAAGGAGAACAAGGACATTTTTATAAAGGTAAGGAATAAAGATGGAATAAAGAATGAATAGTGTTTTGGTTAAAATGATAATATTATTAGATGACGCTATATAGAAGTATTCAGAACGGATTTCTGAGTTCGTATTAGTGATCCAGGGGGAAAATAAGTGTATGTAAAAGCTATCGGATTCTGAAAAACAGCACTTTTATTTTCTCCGAGATTTCCCTGGACACCGAAAGACTTAATAATTTATTAAGAGGATTTAAGGAATTTAAATTCAAAGATTATGAAGGAGGAATGAGAATGTTAGTATAAATATTAAGGAGGTTTCCGGTAAAACCCTAACTAGAAATCCTTGAGATATTCCTTCGAACGATCAATCAAATTGAGCAATAACCGGACAAAGAAACAAGCAAGGATCAAGATTCATGCATGAGCAAGTGGATAATATCAAGTAACCAAGTTAGTTACAAGAGGAACTAGCAATATTAGAATCAAACCAAGTACTTAGCTTCATTTCATCATCCTACCACAAGATCAAGACATTTGTCCATCCAAATACATCATGCATGACATACCACCTTTATTAAAGCTACTTTATGCCAAGATATTATCATAATAAATCACTTTATGCTAGATTAATGCAAGAGAAGCCAAAGCAAACTCCATTCTCTCCATTTCTTCAAAACTGCCCAGCAGAAACACTCTCAAGAAACAAAATCATATCTCCATTTCTATCCATTCTAAAATCACCAAATTTTAACCATAGCTTCTCCACTCCATGGTAAAGGTTCGTTCCAAATTTCATGGCAATCTAATGAGTATAGCCTAGTCAAATCGCCTCCCCAAGTTGAAGAAACCAACCTGCCTGTTCTGGACAGTTTCTGACCAACGGAAAAAGGAGGCTAAAAACCCTAGCTAGGAAGCTTCAAATTTGATGAACTAGGACTCAAAACAAAGCCTGTGAAGAGGCCAAGATGTGGTAAAAATTTGAGCATCAAACTCTCATTTTTCGAATTATTATGAATTTTACAAGATTAATGATGAATAGTAAATCCAAGAAACTAACTTTGAGTTCTTGTTTTCTTTTGATGATCTAAGCCATATTAAGGTGTTCTAAGGACTAGATCAAGGATTGTTAGACTCACATACACCCCAAGGAAGGTATAACACTCCTGAAACCCTAGGCTTGATTTTAAGTATATGCTTGTTCTTGATGATTGTTAGTTTAGTATGATTTTGGTGATGTTTTAAGCATGATTAAGTAATTGATTTTTGTGATTTAAAGAGGTATGATGGACTTGATATACAATTAGTAGCCTTGAATTAGGAGATGAGTTTTTGATGAATAATGAATGGTATGCCCGGTGTGGCTTGGTATCGATGTGATGATTTTTGAAACGTTTGATTTATAGCCGTCGTAATGCCCGAATTTCGTTAAACCTTTAGAAACCAAAATTGACAGTAGGGTTAAATGTCTGACCTTGTTGCTTAATTAACATGTCCTTATAGTTCTCGAGCCATAGATCGTTTTGGCGCAAGAATTGAGGCATTCTGACTTACGGTTTAGGAGATATACCTCAATTCATAAAAGTGGTTCGTAACCGTAATTGAAAGTTCGTAATGGAAATTGAACCCTCGTAAGACGGCTAATTCGGTGGCGAATCTTGGTAATTAAATAATAGAGATAAAAAGGAATGTGTGAGTGAAAACCACATGTCGATCGGATCGTTATTCGATTTTATAAAAATGTTCGAATCAAGGTTAAACGCGAACGAACCCCTTAAAAGTACACTTGGTGATAACTTTCATAAATCACTCAGAAAACGGGCGATAAAACTCAAGGTATAATCTTGATTCGTAAACGACCGACCTTAGCACTTTTGTGGATAAGTACCTACCTAGTGTAAGTGTCATGGCATGCCGTAATAACGAATAAGTATCGGATCGTGTCGATAGTAAAAAGAGTTACACTAAAGGGTGTATAACAAGATAATTCGAAAACGTGCGTCGACTTAAGTTAAGTTTATACTTAGCCTTTCGAAATATTAAGTGATTAACCTCAGATATTGTGACAATTGATAGATCACCGGATCGACCCGAGGCACACTACCCCTACAGGATTACCAGGCAAGTTTCCAATACTTTGGAACTGTTGTTGTGATAATATTATATATATGATTGCTGATATACATATGTCATTGCATGCATGCCTACTTTCAAGTTATATCGTTATGCTTGTTCCCTGATTGTTTATTGGCTTATAAATTAGATAGCTAACGTATCAATTATAAGCCGGTTATTGTAAGACCCTCATAGAAGGGCGTCTTATTCATCAAATATAGACCGGGAGTCAATATTTCTTGATATATCGAGATTACCTCGGAGGAAAATATTTAAGTAAATATTTTCCATTATTTGGGCGACGAATATTAATTGAATATTCATTCAAGGTTATTTATTTAACGATCCTTACTTCAAATGATTATTTGAACGTAACCATTCGACGAATAATATTTTTCAATATTCATTCAGAGTCGAATAGATTATCGATTATTATTCCGAATATTCTTCTAAAGATTTGACTACTAAAGGAATATTATTTGAATATCCATTTAGAATATTTTTTTATTAAATGAATATTACTTTTGAATATTCATTTAAGATATTAATTACTTGATGAATATTATTCTAATATTCATCTGAAGCTTGATTTATTTATCGAATATTATCTCGAATATTCCTATAAGGCTTGGATTACTAAATGAATATTACTTGATATTCATTTAGAATATTATTCATTAAATGAATATTACTTTTTGAATATTCATTTAAATTCCTAATTAATTATGAATATTATCTTAAATATTTCTTTCAGGTCTTATTAATTACTGAATATTATTTGAATATTCATTTAAATATTTATTTATTCAATAAATATTCTCCTGATATTTCTTCAAGGATTATTTTGAAAAACACTCTGATTAAAGATATTCTTTCATATTCCTAAATATTCTTTAAATATTTTTAATTCAATAAATAATCTCTGAATATTTATTCCATACTTAGAATAACCTCAATAAGGTTTATCTTCTTCGATTATTACGAAAAATATTTCGGAGTCATATTATTATTAATCTTATATCAAGAAAGGTTCTTAGACATTATTCTTCTTTGAGTCTATCTCCCTAATAATAAGGGAACCTTACTTGGAAAATGTTATTTATCTTGTCGACTTCCCGGTCATAAAGTATTCTCTTCACTCGCAACTCGGGTGCTATTGACTTATTAAGTCGTTGTTTACCTTCTCATCTTTCGAGGGGTAAGATTGTTGGAACAAGTTGATATTCGTTACCAAACAATAGCTTGGAAGTTATTGGTGAATTTTCCTTTCCAACTAGATACGACTACTTTGTAGAGTTTTATCAACAAGTATTATACTTGGGGAAAGGGAGACGAATGTTACATTCAGAATCGTGAATTCTATTTGAACTAGGAGTCGTGTAAGAGGCCGAGTAGCGCCGGTCCATCCCCTTTGGCCCAACCGTTGGCCGGGGAGAGCTAGTAAGGCGGTAGACAAGTAAAGCCGTCAGTTCTTCCTTCTACCGGTAGTAAATCTAATTTGAGCTATACGATTTCGACTGATCATCGAGATTGGAACAGCGGGCGCGGTGAATACTCCAGCATTAGTTCATCATTCAAATTTATTATTTTCTGCAACATGTTTATTGTTGGCAGAGTTGGAAAAAGCGTTCATAACTGGAATTGCAATGTTCTTCCTACAAGTTCCTCTTTTGTGATAAATGATAATATCTTGCGCATCTTTAGCAGATATTTCCATTGAATGTATTTTGAGTTACCTTGTAACTTCATCTTTCAAGTTATACTGGCATCATTTCCGTAAATGCATGGCATATGGTTTCAAAGATATTGTGAACTGTTATATATTATCACTGTTCAGTTATATTCTGTTTGGTGGGTTATTGCTCACCCTTGCTTTATTATTATATCACAACAACAGCTAGATCTGATGGCCAGCACAAGGAGTACTCGGTGCAACCAGGGACAACACTCATAGGGTTGCCCACTGATGTCATGTTGGCATTGCTGAGGTAGGAGCAACCAATAGGCTAGACTGTCAGCTTTTAAGTTCATTAGACTTATATTATATGTATGACATATGCAAATGGAAGGCAAAGAGTGTGTAGATTTCTTATTGTAATTCTTTGGGTTGTAAGAACTCAATTTTGTGATTAATAAAATTTGGTTACTCTGATTTCATCTCTGGGACTATAACGGGTGTGTTGTTGTTATTATTGGGTCACAAGGTTGTAATTTAATATATGATGGTTTTGTGGATAGAAATTGAGACCGTAACGATCAGATCCCTAACCCCGGATCTGGGGGTGTTACATCTTTCCAGTCATATGTCCAGAGCATCCACTGTCCAAGATAATTGAATGCTTCTTTCCAGTGCCCTACAAACAAAAAGTGCCTAGTTAGAATTTTTTAGGACCCAACTTTGATTGGATCATTTCTTACTAACTTTTGAACCAACAGGCTTTGAAGATTTTGCTTTTGATTTACCTGTTGCAGAGTCAACCTTAGACTTTGATTTCACAAACTGTTTGTGACTAGGAGTTTCAGATTTCAGAGAATAATAGTCATAATACAGTTCATGATATTCCTTACACATATAAATGGAATGAAGTAAACTACCACAATGATAACAGGGTTCTTGTGGTTGGTATTGAATTCTCTAAGTCTTGGGGAATCTGGACTCAGTTTTCCAAGAAGGTTTTTGATTGCAGTCTAGGGCCAAATGATTATGATTTCCACATTTATAGCATTTCTTCCTAGGTGCTTAAGGTACATTCTTGTAATTATTCTCTTTGTTAATACCTTCTTTTCCATTCCTATTTCTTCTGATCTTTCTAGACTCTGAAATACTTTCTAGTCCCTGTTTCAACTGAGACTTAGACAGAAAACCTATGTTGACATTCTTAGGTTTTTCTAACACTCTCTCATCTGAATTACTATTGTTAATTCTTTTGTGCACAACTGGGGTACCTTTTGAATCAACAAATTTAACATGTTTAGGTTCATAAACTATCTTCTTACCTTCAGATTTGGATATGCTAGCTTCTTCTTTCCTATCATCCAAGACAATAGCTACAGAATTTTCACTTTTATTCTTTCTAAAACCTAAGCCATAGACTTTACCAAGAATTTGATTATCAATGATTTCTTGAGTCTTTTTACCAGAAGTGTTAATGGTTTTCATCATATCTCTCTCTTCCTCTAGTTCTTTTCTGACATAGTCATAATCCTCAAGGATAACACCATAATCATGCTTAGCTTTATCAGAACTTAACCTATATTCTTCCATTTGAATTAACTCAGATTCAAGAAAATTATTTCTACTAACTAATTCATCATTCTTTGCCTTAAGTTCATCTTTTTCACTAGAAAGAATTTTGAAATTAGTCATAAGATTCTTAAACTCAACATGAATAGATCTAATATCATCAGAATCTAAGCTATCAAATGAATCAAGAGAGTGATGTGATACCTTAACAGAAGATGAAGAAGTTTTCTTTGGAGATCCAGGCTTGTCTGAAGCACTTGCCATCAATGCAATGTTGTCATAATCCAATTCATCTTCAGAATCAATAGAGTCTGCCCAATCCTTCTGTGTGACCATGAGTGCATTACCCTTCCCTGAATTCCTAGGCTTCTTACACTCACTAGCAAAGTGTCCAAGCTCACTGCAGTTAAAGCACTTGATCTTGGCCTTATCAAGCTTGATAATTGTACTCTTACCTTTGTCACTCTTCTTCTTCTCTTTCTTCTGAAAAGATCCTTTGCTAAATCTTCTCCTATTGAATCTTCCTTTCTTGAAAGCTTTAGCAAACATAGCAAAGAGTTCTTGCATCTCTGATCCAGAATCATTATCTTCAGAGTCTATATCTGTAGTCTCTGACTCAGAACTTTCTTTGCTCTTCTTCTTCCTCAAGTCTCTTTCAGTAGATTCAGACTTTTCTTCTGGAAGCTTCTTTGATTCAGACTGAGCGGTGAGTGCAACAGTTTTCAACTTTCCTTCATTCCTGCTCTTTTTCTGCTGCCTGTCAAGTTCATAAGCTCTCAATTTTCCATAAACTGCTTCTAATGATATTTCATCCAGATCATTAGCTTCCTCAATTGCAGATATCTTGTAATTGTAGAAATCAGGAAGAGTTTTCATGAACTTAGTATTCATATCCTCCAAGTCATAATATTTACCATGCATGGCCATCTCATTGATGAGTTTAGTAAACCTATCAAAGGTGTCAGTAAGTGACTCACCAGACTTGGATTCAAATTACTCATACTGTTGTATGAGAAGTGTCCTCATATTCTTCCTGACAGGTTTTGTTCCTTCATAGTGAACCTTTAGATTGTCCCATATCTCCTTAGCAGTTTTACAAGATAGAACATAGTTAGTGAGAACAAAATCAAGACTGTTGAATAGTATGTTTCTCACTTTAGCATCCTTAAGAACGTTCTCCTTTTCCTTATATGTCCATTCAGATTTAGGTTTCTCTACTGTATGTTCTGGAACAACTTTTCCTTCGATAGTTGCTTGAGGAACAGGCCTTGTTGGAACAAAAGGCCAATCTCTGATTCTGTCAAGATAATCAGGATCTGTTGCTTCCAGGTGATGCAACATCTTCACTTCCCATAGAGTATATTCGTTTCTCTTGAGCATATGGATCTTTTTGATTGCAGATCTTTTTGATTATTCGAAATCAACCTGCTCTGATACCAATTGTTAACTCGAATAACTTGTATAATGGGGGGTTGAATAAAAGTTATATAATCGTGTCTGATTTTTGCTTGATTAGATGAACAAGAACAAACGAATGAATCAAACTTTGTTTGTATTAAATAAATCAAATACAAACTCTACCAAAGGTGTACAATACCTTTAGCAGCTGCTGACAATACAAATCTCTCTCTCTGTTTGTTTCGAACTCTCGAATACAAACCTTATACAGAGCTTCACACGATATGCACTCAAAAATCCACAATCCACTCTTTTACAATGATATAGAGAGAGTACTTATAATGCTACCTATCAACTAATAACAGAAAGTAATGATCTATACATGACAATGTTCTGCCGTCTAGTTGATAGTTTCCATCAATAGAAAATTCTTTCATTCATGATATCTTCTTGCTTGTTCTTCAAAACAACCATCCTGTTTTATAGCACTTGCCAGTTTCTGTAGCATCCATAATGACATCATCAGTAACACGACTGATATCAGGATTCCACTTTGCATCAGGATTCGACATCCATCAGTATTTTACTTGACGTATCAGGATTTGATCTCAGTTCCTGACATGTAGTCCTTGATGCACTGCTGTTCCTGACTAAACTCTACAGATTAATGTCTAACGCATATATCCTATAAAAAGTACTAAATCCTTTATAAGATCAGGATTTACAAGAAGTATAAGCAAAATTCTATTCTCAACATCACAACTTATGAATTATTCCTAACACTATTGCTTGTTAATGGATATAAACTTGTTCCATCAATCTTACCCCTCGAGTGTTGAGGAGGTAACCAAAAAGACTCATATCGATGTTTGAAAAGAATCGAGATGTGAGTGAAAAGGGTAGTTTAACAAATATATGACCGGGCTGTCAAAGAAAAATAACATCTCTCAAGTAAGGTTCCCTTATATTTTAGAAGATAGATTCGAATGAAGAATGGAGTTTTTGAGAACCTTCCTTGATAAAAATAATAATAATAATACGACTCAGAGATACTTCACATAGTATTTGAATATCAAGGATATTTTTGAATAAAATATCTCATTTTAGAACTTCTTGAAAGAATTAAATAAATATTCAAAGAATATTTAATAAACTAGAAATAATTCAAGAATATTCTTAATATAAATACTGCTCATGATTAACCCTCGAATAGGTGTATATAAAATATTCATTAAATAATATATTCCTCGAATAAATATTCAAAATAATATCCAAGAAAATAATTAAAACCTTAAATGAATATCCAAGATAATATTCGTTAAGTAAATAAGCTCAAATGAATATTCGAAAATAAACAATTAAACTCAAATGAATATTCGAAATAATATTCATTTAAATAAATAAAGCTCGAATGAATATTAAAAATAATATTCACTAAATAAATAACTTCGAATGAATATTCCAAAATAATATTCACCTAAATCAATAGCCTCAAATGAATATTCAAAATAATATTCATTAAATAAATAATCTCGAATGAGTATTCAAATAACATTCCTCAATAATTTCCAAGTACTTAATACTTATGGAAATATAAATAATGTTCATAAATAACATCCCTCAAATAATCTGTCACTGGAATCCCTCCGGGTTTCCATAACTATCTCTGTATTACAAAATATAGACTCCCGGTCTTTATTAAAAGAATGAGATCATATGCCCTTCACTAAGGGTCTTAGCAATATCCGGCTTATAATTAGTATATCTTGTACCTAACTTATAAGCCAATATCAATTCAGGGAACAAGTATCACAATATAAATTTTGAAAGTAGGCATGCATGCTATGGCATATGTATAACAACATTAAATCATATATATATTATCACAACAACAGTTTTAAATTGATTGAAGACTTGCCTGGTAGTCGGGTGTGGGTAGAGGTAGTGTGTCCTGGTTTCGCACGGTGATCTATAAACAATCAGGATATTCAAAATTAATCACTTACGCTTTTTAAAAGGCTAAGTATAAACTTGACTAAGGCTAAAACACGTTTTCAAGTTATCCCGTTATACATTCTTTGGTGTAACTCTTACTAACACCGTTATAACCCGATATTGGTTCGCTATTAAGGCATGTCATTACATTTACACTTGGTAGGTACTTAAGCCATTTAAGTTCTAAGTTTGAAAGTTTATGCCTTGAGATTTATCGATCGTTATCTAAGTGATTTTCCAAAGTTATAACCACTTGTTCTTTTTAGGGGTCCATTCATATTTAAGCCTGATTCGAATATTTTTATAAAATCGAAAAATGATCTTTTTAACATGAGGTCTTCTCTCACACCTTCCTTATGATCTATAATATTTAATTACCATGATTCGCCACTGACTTACATATTTTACAGGGGTTCAATTTTAATAACGAACTCGTACTTACGGTTTCGAACGACTTTTAGTAAATCGGCCATAATTCCTAAACCGTAAGTCCGTTTGTTTCGATTCTTTCGCCAAAACGATCTATGACTCGAGATCTACAAAGACATGTCATATAATCAACCAGGTCAGGAATTTATGGCCACTGTCGAACTCGGTTTTTAAGGGTTAACAAAAATTCGGCATTACGATGGCTATAAATCGGACGTTTCCAAATTTACCACAATCAAACCAAGCCACACCGGGCATACCATACATCTCATACACATAGTATGCATCTCAACAAGTTCAAAACAGGCCTCTTTACCAACATGTTCATTATTTCTTAAATCACTA
Source organism: Saposhnikovia divaricata (assembly GCA_036435485.1). NCBI lineage: Eukaryota > Viridiplantae > Streptophyta > Magnoliopsida > Apiales > Apiaceae > Saposhnikovia > Saposhnikovia divaricata. The sequence goes on from CM071598.1 coordinate 127,245,515, forward strand.
AATCAATCTCATAATCATGCTAGTTATAACACCATAATCATAACTTAACTAACAATCACCAAGAACATCCATAAACTTAAAGTAAGGGCTAGGGTTTTGATGAGTTATACCTTCCTTGGAGAGTGCTAGAGCCTTACTAAGCCTTGATCTAGTCAATCAAAGAAATCAAGAAAACAAAGTTAATTCATGAAGAACACTATTCATCCTCACTTTGGATGATTTATTCGAAAATGGAAAACATGGAGATTGGAGCTAAGATTTCTAGGAGATTACTTTTATAATATATAAGACTTTCCATAAAAGTTTCAAGATCAAACAATGGTGGGAAGTTGGATTTTGAAACCTTAAAACTCTAAAAATTCGAAGTGGATTCTTCAAGGGGAAAAACAGAGCAATTTTCTCGAATTTATTTCACCATTCAAAAGATCTTCAAAAATTATGAAATTAAATCCACAACTTCATCTTGATGTGTAGAAGCTTCGTGATTTTTTGCATGATTTTTAGATGAGTAAAATTAGGTGAAAAAAAATCGTAAAGACCCCCCCCCTCTGAAAAATCTGATCTGCTGGAAAATGGGGAGAAAAGAAAGAAAAGTGTTTGCCTTGCTTTGCTTGGTCCTCTTGCATTATTGTGATAATATCTTCATAAAACCACTTTAATAAAGTGCTTAAGTAATCTAGTGCATCATCCTTGCCAAGTGTTGGTGTTTTGTGGTGAGATGAGGTGATGAAGCTAAGTACTTGGTTTAATTCTCTAAGTATGCTAGTTGCTCATGTAACTACTTAGTTACTTGCTCTTATCCACTAGCACATGCATGTACCTTGGTTCTCTGCTTGTTTCTTTGTCCGGTTATTGCTCAACTTCACTGATCGTTCGGAGGAATAACTCAAGGACTTCTAGTTAGGGTTTTACCAGAAACCTTCTTAATATTTATACCTCCATTCTCAATCCTCCTTTAATAATTCTTGAATCCATATTCCTTAAATCTTTTCAATAATCCCTTAAGTCTTTCAGTGTCCAGGGAAATCTCGGGGAAAATAAAAGTGCTATTTTTCTGAATCTGATGTCGTTTACATACACTTATTTCGCCCTTAGATCATTAATACGAACTCGGAAATCCGTTCTGAATACTTCTATATAGCGTCGTCTAATAATATTCCTATTTCCACCAAAAAAACTATTCATCACTTATTCTCCCTTTATTCTTTATAATTAGAAAAATGTCCTTGCGTTTTCCCGAGCGTTCCTTAACCCTTTTACGAAACCACTGGACTTATACTAGATATCGATTTGGATGACATGAGAATACTTCCTCCGTTTGTATGCCATATCCTACTTTCTTGACGACAGATTATTCTTACCTAAGTTGTCAACCCATTGCATTCTTCATGACATATAAATATTGGAATCCATATCCATTCCATAATAAAAGTTTTAATTCCTACCAAAAATCAAGGTTCTTACACAATCCTTGTGAAATAGTGAGAATTCGATGTTTGATCTTAATTGCAATTACATCTCACATACAATTTCAGCCATCCCCAAATCTTAAACCCTAACCCTAACATCCTACGCTGCTCACCATCATCAAGCACCACCACAATTCCAGCAACCCTCCCCGAATTTGTTATCACCAAATTTCTCTGTTAAGAGGAGAAAATCTATTTAAAAGTTTTCCAAATTGTAAATGGATAGGTTCTTACCAAAAAAGTATAAGTACTTCCTTTGCCTAAAGGGTATAGCCTCACTTATTTCACACCATGACTAAAACTAATCTCTACCAATTATATTCCACTAAGCAAAAAATTCAATGAAATAATAACATCTTTATGAGAAAATAGTTTACAAAAACGAGATAGCAGATCATTCAATAACTGTATTATTTCCGGTAATTAAGATCTTTACTGCTACACATCATGCAAATTATTTACTTATGCAGTAGCTCCTTTTGTTCACTTTTGCAGTATATACAGCTCACGGAAACCCTCTAACCAAATAAGAGGGGAGTCTGAAACTTACTTTGGTCATTAGTTATTACATTAAGGATCAGGAGAGGGATATTACAGAATTACAAACATAAATTACATGTCAGAAACAATCTTCTATCTGCTGTTATCTGGAGAATAACCATGAACTGTAAATGAGATTAGAAGTCCTCTCAACACTTCTAATTGTTCTTTTTTTTTTTTCTTATTCTTTTCCATTCCTATTCTTGCATTTCCCGTACCTATCAAACCTTGTTACCTCCTTCCATTAGCTTCCATTTTCTGTCTCCTCCTTACAGACCTTCCCAACAAGACACTCCCTTGATGATTTAAATGACTAAAAAGTGTACCTCTAGCACTACTGTTATCATAGTTATCCTCGGCACTATCAATATCTTGATCACTGGAAGCAAATCCATCAAGAGGGGAAGCATGATGAACAACAGTATCTAAACTATATGCCCAGCTGAAATCCCTAGCACTCGCTGCACTATATAAACCATAATTCCCTTCTGGCCCAATGGCATGTAAAAGGAGAAAGACGTTAACTAGGTTCCTGTCAATTCCCATCACAAAATCTTTATTTCCATCAATATTTGCATCAAAACCATCTTCTTCATCAGTATTAACATATTGACTTCCTTCTATGACATAATCACCAAAAACCATAGCCCCGGCATTGATGATGTTACTGTGCTAATTACATCGTCACACTCGCGTTCATGCTCAAGCCTTCTCCATTCCATTCCTCACGTGTCTCCTAAGCTCCTTGTATGTTCCAACAAAAGTGCGTTTCTCCTACATGTAGGTTCTTTTTTTTAGCATTAAGGAATGCACGTGTGCAGGTTCTACAACTGTCCATCCTTTCACCTACCCCTTCAAAGTGGACATGCAAGCTGCTCCATTTGACACTTTTGAACAGCTCTGAACTCTCAACAGTATCAGACAAAGGTTCGGCTTTTGGGTAAGCTTTCTTATATTGGTCAAGACAGTTGGAAAAGCGGCAGCTGGTGCAACACATATAGGGGTGGCAACTCTTGTCATAGGAAGAACATAGAAGCCGCACAACATTGTGTGGATATTCCATGCATACCGAGCAGGTTGCATATTTCCAGTCCCTGTCTACAGCTTTGGAGCATTACTGTTGAATAAGGTTCTCTGAAACCCACCTTTTACGATAGTACAAGGGTAATGGAGTTTGGTTGGTCCGATAGGTATAGTAATTTACCCTTACTTAACTTGTAACACCCCATATCGATTAGAATAAGAGTGTTTGCGACCTTTATAAATACAAGTCAATAAATAATGTATACCAATTTACTAGCACTTTTGGACTGACCTGTGGTGGATTGTTGGGCCAGGTATGCATTCGGTTGTGGGTTTGGATGTTATAAATGGTATTAAAGTTCTGCCCAGTCGGAAATGCAGTGACATTGCCCGGGTTTAGTAGGTTTGTGTGTGGGCTCGACGAGGACGTCGACCGTATAAGAGGGGGTGTTTGTAACATCCCACATCGATTAGAATAAGAGTGTTTAGGGCCTTTATAGATGCAAGTCAATAACTAATGTATACCAATTTGCTAGTACTTTTGGACTAACCTGTGTTGGGTTATTGGATCCTGTATGCATTTGGTTGTGCGCTTGAATGTTAAAATTTTAATTATCCTTATTAAATTAAATTTCCTTTTCTATTTTTCAATAACTAATCAATTTCATTTTCACGTGAAATATATTATCTTTTATATTTTATATAACTAAAAAATTTCCTTTTCTAAAAGTACTATGAGCAATTCTATTTAATAAAATAAAATAAAATATTATAATTATAATTATAATTGTTAATAATTAACCATTTAACTTTTTCACCTAGAATATGTTACCTTTTTTATTTTTTTCCCAGTAAAACCTATTCGGATAACATTATTTAAATAAAATAAAATAATCATATTATAATAACTAATAACTAATAACTTACCGATTTCATTTTTCTGCTTAATAATATTATCTTTTCAATATACTAAAATCCATCATTTTCTAAAAATATCGCGGATAACATATATATAATTATTATCAGATCATATTATTTAAAATTTTAAGCCTGCAAAATTCTTGTCTTAAATTTTTTAATTCAAATTAAAAAAAGTTTCCATTATGTTAAAGAACATCCATGTATCACACGGATTTTTTTAGCTAGCCATAATAACTAAACATAATAACTACTAATTTTTATTTTAACGATTAACTAATAAACAATTTATATAAAATAAAATTCTTACAAACTAAAAATATAATTATTATATCAATTTAAACATTAAGGGAAATTTAAGCCGCTTATTCCCTATTACCCATCTGACCTAGCCAACTTTGATAAACTAAGTGTATGCTTCAATTCTCCTCATGCCTAAATCATATCAATTTCGGTTAAGGTACTACTTTATATCTTTTTATTATATGACATATTATACTTGGATAGATTATCTTTTTATTTCGATTATATATATGTATCATATGTTTCATGTTTTAATAGTCCAATAAAATCAACAAAAAAAAAAATTCTAATAAAAAAAATAGAAAACGATTTAGGTTATCGTCATCCCCAATCCAGATTATCCCAGAGTTGGATTGTCGATGTTATTCAGTGATTACTAATAAAAATATTTTTTACAGTATTGGGTTGTCGATGTTATTCAGTGATTACTTAAAAATTTTAGTCTAAATACAATAATTATTTAATTTAAAAATAATACACTAATATATGAGTCTATATATCTATAATAGATATTTTGATATCTCAAACTCTCAATTCAAAATCATAAGGTTCAATCAAAATCATGAATTAAAAATTGTAACAATATAAAACTATTTAGCACATTATTCTAAATACATATTCAAAATTTAAGTTATGTAAAGTATTAAATAATTTGGCAAAGAAAAAAAAGCTAGCATCAACCAATTGAAACATTAGAATGAATTTTAAACCAATCATCTTTTACATTGTAATTACGATTTTTTTTAACTATGCAATAATTAATGGAAAAACAATTTGATCTTCCAATATATTTGAATTATTCAAAATATTAAATATATATACTCTTAAATAGCACTATACATTATTTGGTGTATAAATTATTAATCAAACAATAAAATTTTTATAGAGTTAATGAAAATATTGTTTGTGAATATTTCCATAATAAATTGGTCAATTTAGCATAAATTTTCTTATAAAACACTATTTATTTATAGATAATTAATTCATCTATAAAATGACATATGTTATCCACAAAAATAATCAAACCTGCAAAAATCATCAATAAAAGGGCATACAACATCTACAAAAATAATTAAAATCGAACAAACACATAGTAAAATAGATCACTTATTTCTTTTAACCAATCATTGAACATGTAACATCCCATATTTTTTTAATGAATATTTTTAGTTATATTATTTTATATTGAGGATTAGAAAATATTGGTTAGAGAGTATTTATATTAGTTTAGGAGTAAATAAATGTTTTTAATTAGGATATTAGTAGTTATAAAAAAAAAGAAAAAAGAAATAAAAAAGAGTGAAGGTTTAATAAAAAGACAAGGAAAACAAAAAGAGAAGACTTATGTTACTTTTGGGTCAGAAGGAAGAAGGAAATGAGAGAGAAGAAGAAGAGGAGAAAAGAGAAAGAGAAAGAGGAGATTACAAAAGTTTAGGAGAAATTAGGGCTTTTGAAGTTTTAAGGTAAAGGATTAACTCTTCGGCATATATATATACGTGTATATGAGATCATAATGGATATATGTTATATAATTAGGGTTCTTAGCTTGAGGGGCTGAATTTGTTGAGAATTTTTGATAATCACCGAGTATGAGGTACGGATATCTTGATTCCTCTTTTCTATTCGGATTGTTGTTCAATTTTCGTTATTTTGAATTATATCTTGTCCTGAATTCTTGTTAAATTCGTATAAAATTCATTATTAATCGGATTTTATTGATTCTTGATCTCCTAGAAAGATATTTGAATTCTCTACAACTTTCGTTCTTTGTGTTTTCTGAAATTCTGTCTGTATGCTGGTCAAAATCTGCCTTTTTGTAATCTTGTGGGTTGAATTGTGTTATTGTGTTGTAACTTCATAAATTCATAGTAAATTGAATATTTGTTCAAAAAATATGAGCGATACCATTATGGAAAGCTCTTTTTGAGTTCTGCATTATTTGTTCATGTTCCGTAATCAAATTCGGTTGTTTCGATGTATGAAACATCAAAATACTACTGTGATCAGTGCCTGATTCTGTTCTGGCAGTCCGTATTTTAATTGTTTCCGAATTCGTTTCCTCTCCGTTTCTAACGAGTCTTACCATTCTGGAAAGGTATCGGAATCCTCTACAAGTTCTGTGTTTTATACTTTTTCATTTGAGTTAATATTTATAGAGTAAATTGTCTTTCTTTGGGACTAGTCAGTTCTGATTTTTAGCTTCTATACTCTATTTTGTTTGATATTTTGTTTTGTGATATTAGATCAACGTGTTTTTGATTATTTATGATATAAGTATGATTTTGAAACATATTTCTGGAATAAATTATGTGTAAGTTATATGTAAGTTATTTGTGATTTTAATATGATTTGGGAGTTCGAAATATATCCGTCGCGAGCGGATAATCTCGTGTTTTGCACTTCCTATGCGGTGTATAAATAACATAGGCGTATCGCCGGAGTATTGGGACATGTATAGTCATGACTAGTCAGTTTATGTGTGTTTGGCCATTCTGGGTAGCATGTGCTTATTGCCTTGCGTTCCCTGTTTGAATTTGGGTGGTATTTGCTTTGTGCTACGCCCCAGTTTGTGTAAGATCGTCTCCCATGTTTGTAAGTAAGTTATTTGGATATTATTTGTAAGTATGTGTAAGAATCAGATTATATTTTATCGGTTATATCTTTGGTTATAATGTGTTAATTATGCGTAAGTGATATGATTATTTGTTAGAGTATGTAAAACATAATGTAATGTAATATGTAATAGAGGATATATAACTCAACTAGGATAAAAGATAAATAATATTAAATCTATACAGGGATCGTGAAATTTGAATAACAGGCACCAACAAGGATCAAGTCGCTGAAAGAAGTTCATTAACATGTTCAAGCCTCAGTGACAGAATAAGATGTACAGATGATTCAGTTGAAGAGCCAAAAAGATTCCATGTATTTACATAATTTGAAGATACTGCTACAGGCTAATCAATTGGAATGTAACGAAGGTGTGAAGATCAAGATCAGTGCTAGTCACTTGTGAACCAGACCAACACACTAAGTGTCAGCACATACGAGAAGGATCAACACATTAATTTACAGAAAGAATTGCCAAAGCATATTGACGATCAAGGACAGACATAATATTTCAAGGTATTGTCAAAAATTAATTTACTCTCTGAAAATTAAATAAGTAACAGATTAATTAATTATTTATAACAAATAATTAAATTAATCTAGTACTTGAATTATTTTCAGAGATGAATTAAAACAGCAGAATAAAACAGAAGAAAGAAGCCAAAGAGATACAAAAATAGTATTACTATGCACAGTTACTATGCAAAGTTACTATGCATGATTACTATGCATGGTTACTATTTGGGGTTGGTGTAATAGTGCCCGGTTACTATTTGGGGTTGGTGAAATAGTGTCCAGTTACTATTTGGGGGTTGTTGGAATAGTGCTCGGTTACTATTTGGGGGTTGTTGGAATAGTGTCAAATAGTGACTTTCTATAATCTATAAATAGGCCTATTGTATTTCATTTCAAAACACACCTCAACACACAACTCTCTCTTCTCTCTCTTATATCTTCTATGTGTAAGCTGCTAGACAGTCCATCTAGTAGGAAAGCCGGCTTAGCCCGCTTTCAGGAAGTGTCGGGTAGAAGGTCCTCATGCCTAAACTATCCTTAGGAGTGTTCTGTTTTGAAGCTAATCCATTGGATTAGAAGTTGTAACACCCCTTCGAGTTTATTATCAATAAAGATATATTCTCGGAATTTTTTTTTATTTTTGGTAGTATCGTATTCAACCCCCCCTTCTACGATACTTCGGGACCTAACAATTGGTATCAGAGCAAGCTTCTAACATGCAAGAAGTCTAAAGATCAAAACCATGGGAAGGAAGGATACAGGTGTGAAGATTCCAATGCTTGACAAAGATAATTACTTTCACTGGAAAGTAAAAATGCACCATCATCTCTCAGCCATCGATGAAGGCTATGTAGATTGCATAGAGAAAGGACCTCATGTTCCAATGAAGGCCAACTCTGGGATTGGTCAAGAAGCTGGCACTGTAGCTGCTGGAAGGCCTATTCCAAAGAATCAAGCTGAGTACACAGATGAAGACTTGGAGGATATTCACAAAGATAAGAAGGCTATGAACATCCTATTCAATGGCATTGACCAAGATATGTTTGATTGTGTTATAAACTGCACCACTGCCAAGCAAGTGTGGGACACTATTCAAACAATCTGTGAAGGAACTGAGCAAGTCAGAGAAAATAATATGCAGCTCCTAATACAACAATATGAGCATTTTCACTACTTCTCTGGTGAAAATCTAACATACATATTCAGTAGGTTTCAAAAGTTGCTGAATGATCTAAAGTTGTATGGGAGAAAATCTGAAACCAAGGACTCCAACCTAAAGTTTTTGAGATCTCTTCCTAAGGAATGAAAGCCAGTGACAATCTCGTTGAGGAACTCTCAGGACTACAAAGATTTTACACTTGGGAGACTGTATGGCATCCTGAACACCTATGAGCTTGAAATGCAGCAAGATGAGGAAGTGGAGAAAATCCAGAAGAAAGGTGGATCTGTTGCCTTGGTGGCCAATATTCCAACAATCCAAGGTGGTGGAAGAATGAAGAGTGTAGAAGCCACACTAAGTTTAAAAACTTGTGAAGGTGAAGCTGAAACTAGCAAAGGTATAAGCAAGATGATTGAAGAACCTGATGCATTAAGTGAGGATGAAGCCGAAGATCTAGATGAGTATTTGGCATTTCTATCAAAGGGATTTTCGAAGCTAAGATTTAAGAAGAATCCAGCAGGAGCCGGGTAATTCAAGAAAAGCTATCAACCGAATAAGGATATGGTTGAAAGATCAAAGATCAAATGCTATAGCTGTGGAATTGTTGGTCACTTTGCCAATGAATGCAGAAAATCCAAAGCTGAGAAAGAGATACTTTGATCTTCTCAAGAAAAAGGAAAGAGCATTTGTATCTAGAGATAATGATTGGGCAGCTGGAGGAGACTCAGATGTAGAAGAGGAGTTTGTCAATCTTGCACTCATGGCAAACGAAACTGATGAAGAGGCTAGTTCATCAAGCAACCAGGTATACTCTACAAACCTAACTGAACTTTCCAAAGATGAATGTGATAATGTTGTTAATGAAATGTCTAATGAATTGTATAACATGCATGTCACATTAAAATCGCTTAACAAGGAGAACAAAAAGATTAAAGATCTTAGTGCTAAGATAGGTGATAGGAATACTCTGTTAGAAACTCAACTAATTGATTTTGAAGTAATGAAAAGAGATTGCCAGGATGCTAAGAATCAGTTACTTGAGGCTCTGAAAAGAGAAGAGTGTTTAATAAAATAGTTAAAAGAGGAACAAGACTTAATTGTTAAGTGGAAGGGATCAAAGGCTAAAACTGAAGAAATTTATAGTATACAAGGAGTTGATTCTTTTCACAAATTAACAGAAGTTAAGTTAGATGTTGATAGAAAAAAAGAATGTTCTTTGAGACTTAAGCCTGTTAGCAAAGCAACTTTAACTGAATTGAATAAAAAGTACGGGCCTGTCAATAAGAACTTTGTTAATGGAGAGTGTAGCAAAACCAAGTCAGTTGAACAAGGAAACATGGGCAACTTGTCAATCGAGAAATTGAAGGATAAGTTAGAAAACACTAAACCTAAGGCTAAGGCTAATAAGAAGAATAGAAATGGCAAGGTAGGAATTAACAAACATAGTAACTACACACCTGATAAATATGCTCCTCGAAAGGAATGTGTGAACTGTGGTAGTGTTAATAATTTATTTGTCAACTATAAATCTGTTAAGAATGCTTCTGTGCCTAGTATGCCTAAGTCAGTACCTATGCCTGCTATGAATGTTATGCCAAACATGTTGTCCAGCCTGCTCATGCATCTAGTCATTATGCTAACATGCCATTCATGTATAATCTATATTACAATGCTTTTAATATGCTTTAGTTGCCATGGATGATGAATATCATGTTTGCACAGACTATGCCAAATTATACATCTAGTTTTAATGCATGTGAGCAAGTGAAACAACCTATTCTTCAGAAACCTACACCAAGAGTTAAGTTGATTTAACTCAATCAGAACCCCTGGGTAGTAAGGGCTTGAAAAATAAGAAAAAGGCTAACAAGGCAGGACCCAAGAAAACTTGGGTACCAAAATCAACTTGATTTGATTTTGATGTGTGCAGGGACACAGAATGAATCTTTGGTACCTGGATAGTGGTTATTCTAGGCACATGATTGGAGATTCTACCCTGCTCACTAAGTTTGAGGAGAGAGTTGGCCCTAACATTACCTTTGGAGACAACAGCAAAGGATATACTAGAGGATATGGCTTGATTTCACAAGAGAATGTTGTCATTGAAGAAGTAGCACTGGTTGATGGACTTAAGCATAACTTTCTAAGTGTCAGCCAACTGTGTGATAAAGGCCAGAATGTCTGGTTCACATCTGAAGCTTGTGTTATTTTCAAGAAAAGTGACAACAAGGTAGTGTTGACAGGAGATATAAGAGGAAATGTGTACATTACTGACTTCAATTCAACAAATGCAAACATGACTACATGTCTTCTCAGCAAGGCAAGTGTAGATGAAGGTTGGCTTTGGCATAAAAGACTGTCACACTTGAGTTTTAAAGCAATGAATGAGTTGGTAAAGAAGGATTTGGTTAGAGGTATTCCAAAATTGGATTACTCCAAGGATAGATTGTGTGATGCATGCTAGAAAGGGAAGCAGAAGAAGGCCTCTTTCAAATCAAAGTCAATGTCATCAATTGATCAACATTTACAACTACTTCACATGGATCTCTTTGGACAAGTCAATGTGTTGTCAATCTCAAAGAAGAAATACTGTCTTGTGATTATTGATGATTTTTCAAAATTCTCTTGGACATTCTTTCTGCACTCTAAGGATGAGGCGTATGAAGTCATTATAAATCACATCAAGATAGTCAACAACAATCCTTTACTCAAAGTAAGGAGAATCAGAAGTGACAATGGAACTGAGTTCAAGAATTCTGTAATAAGAGAGTTTTGTGAAGAAGAAGAAGGAATTATCCAAGAATTCTCTGCACCAAGAACTCCTCAACAAAATGGTGTAGTGCAAAGAAAGAACAGAACTCTAATTGAAGATGCAAGAACAATGCTTGAAGAGTCTAAGCTACCAACATACTTCTGGGCAGAAGCTATAAACATTGCATGCTACACTCAGAATATTTCTTTGGTCAATCAAGCAAAAGGCATGACACCTTATCAACTTTTCAAAGGCAAGAAACCAACAATCAACTTTCTGCATGTCTTTGGATGTAAATGCTTTGTACTGAAAAATCATGGTGAGCATCTTGGAAAATTTGATTCAAAGGCAGATGAAGCTATCTTTGTTGGATACTCAGCTGGAAAATCCTACAGAGTCTACAACCTAAGACTAAACATTGTAATGGAGTCCATACATGTTGTATTTGATGACAAGAAAATATCTTGTCTAGTAGATGAAGGTTTTTATGAGTCTCTCTCATTTGAGAATGAGAGAAGTGGTGAAGAAAGTGAAGATGATGATGAAGAATGGAGATCAAATGGTGTGAGAAACAGACAAGGATCATCAGTTGAAGTGCAGAATGAACCACCTGTTGAAGAGCAACTTACACCATCAGTTGGAAATCAAAGAGAAGCATCTATTGATGAATCTGCAAGAACTCCATCAATCTCGAGGGCCATACACTCGGGGGGAGTTTCTCACAGTCAAAACTCAACAACAAGCCACAATGATCAACACAGAGAAAATGAAGCCACTTCATCAAGGTCAAACTTACCACCACAAAGAAAATGGACCAGGGATCATCCATTTGATCTTATCATTGGAGATCCTAATGCAAAGGTCCAAACCAGAAGAGAAACTCAAGAAGAATGCTTTTATAGCAGTTTTCTATCCAAAGAGGAACCAAAGAGAGTTGAACATGCTCTTCTGGATCCATACTGGGTTTTAGCAATGCAAGAAGAGCTAAACCAGTTTGAAAGAAATGAAGTATGGAAACATGTACCCAAACCTAAAGACAAATCAGTGATTGGCACTAAGTGGGTATTCAAGAACAAGATGGATAAGAATGGCATAGACACAAGGAATAAAGCTAGATTAGTTGCTAAAGGCTACTGTCAAGAGGAAGGAATTGATTTTGAAGAAACCTTTGCTCCAGTGGCAAGGTTAGAAGCAATAAGGATCTTCCTGGCCTATGCAGCGCATGCCAATTTCAAAGTCTATCAAATGGATGTCAAGAGTGCATTTCTGAATGGTATTCTGGAGGAGGAGGTGTATGTTAGTCAACTGCCTGGTTTTGAAGATCCAGACTTTCTAGAATATGTGTTCTTTCTACTCAAAGCACTCTATGGCCTGAAGCAAGCACTTAGAGCCTGGTATGACACACTCTCACAGTTCCTTATAGAGAATCACTTCATTCGAGGTACTATTGATAAAACTCTCTTTTATAGAAATGTCAATGGCTCTATGATACTTGTCCAAATTTATGTAGATGATATAATATTTGGGTCTACAGATGAGAAACTTTGCAAGAGATTTGCCAAACTCATGAAAAGTAGATATGAAATGAGTATGATGGGTGAATTAACTTATTTTCTTGGTTTACAAGATAAACAAGTGAATGAGGGAATTTCTATAAGTCAAACAAAATACAATTATGATCTTTTAAAAAGGTTTGATTTAGCAGATTGCTCTTCTGCAAAAACACCCATGGCCACTGCCACTAAGCTTGAACTGAATACTAAGGAAAAGAAGGTGGACATGACAAGCTATAGGGGCATGGTTGGATCTCTTTTATACTTAACAGCTAGTAGACCTGATATTATGTTTGCTACATGTTTATGTGCTAGATTTCAAGCTGAACCTAGGGAATCTCACTTAGTAGCTATTAAAAGGATTTTCAGATATCTCAAGGGAACACCAAACCTTGGCATGTGGTACCCTAGAGATTCTGGTTTTGATCTAATTGGTTACTCAGATGCAGATTAAGCAGGTTGCAAAATGGATAGAAAAAGTACCATAGGAACCTGTCAATTCTTGGGAAACAAGCTGGTCTCATGGTCAGTAAGAAGCAGAAATCAGTATCTACCTCAATTGCAGAGGATGAATACTTAGCAGCTGGGAGTTGTTGTTTACAGATTCTATGGATGAGAAATCAACTACTTGACTATGGAGTTAAAGTTGAAAAGATCCCAATTTTCTGTGATAACACTAGTGCAATTGCAATATCACAGAATCCAGTGCAGCATTCTAGAACCAAGCACATAGACATCAGATACCATTTCATCAGGGAGCATGTGATGAAAGGCACTGTGCAACTGCATTTTGTTCCTAGTGAAAAACAGTTGGCAGACATTTTTACTAAAGCTTTGGATGAAGCAACCTTTTCAAGGTTGGTAAGTGAGCTTGGTATGTTACATTTCACATGATCTTTTAATTTGCTTGCAGCCAGTGAATTTCATTCTCTGGATTTTGTTTCTTTTATTTGCTTATCTACATGATTATTCTGGAGATATAATTGTAGCATAATTAAATAAATATTTTTTTGACATATATCAATTAATGATATTTTGTTAATTTTACATCTATTTAATTATGAGTTTATCTGATTATTATGGATTAATTCTTGATTTACTGCGTGATTATTTTTAAATCCATAATAATTAGAAGTATTAAATATGTGTATATGTGTATAGGCTGATAAGTTTCGGTGATAAGATGTTTTTCGGCTGACAGGTTTCAGTGATAAGATGTTTTTATGCTAATTAGGTTGTTAGGTGAGAAATTATTGAACGGTGTTATTTTTTTTCAACATAACCTGTCACTATCACACCTAACCCACTAAACCTTGAAACCTTATAAATGATGAGTTTTTGTTTGTGTTTAACATCATCATTTTTCAGATATACAGAGCATATACACACGATTGCTGAATATTTCGAACTTTGATTGGAAAGATCTCTCAAATCTAGCTAGTGGTTTTTAGATCGGATTTCATATTCTTGCTTTATACATCATCCTTTATAAAAACTAACCCTTGTTTTTGAATTTCCTCAAAGTTTTGAAACTGGCATTGCAGGGAAGCTTTTTAATTACTAAAGTTAATCCTATTTCCATTCAGCAAATCGAAACCATTCTTGATGAGCAATTTCGGGCTTGGACACAATTTCTGAATGAACATTCATTAATTCGCTATGCTTTAGTTACACCAGTGCAGCTTAACCATGATGCATTGCGTGAACTATATTGCAGTGCAATTATCACTTCGGGACAGGACGGGTGTGTAATCACATATCGACTGTTTGGTAGGTCGATTAGGGTCACTGAACGAGATGTTAGTCGAATTCTTCATTTTCCTATGGAAAATCTTGTTTCTGATCCTACACCTGAACAGATTGAAATGTTCTTTCGTTTTATAAGGTACCAAGATGGCAATTTCAATACTGGTAATCTTTCTAGAACGTTTCTAACCCAGTATTGGAATTTCTTCTTTCACACTCTTAACCATGTTTTTTCCTCAGATAGAACAAATCAAGATCGAATACCTGAATTTATTCAAAAAATAGGGTATGCGGTCGCCAATAATTTGAGGATTAATTTTGGAAAAATAGTGCTTGATCAAATCATTTTAAAGATAAAACACTTGGGAACAAGAGATGTTCGGACTCAAAATGTCAAATGTCTATATCCAAGGTTTCTACAACTAATATTAAATGATTTTTTTAATGATGAAGACAGGGTACGCTTGGAAAATGGTCAAAAGGTGGAATGTTCTTACATGAAGACGAATGTAATTAATTACGTAAGCAAAAAGAACTATATGGATGTGCCTATAGTCCTAACTGTATATCTAAAGACTATCCCACTTCCGTTGTTACCAAGACCAGTGAGAGCAAGTGTACAACAAGGTAATATTTCAATCCCTGCTATTCCAACCTCTGTATTCCTTGTTGTGTCACAGGAAATACAGTTTCGACATCCCCTAGTGGCCATCTTACCCGACCAAGAGTAGGAAATCCCACCGACTCTAACACAGGTCGAAGAGCCCATTCTACAAATGCAAACATAAACACAACAAACTACTACACCTCAATTATCACTTAAACGACCATCCATCAACACTTTTGAGGGAGATAGTGCCTCAGCAGCACCACATAAGGAGTTAGTTACATCAGCCGCTCTACCTCATTCTAAACGGAGTAAACCCAATGAACCTGAGGTAACGGCAACTGTTAGTGAAACAATTCTTCCTTATCCAATGAGTGAAAATGTAAATGAGGTTGAATTGACGGGAGCAACTATCTTGAGTTCCATTTCACGGAACATAAGAGTGGTTGATGATCTTTCTAAAGATCAAATGCCTTCACAGGCATCCGAGGTGGAATTACCTACCTCAATAACTGCTGGTGAATCTTCCATTTTACGGAAAGATCCATCGATAGGTGGTTCTTTTATGAACCAAATGCTTCACAGACATACGAGGGAAACTTGGGTTTTGTGCCATTTAATCGATTCAAGTTTAACCTCCCAGAGGGAAAATCTCTGGATCTTTTTCGAGATTTACCACTCTTTACCATTGGTCGGAAACTCGCTTCATGCGAGGACGGAAGCTTACGAACTTTCATTGCACCATCTGTGACCTCTGAAAAAGGGGCTAGGATGATTTCATTTGTAGGTACACATCTCGGTGGAAGCACTGGAAGAAAGTTGAGGGAAACACAAACAGAACATGTAAGTGTGACCCAAACCACTAAACCGAGTGAATAGAGTGTTGAATGAAATACCTGCAGAACGTATGAGTGAGAAACCTACTCAACCACATGCACCTGTAACCAGAAAAGAATACAACAGACTCCTTACACGGGTCCAAACAATGGAGAAAGAGTTGTCAAATATTTGTAAGTCCATTGTAGAAATCAAAAATTTGCAACTTATTCAACATGATGCATTCCAGGTTCAATTAAGTTCCATGGCAGCCCAGTTTAGTCATGCAATTAATTCCTTGGTGAAGACAGCTTCGTCCAATTTACCAACTCCACATCCTACTATTCTGGAGGATAACCCAACTGAGGGGGAGAAGGTGGATGGGCAAGAAGCTACTAGGCGTAATAAGGGCAAGGAAAAGGTTGTTGACACGAAATTAACTTTATTTTGGGAAAGGAAAAGCTAATGGGAGTATTAGTGCTATGTGGAAAGAAAGCAAAGGCAAACTTGAAGATATGTTCAGTCTAAAGGAACAATTGTCTTAAACTTGGTTAATTTTAGAAATATGGAAAATGTATATATATGATCCAGAATGTGCTTTAATATTATTTATCTTTGTATTTTATTTTTGTTGTATCAGTTGAGTTATCCTCTAGGGATTTGCTTGTCAAACCCTAACAATCAAATAGGGGGAGATTGTAAAACATAATGTAATGTAATATGTAATAGAAGATATATATAACTCAACTAGAATAAAAGATAAATAATATTAAATCTATACAGGGATCGTGAAATTTGAAGAACAGGCACCAACAAGGATCAAGTCGCTGAAAGAAGTTCATTAACATGTTCAAGGCTCGATGACAGAATAAGATGTACAGATGATTCAGTTGAAGAGCCAAAAAGATTCCATGTATTTACATAATTTGAAGATACTGCTACAGGCTAATCAATTGGAATGTAACGAAGGTGTGAAGATCAAGATCAATGCTAGTCACTTGTGAACCAGACCAGCGCACTAAGTGTCAGCACATACGAGAAGGATCAACACATTAATTTACAGAAAGAATTTCCAAAGCCTATTGACGATCAAGGACAGACATAATATTTCAAGGTACTGTCAAAAATTAATTTACTCTCTGAAAATTAAATAAGCAACAGATCAATTAGTTATTTATAACAAATAATTAAATTAATCTAGTACTTGACTTATTTTCAGAGATGAATTAAAACAGCAGAATAAAACAGAAGAAAGAAGCCCAAGAGATACAAAAATAGTTTTACTATGCACAATTACTATGCAAAGTTACTATGCATGGTTACTATGCACGGTTACTATTTGGGGTTGGTGTAATAGTGCCCGGTTACTATTTGGGGTTGGTGAAATAGTGTTCAGTTACTATTTGGGGGTTGGTGGAATAGTGCTCGGTTACTATTTTGGGGGTTGTTGGAATAGTGTCAAATAGTTACTTTCTATAATTTATAAATAGGCCTATTGTATTTCATTTCAAAACACACCTCAACACACAACTCTCTCTTCTCTCTCTTATATCTTCTCTGTGTAAGCTGCTAAACAGTCCATCTAGTAGGAAAGCCGGCTTAGCCCGTTTTCAGGAAGTGTCGGGTAGAAGGTCCTCGTGCCTAAACTATCCTTAGGAGTGTTCTTTTTTAAAGCTAATCCACTGGATTAGAAGTTGTAACACCCCTTCGAGTTTATTATCAATAAAGATATATTCTCGGAATTATTTTTTATTTTTGGTAGTATCGTATTCAACCCCCCCTTCTACGACACTTCGGGACCTAACAGAGTAAGTTTATTTTGACTTGAGAGCGTTTATTTTTATATTGTGAGTTGAATATCCATTTTATTGTCTTATTCGCTATGTCTCATTGTTCATTTATTCAAATATTCATTTTTATTCTTATGTTCAGCTTGTGATTCGTTTTATATCCGTATATGAGCCTTTCGCTCACTGCCAGTCTTTGTTTCTCTTATTTCTCCCGGCAAGTGATCTTATTTAGGTGGACTACTTATTGGGAAGAGTGTGAGTTGCAATATTTGGAGAATTTAGGTTTATTTTTAATCTATGGATTGTAAGATATTTGCTTTTTAGAAGTTGTATCGTTTTATTCGATTTTTAGTGGATTTTAAAATTAAGTGTATTTGTTAGGATGTTAAAGAACAAGTTTTCAATTATGGTACATCCATCATCTGTATCTCTAAATTATGTAGCCTTTTCGGCGAGATAATCTAACAATTTGTTATAAACGTGAGGAATATGTGTATCTTATTTGTCAGAACATATTCAAACAGCCGACGAAAACTGTGATTCTACACTATCCAAATCAATGAACTAATATAACAAAATCTAATATATGAGTATACAAAATCCACGAATATGATATTAGGCTCTTAACAAAGAGAGATATTTATTGAAAGCCAAAGTAAAATAAAGAAAAAGAAAATGAGGCTTATCATTCACAAGGAGATACTACAAAATCAAATATTTCGATAGATAAAATCCACCAACGGACAACGAGGTACTAGACTCTCAATAAAGAGGTTCATTTATTGAAAAATAAAGAAAAATACATTAAAAATTATAAAAAATATAAAAAACCAAAAAGCTGATATTAGCTCCTAAACTTTAGTTTAGCATATTTTGGAAGAGGTGAAGAGAGAGAGAGAGAGAGAGAGAGAGAGAGGAGAGAGAGAGAGAGAGAGCAGCAGCAACAACTACGGTCTTTGTTACAAAATTTATTAATATTGATAAATAAAAAAGAAGGTTGATACACTTAAATTATTTATTATTTTTAATAAACGGGTTCCTTTTTGAATTTTGTATTTTGGAATTAAAGTAATCGTATCAATTTCCATATCTTAACCTAAGAGCATATATTGAATTTGCTTGGTTGGTTGATTATAATTTGTTTCTGAATATCAACAAAGCATAAAATATGAGTAAGAAAACTCAATAACTTAGTAGAGAGATTCTACACAAAGAGAGATATTTGTTAACAAAAAACAATATTAAGAAAAAATAAAAAAGAGAGTTTCATTTTGTTTCGGAGACTTTACATCGTGCATACTACCTTAGTTTAGTTTTGTAACATCTTAATGTTGTTCTAAGACACAAAATTATATATTTACATAACTTGTATACAGAGTGATATTTCATGTAATTGTCATACTTTTTCTATTCGCATATTTCATTTCTTCGTGTACACGAAAAAATTCATGTAGTTTAGTGTCATTTTGTGTTATAATTTCGTACACGATTCAATATCATGTCATATTCGTTCAAGTTTTTTTTTTTGCTTAGCGATTTTCGTTCAAGTTACACGACATGAATGTACAAAACGATTTGTTAGGTCTACATAAGCTATTTTTGTGTTCTAATTTCGGGTACACGATTCAATATCATGTCATTTTCGTTTAAGACCCTAAAGTAGACAACATGAATGTGCAAAATGATTTTTCATGTCTACATAAGTTATTTCTTCTTATATATGTCGGAAAAATGTACTCACTCTTAAAGGAAAATGAATTTCATGTTTTTTAACCTAATACCTAAATTACAAGGGCACATATATAACAATGTGATTATGTGTTTATATATTACAAACTTGATTTCAATTTTATGAACAGTAGCTTATTTTCACAAGTTAGTCAAATAGAAAAAAGATAGGTGATACTTATTTTCATATGTCTTATTTTAAGAGTAAATTAAAATAAAATTTATTATACCATGTTTTACTAGAAAAGAATAAAAAATCCAACATACAAACTTCCAAACTGAAAATGCACATTTTAAATTGTCTTTACAAATAAGCTAAGGTCAATCACCTCAATCTCTAACAATCGTACGTTACTCCAAGAGCGCGATATATTGAATTTGTTTGGTTAGTTGATAATATTTATTTTTCAATAGTAAATCAATTCATTAATAAAAGGACATATAATTTGTAAAAAAAATATTGAACGATCACATAACAAACTAGATTAGATGAAAGTTTCTATTGTTATAACTACGTTCGTTTCATGTATCTTGCACAGTAGATATCCTTTCTCATATCGCTGCAATATTGTTTGACAGATAGTCTAATGATTTATTAGAGTCGTGAGGATTGAGTGTTTATACATTTTTAGTATGTAATCGAAAAAATTAAGCACAACCATACAAATATTTTCAATGTATTAATATAATAAATATTTTAAGTATTCGATATTGAATAAATATACCAAATTATCAGAATATGGGTGAAAAATTTGTTAACATGGTACTTAGAAATATTCTCTAACAAAGAGAGAAATAAAATGAAAGCTAAATTTTAAAAAAAAAAACAATAAGGAGGTGATATGGGCTAAAAGTAAGCCCTAAAGACACATTTAATGTGGCATTAATTAGACCCGGAATAGTCCAAATGCGGGGCCCACCAGATGGGCCCAAAACCCCAATTATAATATTAATTTCGTAATTAATATTGGGGGTAATAAACAGCTCAGCAATAAGAGTTGGATAAGGATATTATTTCCACCAGACCTGGCCACCAAGGCATCCAATTCAATATAGAAAATGATTCCTACAAGGAATAGATCTAGAACCTTCCCCAAAGACTTGTCTACCAAGTCTCCTATTCCTACCATAATTCTAAGGCTTCTCAGCCTATATAAAGGACCTGACCCCTCATTCTCAGAACTACGTTTTAGGCTTAATCCTCGAATAAGGACATACAAGCAACTACGTCCTTGGTGCGCCCTTGCCGCCATAGCCCCGAGGGCATCACCAAGAACTACGTTGGCTTGATTCTCAATACGAGATACGTAGGCACTCTGTGAGGACCGGTTAAGTCTCGAACGCAGAAATAGCCATTAAAGCTCGAAGCTCAACCACTCTAGCATTAATTACAAATCGTAACCTAGTTTTTATTCCACAACATTTGGCGCCGTCTGTGGGAAGAAAACATCAACCATGGTTCAAACACGAAGAACAACATCGACTGAGGCCATACCCCTTAGCTCTGCTCCACCTGCCATCTCTGATCCGCTCATCACTGCTGAAGAAGGACAATTACCCCCACCAACAGGGACGGTCATTCAACCTCTAACCTCTCAACCCTCAGGGACGATTCCCCATGTTGAGGGAACTTTACCCGTGACTATCCCTCAAAGCCAAGAAACTAACCCTCTTCAGATGGTGGTTTCTCCTCTTGATAGCGCTGGTCATACGCTTCCTCCGGGGGTACAGATCCACACCACGGATCTCCCTTTGAATACCAACCCGATGTATGGGCTGCCTAACTATCCCCCTCAACACAGGGAACCTGGACCGAGCGGTCATGCCTTACAGATCCGAGATCGAGAGTACGATGATTACTCTGGTCCCTATACTGATGATTCAACGTCTGAGGATGACAACGATGATCGTGATGAAGCCCCGAGGAGGCGACGTGCTAGTAAAGAACCTCGAAGAAGGTCCCAAAGAATCCATGATGGACCTCCCCAAACGGCTGAGGAAAGGATTAAGGCTCATGAAGCTGAGATCCAAAGGTTGAAGGATGATATTGCTAGAGAGCAAGCAAGGCGAAGTCTGATTCAACCTCCTCTAGTTACAGGGAGGATTCCCATTATAAATCTGGAGTGGCCCTCAAGGAGACAACGAAGGGCCGAAGCCCCAACTGAAAAATCGACAAGGGTGGAGACCCCCATAAGTAACCCTAGGGATCTGATGCCCCTTGGGGATCTTGATGATCCTACACCTCCGTTCACTGAAGAGGTAATGAATGCTCGCATCTCAAGGAAGTTCAAGATGCCAACTATTAAGGCTTATGACGGAACGGGTGATCCCGCAAATCACGTTAGGACGTTTTCAAACGCACTGCTGTTGCAACCTGCAAGTGACGCCTTGAAGTGTAGGGCGTTCCCTCAAACCCTGTCGGGTATGGCTCAAAGATGGTACAACCGCTTACCTGCAAACTCGATTGGCTCTTTCAAGGAGTTAAGCGCTGCCTTTGTGAGTCAATTCATCAGCGGAAGAGTTCATGAGAAAAGTTTTGCATCCCTCATGTATGTGGTACAGGGGAAGAATGAGAATCTGAGAGATTATCTCAAGAGGTTCACCAAGGAGTCGTTGAACATCACTGACTTAGAGAACAAGGTGGCCATGGTAGCCCTGGAACATGGCACTACTGACCTGTACTTTAAAAGGTCGTTGGCAAAGTATCCACCTGAGAATATGGCTGAACTCCAACCGAGGGATGATAAGTATATCAAGGCCGAGGATAGTACCAAAAAGGATGTCGTGATAAACAATGGCAAGGGTAACAATGATACAAAGAAGCGAAAGCAAGACCATGAGTATGATGACCACGAGAATGATGCTAGGGACAAGTATCCCCGAACTAGCGAGGACTCCGACTATGCCCTTAAGAAGAACCAAGGACGGAGGTTCACTGAGTATGCAAGGTTGAATACTTCTAGAAGTCGAATCTTGTTTGACATTGAAAAGGATAAGGATTTCCGATGGCCGAAGCCACTCAGGGGTGATCCCTCGAAGAGAAACAAGAATCAGTATTGCAGATTCCACAGAGATGTGGGGCATGACACGGATGATTGCAAGCAACTCAAAGATGAGATCGAGTTTTTAATCCGTAGAGGGAAATTGAGCCACTTCACTAAGGGTGAAGATCGTGTTAATCAAATTAGAGATTATAATAGAAGGGATGACGTTCACGATCGCAACCCACAACCCCGAGGGCCAGTAATCAACATGATCTCAGGAGGCCCGACTGTGGCCGGCACAACAAGGAATTCTCGGAAGGCTTATGCCAGAGAAGTGATACACATCGTGGGAGAGGCCCCGAAGCAGGCTAGGACTGAAATCGCAATTGGTTTTGACGATTCTGATCTTGAAAGGGTGAAGTTCCCCTATGACGACCCGTCGGTCATAACTCCTGTAATTGGAAACTCAGAAGTGAAGCGAGTCTTGATAGATAATGGAGCTTCCGTTGACGTTCTATTTCATGATGCATTTGTGAAGATGGGTTACAATGATTCTCAGTTGACCCCCAATAACATGCCTATATATGGATTTAATGGAGTAGGATCAAAAGTTGAAGGGACTATTTAATTGCCCGTGACTATTGGACAGGAGCCCAAGAAGGCCACTCAGATGTTGAACTTCCTGGTAATCAAGGCGGTTTCAACGTACAACGCTATCCTCGGAAGGACTGGACTTCATGCATTCAAGGCTGTTGCCTCAACTTATCATATGAAGATCAAGTTCCCAACCCGGAATGGTGTTGGAGAACATAAAGGCGATCAAAAGATGGCACAAAGCTGTTATGTAGCCTCGTTAAGGCCTGATGGAATCGGGGGGCAGGTCCTTCCGATTGAAGACATGGATGTCCGTAGAGGTATGAAATACCAAGAAGTCGGGGGGCAGGAGGTAATACCCCAAGCAGGAAGTGAACTTCAGAATAATAAGGAGGAGACCAAAAGGAGTGGAGGTTGCTCTATTTTGATGGAGCATCTAAAACAAAATCTGGTGCAGACGTAGTCTTGCAAAGCCCCGATGGGCTCTAGTTATCCTAGTAGGACCTAGCTTCATATTTATCTAGTAGAAGTAGAAATAAGGTTCATTGAAACCATTGCAGAGCATGTTGCTCCGAGTAGGATAGTAGTACTCTATGTAAGGGTTGAACCCATTTCAAGTTATTAATGCAAGTTTGATTTCCATTCATTGACTGTGTGATTTTATTTATATGCCAAACACCCGATGAGTCAAAGTCAAGGATGACCGAGTACCGAAAATAAAAAAATACGCGAATGGAAAACAAACAAATGCATTAATAAGGATCCCGAAGAGTCAAGAGTTAGGTTACAAAGCGACCAAGTAAGAGTTTAAGTCTGTGAAGGACCCTGGATAAAAGACAAGAAGATAAAAGCCACATGCAATAATCAAAGCCATGAAAGGCCGAGGATGTGAAGGACTAGCTACTCTTCAATACTTATTAAGTACCTGGGTTAAGGATCCAAGGATGAAGGTCAATAGATAACCTTAAGCAAAGATTAAGAAGATCAAGCAAGCTCTCGTCTCAGAAGTTTAAAAGGCAAGAAACCAACGGGATTGCATTTATCGAAATCTAAATCGAGGAATCAACCCCGAATGAAGTTGTTAGCCATGAAGGCCAAGATCAGCCATGAAGGCCAAGGTTAGTTATGAAGGCCAAGCTCGAGGGGATCATGGACTTTCAAGACCTCGTTGGGCTAACCGGAAACCCCCTGGCCTTGGACCAGCAGCTCTGATAGATATTTCGGTGATTTAAAACACCCTTAAGATTGAAAACCCTTGATTTCAAACATTGGTGTTCAACCTTCGAACATCAACGTTCAACACCCAAGACCAAGACAAACATTGAAGTCCTGATGGACCAACAGTTGAGAAGCATATTACATAGCTTGAAAGCCGGTGGAAGGTTAATTAAGTGGTCGATTGAACTTGGAGAATTTGACATCACGTATGAGCCTCGAATAGCCATTATGGCCCAGGCATTGGCTGACTTCGTGGTTGAATGTACCATTGGCAACCAAGAAGTCGGGGGGCAGGATATAGTAACCACCCTGGAAATGAAGAAAAAGATGAAGAGCCTGTACCTGATCAGAATGAACATTGGGTGCTCTATTTTGATGGAGCATCAAAAACAAAATCTAATGGTGCAGGTTTAGTCTTGCAAAGCCCCGATTGGTTTACAGTCGAGTATGATTTAAAGTTGGACTTTCCGACAACTAACAACGAAGCTGAGTATGAAGCCTTGATAGCCGGTTTAGGCTTGGCTAGAATAATGAGAGTCAAGAATCTCAGACTACGGCAAAGTACTTGAGAGTCGTGAAGGCCATGATGACTGAGTTTGAGTGAATGGTATGAGAAGCACATTTCGAGATAACTGAACGTTAAGGCTGATGCCCAATCTAAGTTTACTTCTTCTGAGATAGAGAACTACGCCGGAAGAGTTTACTTTCAGGTCTTGAAGGCCCCGTCTATTATTTCAAATTGGTAGCACCAGTTGATGTAAGCTGAAGGATAGACCTTATAAAAGCTCACCCTGAGAATGGTTGGCTCCCTGATAATGCCTTGAAGGCACAGAAACTGTTAGTGAGAATGTTGAGATAAGAGGCCCTTTGTCATTCCTTACTTAAAATCTGGAATCTCAAATTCCGATACAAATGTTTAGCCTTCATGGCCAAAAAGGCTGTCTGTCTCCAATCGAGATGGCCAAAAAGGTTGTCTGCCTCCAACCGAGTTCGTCGTTTGAGTTTAAGGACTTGAATCAAGAGCCGTCAATCGAATTCAAACAAAAGGAAGGTTGGAAACCTAGAATCAAGATAAAGGGTTGACAACCAGATAACAATGCAAACTAGACTTGAAGCCAAATGCTCAGGGGAAAAGAAACTTCTTGAACGATCAAACGAGAACCAAGACCTCCACCATATGAAACAAGGGGGGCAAGAACTAAAAAGCTTCATCAAAAGCTTCACATCTTAGAACAAGAAAGAGAGATTAATTATGCCTTGAAAGGATGTATACAACATACAAATGTCAAGGACATGATTCAAGAACGAGACTCCAGGCATTGCGAAAAGCTCCGAGAGGCACGACAAAGCAACCATGAAGCACCTGTCGGGCAACCAGGATCTCCTGGCAGCCGACCAGGTGCCATGAAGAAGCTCTGGCTGACCAGGATATCCTGGCAGCCGACCAGGTGCCATGAAGAAGCTCTGGCCGACCAGGATCTCCTGGCAGCCGACCAGGTGCCATGGAGAGGACCTGGCCGACCAGGATCACCTGGCAGCCGACCTCCTGGCACCTCCCTTCAGTTGGTCGGATCGTTTGATGGTTCTGTCGAAGGTTTCTTACTTTCTGAAACGAACATCGACCTCCAACTAGACATCGTTCAAGTATCGATTAGCACCGTGTAGTGCCGTCAAATGCCATTCAACGTCGTTTAACAAAGATTGAAACGTCGTTTAAACACTTCCAGGCAACTTGGAGCACCTGGCAATCGAACAAGGAGCACCTGGCAGGCAACCAGGATCTCCTGGCAGCCGACCAGGTGCCACAAAGAGGGTCTGGCCGACCAGGATCTCCTGGCAGCCGACCAGGATCTCCTGGCGGCCGACCAGGAGCACCTGGCAGCCGACCAGGAGCCACAGAGAGGCTCCAGCTGACTTCCCGGTACCCATCTTGGCACCCCCCATCGTTTGATTGGATCGTTTGATGGTTCTGTTGAAGGTTTCTCACTTTCCGTGACAAACATGGACCTTCGAATTAGCACCATATAGTACCGTTTTATGCCATTTAACGTCGTCTACACAAACATTGAAACGTCGTTTAAGCATCGTGTGACATCATTAAAGTCAACCTGGATCTCCCGTCAATCTGCCGGCGATCAAGAAGCACCTGGCAGGCAACCAGAAGCACCTGGCAGGCAACCAGGATCTCCTAGCAGCCGACCAGGTGCCATAGAGGGGGTCTGGCCGACCAGGATCTCCTGGCAGCCGACCAGGATCTCCTGGTAGCCGACCAGGAGCACCTGGCAGCTGGCCAAGACCCTTGTCGGCTGACTCACTGCCCGGAAGATGTTACAATTGTCCCGAATCTCCTCCGTTTAGCACCGTTTATCACCGTTTAGCGTCGTTTAACATCGTTTAAACGTCGTTTAAGGCTGTTTAGCACCGTTTAGTGTCGTTTTGTGCTGTTTAGCACCGTTTATCGCCGTTTAGCGTCGTTTAACATCGTTTAAACGTCGTTTAAGGCTGTTTAGCACCGTTTAGTGTCGTTTAGTACCGTTTAGCACCGTTTAGTGCCGTTTAGCACCGTTTATAGCCGTTTAGCGTCGTTTAACATCGTTTAAACGTCGTTTAAGGCTGTTTAGCACTGTTTAGTGTCGTTTAGTGCCGTTTAGCACCGTTTATCGCCGTTTAGCGTCGTTTAACATCGTTTAAACGTCGTTTAAGGCTGTTTAGCACCGTTTAGTGTCGTTTAGTGCCGTTTAGCACCGTTTATCGCCGTTTAGCGTCGTTTAACATCGTTTAAACGTCGTTTAAGGCTGCTTAGCACCGTTTAGTGTCGTTTAGTGCCGTTTAGCACCGTTTAGTGCCGTTTAGCACCATTTATAGCCGTTTAGCGGCGTTTAACATCGTTTAAACGTCGTTTAAGGCTGTTTAGCACCGTTTAGTGTCGTTTAGTGCCGTTTAGCACCGTTTATCGCCGTTTAGCGTCGTTTAACATCGCTTAAACGTCGTTCAAGGCTGTTTAGCACCGTTTAGTGCCCTTCAGCACCGTTTAGTGTCGTTTAGTGCCGTTTAGCACCGTTTATCCCCGTTTAGCGTCGTTTAACATCGTTTAAACGTCGTTTAAGGCTGTTTAGCACCGTTTAGCGTCGTTTAAGTGCTGTTTAGCACCGTTTATCGCCGTTTAGCGTCGTTTAACATCGTTTAATCGTCGTTTAAGGCTGTTTAGCACCGTTTAGTGTCATTTAGTGCCGTTTAGCACCGTTTATCGCCGTTTAGCGTCGTTTAACATCGTTTAAACGTCGTTTAAGGCTGTTTAGCACCGTTTAGTGTCGTTTAGTGCCGTTTAGCACCGTTTATCTCCGTTTGGCGTCGTTTAACATCGCTTAAACGTCGTTTAAGGCTATTTAGCGCCGTTTAGTGCCGTTTTATGCTGTTTAACGTCGTTTAAACATTGTTTAAGCATCGTTAAGGCTGATTAGTGCCGATTAGCATCGAATTAACATTGTCGTGAATGCGTCGGTCGCTCCACGCTTTACATAAAGACAATACTCGTGAAACACTAGTTTACAAAGATGAACCCTGACCCAAGTCTCGAAAAAGGCCATTAAAACTTCAATGAAAACCTGATCAGTTTTCCTAGAAGTTGGGGGGCAAATGATATGGGCTAAAAGTAAGCCCTAAAGACACATTTAATGTGGCATTAATTAGACCCGGAATGGTCCAAACGTGGGGCCCCCCAGATGGGCCCAAAACCCCAATTATAATATTAATTTCGTAATTAATATTGGGGGTAATAAATAGCTCAGCAATAAGAGTTGGATAAGGATATTATTTCCACCAGACCTGGCCACCAAGGCATCCAATTCAATATGGAAACTGATTCCTACAAGGAATAGATCTAGAATCTTCCCCAAAGACTTGTCTACCAAGTCTCCTATTCCTACCATAATTCTAAGGCTTCTCAGCCTATATAAAGGGCCTGACCCCTCATTCTCAGAACTACGTTTTAGGCTTAATCCTCGAATAAGGACATACAAGCCACTACGTCCTTGGTGCGCCCTTGCCGTCATAGCCCCGAGGGCATCACCAAGAACTACGTTGGCTTGATTCTCAATACGAGATACGTAGGCACTCTATGAGGACCGGTTAAGTCTCGAACGCAGAAACAGCCATTAAAGCTCGAAGCTCAACCACTCTAGCATTAATTACAAATCGTAACCTAGTTTTTATTCCACAACAGGAGGGGTTTTGAACTTTTCAACGGGGGTTTTATTTGTTTTGATGATTTGTTCATAATATTAATATTAATTCAATTGGTATGAATTCACCGATAAGTAATTTTTATACTTAAGTTAATTAACATTCAAATAAAATTATATTTTTTTCTAAATAATAATTAAAATAATATATTTATTTTAATTAATTAATATAATTGATCGGTCGGTGCGTAGCATGGGTTGAACACTAGTATGCATAAATATTATAATTAAATCATATCAGTTAAATATTTTAAGTCTACAAAATTTATATCTTAAAATTATGACAAATTAATTAAAAATTATATCATACCAAAAAAATTCATGCATCACTCGAGTTCTAGGCTAGTTTTTATAATTTATATTTCATTAATTTTTGTTATTTTATGTTTTTGATCAATGCATTGATATATAAATATTAAAATTTCATTGATAAGTACATGCTCCAAAACTTGCAATTATATCCTTATATATAATAAGCGTAAGAGAGATCTTATCCATAATTTTGGTTTGGCCTTTTGGTTTGGCCACTGTACTACCAAAATAATCTCAACCGTTGAATATAATATTTTTAAAAACGGACGATCAAGATTATATCATATTAAAAAGAAAATTACAATCTAAAAAGGATATAATTAAAAAAGTTTGTATTAGAATTTAATTTTAAAAAGAAAATTATAATTAAAAATGGATACAGTTGAATTTTATTTATTTATTATTAAAATTAAAAAAAGTTCATATTTACTATTTGGGCTCTATATTGAGATCAAGAAATCAGATTTGGATGATTTTACGGTCCACGTGAAGCTCACAAAATTATCTTTAATTTTGGTGATGATTTAATAATTATTATAGAAACGGAAACACATAGAATATCAAGAGAAAATATGATTACGAATTTTTACATTAATCCTTGTAGAAGACCTACATTGAAAATTGTATTTAATGTGAAAAACCAAATTATATGATTTAAATCATTGACATACACATTTTCGTAGTTCAATATAAATACATTTTGTAGTTTACATGTTAAAAAATAAAATATTTTTTATGCTAGATCCATCGTTTTTAATTTATTTATTTTATGATCAAACGGTTCTTATTTATTTTATCGTAGTGAATACCAGACTACCGACTACCAAAGTTTTGGACAAAATCACTCTTACACTTATTATTAAAACTATATTTGGTTGTTAGTAGTAATATCTTCAAAAGGATATTTTGATAATCAAAATGAAATATAAGTAGATTTCATAAATCGAATAGAAATTTTAACATAACAAATCGTCAATTTATATTCTCTTTTATTTTTGTATAGTTTTAATTTGAAAATAATTATTAAACCATCACTAGATTAATGATAATTTTATTAATTTCATGTGGACTGTAAAATCGTCCAAATCAAATTTTAAGAAACCAAGATAAAGCACATATATTAAATTTAACGTATATAAATATATATATATATATATATATATATATATATATATATATATATATATATATATTAATAACAATTTGATATGTAAATTAATAACATATAGATATTACAAAAAATAATATAATTATAAATATTAGAATAGGAGTCGTGCGTTGCACGGATCATAAGTCAGTAATAAAAAGTACAAATAAAAAAAATTGTTTATATACTTTTTTTGTGATATTATTTCTTTGAATAATCAAACCTAAATCAAAATTTGACGTGTATTTTGCACCTATGGATATAGAAAAGAGATTATGAGCCTGTTTGGCTCAGCTTTTTATAAGTCTTTATGGACATATATTTGGGTAAAAGCTTCATATTTTGATAATTTGTTTTACACAAGTATTAATTGAATGTTTGAGATTCTATAAGTTGCAAAAAAATTTAAATTTTTTCAGAAAAAATTTAGAAATCTCTAACTTTGTCTTAAAATAAGTTGACTTATTTTGGAAAAAAGTTCCCCCAAACACCCTCTATGTAGTATAGGAATAAAATTAAAGAATGTTAAAATTGAGAATCATGGGAGTGCTTAAACATATAGATTTACTCTTAAATTTAATCAATAGCACGCGCCCCTTGATCTATGTTACGTCAATTCTCTAGACAATACTCCCTCTGTCCCCACTGATTCTTTACATTGGGGAACGTAATTCTAGCACGGATTTTAAGGTACATTTTGCGGATAGTTTCAAAACTTATTTTTAAAATTTTCTTTTTTTGTATAAAAATAAAATTGTTCTATTTTTATACAAAAAAAAAAATTTAAAAATAAGTTATGGAACTATACTTTTTAAGAGCCTTAAAATGCGTGTCAAACAGTGAAAAAAAACTGTAAAGAAATGGGAGGGACAGAGGGAGTATGATATTAGGGAGTAGGAAATGGTGTAATTCAATATTATAACAATAATAATTATCCTATAACCCGTGCTAAGTATGGACGGTCATATATTATTATTATTTATTAATATATATATTAAATATTTTATTTTATACAAAATTTTAGTTATTTCAAATAGTTTTTTATTATTAATTTTAAATTTACTTATATTCAGAACTTAGTTTCAAGATATAAATAACTGTTGTTAATTTAATGTTACTTTTAATTTATTGTTAAGCATCTTAAGAATTTAATAAATATTTAAATAAAATTATTTTTTAATTGTGTATTTACTACTGTTATAGGGAGAAATTGGTATAACAATATTTTGGAGGTTTGCTGGATTATCGGAGCAAAATACGGATATTTTGCTAACAAAAGAAGAACAAGGATTAGGGTTTGTGTGTTTAGATGTGGCTGAGCTTGATAGGTGTTTTCAGGTAAACTGTTTCTCATCCGTATCAAGGTGCCTACGTACCCTATTTATAAGGATCAAGCCTGACGTAGTTCTTGGGCAACAAGTTACCTAGGCGGGCTAGGGTTTTAGGAGATAAACCAAAGTCCAAGCCCATTCGTTCAGGGCTGACATGGCAGTGAATCATCAACCCTATCCGTGATCCATCGCCCAGCTGTGGAAGCCCATAATCTCGAACGGATAGAATTGGCCAATAGAGAATTAATCAGGACCTAGCATACGACCTCGTGGGGTCCGGCCATGCGAAGCGATCCCATATGTCCAACTACTCATGCGACCTTGAGTCTGGCCATGAGTCTTCCAATAAAGAATTAGAGATAGCGATCCAGCAGATGTGTTAGCATCGCGAAGCGATCCCAATGAGGATGTACTAGCGAAGCGGTCCCTTAGACCGGATCATGAGCGCGGTGGCCCTGTAACTGTGCCGGGCTGAATCCGATGGTGAACTTTGGTGGCCCAATTGTCATCTTTTTGGCCCATAACCAATTATGAACCGTTAATTTAGTAAATCAAATCATAATAATTATTATGCCAGATTTGGGCATAACAACTACCCCCGAGTCCATGTTGCCATTAAAGATGCGATGTGGACTCAAGTATCAACCAAGTGACGCCGTAATGCGAGTCCATGGCTCGCTACTGATATGAATACGACCGTTGGAGTAGTCGCGACCCCAAGAATTTGAAGAGGTTTGACAGCTGTTGTGTCTCGAAATGCGTGTTCAACGGTTGAGATGATGACACGTGTGCTACATCTTTCTCTCTCCTGATGACTATATATACTCCTGTCACAATCATTTCTTTTTTTATCTTTACAAACACATTACCGAAGTGCTGTCAGTTTGCTCCCGGATCAAACACAAAGAATTCTCAGGCTTTAATACCAGCGACCTCAACTTTCTTCAGATTTCTTCAATCTTTTTCAAGAAAAAGTAAGTCTTCATTCCTCTGTTGCATCTAAATTGATGTTCTTCATCATAATTGCATGATTAGATAGTTTTAATTGTATGCGATGCGATCCATATTAACTGTGATCCCTCATCATCCATTTTAATGTGCGATCTCGTCCTCGTTACAATGATTATACGATCCTTCCTTTAGGAATATAGATGCGATCCCTCCTTTAGAAATATGAACCTTCCCTTATTTCCTACAAGCGAAGGGAAAACACATAGAGCCCTTCTGTCTATTTATTCTTTCCTCCCTTCATTTGCTTTCTGTAAGAGCACACACTAAATCATTTCGCTTCTTTTCAGATGTCGCAAGACGACAGTTCAAGGACACCTTCTCCGATGCCTCATATACAAATTAGCGAAGCGGCTGCTGCTAACATCGCAAGAGCAGCGAGTACTAGCGAGAGCTCGTTCAAGTTATACTTCGACACGCAGTGGTCGAACGAAGAATATACCAGAGAGGTACCCTTAGATAAGTGGCGATACAAACGTCCTGCTAGTTCGCGAGACCAATCTTTAGATGTACTTCCAGCTCAGAACGAGCCTCACACCGAAATGACTGACATCGAGCATGACATTGAAACGTTGACAAAGAAAGGAGATGAATTTAGCTCTAAGGCAGCAGAAATTCTCTCTAGAATGCCTCCAACTCAAACCATGTCGCCCATTCATATAAGCGATTCTCCAATAGATTCATTAGGCGATGCCTATTATGATATTGAAGGAGGCGCCGACAACGAAGCTAATTCTGATGATGATGATTACGAAGAGCCTTCCTCGGATGATGGTGGCCTTGACGAAGTGGCCAGAGTCGTAAACTTCAAAGATTATGACTACGTTCCTGAGGCTTCCCCCGATCCTTACGTCCCTACCCCTCAACCAGAGCTGGAGGGAGTTATATATGTTGATGGGCCTAACCCCAAAGATATTGAGCCCGGTTCAAAGATTAAGGCAGGAAAACCTCGCGTCCTGGCATGCCGCGATATGTCTTCAACATTGAACGTGAAGACTACACAGAGGGGGTTGCGAGGTTCCGTCCTGAAGGCAAGATCATTCTGCCTAAGAAGAAAATGCGATGCTATCGCTTTAATCACGAAGAGAATGGAGGCAGGGTGCCCAGAATGGTTCTAACGGTCCCTCTGATGAAGATAGGCGTCTCTTCTCCTCTCCACCCATTCATTAAGGATGTCTGTGAGACATATTATCTAGCCCCCATCCAAATCAGCACCAACGGCTATCGATCCATGATTGCCCTGTACATACTCTACCACAAGCTTGGATATCCTCGCCTAGACACGAAGACAATGGGCTACTTCCTTCAACTGAAGCGATGTGGAGCCAAGGATTTTGGCTACGTCTACTTTTCAGTGTGGCCAGAATTCAACAAGAAAAGCCTTCTCCCAGGC
The DNA here is from genome assembly GCA_036435485.1 of Saposhnikovia divaricata. NCBI lineage: Eukaryota > Viridiplantae > Streptophyta > Magnoliopsida > Apiales > Apiaceae > Saposhnikovia > Saposhnikovia divaricata. Next base: position 127,279,276 of record CM071598.1, read on the forward strand.
GGAATAAGTAATGCGGGCTCATGGAAGGAGCCTTTCTTCTATGTACACGAGGTTCCTCGAGTTAAAACGAGCTTCAACTACCTTCCCGGTAAGCTATCGAGACAATAACCCTTTATCTTACTCTTTGCTCTTTGTTCACAAACTAATAACTTCTTTGGCATCGCAGTCGCTCCAGTTCGCACCGTCTTAAGAGGTGTTGAAAAACAGCGAGCCGATGATGTATTAACAAAATCCACCGCAGAGGAGAGAAACATTAGGACTCTTCTTTCTCTAGAAAACCTAATAGAATGCGGATTCCTCAAGGAAGGAATAGATGTTTCCCCTGAAGCGGGGCCTTCAAATGCGAGGCAGGCCTCGAAGAAAAGAAATATAAGAGAGGAGGCCTCGTCTTCTCATGTCGCAATAACAAACGAAGAGGGTATTTTCATATAGCAATATGACCCCTTACTCTTTGCACATTGCATCGCATTTCCTTTTTCCTCCATATGCATAACTGTCTTCTAATTTTGCATCTCAATTGTTTTACTTTATGCCGCATTTTTTGAACTGTTTGTAACTTGTCTTTTATTTCTCTACAGATATGTCTGCTCGCGGCGGAAGAGGTCAAGCTCCCCCATTTCTTCAAAGCGGCAAGAAAGGGGCGACCTCAAAAGTGGTCTCTGGCTCGAAAGTTCCTCCTCCTCTTCCCATTAAGCCACCAGCTGCTAAACCTGTCAGCGATCCTCCATCCCAAAAAAATCCAGTCGGGGATCAAACTCAAACATCTCCTGATGCGAGCCCTCTGAAGCGAGCCAGGAAGGATGGGCAGCCTAGTGGGCCTCCTCAGCCATCTTCCCACACCGTGAACGCCACTGCGACCCAGCATCTCTTCGCTTCGTTGGGGAGCAAGTACACCAAAAAGGCTGAGGCGTCCAACTGGTGGAAGGCCACTCCCGAGGAGAATGCCAATGCTTTAACCAAGTGTTTAGCGGAGGCATTCATCCGTCAAGCTGCGCACAAAAAAAACTTCTTCCAACTTGATAAAAAGAACAAGGTTCTTGAATTCCAAAAGGTTGAAGACAAGTGATCCCTGGAAGCGGAGTTTAAAAAACAACTTTCTCATGAGACTGCTATGATCCGCACCGACTTGAAGAATGCTCGCAAAGAGAGAAATGATTTTGAAAAATCTTTTAAGGAGCTGCAGAAGTCCAGCGAAGAGGCTACTAAAAAGAGTGCTGAGGAGATCGCAAAACTCCAGGGCGAACTAACCGCTGCGCAAGCCTCTCTGTCATCTGCCGAAGAAAAATTCCTCGCCCAAGGCCAGGTCACCTTCATGAAGGGATTCATCCGTGCGATCCCTGACTTTGATTGGGACCGGCTTGGGCCTGGAAATGCTGAATACGCTGAGCTCCTCAAACAAGAGATCGCAGAAGAGGATGCCGAGAAGGCGAGGATTGCCAAGGAGGCCGCCGATGCTAGTCAAAACCCCCCTGCCTCGTAAATTTATTTCTCGATTTTGATGTAACTCTGAACTGGGGATGCGGGCACCCCTTGAATGCCTCGCAAGTGTAATATTAATTTTTTCTTAACTTTATTTGTCACGCGATCCGTTTATTTTTCTGAAGTAGTGTCAAAAATCCCCTTTTTGCTTATCAGTATTTTTCAAGTAACCTGTCCTCGCAGTTGCTAATCCTTACATTACTGTTGCTTTAGCTCTAGCTTTTTCCCTTGTTTAATTTTTTGCGATGTTGCGATATGCAATAATATTAGCTTCGTAATTACTCCATCCTTCAAAATGTTGAGATGTAATCTTGAAGTAGTTTCAAGTGCGATCCCAGCATCATTGAGATGGCTCGGACCCTAAAGTGTAGATGCTAACAGACAAATTTATTTTGAATGCAAAATAAAACATAATCCATAAAGCAAACGTACTCGTATAATGAAAAAAGTAGGGGCGGTGCCCAAAAGTTTTATTGATAGGGGCGTGGCCCAAATTTAACAAGTAGGGGCGAGGCCCTAAAATGAATTGTGGGGCGAGGCCCAAAGTTGACAAGTGGGACGTGGCCCAAGAAATCATTACATCATAAAGGGAAGGTATCTATATGATCACTACCCCCCAGTACTTTGTATGAATTATTCATGCTAAGTAGTCGTAGAGAGAGGCTACCAGGGGCGTGACCCTCACTGATAGTATTTTCTCAGATGCTCCGCATTCCAAGCTCGCGGAATAACCTTATCTTTCATGTCCGTGAGATAATAGGTTCCTTTTGAAAGAGTAGCATAGATTTTGTAAGGTCCCTCCCAGTTAGCACCAAAAACTCCATGACCTGGAACCTTAGTGTTAGGCATGACCCTTCTAAGCATTAGGTCACCTGTTTGTAAAGATCGTGCTTTGACTTTCCCATTATAGTACCTAGCTGTCCTTTGTTGATAGGCCGCGAGGCGTAGCTAGGCCTCGCTTCTTGTTTCTTCTATCATGTCCAGATAGAGTCTGTGATTGACCTCGTTTTCATCGGGATCGTAGTGTTCCCTTCTGAACGACCCCGAGCCTACTTCCACCGGAACCATGGCCTCGCAACCATAGGTCAAAGAAAAGGGGGTCTCTCCAGTAGTGGTTCGTGGGGTCGTGTTGTATGACCACAAGACCCTAGGTAACTCCTCAGGCCAATTTCCTTTGCTCTCTTCCAGTTTAGTTTTCAACGTATGCTTTATAATTTTGTTTATGGCCACGGTTTGGCCATTCGTCTGAGGATGGCTCACAGCTGAGAAACTCTTTTTTATCCCCAAATTTTCATAAAATTCTTTCATCTCCTTGCTGTCAAATTGCTTTCCATTATCTGAGATGAGTTGATATGGGATCCCATAGCGACACACAATTGCCCTGTAAACGAAGTCCTTGAGCTTCTTGGCAGTGATAGTAGCAAGCGGTTCGGCTTCTGCCCACTTGGTGAAATAGTCAACAGCCACCACTGCATAATTAAGTCCCCCCTTCCCTTTTGGGAGTTCTCCAATTAAATCGATCCCCCACATGGCGAAGGGCCATGGGCTCGTTAGCGAGGTAAGCTGAGAGACAGGGACGTTGCTGAAGTTAGCGATCCTTTGACAGGCGTCGCATTTTCTTGAAAACTCAAATGCGTCTCTTTTTAGCGTAGGCCAATAATACCCTTGGCGAAGAATTTTCTGGGCCAGCGAACTACCCCCCGTGTGATTGCCGCATATCCCTTCATGGACTTCTCTGAGAATGTAATTACACTCTTCCCTATCTACACACCTCAGGAGTGGGATGTTAAACCCTCTTCGATATAAGACTTCGTCATAAATGACATAGCGAGCCGCCTGATATTTAAATATCCTCGCTTCTTTCTTGTCTTGAGGCAACGTTCCATTTTTCACATATTCCCATATTGGGGTCATCCAAGTCAATTCTGGGGTCGCTACTTCCATAATGAACTCCTCAGGTACACTAGGCTTCATCTAAATTTCCAATGGGATAATTCCAAGTAATGTAGCCTCGCGACGCGACCCCAATTTTGCCAGTGCATCTGCTCCTTGATTCTTTTCTCTTCTAATATGGACCACCTTGACATTGTTAAATTTTTTCATCAACCTCTGTGCACATCGTAGATATAGCTCAATCTGTTCACCTCTAGCTTGCCATCCACTCCAGAGTTGATATGTTACCAGCATGGAATCGCTGTAAGCTGTGAGGTTCTCTACCTTCATTTCCAGTGCCAGTTTGAGACCAATAATGAGGGCTTCATACTCTGCTGCATTATTGGTGGCTTCGAAAGCGAAGTGTACTGCACTTTGTATCTTACGACCCTCTGGAGTTACCAACTCGATGCCGGCCCCGGCTCCTTCCTTGTTAGATGCCCCATCTACGTATAGTTCCCACCACGAGGTCAAATTTTCTTTTTTGTCCTCGCTAACTGTTTTTTCTGGAGCTACTATGATGGCCCAGTCATCTCCCTTGGATTGGGGAGGAAACTCCAAGATAAAATCCGCAAGTGCCTGTCCTTTTATAGGGCCGCGAGGCTTAAACTTGATGTCAAACTGACTAAGCTCTACTGTCCATTTTAACAATCTCCCGGAAGACTCTGGCTTGTGCATTACGTGCCTCAGTGGGTAGGCAGTGCGAACCTCAATGCTGTGAGCCTGAAAATAGGGCCTTAACTTCCGCGAGGCCAAGACCAGGGCATAGGCTAGCTTCTCCATGTTTGTATATCGAGTCTCAGCATCTAACATTCTTTTACTGACATAGTAGACTGGATATTGAACTTTTCCCTCCTCGCGAACCAATACTGTACTGACCGCGTGTTCAGACACAGCGAGGTAGACAATGAGGACCTCGCCTTTAAGGGGCTTTGAGAGAAGTGGTGGCGAGCCCAGGTGTTCTTTTGTCTTCTGAAAAGCCTCCTCACATTCCAATGTCCATTCAAAATTTTTTCCCACCTTTTTAATGGCCTTAAAGAACTCATGGCACTTATCTGATGATTTGGAAACGAACCGATTGAGAGCTGCGATCCTTCCCGTCAGACTCTGGACTTCTTTAACATTTCTTAGGGATCGCATGTCCATTAAAGCCTTTATTTTTGCAGGGTTCGCTTCAATTCCTCTGTGGTTGACAATGAATCCCAAAAACTTCCCAGATTCGACCCCAAAGACACACTTCTGGGGGTTAAGCTTCATTCTGTACTTCCTTAGTATATCAAACATCTCTGCGAGGTGAGAGATGTGATCCACAGCTTCCTTAGACTTGACCAACATGTCATCTACATAGACTTCCATTGTCTTGCCAATTTGTTTCTCGAACATCATATTAACGAGCCTCGGTAAAGTCTACACATGTCCTCCACTTTCCATTTGGCTTTTTCACGAGGACTGGGTTCGCGAGCCAGTCCGGGTAGAATGATTCCCTAACGAGCCCTACCTCGAGAAGTCTATCCACTTCTGCCTTTAGAGCCTCAGCTCGTTCTCCACTTATGGGTCGCCTCTTCTGTCTGACCCCCTTCTTGCTTGGATCCAAGTTTAGCTTATGACACATTACATTAGGATCGATCCCAACCATATCTTCATGTGACCAGGCGAACACGTCAAGGTTTGCCTTTAGAAATGTAACCACCTTCTCTCTCAAATCAGGATTGAGTTGCGACCCTATTTTCAACACTTTTGAAGGGTTCTGCACATCAACGAGGACAGGAATTTTGTCTTCAGCTGCCCCGGCTCGCTCCACATGTTCTGGGATGCGAGGATCAAGATCTAGATTATACTCACGAGCCTGGCTTAATTCTGCCTCGCAGGGGTTGGCACCCGCGTGCCCATACTCCTTAACAACAGTTGTTGTCTGTGTAATTCCATTTGGCAGTTCTGTCAGTGTGGATGTTTCCTTGCGAACCCATTTCCCCTTTCGGGCTCGCACAGCGGCCTGCTCCGGGCTCTCCTCGCTGTCACTATCCGTGGCCTCTTCCACGATCCCTTCCTGAAGGACCATTACTGGCTGCGAGGTTCCCATCATCAAAGCCCCTGGTACTGGTTCTACTTGAATTCCCAAATTATCAAAATAATCAGCTGGGAGCTCCTCAATCGAGATCATGTTACAGTCTGTTGGGGGTACAAAATTTGTCTTGCGAGGCCTACTTTCCTCCTCGCACTCCATCTTGTCTGTCATAGAATTACTCCCTTTTTCTACTGACTTGATGGCCTTGTTGTAGCATTCACGAGACTCATGTTATGCCCCCCTAATGCATCCGACTCCATTTGGGGTAGGGAACTTCATAGAGAGATGGTAAATAGAAGTAACCCCCCCATTTCTTTGAGTATTGGCCTCCCCACGATAGCATTATAGGCTGAAGGTTGATCAACCACCATAAAGTCTGCAATTTGGGTAGTAATACAGGGCTCGTCCCCTAAAGTGACAAGGAGCCTTATGAGGCCCTTGACATTGACTGAAGCTCCAGTAAAACCATAAAGATGCCCTACGGTAGGGATAAGGTCTCTATCCACGAACCCCATTTTCTGATAGACCTCGTATGTTAGAACATTCACTACACTTCCATTATCCACAAGGACCCTGTGAACATTCTGCAATCCAATGCGAATTCGGACAACGAGGGCGTCTGAGTGGGGGTGGTGGACCCACTTCGCATCTTCTTCAGTGAACATGATATTTGTATCTTCCCCCTTGAAGAGCTTTTGGGGTCGTTCCTGCAAGTGATGAATGTTGGTGAGAGGTCGCTCCTTAGCTTCGCGGGCATATCTCTCTCTAGCCCTATTGCTATCCCCCCCAATGTAGGGTCCTCCAATTATCACATGGATACTTCCATGTAACATCCCCCAGATCCGGGGTCCGGGATCCGGTGGTTACGGTTTCCAATTCTGTCCACAACAATTGAACTTTCCTTAACATGAAATAAATTACGTCTCTATGACCCAACACAACAATATAAAACACACCCGTTATAGTCCCAGAGATGAAATCAGAGTAACAATCAAATTTTTATTAATCACATTATGAGTTCTTACAATCCAAAAGAATTTCAATATAAATACATACTCTTTGCCATCCATTTACATAAGTCATACTAGACCATATTCTTGGTACTGAAAGAATAAATATATCTTACCAATAGCTTCTTCTTCAGCTCTGGTAGTCTCATCGTCCTCGCCTGCGTCGAGTGCGCCTTGTGCGAGTCATCTGGTCTAGCTGTTGTTATGATATAATAATAAAGCAAGGGTGAGCAATAGCCCACCAACAATAATATATAACTGAACGATAATGTATAACAGTTCAAAAGTATCTTTCAAACCATATGCCATGCATTTACGGAAATGATGCCAGTATAATATGAACGATGAAGTTACAAGGTAACTTAAAGTATTTATTTGTAGAAATATCTGCTACATCAAAAGTAAGCGAGATATTCTCATTGTTATTAAGAAGAGGAACTTGCATGAAAAGGTTGCAATTCCAGTTATGAACACTTTTCCAGCTCTGCCAACAGTAATCATGATGCAGGAAATGAATAAGTTTGGATGATGAACCAATGATGGAGTATTCACCACACCCGCTGTTCCAATCTTGATGATCAGTCGAGATCGTACAGCTCAATTTAGATTTACTACCGGTAGAAGGAAGAACTGACGGCTTTACATGTCTACCGCCTTACTAGCTCTCCCCGGCCAACGGTTGGGCCAAAGGGGATGGACCGGCGCTACTCGGCCTCTTACACGACTCCTAGTTCAAATAGAATTCATGATTCTGAATGTAACGTTCGTCCCCCTTTCCCCAAGTATAATACTTGTTGATAAGACTCTACAAGGTAGTCGTATCTAGTTGGAAAGGAAAATTCACCAATAACTTCCAAGCTGTGGCTTGGTATCGAATATCAACTTGTTCCAACAATCTTACCCCTCGAAAGATGAGAAGGTAAACAACGACTTAATAAGTCAACAGCACCCGAGTTGCGAGTGAAGAGAATACTTTATGACCGGGAAGTCGACAAGATAAATAACATTTTCCAAGTAAGGTTCCCTTATTTTTAGGGAGATAGCCTCAAGAATAATGATGTCTGAGAACCTTTCTTGATATAAGATTAATAATAATATGTCTCCGAAATATTTTTCATAATAATCGAAGAAGATAAAACTTATTGAGGTTATTCTAAGTATGGAATAAATATTCAGAGAATATTTATTGAGTTAAAAATATTTAAAGAATACTTAGGAACATGAAAGAATATCCTTAATCCGAGTATTTTCCAAAATAATCCCTGAAGAAATATCAGGAGAATATTTATTGAATAAATAAATATTTAAATGAATATTCAAAATAATATTCATTAATTAATAGGACCTGAAAGGAATATTTAAGACAATATTCATAATTAATTAGGAATTTAAATGAATATTCAAAAAGTAATATTCATTTAATGAATAATATTCTAAATGAATATCAAGTAATATTTATTCAAAAAAATAATATTCTAAATGAATATCCAAATAATATTCATTTAATAGTCTCATCTTTAGAAGAATATTCGAAATAATAATCGATAATTAATTCGACTCTGAATGAATATTAAAATAAATATTATTCGTCGAATAGTTACGTTCAAATAATTATTTGAAGTAAGGATCGTTAAAATAAATAATCTCGAACGAATATTCAAATACTATTCGTCGCCTGAATAATGGAAAATATTTACTCAGATATTTTCTTTCGAGGTAATCTTGATATGTCAAGAAATATTGACTCCCGGTCTATATTTGATGAATAAGATGTATACACCCTTCGCTGAGGGTCTTACAATAACCGGCTTATAATTGATACGATAGCTATCTAATTTATAAGCCAATAACAATCAGGGAACAAGCATAATGATATAACTTGAAAGTAGGCATGCATGCTATGGCATATGTATAACAGAAAACATATATATATATTATTCAATCACAACAACAACCTAAAAGAAGGGAATTGAAACTTGCCTGGTAGTCGAGTACGGTAAGGGGTAGTTGTAGCGGGTCCCGGTTCAGCTTGGTGATCTATAAATAGCCAAGGCATTCGGGATTAATCACTTAACATATTAAAAGTTAAGTTATACTTAATTCGAAACACGTTCTCGAGTTATCTCGTTATACCCCTTTTAGTGGATTCCTTTTTATCACTGATCCGACCCGACATTCGTTCGTTAATACGACATGTCACTGTACTTATACTTGGGACATACTTAAGTCACATGAGTTCTAAGGTCGATCGTTAAGAACCAATATTATACTCCGAGTTTTATCGTCCGTTTTCTAAGTGTTTTACCGAAGTTATAAAAGAGTCGTCTTTTAGGGGTTCGTTCGCGTTTAACCTCGACTCGAACATTTTTAATAAATCGAAAAATGATCCTTTTGATATACGGTTTTCTTTCACACCTTCCTTTTTACCTCTAGTATTTATTTATCAAGATTCGCCATGACGTTACATAGTTTACGAGGGTTCAATTTCAGTTACGAACTTTCGTTTACGGATTCGAACTACTTTTAGTAATTTGGTCATAATTCCTAAACCGTAAATCGAAATGCTTCGATTCTTTCGCCAAAGTGATCTATGTTCAAAAATCTATCAGTAGGGTTCATTAACTTGCCAAGAACAGAGAGTTATGGTTACTGACCAGTTCGATTTCTTAGTGTTAATGAAAATCGGGCATTACGACGGCTACGAATCGAGCGTTCTAAAATTCATTACGCAACAACCAAGCCACACCGGGCATCTAATCAATTACTACAGTTAATGATCATCTCTTAAAAGATCAAGAATATCATGCTTCATCAATATATCATCATAAAGCTAATCTAACCACAAAATCATGCTAACATGGTGGTAAAATACTACTAATATCACTTAATCCAAAATCACCATGAATCATGCATAAACTCAAAGTAAAGCTTAGGGTTTGATATGATTTATACCTTCCTTAGAGAGTAGTATAACCTTCCTAAGCCTTGATCTATCCTTGGATGATCCTAAGCTAGCTAAATCCACCATGAAAAACAAGAAAAAACAAGATTAGTTCATAAAACCACTATTCATCCTCCTCTTTGATGAATTATTTGAAAATGGAAACAAGAGTGTTTGGCTTTGAAATTTTTAGGGGTTCACTTTTAGGAAATGTAAGACTCACCATAATTTTTACAAGATCAAGAGATGGTGGGAAGAGGGGTTTTGATTTTGGAATTAAGGTGTTGGCCGAATGGAATTTTCAAGGGGGGGGAGAGTTGCTTGGTTTCTTCTGTTTTAATCTCATCCACTCTCATCTATTATCAAGATAATATCTTGTATAAAGTCACTTTATTAAAGTGATGAGGTGTTGGATGATGAAATGGCAAGACAAGTGTTGGTTTTATGGTGGTTTAGAGCTTAACTAGGTAGTTACTTTGCTAAGTACTTAGTTCTTCCTCTAAGGTGCTAGTTCCTTGATTCTAGTTTAGTTACTAGATATTTTATACTAGTAGCTTGCACAAGACTCTTGCTTCCTCTGCTTGTTTCTGTGTCCGGTTATTGCCGTTTCGATTGATCGTTCGTAGGAATATTTCACGGATTTCTAATTAGGGTTTACCGGGAATCCTTTTTTAATATTAATACTTTCATTCTCCATCTTTTATTCTAACTCTCCAATTTATATTCCTTAAATCCATTCGTTAAATATTTAAGGCTATCAGTGTCCAGGGAACTCTCGGAGAAAATAAAAGTGCGGTTTTTCAGAATCCGACAGCTTTTACATACACTTATTTTCCCCCTGGATCACTAATACGAACTCGGAAATCCGTTCCGAATGCTTCTATATAGTGTCGTCTCATATTATTATATACTCCCACCAAAACACTATTCATTCTGTATTCTTTACTTGTTCTCTTAGGGTGGTACAATTGTCCGTATTCTCTTTCGATCGTTCCTTAACCTTTTTACGGAACTACTGGATTAATCGTTACCGATCTGGATGACATGAGAATATTCTCCTGCTTGAAATTGCCATATCTTATTCCCTTAGAAGATAGATTATTCTTACCTATGTTGTCACCCTTTAGCATTCTTCAAGACATAGAAATAATAAAGTCGAATTCCATTCATTCTTTCCAAATATCAATTATTACATTGTAGCCATAACCACTATTCGTTCTTACATCATTAAATACATAAAAGTTTTAATTCCACCCAAAATATCAAATCCTCAAAGTTAATATCTCAAATCTTGGATTATAATAATATTTAATCCACTGTCCGGTCAAATATTATACCGAAAAAGAATTTGGAATTTCTGAATTCCGATCGTCTCTGCATTCACTTATTTCCTCCGCGTATTACTAATATGACTTCGAAACATCCATATCACGTCCCGTACATAGGGTGGCATGAAAAGTTTTCCAACTTACAAAATCACTATTCATCCACCAAATTACTATACACGTACAGGAAACACTATGCACGTACGGGAAACACTATGCACGTACGGGAAATACTATGCACGTATGGGAAACACTATGCACGTACGGGAAATACTATGCACGTACTCATTTCCCTTCAAGGATCCATTAGCTCCTTCCTGGATGGTAGATTATTCTTATCTAGGTCCTCAACCATCGAATTACTCTATTCTGGCAATATACCAATGCATCAGGATCATTGTCCAAAGCAATATCCATTCATTACAATCATTATTCTTTGAAACCACCATTCATTAGAGCTGGTGACCTTGTTGTCGGAATCATTGTTCCTCATTTTATCATTACTTAATAAAAAGTTTTAATTATATCCAAAATTTTGGGTTCTTACATTCCGCCTCGCGTTTCCCTTTCCTTAATGACTGGATTCTGTTCAGGTAGGGGGCTTGATTATAACCAAGGCCAGACTTGGGATTATGTTTTTTCACCTCGCGAACTGCCCACTCAGTTAACTTTCCATCACGAATTAACTGATCCACTTGTTGTTTGAGCTCTTGGCAAGTTGTTGTATCATACCCTGTTTGTTCATGAAAGGCACAATATCTGCTAGTGTTTGCAGTCCCCTTCGGACCCATCAGTGGAGGCTTCCTGAATACCCCCTTGTTTTCATTGACTGCATAAATGTGATCAATTGGGGCAACCAGAGGAATAAACTTGTCTTCACTCCTCCCAGGGCGAGCTCGAGGAGGGGATCACCTCGAAGGATCGCGGTCTCTCCTTTTTGGGATGGGGCTTCGACTTCAATCCCGTCTTCGCCTCGGACTTCTGGAGTCCTTTCTTTTTACTCCCCTGTTCCTACTCCAACTGCTACTCCTTTCATTATTCTTCTTCAGATCTGCAAGTGACTTCTCGACGCGCTTGAAAGGCTCAGCGACCCTATGCAATTCAGAAAGAGTGCTAGGGGTTTGTTCTTGTAACTTCTTCCAAAATTCAGTACCTTCCCTTACTCCAGCGATGATGAAATTTTTTACTGCTTCATCATTTGCACCTCGTACGCGAGGCACCTCAACATTGAACCTCTTGAAATAATCATGAAGGGTTTCTCCTTCCTTCTATTTTATGTTTGCCAAGGTAGACACAGGGGGTGCGTAGAGCATTGAGGACTGGAACTGTTTGATCAAGATGTCCACGAATTGCTCCCAAGAATCGATGACAATCAATGCCCCTAGCTTCGAATACCACTGCTGAGCACTTCCCCTCAGCGAGGCCGCAAACAGTCTACACCTCGCTAGTTGCGAGACCTGATAAACATCCATCTCATTATTGAATCGAATCACAAACTCTGCTGGATCAGTGTCGCCATTATAGGTCATATCATGTTGATGGCCTCGAAACACTGCAGGAAGTGGAGCAGTTCGAATTTCATGGGTAAAGGGCGAAGAAGAGCCCATAGTGCTAAAGATCCCTCTCTCATTGTTCATTGCATCCAAGGCCTTTTTCAACTCCTCCAGCTTATAGTCTCCTACTTTGACCTCCTTGTCACCCTCCTTTTTACATCCAGTACTTCCATGATGTGACTAAGTCTTTTTTGGGACGCTAGACTCCTCCTGGTCATTCCTACGATCCTTCTTTTTACGATCCTCTTCAAGGTATTGAGATCGTTCTTGGTCTCGATGAGACGGGGGTCTGTCATCGCGACGATGGGACTGCTCACGCTCTCTGCGGGGAGGGGGTCTGTCATCACGACGATATGACCGCTCGCGATCTCGATGAGGAGACAATGGTCGATGAGTACCCTTGCTTCTATTCTTAGATTCTTCATTCCGAGGTGCATTAACCTTTTCCAATTTTAGACGAAGGTCATGTTCAGTTAGCTTCTTTCTGAGACGGTCAAAAACACTGACCGATCTCCCCTCAGATGAGGCAACCTTGTCATGCGATCCTCCTTTCTTTTCGAGCGAATCCTCTTCCTCATTCCAGTCAGGGTTCGTTTGATCTGTTAGGACATCCTCGAAGTCATCAATGAGTTTCTTAGCGGGGAGTTTGCTTCCTTCCCCTTGTGTTCTACCACCTGTCCTTGCGTTCCTCTTCGATCCTCTAGAACTATAGCGCTTCTCCACCTTTGCGACCTTCTCATGTACAGCGGTCACTTGCTCGCCGAGGCCTTTTAGAAAAGACATAACCTCGCTGGTCAACGCCACCCTCTGTACTGGGGGGGTGTGTTCCTCCTTGTACCCAGTCTTAGAGTTGTCCTTGGACACCTCGTCTTCTGAGGGGTCCCTCGTCAGGGGATCATCTTTGTTAACCTTATGCGATCCCGAGGTCTCTCCATCGTTCTTCTTTTTGTGTGATTTAGTCATCGCTTCTCCCAATTCAATGACTCGATGCCCTCCTTCTAGCGCCAAATGTTATAGGGACAAATTGGTATAACAATATTTTGGAGGTTTGCTGGATTATCGGAGCAAAATACGGATATTTTGCTAACAAAAGAAGAACAAGGATTAGGGTTTGTGTGTTTAGATGTGGCTGAGCTTGATAGGTGTTTTCAGATAAACTGTTTCTCATCCTTTTCAAGGTGCCTACGTACCCTATTTATAGGGATCAAGCCTGACGTAGTTCTTGGGCAACAAGTTACCTAGGCGGGCTAGGGTTTTAGGAGATAAACCAAAGTCCAAGCCCATTCGTTCAGGGCTGACATGGCAGTGAATCATCAACCCTAGCCGTGATCCATGGCCCAGCTGTAGAAGCCCATAATCTCGAACGGATAGAATTGGTCAATAGAGAATTAATCAGGACCTAGCATGCGACCTCGTGGGGTCCGGCCATGCGAAGCGATCCCATATGTCCAACTACTCATGCGACCTTGAGTCTGGCCATAAGCCTTCCAATAAAGAATTAGAGATAGCGATCCAGCAGATGTGTTAGCATCGCGAAGCGATCCCAATGAGGATGTACTAGCGAAGCGATCCCTTAGACCGGATCATGAGCGTGGTGGCCCTGTAACTGTGCCGGGCTGAATCCGATGGTGAACTTTAGTGGCCCAATTGTCATCTTTTAGGCCCATAACCAATTATGAACCGTTAATTTAGTAAATCAAATCATAATAATTATTATGCCAGATTTGGGCATAACAACTACTTAAATCCTACAATATCCTAATTGAAAAAGTTTTGCTTTTTTTTAATCCGTAGAATATGCTGATGATATCAATATTTTTATAGATATTTATAAATTTATAATATTGTTAACCTATATATGTCGTGTTCTAAGTTTTTTTCTGAATTAAGTTATTGTTGAGTTATTTAGTTTTTCTACTTATTTAGTTTTTGTACACCTAAAATCGTAGAATAAAGAGTCGTAGGAAGAATTATGTGCGAAATTTTTAAATTAAATATGATATTGACGAGATTTGAACATTTGATCTTTCGTAGAGTAAATAAAATATATAATATATCTTATCATAACATCCAACGGTTCTTATTTATTTTACTAAAAATCTGATGATTATTATTCGTTGTATGGTTGTACCAAAATACAAACAATTATAATCAAACAATTATAATCATGTTTTATTATTATAAATGTATAGAGGTTTTAATATATTTAAATAATGATTGGAAGATATGATACAATATATTGGGCTTTTTTAATAAATACCCTTGTCTAGAAATGTTTTTGCAAAAATACTTTGTTTAAAAAAAATAATTTGCAAAAATACTATCTTATTTGTAATGGTTGCGCAGCAGGTTGCATTCAGTTGCATATGCAACCTATGCAACTGAATGCAACTAAAAATTGTAATTTGAATTTTCAATTTTATACCAACTTCCGATTCTATATAATGGCTGCGCAGTAGCAAAAAATAAAAATTTAAATAACAAACTAGATTCATTAATAAAAGGACATATAATTTCTTCGTGTACACGAAAAAATTCATGTAGTATAGTGTCATTTTGTGTTATAATTTCGGTACACGATTCAATATCATGTCATATTCGTTCAAGTTTTTTTTTGCTAAGCGATTTTCGTTCAAGTTACATGATATGAATGTACAAAACGATTTGTTAGGTCCACATAAGCTATTTTTGTGTTCTAATTTCGGGTACACGATTCAATATCATGTCATTTTCGTTTAAGACCCTAAAGTATACAACATGAATGTGCAAAATGATTTTTCATGTCTACATAAGTTATTTCTTCTTATATATGTCGGAAAAATATACTCACTCTTAAAGGAAAATGAATTTCATGTTTTTTAACCTAATACATAAATTACAAGGGCACATATATAATAATGTGATTATGTGTTTATATATTACAAACTTGATTTCAATTTTATGAACAGTTGCTTATTTTCACAAGTTAGTCAAATAGAAAAAAGATAGGTGATACTCATTTTCATATGTCTTATTTTAAGAGTAAATTAAACTAAAAATTTATTATACCATGTTTTACTAGAAAAGAAAAAAAAAAATCCAACATACAAACTTTCAAACTGAAAATGCACATTTTTAGTTATCTTTACAAATAAGCTAAGGTCAATCACCTTAAACTCTAACAATCATACGTTACTCCAAGAGCGCGATATATTGAATTTTTTTGGTTAGTTGATAATATTTATTTTTCAATAGTAAATCAATTCATTAATAAAAGGACATATAATTTGTAAAAAAAATATTGAACGATCACATAACAAACTAGATTAGATGAAAGTTTCTATTGTTATAACTACGTTCGTTTCATGTATCTTGCACAGTAGATATCCTTTCTCATATCGTTGCAATTTTTTTTGACAGATAGTCTAATGATTTATTGGAGTCGTGAGGATTGAGTGTCTATACATTTTTAATATGTAATCGAAAAAATTAAGCACAACCATACAAATATTTTCAATGTATTAATATAATAAATATTTTAAGTATTCGATATTAAATAAATATACCAAATTATCTGAATATGGGTGAAAAATTTGTTAACATGGTACTTAGAAATATTCTCTAACAAAGAGAGAAATAAAATGAAAGCTAAATTTTAAAAAGAAACAATAAGGAGGGGTTTTGAACTTTTCAACGGGGATTGTATTTGTTTTGATGATTGGTTCATAATATTAATATTAATTCAATCGGTATGAAGTCACTGATAAGTAATTTTTATACTTAAATTAATTAACATTCAAATAAAATTATATTTTTTTCTAAATAATAATTAAAATAATATATTTATTTTAATTAATTAATATAATTGATCGGTCGGTGCGTAGCATGGGTAGAACACTAGTATGCATAAATATTATAATTAAATCATATCAGTTAAATATTTTAATTCTACAAAATTTATATCTTAAAATTATGACAAATTAATTAAAAATTATATCATACCAAAAAAATTCGTGCATCACACGAGTTCTAAGCTAGTTTTTATAATTTATACTTCATTAATTTTTGTTATTTTATGTTTTTGATCAATGCATTGATATATAAATATTAAAATTTCAATGATAAGTACATGCTCCAAAACTTGCAATTATATCCTTATATATAATAAGCGTAAGAGGGATCTTATCCATAATTTTGGTTTGGCCTTTTGGTTTGGTCACTGTACTCCCAAAATAATCTCAACCGTTGAATCTAATATTTTTAAAAATGGACTATCAAGATTATATCAAATTAAAAAGAAAATTACAATGTAAAAAGGATATAATTAAAAAAGTTTGTATTAGAATTTAATTTTAAAAAGAAAATTATAATTAAAAGAGTATACAGTTGAATTTTATTTATTTATTATTAAAATTTAAAAAGTTCATATTTACTATTTGGGCTCTATATTGAGATCAAGAAATCAGATTTGGATGATTTTACGGTCCACGTGAAGCTCACAAAATTATCTTTAATTTTGGTGATTATTTAATAATTATTATAGAAACGGAAACATATAGAATGTAAAGCATAATGTAATGTAATATGTAATAGAGACATATATAACTCAACTAGGATAAAAGATAAATAATATTAACTCTATACAGGGATCATGAAATTTGAAGAACAGGCATCAACAAGGATCAAGTCGCTGAAAGAAGTTCATTAACATGATCAAGCCTCAGTGACAAAATAAGATGTGCAGACAATTCAGCTGAAGGGCCAAAAGATTCCAGTGATAAAGTTTTTATGATTGCACAATTCTTAGCAGTGTTCTTAAAGACATGATATGAAGACCAGGAGTGAATGTAAGTCGTCTGTGAACCAGACCAGTTGCACTAGGCATCAACACTTCACAAAAGAATCGAAGTATCTAACTCAGAAAAACTGTTCAAGAGGTACGATTGAGTTTAGAGCAGTATTGATATCCTCTAGTTAGTTGGAAGCTGAATATTTAAGGATGTCAAATTAAGAGGAAAATGAATAGTATCCAAAATTACTATTCATATGAATAGTATCAGAAATCACTATTCATAAGAATGGTACTATTCATATGAATAGTAACCAACGGTTACTATTTGGGATTGGTGTACTAGTGCCCGATTACTATTTGGGGTTGGTGAAATAGTGTCCGGTTACTATTTGGGGGTTGTTGGAATAGTGCTCGGTTACTATTTGGGGGTTGTTGGAATAGTGTCAAATAGTGACTTTCTATAATCTATAAATAGGCCTGTTGTATTTCATTTCAAAACACACCTCAATACACAACTCTCTCTTCTCTCTCTTATATCTTCTCTGTATAAGCTGCTAGACAGTCCATCTAGTAGGAAAGCCGGCTTAGCCCGCTTTCAGGAAGTGTCGGGTAGAAGGTCCTCGTGCCTAAACTATCCTTAGGAATGTAAGCTGCTAGACAGTCCATCTAGTAGGAAAGTCGGCTTAGCCCGCTTTCAGGAAGCGTCGGGTAGATGGTCCTCGTGCCTAAACTATCCTTAAGAGTGTTCAGGTTTTGAAGCTAATCCATTGGATTAGAAGTTGTAACACCCTTTCGAGTTTATTATCAATAAAGATAAATTCTCAGAATTATTTTTTTTGGTAGTATCGTATTCAACCCCCCCTTCTACGATACTTTGGGACCTAACAATTGATATCAGAGCAAACTTCTAGCATACAAGAAGTCTAAAGATCAAAACCATGGGAAGGAAGGATATAGGTGTGAAGATTCCAATGCTTGACAAAGATAATTACTTTCATTGGTAAGTAAAAATGCACCATCATCTCTCAGCCATCGATGAAGGCTACGTAGATTGCATAGAGAAAGGACCTCATATTCCAATGAAGGCCAACTCTGGGATTGGTCAAGATGCTGGCACTATAGCTGCTGGAAGGCCTATTCCAAAGAATCAAGCTTAGTACACAGATGAAGACTTAGAGGAGATTCACAAAGATAGGAAGACCATGAACATTTTGTTCAATGGAATCGATCAAGATATGTTTGATAATGTCATTAACTGCACCACTTCTAAGCAAGTGTGGGACATTATCCAAACCATCTGTGAAGGAACTGAGCAGGTCAGAGAGAACAAAATGCAGCTCCTAATACAACAATATGAGCATTTTCACTACTCCTCTGGTGAAAATCTAACAGACATATTCAGTAGATTTCAAAAGTTACTGAATGGTCTAAAGTTGTATGGGAGAAAATATGAAACCAAGGACTCCAACCTAAAGTTTCTGAGATCTCTTCCTAAGGAATGAAAGCCAGTGACAGTCTCGTTGAGGAACTCTCAGGACTACAAAGATTTTACACTTGAGAGACTGTATGACATCCTGAAGACCTATGAGCTTGAAATGCAGCAAGATGAGGAAGTGGAGAAAATCCAGAAGAAAGGTGGATCTGTTGCCTTGGTGGCCAATATTCCAACAATCCAAGGTGGTGGAAGAATGAAGAGTGTAGAAGCCACACTAAGTTCAAAAACTTGTGAAGGTGAAGCTGAAACTAGCAAAGGTAAAAGCAAGATGATTGAAGAACCTGATGCATTAAGTGAGGATGAAGCTGAAGATCTAGATGAGTATTTGGCATTTCTGTCAAAGAGATTTTTGAAGCTAAGATTCAAGAAGAATCCAGCAGGAGCCGGGCAATTCAAGAAAAGCTATCAACCGGACAAGGATGTGGTTGAAATATCAAAGATCAAATACTATAACTGTGGAATTGCTGGTCACTTTGCCAATGAATGCAGAAAATCCAAAGCTGAGAAAGAGAAGAAACAGTTCGAGACTTTTGATTATAAGAAGAAATATTTTGATCTTCTCAAGCAACAAGGGAGAGCATTCGTGTCAAAAGATAGTGACTGGGCTGCTGGAGATGACTCAGATGCAGAAGAGGAGTTTGTCAATCTTGCACTCATGGCAAACGAAACTGATGAAGAAGCTAGCTCAGCAAGCAACCAGGTATTCTCTACAGTCTTAACTGATCTTTCTAAAGCTGAATGTGTTAGCACAATTGATGAAATGTCTATTGAATTGTATAACATGCATGTTACCTTAAAATCACTTAACAGTGAGAATAAGTGGATTAAAGACTTTAATGAAAAGTTAAGTGACAGGAATGCTTTTAATAGAAACACAGTTGATTGAGTTTGAAACTATAAGAAGAGATTGCTTGGATGCTAAAAATGAAATGATTGAGGCTATAAAGAGAGAGGAAGTTTTAAAGAAACAGTTAGTAGAGGAACAGAATCTGATTTCTAAGTGGAAAGGATCAACAGTTGTAACTGAGGAAATTTGTATTGTTCAAGGAATTGATTCTTTCTGCAAATTAGCAGAAGCTAAGTTAGATGTTGATAGGGAAGTTACTTCAGACAGTGATTTAGTCAAAAAATAATGTTCTTTAAGATTTAAGCATGTTAGCAAAGCAACTTTAACTAAATTGAATAAAAAGTACGGGCCTGTCAACAAGAACTTTGTTAATGGAGAATGTAGCAATACTGAATCAGCTGAGAAAAGAAACATAGGCAACTTGTCCCACAAGCAATTGAAGGACAAGCTAGAAAATGTTAAGTCAGGTGTTAAGGACAAGAAAAAGAACAGAAATGGTAAGGTAGGGATTAACAAACACAACAATTACACAACTGATAAATATGCTCCTAGGAAAGAATGTGTAAAGTGTGGAAGTATTAATCATTTATCTACCAACTGCAAAGCTATGAAAAATCCTTTGATGCCTAACATGCCTATGTTTGTGCCTGCTATGAATGTTATGCCAAATATGTATGCTCCCTCTGTTCATGCATCTAGTCAATATGCTAACATGCCATTCATACATAATCCATACTACAATGCTTTCAATATGCCACAAATGCCGTGGATGATGAATAACATGTTTGCACAGACTATGCCTAACAATGCTATTAACTATAACAAATATGAGCAAGTATTAAATTCTGTCTCTCAAAGGCCCAAACCTAAAGTCAAAATTGATTTAACTCAATCTAAACTTTCGGTTAAAAGGGATTTGAAGGATAAGAAATTGGCTAACAAGGCAGGACCCAAGAAAACTTGGGTACCAAAATCAACGTGATTTTGTTTTGATGTGTGCAGGGAAACAGAAAGAATCTTTGGTAACTGGACAGTGGTTGTTCTATGCATATGACTGGAGATTCTATGCATTACCTTTGGAGACAACAGCAAAGGATATACTAGAGGATATGGCTTGATTTCATAAGGGAACGTTGTCATTGAAGAAGTAGCACTGGTTGATGGACTTAAGCATAACTTGCTAAGTGTCAGTCAACTGTGTGATAAAGGCCAGAATGTCTGGTTCACATCTGAAGCTTGTGTCATTTTCAAGAAAAGTGACAACAAGGTAGTGTTGACAGGAGATAGAAGAGGAAATGTGTACATTGCTGACTTCAATTTAACAAATGCAAACATGACTACATGTCTTCTCAGCAAGGCAAGTGTAGATGAAGGTTGCTTTGGCATAAAAGACTGTCACACTTGAGTTTTAAAGCGATGAATGAGTTGGTAAAGAGGGATTTGGTTAGAGGTATTCCAAAATTGGATTACTCCAAGGTTGGATTGTGTGATGCATGCCAGAAAGGGAAGCAGAAGAAGGCCTCTTTCAAATCAAAGTCAATGTCATCAATTGATCAACATTTACAACTACTTCACATGGATCTCTTTGGACCAATCAATGTGTTGTCAATCTCAAAGAAGAAATACTATCTTGTGATTATTGATGATTTCTCAAAATTCTCTTGCACATTCTTTCTGTACTCCAAGGATAAGGCGGGTGAAGTAATTATAAATCACATCAAGATAGTCAAACCTTTACTCAAAGTAAGGAGAATCAGAAGCGACAATGGAACTGAGTTCAAGAATTCTGTAATAAGAGAGTTTTGTGAAGAAGAAGGAATTATCCAGAATTCTCTGCACCAAGAACTCCTCAACAAAATGGTGTGGTGCAAAGAAAGAACAGAACTATAATTGAAGCTGCAAGAACAATGCTTGAAGAGTCTAAGCTACCAACATACTTCTGGGCAGAAGCTATAAACACTGCATGCTACACTCAGAATATTTCTTTGGTCAATCAAGTAAAAGGCATGACACCTTATCAACTTTTCAAAGGCAAGAAATCAACAATCAACTTTCTGCATGTCTTTGGATGCAAATGCTTTGTACTGAAAAATCATGGTGAGCATCTTGGAAAATTTGATTCAAAGGCAGATGAAGCTATCTTTGTTGGATACTCAGCTGGAAAATCCTACAGAGTCTACAACCTAAGACTAAACATTGTAATGGAGTCCATACATGTTGTCTTTGATGACAAGAAAATATCTGGTCTAGTAGATGAAGGTTTTCATGAGTCTCTCTCATTTGAGAATGAGAGAAGTGGTGAAGAAAGTGAAGATGATGATGAAGAATGGAGATCAATTGGTGTGAGAAACAGACAAGGATCATCAGTTGAAGTGCAGAATGAACCACCTATTGAAGAGCAACTTACACCATCAGTTGGAAATCAAAGAGAAGCATTTGTTGATGAATCTGCAAGAACTCCATCAATCTCGAGGGCCATACACTCAGGGGGAATTTCTCACAGTCAAAACTCAACAACAAGCCACTATGATCAACACAGAGAAAATGAAGCCACTTCATCAAGGTCAAACTTACCACCACAAAGAAAATGGACCAGGGATCATCCATTTAAGCTTATCATTGGAGATCCTAATGCAAAGGTCCAAACCAGAAGAGCAACTCAAGAAGAATGCTTATATAGCAGTTTTCTATCCAAAGAGGAACCAAAGAGACTTGAACATGCTCTTCTGCATCCAGACTGGGTTTTAGCAATGCAAGAAGAGCTAAACCAGTTTGAAAGAAATGAAGTATGAAAACTTGTACCCAAACCTAAAGACAAATCAGTGATTGGCACTAAGTGGGTATTCAAGAACAAGATGGATGAGAATGGCATAGTCACAACGAATAAAGCTAGATTAGTTGCTAAAGGCTACTGTCAAGAGGAAGGAATTGATTTTGAAGAAACCTTTGCTCCAATGGCAAGGTTATAAGCAATAAGGATCTTCCTGGCCTATGCAGCGCATGCCAATTTCAAAGTCTATCAAATGGATGTCAAGAGTGCATTTCTGAATGGTATTCTGGAGGAGGAGGTGTATGTTAGTCAACCGCCTGGTTTTGAAGATTCAGCCTTTCCAGAATATGTGTTCTTTCTACTCAAAGCACTCTATGGCCTGAAGCAAGCACCTAGAGCCTGGTATGACACACTCTCACAGTTCCTTATAGAGAATCACTTCATTCGAGGTACTATTGATAAAACTCTCTTTTATAGAAATGTCAATGGCTCTATGATACTTGTCCAAATTTATGTAGATGATATAATATTTTGGTCTACAGATGAGAAACTTTGCAAGAGATTTGCCAAACTCATGCAAAGTAGATATGAAATGAGTATGATGGGTGAATTAACTTATTTTCTTGGTTTACAGGTTAAACAAGTGAATGAGGGAATTTTTATAAGTCAAACAAAATACATTTATGATCTTTTAAAAAGGTTTGATTTAGCAGATTGCTCTTCTGCAAAAACACCCATGGCCACTGCCACTAAGCTTGAACTGAACACTAAGGAAAAGAAGGTGGACATGACAAGCTATAAGGGTATGGTTGGATCTCTTTTATACTTAACAGCTAGTAGACCTGATATTATGTTTGCTACATGTTTATGTGCTAGATTTCAAGCTGATCCTATGGAATCTCACTTAGTAGCTATTAAAAGGATTTTCAGATATCTCAAGGGAACACCAAACCTTGGCATTTGGTACCCTAGAGATTCTGGTTTTGATCTAATTGGTTACTCAGATGCAGATTATGCAGGTTGCAAAATGGATAGAAAAAGTACCACAGAAACCTGTCAATTCTTGGGAAACAAGCTGGTCTCATGGTTCAGTAAGAAGCAGAACTCAGTATCTACCTCAACTGCAGAGGCTGAATACATAGAAGCTGGGAGTTGTTGTTCACAGATTCTATGGATGAGAAATCAACTACTTGACTATCGAGTTAAAGTTGAAAAGATCCCAATTTTCTGTGATAACACTAGTGCAATTGCAATATCACAGAATCCATTGCCGCATTCTAGAACCAAGCACATAGACATCAGATACCATTTCATCAGGGAGCATGTAATGGAAGGCACTGTGGAACTGCATTATGTTTCTAGTGAAAAACAGTTGGCAGACATTTTTACTAAAGCTTTGGATGAAGCAACCTTTTCAAGGTTGGTAAGTGAGCTTGGTATGTTAAATTTCACATGATCTTTTAAAATGTCTGTTCAATTTGTTTGCAGCCAGTGAATTTCATTCTATGGATTTTGTTTGTTTTATTTGTTTATCTGCATGATTATTCTAGAGATATCATTGTAGCATAATTAAATAAATATTTTATTGACATATATCAATTAATGATATTTTGTTAATTTTATGTCTATTTAATTGTGAGTTTATCTGATTATTGTGGATTAATTCTTGATTTACTGCGTGATTATTTTTAAATCTATAATAATTAGAAGTATTAAATATGTGTGTGTACATAGGCTGATAGGTTTCGGTGATAAGATGTTTTTTCGGCTGACAGGTTTTGGTGATAAGATGTTTTTCGGCTAAGTAGGTTGTTAGGTGAGAAATTATTGAGCGGTGTAATTTTTCAAACATAACCTGTCACGCTCTCACCTAACCCACTAGTCCTTGAAACCTTATAAATGATGAGTTTTTTTTTTGTGTTCAGCATCATCATTTTTCAGATATACAGAGCATATACACACGATTGCTGAATATTTCGAGCTTTGATCGGAAAGATCTCTCAAATCTAGCTGGTGGTTTTTAGATCGGATTTCATATTCTTGATTTATACATCATCCTTTATAAAAACTAACCCTTGTTTTTGAATTTCCTCAAAGTTTTGAAAATGGAATTACAGGGAAGCTTTTTAATTGCTAAAGTTAATCCTATTTCCATTCAGCAAATCGAAACCATTCTGGATGAGCAATTTCGGGCTTGGACACAATTTCTGAATGAACATTCTTTAATTCGCTATGCTTTAGTTACACCGGTGCAGCTTAACCATGATGCATTGCGTGAACTATATTGCAGTGCGGTTAACACTTTTGAACAGGACGGGTGTGCAATCACATATCGACTGTTTGGTAGGTCGATTAGGGTCACTGAACGAGATGTTAATCGAATTCTTCATTTTCCTATGGAAACTCTTGTTTCTGATCCTACACCTGAACAGATTGAAATGTTCTTTCGTTTTATAAGGTACCAAGATGGCAATTTCAATACTAGTAATCTTTCTAGAACGTTTCTAACCCAGTACTGGAATTTCTTCTTTCACACTCTTAACCCTGTTTTTTCCTCAGATAGAACAAATCAAGATCGAATACCTGAATTTATTCAAAAATTAGGGTATGCGGTCACCAATAATTTGAGGATTAATTTTGGAAAAATAGTGCTTGGTCAAATCATTTTAAAGATGAAACACTTGGGAAGAAGAGATGTTCAGACTCAAAATGTCAAATGTCTATATCCAAGGTTTCTACAACTAATATTAAATGATTTTTTAAATGATGAAGACAGGGTACGCTTGGAAAATGGTTGAAAGGTGGAATGTTCTTACATGAAGACGAATGTAATTAATTACATAAGCAAAAAGAACTATACGGATGTGCCTACAATCCTAACTGAATATCTAAAGACTGTCCCACTTCCGTTGTAACCAAGACCAGTGAGAGCAGGTATACGACAAGGTAATATTTCATTCTCTTCTATTCCAACCTCTGTATTCCCTGCTGTGTCACAGGAAATACAGTTTCTACAGCCCCGAGTGGCCATCTTACCCGACCAAGAGCAGGAAATCCCACCGACTCTAACACAGGTTGAAGAGCCCATTCTGAAAATGCAAACACAAACACAACGAACTCCTACCCCTAAATTGTCACTTAAACGACCATCCATCAACACTTTTGAGGGAGATAGTGCCTCAGTAGCAGCACATAAGGAGTCAGTTACATCAGCCGCTCTACCTCATTCTAAACGGAGTAAACCCAATGAACCTGAGGTAACGGCAACTGTTAGTGAAACAATTCTTCCTTATCCAATGAGTGAAAATGTAAATGAGGTTGAATTGACGGGAGTAACTATCTTGAGTTCCATTTCATGGAACATAAGAGTGGTTGATGATCTTTCCAAAGATCAAATGCCTTCACAGGCATCCGAGGTGGAATTACCTACCTCAATAACTGCTGGTGAATCTTCCATTTTACAGAAAAATCAATCGGTAGGTGGTTCTTTTATGAACCAAGTGTCTTCATAGACATACGAGGGAAACTTGGGTTTTGTGCCATTTAATCAATTCAAGTTTAACCTCCCAGAGGGAAAATCTCTGGATCTCTTTCGAGATTTACCACTCTTTACCAGTGGTCGGCAACTCGCTTCACGCGAGGATGGAAGCTCACGAACTTTCATTGCACCATCCGTGACCTCTAAAAAAGGGGCTAGGATGATTTCATTTGCAGGTACATATCTCGGTGGAAGCTCTGGAGGAGAGTTGAGGGAAACACGAACAGAACACGTAAGTGTAACCCAAACCACTCAACCGAGTGAATATAGAGTGTTGAGTGAAACACCTGCAGAACATACGAGTGAGCAACCTACTCAACCACATGCACCTGTAACCAGAAAGGAATACAGCAGACTCCTTACACGGGTCCAAACAATGGAGAAAGAGTTGCCAAATATCCGTAAGTCCATTGCAGAAATCAAAAATTTGCAACTTATTCAACATGATGTATTTCAGGTTCAATTGAATACCATGGCAACCTAGTTAAAAGATGCAATCAACTCCTTGGTAAAGCCATCTTCGTCTAATTTACCAGCTCCACATCCTACTACTCTGGAGGATAACCCAACTGAGGGGGAGAAGTTGGATGATCAAGAAAAATCTACTTGGCGTAAGGGCAAAGAAAAGGTTGTTGACACGAAATTAACTTTATTTTGGGAAAGGAAAAGCTAATGGGAGTATTAGTGCTATGTGGAAAGAAAGCAAGGCAAACTTGAGGATATGTTCAGTCTAGAGGAACAATTAACTTGCACTTGGTTAATTTTAGAAATCTGGAAAATGTATATATATGATCCAGAATGCACTTTAATATTATTTATCTTTGTATTTTATTTTGTTGTATCAGTTGAGTTATCCTCTAAGAATTTGCTTGTTAAACCCTAACAATCAAATAGGGGGAGATTGTAAAGCATAATGTAATGTAATATGTAATAGAGACATATATAACTCAACTAGGATAAAAGATAAATAATATTAACTCTATACAGGGATCATGAAATTTGAAGAACATGCATCAATAAGGATCAAGTCGCTGAAAGAAGTTCATTAACATGATCAAGCCTCAGTGACAAAATAAGATGTACAAACAATTCAGTTGAAGGGCCAAAAGATTCCAGTGATAAAGATTTTATGATTGCACAATTCTTAGCAGTGTTCTTAAAGACATGATATGAAGACCACGAGTGAATGTTAGTCGTCTGTGAACCAGACCAGTTGCACTAGGCGTCAACACTTCACAAAAGAATCGAAGTATCTAACTCAGAAAAACTGTTCAAGAGGTATGATTGAGTTTAGAGCAGTATTGATATCCTCTAGTTAGTTGGAAGCTGAATATTTAAGGATGTCAAATTAAGAGGAAAATGAATAGTATCCGAAATTACTATTCATATGAATAGTATCCGAAATCACTATTCATATGAATAGTCTTATTCATATGAATAGTAACCAACGGTTACTATTTGGGATTGGTGTAATAGTGCCCGGTTACTATTTGGGGTTGGTGAAATAGTGTCTGATTACTATATGGGGGTTGTTGGAATAGTGCTCGGTTACTATTTGGGTGTTGTTGGAATAGTGTCAAATAGTGACTTTCTATAATCTATAAATAGGCTTGTTGTATTTCATTTCAAAACACACCTCAACACACAACTCTCTCTTCTCTCTCTTACATCTTCTCTGTATAAGCTGCTAGACAGTCCATCTAGTAGGAAAGCCGGCTTAGCCCGCTTTCAAGAAGTGTCGGGTAGAAGGTCCTCGTGCCTAAGCTATCCTTAGGAGTGTAAGCTGCTAGACAGTCCATCTAGTAGGAATGTCGGCTTAGCCCGCTTTCAGGAAGTGTCGGGTAGAAGGTCCTCGTGCCTAAACTATCCTTAGGAGTGTTCAGGTTTTGAAGCTAATCCATTGGATTAGAAAGTGTAACACCCCTTCGAGTTTATTATCGATAAAGATAAATTCTCGGAATTATTATTTTTGGTAGTATCGTATTCAACCCCCCTTCTACGATACTTTGGGACCTAACATAGAATATCAAGATAAAATATAATTACGAATTTTTACATTAATCCTTGTAGAAGATCTATATTGATAATTATATTTAATGTGAAAAACCAAATTATATGATTTAAATCATTGACATACACATTTTCGTAATTCAATATACATACAATTTGTAGTTTACATGTTAAAAAATAAAATATTTTTTATGCTAGATCAATCGTTTTTCATCTATTTATTTTATGATCAAACGATTCTTATTTATTTTATCCTAGTGAATACCAGACTACCGACTACCAAAATTTTGGACAAAATCACTCTTACACTTATTATTAAAACTATAATTGATTGTTAGTAGTACTATCTTCAAAAGGGTATTTTGATAATCAAAATGAAATATAAGTAGATTTCATAAATCGAATAGAAATTTTAACATAACAAATCGTCAATTTCTATTCTCTTTTATTTCTGCATAGTTTTAATTGGAAAATAATTATTAAACCATCACTAGATTAATGATAATTTTATTAATTTCATGTGGGCTGTAAAATCGTCCAAAACAAATTTTAAATTGAACGTATATAAATATACATATTAATAACAATTTGATATGTAAATTAATAACATATAAATATTACAAAAAAATAATATAATTATAAATATTAGAAAAGGAGTCGTGCGTTGCACGAATTATAAGTCAATAATAAAAAGTACAAATAAAAAAATTGTTTATATACTTTTTTTGTGATATTATTTCTTTGAATAATCAAACCTAAATCTTGACGTGTATTTTGCACCTAAGGATATAGAAAAGAGATATGTAGTATAGGAATAAAATTAAAGAATGTTAAATTGAGAATTATGGGAGTGCTTAAACATATAGATTTACTCTTAAAATTAATCAATAGCACACGCCCCTTGATCTATGTTACGTCAATTCTCTAGACAATATGATATTAGGGAGTAGGAAATGGTGTAATTCAATATTATAACAATAATAATTATCCGTATAAAGTATGGACGGTCATATACTATTATTATTTATTAATATATATATATATATATATATATATATATATATATATATATTAAATATTTCATTTTATACAAAATTTTAGTTATTTCAAATAATTTTTTATTACTAATTTTAAATTTACTTATATTCAGAACTTAGTTTCAAGATATAAATAACTGTTGTTAATTTAATTTTACTTTTAAATTTATTGTTAAGCATCTTAAGAATTTAATAAATATTTAAATAAAATTATTTTTTAAGTGTGTATTTACTACTTAAATCCTACAATATCCTAATTGAAAATGTTTTGTTTTTTTTAATCCGTAGAATATGCTGATGATATCAATATTTTTATAGATATTTTTAAATTTATAATATTGTTAACCTATATATGTCGTGTTCTAAGTTTTTTTCTGAATTAAGTTATTTGTTGAGTTATTTAGTTTTTCTACTTATTTAGTTTTTGTACACCTAAAATCGTAGAATAAAGAGTCGTAGGAAGAATTTTGTGTGAAATTTTTAAATTAAATATGATATTGACGAGATTTGAACCTTTGATCTTTCGTAGAGTAAATAAAATATATTAATATATCAGTCTGTTTCCACAAGCATCAATCGCATCCATCGTCATCTTCCGAAGCTCGGTCGGCAACTTATCAATCTCAATTACACCTCCTGGGCTAATCGACAACGGCGATACATCTATATTTGCGCTAATTAAACTTCTAAAACTACCTCTATTACCTAATTTTAGTTTTAACTTGTTTCGCAAAAACAGCGAAGATTGAGATTGATAATAACTGAATTGAGAAGGTTTAAGAGATGAGATTGAAGGAGAGTTGACAGATAACGTGAGTGTGCGAGGCTTGTGAGATGGTAGCGTCGAACACGAGGCTAATGACGCCATTTAATTGAGCTCTGCACGGAGTTTTAGGGAGTTGGGGTTTTTCCATGGATGTATACGTACAGGTGTGTGTATGTATAAGCGATGTGGTGGTGAGGGAGGGTGGAGAAGAAGGTGGGTTGAAGAAAGGGAGAAAAGAAAATAAGGGAGGGGGAGTATATTTGCAATTAAGATAGTATATTTGCAATGAATTTGAAGAGATGGTATTTTTGCAAAATAAACTATAAAACTTAGTATTTTTTATAAATTCTCCAATATTTTTGGGTATATATTAATGATTGTAAGATTACATTTTAAATTAAAAGGTAACTCGTTTGATTAAAAAAGAAATATTAATAATTGAAAGATATGGTACAATTGATAAATTTAGGTGCTTATAAATGTTAATATATATTAATTAAAAGTAACGCATTTTAATTTGAAAAAACAATCGACTACTTACAATTAATTATATTATTTTATTAATTAGGTATGATATAATATTTTTCGGTATATATTAATGATTGTAAGATTAAATTTTAAATTAAAAGTTACTTGTTTTAATTTGAAAAGAAATATTAATGATTGAAAGATATGGTACAATTAATAAATTTCGGTGTTCATAAAAGGTAATATCTAATAATTAAAAAGTAACGTATTTTAATTTGAAAAGACAATCAACTACTTACCATTAGTTATATTATTTTCTTCTTTATTAGTTAGGATAGTACCTTGATTCAACAACTAATTGATAAGTGGCTTAGTTGGGTGATCAAACTTTTGACGCTGTTGGTTTTGGTGAAAATGGCTAATTTAGCTATTGGAACAGAGCAAAATAAACAATCCAAGAAGAAGCAAAATACGAATAGAGAAATTTTAGTCGGAATATAATTACGTTAACATTAGTAATTAGCATTTTGAGTTACTGTTTTTATAAAATAATACTATTATTATTTATTTTAATATTTAGAATAACCAAACCAAAAATCAAATCGACAAACTTTCAATTTTTCTGTTTTAATATAATAGTATATTTTGTATAAAATTAAAGTGATATAGATAAGAGAATAAGGATTATGAGCTAAATTTACGATACTTTTTTTTATAATAATCTGGTGAGTGTAATATATTGGATACCAAATTATTTGTTTTCTTAATTTACATGCAAATAAAATAAATGGTCAGTAAATATTTGATAATTAATGGTTAAATATATTTATATATTACTTTATTCCATGAAAAATTGCTATAGATAATTATAAATATTAATATAGTTAATAACATATATTAATTAATTAAAACTATCATATATAATATAAACTCAAAATTGTTATCCCATGAAAAAAGTATGTGAGATTAAACTCAAAATTCTTATTCTCTATATATTAAATATATTATTATAGATAATTATAAATATTAATATAGTTAATAACATATATTATTTAATTAAAACTATTATATATAATATTTATAATTATATTAATTCACGAGTTTTTTATATTCTAATTTTTTAAATATTTAAATATGATGTTAATTTTAATTTTAACAATATAACTATTTATTTTTAACATGTTTTTGATAGAATTTTGAAATTTTAAAAAGTAATTTATTTATTAAAATATTTAACTTTTTTAGATTATAAATAATTAAATTGGAGCTAAAATAAAAAATTTAATTAACAATCAAATTTAGTGATTGTTTAGCAAGCATTATTAATTAGAATTATCCACAAATTGAAGAAAAAAGAAGATTACAAAATTTTACATTAAAACATCTATTCAGTTCGGAAAATCTTTTTATATTTGATTAAAATTATTAAAATGTACAGTTTAATATTTAAATATAATTCTACTACAACAAATACATCTATATCTATATATCTATATATCTATATAAAGTAAAATCTCGGGAGTATGACGTGGCTCTTCCCGAGACTCTCATTCTAATTTCTCTGCCTTTCAAAAATTTCACTACATAGTATAATCAACGGGGACTGGGAACTGAAAGGGTGGGAAGGGTATGCCAACCAATTCTATACCTTCCTACATGGACTTAGTGGAAATTTGAAAAGCCTGGTCACGCTTTAGTTATTGAAAATGAAAACTCATCGGCTGATCCGCACACACCATATAAAGCGAGGTTATTTAATGGGGAACAATGCTATTATTCTAGATTTGTGCTTTTTTCTTTTCAGCAAACAAACACTCAGAGGTGACTCTTCTTTCCTCCGATCTAATTCTCTCTCATTTGTATGTATATGTTTATACGATTTTGAGATTTGTATGTATATGTGTATGTATATGTGTGTGTATATGTCGTCAGTGTTTTCTATTGCGAGAATTGATTTTTTATGTGTTGATTGTGAATTAGGGTTGGGTGATTTGTGACTAGATTGTGCTATTGCGAGAATTGATTTTTTATGTGTTGATTGTGAATTAGGGTTGGGTGATTTGTGACTAGGTTGTGTTGATTGTGAATTAGGGTTTGGTGAATTATGGATTTTTGTGTGGATGATAGTTCTGGGCTTAAACTATGATATGCTATGTATGAGTTAGTTACCATAATTCATTAACAAAAAACTATAAAATCCCATAATCTCCCTCCTATCATACAATTGCAGTATGTTGATGAGGTTTCTTGATTTTTTATTTTCACAATTTCTATAGATAGATGACAATCATATTTTTGCTTACAATTATTTTGCTATTTATTTTGCGTATAATAATTTAGTTATTTAGTGCACATGTTTTTATTGATAATCATGTTATTATGGTTTTTTTTATTATCACCTACCAAGATTGATTATATTTTGTGGAAGAAACTTATGTTGATGTCGGGGTACATTTGTTTCTCAATTTCAAACGTGAAAAATTAAAACTTTCTCTGTGTGTACATTGTAGAATTTGTGTGATGATATGTGTTTGTTATACAGGCTGCGCGTAAGTCTGCAGCAACCACTGGAGGAGTGAAGAAGCCCAAAGATACCATCCCGGAAATGCCCAACAGATACCATCCCGGAACTGTTGCTCTGCGGTATTTGATTTATTCACAGATACCATCCCGGAACTGTTGCTCTACGGTATTTGAATTGTTTGAATTTTTTTTTTTGCAAGATATTATGTTGATGTGCTAGGGTGTGTAAATTGTTTATGTATGTTTTGTTTAATTATGCAGTGAAATCCGCAAGTACCTGAAGAGAACTGAGCTCTTGATCAGGCCTTTCCAGAGGCTGGTGCGTGAGATTGCTCAGGACTTTAAGGTAAGCTATTGTTGATAATTTGATATGTTTTGGGTTTTTGTTACATGATGAAGTTTTGGAAATGTAATGTTGTGTTATCTTGGTGCAGACTGATCTCCGTTTCCAGAGTCATGTTGTACTAGCTTTGCAGGAAGCTGCGGAGGCATATCTTGTGGGTCTCTTTCAAGACACTAACTTGTGTGCCATCCATGCTAAGAGGGTGATGGAAATTTGAAAAGCCTGGTCACACTTTAGTTATTAAAAACTCATCAACTGATCCGCACACACCATATAAAGCCTTTCACTTCATGACAGAGACTGTAATCGATGACAGGGACAAATCTTGAGGGTAAGTTTCTAACAACCATCATTTCTTATATCTACATAGAGGTTATTTAATAGGGAACAATGCTATTATTCTAAATTTGTGTTTTTTTGGTTGATTTGATCCATTTTATTCTAGATTTTTGGTTTCTTAAACTTGATGATTATGTATTATTAGTGTCCTGATTTTTGCTTTCTTACACCTTTAATTGTTGAGTGAATGAATATTGTTGTTCAATAGGACGAACATTGGTATCACTTTATTTTCCTGACAGATTAATAGTTGATCTGGACCTTTTTGACTTAAGCATGTGACTGGGTCTGTTGGCCCGTGTAGAGTCA
This sequence comes from Saposhnikovia divaricata, assembly GCA_036435485.1. NCBI lineage: Eukaryota > Viridiplantae > Streptophyta > Magnoliopsida > Apiales > Apiaceae > Saposhnikovia > Saposhnikovia divaricata. Next base: position 127,312,797 of record CM071598.1, read on the forward strand.
TATTGCAACCCACTATTAGCTAAAAAAACACAACCTATGTTTGTTTTTGATTGCATAAAGGGTATTTTATTAGCAGCTATTGTCTTTAGTTAATTATTCAACATCAAATATCTCTTGTAGAAGGCTTGCTATACCTAACGATTCTATGGAGTTTGATTATGTGTTCACAAATTTTGAGATGCAGGGTTAAATAATAAATAAGCTGGCTTTCACTTTCAATTCCTCTATCTGTGAGACACATACATACACACACATTTTTTATTCACAACTCCTTTAGCCAAGAAGAAGACCTTATCTCTGGATATATATGTATATTTGTAGTTGCAGAGAGGATTTCTCCTGAAAGAGGTGTAAACATAAGGGAATGTGTGGAAACAAGGTGCTAAAATTCTTTCACTTGATTATATAATTTAGTTTTGTAAATAGGATGTTATGCTGTGCAAAGTTATCAGCGCCAGACATATTTAATCTAGATTTCATTTAAGTGGAAGCTTATGCCAGACATTCTATATTCGTTACAACCGATTCTGAACTACTTGGCGTGGGCTGCAAAAAGAAACTTGAAAGATCGGAAAGGATAATAATTATTGAGTTTGACTTGAGGGAAACAAAATAAGAAACACTAGATAGGATACCAGAAGATTGCAGTAAGCATTGCGGGCCAACTTTTAAAAAAATGTTATTTCTGGTGGAAATAGCCCATATTGTATAGGAAGTCATGGCATTCATATTTACTGGAAACTTGTAAACCATCTATATAGATTATAAACCAACACATGTTTTATACTGTAAATAGTAATTGTAAAAATAATCAGGATGCCCCATCGCAAATATATCGCAAATTTGGGATGTACTGTTTTAGGCCATATTTCTTGGGTTATGTTTTTCCTGTAGGACTAAAACAATTTGATCATTATAGCAAGACTTGCAATACTTGAATGAATATGTTGTAGCCTTCAAAGATGATAAAATCCATGCCTGTTGTTTGTTTATGCAGTAAAAAATCTGGGTATGCAGTTTAGCTGTTTATCATTTTTCCAGTATATAAATTCTTGGGTTATGTTTTTCTGTTGGACTAAAACAATTTATTAAGTGCACATGCAGAATTTGAAAATGCTATTGTTGTGGGGCTTTGAGATGGTGCAGTCCTGTTTTCCAGTTCTCATGCTTTTAAAGTTTGATGCATCCACTTGATGAACAGGTCACCATTTTTACTTCTCCCGGCTAATGGAAAACACTCCTATATATTGTTGCAATATTTACCATACAAATTTGTGTTTTATTTCGTAAATTTGATACTTGATAAACAGGTCACTCATTCTTACTTCTTTCAGTTAACGGAGAACGCTCCTATTGTCATAGTAAATCTTCCAGCATTCTTCCTGATGCAGTAACTGCTCTGGATTTACTATGAATATTTTGTATTATTCGATAGTTTGTTTCATACCATAACCTGTAAGAGATCTTGGTTTAAGGGGTTTTATTGTTTTATGTTGTTGATATTCAGAAAAGTATAATATTGTTTATGGTTACTGGCCCCATATCTGTACCCCGTATTTTGGGATGCTACAGAAAATTCATGGCTGATGGACCCTCAAAGATCAAAAATATTTTTAAAATATTTTTCGGATCAAAATATTTAAATCATAAAAATATAAATAAAAATACACCGACCTCCACAGCTTACACAAATCATCAAATAATCACATAAACAGCATCTCACACACATTTCACCTTTACAACAATATTCACATAATATAATTTATAATTTATAATAAATAAATATTATTAAAAATCAAAATTTTCTAGGTCGTTATATCTTTCCCCCCTTAATAGGATTTTGTCCTTAGAATCAATCTTAAGGACATGAGTAACAATTCTCGATGAACATCTTACTTCCACTTCCCAGGTTGCACTTTCAACTCTAGGATTCCATCACAACCTCTTATACTTTTATAAGCTCATTCCATGAGCCTTCAATTCCCGTAATAACCTTAAGCTTTGGTTTTCGAATCTCTAACGTTCATCACACGTGAACGAATAACCTTCCGCGAAAATCAATATGTCTTTTCGGCATAATGAACTATACTCTGCGTCAAAACTATATTACCGCGCCAACCCCTCGCAATAATACGACCGTGCAACTTGCCTCAATTTATAACGACCTACACTTGGTATAGTTTCCCACGCTTTACTTATAACCACACGATTTCAAATAGAATTTCGAGGAAAGAATCTCAAGAAATCCTCTGATCGCTTCCAATCCACTTTTCAGATACTGTGTTAATCGAGAAGGGAATAATTAAAAAGTTTCTTTCTTACTTTAGTCCTAAAATTTTACCGAGTACCCAATCGGAAACTTAACATCATTTTGTCCATTCTTAGTCGCATTCTCGAAGTCGAATACTATAACCAAACACATACGTCCTTAGATGCACATCAAGCATAATTTAATTAACGACCCGATTCTCAATCTTATAAAATAGACTGGGCTACTCAATCTTTTGAAACATAGCCTCGAATATTTGTAGTTGTTGGAAGCTATTATACCCGTCACCTTGACTGTAACTTCACTTTATACAAGAACAATTCCTGAGGTCACAACTCCACTTGATACCAATCATGATACAATTCTTTAACAATTCTCAACAAGCTTCCGCTTTAACAACACGCATATACAACTTAATACGCATCATCGCTTATTGATATATCTTAAAACAAAATCTTCCTCAATTAAAACTTTGAGAAAAGGAACATCAAGAAATTCCCCGATCGTTCTTACTCCTCTTTCACGTGCAATGTTACTTGAGAAGGGAATAATCGGAAACTTCTATCCATCCTTCATCTCATTGTTTCACTAAATACTTATCCTGGAAAATTAACCTTATATCATCTATTCCCAATTGCAATTTGAACGCGAACAACACGCTCAACTCTTATCGCATGGCATTTGCGCCAACCACCATTCGGTTTAATACTCAATTTCTACCTTCATACAACATCGGTTTGCTAAAACATTTAAAATAATAGGGTTTTAATCAAAAAGCCTTTTGGAACGAAAATATTTTTGAAAATTTAAAAAAAAACAATTAGCAAACCATGACCTTGTCTTCGACCTAATTCCTTATGGTACAACATATTTAAAACTTGCTTACGACTTCACTGCCTTGCATCCTCAGAGTTCCTTCCAAATCATAACTTTGCATACTTGGCGAGTCCTCGAATTTGACTCTTCCTATTACGACTCCAACGTTTAACATCACTATCATTAACCACAGAATCATAACATTCGAAATTCACACTAGAACTCTTATACAAAATTTTCTTCCTTTTCTTGTAAACTCCTACAATCACTCTCGATTGATTTGCATACGCTTCCTGAATCTTCGATCATCTTGTTATGTGATCTACAATCATATTAAATTTCATATTCTTAATAATCATAAAAGCAATCTTGTCACTCTTTTCAAACTTCGGCTAAAGTTAATGTAATACTATTTTCGGCAAATTCCCATCTTTCCAAGCTTATAACTCATAGCTTTAATTTCTGACTTTGTTACTTATTACCACACTTCCCTTCTGGCTACAACCACAACTTCCCACATTACTCTTAATAAAATCTTTAGGGATTCTACTCCCGAAATCTTATTTCCTAATCATGGGATCTCGTTAATTTCTTCTAGTTCTCTTTGTATGGGCAACTACGGTGCCCTCTTCTCTTCTAAGTCCACATCTTCAGGATTCCACATTCTTTTCTTGACTAAATTTTTATACGTCTACTATGTAATCACTCCTAGAAACTTTTTGGTTTCTCTGCCTTCCTCCTTATTGACATTTCATTCCGTCTTGGTCAACTTTTCACTATCCTTGATAATCATGACTTTCTACACTGGCTTTCATAAGTTATTTACTTCACGTAATCACCTTACCCCTCATTCAGTCTTATTTCTTCTTGATAACTCTTATAAACCATTTTGTTTCACTTCAATCTGATTTATTCAAGTTAGCCTTCTTGATTCTAAAATCTTACGTCTAACGACTGATTTAAAACATTCCAAATCTTATGACATTCCGTTTACTACCTCTGCCATACAAAAGATGTTTACAAATAATCTTCCTTCAGCATTGTACAACTTATATCCAATATCTCCATTTCCATTCTCTTTTCGCCCTTCAACAACATTTACAACCATGGGCTCTTATTTACTGTCCTTTTTCCTTTATTTAATTCTCATTAGCCTCATATCTTGTCCATGTCTTATCGGTCCAATAAATATTCCAACTTGACATGACATATCTGTCTTAATCACCAAATTCTTAAACTCGCATCACCACTTCTTCGTCAATGCAGTTGTAGTTTTAATCCTTCAAGACGTCTTCACATCTCTTTATCATTAAGAATTTTTAAAAATATCGAATTTCTGACAAAGGAAGTCAATAAAATAAATGGGGCATCAAGTACGAATATACATTGGGTTTATTTGATAAAACTTTTATAAAGGAATTTAACCGAGAGATCAATATGATCTTTTGAACTAGTTTCAGGTTGCATTTGTCACTTGGTTAACCACCATAGTACATAAGGATGGCCAGTCCTTAGTACTTCGTGACAAACACAATCAGTGGCATCCCACTGGACTTCTATCACAAAGATAAAATGTCCCTGAATCCCCTATCTGTATAGGTTGTTCATCTCAGCTGGAATAGAGAAAAATCAAGTATTCATGAAAATGGAAGGGATTCAAGAGTTTCAAAAATTTTCAAGTAAAGTCGGATCAATTATCCTTTGAAAGATATAGATATTTCTAAAAGAATAGAATTGAATTCGAATAAATCTAACATACCAAACTCATCATCGTTTGATGTATAAAAGACTTTTCAATAGATACTTCAAGGGTTGATCAAGCAAACATTCAAGAAATTCTTAATTATTCATAATCTCACTCTTGTCGACTAAGCGCTAATATACTTAGCTACCAAACCGGCCTGACCATAATGAGTTGAATAAATAAGAAGATCTTAATTCATTCTCGATTTTTGAACCGTCACTGTGCAACGAATGCCTCAGCAACGATACCCGGGAATTAACTTAGGACGATAATTCAAAGAAAGAATAAGAAATTTCTTAAGCAATTAATTTGAATGAATCGACGATTAAGGATACACAACTACGCTCAACTTCCAATTCTTGCATATAATCGCTTCCCACTTCGCATTCTTAACCTTCTCATACCATTTCCGAAACGTTCGCATTGAAACTAATATCGTTGAAAATCCTAGATTCTACGCAAAAATTTCGAGATAACGTCCCCCGAATTGATAGCTTCAGCTGCCCACTTAGCTTATGCCGCTTCGGGTTCGCGGTTTGGCTAATAACCCAATCCTTAAACGATTCGAACTTCCACTCGCGTGATATGCCGAAAGACCGATTAAAGTCGCGATGCTTGCCGAAGTATCCTAATGCGATCCTTATCCTAAACCGTTCTACCCGACGTCAATCTTATACACGTACCCTAACCCTCCTGATATGTTTCAGTGACCATAACCTGTAGCTCTGATACCAACTTGTAGCATCCCAAAATCCGGGGTACAGATATGGGGCCACTAACCATAAACAATATTATACTTTTCTGAATATCAACAACATAAAACAATAAAACCCCTTAAACCAAGATCTCTTACAGGTTATGGTATGAAACAAACTATCGAATATCATTAATACAACCCAATCTCAGAATAAAAGAATATTATACAATTTTATGAATGTACAAAATCACTGTCTAACTAAATATCCAACCTTAACAATTCCCAATCCATTCTTTGAAAAGTCCATAACTCGAACGTCTCCTCTCGCTGTCTATAGAGCTATACCAACTGACCACTAGGATCTCTGATCACCTCTAACAACTGGAGAAATAAACAGAAGCAAGAGTGAGCCACCAATGCTCAGCAAGTAATAATATTGATGACAATTCAATGACAATCACGTGCTTTGGTAAACAAGGAGAATCATTATATGTACTGCGAAAAGAAGCAGCTAAGAAAATCAATATCGCATCGACAGGATGAGCCAACACTACTCTCCTAGAATAGGGGTGTCAACAACGAGAACCAACATGAGTTCTGAGGGCAACATATATTCGAAATGCTTCAAGGGAATCAAATGATAAAACAACTCAATCTCAATGTGTAGATTAGAATTGGAATTTTTATTTATTTTAAAAAAAACATCAAAGGTTAGGCTGCTGATCAGTCACGCACTAACCCCGGACAAACGCACACAGCAATGTCCTTAATTGGATCCATGGCACATATAGGCCTTAACTTCCGACCATAATATGGTCTCACCCCAAAGGGTTTTACGCCCCAAGGGCCACTTTAAAAAAAACATTTCCAATTCTATATCAAACACAATAGATGTCGGAACAATCGACAACCTTTGCCAACAATAACTAGAAACTCACGTTCCTGAATCATGACTTATGATTAAGAGTTAATAAGAACAACCACATCATCTAGTATCGACAAGTTCGATACAATAAAGGGGAATAACTGAATAATCAAGATCATCAACAAGTATCGACGAGTTCGATACAATAAGTGGGGTGTAAACGGATAAACAATAGGGATAACATGTATCAACAAGATAAATGGAAACAATTGGGGTCAAAACATCATTAAATGAATCTAAGGAAGAATTTACTGGCAACATGATTTTCAACAATTGAAAATATTCGATAAAACAAGGATATAGTCAAGTGCTAAACATTTAATAAAATTTCTCCAATATCTTGAAAAGTTTGGACTAATGTTTGCACTAAATCACGCAAGCGTACGTGGTCACAAGTAATATATGAATAAGTCAAGTTCATTCCCACAGAGATCTGGTTATGGTTTTAATTCAGTAGATGTACCTATGCAACAATGTATGATTATTATTCACTGCTAAGACAAATAACAATTTTGGGTTTAATAAACTAAATTAACTAAGAAGTAAATTAACAAGCTAAGAATTAACTAACTAACGAGAATTGGAATCGAATTACTTATGCAAGAGAAAACATGGGATCCTAACTTCATTAAATACTTTGCTTAGATCTGACACCTTTAATCACTGTATCCAATGGTTATGATATCTGATCGGACAACACGAAACAAGTATAAGCTACCTCTCGGTATACTAACACCAAACTACTCATACATCCACAAAAGAGATAGAAGATGAATAGACACCAATTATGTTTAGACCCTATATCTCTATAAGATTTGAAAACATAACGGTTTAAGCACAAGTTATCCATATTGATCACATAGGGCAGCATAATATCTCTATTTACGCTACAAATCATGATGTTAAAACATCAACCTATCCTATGCTAGCATGGCAAGTTCTAAATCTCAAGATCCACTCTCGTTTCGCAAGAGATTAACAATTCAATTTAGATGTTAGCTACGCATTTAAAAGCATTAAGAATAACCATACAAGGATATCAAATATACATCACACACAGATCTTTAAAGCATCAAAATACTAAAGCTCCATAAATAATTCCGTTAGAATCCCATGACAATGATTAGTTCGTAATTGAACCTCTCGTCATCATGGGATCAAGTGAAACCATGATAGAAACAAAGTATGAAAAGATACAAATAAACCTAAGTAATTGATATATTATGATGTGTTTTTTTTTCTGTCCCCCAAGATGTGTATTTATAGTCCCAATTTGCCTCTCCATCAAGCAATTGCCGTTTTAGAGTTGGAATAGGAGTACGGCAATTTCCGTTCTTGAATGTTCTAGCCGCCTAGAGCAATTACCATACTTATTAGAAATAGGAATTATAGCAATTTCCTTGTCAAGGTTGAATTTCTGCAGTTCAGCACATAATACGTTTCCTAAACTGATTCTTTTTTGAAGGAAAATTCGTAACTGACTTTTCTTCAGTATTTTTGGGCCGTTCCATTCGTAATTGGACCTCTGAACCACTTTGGAATGAAATAGAATCTCGTTAGCTTCGCGTGGACTGTAAGATAGTCCAAAACGGACTTGTAGAACTCAAGATATGGCCCAAACAGTGAATCAGGAATTCTGTCAGAATTTTCCCCGCGCTGGCTTCTGTTCCTCACGCTGCCTGCGCCCAATATGCATAGCCTGCGCCCAGAATACTGCCCAAGGTTGTAGAAAATTTCGTTGTCTTCGCGTGAACTGTAAGATCGCTGAAAACGGACTTCTAGAACTCCAGAAATGACCAAAACAGTGTAGACTGCGCAACCTACCCGGAAAATCCGAATTTTAATCAAATTAACCTCCAACTCTCTTCCGCGAGTTGCCGTTCTTCATATATTAAGCTCAAAATCACCAAAGCATCATAGAAACACATCATACCTGCCTCAAGCTAGTAGTTCTACACAACTCACAAAAACACGTTAAAAACACAACATACTTGAGGTCAAGTAAATCCATTTAAGCCGAATTGAAGTGATCCAAGTGGATATAAAATCCACTTATCACACCCCCAAACTTAAACCGATTCTTGTCCTCAAGCATAAGCAACTAAACACTACCTAATTAGTACCACTTCCGTAGGTGATCATGGTTGCATTTGGCATATGCAACAAGCCCTTTAAACCCCTAGGCAGCCCTAGTGGACGAGTAAGGTCTCGTGAGGGCCTATAGTGAATGTACCCAAAAAATCCAATGCAATGCAATGCATGAATGCAACTAATATGAAAATGCAAAGATCCCCTTCAAACTAACCAAAACCAACTAGCAAGCACATATCTCAAGGAATGCAAATAACTCCAAGTAGAGCTTGACTAAGTCCCTGTATACTAACAATACATGAACAGAACGTGCGTTTGTGCGATGCTCATCAGAAATACTTCCAAAACTAGATCAAAATCATACATGTTCTTTGCCAAGACAATCACAAGTTTATAACTAGAATAGACGGTAAACACTCCATAACCTAGAAACACCTCTATCCTTATCCAAGGTAGATAGAAATTCATGCTTTATTACTAACTACTACGACACATATATACAAGCATGCTTATTTAACCGTGCAATGGATGAGACCCCGAAAGGCTTATACAATAATACCCATGTAGCGAGCGTTGGGTTGGTGGATCCCAGACTATAAAAAGCCTTAAGTCACTAGGCACAAAGTCCCCGGGAACTTAATTGCTCGAGTATTGAAGAGCTCACCCTGGTTAATTTTTCATTTAACAATTTAACTATTGATTTTTTTTATGTTTTTTTTCCTCTTTTTTTTCCTCTTTTTTTTTTTTGCAATCTGGAATGAGCCTTTCTCATTTCCAACCCTAGACTACTCATATAAATATGAGCCGGCTACTAGCCATTTGACGCCTAGCCATATTGGCAATTATTTACAATAAACATGAATCCCTGTTTTCTCCCAAACTTAGACTTTAGTAATCCTACGCCATCAAGGGAATAACGCAAATTCTAACTATAATCAAGTGATTAAATCTCAAAGCATCCAAACAAGCATGACCCTAACCTAGCCCAAAAGCACCCAATGAGACTGTGTAAAAGTTTTGTTTCTTAAACATGCAAGTCAATTTCATAAGAACTATAAATCAACCCTCTACTCATCATTACCACACTCAATAAGAAATCTAGCTACCAATCGGAATTAGCTCATTCTAAGGGATCATGAAAAATGCATGCCATGAAATGCAACTAACATGAACTCACATGGTATACGAAACAAAAACAGAATGCCCTCCATGAAACAAACATAATTAATATGAACATATATGCATGAATTACTACTATTATGCAAACATGATATCTATATGAACACAATGACTCACAATCACAAATAACTACATATACACTACTTATCCCCCAAACCACCCCCAAACTTAAAAGATTCAATGTCCGCATTGAATGGAAGTAAATACAAGGGATAGTAGAGAACATACCTAACTGTCGGCAGGATCACCCTCCTCGGGCGGCACCGTATCTCTATATGGCCATTTAATTATCTTTTCCGGGGCTACATCCTTGATGACAAGTTTCAACCTTCTTTGCTCCTCAAAAGTGTCAGTAACATTGTTTTCTTCGCTACCTGACAAGTTAGCAACAATAATAATAGGGAAAGTAGATGATTGACCCAAATATACATACCTCAGCTGATCTGGTGGTTTAAACTCGAGTCTGGAAGTTTCTTCAACATGATGATTTTCATTATTAACCACCAAAGACTGAGCAAGAGTGGAAATAGACGGATTAGGAACGAAAGTGGGTAGTTCACCAACAGAAGTCTTATCAACAGACTTAGGATCAAAAGAACTCTCCTCAAGTTGAATTTCATGCTTAGAACAAATAGCATTCAATTCCTCTAACATCTCATCAGAAGTAAAATTCTTGTACAACTCTTGAAGTTCTTTATTGCTCTCATACTCTAACAAAACATCTTCCTCAAGAAAAGACTCAATTGCACTATCCTCAAGATTTGACCATGAAACAACCTCATCAATCAGCACCTTTGAATCCCAAAGATCAACCAAGCCTAGTGACTCACACTTTTCCTCATCATCACTATCCACCACAGATTCTGAAAAAACAGAATTTTCTTCTTTTTCTGTAGGATCCTGATCATGAATTTCTTCTTCATCCTCAATTGCTGAATTCTGATCATTTGTGACTGTTCCAGATTTGAGTGTTATGGCATTAACCTGTTCCATGCCATCTTGTTTTCCTGGATTTACCTCTATGGCACTAGGAAGAACTCCCTGCGGTCCGTTGAGAAAGGCACTTACAAATTGCCCAATCTGATTCTCCAATGTCTTGAGAGATACCGCCTGACTTTTAATCATCAACCTCAATTCATCCAATTCAGATTTTTCATTCGAAGATTGACCATCATCCCCATGAAACTGTTGCTGCTGAAAATCTTGATTGTTGCTCCACCCGAAATTGGGATGATAGGTGGCTGGAGCTGGTTGCGAAGGTTACTGGAAGTTGCTTACAAACTGTGCCGATTCAGAAGATATGGCACATTGACTTGTCTCATGTGCGCCCTCACATAGCTCACCACCACTAGCAACTTGAGGGACCCCATGCTTTGACATAAAATCCAATTTCTTATTAAGTGCCTCTAGCTGAGCTGCTAGAGCTGTGACTGTATTAACTTCCAACATTCCTGCTAATTTGCCTTGTGATAATCTCTGAGTTGGATTCTGGTATTCATTCGCAGCCATCATCTCAATTAGCTCATAAGCTTCCTCATAGCTCTTAGCCCATAAAGCTCCACCTGATGCTGCATCTAGCATGGGTCTTGACTGTGCACCCAAGCCATTATAAAAGCAGTTAATCACCATCCAATCAGGCATCCCATGATGTGGACACTTTCTTAGCATCTCCTTATATCGCTCCCAAGCCTCGCACAAAGATTCTTCAGACTGCTGTGAAAATTGAGTAATAGCGTTCCTGATTGCTGCGGTCTTTGCCATGGGAAAAAATTTAGTGAGAAATCTCGGAGCAAGATCCTCCCATGTCAAAATAGAACCTACTGGTAGAGAGTGCAACCAGCCCTTAGCTTTATCCCTCAAAGAGAATGGGAAAAGTCTCAATTTGATAGCATCTTCCGACACCCCGTTGATCTTGAAAGTGTCGCAGATCTCAATGAAATTCCGGATGTGCATGTTAGGATCTTCAATCGGAGCACCCCCAAAATGAACCGAATTCTGCACCATCTGAATTATGCTAGTCTTGATTTCGAAAGTATTAGCTGCAATAGTTGGCCTGACAATGCTAAATTGGACGTCATTGATCTTTGGTTGAGAATAATACATCAATGCTTTCGCTGCTGCTGCTGCTGGTTCTCCCATTGCTACCTGAAACACATAGAACTAAACAACTATGTAAGAAACAATCCGAGTCAATGAACTCTAACGACCACTGATGACAAGCACATAAACTAAAAATAAAACACCGATGGTCCCCGGCAGCGGCGCCAAAAACTTGTTTGCACTAAATCACGCAAGCGTACGTGGTCACAAGTAATATATGAATAAGTCAAGTTCGTTCCCACAGAGATCTGGTTATGGTTTTAATTCAGTAGATGTACCTATGCAACAATGTATGATTATTATTCACTGCTAAGACAAATAACAATTTTGGGTTTAATAAACTAAATTAACTAAGAAGTAAATTAACAAGCTAAGAATTAACTAACTAACGAGAATTGGAATCGAATTACTTATGCAAGAGAAAACATGGGATCCTAACTTCATTAAATACTTTGCTTAGATCTGACGCCTTTAATCACTATATGCAATGGTTATGATATCTGATCGGACAACACGAAACAAGTATAAGCTACCTCTCGGTATACTAACACCAAACTACTCATACATCCACAAAAGAGATAGAAGATGAATAGACACCAATTACGTTTAGACACTATATCTCTATAAGATTTGAAAACATAACGGTTTAAGCACAAGTTATCCATATTGATCACATAGGGCAGCATAATATCTCTATTTACGCTACAAATCATGATGTTAAAACATCAACCTATCCTATGCTAGCATGGCAAGTTCTAAATCTCAAGATCCACTCTCGTTTCGCAAGAGATTAACAATTCAATTTAGATGTTAGCTACGCATCTAAAAGCATTAAGAATAACCATACAAGGATATCAAATATATATCACACACAGATCTTTAAAGCATCAAAATACTAAAGCTCCATAAATAATTCCGTTAGAATCCCATGACAATGATTAGTTCGTAATTGAACCTCTCGTCATCATGGGATCAAGTGAAACCATGATAGAAACAAAGTATGAAAAGATACAAATAAACCTAAGTAATTGATATGTAATGATGTGTTTTTTTCTGTCCCCCAAGATGTGCATTTATAGTCCCAATTTGCCTCTCCATCAAGCAATTGCCGTTTTAGAGTTGGAATAGGAGTATGGCAATTTCTGTTCTTGAATGAGAATAGAATTGCAAATTCCATGTGTAGATCTGATTCTGGAATGTTCTAGCCGCCCAGAGCAATTACCATACTTATTAGAAGTAGGAATTATAGCAATTTCCTTGTCAAAGTTGAATTTCTGCAGTTCGGCACATAATACGTTTTCTAAACTGATTCAGTTTTGAAGGAAAATTCGTAACTGACTTTTCTTCAGTATTTCTGGGCCGTTCCAGTCGTAATTGGACCTCTGATTCACTTTAGAATGAAAGAGAATCTCGTTAGCTTCGCGTGGACTATAAGATCGTCCAAAACGGACTTGTAGAACTCAAGATATGGCCCAAACAGTGAATCAGGAATTCTGTCAGAATTTTCCCCGCGCTGGCTTCTGTTCCTCATGCTGCCTGCGCCCAGAATACTGCCCAAGGTTGTAGAAAATTTCGTTGTCTTCGCGTGAGCTGTAAGATCGCTGAAAACGGACTTCTAGAACTCCAGATTTGGCCAAAACAGTGTAGACTGCGCAACCTACCCGGAAAATCCGAATTTTAATCAAATTAACCTCCAACTCTTACTTGAGGTCAAGTAAATCCATTTAAGCCGAATTGAACCGATCCAAGTGGATATAAAATCCACTTATCAACTAAATTGGATAAGTTAGGTGGTTCAAAATGAACATTTGTAAGATAATTCCGTGATGATTATTTGTAAATTAGTTTGAAGAAAACATCCCCTAAAGAGGGTCTATCGGGTAAAATATATTAAAACCAGAGATTATGTTAAAAGATTTTTATAAGGATTTAAAATCTTGGATTTCCTCTGCTTAGAAAAAGGGTCTTGAGAAACCATTTGAAAATTCGCACTTGAACTATAGGTAGGGAAAATAAACATTTGCACGTCATGTGAAGAAAGACGTCACTTTGTAAACATAACTTGACAGACACAATTGATAAATAAACAGAACATAATTGCATCACTTGAACAATAAGTGATTAGCAAGAACACTTGCCTCAACTTACGGAGTTCTTGATCCTGATATTGATCCTCAACTCAATCTCACATCAATCTTTCTTTCTTTACATGTTGGCCTCTTACTCGGCTCTACTTCAGTCTTTCCTTCATACTCCACTAACTTCCATGTCAATATACTCATCGACTGATAATTATCCCTCTGCTCGACTTTCTGATTACCCGTGCACTGCTCTTTGGCCAGGTCTCCTACTCGTACCTTTCCAAGGTCAAACACTATTTCAGTATTAACTTAAGCAAAACCTTATCGTTTGCTCTATTCTACCCATGCGCATCCTATAACGCTTACATATACAATACATATAGACATATTCATTCATATTCACATAATAGTCTTACTATAATCAACCAAGTCACATAAACACATCACATAACCATTTCAAAACAACACAGCCACTTAATATTTAAACCACGATATATTCTCGAAATAAACCACTGATACATATACTTAACCCTTAGTAATCATAACACACCTTCAAGCATTGAAATTAAATAAGTTAAATAGGTTTTAAATAGATTTGCAGGGGATTTTTAGAAAATTTCGGCATGAAGTATTCGTTTATCGGACTATGGGCACAGCCCCTCAATATCAATCAAAAACAATTCAACCCTGCTTTTACAAAAATAAAGCTGCCTCAACTTGCAGCAACATAAAAGTAAACAATTAATGAAAAGTACCCACCCGAACATGCGGCAACTAGCACATAAGAAATTTACATTACACTACTACTTACGCTACACCAATGATCGTATTTCTCATGCATTTTAATGATACACGTGACAATCAATCATTGATGTTCGTAAGCCCTAGGGAACAACCCCTAGCACTAACTATTACTTACGCTATATCAATGATCACATCACTCAAGTATATTAATTATACTCGTGATAGCTAATCATGGATATTCGTAAGCCCGAGGAACTAGTTGAAGAGAATTACACAAGTCTTTAAATATTGACATTTAAGACTTGTGATCTCATTGCAACTCCTCGCAGATAATCACATAATCAAATAAATCTAACAATTAATCGTTTATATAAATCACATTTTAAAACCATACAAATAGCTCACCACCACATATAATTTACCACCAAGTACTCGACAAGCATAATATCCGACAAATACTATAACTCGACCTATAACATTTAGCACATAGACCTTTATAATTTAGCAAACCCTTCTATTTACACTTGATATGACAACAACGATTTACACTTACCATTTATCAATTATAATGACTCAACCACATCATTTAATCCATATAAACCAACAAGTAATTTACTATTATACATTCCACAATTACTTATAACTCAGCTTATGGCATTTAGCACTTAAACATTTACAACTAGTAACTCATATAAACTCCACATATTATATGACAATAATAATTAGCAATTACCGACCACCAAGCCCAAACATATAATCGAACTCACATCTTTTCTCAACAATTATAATTAGCAACTATAAACTTTTAGAATTAAACCACGGAATTAAAACAATATTCATAATTTACAATTAATCCAACTATGAAAATTAACACATAACCTTGCAATTTAATCCCTCAATCATATTTAACAATTATAATCTATTTACGAAAATCAACATATCTAACTTGCAATTTAAACTAATTAAATTACAACAATTAAATACTTAAATCGCAATTTACAATTAAAAGGAAAATTAAATATTTACATCGAAAAATTAATTAAATATATAATTAAAGATATACCTTCCGATTCCGATTTCTCCCCAAAATCTCTCTTTCTCTCTCTCTCTCTCTCTCTCTCTCTCTCTCTCTCTCTCTCTCTCTCTCTCTCATCATTCCACACCAACCACAACACCACTGTTTCCCCCCTCTGTGCCACTGCTACCGCGCTGCCGCCATCGTCACCTGCAGCCGTACGCTCACCGGCCGCCGTCCCGACGCCATCACTGTCCCCGCCTTCCACTCTTGCAACACAGCAACATCCCTCCTCAACCTACACATACACACATGAATATATATATATATATATATATATATATATGTATATAATAGTTTCTATTGCGTGATTGCTACAGTTTCTCTCCTCTGCAAAGACTTTGCTCCTACTGTTCGGGTTTATTACAAAGTAACCAGTCATTAGCCGCCATTAGCCGCCAGTACTTTTCACACATATGTGCACGTGAGCAGAGTATAGTGTTGTTGTCAATCTTAAATAAATATTAAATTAAAGAGAGTATATTCACTACATCCACTACACATCAAATATTAGTATTAAATAGAATCAAAAAAGGGAAGACATATGTTTGATGCTTCTGTCCGAAGCTTACTTCCTCCTAAACAAATAATATTTTTTATGTTGATTACCGAGCTAATATCAGTTTAGTTCAAATTTTGAATTTGAAATTATTACCAACACCATTACTCAAATTACAACAATTATCTTATCCTAAACCATTCTCTTTTCTACTATTTTCTATTTTAAAACTTTCTCTCCAATTTGAATGGAAGAGGTAGAAAAAATTAACATATTCATTTCAAATCTTTAATAATTCACATATGTGGAAAGATTAACATAATTGTTCTTTTTTCAGGATGATTAGAACAAGAAGTCTTGGCGATTGTTCAGCTCGCAAGATATGATCGGTGGTATGATTGTGTATATACTATGTTCACTCCATTCTATATCTTACATTTAAAATTTTTTAGGTTATAAGAAGAAGGATTGCAGACGAAATATGCACAAGAACATGAATAAAGAGAATGTTAACTGCAAAACGAGTAATGGATCAACCTCTTTTACAAGTAGGCGGTTAGGTAACAAGGATCATCTCTATGTTTTGTTTTATGATGTTTGTAAAACCTCCTTTACACATGTTTGTTAACACATATATTTTGCTTAGTGTGCAAGTGTATGTACCAATGTTTCCTCTTTATTTATTGAAGGTGGTAGTCCAGCAAGTGTATTCAACGTCACAAATCCTTATGTCCAAGCTTTTAATAGGACTGCTCTGTCTAACATAACCAATCAAAACACACCTACAAATAATGATGGTTCTCAAAGTCCTGATCTTTTTTCCGGTTGTCCCGTTTTTAATGTTTTTAACACTATAAGATCAAGTCTGCCTTTAAAAAGGAAACACTATAAGGGCAAATCTAAAGATGACATTATGGATGAAAGTAATGCAATGGATAATATGCAAACGGATGAAAGCAATGCAGTAAATGTGGATAAGATAGGTACCAAAAATAGAAGTTTAGTTGTGATTTTTTTATCAACTTTTCTTGCACAAAATTCTTGACTTAGTATTAGTTGTTTATACAACAGGTCATTTGCATACACCTTCCCCATTGTCTAATATAAGCAATGCGAGATCAACTTCCCCATTAAAATGGAAGGCACAAAGGAAAGGGAAATCTAAATTGCCAGCTGAGAGTCCAATACGCATGTTATCTGAACATGAGTTTGATACAGTTGATAAGCGAAACGATGATTTATATGATGATCAAATAGGTACTCTTCTCTAATAATTACATATCTATGATGTTATCATTGTATTGTATGCTAAGTTTTTGAGGAGTTGTGAAATGCAGAGACATCCCGAATTCATGAACAATCCGACACTGATTCCGATTTTGAAGATTCGGATGGTATATATACTCTCCGTTACTTTATAATTGTTAGTTATTTTCATTACCAAAAATAACACATTACTCCTTTGTTTCATTCTATCAGGTATTTCCACTGTTGAGGATGAAATGGATGCTGATTCTGAAAATGGTCAGTAAGTTTTTATACTATCTAACATCGCCTACAGACTTCTACTCAAGGACTTTTATTATTGTTTTCTTTACAGAATCTGGAGGTATAGGAAAACTACATTCGACAAATCCAATTCCAGAAGAATATGCTACGCTTGGTGCTCCTTCTGTCAAATGTTCAAAGTGCAATGCACGGATGTGGAAAGAGGAGCGAGTAAATAAGAATGTGATTAAGGGTATTCCAGTTTTCTCATTGTGCTGTAAGAAGGGTGATGTTAACCTTCCACCGTCCCCTCCCACTCCAACCTATTTACTTGAGCTTTACAACGATGAAGTATCTGGCCCTGCTTTTCATAGAAATATAAGGTTGTACAATGCAATGTTTGCATTTACCTCTTCTGGTGGAAATGTGGATCATTCAATCAATAGTGGTCGCGGTCCTTATGTTTACCGGTTAAATGGACAAAATCACCATGTGTTTGGTTCATTAATACCTGATGATGGTGATTCACCGAAATTCTGTCAACTTTACATATATGACACTGCTAATGAAGTGAATAATAGGCTTAGATGGGTTAATGTTGCAGATCAGCAAACTGTTGATGCTCAAGTCGTTCAAGGTCTTATTGATATGTTGGATGAAACCAATGAATTAGTTCAACGGTTTAGGATGGCCCGCGATCGTTTTGAAAACCAAGACTTGGTGGATTTGAAAGTTGAACTCAAAGTATGTCGTTCGCAGAGTGGGAGAGAAAACCACATTTCTGCTTCTGATGAAGTTGCTGGCATCATGGTTCCCAGCACTGACAACCAAGGTCCAAGTCGTGATATAATAATTCAGAGGAAGGTTGGCGGTGGTTTTCAAGGAGTCTCTTACGTTCATCCAAAGTTAATGGCTTTGCAATATCCGATTCTATTTCCTAATGGCGAGGACGGCTTCCATAACAAGATATTATTCCAAAGTGCAGATGCTTATTCTGACAAAGATCGCGATATGATTTCAATGAAGGATTACTACTCCTATAGGTTTCAGGTTAGAGAAAATGAAGGTATTTATTACACACTATACTGCAAATACCTTTGTATAATATATCCAAGCTTTATTTTGGACAATTAGTCCTATTATGATTCATTTAATTTATGATTTTTTACTGCATTACTGCCAGGGATGACACCTCGATTAGGTGGTAGGCTCTTCCAGCAGTACATTGTTGATGCCTTTTCTTCCATCGAACAAACGAGATTATGGTGGTTTCGAACACATCAAACTATATTAGGGAATGAATTATATAGTCATATATGTGATTCCATTCGTCAAGGAGATTCGGCTGCATCTAATGTTGGTAAAGGAGTTATATTACCTGCTGGATATGTTGGATCGAAACGATACATGCAACAGAATTTTCAAGATGCCTTGGCTGTATGTCGACATGTTGGACATCCTGATGTGTTCTTGACAATGACCACCAATCCTTTGTGGGATGAAATTCAACAAATGATGGCATTTGTGCCTGGGTGTAAACCTGAAAATTGTCCAGACATTATTTCCAGAGTTTTCCATTTAAAACTGGAGCAGTTACTTATTGACATTAAGAAGAACAAATTATTTGGAGTATGTGTTGGAGGTAATCTATTTTCTGATTCTTTTACCTTAGTTATGAATGCAAAATTCTATTTTCAGGATCAGTAAAAGCTATCTACTATATGTTAATGACTGCAGTAATGTATGTTGTGGAATTTCAAAAACGAGGATTGCCTCATGTTCACATGTTGATTTGGCTGGATAGTGCTTCTAAAAAAAATCTTAAAGAAAATGTGGACAAATTTGTGTCGGCTGAAATTCCAGATCCTTTGAAAGATCCAGTTGGGTACGCTGCTGTCAAAGCTTTTATGGTTCATGGACCTTGCGGTTTACAAAATCCTAAATCTCCATGTATGAAAGATTTCAAATGCATACGCCATTTTCCTAAGAAGTAAGTAATTTATTAAATGAACTTCTTGCTAATATTTTACCTATGAATTATAGACTAACTCAGTTATAATTCAAAATGTTTGATGACAGTGGTTTTCCTATTTATAAGCGACGTCGCCAAAATATTACAATTCGTGTACGGAAGGCAGATTTGGACAATCAATGGGTGGTTCCATACAATCGCGACCTGTTAGTGAAGTATCAGTGTCATATGAACATAGAAATATGTTGTCATGCGAGAAGTATCAAGTATTTATTCAAATATTGCCTTAAAGGACATGATACTGCTACTGTTCATGTGACAGGTCACAGACGGAATAGACAAGGCCAGACTAATCAGGAACCAATAGATGAGATACAAGCTTATTTTGATGGTAGATATGTTTGCGGGGCTGAAGCTGCATATCGAATCTTTGGTTTTCCAATTCATCACAGAACTTTGTCGGTTGAGAGACTGCCTTTTCATTTACCAGGTCAAAGGAATTGCACCTTCCGTGCAACTGAATCTTTAAACAAAGTAGCAGAGAGAGAAAAAGAAAGGTTAAGCAAATTAGAAGCTTTTTTCTTATTAAACCGTAATGATGTGGAGGGGCGCAAGTACACATATGATGAAATACCACAACATTATGTTTGGAATGATGGTGAAAGACGGTGGAATGTAAGAAAAAAAGGAAAACAAATTGGAAGATTATCTTACACTCATCATAGTAGTGGAGAAGTTTGGTTCCTACGTATGTTGTTGACAAAGGTACGTGGTCCTACTTCTTTTGAAAGTCTGAGGACTGTTAATGGTGTAAGATTTCCAACTTTTCGAGATGCATGTAAAGAATATGGTTTGCTTGATGATGACAAAGAATGGCATGAAGTAATGGAGCAATGTGCAAAAGGTGGATTACCACCACAAATTCGACAACTTTTTGTACATATCATTGTCAATTGTAAAGTAACTGATCTAGGAAATTTGTGGAATTGTCAATGGAAACATATGGTAGATGACATTTTGTTGAAGAGGCGAAAGTTGAGCAAAGATCAAACTCTGATTCTAAATGACCAACAGCTTCAGTTCTATGCTCTTGCAGGTATTATGAATCTATAGCAAAATGTCATTTTTGTAACTTCACATAACCTTCTATAGTAAGATGTTTTAAAATCTGATGTAACAATAACTTTGTTTTGCAGAAATAGATGATTTGTTAAGGTCTATTGGAAAGTCTTTGAAAAATTTCCAACAGTTTCCTCAACCTCCGAGTTCTTATCTTAATCATGGAGCCAATAATTTAATTATAGAAGAGACAAATTACAACATTCAAGAAATGGAGCTTGAGCATAAAAATTTGTTGGAAAACTGTAATGAAGAACAATTGCATGTTTACAATGCAATTATGGAATCTGTGCAAAGAAATGAAGGTGATCTTTTTTTTTGTTTATGGTAGTGGAGGATGCGGCAAGACTTATTTGTGGAGGACTTTAATTTCTAAATTAAGATCACAAGGTGATATTGTTCTACCAGTAGCGTCCTCTGGCATTGCTGCTACTCTTTTACCCGGAGGTCGTACTGCTCATTCGCGCTTCAAAATACCAATTGTTCTTGATGAATTTTCTCTATGCGGCATTGGTCATAATACAGACATTGCAGTGCTTCTGAGAGAAACCAAACTTATCATTTGGGATGAAGCACCAATGCAACATAGATATACCTTTGAATGTTTGGATCGTACTTTAAAAGATCTTATGAAATCTATTCATCCAGAACGTGCTGCAATGCCATTTGGTGGAATCACTGTTTTGTTGGGTGGAGATTTTAGGCAAATCCTACCTGTTATCACACTTGGAGATAGGAGCCAGATTGTTTCAGCGTGTATTACTAGATCAAGGTTGTGGAATATTTGTAAGATCTTTGTACTGATAAAGAATATGCGCTTGAATGTTGGTAAATCTGAAAAGGAAGTTCAGGAATTGGTCCAATTTGCTAAGTGGGTATTGGCTATCGGTGATGGTGATATACAACCTCAAACAAATAATTTCTCAGAATTTGGAGAGGATGATATACTTATACCACCCGAATTCTGTGATTTGAATAATGAGAATTCTGTTGAAAATATGATCAGATGTACTTATCCTGAGTTTATTCAAAATTGCAGCAATCCCAAATACTTAAGTGAGAGAGCAATACTGACTCCTACAAATCAGACTGTTGGCCATCTTAATGCTCTTATTACAAAAAAAGTACCTGGAGAATCAACATCGTATTATAGTGTGGATAGTGCAGAAGACTTCGGTTGAACAGAAGACGATCTTAATTCAGCTTTCCCAATTGAATATCTCAACTCCATCAACATTCCAGGTATGCCAGCTCATGATTTGAAATTGAAAGTAGGTGTTGTCGTTATGCTTATGAGGAATTTAAATCAAACACTTGGATTATGTAACGGAACTAGAATGATCGTTACTAAATGTCTAAAGTTTTGTGTTGAATGTGAGGTAATTTGTGGGTCTTTTGTTGGTACACGACATTTTATTCCAAGGATGGAATTATGTCCAACTGACACTAGGATGCCATTTAATTTGATTCGCAAACAGATGCCTTTACAAATTTGCTATGCGATGAATATTAACAAATCACAAGGACAATCGCTTACAACCGTGGGGCTTTTCCTTCCGAAATCCGTTTTTACTCATGGTCAATTCTACGTCGCAATCAGTAGAGTTACTTCTCCTCAAGGATTGAAAATTTTTGTTGATGATGAAACAGGTTGTCCTACGAATAATACACAGAATGTGGTTTATAAAGAAGTGTTTTATGGTTTACCAAGAAGATAGATTGAACTACATTCAGTTAGTTGCACTCCTGTATGTAATTATATGTCATTTTTGGCAATTGCTATGTAATGTTTTGTATTTTGTAACTTTTTTTCACCAGGTATATAATCTATTTAACATGAGAACTCAATTCAAAGTCAATACATCTTAATGCAAATGAAAGGCAAGAGTTTACATCAAAAACAAACTTGAAAAGTTCAACTGCAGCATACTAAATTCACCATCGATGCTTTTACACCATTTAATCATTATACGAAACATGAAATTTGTAGTTGTCATGATAAACAAATCTGAGCTTCTTTCCCACTGAAAAATTCTTATTTAAAGTAAATGGATTCCATCCCAAACCAAAGCGACAACTCATTTTCTTTCGCTGCACTTGAACATTCCATACAACTCCTCTATATTGCAATTTGACAACTTGCGCATTTCGCCATGAACGGTAAACTTTCAACATACTACATGGAAAGTACTGCAAATAACATGCAAAATGTCAATTGATAAACTTCAAAATGCAAAATGCCTTCGAGATTGTAGAATAGGTAACCAATCAACAAATAAATGTTTACCATTCCATGCCCGCGCTGATCAATATGAGATGGTTTTATGACAACACTAAACTCAATTTCATTGATCTGTTCATCATCCATATTGTCATCTACAAAAAATAGTCACAACCATCACTATACTACAATTATCAAACCAATACATAAAGTGTTTCATTATTACTACCATTGGTTTCATTATTACTGAAACTGGGAGTATGAAGCACTTCGGAGTTATGATTGTTCACCCTATTCAAGTTCTGCCTTCCTGTAAAGGTTGACAAAGTTTACTTACAAAACTCCCTAATTATCAGACTACATAACTAAGATTATAGAAGATATAAATTGTAACGCACCATCAATGGTAATCTTCATGCCTTTTGCATCAAAAACGGACACCAAAAAGGTAGAAATCTCCAAATAAGTAAAAACCAACACATAATTCTCTTCAAGTGAATACCTCTTCAACAAATTTGATAAACCATATATAACATTTCTCTTCTTCAAAACCTTCACCACATATTCTCTCATATCACCCATTACAAGTTTTACATCCTTTCCAACAGTCCAACCATAATTATCCACAAATAGTCTTGGTATTTCCTATATAATAATAATTTGTTAACCATAGTAAACAGACAACAAACAAAATATCACTTATTACCAACATGAAAAGAACTAACCATTTCTCCAGTGGAAATTGTGCTGTCGTTCAGTATCTTGAACCATTTCTTCACAGTAGGAGCATGCGCATCACCTAACCAGAAATAAATTAAATTTATCGCTAATCTCGGTTATAAGATATTGTAATATAACAAAAATCATAGAACTCAACAATAACCTTCAATCTGGCAGTATTTTGACACTATCTTCCTTTCAAATAAAGCAATTTCATACTTATTACAATGAGAAGTTTTCTTAAACACACAAAGATCACCCTTCTTTACATTCCCGCACTTCACAAATACATGCCATCCTTTGCCAAATAACAACCTTCCATTAGACCACTTCAAACTAATCCTAAACATCAGATTCTTAAAACCTATCCTAATCCAATTTCTCGACACTTCAAGACCTAATGCAGAAATTGCCTCATTTTTCAACACCTAAAAGAGAAGAACAAAAAGGTAAGACAAATACGAGTTTGGAAAGAAATGTAAAGTAACAAGTATAAAAATTTGACCTTATAATATTTTTTTCTCTTCAGATGTTCTTTCACGATAACCACATCATAACCTCCAAGACAACTGTTGTATCCGTTAAAAGCCAAGTTCCCACAGAGTTTGTCAATCTCAGGATCTGGCAACTTGAAGCTAAAATCATACTGACTCTGCATGTTTTCCTCTCTACTATACAGAGGATAATTTATCTCCATTGCATAAGGAGTAAAAATCTTTATAGAGAAGTTAGAATTTCCATCAAATTCCAAAGCAACCATACTATAAGGCTTCACACAATAATGCCACATCATTGCATCTAAACCTTGAATCCATTTCATATGTTTGACAAAAGTACCAAACCATATGTCTCCAGATGGTGTTTTCAAATAAACTCTCTCAGGAATAATATCCCCATATTTAAGCATAAAGGCATTAGGAATGGTCTGTAAAATATAATGAAGTTGGTATAAGATAACACAAACTATCAAAGAATGGACAACGTATAACAAAGCATGAAACGGAGTACAATCAGGTTGTCAGTTCCATCAGGTTTAGGCATAAACATACCAAAGCCCCTCTAATATATGATGAAGCATAGTTTAGGCATAAAAAAGAGAAGTCATCGTTGGCCAGTTCCATCAAGTTGTCAACTGTATACAAATATAGTTAGACAACAAAATTAAGTGAAACAAAGCTAGATACAATGCAGAATAAAAGTACCAGTAAAGGCTCCAATGATCCGTGCAACCAAGACTATTGAAGCAGAGTACAATCTACAAACAAGAAGACATAGTTGTAACGCTTTGTTTTTGTAATAATGGACAATAAAAGTGATGGTGATGGTTATATAAAGTATCCTCTAAAAATAAATGTACACTGCAATCTTGCTGCCTCAAAAAATGCAAATGTCAACTATAGTCTTAACTCCAATTTTGCTGCCTCAACCAACCCAAATTGCTTTATTGGACAATTTTACTAAATCACATCGAAAATGTCGGTAATTCAATAATTTTTACAATCTATTACTTAGCACATATTCACCAAAAAGATTAAATTGAAATTAAAAAAATATAACACTAGATTGTACAAAATGCTATAACTCATAAAAATAATTACGGATTAAATACTCTCTCTATCCGAAAATACATGTTCTTCTCAGTTAAATTGATAAAATTGTTACTTACATTTGTAGATATAACTCATAAAATTAATTACGGATCAAATACTCTCTCCAACAAACTGGCTTTTTGAACAATTTTACTATAAATCATATCGAAAATGTCGGTAATTAAATAAATTTATCAATTTATTACTTACAGATATTATGTAACAGAAAAAAATGTTATATAAATTTGTTAATTTTAATAATAATATTAAAAAATTTCAATTTTACAGATTTCGTAAAAAATATCAATTTTATTAATTTCTGTTCACAAATTTGTCAAATTCTATTTCTAAAATTTGGAGTAACATTTTTATTACTATACAAACTAAAGAAAGCAGAACCTATTACAACAAAACTTTATTCAAGAGTGACACAGGTCTCAAGGAAGGAAGCATTATTACAAGTCTAGGTTCAACCACCTCATTCAAGGCATATCACGCCGTCAAGAACAATCAGGTATGTTTAAGTACTTTAGCTTCTTCAATTCGTTCTACATTTACTCTAATTGACTTTTGATTGTGACATTTTTCTACTTATAGAAATTTAAATCGAAATGGAGCTTAACAAGTATGACCCTATTGAGATCCTAGATTCTTCGATGTTTGACTGGAAATGCAGAGTGAGATTACAGTGTTGCTGGAAAGGAATGAACAGGGTAACAAAAGAATTCTGGGGAATGAATATGATATTTATTGACGATTGTGTACGTATTGCCCTCTTTATGCATTTGAAATTGTAAACTATCTTCTTTTAATATATGAAAAAATAACTTATATTCAATATTTATGCCTCTGTAGAATGATAGAATCCATGCCTTTGCAAGTGTCAAATTTTGTCAAGGAGAGTTGCAAAATTTGACTGAAGGTGCTATATACATTTTATCGAACTTTAAGGTCAAAGAATACGTAGGGGATGAAACCTATAGACCAGTACGAAATAAGAAACATATTTTCTTTACACCAAACACTGAGCTAAAGAAAGACTTACAAGATGGATTGCCCATTGAAGAGTTCGCATTTGATCTATTTTATATGGGCGAGATTGAGAAATTGGCAAACGACAATAGATTTTTGATCGGTAAATTCAACTACTTGCCTAAATATTTTATTTTCGTATTAATTAAAATACTAACACAAAACTATGATAGATATTGTTGGCAAAATGGAAAATCTTCAACCAAAAATCACAAGCAACAAAAATGAGGACAAAACAATGGTGAAATTTGAACTTATAGATGGAAGGTTTGTTTTTCTATACATTATATGATTTTTAACAAAACAATGGTGATATTTGTATGTATTTTAGTAAATGACAATGTGAATTTATGGGTCTCAGGTACAGTGTGAATGTTACATTGTTTGACGATTTTGGAGATAAAGTTGAAGAAGCATTGCAGAAAGTGCAACAAGAAGACATTTACATCATCATTTGTTGTGCAAGAATTGGTAGATATGAAGGTATACTTGACAGAAAGATGCTACATTTTTTAATTCAAATTTTTATAAATATAATCTAACAATTTGTTATCCTGTTTGCTATGTAAATTAGACAAAGCAAATCTGACAAACTATCCGGCTACAAGAGTACACATCAATCCGGATCACTATAGTGTGAAAGAATTGAAGACAAAGTAATTTATCAAATTCTTTCACAGTTGCCTTTGATTGAATATATTTTAGAACAAAAAATCTATTTTCTTTATATTTTTTGTAGGATGCAACAGTTACCACAGTTGCCTTTGATTGAGGTTGCTACCCCACAAAATGAAGCTCCAAAGCCACTTCTTACAGTAAAACAAATCAAAGACCTACCAGCTGATTTTAAAGAGGTTCGGTAATTTGAAAAATAAGTGAGTACATGTTTCATCTCATGCTACATTTAATGCTTACACCTCAATATTGTAGGCTCAAGTTAATTGCGAAGTGACTGTTAAGAAACTTGAAGAAAAATCAAGTTGGTACTATGCTAAATGCACAAACTGTGAAATGGAATTAGTTCCACAAAATGGCAGATTTCATTGCTCTAAATGCACCAGGATAATACCTCATCCAGATAAGAGGTACACATTACATTGACCTACTTTGTTATTTGATTTAATAAAATTTCACAAATTTGATTCTTTGCTCAAAGATTCCGAGTAGGTACACTGTGTTCGGACAATACTGGATCAATTGCTATTGTATTTCCTGATGAGGAAATTACTCGAATTATAGGAAAAACAGTCTTTGATATTCAAGCCGAATGTATGGAGGTAGTCAGGTTTTACATTATGACAGGATTCCAATTGCTAAAATTTAAACCAGGACAATAATACGTAATAAATAATACATTTGCTTTGTGAATTTTCAGGAAACTCAAATGGAAGACTTCCCAGCTATTTTGAAACAATTTAAGAACCAGCAATATACCATTACCATTGAAATTCAAGAGCAAAATATCAAAAAAGGATCAAAGGTCTATGATGCAGCTGAAGTTCAAGAAGCAAAAGAATTTGAGGGAAGTGTAGATCCAACAAAACAACCAGCATTGGAGATAGAAAATGAGAAAAATTCAGAGATCGAAAAGGTAATTATACTGTTCTCAAATTTTCATATTTATATCTTATCAAGTACTCAGATATCAATTTTCATGTATAGGAAACCATCGAAAGTGATATCATGACCGAAACTCCTCAAACCGGAAAATCAACAAATATGAAATTAAGAGTTCGGAAGAATGCCAATCCAGTACCTTACGATTCAAACGAAGATATCAATCCAAAACCACAAAAAAATATCAAGATCGAAAAAGTACGAAAATTTCTATCTTTACTATATTTTTCTATTTCTGAAATTGTTGTAATTTTTGCTTACAAAAACTTTTTCATTTTGCAGAAATAAGGAGTTTGAAGTTGCTTTGTTTGCTTGAAGCACCTGCAACTTTTTTATGTATGATGAATTTTCAACTAACTGTTGTACGCTATAGCGTAACTATGTAACTTATCCTTGGTTTTTATATAAATGTTTAAGCTTCCTACAACTGAGAACAATTTTTTAACAGTCAAATCATGCCAAAGCATTAATTCAAAACTGCATGTTAGGTGTTGCAAACCATTGATAATAATGCAAGCTCAGTTACTCATATAAACTGCACATACAATCTTTTTCATTTGCAAAGAATAGAAATGGCTTCAAACAGATATGAAAATTTAACCAATCTAAAACCAGGAAGATTTGACTACAAAATCAAAGTTCGGGTTTGTCGATTTTGGAGAGTTATCACAAAGAAGGGAGAAGAACTGAAATGTATCAATGTAATGCTCATAGACAACAAAGTAAGTGATCTTAATCTAATAAGCCATTCATCTTTTCTTGCAAAAATATCAATTTGATCTCTCTTTTTTGGGCAGAAAAACAGAATCCATGCCTTCGTTCCAACATCATGTGCTGAACAAAATGAAAAGAAATTGAAAGTTGGAAATGTTTGCATTATAACCAATTTCACAGTGCAACCTTACAGAGCAGATGAGAAGTTTAGATGTCTCCGAAATGATAAACAATTGATATTCAGTAAAGAGACAATAATTGAAGAAATCGAAGAGAAAAACTCACAAATCCCACAAGATGAATTTGACTTTTATGATCACAGTGAACTCCTGTCTCTCTCAAAACAGAATACTTATTTAGCAGGTGGTTTGGTTATGCACACTTATTCCAACTGCAAACTACATAAAATCTTTCATACTTTGAGCTATTTCATTTTGTAGATGTTGTAGGAATCATTAAGACCAACTTCACAGGAGTTAACAAAATTCACAACAAACTAGGAAAGGACCAGCTCCAAGCAAAATTTACAATCACAGATGGCGAGTAAGTATGAGATATACATCAAACTTTCTTATAGTCCATCATTTATAGCTTATATTGAGAATCTTTTTTGACTACAGATCAAACATAAAAGTCACATTCTGGGATAGATATGCCGAATTATTTGCGCAAGCCATGTGTGCAACATTGGAACAACCAGTTATTATAATTATTGCCTCTTGCAAAATTGGTGTTTGGAATAGTACGTAATTTCAATATTACCTCTTGCCTCTTGCAAAGTTCTTCTACTTCTAATTGATATAAATGAAAACATATATAACTCATTTGCAGGTGATGTTGATATTTCAAATGTTGGACCAACTAAATTTTACCTTAACTATAACCATCACAGTGTTGTCCACATGAGAAAATTGTAAGCTGCAAATTCTTTATATCTGTCATTCTAATTCTTCTCTAAGTTGGAGTAAATGAAACAATTTTATCACCTATTATGATTTACAGGTTAACAAAACCAGAGTTCTCAAAACAAATCTTTGAAAAGCCTGGAAGGAAAAGAGCCGAACTCCTAACTATTGCTGATATTCAAAATTTAGGAAAAGAAGCAATTGAGGTAAATTTGTTTCCGTTAAGGAAAATTCTCAATTTATGAGTCTATCAACTTACATTTAAAATACTGTTTTTGCAGATCCAGTGCTTAGTACATGTGCAAATACGAACAGTGGAACAAGCAAAGATGTGGTTTTCAAACTATTGCACTTCATGCAAACAACAAACTGAATCAAGGACTGAAAATGTGTTCTGTTCCAATTGCAATAGAATAGTACCACATCCAGAAAAGAAGTAAGCAAAAATTCTTACTTATACAATTATACAGTTATGGAATAAGTATCTCAACATTATTGCTGCCATTACAGATATGAAATCACTGTTTCCGCTTCTGATAATACTGGTGGCATTCAAGTCGTTCTGGGTGATCAGCAAGTTCGTATGCTGATTGGAACAAGAGCTAGACAATTGGTGGATGAGGTACAAGACTTTTTCTCCTAAAATCTATGAGAATTACAGGATATAATGTACTACTTTAGTTAACTTATTAAACAAATGAATTCAGGAAAGAAGTTCAACAAAATACCCACAAATTCTGACCAACATTGTGAACAAGAACTACACAATCAAACTACGAATTAAAGAGTTTAATATCGTAGATAAGATTCAGGTTTATTGGGCCACAAATATTTGCAATGGTTTCAAACTGGACAACTACAATGATGAAACTACAACTACAGAGGTTAGAACCTAAATCTAACCATAGTAATTTCTTAGACTTTTTTGGCAAACTAAATCTAACCTACTAACATTTCTCATCAGGCATCAACCTCAGCTTCCAATCTGCAAGGAATTCAGGCAGCACCCTCAACTTCCAATGTGCAAGGAATGTCGGACCTCACCTATCAATCAAATTAGGAAGAAGTTCCATCTACTACGCAGGATTCAACAAAGCAGCAAACTGCTATCTATTTCCTGTTTTTGCTAATGCTATGATATTGCAAGATATTGTAATGTTACAATTTTTGTTTCTAAACGATTAGTATTGCAAGATATTGTAATGTTACAATTTTTACTTTTGTATTCTCGATTATATAACAACAAGCTTCGGTTATCAGAAATGAATAATTTAAAACAGCCCAGCACCGCGGGCATAAATACTAGTATATATATATATATATATATATATATATATATATATATATATATATATATATATATATCCATCCCCCAATCAATCCCTCCCCCAATTTCTTCCCCAATCTAATTTCTCTCTCCCCGTTTTATTTTTCTCTCGAATGTTCTGTTTTTGCTGTCTGCGTGGGTTGTGTTCTGCGTTCTCCCTTATTGGGCTTAGCCCAATTACCTCATATTACTACTACAATTCATTCCGAGCCCAATTAAAACACCACTTATTCGTGCTTTAAAACAAATACACGACTTTTACAAATCGAAATTAAATAAAAAAATTGAAAAAAATTAAACTTTTAATTTTTAAAATAAAGAGTATAAAATTACGAGCACACGCATATTTTTAAAATATTTTTCGGATCAAAAATGAATTAAATATGAATTTTACAAGTTTTGATCCTTTACATAAAATTAAAATTCTTAAAATCGTTTTAAAAATATTAAAACACCCAAATTAATTCACCCAACGATTTTAAAAACTAAATAAATATATAAAGATAATAATACAAAAGATTTTGGGATTTTTAACAACCCCGATGATTTTATAAAAATTTTAGAAGACCAATAATGCAAGATTTAAACATATTTAAATCCTAAAAATACAAATAAAAATACACCGACCTCCACAGCTTACACAAATCATCAAATAATCACATAAACAGCATCTCACACACATTTCACCTTTACAACAATATTCACATGATATAATTTATAATTTATAATAAATAAATATTATTAAAAATCGAAATTTTCTAGGTCGTTATATTTTCTATAAGTTGATTTGGTGTTTTCCGGGCTTGAGAGATTGAGTGATTTTGATTTTTATTCCACTTTTTCCATTTCTAGGGTGTTCTGGTATGAAATATGTGTTAGCACATTTTTTAGTGCTATTGTGTTCCTATTGTTTGGAAAAACTCATTTAGGGCTTATTGTCAAAACTTTTACCTAGCACTTCGCTAGAATTGATGTTTTAGTTTATCTACTAGCATATTTAAATTGTTCGCATCATTTAAAATGACTATAGGCGCTTTCAATTTTTACCTAGCAACTGAATTTTAAATGTTTAAACATATTTATTTATTGATTAGACGTGATTAAATTTTTGTTACTAGCCGAGCCTCTTTGGCAATGAGTGTTGCTATCCTGTTTATGATTATGATTGTGATTTATGTAAATGTCAAGAAGAACATGCTATATAGTAATATTCTAAGTGATTATGTATTTAGTATTTAGTCTTATTTGCTTGGCATTCCTCTTTTATGTTGTTTAACCCATCTTTTGTTTTTATAAAAGGTAATAAAGATGAAAAGCAATGCGGAATCACCCATGCTCTAGGAGAAGTGCAAGTTTGCTCTGGTGTTCAGGTATAGGGTAAATTAAAGAAAACACTAATCATATTTTATACTTTGAAATTGTGGATCTAAGTTTGGGGAACAGATTTGCAATATTGAGTTTAGTTCGGGAAACAATCCCCATAACTTTCAGTTACAGGAATTAATTTCTTTTTTGCTCACAGAATACGTTGAATTCATGTATAAAAAAAACTGGCAAAAAAACAAAAACCATGTTGTGTAGGAGCACTCATACCCTAATATTTTGAGCGATTTTTTGGTTGTTGATGGTCAAGTATATAGAAGCACTATAATCTATCAATTATAAGCAGAATAGCCTTCTATCTGTTATTTTTTTGGTTTCTATATGTTATAGGCATAATAACCTTCTAAAGGTTGTCATCTCACTTTTTATAGGTCTTTATGGATGTGTTTTGCTCTGCTCTAATGCTTTCATGCGGGATGTGTAATGTTAGATAATCTTAAGTTTGTAGCAAATTGAGTGGATTATGAGGCTCTATTAATTACAATTTACAAAGCTAGCAATATATATCCAATATTTTATTGCCACATTCTTTGTTTGTGTACCCGAGTGTTGTTTGTGTTGTATAGATAGATGCCTTGACCCTACACCAGGTCGAGGCACTGGAGGTCGCCCTCCTTTGATGGTGAGTGTGGGGGGACAACACTGCATGATGTGAACATTGAAGGAAAGACTAAAAGGAGGCATGCAAGAGGCTTAGGATGGGGTTGAAGGGAAAGACTAAAAGGAGGCATGCAAGAGGCTTAGGATGAGGCAGATAATATGCAATGAGAAGTTTGCAGAATGCAATGTGCTCAGCAGAATGAATCTAAGTTTTAGAAAGTGTTAGGCAATCATCTAGGTGTGGCAAGTGGCAATTGTTGCCCTTTCTTATATCAAGTTGATTAGTATCCCAACATGGATATTTAAGATTGTAAATGATGTGTGAAAAGATGTTACAAATAATAACCTTATCCCTGAAAGTCATAGTAAAAAGTCTATATATAATCGAGTAAAGTGCACTTTGTGTACCTGAACTTTGGCAAAGACACCACTTCGCATACCAAAGTATCAAAACTGCCACGGGAAATACCAAACAAGCTAACTACTTAAAGTTTGTGTACTGCAGTCTATTTTGTTCAAACAGCGTTAAATTGCCCAGGGGTAGTATTGTCCATTGAAGTAGCATTTCTGCACGGGCTTTTAGTGTTCTCTTTGCCTCCCTTTTACTTCCACAACTTTAATCAACACGGTACTTTAACCCTACTTTAAGCACACTGACTTTAATCAAGGGAAGAATAGAAGACGATGGCTTGAGTTGTTCGACCTAGAGAAGAAAGAGACGCATTCGCTCCAAATGAGGTCCCACAATATATCTGTAAGCATCCTTTTCGCAATTAAGGGTGATGTATATTTAATTAGGGTTTTGAAATGATTGTACTGTTTGATTCATGTTATTGGGGGTTTAATATGCATTTAAATTAGGGTTTCATTGGTGTTTGTTAGGGTTTTTTATTTTTGTGGTCCCAATTGAATTGTTTATTCAGTTGTTTATGTGTTATTCGATCTGTTTTCAACACCCACTTGTGTTTGTTTTGTTTGTCTTTATTCCAGCACCTGATTTGTTTACTATAAAACTGTATCATGGGGGGGTAATGATCGAGAATCCAAGGCAGTATGAAGGTGGTGAGTTTGTCTATGTGGACTTCTGTAATGTAGACAAGATGTCCATGTTAGAACTGGGTGGTATGTTAAAGGAGTGTGGGGTTCTTGGTTGTCAATTGTACTACTACAAGTTTCCTAGAACTGATTGGATTAATGGTCTCTGGACCTTGGAAAATGATAGTGATGTCTTGGAGATGTGTGAACTGGTTCCAGCTTCTAGATTGGTATTAGTTTTCGTAGTTGAAGTTCAGCCTCTATGTACAGAAAGCCAAAAAGCATCACAAAGCTATATTCCATCTCAAGATCCTGACTTGGAATTTGTTGAGGCTGAATATGATAGAGATTTTGTTAGAGAGATGTTTGATGACCAAGATGGTGGCAACTCTGAACATGATGGAAAGTACAATGAGGATGGTGGCTATGATGAGAATGCAAGCTACAATGATAGTGACTCAGAAGATGAGGACTTTGTGGTAAACCAACAGGATGAACTGAGTGATGATTCATTTCATTCTGACTCTTCAAATGAGGATAGCATAGATGAAGATGTGGCTTACTATAAGAATGAAAGAGCAAAAAAGAAGGTTGCCAAAGAGACTGCAAAAGCTGCTAAGGAGACCAAAAAAGCTGCTAAAGGGAGTAAGAAAGCAGGTAAACAAAGTGAAAATGCTACTAAGGAGAGTAAGAAAGCTATTGAGGATGGTACTGGGAAGGATGCTGAGAAAGAGAGTGCCACAAAGATGGGGACAGATGAAAATCCAGATTATTCTAGTGACTCCATATTCTATGATAGTGAAGAGGAGAGGATGGCTGCCAACTCCACTGATGAAGAAGAGATAGGATGGCCAGTATTTGATGCCAAAAGTGAGATGGACAATCCATAGTTTGAGTTGGGTCAATTGTTTCCCACAGCAAAGGTGCTTAGAGATGCTATAAAAAAGCAAGCTATCAAGGACAGGAGAGGGATAATTCAGAAGAGGAACTATGGTTCAAGAGTCAAATTTGTGTGTCATGGAGGTTGTAAATGGAGTATCTATGGGGCAAAAATGCCAAATTCTGACACTTACCAGATAAGAGTCTACCAGCCAAAACATACATGCATTCAAACCTTTGAACAGAAGCAGATTAACTCAAGATGGATAGCCAACCATTATGAAAATTATGTGAGGATAAACCCTACTTGGCCTTTGGCTTCATTCTTAAAAAAAGTTGTTAATGATTGGGGTTGTCATGTCAATATTTATGCAATTGCAAGAGCTAAGAAGATGGCACTGCAGAAAATTAGAGGGAAGCATAATGAGCAGTATGGTCAGGTTTGGGACTATGACAATGAGCTTCTAAAGGCTATGCCTGACAGCACAGTTTTAGTAATGATAGAAGACACAGCAGATCCCGAGAAGAAGATATTCAAAAGATTCTATACTTATTTTGGCCCTATTAAGAAGGGATTCAAAAGTGGTTGCAGACCACTAATTGGACTTGATGGGTGCCATCTAAAGGGACCTTATGGGGGTCAACTCCTAACAGCCATTGGGACAGATGCTAATGATGGAATGTACCCTGTGGCTTGGGCAGTGGTAGAAGCAAAAAATTCTGAGAGCTGGAATTTGTTTTTAAAGAATGTGGTTGAAGCTTTGCAGATTGTTAATGATGGTAGTTGGACATTCATTTCTGACAGGCAGAAAGGCTTAATCAATGTTCTTGAGAACATAGTGCCTAATGCAGAACATAGGTTCTATGTTATGCACTTGTACAGAAATATGTGGAAGGACCACAAAGGAATTGGTGTGAGGCAGTGCTTGTGGAAAGCAGCAAGGGCCACCACTGATTACACCTACAACAAGCACATGGAGGAATTATGAAAGGTATGTCTTTTCACTTTGTCTTTTCAAATAATTTTCAATTACCCCACTTGCATTGCAATTACCCCACTTTATCTTTTATTTTACAGCTGTCCAAGAAGTGATATGACTGGTTGGCTGAAAAACCTAGAACTCAATGGACTTGAAGTGCATTTAGGATGACTCCAAAATCTGATCAGTTTGTGAATAACCAATGTGAGGTCTTCAACAGCAGTATTGGTAAACATAGAGATCTTCCTATACTGTCTATGCTACAAGCCATACATATAGATGTCATGACAAGAATCCAAAAAAGAAGGGACAAATGATTCATAGTTATGCTTTGAACCCTATCTGTCCAAATGCTATGAGGAGATTAAACAAGTAAGCTTTTTCCTACACTATTCTGTCTTGTCTTTATTTCACATTAAAAGCATGTGTAATGTGTATTTTACTATGTCTGTTAGGGCTGTTCAAATGACTAAAGGGTGCCATGTGATCTGGTCTGGGGGGCAAAGTACTTGGTCACCATGTCAGGAGGGGGGGTATCAGATGGTAGTGGACCTAAAAGCTAAAAAATGTGCATGCAAAAAGTGGGAATTGAGTGGAATACCCTGCTACCATGCATGTGCTTGCATTGCATGGTCAAAAATGAACTTTGAGGAATTTTTCCATCAATGCTATTCAAAGGACACCTTCATTGCTTGCTACAGCCACACCCTTGAACCCATATGTGGTGAAGAAGAATGGGTTAGGATTGATTATCCCAGGCCATAACCCCCTCTGGTGAAGGTTCAGACAGGAAGGCCAATAAAATCTAGGAATAAGACAAATGATGCAAAAACACCTGGTGCAACTAGGTTAAAAAGACAGAACACCAAGGTCAAGTTCAGTTATTGCACTGAATATTCTCACAACACAAGGACTTGTCCAGCTAGGGTATGGTTTTCATTACTTCTTGTCCAGCTAGGGTATGGTTTTCTTTTCTTTGATAACCGAATGCATGTGCTTTTTTGTTCACAGGCACATGACAGGGCTAATGGGTGTGAGAAACAGGCCAACAAAAAGACCAAGAAGGCCAAGCAGGATGACAATGGAACAGAAGGGAATGTCACAACTCCTGAACAAGGCAATGTAGGAAGCTCAACATTAGGTGAAGGCAGCCAGGGAGGGGTGTTTACCAACTCCAACACTACTCAAGCTGCCAACAACCCTCTTGGTGTGCAACCCCTCAGCTTTACAACTAAGAACAACAGCCAAGTTACAAATTTGAAGAACCTGGAGCTAGCAAGAAAGAAAAGAGAAAGTAGGCTCAAACAGAAGCAAGTTTGGAAGCTGTGATATGTTTAACTCATTAGGGTTAATTCATAATTATATACTTTTGGTACTAGTGTAAGCCATTTTGCAATATGGCTCTTTTGGAACCTTGTAACTCTTTTGGAACCTTGTAATGGTCTCTTTTGGAATGATTAGGTGCAATGTTCATCATCCTCAACTTCAGTGTCATCTCTCACTGTGTTCATCATCAAATTGACAAGCACATACAGCCCAATAATAGCTACAAACTGCTGCTTATTCTTCAATTGATTTATCTCAGCTTGATGCTTCTCTCGCATACGATTCATCTTGCGCCTATACCTTTCCTCCCTCTCCAGATGTGACTCTTGCAACTCCTTAATAATCTCCAAGGTGCGAGGCCCAAGTTCCTCATCAATTCATTCTTGGTAGCCACAAAAGTTGCTCGGACATGACCTGAATCTCCTCCCCGTATTTGGCCCAAACCATTGAGTCTTCATTACACTCATCTGGTTACAGTAGCAAGCAAGGTCCAAGATTGCATCGATTTCTTCATTCGTTCGAGGTTTGGCAGCCATTTTTCACTGTGTGGAATCAATTAGGGTTTGCAATTAGAAGAGAAGAAGAATTAGGGGGATGCTCATGTGTATATATAGCTGCAATTCCCGCCTACATCGCTGAAGCCGTGCCAAAACTAAGCTGGAATGGACAATACTACCCCTCGGCAATTTAACGCCGTTTGAACAAAATAGACGGCAGTACACAAACTTTAAGTAGTTAGCTTGTTTGGTATTGCCCGTGGCAGTTTTGATACTTTGGTATGCGAAGTGGTGTCTTCGCCAAAGTTCAGGTACACAAAGTGCACTTTACTCTATATAATCTTTTGTGTGGAGAAAAAATATGATATTACATATATTATTCTTACTGATTTGTGATAAGCTAGCCTGAATGCGTATGCTATCATCAAACAGATTAACTGGCACGGGCATCATAAAATTGAGTAATTTAACTTAGAAAAAAGGAAACTTAAGTTGGTTATTTTTGTGATTTTGTCCATCATATCTGATCGGATGTGGCTGAAAGTTCTACTATTGTGGTGAGTGGTCACCATGGGAAACTTCAAATTGAAGGTCGTAGACTGAAAATCTACATTAATCCTTGCTATTATTTAATTTTTTTATAAATATTTTACAATCATGTTATTCGCTGCAAATTATATTATACATAAAGGACTTTTTCTGTATAACCAGTTTATATCAAGATGGATTTTCTCAACTAAAATTTAAGAACATGAAATTTATGGAAAGAAGATAGAAATTTTTCTTTGATGAGTATAAATCATAATAAATTTTCATTTGTAGACGAATAAAGTACATTAATATTGCTACAAGCTCAAGCCAGATTACGGAAGATAACACGACAAAAAATATGGACATGAACTGAACTGTCATCTAAAGAAAATTTCATAGACAATGGCTAATTCACGTGAGAATCAAAGGACATCGCAAACCATTAAATAATAAAATTGTAATAATTTCAGAATTCCAATAATTTTAGCAAATATGAATCTAAGAGAAATATCATTAAAGTAGGATTTCACTTATTAATAAAAAAAATTAATTATTTATTTAAGATTATTTTTAGAAAATTAAGCAAGTAAGATTATAATAAAAAAAATAATAATTAAGATAAATTCTAACAATTACAATTAAAAGGGAGTTTCGTTTATTAAAAAGGTTATAATTCATTGTTGTTCTATAAAAAAATTATATAATTAGCATATGTATTGTTGGTGTTTTGTAAAAAATATAGCCTATGTATTCTATATTGTACCTTTTATTAGTTGGTGTTTTATCCTGTATTTGTTGGTGTTTTTTTATAATAATCTTTTTTTTTGTTAAAAAAATTACAAATTAAAAATTATAGTAGATTTTTTTTAAAACAACATAGAATTTTAGGGAAAATAGGATTCCATTATAAAAGTTACAAATAAAAGAATTACAATTATAATAAAATTTGTATATTTATTTTTATTTTCAACAAATAACATAAAATCCATGAACAAATAGGATAATAGGGGTGAAATAAAATATGATGCAAACCAAATTTGTTACAAAATAGTACCATTAAAAAGGGATTTTGCTTATTAATAATTGTTATGTTATAGATAATTGAATTAATTTTGGGAAATGTTATTTCATAACTATTTTTTTTATTTTTAGAACAATATTTGTAACATATACTCCTGTATTTACAAAGTGTCCTGCATTTACAAAGTGTTGCATATTATGATATAATATGTTATAAATAGTTTGGAAATAAAAAAACGATCCAGAAAATAACATTTTCTTTAATTTTGAAACCATATAAATTTTTTTTGATATTTTAGAGAAATTATTTTCGCCCGCGCAAAGCGCGGATTTTCAACTAGTTTTTTAATAATAGACTTTAATTTTTTAATGATAGATGTGATGGTTCTTCTCATCTATCTATCTATCTATCTCCAAGTAATCCGGTACCACATCCAGTTACTCGAGTTCTTCCTTCCCGTACCTTCACGGGTAATCAGATTTGCAATCTCCTTACTGGTCCTATTCTCTTGTGAGGACAAACGCTAAAGACTTTTGAGCCTTCCACCCTGCCTCAGAAAGGAAAGAACACAAGAACTCTCACGATCTTTCTAGTAATGCACACAATGTTGACACTGGATCTTTACATCAACAAAATTCTAACCACCACTTGAGGAAAGAGCACCTGATAAACATCTTTCCTTTTCTACACACTTTTACTTTTGTTGATGGTTCTTTTTTGTCAAATCCACCATTGAATTCCTTTCAAAGCACGAGTTGCTTGTTCGGATATTTTACACCATCCTCAGTAGATCGGAAAAATCAAAGCTAAACTTGCAAATCTACCACGTTGATAATATCATATTTATGCTGCTAAGTACTGCACTAGTACACAACATAGCAAACCAAAAGATATCTTAAAGACACAATTTTAATACACGCAAATCACTATTGTAATACAACTACCAAGACAAGTAAAACACCGGAATTTAGGTCTAATATCTTATATTCAGGTTTTACAAAGCTATTTTAATGGGGACAATTTAGCCAGCAGAGGCTTTAGCCAAATCATCACCAGGTAGATCATCTTCATCATGGTAGATGTTCTCCGCCATCTGCCATATTTGAAGTATGTTATCTTCGGCTACACTTGCAATCACCCAAGGTTCACATGGGTTCCACGAAAAATCTGAAATCTTGCTTGTGTGACCACCGTGTATGAACAGCAGCTCTGGAGGGCCATCTTCAGCATCCTCTGGTGTTTGCTGTTCATCAATTCTGTAGAGTTACAGAACAAAATATTAATAAATTATTCACTGTATCTTTATCGCCTGACAACTAGAACCACCCCTTGCATCAATCAATATGTACCGTCATTCTTATTTTGAAGTCAGAGGAATCTAAATGAAACAAACTGTTCACTAAGAAAAAACTTTTAGTCACTTGAGTACCTGCTAAGATCCCACACCATCAGTCTCCTACCCAGACAACAAGAAGCTAATATTGTTTCATTCTTTGGACTCCACCCAACTTGGAAAACCTCCTCTCTGTTGTCCATTTCAGTAAGATTAGTTCAGAATATATATGTACTGTAATTTGAAGAAGTTGGCAGATGTATTACATGATGGCAATTGTAACACAAGCAATGAAGAACTCTTACTTGTGAGAATCAAAGGTATGAAGAGCATTGGAGAGCTTGCGAAGATCAAACAGCTTGACTGTCTTATCGGTGGAGCCCGTGGCCAGAACCCATTCATTGAAAGGGTTAAATGCTAAGCAGTTAACCTACAACAAAAACATTTTATATTCCTCCAACCAGAAACAACATTACATTGAATTTATCTTCTGCTGTGTTGTGCACATAAGATTATAGATTATATAGAAGGCAGCATATCCGACTTAAGTGTATATCACTATTTTAACATATATAACATGGTGATTTTTTTGAGGACTGCATACATCAACAAATGTCCTGTGGGAATAAAATCAGAAAGCCCTACAGCCGCACACACCAGTTTACATCAATAGCATCCAACTTCTTAAGGATGAGTCCAAGATAATTCTAATGCAAGGAATGTGCGCTTCAAATCAAACGGAAGCGAAAAGAACAGAAACATCAACAAGAGCAGATAATATGGACTCTGCATTGACTTTAGAAAGTCAATACGGACAGATGTTGAACAGGATTACGACCTTGTGATTCTCAAGGGCAAATAAAAACTGTCCTTAATCGAATGAGTTCTGTTTAGGACTGCGTTCATAACTCAACAACATACCACTAAGAAAACATAACTATAACTCAGATGACAATATCCAAAACAAAAAAGAAAAAAAAAAAACATTCCAACATGTATCCAAACCTACATACAATTTGTCAGAAACATTTGCAAAATACATGTTCAATTCATAACTGTTGTGAGTAATGATACTCTAATACGAACCTCACTTTGATGAGCAACTACTGACTGAATAGGCTTCGTCACTGACGGATTTCGCAGATCCCATAAATGCAGATATTGATCATCCCCAACGGACCCAAATAAATATTCATGCCTCAGATGCCATGCTACATCTTCTACAACTCCTTCATGTATCTATTTTGAGAAAAAAATCAAGGAATAGAAAAAATTCTCACAAAAGAGCAATAACTAATCACATTTGATGTAGTAATAGTTAATCAAGAGTAAAACAAGCATACCTGAAATCCTGGCAATTACATAGTTAACTAAAGGGAAGAAACCCATGCATTGTTATCAAACACGAGAAAAAAACGACGATTAATCAAGAAGCGAGGCGAAGCATGACAATACCGCCTTGCATAGACGAGGCAAGACGATTTTAGAAAGGCAATCGCCTTCCCTCCATTGAGCAATATGTTGAGGCAACTAATATATAAAACTAACCATTACCATGACTTATAAATCTAACCATTACCATGACCTATCTCTCAAAATAAAATAAAGGTAACTGGAAAAAAATCCGTTTGATCTAATATATTTCCTCCTCACTCCTCAAACTGGCCTAAAAAATTGCATTTAGCATCTACAAGATTCAGCCTCCCCTTTTATGTGTTCAATGTGAAGTTTGGTTATTTGTATGTTAATTGCCTTTCCCAGAAGTTAATGTGTTTTGGTTTCAAAATTGTTAACAATCTCGAATTTTGTACCTAAAATGATGCTAACCAACTATTGATACATGTTTACTTTCATGTTCAATGGGCATGGCATGCAATGCTCCTGCTGCTACATTATAAAGGCACTCTTAGTTCTTCATAAATGATTCAATAATATCATACAGTAGTCTTAATAATGTCAATTGCAGTAGATATATCACTACATGTGTCCTTAATCGTCTAAATATACTTTTGTGTTGTGAAACACATGTGTATAATAAAGTGATTGTCTGGCCTCTGGCCACACGATGAATCAATAGACACGCCTAGTCACCTCATCTTGCAAACAGTGAGGCAAAATAATATACAATGTAAGATTTAAGGTTAAGAAAAAACAAACAAATGTACAAATAATTAGCAAACAGTAAATACAAACTAGTGTGATGATAAGTAGAATGTCAAACTTATATCATCCTTTGGGGAAGACATACAATAGTACCTTAAAAATTTGCATGGCCTCCAGGGCCTTATTTTTGGGAGTAGCATTGACATCCCAGAGGCATATCTGAGCATCATCAGAACCACTTAGTAAATGGCCCTGTTTGAAATGGCTCCAGGACAAGCCATAGCCTTCAGTGTTGTGGCCGCGTAACCTCAAATCGGGATTGCAAGCACCATCGAGAGGAGGCTTGGATGGATGTTTGCTATAATCGAACAAGTAGACTTCAGCACTAACAGTCTTGGTGGCAATAATAAAGGGATTCTGGGGCATATAGCGGGCCCTGTTGACTTCTCCGTCATGATGAATTTGTTGAATAATTTGAACCTATATACATGATGATTGAATAATGAATGATAAAAGAATTAAGTGGTGGTTGTAATGAGAGAGAGAGAGAGAGAGAGAGAGAGAGAGAGAGAGAGAGAGAGAGAGAGAGAGAGAGAGAGAGAGAGAGAGAGAGGTTACCTTGGCGTTGGCAGCACCGAAACCACCAGTAGCGGAGCGGTCATCATCATATTGACGGGCATCGTTTTCGGAATCTTGAAGAGGAAGTTGAAGATGAGCGAGGAGGAGATAATTAGGTTCGTCATCAGAAGTATGAGTACCAAGAATCAATTTCTGAAGAGAGTAATCATTTCCAGGTTGTTCGAGGCGGTCAGGAAGCCATTCAACAGTGAGAGAAGGCCATTCAAGAGCATGAGTTATCACAAGATCGTACAGAAAGGGAGTGTTCTTTTTCCATATCTTGTACTCTTCGTTTATCAATCTCTCTTCTATTTCACCTCCACTCTCCTCCTCCTCTCCTCTACCCATCATTATCTTTATTTTATTATTATTATTATCCGCTCCCCCCCAGATGAGATCCACAAACGAGACTCAACTCAACTCTCCCCTCAAACAGGGTTTTGCTGCCTTTACTACTGCTACTGCTACTACTACTAGGGTGTATCCACATTTATCTAGCCCCCTTTCTCTCTTTTGGGTTGGGCCTTCCCCCTCATCTCACTTTCACCCCCAACCCAATACTTAATATTTCACCCACGGGCATTTGGAGAAAAAGGCTGAAATATCACATTTTTAATGTGAATGGTCTAAAACATCATTTATGAAAATTAAGGTCCTTACTATAAATTAAGTATGCATTACTATTTT
This sequence comes from Saposhnikovia divaricata, assembly GCA_036435485.1. NCBI lineage: Eukaryota > Viridiplantae > Streptophyta > Magnoliopsida > Apiales > Apiaceae > Saposhnikovia > Saposhnikovia divaricata. The sequence continues at coordinate 127,356,714 of CM071598.1, forward strand.
CTCCGTGATTAAAATTTCTCAACCAAAACTTATCTAGATGATTGTTGAATAATCTTGTTCGCTAAATAAGATATTTTTTCTGAATAATAATATTTATATTTTTTTATTTTAGAAATTATAATAATATTTATTTATCATTATCTGTTATTTGATGCATATATTACAAAATTATGTCTGAAATATATAATCATCATATTAAAATTTTAAAATTTCGATCACCAAAATATTAAAGGGGATAAAATACAGTCAATATTCTATAATTTACTCTATTATTATCATAATATAATATAACATTTTTTTTTTTTAATCAATTGTGTCACATATTGCATAAAAAAATTCTGGACCATATTGATATAAACCATCAAAATTTTAATATACCGTTAACAAAATCTTTAACTTATTTTTTTTATAATTTTTTTACAAATAATTAGTATATAATATCTATGCAAATAAAATAATGTTGATTAATAAGTGTTAAATTTGTAAATGCAATTCAATAAAAGAAAATAATTTTTTAGAGTATCTCCAATGACAAAGTTCTTAGAAAAAAAAAAGTTCTAGATGACAAGTATTATATATAATTTTTATAAATTGTGTAATTCTAATTATACAAAACTCTAAGTAAAATTATAACCAATCTCTTTACATAGGTTATATTTGTCGAATCTCAAGAACTATAATAAAGTTGTACATATAAATTTTATCATTATAACCAATTTCATTAAAGTATAACATCTTAAAAATTTGATAAATATTAGTTGTTCATTATTTGACATTTAGATAATTATTTTAGCATTGTATTGGATATTCTCACCAACAAAAAGTAATATTTAAGAATGGTAGGCAGGGTTTCATTACATAAGAAAACTGATAGATGAACCGATCAGATATAAAAAGTAAGTAAATGTCGACCAGATGATTTTTGAGAATTTATAAAAAATACTAGATTTTCTAGTTTGTTTTGCAAAAATACTATCTCCTTAAGTTCATTGCAAATATACTATCAAAATTGCAAATATATCTCAAATCTCTTATTCCCACCCCACCCCACCCCACCCCACCCCACCCCACCGGACCGGACCGGCGACTACCCCACCGGACCGGTGACTACCCACCCCCCTTCCCCTTCCCCTTCCCCTTCCCCTTCCCCTTACTCCGCCCCCGAACTCCACCTCCGATCTCCACCACCTCCCCGACTGACCTCCGATGCCACCTCCAACTGATGTCAACATCACCGCCACTTCATCAGACTGGGGCCGTAGGTCTCTCCGTTTCCGATCAAAATCACTCGACGACGGTTGTTTATTGTTAGGCTTCCTCTCCGTTTCCGCCTCTTCATCAAAGCCGTCACCATTGTTGGAGAAGACGACGACATCACTCGACGACAGTTGTTTGGATCAGGCTTGATGAGATATTACGAGATATAGATCAGTGTTTAAGAATTAAGATGAGGTGAAGACCTTTGCTGCTTTAATTCTTTAATCAAAACAATTTGGTTGAATTGTTTAACAACTGATTACATGTTGTGCTGCCAAGACGACCACTCTCAGGACAAGATGATGCAACATACGCAGGCTCTTGCTGGGTGGCCTTCGGGCGCGTGCAACACACTCGCTGGCAAGCGGACCAAAATATTTCAGACACTGAATGCATAAGATAGTATTTTTGCAATTTTTAAAAAGAAATTGGTATAATTGCAATTAAGATGGTAAAATTGCAATTAGATATTCTTAACAAAAGTAAAATTGCAAAAAATTACTTTTATCAATTTATTTATCAAAAATGCTCATGATTTTTTATCTCGTCGAGAAGAATAAAATCTACATAAATAATTTTAACGACATCATTATGAATCGTTCAGTTCATTCTTTCTCATTCACTCATTAACAAATGAGGCTAATGTAAAAGATAAAAATTTAAATACAATCATAAACATTAAATAACCAATCGATTCCTTTTGATATATGTTACAAATTTTGTTTATAATTTTATTTTATGTTACAATTATATTTTTATATAATCACTATTTTTAATAATTATTTTAAGTTCAATTTAATGCATATTTAATTAATAATATGCATGATTTAAAACTTATATTATAAATTATATATTAAATATTTTTTACGGGATTCGAATATTGAACCAAAATACAAACAATTTTACACATATTTCCTTATTATAAACGTATGTAATGGTACGATTGATAAGTTTAGGTGTTTAACGAATGTAATATTTTCAATTAAAAATTAAAAGTAAACGTCTTAATTAAAAAAGACAATCGGCTAATTAACATTAATTATATTATTTTTAATTACAATAAAAGATCGAAAAGCAAAACTTTCAATGTTTCGATTTTAATATAATAATATAGATATGAAAATGTATAAATTATTATTAAGATACATGAATGCCACCTTTTATATTCTATATCTTATTATTAAGAAAAAGTTGCTTTGATAAGAAAATAAACTATTTTAATATTTAAATCATAAATAAAATTCCCTCCATTCCAATAAATTCTTAAAACTTCTCATTTTGAAATACCTCATTTATTTTTTAACATTTCTTAAAATAACATAATTATCTTATAAATATTAATAGATCTGTTGAGACATACATGTCTAAAGATGATGATAACAAATACCACAAGGCAGAAAATGAATCAAGAAATCGAAGCTGACAAATAAATCAGGAAGCTAACTGAAATGCAGATCAACTAAAGCTATATCTTGTGAATGAAACTCTGCAAACAGTTAGAAAATATTTCTGCAACAAGCCTTGTGCTGATGTAATTAAGTATCTGTAATCTAAAGAGAGATTTGCTATGATCAACTCATGTAGGTAATTCGAGAAGTCAAGAAAAGAAAGAGTTCGAGAAGTCAAGCCATTGCAATGTTTCCATTCGAGATCTCATAAACGTGGTGGATTCGAGAACTCTGCAAGAAGGGTTATTCGAGAAGTCAAGCTAAAGATTATATTCGAGAAGTCTACAAAAGAACCTATTCGAGAAGTCATTCGAGAACTCAACTGTAAAGCATAATGTAATATGCAATAGAGGACATATATAACTCAACTAGGATAAAAGATAAATAATATTAACTCGATACAGGGATCGTGAAATTTGAAGAACAGGCACCGACAAGGATCAAGTCGCTGAAAGAAGTTCATTAAAATGATCAAGCCTTAGTGACTGAATAAGATGTACAGATGATTCAGTTGAAGGGCCAAAAGATTCCATGTACTTATATTATTTGAAGATACTGCTGCAGGCTAATCAATTGGAATGTAACGAAGGTATGAAGATCAAGATCAGTGCTAGTCACTTGTGAACCAGACCAGTGCACTAAGTGTCAGCACATACGAGAAGGATCAACACATTAATTCATATAAAGAATTGCCAAAGCCTATTGACGATCAAAGACAGACATAATATCTCAAGGTATTGTCAAAAGTTAATTTACTCTGAAAATTAAATAAGTAACAGATTAATTAATTATTTATAACAAAATAATTAAATTAATCTGGTATTTGGATTATTTTCTAAGGTGAATTAAAACAGCAGAATAAATAGAAGAGAGAAGCCCAAAAGAAGCAACCAAAAATAGTAATACTATGCATGATTACTATGCAAGGTTACTATACGCGGTTACCATGTAGGTTACTGTGCAAATAGTGGTTACTATGCAAATAGTAGTTACTATGCAAATAGTAGTTACTATACATGTGGGGCCCACGGAAGAAAATTTTTTTAGCATACACGGTTTGGTTGGTGAAATAGTGGTACTATGCAGGTGGGGCCCACGTGAATAGTACAACATAGTGCAGCATAGTAACTTTCTATAATCTATAAATAGGCCTGTTGTATTTCATTTCAAAACACACCTCAACACACAACTCTCTCTTCTCTCTCTTATATCTTCTTTGTGTAAGCTGCTAGACAGTCCATCTAGTAAGAAAGTCGGCTTAGCCCACTTTCAGGAAGTGTCGGGTAGAAGGTCCTCGTGCCTAAACTATCCTTAGGAGTGTTTGATTTTGTAGCTGATCCATAAGATTAGATTGTGTAGCAAACCTCCGAGTTTTATCTATTCAAAGATATTTCCCAAACAATTGTGTTATTTCGATTCAGTATTTTTGATTTCATATTCACATAAAAAATAGAAATATTGCTAAATAACGTATTCAACCCCGCTTCTACGTTATTCCGGACCTAACAATTGGCATCAGAGCCACTCTATTATTATACAACAGTTAAGATCCAAAAAGCTATTCAATCATGACAGAGAAAACACAAACCCCAACAACAAGCAGGTATGAATCAATCAGAGTTCCAATACTCAGGGCATCAGAATATCCCATATGGAAGGTGAAGATGGAAATGTTTCTAGAGGCTACAGATCCAGAGTACTTAGACAGAATCCATGATGGTCCACATAAGCCAACCAAATTGTCTGTTGCAGTTGATGAAGAGGAACAGAAAATGATTCCAAAGGAGAAGAAAGACTACACTTCTGAAGATATCTCCTTTATTAGCAAGGATGCCAAGGTAAGACATTTATTACATAGCACTCTTGACAATGTTATGTCTAACAGAGTCATTGGATACAAAACTGCTAAAGAGATTTGGGATGCTTTGGAAGTCAGATGTCAAGGAACCAAAGCCATCAAGAAAAACAGGAGAACAATACTCACACAGGAGTACGAGCACTTTGACTCAAAGTCTGATGAGTCATTAACAGATCTATATGACAGATTCTTGAAATTGTTGAATGACTTGTCACTGGTAGATAAGGAGTATGATCTTGAAGACTCCAATCTGAAATTCTTGTTGGCTCTTCCTGAGAAGTGGGATTTAAAGGCCACTACCATCAGAGACAATTATGATCTGGAAGACATGTCTCTTGATGAAATATATGGAATGCTCAAGACTCATGAGCTTGAGATGGAACAAAGAAGCAAGAGGCATGGAGGCAAATCCAAGTCAATTGCTCTTAAAGCTGAGGAGAAAGCTTCTAAAGAAGTTGCTGTGAAAAAGAGTCAATCTAATGGAAAGGCTCTTATTACAAAGTCTGATACTGAGTCATCAAACTCTGATGATGACTCAAACTCTGACAATCTCACGGACCTTGATAATGATGGCAGTGATGCTGAGATGATACAACTTGCAGCCCTGATGGTAAAAAGCTTCAAGAAGATGGCCTACAAGAACTTCAGGAAGGGAAGGAAGTTCATACAAAGAGATTCAAATTTCGAAAAGAAGAATTTCAGAAAAGCTGAGGAAAAGGAAGGCAGGTCTGGTAAAGTGGACAAGTCCAAGATCAGATGCTATAATTGTGGTGAGAAAGGACATTTTGCACCTGAATGCAAGAAAGCCAAAGCTGATAAAGGTCAAGTTTACATCACAAGGAAAAAGGACTGGGCTGACACTTCAGACTCTGAAGATGAGGTGAATTATGCCTTGATGACAAATGCTGATAGTATCTCTGAAGCAACTAAGACCAAGGTACCTCACTCTATTCTAGCTTTTGATACTACTAATATATCTGAGTTAAGGCTCTTTCTTAAAAACTTGCATGTTAGTTACAGAGATCAGACTTTAGAAAATGAAAGAATAAAATCTGAAAGTCTAGACCTTAGAAAGAGAAATGACTATCTAGAATTAGAATTAGTCCAGATGTTAAAAATTCAGAAAGAGAGAGATGATGCTATTATTGTTAAAAGTGAATTATTGAAAAAGCATGCTTATCTTGAATCTGAACTTGCTAAAGAAAGAAACATTATTAAAACTTGGACTAACTCTGGTAAAACTACTCAGATTATCATAGAGAATGATTGTTGGAAAGAAGGTCTAGGTTACACTGATAAAAAAGAAAACTGCCAACCTAGAAGCTGAGACCTCTAAACCTATATTTACTGAAAAGGCTGCAAAACCCAAACTTAATCATATGAGGTTTGTACCAAAATCTGACAAACCAAAACAGGATGAAGTCAAATCAGTAAATATTAGTTTAATGTCTCAGAAACAGCTTAAACACAAGCTGAAGGAGTTAAAAAGAGTGAACAAGGTAAAAGAACCTAGGAAAAACAGAAATGGAAAGGTAGGCATCAGTAAAAGCAATAACTATATGCCTATTCCCAATGCTCCTAGGAAGAAATGTCATAACTGTGGAAATCCTAACCATCTTGCTACTTTTTGCAGGAAGAATATAAACTCTATACCTCCTAAGTTAGGAGTTAAGAGTGGTTCAGTTTGGTTTAAGCCACAGAATCCTTGTTTTCACTGTGGCAGTATTTGGCATTCTATTTATACATGCAAAGAGTATCATAATTTGTATTATGATTATTATGAACTTAAACCCTCTTTGAATAAATTCAAGATTGATTCTACATGTATAAATTCTGATGAAAAGAATGTTAGCACAAACTCTGATAAGACTTCTGCTTCAAAAAGCTAACAAACTTAATAAGGTCAAAGGATCCAAGCAAGTCTGGGTCCTTAAAACTAATCATTAGTGGTCTTTTTAATTGCAGGGTAACAGGAAAAATATCCTTGTTCTGGACAGTGGATGCTCAGGACACATGACTGGAAATAAAGCCCTGCTATCAGAATTTATGAAGAAAGTTGGCCCAAGTGTTTCTTATGGAGATGGCAACATAGGAAGGACTCTGGGATATGGCAATATCAATCTTGGGAATGTCATCATTGAAACTGTAGCACTAGTCTCAGGACTCAAACATAATCTACTAAGTTGTTCTGAAGGGATACAGGCATGGTAACATTTATGAAGCCAAGCTTTCAACAAACTCTGATGGCTCTGCAATCTGTCTACTGAGTAGAGCATCAATTGAAGAAAGCTGGGATTGGTACAAGAGACTTTCTCATCTAAATTTCAACAGCATTAATGAGCTAGTGAATAAAGATCTTGTGAGAGGATTGCCCAAATCAGTTTTTACTCCAGATGGCCTATGTGACTCATGTCAAAAGGCAAAACAAAGGAAAACTTCATTCAAAAGTAAGACTGAATCCTCAATTCTTGAGCCATATCACTTATTGCATGTTGATTTATTTGGTCCAGTAAATATAATGTCTATTAAAAAGAAAAGATATGCTTTGGTTATTGTTGATGAATACACCAGATATACATGGGTATATTTCATGCACAAGAAAGAAGAAACTGCATCAATCTTAACAGAGCATGTCAGACAACTGGACAAAGGATCTAAGCATACAATGAAAATCATAAGGAGTGATAATGGCACTGAGTTCAAGAATGCAGTCATGGAAGAGTTTTGTAAAGAAAATGGAATAAAACAAGAATTCTCTGCACCTGGAACTCCACAATAAAATGTAGTAGAGAGAAAAAACAGGACTCTCATAGAAGCTGCAAGGACCATGCTTGATGAAGCAAAGCTGCCAACTTACTTCTGGGTTGAAGCTGTGCAAGCTGCTTGTTTCACATAGAATGATACACTCATAAACAAGCATAGTAAAACACCATATGAGATGGTGAAAAATAAGAAGTTGAACCTGAAATACTTTCATGTGTTTGGATGTAAGTGTTTTGTTCTTAAGACTCATCCAGAATAGCTTTCCAAATTTGATTTAAAAGCTGATAAAGGAATCTTTGTTGGATACCCACTATCCACAAAAAGCATTCAGAGTCTACAATCTAAGAACAAAAGTGGTCATGGAATCTATCCATGTGTCTTTTGATGATAACAAGGTAACATGACTTGAAGATTTTGATGAACATGACCAGCTGAGATTTGAGAATGAAGAAATAAATGCTGATCTACAAAATTCTGATACTCTTTCAGACTCTATTGTTCAATCTATACCAGTAGATCAGACAGCAGCACATGTTGAGGGGGAGCAATTGAACGATGAACCCCAATTAAGTGAAGAAACATCTACTACTAATGATTCTTTAAACTCTAAAAGTAACAGCTCAGGGGGAGTAAACAATGATTTTGGATCTGCTAGTCACCACACTCAACACAATCATGAACCCGGGGAATCATCAAGATCAGATCTGCCAAGACAAAGGATATGGAGTAGAGCGCATCCCTTTGAACAGGTTATTGGTGAACTGGACACGGGTGTACAGACTAGAAGAGCAACACAGAATGAATGCAATTTCGCAGGATTTTTATCTCAAATTGAACCTAAAAAGATTAATGAAGCTCTTGATGATCCAGATTGGGTAACTGCAATGCAGGAAGAACTCAATCAGTTCGAAAGGCAGAAAGTTTGGAAGCTGGTGCCAAGACCAAAAGATAAATCTGTAATTGGCACTAGATGGGTGTTTAGGAATAAACTAGATGAAAATGGTATTGTTACGAGGAACAAGGCTCGATTGGTAGCAAAGGGTTACTCTCAAGAAGAAGGAATTGATTATGATGAAACTTATGCTCCAGTTGCAAGGCTTGAAGCAATCAGGATGTTCTTAGCATTTGCTGCACACTCCAACTTTAAGGTTTTTCAGATGGATGTGAAGAGTGCATTTTTGAACGGAGATCTAGAAGAAGAAGTCTATGTTGAACAACCCCCTGGGTTCGAAGACAAGGACTTTGAAGGTTTTGTGTACTTTCTCTTTAAAGCTCTCTATGGTCTCAAGCAAGCCCCTCGAACATGGTATGATACTCTCTCCAAGTTCTTACTTGAAAATGGTTTTACAAGAGGTATCATCGACAAAACTCTCTTTCATAAAAAGCATAAAAATGATATAATTCTGGTGCAAGTATATGTGGATGATATAATATTTGGTTCTACTAATGATTTGTTATGCAAGAGATTTGCTAAACTAATGCAGAGCAAGTACGAGATGAGCATGATGGGTGAGTTGTCCTTCTTCCTTGGACTTCAAGTTGTTTAGAAGCCTGATGGTATTTTCATCTGCTAGTCAAAATACATAAAGGATCTTCTGAAGAAGTATGTGATGGAAGAAGCAGCTACTGCCAAGACCCCGATGCCAACTGCTATCAAGCTTGATCAAGACAAATCTGGTAAGTCAGTTGACAACACGAAGTATCGAGGTATGATCGGCTCTCTCTTATACTTAACTGCTAGTAGACCAGATATTATGTTCGCAACTTGTTTATGTGCTAGATTCCAGGCTGATCCTAAAGAATCACATCTGATAGCAGTGAAGCGTATCTTGAGATATCTTAAGGGTACTCCGAATCTTGGAATTTGGTATCCTAAGGATACGGGTTTTGACCTGGTTGGCTATACAGACTCTGATTATGCTGGTTGCAAGATTGATCGCAAGAGTACTTCTGGAAGCTGTCAGTTTCTTGGAGGGAGATTGGTATCTTGGTACAGCAAGAAGCAACACTCAGTATCTACCTCGACAGCCGAGGCAGAATACATCGCGGCAGGTAGTTGTTGTGCTCAGATCCTGTGGATGAGGAATCAACTTCAGGACTATGGACTCATGTTGGACAAAATTCCAATTCTATGCGACAACACGAGTGCCATTGCCATTGCTAACAATCCAGTTCAACATACCAGGACTAAGCACATTGATATTAGGTATCATTTCTTACGAGAGCATGTCATGAATGGAACTGTGGTATTATATTTTGTTCCCATAGATCAAAAAATTGCAGACATCTTTACTAAACCATTGGATGGATCCGCTTTCTCCAGGTTAGTTGGTGAACTTGGGATGTTAAATCTGTCTAATTAATTTTGGATAATCAATAACTGCAATTTGTTATAAATTCACAGGTATTTTAAATGTCCATATTTTTAGGACTTGTGAATTTACTTTGCATCCAGTCCTCATCTTACAGTTATCTCTATATTAATTATCATGCTTATAAATGCTATCTTTTATGGTAATTAGTTAGTAAATAATTGTGTTAATTGTAGCATATTTAAATAAATATTTTATTGACATATATCAATTAATGATATTTTGTTAATTTTATGTCTATTTAATTGTGAGTTTGTCTGATTATTGTGGAATATGTGTGTGTACATAGACTGATAGGTCTCGATGATAAGATGTTTTTCGGCTGGTTAGGTTGTTTGGTTAGAATTATTGAGCAGTGATAAATGCATTTAATTTCCTTTCTAACCTAACCTGTCACGCTCTCACCTAACCCATTAGTCCTTGAAACCTTATAAATGATGAGTTTTTGTTTGTGTTTAACATCATCATTTTTCAGATATACAGAGTATATACACACGATTGCTGAATATTTCGAGCTTTGATTGGAAAGATCTCTCAAATCTAGCTGGTGGTTTATAGATCGGATTTCATATTCTTGCTTTATACATCATCCTTTATAAAAACTAACCCTTGTTTTTGAATTTCCTTATAGTTTTGGAAATGGCATTGCAGAGAAGCTTTTTAATTGCTAAAGTTAATCCTATTTCCATTCAGCAAATCTAAATCATTCTGGATGAGCAATTTCGGGCTTGGACACAATTTCTGAATGAACATTCATTAATTCGCTATGATTTAGTTACACCAGTGCAGCTTAACCATGATGCATTGCGTGAACTATATTGCAGTGCGGTTAATACTTCTGGACAGGACGGGTGTGCAATCACATATCGCCTATTTGGTAGGTCGATTAGGGTCACTGAACGAGATGTTAATCGAATTCTTCATTTTCCTATGGAAAATCTTGTTTCTGATCCTACACCTGAACAGATTGAAATGTTCTTTCGTTTTATAAGGTACCAAGATGGCAATTTCAATACTGGTAATCTTTTTAGAACATTTCTAACCCAGTACTGGAATTTCTTCTTTCACACTCTTAACCATGTTTTTTCCTCAGATAGAACAAATCAAGATCGAATACCTGAATTTATTCAAAAAATAGGGTATGCGGTAGCCAATAATTTGAGGATTAATTTTGGAAAAATAGTGCTTGGTCAAATCATTTTAAAGATGAAACACTTGGGAACAAGAGATGTTCAGACTCAAAATGTCAAATGTCTATATCCAAGGTTTCTACAGCTAATATTAAATGATTTTTTGAATGATGAAGACAGGGCACACTTGGAAAATGGTCAAAAGGTGGAATGTTCTTCCATGAAGACGAATGTAATTAATTACATAAGCAAAAAGAAATATACGGATGTGCCTACAGTCCTAACTGAATATCTAAAGACTGTCCCACTTTCGTTGTTACCAAGTCCAGTGAGAGCAGGTATACGACAAGGTAATATTTCAATCCCTGCTATTCCAACCTTTGTATTCCCTGCTGTGTCATAGGAAATACAGTTTCTACAGCCCCTAGTTGCCATCTTACCCGACCAAGAGCAGGAAATCCCACCGACTCTAACACAGGTCGAAGAGCCCATTCTACAAATGTAAACATAAACACAACAAACTCCTACACCTCAATTGTCACTTAAACGACCATCCATCAACACTTTTGAGGGAGATAGTGCCTCAGCAGCACCACATAAAGAATTAGTTACATCAGCCGCTCTACCTCATTCTAAACGGAGTAAACCCAATGAACCTGAGGTAACGACAACTGTTAGTGAAACAATTCTTCCTTATCTAATGAGTGAAAATGTAAATGAGGTTGAATTGACGGGAGCAACTATCTTGAGTTCCATTTCACGGAACATAAGAGTGGTTGATCTTTCTAAAGATCAAATGCCTTCACAGGCATCCGAGGTGGAATTACCTACCTCAATAATTGTTGGTGAATCTTCCATTTTACGGAAAGATCCATCGGTAGGTGGTTCTTTTATGAACGAAGTGTCTTCACAGACATACGAGGGAAACTTGGGTTTTTTGTCATTTAATCGATTCAAGTTTAACCTCTCAGAGGGAAAATCTCTGGATCTCTTTCGAGATTTACCACTCTTTACCAGTGGTCGGCAACTCGCTTCACGCGAGGACGGAAGCTCACGAACTTTCATTGCACCATCTGTGACCTTTGAAAAAGGGGCTAGGATGATTTCATTTGCAGGTACACATATCGGTGGAAGCTCTGGAGAAGAGTTGAGGGAAACACGAACAGAACATGTAAGTGTAACCCAAACCACTAAACCGAGTGAATATAGAGTGTTGAGTGAAACACCTGCAGAACGTACGAGTGAGCAACCTACTCAACCACATGCACCTATAACCAGAAAGGAATACAGCAGACTCCTTACACGGGTCCAAACAATAGAGAAAAAGTTTCCAAATTTCTCTGTAAGTCCATTGTAAAAATCAAAAATTTTCAACTTATTCAACATGATGCATTCCAGGTTCAATTAAGTTCCATGGCAGCCCAGTTTAATGATGCAATCAACTCCTTGGTGAAGACAGCTTCGTCCAATTTACCAACTCCACATCCTACTATTCTGGAGGATAACCCTACTGAGGGGGAGAAGGTGGATGGGCAAGAAGCTACTAGGCGTAATAAGGGCAAGGTAAAGTTTGTTGACACGGAATTAACTTTATTTTGGGAAAGAAAAAGCTAATGGGAGTATTAGTGCTATGTGGAAAGAAAGCAAAGGCAAACTTGAAGATATGTTCAGTTTACAGGAACAATTGTCTTGCACTTGGTTAATTTTAGAAAACTGGAAAATGTATATATATGATCCAGAATGCACTTTAATATTATTTATCTTTGAACTTTATTTTTTGTTGCATCAGTTGAGTTATCCTCTAGGAATTTGCTTGTCAAACCCTAACAATCAAATAGGGGGAGATTATAAAGCATAATGTAATGTAATATGCAATAGAGGACATATATAACTCAACTAGGATAAAAGATAAATAATATTAACTCGATACAGGGATCGTGAAATTTGAAGAACTGGCACCGACAAGGATCAAGTCGCTGAAAGAAGTTCATTAACATGATCAAGCCTCAGTGACAGAATAAGATGTACAGATGATTCAGTTGAAGCGCCAAAAGATTCCATGTACTTATATTATTTGAAGATACTGCTGCAAGCTAATCAATTGGTATGTAACGAAGGTGTGAAGATCATGATCAGTGCTAGTCACTTGTAAACCAGACCAGTGCACTAAGTGTCAGCACATACGAGAAGGATCAACACATTAATTCATAGAAAGAATTGCCAAAGCCTATTGACGATCAAAGACAGATATAATATCTCAAGGTATTGTCAAAAGTTAATTTACTCTGAAAATTAAATAAGTAACACATTAATTAATTATTTATAACAAAATAATTAAATTAATCTGGTACTTGGATTATTTTCTGAGGTGAATTAAAACAGCAGAATAAATAGAAGAGAGAAGCCCAAAAGAAGCAGCCAAAAATAGTAATACTATGCAAAGTTACTATGCATGATTACTATGCAAGGTTACTATGCAAGATTACTATGCATGGTTACTATGCAGGTTACTATGCAAATAGTTACTATGCAAGTTACTGTGCAAATAGTGGTTACTGTGCAAATAGTAGTTACTATGCAAATAGTAGTTATTATGCAAATAGTGGTTACTATGCATGTGGGGCCCATGGAAGAAATTTTTTTTAGCATACACGGTTTGGTTGGTGAAATAGTGGTACTATGCAGGTGGGGCCCACGTGAATAGTACAGTATAGTGCAGCATAGTGCAGCATAGTAACTTTCTATAATCTATAAATAGGCCTGTTGTATTTCATTTCAAAACAAACCTCAACACACAACTCTCTCTTCTCTCTCTTATATCTTCTTTGTGTAAGCTGCTAGACAGTCCATCTAGTAGGAAAGTCGGCTTAGCCCACTTTCAGGAAGTGTCGGGTAGAATGTCCTTGTGCCTAAACTATCCTTAGGAGTGTTTGATTTTGTAGCTGATCCATAATATTATATTGTGTAGCAAACCTCCGGGTTTTATCTATTCAAAGATATTTCCCAAACAATTGTGTTATTTCGATTCAATATTTTTGATTTCATATTCACATCTAAAATCGAAATATTGCTAAATAACGTATTCAACCCCCCTTCTACGTTATTCCGGACCTAACATCAACAAAAGGGCTATTCGAGAAGTCCTCATTCGAGAAGTCAAAGACTTACCAGTTCGAGAAATCAGCCTGAATATTCTAGAGTTCTCTAATGGGACAAGTCGAATGAAGAACAGACCCAGAATTACTTTGTAACCCGTGACTAATAGATAGTGATCATTACACAAAGGATGTTACGAGTAGAGAGTCAAATTTTAGATATTTGAAAGCTCAAACTCTTCCAAGTGAAATGTGAAATCAATCACTGTTTATCCGACTTCAAGGGCAAAAATAAGAGTGGAAGCAATCTCCAACATGATTACATTACTATTGAAGAATTCAAAGGATGACTTGATGAGTGCATAAGGACCAGCTGATTTGTTTGAGAAGTTCAAGCATAGATCAATAAGCAGAAAAGCTTATTGACTTTCTAAAAGTTCAACTTTTTGCTAAAGCAACTTTTCTGGGATAAAGATTCAAATCAAAAGATCCTTTGCATAAAGCATCACGTGGGTTTCGGAGCTAAGTCATTTCAAGAACTTAGTAACTTATGAAGGAAGCAACATACACGGACTTGAAGCATGCTGAAGTTGTCCAAATCAAGAAGAAAAGACTTTCAAGACATTTCCAGAAATGACGATATCTTCAAGCATGTGTGTGTGACAAGTTATACTAAAAATGTATTCTTTACATCTTACGTATTTTACTTGTCTTCATATAGTTTAAATAAGCTGTATGAGCAGCATTGTCAAAGTGTGAAGAAAAACACTGAGCATAACGTAGATTGCATTAGGTTTTCTTGTAAACACTAAGACATTGTAACCCGCAGCTATGTATTTCTACACAGAGTATTTTCTTCAATACAACCCTCAGGTGGATCAGACAAACCCACCTAAAATTTTTTATACCTTGTGTTGCATGTGTCTTAGTTATCTTGTTTACTATCTGTTCTTATACAAATTGTCTAAGACCTCACTAATTCGAAAAAAATTAGTCAAGATTGTATTCAACCCCCCCTTCTACAATCTCGTGGTGTATAACTAGGAAATAACAATTGGTATCAAAGTAAGCTTCTAACATACAAGAAGTTTAAAGATCAATACCATGGGAAAGAAGGATACAGGCGTGAAGATTCCAATTCTTGACAAAGACAACTACTTTCATTAGAAAGTAAAGATGCATTTACATCTCTTTTCCATTGATGAAGGATATGTAAACTGCATAGAAAGAGGGCCACTTATTCCTATAAAGCCTAACTCTGCAGTTAGAGATTCAACTGGAACTGCAGTTGCTGGAAGGCCTGTTCCCAAACTTCCAGCAGAATTCACAGATGAAGACATAGAAGTGTTAGTGTAGGTGCCCTAGAGGCAATACATTGTTTCTTTGAATAAACCTTTATGTCATTTGATCATTCAATAAACGTATTTATTATGACTTTAATTATTGCGATATATTTGTTAGCATAATAAATGTCCTTAGAATCATGATACACATTGTATAGTTTAAGTACATGACTTGAACATGAGATTATAATATATATATATATATATATATATATATATATATATATATATATATATATATATATCATATTCTTAAAGGTCCATAGTCGAGTATTATTATATAGGACAATAATAATATATAAATAGACTAGTATGTTGTTTGACTGATAACCACATCTCATTGGTTATAAGTATGGAGATACTAAAGTCAATACATAGGTACATGTAGGAGTACATGGTACTGGACAGACCCACAGTGAGATTCTTCATGTTTAATAAAGTCATAAGAAAGACTCACAGTGATAATGGTGTAATAATTTTTTGACTTGAGATCATTATATTTCTATACGAGGATTAATATACTTTGACTACATTAAAAGTTACCTTTGACCGGGTGATGATAAAAGTGGACATCGGGTATATCGTGAGTCGTATGAGAAATATGAATGATAGATAAAGGATTTAACCCTCCTATAATTAGGAGAGATATTATTGGCCTCTTGATTAAGTGAGACTATAAAATGCATGGTCGTGCTCAAATAATGATTTGTTTTAATAGTCTACTCATGGATCAAGTAAACTCGGATTAAATGTTTAAGAGGATGACTAAATACATGCCTCGAGTTTAATCTATAATATATGGTTAAAGGGATTATATTACATGGAAACATTAATCACGAAAGGTTTAATATGGATCACCATTTAAATTATTATTACTTGGGTAGCAATGATGTATTACTAGATGCCGCTCTTTGTTTACGATTTTAATTGAGACTTTAAAATCGTTGCCAACGTAATAATAACCTATAGGGTCACACACTTAGAATGTCTTAAAAGGAGTTTTAATTTAAATTGAGAATTTAAATTAAATCATTATTAAATAAAGAATTGGCTATTTAATTAATTGGACTGGTCCTAATTAATTATCTAAGTAAATTCGAATTTAATAAAGTAAGAACAGAATTGGGTTTAAGGAAATCCAATAATAAAATCAAAATAAAATTAAAATTGGGTTTAAGGAAGCCCAATTCGGTTTTTTGATTTTAGCCTACTATCTCTCATATAAATACATGATGATGTATTACTTTAGGGTTAGGGATTTCATAAATTCGTTTTATTAAAAAACCTAGCAGCTCTTTGAGAGGCTAGAGAGAGAGAGAGAGGCTGTTCTTCGCGGGCTAGTACCTGGCTCCTCGGATCGTTGGACGGTCGGACATTCGTGTGGATTACCTTAGAGACACAGATCTTGACGTGAAGATTGTGTGTGGTGATTACAAGCTACGATCTCCGTTGAGTTCGTGAAAGTAACGTTTTAAAGGTATGATTCGTTTCTTCATAATCTGTCCATAATTATACATGGATCCTGGTTTGAGTTTCGAAATTTTTGTTTTATTTACATTATTCCGCTGCGTTTTATGCCTCGGAACCCAACAAGAAGAAGTCCATAAGGACAAGAAACATAAGGACAAGAAAACAATGAACATATTGTTCAATGGTATTGATCAAGATATGTTTGATAATGTCATAAACTACACTACTGCTAAGCAAGTGTGGGACACTATACAAACACTATGTGAAGGGATTGAGCAAGTAAGAGAGAATAAAATGCAACTTCTCATACAACAGTATGAACACTTTCACTCTAGTTCAGGTGAAAACCTAATTGATATCCCTAGTAGATTTCAAAAACTACTAAATGGGTTAAAGTTGGATGGGAGGGTGTATGAGACCAAAGATTCCAACCTAAATTTCTGAGGTCTTTACCCAAGGAATGGAAGCCAATGAAAGTCTCATTGAGGAATTCTCAAGACTATAAAGACTTTACTCTTGAGTGATTGTATGGTATTTTAAAGACCTATGAGCTCGAGCTGTAACAAGATAAAGAAATTGAGAAGAGCCAGAAGAAGGGTGGAGCTGTAGCTTTGGTGGCCAACGTTCCAACTAGCCAAGATGAAGAGAAGATGAAGAATGTGTAAGCCACACCAAGTCCAAAGACTTGTGAAGAAGGAACTAAAACTAGTAGAGGAAAGAGCAAGATGATTGAAGAACTTGATACATTGAGTGAGGATAAATCAGATGATCTAGACGAATATTTGGCATTTTATCAAAGAGATTTTCGAAGTTAAGATTCAAGAAGAATCCAGCAAGAGCTGGGCAATTTAGGAAAAGCTATCAACCAAGCAAGGATGTGGTTGAGAGGTCAAAGATTAAATGCTTTAGCTATGGAATTGTTGGTCACCTTGCCAATGAATGTAGAAAATCCAAAGCTGAGAAAGAGAAGAAATAGTTTGAGGTTGTCGACTACAAGAAGAAGTATTTTGATCTTCTCAAGCAAAAGGAAAGAGCATTTGTGTCAAAGGACGATGATCGGGCTGCTGGAGGAGACTCAGATGCAGAGGAGGAGTTTGTCAATCTTGCACTCATGGCAAACGAGAATGATGTTTGTGGATTAATTATGATTTATTCGAATGTCATAAATTGATAATATTAGTTAGAAGTTGATTTTGATGAAGAAATGCTAAGTTTTAGTTAGTTGATACATAAGTATAATTTTCAGATTAGTTGTGAGTTAAATTTTGAATTTTAAAACCCTAAGTATGAATTATGTGATTTTAGTGATTTTATTCGATAATTAGTTAAGTAATTAATTATTGACATTTGGTTTGATGATTTCGGAATTTAGCAGTAATACTAGTGATAAGTAGTATGATGATTTCGGAATTTAGCAGTAATACTAGTGATAAGTGGATTTTATATCCACTGGGAATCCCTCCGTTTGGCTTAAATTTATTGTTTTGGACTCAAGTTGTTGTAGTTTTGATGTGTTTTGCTGAGTTGTGCAGATTTACGAGAATGTTGATTAAAGTTGATGCTTCTATTGTTCTTGGAGAATTAATTGATTAAAATTCGGATTTTTGAGAAGGGCTGCACACCTTATACTGTTTGGGCCATATCTGGAGTTCTAGAAGTCCGTTTTCAGCCCATTTACAGTCCACGCGAAGCTTGAGAGATTTTCTACAATATGGGATAGGTTTCACACGACCAGGCCGCGTGTGGTGGGCCCAGGAAGCACGACCAGCAGATAGATGGGAGCAGACAAATTACTGTTTTGCCCTTTTCTAGTTCTAATTGTATTTTAGGCAATTTTTAATACCTGAATTGAATTCTAATTGTAATAGAAGGTAATATCTTGCTGGGCAAGATTTGTAGAGCCTATTTAAACACATCTTACCATTGTAAATCATAACAATTCATAGCTTTTAATTGTATCAAGGTACTTTCGATCTTCAATTCTTTCTTCAATATTATGTTTTCATTCATTATTATTATTATTATGTTTTCTTTATTAAATATGCGTAACTAATTCTCTAATCTGAGGATTGGGTAGTATTCCTTGGTATTCATGCATGCTTGATTATGTGATTTTCTGCCTGGCTGATTTGTTAATGAGATCTTAACACAATTAGGGGAGTCATGAACCTTTGATTGTATTCTAGGGATTGTAATAAGCTTGGGAGAGAAGTTGCAATCTTAGTACATGATTTAACAGACATAATTTGAATATTAGATCGGGAGATTAATAGGAGAATTGTGAGACATATAATTCTTGGCATATAACAGTTTATAGGTATACTTTGATTGTATCACGGGAGTGTCAATTACGGTGTAGCTGTAAGCACTATATTGTAGCCTGGGAGGGTGCAGTATAACTTTAGAAGAATTGTTTTCAGCAAGGTAGGAACACAGATATCACATTAATATTGAGCATGTATTGAGACCAAGTGAAGAACCCCAGTTCTTAGATTGTTTTCCATATATTTGAATCTCAGTTTAAAATCAATTCTTAGTGCTTATAATTAGTTCTTGGTTAATTTAGCTAAAACACAAACTCAAAAATTCTTCTCACACACTTCTAGACGTAAAGAGATAAGATACTTGAACTTGATATTACATTCAGTCCTTCCCTGCGAACGAACAACAAAAATACTACTAACAAATTGGCGCCGCTGCCGGGAAGGCAGTGATGTGGGTTTGAGTTAATTGTTTCTTGTAGTTTGGATTTTATCTTTGTATATATTTTTCTTTTCTTTCTTTTTGTATTTCTTTCTTTGGTGTGTCTACAGGTTCTTTGAGGTAGACAACTTAAACAGGTTTTGAGGAGAGAGACTAGATGGAGTACAACTTTGGTTGGAACAATGCTCAGAATTTCTACAACAGTCAGGAACAATATCAAGACTTCAATCCTTACCCACAATTCAATTCCTATGAGGATTGTAATGCATATCAGGTGAATTCGTTCTATTCTGAGAACTCATTTTATGCTCCATATGCCCCTAGCAATGATTATTCATATTCGTTTGAAAATCAATATCATGATGATGTTTATCCATATATGTGTAATGATGTTGATACGAGTTTAACTCAGTCTAATCCTTCTTTACTTGCTGATTGGGAGATTGCGCTCAATAAAATGATTCAAGGAACTCAGTCTAATCTTCCCTTACTTTCTTTGGGAGTTATTGATGAACCAACTTTAGAGATTGCTAGTGACAATGATATTCCATGTGATTCAATAGCTTGGTACGAGGAGAATGCTAAACTAAATAATTTTATTTGGGAAGTTCGAGCAGTGTGGTATGACGGTTGTTATCGAACTCCCCCTTGTGTCAATTTTCCTCTATGCCATGATTCTTGTTTAGCAATTGATGATAATGTTGTGTCTGATGAGTCTACTTGTGTAGTTGATAATTGTCCCATGCGCATTAATGATAATTTGGATGCAATTGAAATTCTACCAAATCTAGAAAATTTTGAGCTTAATACATTGGTAGACGAGATTAAAATTGATGAGTGTCCAATTATGAAAGAGAAGGAAGTTAAGATTGATGAAATTGAAAATCTTGCTTTAGAGTATAAGGATCCGATTTGGGAGGAGTATATGAGTCGTACTTATAATGATTATTCTGACGACTTTTCTAGCTATTTTGATGTTTCCAAGTCTCTTGAGCATGATAGGTTCTTGAAAGTTTTCGTACCTTTCAATGAATCTAAGGTTTATTTGCACAATATGCTTATATTAGAAATTCGTAGATATGTGCATCTGTTTGCTTTTTATCCTCATTGAAGTTTCCAGGTATAATCGGCGTCAAGCTATTGACGTTAAAGAAGCGCTTCGTGGGAGGCAACCCACGCATTAGTGTAAAAAAAAAAAATTGAGTGTTGAAAAAAAAAAGAGTGTTGAAAAAAAAACTGTGCAAGAAAAAAACGATCAGTGACGAAGGTTGCGCCTGCGTTACTGCTTGTCGCGCAGGCTGCGCCTGCGTGACGCAGGTTGCACCTGCGTGACAGCCTTGTCTGCCAGATTTTTTCAGCTGTAGTATATATAAAAAAAACAAAAAAATCCCAATTCCTTTTCTACTCTTTTTCTCTCATCTCTACACCCAATTTTAATTCCATAACAATTCCAAAACCCCTCATTTTCTCCTCAAATCTCTAAACCTATATCAATTCAAATTCTTTTTCTCTAATTTATTAAATCTTTTTTCTATCTTACCTCAAATTTCTACCCACTCAAAATTTCTCCCTTTCACGTTTAATTTTTATTCATCCAATCACTCCATTATATATACCCACCTATACATACGAATCCAATTCCTCTTCTATTTATTTAAATTCAATTCTAAAGAGGAATTAATTGCAAGTTCACCTCTTTGATTCGTATTGGGTTTTTCTCTAATCTTATTTTTATTACGGATTTGTGTTCTTGTAATTGTGGGTTTTGTAGTGTTCTTGAAGTGGCCAGTCTATGGAGCTCGTACGCATTATCCTCCACCAGATTCATCCGAGGAGGGTTATGACTCAGCTGATTAGGTATGTTTTCTGCTATCCCTTGTATTTACTTCCATTCAATGCGGACATTGAATATTTCAAGTTTGGGGGTGTTTTGAGGGATTAGTAGTTGTTGTTGTATTATGTGTTCATGTAGGATTTCATGTTTTGCATATTAGTAGTAGTAATTCATGCATATATGTTCGTGTTATCTACGTTTGTTTCATATAGGACATTCTATTTTTTGTTTCGTATACCATGTGAGTTCATTCTAGTTACATTTTCATGGCATTCATTTTTCATGATCCCTTAGAACGAGCTAATTCTGATTGGTAGGTAGGTGTCTAATTGAGTGTGGTAATGATGAATAGAGGGTTGATTTATAGTTTCTATGAAATTGACTTATGTGTTACGGGAAACAAAACTAATTACACAGTCTCATTGGGTGCTTTTGGGCTAGGTTGAGGTCATGCTTGTTTGGATGTTTTGAGATTTAATCACCTGATTATATTTAGAATTTTCGTTATTCCCTTGATGGCGTAGGAGCACTAAAGTCTAAGTTTGGGGGAAACCAGGGATTTCATGCTAGTTGTATCAATTGTCAATAATTGCTAGAAACAAATGGCTAGTAGCCGGCTCATATTTATATGAGTAGTCTAGGGTTGGAAATGAGAAAGGCTCATTCCAGATCGCAGAAAAAAAAAGAGAAAAAAAAAAGCAAAAAGAAAAAAAAAGAAAGAAAAAAAGAAAAAAAAAGAGAAAAAAAAGAGTCAATAAATTGTTATATGCAAAATTAACCAGGGTGAGCTCTTTAATACTCGAGCTATTAAGTACGAGGGGACTTTGTGCCTAGTGACCTAAGGCTTTTATAGTCTGGGATCCACTGACCTAACACTCGCTACATGGGTATTATTGTATAAGCCTTTTGGGGTCTCATCCATTGCACGGTTAAATAAGCATGATTGTATATATGTGTCGTAGTAGTTGGTAATAAAGCATGAATTTCTATCTACCTTGGATAAGGATGGAGGTGTTTCTAGGTTATGAAGTGTCTACAGTCTATTCTATTTATAAACCTGTGATTGTCTCGGCGAAGAATTTGTATGATTTTTGACCTAGTTTTGGGAGTATTTATGATGAGCATCGCACACACGCACGTTTCTGTTCATGTATTGTTAGTATACGGGAACTTGGTCGAGCTCTATTTGGATTTAGTTGCATTCTTTGAGATATTTGCTTGTTAGTTGGTTTTGGTTAGTTTGAAGGGGATCGTTGCATATTTCATATTAGTTGCATTCATGCATTGCATTGCATTAGGTTAAATGGATTTTGTGGGTACATTCGCTATAGGCCCTCACGAGACCTTACTCGTCCACTGGGGCTGCCTAGGGGTTTAAAGGGCTTGTTGCATATGCCAAATGCAACCGTGATCACCTACGGAAGTGGTACTAATCAGGTAGTTGTAATTGTTTATGCTTGAGGACAAGCATCAGTTTAAGTTTGGGGGTTTGATAAGTGGATTTTATATCCACTGGGAATCCCTCCGTTTAGCTTAAATTTATTGTTTTGGACTCAAGTTGTTGTAGTTTTGATGTGTTTTGCTGAGTTGTGCAGATTTACGAGAATGTTGATTAAAGTTGATGCTTCTATTGTTCTTGGAGAATTAATTGATTAAAATTCGGATTTTTGAGAAGGGCTGCGCACCTTATACTGTTTGGGCCATATCTGGAGTTCTAGAAGTCCGTTTTCAGCCCATTTACAGTCCACGCGAAGCTTGAGAGATTTTCTACAATATGGGATAGGTTTCACATGACCAGGCCGCGTGTGGTGGGCCCAGGAAGCACGACCAGCAGATAGATGGGAGCAGACAAATTACTGTTTTGCCCTTTTCTAGTTCTAATTGTATTTTAGGCAATTTTTAATACCTGAATTGAATTCTAATTGTAATAGAAGGTAATATCTTGCTGGGCAAGATTTGTAGAGCCTATTTAAACACATCTTACCATTGTAAATCATAACAATTCATAGCTTTTAATTGTATCAAGGTACTTTCGATCTTCAATTCTTTCTTCAATATTATGTTTTCATTCATTATTATTATTATTATTATGTTTTCTTTATTAAATATGCGTAACTAATTCTCTAATCTGAGGATTGGGTAGTATTCCTTGGTATTCATGCATGCTTGATTATGTGATTTTCTGCCTGGCTGATTTGTTAATGAGATCTTAACACAATTAGGGGAGTCATGAACCTTTGATTGTATTCTAGGGATTGTAATAAGCTTGGGAGAGAAGTTGCAATCTTAGTACATGATTTAACAGACATAATTTGAATATTAGATCGGGAGATTAATAGGAGAATTGTGAGACATATAATTCTTGGCATATAACAGTTTATAGGTATACTTTGATTGTATCACGGGAGTGTCAATTACGGTGTAGCTGTAAGCACTATATTGTAGCCTGGGAGGGTGCAGTATAACTTTAGAAGAATTGTTTTCAGCAAGGTAGGAACACAGATATCACATTAATATTGAGCATGTATTGAGACCAAGTGAAGAACCCCAGTTCTTAGATTGTTTTCCATATATTTGAATCTCAGTTTAAAATCAATTCTTAGTGCTTATAATTAGTTCTTGGTTAATTTAGCTAAAACACAAACTCAAAAATTCTTCTCACACACTTCTAGACGTAAAGAGATAAGATACTTGAACTTGATATTACATTCAGTCCTTCCCTGCGAACGAACAACAAAAATACTACTAACAACTAGTGATAAGTAGTATGATTGGAATTATGTATGGATTTAAAGTCCATTGAATTGTTTTGGTTGAGATTTGAGTCGGTTATGTTTCGACGTGATAGTCAATAATACAGAGGAGATGCTACCCGATTTTCGTTAGGATATAAGTCGTAAAGTGTTGAACATAGTATTATAAGCTATTTATAAATCAAGTTGACATTATATGTTAAGTGGTTGAGTGACGTATGTGAATTGCATGTTATGTGCTTACGTGACTAAGTGTAACTGATATGTTATACGTGTTGAGTCTTAAATAGATGTAGGAATCATTTGGGTAGATTAGGATTAGACGATTAAAAAAGTATAGTGTTCTGAAATAGTGATTATGTTTATGTAGATACGAAGGACGTAGGCCCTAGAAACAAAGGAAAAGCTAAGGTTGAGTATCAGTGACTGAGCTGTTTTGAGCTGCTGCATTCTACCGGAGGCGAGTAACTCTATCTTTTCTCTGAAGTTTATATTCTTCGAACTGTATATCCTGTTGATTCAAGTATGCTATCCTATTCATGTTGATCATAATCTTGTTATAAACCTACCTTTGCATGTACCCGAAATCTTAATCGATAAACCCTAGTTGATCACACATAAACACTAAAACAGCATAATTCTTTCTAATTGCTTCTTGACCATATATGTCATACAGATTTCTATAACCAAACCTAATTGAATGACAGATAAATCAATGTTCTACTTGACCTATGTCCATAACCAGACAACCCTATGTTTACCTAAAATCCTGAAATCTCATAACTATTTCCTAACTTATATTTTGACAACCCTTGAGTCTTTTCTTGATGATTCAAACTTGTAAACCTTGTTTCTTTTGATACCAGATCACTTGACCAAATCCTTAGACTTTTATCATTGCAAATCAAAATGTGTTATTTTCTTAAAATACTTTGAGGTTACTTAGACTGGGTTGATTTGTTATCAGTGAGTCGAAAGTACTTCGAAGTAAAGGTTTTTGAAATGATTCAAGTACTTAAGTGTTTTAAAAACTTAAAAAAGGTTTTCTAAAGCTTAGTGTTTTCAAAATGTGATTTATAAAATGTTAGGAACTCCGTCAAAATGGTTTCTACGGATTCCTAAAGATTGGAGAGGTGTAAGTGATCGGGTAACACCGGTCCAGCTTATTTGAGTATATATATTATTGTAGTTCTTGTGGGACCAGTCGAGCACATTTATAAGCCAATGTGTGCCTCTTGGGAACCCAAGTTACCTTAGTGTCTAGAGGGACTTTGTGTCTGTTATGGGGACTTTACGTGGCTGATCACCCGTATTGTCTGTTGTTGAGTAAAAACCTCCAATCAATTTTCTTAAAGTGAAGGATTACTTTTAAATTACTGTGAAATGAAATTAGTTTACCGATTAAAATGTCAATTGCTTTACACATATTCTGTTATTCACTGCTATTCAATTACTGCATTTCTATCATGTTGATATCGGAAGCCAGTATTATTCCTGTATTTCAAGTTTCCATTTATGTTACTTGCTGAGCGTTGGCTCATTATTATTTTGTCTAACCCTTTTGACAGTAAATTAAGAATCATGGTTCGTACCATTCATACTGCGAGGAAGCGCACTTTTCGTAACCCTACTGTGGTTTCTTTTGAGTCGCCATCCGAGGTAGATGCAATAACAGCTCAGTGAGGAGATTTTTGAGTTAGTTGTGAGAACTGGTAGTTAGAACTTTTGAGCAAGGGTTTGTAATAATGATTGTATTTTAACCTGGTTGTAATAATAAGTAGTTAGACGTTGGTTTGCTTGTTTCATACCATTACCTGTGATAGATCCAGGTGAGTAGTGTTGGGGTCAATCAGCATGCTATATCTATATTTACTTATTTTTAGGTTGTTTGTATTTAGTGTGTTAGTGACTCCCCGATCTAGACCCCAGATTGGGAGGGCGTCACAGAAGCTAGACGCCAATAATAAAGTTATTCAATATACTCTTTGGGAAGAAAGGGCTAGACTCAGGGATATTGAAAAGGACTTCACTATGGTAATTAATTCAAGAGTAATTACATGTGGAGGTAAAGAGAGACCTGGAAAAGTGAGGCGTAGAGTTGAATACTTTGTGTTGGAAAGAATGGTGGAGCTTCTAAAAAGTTATGACAATGTTCCAAGTAAGGTCATGGAACAAATCCAGAAATACCAAGCTGACAGATATGCAGAATTCTATGAGTATTATGGTGACTGGCGAACACATGATGATGTTGATATTGCTGTTAGCTTAGATGAGGAAAAAATTTATCATGACTATGATTGGGTAGAAATGGCTTCTTGCTATATAGAAGCAGCAATGGCTTCTTATTATGCAGAAGAATCATCCAAGCCTACTAAAGAACCATATAAGCCTACTGAACAGATTGCTGATGATATAGAAGCTCAACTGAAAGAAAAATGCAAAAAGGTCGACAAGTTGAACAGTGGAGAACCAAATTATCAGCCCCGTGTAATTTTGTTCATACTCGACTTACCTAAGTCGAGTAGAACTTTTGTTCATACTCGACTAGAAGTTGTCTTGTCAATGCTTATTCTATTAGAAGTATCTAAGAATCATCTATGCTCAAGGAGTACATTCCAATAATGATTTTTACTATCTTGGCTTATTTCTAGAACATTCATTGTTAGGATTTATGGGTGATAGCCTAGAAGACAATTTAACTAGATTTTACTAAGTTTAATCTTTATAGATTAAGTAGAACATACTATAACAGCCAGAGTATGTTCTTGTAACCAAATAAGTTACTGTCATGTAATAAATGCATATCTTGAAAGAAGTTCATTCAATTGTTCAAGCCTCAAGAAATACATTAAGTCGACAGTAAGAATAAAAATGTTATTGTCATAGCTTTGACAGTAAGGTTACAAGAAGACAACATGTTGCAAGTCCTGACAGAATATCCAATCTGACAACAACATTGGAGGAAGCATGAGACAGCAACATTCTCACAGCTTGACAACAAGTCCGGAATTAGGGATGGGCATCCGGGCACTTCGGGGCCGGGGAGTGCTATCCCCGCCCCCATCCCCGAATTTAAACCCGATCCCTGTCCCTGGCCCGATCCCCGTCGGGGATTATTTTTTATTCCCCGTCCTCGGCCCGAACGGGTAACGGGGATCCCCGCGGGGAATCGGGGAATTTCATTTTAAACAAAAAATAACATTGTAAACAATTTTAAACATTAACTAGTGAGTTTGAAACAATTTTTTAAGCACTAAATTAAGATAAAAAATATTACTTAAATAAACAATTATAAATAACATGAAAATGAAGTTATTTAACTACTAGAAAGACAAACATATAAGATTAAAATATCATTTTATTTTCAATATAAATATTGGAAATTCGTATATATATATATATATATATATATATATATATATATATATATATATATATATATATATATATATATATTAATGTGGTGAAATCGAGTCGGGGACGAATCGGAGAGGGGTCGGGGATCGGGCCGGGGAGACATGAAATCCCGGCCCCGGCCCGCTCCCCGATTTTTTTTGAAAATCGTCCCCGCTCCCCGGCCCGTACCCGAAAAAATCCCCGATTCCCCGCCCCAAGCGGGGCGGGGATCGGATCGGGATCGGGCGGGCCGGGGTGAATTCCCATCCCTATCCGGAATTCCAGACAGCAACATTGGCGGGGATTCGTACTATCATCTAAGGAACATTCTCTTGATAGCAGACTTGGCGGTTAAGGTTACTGTCTCAATGGAATATTAATTGAGGATTTATCTCAGTCAAACCCGTGACAGTTTAGATGTTCAAGAAACAGATTTGCCACACTTCATGGATTTTAGCATACCTGTAAGACTACGACAGAAGCTTGAGAGATCACAAGAAAAAGCTCCTCAATTTAAGAGTATGACAAATCTACATCGACTAGAATTGGGTTAGCTTGATTTAGAAAGTATCCAGATTGCTTTATGTGTACTGATAACTCTATTTGTATAGCAATTTAGGAAAGTCACATGGGTGTGCAAATTGTAAGGAGCTGTCACTTGAAAATGACAGCAGCTCCACAACCCATGTGACAGAGATGTTAGAAGAGACTAGTTTTATAGAGAATCATCTCTCATTCTTTTTGTATCACTCAAGAAAATGAAGGTGGAGAAAACATTATTTTCTCTAGGTTGTAGCAACACTTTACAAAATAAATAAAACATTTATTCTGTGAAAAGATTTTGAGTAATCACTTGTGTTTTCATTTTTTCTACAGATAGATTATAATCTTTATTAGTGTTGTTGAAATAGAGATTTGAATTTATCAGTATTGCATTCTACCCCCCTTCTGCAATACTCCGGGACCAACATTCATTCGTGCTATAATTTTGCTATCATATGTTTTCTGCGCTAAGGAACATGTTCTCTCATGAACCAATCTCCCACAACCTATTTCTTTGGAACCAATCTTCAGAAGACTGTATCTATACAAGTAACAAACTTGTTAATCTGGTGAACCCTATTAAGATTCTCTTGTACTGTTGGATGCTAACTCTAATGACGCTACTGAGTTGGGATAAGAACCTACCATATGAATAACCTATTTAGCTACAGATTCATGAGAAATCTTTAGATACCTGTAGCCTCTTAAAGAACCTCCCTATTCAGTCCATTTATTCATAAACTATCTTCATCTAGCATAGTGGACTTGTCCTTTGCCCATATACTACTTATGGATTAGATCTTACAGCTCAATGGACCTAATGCTAAATTATATATTGTAGCATAAGATCCTGTTGGGACCTTACTCTGATACCTTAAGGTTTTAGATGAGTTGGTTACTTAACATGGTATCAGAGCTCGGTTTAGGAGGGGTCTCAAGTTCGAGTCTCTCCACCCCCAATTATTTAATTCATTATTTGTTATCTGTCTGCTTCATGTCTTCATTATTTGTTTGTCGTCTGTCAATTGTAACGAAACGTATCATACGATTGAGGGGAGTGTTAAATAATATATATTGTAGCATAAGATCCTGATGGGACCTTTTTCTGATACCTTAAGATTTTAGATGAGTTGGTTACTTAACACCTAAATCTAGCTAATATAAATTTGGGTACAACAATATTTAAATGTGTTGGGTTGTAAATAAAATGACATCAGCACTCGGTAGCTGTAGCCGGTGGTGGTGGTGGTGATGCCCGGCCGAAAAAAAAGAGAAAGAATAAGGAAAAAAAGAGATAAAAAGATAGACCGAGAAAGAAAGATGATGACGAATAAAGAGAAGGGGAGAGAGATGGTGACGGGGAAAATGGAAGGAGAGAGGAAGAAAGAGTAAGAGAACTGTAAGAGAGGGAGGAAGAGTGATAGTGTTGCCAATCCATTAATCACCGAAAAAGGTGGGTGGTGGTTTATAGTGCAATTTCTTTGTGTATATGTGTGTTTAATATTTGGGATGATATGTACTGTCTAATTATTTTAATGGCTAAAAAATGAGATGATGGGTTTATGTTTATTATTTTTATTTTTGTATAAAAAACGAAAGAGAAAGAATGTGGAATAATGAAATTAATTTATTAATTAAGGTGTTATTTAAAGTTGCGGTAGTTGAAAGAATTGTGTTATATATATATATATATATATATATATATATATATATATATATATATATATATATATATATATTATAATATTATAAGCAAAACAACCTCTATTTGGTTGGTTGGTAGTTTGGTCACTTATTTGGTACACTCAATATCAATTATTGAATTTTAAAATAGATTAATGAAAACTGTTGGATATAATAATAATAATAATAATAATAATAATAATAATAATAAAATCTTTTTATACATTTATATTATATTATTATATAATAATACTACTTAAATAATAATTTAAGTAGACGAAAACACGTAAGAGTTAGGACAGAAGTTCAAACTCATAAAACAAGAGGAGTCCTAAATAAAGAACAATAACTAGCGCCTACACCGTACACAAGATGCAAGAAAAAAAAAGATGGCAAGAACAATGGTCCTTTAGAAAATTTAAACAAACATATATATTATTTTAAAATAGTAAAAGAATATTTCTTTTCTAATATTTAAAATACTCTTTTAGGTTTCAAGTTTGAATCCCACTAACAACATATCTCTATCAAACAAATATATTATTTTATAAAAACCTACTCTCATGAGTTTAAGATTCAATTCCCGTCAACAACATATTATTAATTAAAAATTCTATCGTTAAAAATTTTGTCAAACATGTATTACAATATTTTATTATTTTCTATAATTTATTTTCCTACTAATTAAAAAATATATATGAAAATATGGGTAATAAAACAAAAAAATTTTAAAAAACATACGTGCATCACACGAGTAATAAGCTATATAGTAAAAAATTACACAAAATCTAGAAAACACTTAAAATATAGAAAATTTTGTATAAAAATCGAAAAAAGGTCTACATGATTAGATAAATTTCACTTTTTCTATTAAATAAAAGTTAAAAAGAATAATTTTTATGTAATATATATATATGTATTTTAAATAACAATTCAAAATAAATAATCACGATAATATTCATATACATGAGATTTATAAAGTTAAAAAGTTATTTTAATAATAAAAATATATATACAACTTAAAATTTTAACAATAAAACATAATTAAAAAATTTATAAACAACCGTACATCGCACGGATTATAGGCTAGTACTTTTAAATTTGAAAATAGTAGAGTAGCTTGCTAATATGGTTTAGTAGTAATATTTTAGTAAGACTTTCGGTTAGGAAAGAAAGCTTGTCAAGATTTGATGAGACGTGGTAGTATAAGTGTGGTGATAGTAATGATTATTTATTGGTAAATAAAATGGTAAAAAAATTCATTTACTTTATGGATTTATAAATATAGTAGAATTTTGATAAATAAATTTTTAATAAATGAATAATCGAATCGAATGTATAATTATTTTAATTTCAATTTGGAATAATGGGATTAATAAATAATAGGGTGAGTGTCCTAAATACCCACTTTTTAATTATCTCTAACCAAAATACCCACGGCGCTGAAGCACTGTCCAAAATACCCAACAGTCACGCTAGACACAGCAGCGTATATGCTGATACGCTATTTGAAACCACGTATTGTCAAGACACGCCCATGCCAACCATAGGAGTGTTCCCCACCACACACGCATTTTCAACAGGCGTAACAGTAAGATACGCATGTTGAGACGGCGCATCTGACGTCAACATCGTCGTCTACACAGCTCCCTCCAATGGTGATTTCGATGGTTTTTTTGTTTCATTTCATTCGTTCACCTCCCATATTTTCCCTACATCTCCAATATATCATTCAAGTCGTCTCTCGATTTTCTACACACCTACACCAATTTGATATGCTGGCTTGAAAACGCCCAAATCAAATCATTTTCCGTTTCGAGTTTCCGGCGACAGCTTTGCACGCCCCTGCGGGGCCAGATGAGACAAACCGATAGGCTGAGGAGAAAGCCGATGAGTAGCTGATCTTGTGGTGATGATTTGGAGGCTGGGAGACGAAGCAATGGTAGGAGACGAAGCAAGGTCGACAAGTCGCCGTCCAGTCGCCGTTTAAGAGCTCTCGATTTTCTGTCAAGTTTTGCTTGTTTCTGGCGAGCTACAGTAAGCTCGGATACGCCGATTGGAACGGCGTATCCCGTGGGTAGTCTGGGCGGAATTTTGAAAATCGGGTATTTTGGTTAATGGGTAGGGGAAAATTGGGTATTTTGGGCATTCTTTCTAAATAATATCCTTAAATGTATTAATGAATAAATTTTATTAGAATCTTTAAAGATCCTATATAAACATAAATGAATATTCATGAAGAAATATATATTTTCATGATATATGTCATCTAGTCAAAAAAAAATCATAAATTAATATATAATTCAATACACTCCAAGTATTTTATCCATATAATCTTATAAATGGTTTCAAATATAAATAGTTCAATTACATTATGGTTAATTTATTCGTACAATCCAAGTATGTCTATTATTGAGTGTGAAAAAAATATATGATAAGAACTTTAAATTTTGAACTATTATCTTCTAAATATATTCGAATATTAAATTTTAAAACAACATTATCATAATAAAATAAAATAAACTAATTGTTTAAATAAATAAATATTCATTTATCGATTATTGAATAAAATATTTATTTATCGATAAATAAATAAACTCGTTAAAGAAATAAATTTTTTGATTCCAAATTTATTCATTTATCGAGATTCCAATGTAATGGGGTGAAAACCCTCAATAACCAAAATTTAAAGTGGAGTGCCCAAAATGACCACCGGTGGGAATGGTGCCTGAAATAACCAGGGGGCTACGCATTTGCGCTGTGCGTACAGGGAAAGGGCGGCCACGCATTACACACAAGCGTGGAGTGTGTAAAATTCGTTTCTATGATCAGTGAACAGTACACGAGCTACGCATGTTGAGCATGCTTGAAAGAAGATACGCATCTTGAAGATGCGTATGCGAATCACTGTTCATCGTCTCTGTCGAAGCTGCCGGTTCATTTTTTCGATTGACTTTTTGACCAATCCGTTAACTCCCTTCAGGCAACGAGCAATAACGTATTTCGTTTGCCGGATTTTGAGGTCCCCTGGTTATTTCGGGCACTCTGCACGCCAATGGGTATTTTGGACAGGTGGATTGTGTTTTTATGTTATTTTGGTCATTTTCTCAATGTAATGATCACCATATATATAACGGAGGTTGTCGTAATAAAAATATCGAAATATTGATTTTGACTGAAGTAGGAATTTGAGAAAATAATTATATTTTATTGATTTAATTAGGAAATTCGTATTAGAGCATCCATTTGAGAATAAAAGAAATTGTCAGTCGTAGAATTTTTAATTTTTATTTTAAACAAATTAAATTTTCATGAGATTATTGTGAGATTTTCTACCGGTTTATTGTGAGATTATAAATCAAGTTATATATAAAAAAAATTATCCATTTTGAGTTAACCTTTCAAATTTTAAGTTTTGGGTTAACCTTTTGG
This sequence comes from Saposhnikovia divaricata, assembly GCA_036435485.1. NCBI lineage: Eukaryota > Viridiplantae > Streptophyta > Magnoliopsida > Apiales > Apiaceae > Saposhnikovia > Saposhnikovia divaricata. Next base: position 127,389,794 of record CM071598.1, read on the forward strand.
GTTAACCTTTGAATTTCAATTTTTTCATTTTGGATTTTAGAAATATTCAGAATGATGAATAAACTGTATATGGACCTAGGGTTTAAGGTTTAGGTTTACAAGCATAACCCTAGACGTAAAATCCTAATTTATCCTAATTTTTATAAAATCGGGACTGACTCCTGATTTTTAAATCCTAATTTTTTAAAAATCAGGCCGCTGTACTCATTAAAAAATTTAATTTTTTAATTAAAATTTTTAAATTTATTTGTAATCCCTTATGGGTTCAACGATTAACTTTTGGGGTTTAACTTTTCCATTTTGGGTTTGGAAAAACAAATAAATTGTATAAGGACTTAGGTTCAAGTTTAGGGTAAACAACCCTAAACCCTAGACCCAAAATCTTAATTTATCCTGATTTTTAAAAAATCGGGGCTGACCTTCGATTTTTTAAAAATCAGGTCGTCGGACTCATTAAAAAAACACAATTTGAATTGACGTTTAGATTATAAGTTTTTTAGTAGTATTTGCAAATATATATTCAACAAAAAAGATTAAAAATAAATAAATAAATAAGCTTTACCCTACTCTGAAATGCGTAATATGCCTGGTTACCCTATTGTGAAATGCGTAATATGTATTAACCCTTCAACAAATGCGTATTAATCAGTAATACCCTCCTATCAAATGCGTAATAAGTTATTTTTTTTAAAAAAAATTGGTATTACACATTCCCTTAATGCGTGTTAGCATTTACTCATTTCTTAAATTAAATGCATATTAAACTGGTATTTTTGGCCAGCTTTCACCAACAATATTAAAAAAACGTTATTTATGACCTTCATCTCATACAATTATGTTCATTAATTCGAGATCATTACCTTCTTTGTCAAACAGATGATGCATTATTCATGTCATCAAATGTGTTTCATTCTAAATTTTTCATATTAACCCAATATTCAGGTTAATAGTACAATTTTGAAAAAAATCGACAATGTGTTAGGCTCAACAATTTATCACACCATAGAAGTATCGAGAGGATAGAAGACCAATAGGAGTAATATTTTCTTAAATTCTAAAACGCCAGATAAGTTAATAATTTCATGAAATTCTTTTAATTTTTAAGACAGTTCAATTGTGATTCTTTCATGGTTGAAACTATTTAAATTTATAAGATGATGATATTTTCATGATTGAAATTACTTGAATTTTTAAACTGGTCAAGTATTTTACTTTCATAACTATCTTGTTATAGTTCTTTTTATATAAGTTATGGGCAGTGAACTTGTTGAGCATCTCGTTACTCATTCTTTCTATTATTATAAAGGGTTAATTGGCAAATTCATAACTGAACTCGTACCCAACTTGCAGTTGGGTAATCGAACTCAAAAACCTTGCAGTTAACTCATTAAAGTAATTAAAACTTTTCCAGCTTCCGGTGATACACCTAGCTGCAATTCATGTTAATTCAGCATACAATCATAACACACAATCCGAAACAATCCAACTGCAATGATACTACCAAATACGAATGTAACCAAAAATTTAAACCATGAATTTTAACAACTAATCACCTTCAATTCACCACCTCCACGGCTAAACACCTGCCTTTCTCCTTCAATTCACGCAGCCACCGCTCCGCCCACACCTCCGAACTACTTCACCCATTTCTGTTCAACCTCGCCGCCGCCTCCTTCTATCTCCTCTACCGCCGTTCACCTCTTTCCCTTGCAACCTCGCCTGCAATTAACATCCTTTCCTCATCTCCTCTCAACCTCCACCCTCCACCCATTTCACCACTACCAGCCCCCACTCTCTTTTATTCAACTCCTGCCGCCAACTCAACACCACCAGTCACCACCACTAACCCCACCGCAACAGCCCTCCTTCCTCCACCCATTTCCTTCATCACAAAACCCATCCCATTTACCTCCCCTCTGCCAACGCCAATTATTCGCAAAGATTTTCAATTCTTGATCATGTAAATTATTCGCAATCTCCGTTAGACGAAATTATTAGCTAATTGAATTCGAAATCATCATTTTGTATCTATTGGTTGTAGATATACAGGTGTATGCTTAATTGAACAGGAGAGATGTGGAAGAAAGAGTGAAATGAAAGAGGAGAGAAAAAGAAAAGGTGAAAGAGAGGGAGAAGAAAGAGACGAGGGGTTAAGAGAGAAGAAAGAGGAGAGAAAAAAGAAAAATAAATAAGTAAATTAATTTTAAGTTAAAATAATGACATGGCATCACATGTGTTAACATTTAACGGAGCACCGTTAAAAGTCAGCGCGAGTTAACAGCGCTGCAAGTTTTTTCGTGTTTAGTGGTTCAATCGCAATAAATTATTAGTGTAGTTATCTATTTGCAAGTTTTTTGTGTTCAGCTACCCAACTGCAAGTTGGGCACGAGTTCAGTTATGTAATAGCCAATTAACCCTTATTATAATTGTTTTTAGCAATCAAAGTGAAAATGATGAATTTTTTGAAGGGCAAGGAAAAGGATTAGAGCCAATCTGATGGATTGGCTTTACAATTCCTAGTGTATGCCTCAAAATCCGGTCAATGGAGTTTCTTTTGGAGTGTAATAGTAACTATGTACTTGCAATTTGTATTAACGTTGTTAATATTGTAGTAGAGTGATCCTCCGATTTGTGGGCAAGTTGGGAATGGAAGGTTATGTTGAGATTTTATCATTATGATTACTGAATGATCTATAAAATATACGTGCTTAAACGTTTGGAGACGTGATGACCTAAATTCAGTGGTTGTAGGTTTGGGGACATCACAATAAACTAATTCGAGATTGTTTTAATTAATAATGATGTAATTTATATTACATATTTCTACTGTAACATATACCATTATCCGATTATGTGCAATATTTACAACTGATAAATTTTTAATTTTGATAATGAATCACATCTAATAATCTTGGATAATTTGCGAAACTTTTAAAATAAATAAAATAAAAATCGTTGATAAAATTTATGCTGGTGCCACTTGTCAAGACTCTAAGGCAAGGTTCTGTATGTCTGGCTTCTGCATTTGAGTCTGTTTCTCGATGGAAACTCCCAATTTCATGCCAACACAGACCAAGGTTTCAATTGATCTTGCACTCTTTGCTAAGAGGTCCTCATCAATCTCAATGGCATTCTGTAACATTTCTCTGATATTAAATTATAATACTAACATTGATTCTGTAATTTATTTACAGGTGCAAAAAAAAATGTACATATAAAAGAAATGAAAATACATCAAGGCAACAAGCTAATATGAAATTGTAATGCACGTTGCACATAGAAAGAATTTCAGATACACAATTTTAGTAATAAAAAAACTGCCACCGAGTTGATGACGTGCTTGACCATGTTTACAATGCTAACCTTTTCAAAGACGCATATGACAGTACTACCGCCAAACGAGAAATATCCAAACTGAAAACAAATGGTGTCGAAAATTGAGGTGCATCTCAACAGAAAAGTAAGAGTAATTTGAACAACAATGAAATACTAAAATAGAATCCATCAGATAATCTATTACAAACCTCGTCTCCTTTTCGGATCTGATCACCCTCCTCCTTGGTGAAAGTAATGCTGCCAACCATTGTGGCTCCAATTGCAACAAATGCCACCTACATTCATTGTAATTGTAACTTCAATAGTTAAATATCTAATTAAGAATCAGATTAGAATTTTGTAAGATTAGTTTCAACAAAAGTAATATTAGTACATACTAGAATTTGATTAGAAATAAAAGTGTCAATCAAATTACTAACTAGAAAAGGAAGAGAAAGAAATTATGTACAATTGGGCATATTCGTAAAAAAAAAAAAGGAAATTTACCAAGAATACTAGATTTAAAGTTTCTATTTGCAAAAATACCATCTCCTTGAATTAATTTCAATTTTACCAACCTAAGTTTCAAAATTGCAAAAATACCAACCCTAACCCTAACCCTCCCCCCTTTCCCCTTTCCCCTTTCTGCGTTCATTCATCAGCCTGTGTACTTTTTTTTTTTTTTTTAAATTTAAGGTGGGGTGCTATTTTGGTGGATTTGGGTTGCAAGGCCCCTTAGGGGCATATTCAACTGAATGCAACCACATTCAACCAAATGCAACCACATTCAATTTTTTTTTTTTTAAGGTGGGGTGATTTTGGTGGATTTGGGTTGCAAGGCCCCGCCAGGGGCAATATACAACCAAATGCAACCACATTCAACTTTTTTTTTTTTAAGGTGGGGTGATTTTGGTGGATTTGGGTTGCAAGGCCCCGCCAGGGGCAATATACAACCAAATGCAACCACATTCAACTTTTTTTTAAGGTGGGGTGATTTTGGTGGATTTGGGTTGCAAGGCCCCGCCAGGGGCAATATTCAACTGAATGCAACTGAAATCAGAAATTTAGTTGCATGTGGTTGCATTCAGTTGCTGATTTCAAGTTCCATTTTTCAGTTGTCATTTTCGACCTCATTTTTGAACTATATATATATATATATATATATATATATATATATGTATATATAGACAACTGAAAAATGTAACTTGAAATCAGAAATTTAGTTGCATGTGGTTGCATTCAGTTGCAAATTTAGTTGAATATGCCCCTGCGGGGCCATGCAACCTAAATCCACCAAAATATCACCCACCTTATATATATATATATATATATATATATATATATATATATAGTTCAAAAATGAGGTTGAAAAAGACAAATGACAAATGAAACTTAAAATCAGAAATTTAGTTGCATGTGGTTGCATTTAGCTGCAATTAGTTGCATGTGGTTGCATTTAGTTGCATGTGGTTGCATTCAGTTGAATATGCCCCTCCGGGGCCTTGCAAACCAAATCCACAAAAATATCCCCACCTTAAAAAAAAAAGAAGTTGAATTCAGTTGAATGTGGTTGCATTTAGTTGAATATGCCCCTGCGGGGCCTTGCAACCCAAATCCACCAAAATAGCACCCCACCTTTAAAAAAAATAAATAAAAAAGTACACAGTCACCGCTGCGTCCAACAGAGGGGGGAGGGCTAGGGTTAGGGTTAGTATTTTTGCAATTTTGAAACTTAGTTAGTAAAATTGCAAATAGTTATTCTTAACAAAAGTAAATGTGCAAAAATTTACTTTTTCCCATTTATTTATCAAAAAAACCCAAAAAAAAATCGGGAAAATAAATTTTTTCGTCCCTGAACCATTCCGGTTTTATTGTTTTAGTCCCTGAACTAAAGATTCCGTATTTTACGTAATTAAACTTTTGAATTTTTCTGGTTTAGGTCCCTCCGTTAAAAAAAGATTCTAACGGACGTTAGAATCTTACTTACCGGAATCTTAGTTCTTCACAAAATGCAAAATCAAACCGAATTTTCGTGGTGATTTTGGTGTGCAAATCGAGCATGTGAATATCCAAATCAACCCTCTCTCCACCCTTTATCCACCCCCATCATCAAAATCAAGTTTCAGTAATCTTTAATTTTCGGTATCGCCGGAGTTCTTGATTTTGACCGGAATTTGTTCTTATTTAATCGTTTGAAGGTTTTACTTGTATATATGTATATATCTATGTAGTGGGAAGGTTATATAATTTTTTCAGAATTTTTGGGCTTGTTTTTAGTTTGCCGGAAAATGTATGTGTCATCGGATTTTCTTATCATTGTGAATGGATTTTGATGTCATTATGAGTCGTAGTTGTTTATAAGGGTGTATAGATTGTAAGATGATCGATTTCTTGAGTTTTGAGACTGTTTTCTAGATTTCCGGTGGCCGGTTTCTACTCATTTTCCAGATTCCGATCAATTTAACGTCTGTCAACCATTTTTTAACGTAAGGACTGAAACCAGAAAAATTCGAAAGTTTAATTACGTAAAATACGGAATCTTTAGTTCAGGGACTAAAACAATAAAACCGGAATAGTTCAGGGACAAAAGGATTTATTTTCCCAAAAAAAATCAGGTTAGTACTAAAACTTTAGAATCAAAGAATTGTGACCGGAAAAAAAATTATGAAATGCATATATATTGGGCATATTAATCAAGAAACTTCAGGCTTGAGAGGCGGAAGATTTTTGGAGCAATAAGCTTCAATAAACAAGTGTCCAATTATTGTGCCTAATACTTGTGACACATGGACACGGGCCAAAACCCTTACTCACATTTGCCAGGCGCAAACAGAAGGGTAAACAAGACAATTCACAGGAGGAAGGGCAAAACAGGAAGTCACAGTAAAAGCAAAGGGCAACAAGGTCATTTGAGAAGGGGAGTATACGAAGAATGCAATGGAAGTTAATTAGGGTTATGCTGAGTATTATCCTTTCGTTTTATTTTCTGGGAGAGAGCTGACCTCTCGAAAGTCAATAGTTATCCATATTTTATGAACATTTGTTACCAGAGATCCCTTAATTTCGTGAGTTTATAATCAAATCTACTGTTTAAGTGAGATTCGTAGTTGTTACAAAGTGGTATCAGAGCGGCGATTCATGGCTCCGACAACAACACCAACAATCGCGCAGCGCGTGGAAGAGTTAGAGGACGTCGTTGGAAACATGGAAGCAAGGTTAACAGATCTGGTCTCTAAAGCTGTAGAGAAGGCTGTAGATGTTATGAAGCATTCGTTGGTGGAGATGGTCATTCAAAGTCGAAGGGAGGCGTCAAAACAGTATAAAGGGGAGGTTGAGGCGATGGCAACGCGGTTGGAAGGTCGGATTACGCGAGCTCGAGAACATCACGAATCTCTGTTGTTTTCGATGAAGAATGAACAAAATCAATTCCTTACAGAGGTTAGATCTACACACAAATTTTCAAAACCCTCTTACTATGAGCTTGGAGAGGGGTGAAGGAAGTGTTAATAACGAAGATGTGGGGGAAGAGAACAACCACACACACCTCATCATGGTGTGGGTTTAGTGATGGGCAGTCCAATAGGGGAACAGAGTATAATTGGGGGAGTTGAAGCTGGGTTTGGTGGGGGCCAGGGAATTGGCGTTTTAAGAAGTTGGATATGCAAGTGTTCGATGGGTCTGACCCGGATGGATGGGTCCTTCGTGTTGAACGATATTTTAACTTCTACTGATTAACGGAGAATGAGCGATTAGAGGTTGTTGTAGTAGCGTTAGAGGGAGAGACCTTACGGTGGTACCAATGGGAGAATAATAGGCGTCCTATAAGGCATTGGGAGTAGAGCCGGCAATTTTGTACACGACACGAAAACACGACACGAAAACGACACGAAAATTACGGGTTTGGATTGACCTTTGCGGTACACGAACACGAAAGTACACGAACACGAAATTACACGGATGAATTTAGTGTTGGTTTTGGGTTTACCCTGGGTACACGACACGAAACGAAAATACACGAAATAAATAATTATTTAAATAATTTTATTAAAATTATATGAATACATATGTTAAAATAATATTCTATATATAATTTTTACATAAGATAAATACAAAATAGTTTCAAATTTTAGTTTCACAGTACTTGAGCACACTTAATTATTTATGACATATTTACTTAAGACTCGACTAGTAAAAATTTAATATTTAAATATTTTTATTTTTATTCAAAAATTACACGAAACACGACACGAAATGTACACGAAATGAAGGTACACGAACACGAAACGAAACGAATCCTTAACGGGTCGGTTTTGGATTTGGCATTACGTACACGAAACACGAAAGTACACGACACGAAAGTATACGAACGAAACGAATTGCCAGGTCTAATTGGGAGGATTTGAAGGCCTTTGTTATGCGTCAGTTTCGGCCATCGACTGGTGGCTCCCTGTATGAACAGTGGCTGACCACTACGCAAACTACTACGGTGGCAGATTACCGTCGAAAATTCATTGAAACTGCTGTTCCATTAGAGAGAATTCAAGAAACCATCCTACTAGGGCAGTTTTCTCAATGGGTTAAAGGATGAGATTTAAGGCTGAAATCAGGATTATTAACCCTGTGAGCTTGGAACAGGCAATGGAGCTAGCCTTATGGATTGAAGAACGTAACCAAATAACAAGTTCTAAGAGATTTGGAGGCAGTGTGATTAAAACAGGTTCGTATTCGGTGTCATTCAAGGGGCCTAGTCAGGGTGGGTCGACAAGTTACGGCTCACAGCAAGGTCCATCTTCAATTCGGAGTTGGGCATCTCTAGCAGGGGAGTCTCAGGCATCGGTAAGTTCTCCAAAGTCTACGACCCAGGATTCAAATAAGTTTAGTGGAGAAATGAGACGTTTAACTGAAAGGGAGCTACAAGAAAAAAGGGCTAAGGGGTTGTGCTTTAAGTGTGATGAGAAGTGGGTAATGGGGCATAGATGTAAGAGAAGGGAACTAAGTGTACTGTTAATTGACGAAGAGGAGGAAGAGGGAACTGATTGTGGCAGTAGCGAAGCTCCAATGTCTCCGACTGAAGAGGGGGGAACCGAGGTACACATCCCACCCGAAGTCTCTCTAAACTCAGTTATTGGACTAACCCGAAAACAATGAAGCTACGCGGTACCATTAAGGGTAAGGAAATGATCGTTATGATCGACCGCGGTGCAACACATAATTTCATATCACTGTCAAAGGTCGAAGAATTGGGAATACCTGTGTCTGATTATGGAGGTTTCGGAGTTGCTTTGGGGAATGGTGATTCGATTCGGGGGAAAGGGTTGTGCAAAGGCGTAGGGCTGCAGTTAGAAGGTGCTATGGAAGTGAGGGACGATTTCTTACCGTTGGAGTTAGGTAATTCGGATATAATATTGGGGGTTCAATGGCTGGAGACTTTGGGTAATGTGGTTAGTAACTGGAAAACCCAAGTGATGCAATATGAGGTCGAGGGTAGAACAGTGACTCTAGTGGGCGACCCCTCCCTGGTTCGTTCCCAGATTTCGTTAAAGGCGACGTTGAAAACAATAGCAAGGAAAGAGGAGGGTATTGTGTGGAGCTAAAACAGGTGGAGGAACTGAAGGTCAATAACGAGGATGAAGGACCAGTGATTCCAGAGTTTTTGAAAGAGACAGTGGGGCGACATCACTCGGTTTTCACAGCCCCAAAGGGTTTACCACCATCTAGGGGGCATGAACATGCTATTCTCCTCAAGGAAGGGTCAAATCCCGTAGGGGTTCGCCTTTATCGTTACCCCCAGGCCCAAAAGGATGAAATAGAAAAGTTAATCCAGGAAATGTTAACCGCGAGAATTATTAAGCCTTCAACCAGTCCCTATTCAAGTCCTATTCTGTTAGTTAAGAAGAGGGATGGATCGTGGCGCTTCTGCGTCGATTATAGGGCCTTGAACAAAGAAACAATTCCGGATAAATATCCCATCCCGGTGATAGATGAACTATTGGATGAATTGCACGGAGCTCAAGTGTTTTCCAAATTAGATTTAAAATCCGGGTATCACCAGATTTTGGTACGGCCTCAAGACACCTACAAAACAGCATTTCGTACGCACGATGGCCATTACGAGTTTTTGGTCATGCCCTTTGGGTTGATGAACTCGCCTTCTACTTTTCAATCCTTGATGAACGATGTGTTCAGGCCCTATCTAAGAAAGTTTGTGCTTGTGTTTTTTGACGATATACTCGTCTATAGTACTTCAAAGGACGAACACACACGCCATATGCAACTGTATTGGACAAACTGCAGCAACATAGCTTAGTGGTTAATCGAAAAAAGTGCAGTTTTGGGGAATCAGAGGTGGCCTATTTGGGGCATGTGATCTCAGGTCACGGAGTTGCTGTTGACATGGACAAGGTTAAGGCTATTCTCGAGTGGCCATGCCCACGAAACCTGAAGGAATTACAAGGATTCCTTGGCCTCACCGGCTACTACCGAAAATATGTGAGGCATTATGCTCAATTGGCTCAGCCATTGACTGATCAGCTCAGAAAAGATGCGTTTGGATGGACCCCTGTAGCAACAGCAGCTTTCGAAAAACTTAAAAAAACCATGGTTCAACCACCAGTCCTAGCAATGCCAAATTTTGACAAACAATTTGTCTTGGAAACCGATGCTCTGGTTTTGGGGTAGGGGCGGTGTTAATGCAAGATGGTCGCCCTATAGCATTTTTTAGTAAGTTGTTGGGCACACGAGCACAACACAAATCTGTTTACGAGAAAGAACTTATGACAATTTGCCTGGCAGTTTAGAAGTGGCGTTTTTACCTCTTGGGCCGGCATTTTGTAATTCGCACAGACCAGCAAAGTTTGCACTACATCACTCAGCAGCGAGAAATCGGAGCAGACTACCAGAAATGGGTAAGCAAGCTCCTCGGTTTTTCTTTTGAAATCCAGTAAAAACCTGGCAGTTCGAACAGAGTAGCGGACGCTCTATCCAGGAAATCAGTAGGGGAGGTGGAATTGGGGTCCCTGGTTTCACATATGCATATTGACTGGTCGAACTTGGACACCGAAGTGCAGGGGGATTCGTTGTTGCAACAAATTAAAGGAGACTTGGTGACTGGACAGAAAGAGCATGCAGGTTTCTTTGTGCAAGGTGGCAAATTATTTTATAAGGGCCGTTATGTGATACCACGAGTGTCTTCACTTATCCCTACACTGTTGAGTTTGTATCATAATTCACCGATTGGGGGACACGGTAGTGAGGTCAAAACTTACTTAAGATTGGCAGCTGAGTGGTTCTGGATGGGTATGAGAAAGGATGTAACAACCTATGTGCAGCAATGTTACTTGTCAGCAAAACAAAGCCTCCCAGCAGTCCCCAGCAGGTTTATTACAGCCATTACCTCTGCCCACACAAGTTTGGGATGACATTACGATGGACTTCATCGAGGGATTACCACTATCTAATGACGTTGATTCAGTGCTGGTGGTGGTGGACAGGTTGTCGAAGTTCGCACACTTTATTCCATTGCGCCACCCATTTACAGCTCTCACAGTAGCGACAGTTTTCCTCAAAGAGATAGTCCGTTTACACGGTTTTCCATCGTCCATAATATCTAATCGTGACAGGATATTCCTCAGCACGTTCTGGTTAATGAATGAATATTCCAATGGATTTGAATTCGAATGTTTATATGCAATGAATGATGAAATTAACTGACGATTTAGATTGGAATAATCTATCGTCTAAAAAGGGAGTTATGGTATCCTAAAAAGGAGCTATTCTCATGTCATCCAAATCGATATCTGGTATAAGTCCTGTGGTTCCGTAAAAGGGTTAGGGAACCTCGAGAAAGCGTGAGATCATTTTCTAAGTACAAGGAATTAGACGGAATGGGAATAAACCCTAGAAATGAACAAGGCAAGAAAATTACTACCGGAACTTGGATTAATAAACGAATTGTGATTAAACGAGTATGGGAAACTAAATAACCAAGATTAATATTGTAACAAGAATATATACCACATTACCATTTATCAAAATTATTAAAACATTATTTGGAAAATCAAAAACAAGGATTCAAGATCATCCAAGGTGACATCATGCATGACATCATCAATTAGGCAAGTTTCCACTAACATTTACCAAGTAATATTTAACAAGATTACTTGATAAATATCCATATATATTATAAACATCTATTAATCTCTAGAATCTAGCAAACCAACCACAAAATCTCTCCATCTTCATCCTTTTCCATCCATTCGGCCATTACAAGAAAAAGGGGAGAAAAGAAAAATTAAACACCTAGCTTCAAGCAACTAAAACGCAAGAGAAAATTCAAGGAGCTTGCTTGGGTATAGATTAAGGTATGTACCAAATTTGAGAGCAAACTAACTTCATTTGCCTAGTGAATAAATTCATCAAAGTGATGGATGAATAGTGGTGAATAGTAACTTCAAGAACTAACTTAGTGGTGAATAGTAACTTCAAGAACTAACTTCGCTTTTCTTGGTTTCTTTGGATGATTTAAGCTATATTAAGGTGATACAAGGATTATACAAGGTGTATTAAGGCTTGTACACACTCAAAGGAAGGTATACCACTTGAAACCCTAGCTTGAATCTTGAGTTTATGATTGGTTTTAAGTTAAGTTTGTGTAAAGTGTGAAATCATGATTATGTAAGTGATTAAAAGTGTTTTGATTGATTATGGAAGTGTTTTGTGTTGGAACCCATGGCTGGTATGATGACCATATAGTGTATGGATTGATATATGTGTTGAATGATGAATGTGGAGGGGTGAAAAATTTGGAAAGTATGAAAGTATAGCCGTTATATTGCCCGATTTTCGTTAAAACAGAAATTACTTGTTAAAGACAGAAACTCTCGAATCTGTTAAGGTCAGTAGGACATACCAAATGGTCATGATAAGATAGATCTTGGTTCATAGATCGTTTTGATATCAAGTACGTAAAAATCTGATGAACGGTTTAGGAGATATGGCCAAAATAGTAAAAGCGGTTCGAAAACGTAAGTGCGAGTTCGTAACTTCAATTGAACACCCTTAACATAAGTGATTCAGTTACGAATCTTAATAATTAAATAATAGAGGTCATAAGGAAGGTATGGGAGAAGACCTCATGTCGAAAGAATAATTTTTCAATTTTATAAAAATGTTTAAGTCCAGGGTACGCTAATAATAATTATAATGGGACATATTTCTAACGGTGGTCCTTTTCGTGATATAGAAACTCGAAACGAACCCCAGAACACTTCTGTTCGACTGAAAGACCAAGGCAAGATTTCTTAAAGCTTTACTTTAATATATATATTGCAAGGTTATGGAAAAAGTATAAATATGGTTCTGTGAATATCATACTGATAAGAGCATGTTTTCCCTGATTTCTGCCATTACTTGAAAAGGATAAGGAGAAATGCAAGGCACTTTGTGAACAAGAGGATTATGCTATATATATATATATATATATATATATATATTTTCTTACAATTGTTTTAAAGAATATGAAAGGTATTATATATGTGATTTAAAAAGTCAACGGCTTATTCAATATACAAGGTTTCTGGTCAAATGCTTTCAAAGCAGATTCTTGTTGAATCTTAACTCTGAAATTTATTCAGAAGTTATAAAAAGAATAAATGATAATGGAATAACAGTTTTTTTATGGGGGTACAGACAGTGCGGGCTGAGTTCAATCCAGTCCATCATTCAATATTTATTTCGGCCCATGTGCTGCCGACGGAGGATGTAGTGGGTAACCTTCCTCCAGGGGGATGTAGTGGGTAACCTTCCTCCTACTAGTGGTAAAAAGGGACAGGTACGTAGGGCGACTGATCATCGACCTGACGTATTTGGCTAAAGGGAAGACCCCCCCAAAAATAATTTTTCTAAAGAAACTTTATGGCCATTATACTGACATTATAAAAAGGGAAGAAATGGTATGAAACAACGGAAAGTGTTAAATGATTAGAAGAGAAACTGATATTATATTCTTATAAACCAGTGAAGTGATTTCATAAAGAATGACAAGCAAGTTTATGTTGGTGTATTTCTGCGCAAACAAGTTTTATATATTCAATTTACCTTGTAACTTCAGCTTTATATTATATTGGTATATTGTTCGTTTTAAAGATGTCAAATGCTTTCGATATTGTTTCAAAATGATTATATGATACATGTATCAATGTTTTAAAACCTCGTCTTGCTGAGCTATTATAGCTCACTCTTGCTTATGTTTTTATAACAGCTACCCCAGATGCCGCCAATACGCCGACTTACACCCAGAAAGAGGGTAAGGGGAGGGCTATATGATAGAGAGTTGTCGCCCATTTCTGAGGTAGCTTATCTATATATATTCAGGGTATGAGCAAGGGTTTGTAAGACAATTAAGAAGATTAATGTAATATACTTTTGGTTGTTGATATGCTTCTTGTAGAAGTATTATTCAGCAACGCTACTTAGATGATATTCTGGAATCTTAAAAGAAGCACATCATATCATCCTCAAACGGATGGACAAAGTGAGATTGTTAATAAAGCTTTAGAATCATATTTGCATTGTTTTGCTGGGGGACAACCGAAGACATGGTCGAAGTGGCTGCAATGGGCTGAGTATTCATACAATACACCCCCCATTTATCTACCAAATTCACACCCTTTAAAATCTTGTATGGGCAAGACCCACCACTGGTTCGGAGATTGGGTAAAGGGCAGTCCCCTGTTGACAGTGTCGAGGTGTTATTACAGGAACGAGATGTGATAAATGATGAGCTTCATCTCTATTTGTTAAAGGCCCAAAAAATAATGCTGACTGTAAACGTCGAGACGATGAGTTCAAGGTGGGAGATATGGTGTATATTAAATTACAACCATATCGTCAACGTTCTTTGGCTAGGCGACCTTGTGAGAAATTGGCAGCAAGATTTTATGGTCCTTTCGAGGTCATTAAACCAATAGGACAAGTTGCTTATCTGTTGAAGTTGCCAGATTCAAGTAAAATTCATCCCGTATTTCATATTTCTCAACTTAAACGAGCCATTGGGCCCTTGCCATCTATGCCTACTATCCCTTCACAGATTAGTGCAGAGTTGGAATTGCTAGCAGAACCTGAGGAGTTGCTGGATGTTCGAGCATCAAAGGAGGGATCACCGGAGGAATTGGAAGTGTTGATTAAATGGAAAGGGCTGCCATTGTTTGAGGCTACCTGGGAGGATGCACCATCACTGCAAGCTCGTTTTCCTGCTTTCCACCTTGAGGACAAGGTGAAACTTTGGGAGCAGGGCAATGTGACACATGGACACGGGCCAAAACCCTTACTCACATTTGCCAGGCGCAAACAGAAGGGTAAACAAGACAATTCACAGGAAGAAGGGCAAAACAGGAAGTCACAGTAAAAGCAAAGGGCAACAAGGTCATTTGACAAAGGGAGTATAAGAAGAATGCGATGGAAGCTAATTAGGGTTATGCTGAGTATTATCCTTTTGTATTATTTTCTGGGAGAGAGCTGACCTCTCGAAAGTCAGTATTTATCCTTATTTTATGAACATTTGTTACCAGAGATCCCTTAATTTCGTGAGTTTATAATCAAATCTGCTGTTTAAGTGAGATTCGTAGTTTAATTTGTTACAATACTACTCATTCAAATTTGGCAAAATAATACTACTCATTCAGAGATGTGGTTTACATGTGAATAACAAGAATTTTTAAAATTGTACTATTGGGCATTAACAAAGTTGTGCTTAATATAGATATTGTTAATTAATTGAATGGGAGTCCATAAGTCTATTTCAATAATTGTAAATACTTATTAATTTGTCATTTGTTTACAATCACGTCGGTAACAAGGTTTATTAACATTAAACGATATTGACTAAAATTCAACACTTAAATTGATGTTCAAATACAAATTGAACAATTACTTTATAATTAGGTAAACCTTATTTGCGAATAAAGATAAGATATTGGTTTAACTTATGACTAACTTAAAAGCAAGCTACTTGTATGAGCACATGAATTTCAAGTTTTATAGTTTGAAATACAAGTCCACTTTAATAGTGCTACGAACTATTAACATGATGGTAATAAAGATATATAGTATTTATAAGTAACATGTAGCTGAATAATATAAAAAGAATGCAATATTGATGATATATTATCATCTTGTTAGATCTTGATACGGGAGTTTGGCATGCTTGCAGATTTTATTAGTGTTTGGAATTGTTATTCTTAAGGTACTAGTTTTGTCTTTCATATTCAACGTTACCCCGGGTAACAAGACTAGTTATATTTGATTCGCTTTTCTCCTCAATTACGTTTGTTATACTTTTATACGATTTGATATTCGAAGATTATTTTAAAATCTGTTTTGAAATACCGAATATCTGGTTTAGATTTAGTGGTTTTAAAAATCATGCCTATTATATATCTGTTTAATGGATTATACTATCTGCATCAAATGTCTTCAAGGGTTGTGTATATCATTTTATTTGAACCCTTGATAAGAAAATGTCAGAAACAGCACAAAAACAGGGGTTAATGGTCCAAAATAGCACCTTACAAAATATTGACCCTCAACTAGCACATAGTTAATGCATAATTTATGTACGTCATCATATTCTACTGCAGCTTTTTATATAAGCATTCATACAAAACCTATATGTGAAGATTCATTATTATTGTACATGTTAATAAAGAGGCAGTAAATAAAGCATGCAAGGGTGTCGCCATCGAGAAAAGTAGGCAGCTTATCTATAAATTTTTTTGGGAAACATAATTAGTAATAACCTTTTCTTATAGAGAAAATAAACAAATATGAATGCAAAAAAAAAAAAAGATGAATCAATCATGTGTGTTGTATGCAGCAAAATACGTTAAAGTACAAGTCGTGTAAACGCATATATGCGGCATATTTTTAGCGTTAATTATCAAGTTGGTCACTAAAGTGGACCTAAAATATCAAGTTGGTCACCAAACTGAAAACGGTCTCAAACAGGTCACTCAAGTCAGCTACGGGTACACTCTGTTAAATAACTTACTTTTCCTGGACCCGAAATATTAATATTAATGTTAATTTCTTGGATTTTATGGTCTGCAATCTATATGGTAGGGTAACATATTAATTTCAGACAATAAAATCCAAGAAATCAACATGAATCTTAGTGTTTCCGTTGAGGAAAAGTAAGTTATTTAACTGAGTGTACCCGTAGCTGACTTTAGTGACCAACTTGAGACCGTTTTCAGTTTGGTGACCAACTTGATATTTTAGGTCCACTTTAGTGACCATATTGATAAATAACCCTATATTTTTATTGCGTGAGAACCATAATTTGGAAAATAATCTATACATGTACTGAATATAAAGAATGCTTCTTAAAAAAAATGTAAAATGAAAATGCGTTATAACCTTAACCCATCTCCTACATGCGTTATGGATGTGCTATGGCGGGCCAAATTTGGAAATTATGCTTTTTGGTCAATTTTTTTGTATAAGTGTGTTAAAAAAGACCAATATCCTAAAGTAATATATGTTAGTCCAAGTTAACCAGCTAGGGGTACCACAACCATGTCACTACGGCACCTTTGGCATGACGCATTCGTGGCATCCGAGCTTTGCACATTTGATATTTGTTCAAGATACGTAGATACATGGGTGCACCCAGTTTGGATTTGATTTAAAGTGATTTGACATTTGGCGGTGGCAATGTATATGTTTTGCACGTTATCCAATTTGCTCCGCGCATTAGGTTGTGTGTATTTGTTATTTCTTTGGTATTAAATATCTTAATCCCTCGTTGCATTAGCCTTACTTGTTAGGTTCTTTTATAAACTCTGTCAAAATATAAAGCTTGTTTCTTGTTATATAAATTGTGGTCCACATCCATAATGCGCATGGGCATTTAGCTGATGTCATATTCTTCTTTTGGCAGGAATTAGGGGATTTTGGGACCGTGCGATGGTTAATTAGGAAAATTGGACTTCTCGCATTGTTTAGAATATAGGGGTATCTGTTTCCAAAAAAAAAAAAAGAAAAGAATATAGGGGTATCTATCAGTTTGAATGTTTTAAAGTTTATATATTATTTTTTGGAGATCTACGACTTGTGTATTTATTATTTGGAGAATTTTAGTGATGTACATGCATGTTCGCAGTGCTACTACATTCATACTGGTAAAAACAGGAATATTAAGTTGGATTTATTAAGCAGTTTCTTTTATATACAAGACAAAAAAATATTCTAGGCTTTACTATAGAATTTGTTCAGGCTATCAAGTTTGAAGATAATAATAGATCAGATTTGAAGAGCTGCCTGATTAAGTTGGATTGACCAAGGGAACACCTAGTCCAAAAGCAGCATACCAGGACCACAACTTTGTATCTGAGTGCCATGGCTCGACACTTTTTTCTAGGTGATACCTAGGCCAACTAATTGATAGGCTTACACCTTAGACTCTATCAGCAACCAAGTATTAGCCTGCCAAGTTGTGTGTGTGTGTGTGTGTGTGGAATGGGGGTGGGGTCTAGCCGTCTACGGGTGGACACTGGACACAGGCCCATTATGCCAGTCAATTCTTCTTCTCCATGTCATAGTGCCTCTTGAATCAAGTTCTAGATTGCTTTAGGGGTGCTCTGCAAACCTCAGCCCTCAGCCATTATAGTACAGATCTACTCCAACAGTTTGTGGTTACCTTTGCCAATTCCAAGAGTTTTACTGGGTATAGTTGTAATTTTCGTATCTGTTTACATGTGTATTTTATCTAGTTTAATATTGTCAATCACATTATTCTAGACTTATTTTATATAAATTTAATGTGTTCAACATGGTTTCAAGGTAAAATATGTAAAATTAGTCTATAAATTACTTATCACCTCATAAACCTAAGCAGCTGCCCTACCAGGTTGATGTTTTGGGGGCCGTCACTATCTCACATCATTCTTGACAAGTATGACAGCAGTGATCATAGGCTGGCTTTTCAAATTTTAATTGTTCTAGTAGGGACATCGCTTAAGATGATACTAACATAGTCCTTACGTATGATATACTGACCTAAATTTTCGAAATGTGTTTTTTGACTAGGTATAAGTAGTTTTGACATACGGACACACCCCTTCATTCATTTAAGAAGATCCATCAACCATCATAAGAATATTAAAAGAAGATTCTAGTGTCACTTGGCTCAAATAGCTAAACTATCGGATTCATCACTCAACAACATGTAAAAGCATTAGATTAAGTTCAGAAGCTAGATTATGTCTTATAAAATCATAGATACCAATTTTAGTCAAAAGGCAGTGCTGCAATTAGTTTGATGTTGGTGATCATTACCACCAGTAATCTCAAAAAAATAACTTGTCTTTGCATAATACGTGGTGCCCCATTAATGTGTGTTTAAGTATTTAAGTAAGGACAAGACAAACCTTTCCAAAATCTTCCGTTGAAATAATAGATACTGTGCGCTTATTTTCTGTGAAGACGTTACAATATTTGCTATTCACCGCGATAGGGTTAACCTACCAGGTAATAATACAACAAAAAGAAATGTTACAGATGGATAAGATATGAAAACAACCATACCACTAAAGAAGCAACATTATAAAATATGTGCACAAACCGTATACAGAGCTCCAGGTATTTGCGTAAACCGCTCTACAGTTCCAGAAACTGGTAAGTGGAAACGGTGATAATCCTGCAATAATTAGAAGGCAGAACTATACTAGTGATGATTTTATAATAAGATTTATTACCTATTATCATGTAACATATCATATAACACTGGCGATACATTACCTGTGGTGCCAACCGAAATATTACCATGGTTCCCCCAATAAAAGGATCATGGTCTCCCTCTCTCCCAAGAAGTCCTTGAATAGAGAACTTTCGACCCTAGGACCAGAAACATTGCCACATAGTTCCATAAATACTAAGTAAAAGGTAAGATTTAACTACATTCTATCATACCTAACATGAGGATATATTTTCTCATTACAACCGAACGACAACAAGAAAATTGAATTCAAAAATGAAAGAGGCCTTGCTGAATAAGGTTGGTGGTTACATCCCCACACTTGGTGCCAAACTTACTTAACAGTGAAGATGTACACAATTTCTATTTCAATAGCCACTAGACAACGACCACGTTTGGCTATACGAAAACTAAGTTACTTAATGATATATTACTTTTCTAGTATAAAGTAAACTTTTTACTTGGAAATTTCAAGAAGTGTCTGGATAGTTCACCAAGCTCCCTTGTTTAAGATCATCTTCCCTAGATTATTAAAACTTTAACTGGGTTTAAAAAATCTATTGTACAATACCCATCAAATTATAGATCCATATAAGTTTAATAATGTCACTTCAAGATACGTAACACAAATCTCCCAAACCTTCCAGGAACTACATCACCTCTACAAAATAAATTTACAGTAAAAAGCCACGCATATTACATTACCAGTTCACACCCCATCTAAACCAGGATCCAAAAAGGGGATACGTAGTGAAATTAAACACAGATTAGTGATTGTTTCAGAGCTTGAATGACACAAGTAGTTAGGATATCAGAGGCTCCACCAATAACGAATGGATTACAACAGGACATACAACAAAAGAATGCATAGAACAATGTGAAAATTGGGAAAAAAAAGTACCTCGAAATTACTTTTTTGATCTTTTTAACTTAAAGTTCAATTTCAGATATTTACCCAAACAGCTCCCTCTGAGCTTATTCTTTACTTTAAGCTGAAATGAGCTAACTTTAACCAAAGCCAAACATGCTCAACAACTCGTCTTCTGTTCTTATTTTTTGCCGAGTACTAGACAACAACTCTTCTTCATACCTGTTAATGTTACTTCTAAGGAACTGATACTATGAAAAAGAGATGATCACAATTACTAAATGTGGCACATTCCAGCCAAAGGAAAGAAAAAGCTTGTTTTTGCTTTATATATTACCAGGTAAGCTGCATTACATAAAGTATGTAAACTACAGTCATATAGAACGTCAACAAGAATTGTTGATTGCAATAATCACATCATAATACATAAACTGATCAACCTTGTAATAGATACATATCTTAAACTTTGTCAATGGATGGCTATCTATGAAGAGGCCCCCTTCAATGAAAAGATATGTCCATGGATTAGGTATGAAATCCTAGTGGTAGCTCTTTATATATGTCAACAAGCAATTTAAGGAGTTTCTGTTATATATAATACGCCTCCATTTGAATAAGAAATTAATTCTAAAGAATTTATTACGAAATTTGCTAATAGCCCAACACCGACCTAACCAATGTCTGTTTCGAGTAACAATCAATTATTACGACTTGTAAAAAGCATAAAAGTATAAGTAACCACAACTGGTGTGCAGATTGTACAAGAATATTCGGTGCAAGAAATATATAACCTTAATCCAAAATCTCAAACTATCTTCAGCAGTTTGAAAAGCCATCAGACGGCTATCGGCAGCACATACAGCAACATTATCACATTCTGGAGAAACAATTGGTCTTGCACCTGGCTTCAACTCTCTTATGAAAAATTCGTTAAATGTCTGCACACATGATAATTAATTTTAGTTTATTTGCAAACACACAAACAAAGAAAAAGAAAAATCTATGCAGACATTGATGTTATATAGAAGAGAAACTTCAACAAGATACTGGTTCAGATGCTATGTAACAAAAAGGAGAGAATGAATAATCAAATTAATGTGGATCTTAGTGAATAACTGAATATATAGGATAAAAAGAATACATATCTTCTAAACCCATCGAAAGGGGTAGTGTACGGAAAATCGAATCAGCTAGCAATATTTGAATCAGTGGACACTCAGAAAATGCTACGAGTTTCCAAATGGCCAAGTTAACTGAATAAGAAGATTACTATGACTATAGGCCTTGGGATATTTAAAACAGATGAAAAGGATTTAATCAATATTATGGATGACTGTTTATAGAAAAAATGTTCCATTTAATTGGTGGAAGCTAGTCTATGAACATTCACCCGCTTATGACATGTAATTCCTCTCTTTTGGTGAGCATCTAGCACCTCATCAAATGAGCAATGCTCTAGGCTTGTCCTTATATGTTGTTCTAAAAGTGTTTCAAAGGTTCAACAAATAGCTAAGGTTTGTTCACAATCTCTGGCTACAATCTCAGGATCACCATGTTAACATATATATTAGTGAGTGAATTCTACCGACCACAATTGCAATTAGGTAGACGCTGAATGGAAAGGGGTAAAGTAATTAAGTGATTATTTCTTTTTCTAGTCCAAGGAGAATGTAGTATCAATAATCTTAATGCTGCTAGTATAGGGATATGTCGTAGTTGTCTATTATGTACAATCCAAGATATAAGGACCAACAGTGCATGTTTCAATAACACAGATTGGTGGAACTGGAAGCAGAGTGGGTGGCAAGTGGACTATGCTAGAGGTGATAAGTGACCAAGGGTGGGTGAGTTACACTAGAAATATTTTTTCTCTAGTTATTCTAAAAAATATGTAAACACTAACTTTTTTAATATTGCATTGTCAGTGCGGATAAACAGTATGAACAGAGTTAGTATAATCTAGCAGCAACAGATTTCCACAGGCTACAAAAAAATATTTAATCATGTGATTTGTCTTCCAGAAGTATCTGCAACAAGATATATCTCAGTCTGAGGGCAGGGCCCATGCTACGTGCAACTAATATACAGTCACACTGCCTGTGAAAACTACAACGTACATTTAGTTGTTTACAAGGATAAAAATGGTCGGACAAATCACATAATTTGAACAGAAATATAAAACTTTAGAAGATCTTGAGGTCAGACGCCAATAAAGTGCAATCAGATATATGTTTATGTGTATGTAAAGAGACTAGAAATTATTCAGGTATTAATTATCGGAGATTAAACCCAAAATGGTTAATAAAAAATAGGTAACTGATTTTCAAGATTAAGTTAGTCAATATATGATCACTTGGTGCCATGCCTAGAGTGCTTGTACCCTTGTTCTATCATAATGAGATTTTCTCCAATCCCTTAAATATATCAAGAATCAAGGTTCCCTGGTTGTCAGTGTTATACTTTTCATATTTTCTCTTTGTTCAACAAAACGGTCATGAATTATCAAAAGTGAATATGGGACTGATGTCCAACTAAGAGATTACCAGACATGAGAGGAAGATATATATCAATATGCTTCACATATACTTGCAATCATGTTGAAATCTAAACTAACCTTGAAATGTTCCAGTGGATACTTAATGTCGGCCACATTTATTTGATCCTGTAAAACCATATAACAATACAACGATGTCAAAAATATGAAAAGGCTGCCAGCATAAAGAACCTCAGATATACTTTCCAATACAAATTAGTTAAAGCATGACTTCTATCACACCAGTGTGACAAAGTATAATAAAAACAAGAAAAAAATATGTTAAGATGATTCTGCTGTATTCCCTTAATCAAAAATATCCTATCAATCTTTATAACCCGATGATTTGATTCTTCAAAACCAATATCGCATAACGTACTTGTCATTCTAAATCCGACTTAATCCTTACATGACAGGTAGTTGGTTGCTTCTTTTAGTTGTAAACAGAAACTATGAGGTTAGTTATCAATGCCTAATGAGCTTTGGATCCTCATGATTACGAAGATTCATTGTTGATGCAGGACAGATATATACATCTAGGAAACAGTACCTCGACTGAAAAAGTATCAACAAGACTGATGCAAACACAAAAAAAAAACATTTTCACAAGCTTTTCCAACACACTGAAGAAAGAAACATAATGTGATAGCAATTAGAGAGAAATCTCAATGGTATTTGAAAGCTGACTTGAGAAAGTAATGTGAATATCATTAGACACACCAATATGAAAAATAAATTCATAGTGGGAATCAGATTTGATCCCTTTCAATTGTTCGAGTTGACCAAAAATTACAAAAACTAATCTCTTCAAACTTTGCAAGAGAATCTATCTCGCTTCTCTCTGAGCAAGAGTTCAACATTGTGAGCAGTTACGTAGGAAGATACGAGGATCATGGCCCAAAGTTGCTTCCCAGTATTAGAAGATACGAGAATGAAGAACCCAAAGTTGCTTCATGGTATTACTAGATAGAGCATCCTAGCAGTTAGAACTCATGCCATACTTCACAAGATAATCGTAGATGAGTTACTTCTTTCACGCTGACATGTCAGCACATTATTGGCCATGCTTACCCAGATGACTTCCTTTAAGCCCACTAGCCCAGTGTACTAGGGAAGACAAAGATTACACGCTGGCCATCCCTAACCCAGTTTTCCTCCCAGTGAGGATTACAACCTATCCGTTTTTGACACTAGAACATCAGGAGTACTAGTATTATGTATAACCAATGATTGTTTACATGTCATATAAAACCATGTCCTACAATATAATTCTTCATGACTAGAATAGTACCGGTAAAGCTGACTATGATAAGGATAAATCTAACAATTAGACCACATAATTACATGTATTAAGAAGAAAATTTATGCCTTGAAAAAATCGATGAACTTCGGTATATCTTTTGCGGATTCGAATGAATTCATTTTCCTTCCTTGTTTTTCTGAAATGCTCTGCAACAATTCTTTTGCCCCTGCATCCAATTAAAAAAACAAGATGTGCTACATCAGGATATCGGAAACACAAAAGCATAATGATAAGATATTTAATGTATAATATTGAAGTATTATAAAACGACTATTTAGAATTATTTTAGTGTATAATTTTTTAAGATAGTTGTTTTGCTTTCTTTTTTTTCACGTATAGTAGTGTATCCTCTCAGTTGTGCACTCTTAATAAAGATTTGCCTGATTTGCTTGGGACATCGAGTGGAAAAAACTGAAGACATGCCTTTTCCACAAAGGAAACGAAAAAAGAAAACATAAGTCCTCAAATGCAAATCAGAAAAAGACCACTTGTCAAATAAAATCAGAAAAGTGTAGGCAAGTGACAGGAATCAATGTGATTACAATTAGTACCTTTGTATTTTTTTTCTCTCTTAACTTTCTAGTATGGACAGATCACAGATGGGAAAACCTCTTGCTTTTGTATCTTTGTTTTTTTTGCTCTTCTAATTATATATTATAAATAGATAGGCAAACCTCTTTTTTTAGGAGTTCTCTCTATTCTCATTATAACATACGATAGGCATATATTCTCTATTCCTCCATGTATCCAAAGCTACATTTTTCTATTAAAGAAAAATTTCATATTCGTTACTCTGCATGAATTCCCTCTTTAATTTTATTGTTACTGTAATTATTATGTTAGGCTAAATCCTTTCGTAAGGACGAACGTATGTTCAATATTTTTTTAACACACAAGTTTCTGATAATCATTTACACTATCAAATTATTGTAAGAAATTTTACAACTATGAATTCATATTTGAGTTGGAAGTGTTGGATATCTGTATTCAGAATGTTTATATTTATTGCCTTTTACTAAAAATATGATATGTTGAAGTTACAATACGAACTAACTGAGTCTTTGTGTCGATAATATCCTTCCTTCACATCTTTTACTATATTTTTCTCAGTTAATTCATAGTTAAATATGTTCAAAAGGATTTGAATTGGAAATTAGATTTGTGACAGATGCTTGAGATTAGATAAAAATAATAATATGCGTTCATTGTGGTTCAACCCGTACGTGCCAATGTCCGTGTGAGAGAGAGGGAGCAAAAATATAAAAAGATGGTTTGTACAAAATTCACAGTGTGCATAGTACATCAATACCTTTATCCATAATGCCTAGCCCTACTTTAGATTGGTAAATGGCTCTCATTGACAAGACAATTTTCCCATCAATTGTTTCCTCCACTAGCCTTTGTTTTTTCCTGTCGAATACCTATTCATCACAAGTTCACAACATAGTCAACTTTTAGGCAGAGAGATGAATTTATTTAATTATGCTATAAAAGACCAAGTGTTGGACATGAGATGGGTTCATTACAAGAGGTGGTGTAAACGGAAGAAACTCGAGAAAAAAAAAAAGGAACTTGAAAAGGTGCCAATTCTTGGTCTCAAAGTAGATCCAAGTAGAAAGTGACTTAGTAAAGCAGTAACTCCAGCTTGCATTAATTATAATGTAGTTCACGCAGGAAAATATTTGCCTTTAAGCTATCTTAGCCAGACTCTTTATTTCACCTCGTGCCAAACACTCGGACTTGGACATGGGTATGAGCATGAACACCATATTTTTAGCCAAATGTATGCAAAATTTTAAAATATTTCCAAGTCAACACTTGGAGATGTATCCATGTCTGCAGCCTCAAGGTACCTTTCCGAGCACATGACACAAAATGTTGCCCTAGATTGAGTCAGTTCATTCAAACATGTTCACGCTATTCAGTCAATATTAATATATTGACTGTTCACGCTATTCAGTCAATATATTAGAAAGTATAATTCCAGACTGGCCAATTTGATGCTAATGGTATTTTGATATGTGAATCACAAGTGGCAGAGTTTCAAAATGCTTCTAATGCAATTAAGACAATTCAGCAGCTGCAATCTTGTTTGTCATGTAAATTTATACAATTGTGACTATATGTACGCTCCACGTCCAAGGTAATGCCACTTCACAACTGCAAATTACTTTTTTGATATAAGAAAAGCATTACAACGTACGTAAAAATCCCATTTATTAGCCAAACATGTAAACAACCATAATAAACCATGCATTATTGTCACTCAACCCTATCTGATTAATAGGATTCATGACAATAAAAACTCAACTTTTTTTACAATAGTAATGGAGCATCAAGCATGCCAATACTACCTTGTTACTACATGCCACCATATCCAAAAAAATTGTGAGAACTTAATACAGAGATTCAAAGACTAAAAATGAACTACTTAAATTGCAATGCCAATTAGTGGGAGATGGTAAACAGACCAATACTACCTTGATACTATAAGCCATCATATCCAAAAAAATTGTGAGAGCTTAATACGGAGATTCAAAGACTAAAACTGAACTACTTAAATTGCAATTAATGGGAAATGGTAAACAGACTAATACAGTAATACTACCTACATACTAATAAAGAGGCCGTTTGGGATTGCTTAAAATAAGTTACTTTTGATTTAATGGAGGTATTTTTAACTTAAAGGAAAAGTAAAGTTGTTTACTTTAAGTTGAATGAATGTGTTTGGGTAATTTTACTTAAAGTTAAATGGGGGTTTAATAATTTTGACTTAAAGTGAAATTTGACTTACAAAAATTTTAAATTCATAATATTTAAACTTTACAAGAATCATGAAAAAAAAAACTCAATAAGTCATAAGTCATAAGTCAAAAGTACCTAAATGGAGCTTTTGACTTTAAGCAGTTTTTTAACTTAAAGCCGGCTTAAAGCCACACTACACAAACAGACCAAAAATAAATTAAAGCCATTTTTAGCTTTAAGCCAAGTTTGCCAAACAGGCTGAAAGTCTGTGTATAACGCTCATGCAGTTACACGACATCTTGCTAACACAACCATTTGATGCTAACTGCAGCTCTACATGGAATTCTATGGTAATAAATTCTCTTAAAGCCTCTCCTCTCCAGTTTACTAAATTTTCTAAAAGAGATTTTAGTCTCCATGGAAAATTCATTACTCCAATAACATTTAGCTCAATCATGATGTTTGGGAATCCAATACAAAACATAAATATATTTAAACAATTTGACGATAGAGAAATCAAAGTAGTTAAAGTTGCAACATAAGAGTACCATGGTTGGGCATGAAAGAAGTTCCATTTGTCAATCTTAACAAGTTAAATATGTATTTAGTTACTTTAGAAGTAATCTTCAATGCAATTGTAGTAAGAGCGATGGAGGACGTAGAATACCACGATATGTGAAGCACTTGACCCAGAATTTAAACCTACGTCGTAGGAAGAAAAGTGAGCCCATTCACTTAGTTTAAACATCCACCTGGAATATGAAAGGACATACAAAATTTATCAAGTAGCCAAACATCAAGGAGAAAGAATTAGTTACACTAGTAAGCAATTAAACATTACACACCCATAAGAAGCCTGCTTATCAGTCAAGAATCCTCCCGTCATAGTCTGACTTCCTGTCCCTTCATCGAAGCACAAGGTCATATGGATCATATTATTTAGCTGATCAGAATCTCCTAGACTCTCGCCACAAACAGGACAATTATTGATCAGTGCTTCCCTGTAAGAAAGGAGCAGAACTCTTTAGAAGAAAAAAGAATCACATAACTGATACAAAGAGTACTGGAGGTAACAGTTCAAGGAAGCCTAATCTTGATACTTTCTAGAATTTAGAAGTTATTAAGTACCATAATAGAATTAGAGAGCTTGGAATAATGAGCAGTTAGTAGTTAAAGTGCATGCTTAATACTCGCCTTAAATTAATATTAACGACTTCAGTAGAATTTAGAGAAAAAATCAAATAAATCTTAAAATTTATTCACCAAACATCAGAGCTTAAAAAATATGCACTAAACTACCATAAGACAGATAATATAACCAAAATATGTACATCTGGAGCCCATGCTTCAGAAGCTATTAATTCCAAAATAAGAAGTTTACAATACAGAATGTGCAACCAGACATGAAAAGTTGGCGTGATTTAGCCCAGTGTTCAATGCAAGAGTCAGTTAACAAAATTAGAAGAGCCGAGACGATGTTAGGATTTAGGTATGCGAAGCGATAGAGATGAAATTCGAATGGATAAACTTTCAGGCATAACTAGACGGCAGGATCGTTAGTAAAGGCTAAGATTCTTAGTCTTGTGCAAGGAATATCACCGTCAAACTTTAGAGAAGATAAAAGAATAATAGAATGATAGAAAGTGAGTTTAATGGTTACCAGCATGACAACAGACTGTGGCAGCAAAAAATATAAAACATACAAATTTGAGAGGCACTCCTACAAGAACCAAACCCTGTTTTATTAATATTCTAAAGCATTCAACTGGGATTCCTCATGAGGTACAGTGAAGCTATGTCATTAGAGCTGTAAACGAACCGAGCCGAGCTTTGATCGAACCGAGCCGAGCTTAAATATTTTTATGACGAACCGAGCCGAGCCTAGGGCTGTAAATGAACCGATACACTCGCGAACGGCTCGGTGTTCGGTTCGAAAAAAGCTCGGTTCGATTCATAAACGAGTCGATTTTGAACATGATTTTAAGGATCGATTTATAAATGAGCTGAACTTGATCACGGTAAAGTTCGACTCGATAGCTCGCGAACAAGATCGATTAACGTGTTCGTGAACATAGTTCGTGAACAAGCTCGTGAACATAGCTTTTGAACGTGTTCGTGAATAAGTTCGATAATTGAGCTCGTTAACATGCTCGGTATTCGAGTTCATTAGCTGTTCATAAGCAAATTCGATAGATAATCTCCTATATATAATATATGTTTGATTATTAGAATATACTCTCGAAACTCTTATTAATTGTACACCATTAATTAGAATATTTTATATGTTATGATAGATATTATAATTATTTATGTTATAATAATAATAATAATAATAATAATAATAATAATAATAATAATAATAATAATAAAATAATAATAACAATATCTAACTCAATCTTACAATTAGTATATGTAGTATAACAGTATATATTTGTCAAAATATGTATCAAATTAAATATTACATCATTTTAAGTGCTAAATTTTAGTATTAAATATTACTGATGTATAAATTAATTTATACTACTTAGATATATAAAAAGAAATTAAAATATGTTTATGATTGTGTAAATTTTGAAACTATAATAATTTGAGATACTTGCAAATATGAAATATAAAGACCAGAATAAGTTAATTAAACATTACAAATACAATAATATCTTTCTAATACTTTAAATTTATAAAATGTAATGAGATAATACTACAAACATATAATCTGTGCCAAAATTTACAGATAAGATTGTGAATTTATGTATGGAGACCAATACTTTTGTATGACTGATATTTTATATATTTTATGTAAGGAGATGTGAGATTTTTATTGGTTGATAATTTATTATTATTATTATTTTTAGTGCTGAGACATAAATTTAATTATTTAATTTTGGACTTTTTTTTTTTTGAATGTTAGATTTTTGTATAAACAAATAAGAAAACAAATCTATGAGTTATTTGTAAGTGAGCTCGTGAGAATAAGTTCGCGAACAATATTTAAAATTTATTCGTGACCATAATTTCATGAACAAGCTTAATGAGTTGTTCGAAAGCAAAAGTTCGTGAGTAGGCTCATGAGACATGTTTGTGAACGGTTTACGAACGACATTTTATCTTAACGAACCGAGCTCAAACATATTTTTTGGCTCGATTTAAGTTCGAGCTCGAGTTCGAGTTTGATAATTTCTTAACAAACGATACATGAACATTTTAGAATTCGGCTCAGCTCGGCTAATTTACACCCCTAGCCGAACCGAGCTTTCTTATCGAACAAAATATGTGTTCAAGCTCGAGCCCGTTAATGAACCAATCCGAACTCGAGCTTTTATCGAACAAAAACGAGCCGAGCTCGAGCTCTTATCGAACCGCTCGTTAACAAATTTTTTTTTTAAAATTGTAGAAAATATAAAAGAAATTAACCAAGAAAGAGACTTAAATCCACTAATAGCCCAAGTAAATATCATTCTATCATTTTTTAACCCATCCCAAGCTATATATAATATATATTATATGTAAAATAATATAAAAATATATATACATAATATATAAAAATATAAAATATATACAATTTTTTCAAGCACTAACGAGCTGAACCGAGCTGAACAAAATCGAGCCGAGCTCGAGCCACACATGCTAAAAGCTCGGCTCGAGCTCGTTAGCTTAACGAACACTTTTTTGTGTTCGAGCTCAAGTTCTTAACGAATCGAGCCCTTAATGAGCTGAGCTCGAGCTTGTTCACGAACAGCTAGTTTCGTTAACAGCTCTAAATGTCATTGGAGACAATATTGTGACTTACTTTTTATCTAAAGAGAACTTCACTACCAGAATTAGTGAGGGGAACAGAGAACCTTGCCTCAAGTCCCCAACCATACATGTTTATACAATAACAATGTAATATTTCTGTTAAAAGGTTGATCCCAACCGCAACTCCTTAAAGCCGTGAGAGATACTACAGGAGCTGCAGCTCATAAGAGTTCAATTTGTGATATATATTACGGGATTCCTACAGTTTGCTTTGTTGTAATAATCTCTTCAAGTAGATGAAAGAAGCATGAATCCCTCAAAAACATTTTAAAAAGCTCAGCAACGGTATCTAATTCCCAAAATCACAAAGATTTATTGAGGGTTATGAGGATAAGATAAACTGAAGAAGGTACTTACATTAACATAAGAACACGACAAACAACCATATTTGAACATCAACATATAATATTTATATACAAGATTATGATTTAAAAAACTAAAGCAAAACCATGTGGGAACAGGTTTCATAGGCATGCTTACATTTACAAGACCGGAATAAAGACATTTACAGTTACTGCTCAAATATGGACGAAGGTAATTGACTAAACACATGAAAAGGGAAGACAGTTATAAAGCATAAAAGATGTCTTAATATGCTTTCATTTAAAAATGTGTGGTAAAGTGATACTAAATTTTACAAAAGTGATTAGTTGGGCAAGTGACAGAAGTTAAGTTTGTACTTTGTAGTAGCAGACTTCAACAATCGCACAGTATAACATTGATTAACGAAGATCAGAATTCCTAGAATTTAATAGGGCCCTACTTCTCTTGTTGAATGGCAAGAAGCATAGCCAACTCATCGATGCTAACAACTCCATCTCCATTCTCGTCAGCCACCTTAAAAAGCTCTTCTTTCTAGTAGACAGATAAATAAGATAGATAATAACTTAATTAGATCACCATGAGTAAGATATATATTTACACACATATAGGAAAAAAAGCAAAAAAACTTCACTTTTTTAGAAAATTATAATGATATTCAAAAAAGTTAACAAAAACCCATTTCTTAAGCTTTAAACACAGAGAAGTCTAGTAAGTGTAAAAATTGATTGAGAAAGTAACACAAAGGTTGAAAACTATGATTACCTCGGCATTCGCAGACAGAATACCATGCAATCATCCATACTATTAGTATATACTTATCGAATTTTAATTTAACTCCTCTCTACCGGTTTATAATAACTTATACTATTCATGCAATGCAAAAATATATTTACAGAACCCCGATATTCATAATCAAACTTCAATATCTGTCTGCAGATTGTAATTGTCTGGTGTACATGTATAGACATTACCATTAACACTTAAATAAGATAAATACTAAAATCTGCTATCAAAAACCTCTGCTTCTACTAGGGAATTTATGTACACACTGTCCACACATGCTTCTTCTTTTTTTAATTTTTACAAGTTCAATAAATTTACAGATAAACATCACCATAGCACATTAACTTTGATTCTAAGCCTACGCATACACAGTATATGCATATTATCTTGCACACAAATATTTAAAGCCTCCACTCCAAATGCAAATATTAGGAATCTAAATGCTTGCAAAAAGTTGATATATATAAGACAATGCTGACAAATTTTGTACTACAAAAGAAGCAGAAAAATAAATAAGACACCTTTTTAGATGCCAACTGATTGCCGAATGCATTAATTAAATCTGAGAACTCGGAAAATGAAAGCATGCCATCCCCATTGTAGTCCTGTATACAGCACCATGATCAAATAAATGGGAACAACACTGTTGAGACATTTCTTTAGTAACAATTCCTTTCTTTCTCTAACAGATATACAATAATGAGACTGGTTAAATGCCAAAGCTTGATATTAACAAACCAGTGCAAACTATTAAATTGCATTTATGAAAAAAAAAATTAAACAAATACAAAATATATGCAACCTGCACTCAAATGACATGTACTGAATATCATCGTCTCTCTCTCTCTCTCTCTCTCTCTCTCTCTCTCTCTCTCTCTCTCTCTCTCTCTCTCTCTCTCTCTCTCTCTCTCACGCAGAAGCAAGTCTGAAAATAATCATCTTATAGTCTGAGTATAGGGAAAAACTGAATAAATAGTCGATTAAAATCCAAAAAACAATGAGGCCTATAATCTGATAGAGATTTAATGTCTCTTTAATCTACTCTCTTAGATCACTTTCTAATACCTCAAAGCTAAGCCCCAGTACCCTAATTGCTGAACCTTATTTATGTTATAACTCAAGGTAAATGTTAAAATATCAAACAACCTTTAAATAAACCAAAGACGACACTCGTCTCTGCTCCCCAACCTTCCGCCTATGACACCAAAAAAGCGGCCTAATATTACACCCCTTCTGATGAGACAGTTTGTCCTTGTGGTGGACTGTGGAATTGTTGTAGAAAAGGTGGATTGCACTTTGAACCAAATATTTCCTACCCTGCATAGTTTTCAACTATATCTTACCAATAATTTACCTTCAATCCATCAGCCCGTCCCGCGGGGGCCCTATGCAACGCCATTGGTTCCCAAACCATGTACATGTCTCTTTCATTGTTAACATAGTGAAAGGAAACAAGGAGCACCAGAGGATACCAATTGCGTGTTAAATAATAGGTGGATTTCGGATAACAACAGTAGGTTTCACAAAAGGCCACCCGCTTATCGATTTTTTTAACTTTAGGCTCAAAAGATCATAGTGAATAATTATCCTAATGTTAGACTCGAAATATCATAGTGATATTTATCTGTAGATATTACTGTCCTATGAATAATTATCCATCAATTGTCTACAGGAATCAATGGATAAAGATAAGACGAAATTAAGACAGCTTTTTCTGATACAACTCTGCACATTACTTGAATGCCAAGTCATAATCATACATTTGACTTGGTTTCTATGGTCTCAAGATAGAAATTAAGCAGCTTGTACTAACACATTCCCAATTCCCCGATTTGGCCAACATCGTGTCAATCCCTTTCCACCCCAGATCTGCCTTGGTCTACTCTCTAAATTACTTTGTAACAAGTCAAAGCTAAACCTTAATAGCATGACGGTCAATCAATATCAATGACATAACCCGAGTAATAAGTGAAAGACAAAACTGCCCTTTAAAAAAACCAAAGACTAAAGTATTCTCTACTTCCCAACCTTCAGGCTAAAAGCATTAGCCTAAAAGTTCTGCAAACAACTCAAGGAAACAAGTAGCTTGATCCAATAAGTATACAAGTTCACGTAGCAAAACTTTTTGCTAAAAAGCTAGTAACGATTACACTTTTATCAATTAACATTAGTCACTCCATTCTCATTTATGAGATGCCACCACCATAAAAATGGAAAGAAGGCAAAACTTTACCCTGACTAGTTAATGACATCAGGCGTAACATGATATCTATAAAACATATGCATATTTCTATACACGGACTCACAGGGACATGATATGCTATGTAATCCAAAGGTCTAAGGTAAACTAACGCTTGCTCCACTCACAATATGCAACATATAATGCATAACAGTGGAATCATGTCAAAGTAATCAACTTTTTATATGAAGATACAAGATCAGTTTTATGCTCCGTCAATATTATTTAAACTCCACTGTAGCAAAGAGTTAAAATATTGTTAACTTCAAATGTTACTAATTGGTACGAGTAGCAATTCAGTTAGTATATTGTTGAAATATGATAGCATACAGAGAGAGAGAGAGAGCATTGACAGGAGAAGAAGTAGATTGTATATATTTGTGGTGTCTTACAAGAGCTGTCTAAAGTCCTATATATAGACTATAGTCTGCCTAACTCTTATACGTAAGCAATTACATCATAGTACTACTGTAGACTTTGTAGACTTAATTTGACACGTAGCACACAATATTTGACACGCCCCCTCACTCGAAATCCCATCTTGGGATGAAATACCTATATTGGGATTGAAGAGTGGAACACTAGGAGCTCTTGAGCGTAACCTAGGTATTCAACTTGGCCCATCTCTAGGAATTGAAGACCCGTCTTAGGATTGACCCATCTTGAGATTTACCCATCTTGAGATTTACTCATTTTGGAGTTAAAGATCCATCTTGAGATTGCCCATCTTGGGATTCACCTATCTTGGGAATATGTAATTGAGAATGTTGGGATACCGGGACTCGAATTTTCGACCACACGATATATTTTAGGCAATGTGAAAATGCAGAGAGTTTTGTTATTAGCTCTATAGTAGATAGCCACCTTATTAAGAGGTTTTCGACCCCTTTTACCACTGCCAGGAATTTTGTTTGTCGCCTGATTCTACATGGGCAGAATTGGTCGATGAAGGTCCTGGTGAATTTGTCTCCATTCGAGACAATAGCTGACGAAGAGAACTGAGTTCAGTCGCACTCATTGCTCCCGTTGTTGAGATAGCAGAGTCAACATGTTCTTCTGACGCAGTGTGATGAGCACTATAGTGAGTGCCTCTTCCTGAGCTTCTACCTGATGAATTGACATGGCTTCGTCCTCCTCGGCCACGACCTCGTAAGTGAGGATGTAAGATAAAGCATTCCTCACGAGAATGGTAAAATTTTTTACAATAGTCACACCGGAGAACATCTTTTTCAACATTCGAAGCATCAACCATCTGTTCTGGTTTGCATTGATTCTGAACACTTCCCGTAAAAAGTTCAAATCGATCAGGCATAGTATCAATCGGAGTCATGCTTTCTCTCCGACTCTCTTCGAGCTACACACGGCCATGTGCTTCTTCAATTGTAGGAAAGGGAATCTGACCAATGAGTTGATTCTTGATTGAATCATACTCCATTGTCAGTCCAGCAAGAAACTTCATCACTCTTTCTTCTTGTACCAATTTTTGGTACTTCTCTTGGTCTTCAGCCTGTTTACACTCGAACACAGTGTAATGGTCTGACTCCTGCCATAGAGATGTGAGTTCCGAATAATATTCGGTCAATGTTCTGCCCCCTTGAGTTAGAGACCATATTTTCTGCTTTATCTCGAAATGTTTGGCCATATTACCCGAATATGAGTACGTTCGGTTGATGGAATTCCAAACAGCTTCCGCAGTATCAAGAAACAGATAACTTTTGCGAATACGTAACTCCATAGAGTTAAACAACCACGACTTGACCATGGCATTCTCGTTATCCCAATCATCGAAGCTTGTATCAATTGCCAAGGGCTTCTTGGCCTTCCCATTGATGTATTTCATCAATCGATGGGATTTAAGTGCAAGTGTGCAAGACTCCGACCATTCCAAAAAATTCTTTACATCAAATTTAGGACTTATATATGGTGTACCATGAAACCCAAATTTAACGCTACTTGTAGCAATATCCTCTTTTGTTGTATTAATAATCTCAGCCATGATTTAATCAAAGCTTCTTCAGATAATTTTTTTTTCGGAAAATGAATAGTGGCATACAGTATCCGTGAACAATACCGTACGTATATGTGAACAGGGAACCGTACAGTATCGGTGAACAGTACCGTTTCAGTGAACAGCACTATTCATCGTCTTCAACCTTGAGATTCTTTCGACAGTCTGTACGGCTTCGTCTGACGTCGATTTTGTATTCCGAATATACCTCTGAACTCGTCTCGACATGAGGAATCTAATGATATCCTCAAAACTAAGTTTCGACCACCTTTGTAAAACTCGAAATTTTCACTGGGTTTGTAGTTTTCTTGAAAACTTAGAGCCCCAATAGTAATTCTGATGAGAACTTTCTTCCTATGTTATAACCTGCTCTGATACCATGTTGAAATATGATAGCATACAGAGAGAGAGCATTGACAAGAGAAGAAGTAGATTGTATATATTTGTGGTGTCTTACAAGAGCTGTCTAAAGTCCTATATATAAACTATAGTCTGCCTAACTCTTATACGTAAGTAATTACATCATAGTACTACTGTAGACTTTGTAGACTTAATTTGACACTTAGCACACAATATTTGACATATATGTATATTACACAAGAAAGGATGAAAGATCATAGTGATCTATCTA
The DNA here is from genome assembly GCA_036435485.1 of Saposhnikovia divaricata. Lineage (NCBI taxonomy): Eukaryota > Viridiplantae > Streptophyta > Magnoliopsida > Apiales > Apiaceae > Saposhnikovia > Saposhnikovia divaricata. The sequence continues at coordinate 127,426,089 of CM071598.1, forward strand.
AACGTACCACAATAGCTAAGATGCGTCTTGCAAATCCTTTTTCAGTTTCCACAGGATCCTACCAAAATATAAGAAAACTAAAAATAAAAGACAGGGACGCAGCCAATTAATAAATAATAAGCCACACACCTCAACCAAACATGAGACAGCAATGTTTCCAACAACAAGGTCAGAAGACGATGGATCTAACAAGTCGAATACTTCACAGTCTGAATCTGAATCCTGCAATAATTTCCTTCGAGTAAATGTTAGGTAGACGGAAAACATGTGATAAACTTCTACATGCAAAGGAATAAATATGCATTTCCAAGAATGACTTATCAAGTGCTCGCGGAATATAAAATTGCACCGTACACAAAGTCATACCATGTTACAATTTACATCATTACAAACAGAAGCTAGTCACCATAATACTCTCTATAAATTGGTGCCTTTGTGACTTCCTGATTGATTCATTACCTAATCCTACATTGTTACTTTTGAAAAGACCCCATTAATGCATGGTTGAGAATTTTATTTTTTTTTAAAAAGAAGTTTTTGCTATAAACTAAGTACAATATTGTATATAACTGAATGTATAACTATGGTAAGATGATTAGTACATCATTAGATGCTTATATAGGAACAGGTGTGCAATGAGTTGTTTACTTATCTAATATAGGTAAAAGATTAATAGTATTAAACATTAAATTTTTACAGTTGCGTAACATTTTATTAAGATATGTCCTTGGCAATTAAGCTGCGGTCTCCTCATGAAGGCCATCAATCTTATTACTTATTAGACTTATCAAATGAATATAAAAGCTTCCATCCAACGATTCTCTGTGCAGATGGCTCCACAAACTCCTTCACTATATCTCTCTTCCGTTACCAACCCCAAAATTACATAATTAAACTTGTAAACTGAAGTGTAGGACTCACTTTCAACAATTACTCGAGGAGTCCAGGTGTCTTCTAAACTTTGTGGGCAATTGTTTTTAGAGGGCTGTACAAGAAGAGTGAGGGCAGAAATTTTCATGCCTTTTGATTCTAGAAGAAATTGATGATTAGATATTTTTGTTAAGCATACACTTCATGAGATAAAAACTGATTGAAGTCTGCACTACATTCCTTTAGTTTGCTAATTGATGGACACTAAAATATTAACATTTTTCCCTAACAATAACAAAGACAGCAGCGGATCCAGAAATTTTGTACTCCTCGATTACATGAAAGATATTGAAACTATATACAATATTAGCAACATCTTTGCTGATTTATTTTGCTGTGCAATACCGAAAATATGAGATTTTGAACAAAATATTCGCATAATTAAGCAAATCAAAACTTTTCCAGGTCCTATAAGTGTTACTTATTAAAATTTGCGAAACACCCTAAGATTGTGTTTGGCAACATGATATTCATTTCATATGATGGAATAATGACATGAATTGAGTTGTCAATTCAAATTCCCAAATTCATGCAGATATTTAAATTTTTTGGAATTAAATCAAAATCCATAACCAAATTCTTTTGGTTCTCCAAACATGTCAATTGTACAAATCCTGAAAATTAAATGAATTAAAGTTCCCAAACAAGAAATTAACAATAAGATTATAATTCAATTGGTCAAGATCATATGCTAAAGAAGTTCATATTCTTTAGCGACTCACTGATACAATTTGTGTAATATGCTCCCCTGCCAATATATTTTTACATCCCCACAACATCGACAGATCTCTTACCATATATTAAAAACTCTCTCAAGATGCCTGCTTCTCGGCAAACCTCTTCAGGAACAACTACCCCAACCTTTTTATAAACGAATATGCTTACGAGATATTACCTTCCTTTTAAAATGAGAGAGAGAGAGAGAGAGAGAGAGAGAGAGAGAGAGAGAGAGAGAGAGTAAACATATATAATAGCTTATGTGTGATTGGCGTCAAAAAACAAGTTGACTTAGAGCATAGCGATCTTTTTACGTATAATATACCTAGCACAATATGCTTATGAAGTTCTAACCCTTTTTTAACATCTATAGATATCTTTATCGAAACACCAGTACAGAGAAGTTAACTTTTGCGTAGAGGCCTGAATGGTCTTGATGATGATCATTACATTTCGATTTTAATATTTTATGATTAAAGTCCAATAAGAGGTCGTTCCAGCCTAGGTGGAGGCCTGTGTGTGACCATTTAAATTTCTGTAATTGACCATAAACAAAACAAAAAATCTAATACAATAGACTTAGATTTCTCTGATAAGAATTCACATTTGATTGTGCTCTTGTGCTCTTCTTGCTGTCAAAAGCATGTTTACATGCAATATATGTACCTTCATTAAGCATAATGTTATTTAGGTGCACGACAATTATGATGTGTATATGAAGAATCTGATTAATGAACTTGCAATATCTTAGATACGGAGCAACTCACCCGAGTAAGAAATTCAAACAGATCAATCTCACAATAGCCAACGATATTGTTCTTTGACACTCTGTTGGTCTGCATCAAAGCAAAAATCATAAACCAGTGTGTATGCTAGAAATTTATATACTAGTTTATAAAATAACAAAAAGTCTAGAAGTCTTTCGCTGGACTTGTTTATTCAATTGGAAACAAAAGATTTTTTCACAACACATGCAAATAGAATAAACTTAAGATATACTTGACTAATCTGTTCAATTCGAGGAAAAAGTTGAATGCTAGAGAGAGCACAAGTAGCTGCAGTATGGGCAGTGGCAGAAAGTAAATTATTCTTTCCTATTTCAAAGTCCCTTTTGAAATGATTTCAATATAACATGTCTTGCATAAAATTAATAAATAATTAGGTGGGATCACATGCCCCCACTTTCAAAACAGTGCTGCACCATCATCTTTGCAATAGATGAATATTGGTACTAGGTCACTAAGGTCTATTTATTAACTGACATTTTATTGTTTTTTAATTGAAAACAAAGATTTCCTCTTCCTCATGAGGGTCACAGAAAAGATTGCAATCTTTCATCAAACCAATATTAATTAGTAGATGCTCCTGTGGAAAAAAATCAACATTACATCACAGTGTTTGGCAAAGCAATAGAACGAGCTAGAAACACACCTCAAATACAGATATTCTGGCAATATGAGGTCCATTTTTTTCTAAAAGAAGCTTTTTCTCCTGCAGAAAAGACAAGATTTAATGATTAATGCAATGAGTCTGCCTAACCTGACAAGGGCCTAACCTGAGAAGTGATTCGTATGATTTTATAGCTTCCATACATATAATCCCCAATTTATGTAAATAAAAATCCACACTAGTGAAATCATTACAAGGAAATAATGTATGTGTGGAGGCACTTCTACGTGCTTTCTTATGCGACTGTATATTGGTGAATTGCTTACATACATGTTCCAAATCAGCATGAGATGGCGCCACAGAAATGTCAAAAGTGTTTTTTTATTTTTAAGCAAAAGGATCAGACTGAATGACTTAAAAGCATTATCCCTCCCGACCTCTTTGATCTTTATCTCAACCAGCTTTGCATGAATCTCTATTCATGTTAACTAAGACTCAAATATGACCAGTAAGAATGTAGCAATGACTATATATGCAAGACATGCATTATAATAGATTGGTAAACAGCTGCAGACATTGGTGATCAATATAATTTCGTGCTATAATCATAAAGTACAGGCTTTGCTAGAATCATGAAGTAAAACCTTCAAGGATTCTTATCCACCCTACTTTCTGATAAATAGAGAAAAATATATATATTGCTAACCTTGTAAAGGATCTTTACTGTCATTTAAATATTGTAAAACCTAAATTCATATGATGCTAAATGAATTCCTAGAAAAGAACGACGATCACAAATGCCAAGTACATACATTCATGCATACATTCATGCATACATGCATTCATACACATATATACATGTATACATATATGCTCCACAGATGCAAAACAAAATTTTACTAAGGAAAACTCACGGAGTTCCAGGCGGGTTTGCTGGTGCTGCAAACAGATAAAGCACAGTTAGTAGAAGATATCATATCAAATAATATACAGCCTTTCTAGTTATAATACCACAGATGTCGGTTCATTCTCCTCAAACATAATTCTCATCAAAATAAAAAAACCAAAATTGGAGAAGTACGGCATAATAAAAAAATTCTACCATCTAAACCAGTAAATCTTATTTATATGTAAGCCAATCAAATTGCAATAGGCAAGAGCATCTCGTTTGCCTTTTTATAACCGAAAATGACAACAGAACTACATAAGGTATCTAGAGAGAATATTTATCATGAAACAACCCATCACTTGTTCCAACAGAGCTTTAGTGAAGAACTAGAAATACACAACTTTTTTTATGTTTTTAGACTCTGAAAACTTGGAAAATAGCGCAATACAATTTGGAACTTCAGTAAATACCTTCATGTTTTTTTAGCAAACAAAAGCTGTGTGCAAATTTAAATAATTTCATATTTGCTGGAGCATAAACTCAAAGGTAAGAAAAGTAGAGAGGGTGACAATTGAATTTCAGAATCTTAGGTAGCCTAGAACCTTGGCGATAGGCCTAATATCCAATTCAAGAAGAGCTTGAATACTCCTCCTCTCTGTACTACATAAGTCACTTACAGTGTTTGGAGGAGTATGTCACAGTGTTTTGGCGGAGCATGTCAAAGGATCATTTTAATGGAATGCTGGCTATATATACCTACACCCATTAAAAGAAAATTTGTACTCCATATGGGCATGGCTACAAACCGAATCAAGAAGTGGAAGCAATCAACTTAGGTGGATAAACACTAATAGATATCAGATGGACAGTATGCTACGGCTAACATGCAAGCATGTCAACGCATTTATCACATGTGTTTGCCCTCTAAAGCATTTATCTTCTAGTTTTAAGCTAAGTACCTACTTTTATGATTGTGCATTAAATACAGATGATTTGAGAAAAAAGAATATAACCATTGAATGGAGGAAAATTGTGATATCCAAGAAAAGAAAGAATCTCTAGAATATCACATTTAAAAGAAAACAATTCTTACAACCTGAAGAATAAATCATGCCATATTGAATAATAACACGCAGATTTTGGTTAATAATACAAGAACGAACTTCATTCTTCAGGCCTAAGCCTCTTTATTATAGTGGCTACAGGCATTATATATTATCTCTTTCGCTCGAAAATTGTTTCCATGGTATACTGAGCTCCTAAATAACAAATATCCAAGTTCTTGCTGTTTCCATTATGTCTTTGTCTCTTTAATAACTGTTCTTTCTTTCAGTACGTAATGCTAAGATTCTTTGATTTTTTTTTTGGGTGAAGGTATACTACAGTTATTTAAATTCAGGTATCTAGACACGCACCCTGCTCTAAGCCTTGCAGAATGTCACAACGATTCTAAATGTAGAAGAGTAAAAAAGGCTTTACAAATGTTCATGGTGCAATATTAAATTGTTAATATATTTAAATTTAATTACCTAAAAATATCATAATCTTATCAAGGAATTTTATACGAAGCACAACAAGGTATTGGAATGTAAAATGATTGAGAAATCCTGTTAGTTGTGTAAATACAATATATGGAAAGTGAGATGTATGTGGTTTGAGTTGATATATGATGTTGAGTTATGGTTGTTGTTAAATGGGTATGTTAGGGTTAGTTGAAGATTGACAAGAGTAGAGGATATTGATAATGGGGGTGTAGTAGGTTACTTAACTGATCAGAGATGGCAGTGCGGAAGGTTTGTTCACCAAAAGAAATACAAGCAAGCCACTTGTCCTTCAACTTCATCTCTGCCTAAGAGAGAGAGAGAGAGAGATTAATATAATTAATGGAGAGAGGGAGAGAGGGAGAGGAGAGAGAGAGAGAGAGAGAGAGAGAGAGAGAGAGAGAGAGAGAGAGAGAGAGAGAGAGAGAGATGTTAATATAATTAAGCAACAAAAAGAGAAATAGAACCAAGGGAGGAAAGAAGGCGGATATACAGAAATGAGATTAAGGAGGGCAATTCCAGCGAAATCGTCGGAATGGAGTAGTTTGGAGTGAGTGGTTTGTTTTCCATCACGTTTACGGTGACGCCGATCGTGTAGCTTCTGACGAAGGCAAGCAACACGAGACGACGGAGTTGATGATGATGATGACTCACCTGATCTTGAGCTTCCATGCCCCATTTTCTCCCCTGACCCCCCTCCTATTGACTATTGGATGTATTTGTTGTCTTTTGCAAATTAATCGCATATTTTTTAATATATATATATATATATATATATAGGCAAGTGCTCAAATACAAACCACTTTTAAAATACAAACCTACAAACCAACACTAAATTAATTATATTTCATTTATTCTAAGGTTCCCGCCAAGGGTACCTTCACAAAAAATGTTTAAAATAATTGGCTCTATCCATAAAAAAAAAAAAAAAAAAAAAAAAAAAAAAAAAAAAAAAAACTTGCCGTGGAAATGCGAAGCATTTAAGACAGTAAACGGATGAGTTAGGTAGTCATGAGGGCCGAAGGCTCTCGACACACCCGTCAATCGTCTATTGCCTTTACCATTGATTGCCATTCCTTACAACTTTAGAATGATAAAGGCGCGAAGCGCCGTACAAGAAGGTGCGAAGCACCGTTAACCAGTGAAATCCACTGCCACGTCATCACGTGAACAGTAAATTTTTTTTTTTATTTTTTTTGTTGGATAGGGCCAATTATTTTAAGCATTTTTTATATTGGGGTACCCCTAGTTTGGTCATTAGATTAGCTTGAAATATTAAATTATGTTTGGTTTGTAGGTTTGTATTTTAAGGAGGTTTGGAGGTTTGTATTGGTTTGAACTCTATATATATATAGAGTTACCGCTCCATAAAGAACACCTTATATAAAGAATAATAAAGAACACCTCATATTTAATTCAATATAAGAGTTCCATCATGACACCCAATACAAAAAGTTCTTATTTTTTTATCTTCTATCCATTTAGCAAAAAAAAAATTTAAAAAATTTTTTTGGAAAAAACACTGTTCATGATGACATCAGTAGTGACGTCATCATGAACAGTGATTTTTTTCAAAAAAAAAAATTAAATTTTTTTTTGCTGAATGGATAGAAGATAAAAAAATAAGAACTTTTTGTATTGGGTGCCCCTGGCGGGGCCAATGGATCTATTGGAATAAATGATTTTATAGTGTTCTTTATTGTTTGTTATATAAGAATGTTCTGTATGGAGCAAAGGCCTATATATATATATATATATATATATATATATATATATATATATATGCCATTGCTCCATACAGAACACCCTTATATAACAAACAATAAAGAACACCTTAGATCTAATAGAGAAAAGGCCCTCTTTATCACAATTTAAAGATAAAAAGCCCTAAATATCACAATTTGAAAAAATAGCCCTTACTATCACAAAATAACGTAACTTAAAATGGAGTTATTGAGCCACGCAATGGCGTGTGGCGTTATTGGCAGAATATTATCTTTTAAAAGCATAAACGCCAATGCAAGTGGCGTTGGTGAAGCCTGAAGGAGGGGACGCCGGGGTGTGTTTTGTAATTTTTATTTTCAATTATTATTTTTTATTTTTATAGTTATTTTCTTTGGGGTTAAATAATTTTCATTTGGGGTTTAACGGGTTTCATTTGGGGTTTATAAATATTCAATTTTTAATTTAAAATTTTTAACTTTTGTTTGTATTCCTTTACGGGGTTCAATAATTAACATTTGGGGTTCAACATTTAATCTTTGGGGTTAAACATTTTCATTTTGGGTTTTAGAAATATTCAGAACAATGAATAAACCGTATACGAACTTAGGGTTTAGGGTTTAGGGTTGTTTACAACCCTAATCCCTGGACCCTAAACCCTAACTTATCCTGATTTTTAAACGCGTTAGCGTTTAAAAATCAGGTCGCCAGATTCAATTTTTTAGGTAAAATTTCTAAATTTTATTTGTATTCCCTTAGGGTTCAATAATTAATCTTTGGGGTTCAACATTTTCATTTTGGGGTTTAGAAATATTTAGAACAACAAATAAATCGTATACGAACTTAGTAATAAAACACAATTTAATTGACCATTTAGTTATAAATTTTTTAAAAGCCAAATACAAATTTAGCAAAAATAACAACAGACGCCACACTAAGTGGCGTTGCCACCTTTTCCTGCCTGCCATAAACGTAATAAGGTAATGCGTTGCTGGTGACAACGCAATATTAGATTGCGTTTGTAACTTTGCAAAAAAAAAAACAGCAACGTGTGACGCCTTTGCGTTTCTTGTAAACGTGATTTAATGTGGCGTTTATTTGTGATACAAAGGGCCATTTTTCTCAGATGTGATATTTTGGGCATTTTTAATTCAAATTGTGATAAAGAGGGCTAACACCCGATCTAATAGATCCAATGGCCCCGCCAGGGGCACCCAATACAAAAAGTTGTTATTTTTTTACCCTCTATCCATCCAGCAAAAAATAATTAAAAAAAATTTTAAAAAAATTTATTGTTCATGATGACGTCATTAGTGACGCCAGCATGAACAGTAAATTTTTTAACAAAAAATTTTTATTATTTTTTTTTTGCTGGATGGATAGAGGGTAAAAAAATAATAACTTTTTGTATTGGGTGCCATGACGGAACTCTTATATTAGATTAAATATGAGGTGTTCTTTATTGTTTGTTATATAATGTGTTTGTTATGAAGTGCAACTATATATATATATATAACCACGTTGCTTGTAAATTCGTTAAAATTTTAAGTTGTATATATGTTTTTATTATTAAAATATTTTTTGAATTTTATAAATTTCATGAATATAAATATTATTCTAATTATATATTTTAATTATTACTTTCAAATACATATGTATATATAAAAATATTACATAAAAGTAGTTTTTTTAACTTTTATTTAGTAGAAAGAGTGAAATTTATCTAATTATGTAGAACTTTTTTAGATTTTTATACAAAAATTTTTGTATTATAAGTGTTTTCCAGATTTTATGTAATTTTTAACTATATAAGTTATAACTCGTGTGATGCACGGATATTTTTTTAATAATTTTTATCTTATTACTCATATTTATATATATATATATTCTTTAATTAGTAGGAAAAAAATTATTTACGTTAATAAAATATCATAATACATTTTTGATAGTATTTTAAACGATAATATTTTATTTTTTAACTATAATATGTTATTGACAGGAATTTTTGGGAGTAGCCTATAAGATTATATAAATGTATAATAAATACTTTATTAAAAAAATAATAAAATTTTTTGATTATAATATGATATTGACAGGAATGGAATCTCAAACTATTAAAAATAGTGTATAAAATAATATATATATATATATATATATATATATATATATATATATATATATATGTTTAATAAATATATGTTGTTGGTGGGATTTGAACTTAACCCATGAGTATATATATAATTTTTTAATTAGTAGGAAAAAAAATTATTTACGTTAATAAAATATCATAATACATTTTTATAGTATTTTAAACGATAATGTTTTAATTTTAACTATAATATGTTATTGACAGGAATTTTTGGGAGTAGCCTATAAGATTATATAAATGTATAATAATACTTCATTATATAAATAATAAATTTTTTTGATTATAATATGATATTGACAGGAATAGAACCACAAACTATTAAAAATAGTTTATAAAATAATATATATGTTTAATAAAGATATTAGATATATGTTGTTGGTGGGATTTGAACTTGGGTGAAAAACAAAAATACCCACATTTTAATTCCAGCTACCCAAAATACCCATCGACGGAAAGAGGCGCCCAAATACCCACGGACCACGCAAGTTACATATGCGTACAGTGCTATACGCATTCTACTCATGCGTGGAGTTGGACCACGCAAGTTATAGATGCGTGCAGTGTGTAAAATTCGATTATGTACTCTGTGAACAGTACCAAGGGTTGCGCATGTTGAGCATGCGTATCTCGAGATGCGCATCTCCAACATGCGCAACCTTGGTACTGTTCATCGTCTTCCAAGCTCGCACCGGAGCGATTTTCCGACGAAAAGTTTGACCACTTCGTTCACTCCTTTTCCGGCATCGAACACTAGCATATTATATACCAAAATCTTCGCCTTTTCACCCTCTACATGTCTATACCATTGGATTTTCATTTGTTTTGCCTGATTCGAAATACCCAATCTGTACCTTTTTTTCCAATCTAGTTTTCCGATAAGCTAAAACATGCCCCTGCGGGGCCAAACTCAATAAATCTACTTGGAAAAATGGAGATGCAGGTCTGGGCAATATTTTCATGTCTTCAGATGTGGTGGAGGCAGCCGGAGGTGTACGAACGAAGAAGACGACCGGAGAGGTGATCGAGAAAGCGAGAGAGACGCCGGCTGTGTTTATGAGAAAATGACGTGGGATGACGTCATTGCGCATCGGGGAAATGCGTTATCTCAGATGCGCAAGAGAGAAATGCGTATCTCTACCTACGCATGCCCAGCATGCGTAGGTCGTGGGCAATTTGGGTGGACGATTCCGCATACAGGTATTTTGGGCACTTTGACTACAAAAGTAGTGTATTTTGGTCATTTTCTCTTTGAACTTGACCCGTGAGAATATTTTAAATATTAGAAAAATAATATTCTTTTAGTATTAGATCCAACGTTTTTCACTAATCTATCTCAAAATCCAACGGTTGCTATTGAGTGTACCAAAAAAGTGTACCAAAAAAGGTGTACCAAACCGACAACCAAATATACCCTGTTTCGCTTATAATAGTATAGTAGAGATATATTCACCTTTATTACCACTACTTTTCTTTCCTTTCTTTTTTACCACATGATCCTCTCACGTCCCCGTCCTTTTCTTCCACGAGTCGAAACCATATATTTTATTACTTACATTCTCTCTCACACACACCCAATTTTCCTCATTCAACTTCTCACTTCTTCAACACCTACCCTCTCTTTGACTTCTTCAACAACGGCTTCCAAATCTTTTAAGATTTCATTTTAATATTTTCAAATATTTGTTCTTAATCTCACTATAATTTAAAAAAAATCATTCATTTTAATTCCTTATTTCTAAATCAAAATGATGCAAATATTTAGATTTTACCTATCACTTTAATATCACACATATTTATTTTCTAAATCTTATATTTTTTGTGTTGGAAAATATATCATTTGTGTTTATTAACATGATATTTTAATATCTCAATAATATAAAAACATCTTTATTTCAATCAATTTTTTCTATATGTACTAGATTATATCCCGTGCTACGCACACGGCTATTTCAAAAAATAATTTTATAAAAATTATAAATATAAGAAAATCATTAGTTAATTAAAAAATTAAAAAATTGTATATTTTTAATTGTAATTACGAAAGAAATAATATCAATTAAATAAAAGGTTATCTTTTTATTATTATAACAAAAACATTTAAAGATTATTTTAATTAAATTATTTTATTGTATATATTGTATGATGATATGCATTGAAGAACTTAACTGAATTAAAAGATTAATTCAAATTTTTATTAATGAGCTTACCATAAACATTATAATTGACATTAATGATATTTAAATTGATATGTAGATTTTCCATAATTAAGAATGGGTTAAATAAATACATGGATCTTTACAAACCTAAATATGGATACCAACCCTGAAAAGTGGATGGTTCATGGATCAAAATATAGTTAAAAATTTTAACCGAACCTAAATAAGGATCTCGAAGCTAAGGAAAGGATTATCCAGCAATTTATAATATATAGATTATTATGGAATAAAATAATTAAGCTTTCGAGTGTATTTAATACAAAATCTATTATATAACTAATATACCAACAGGGGGTTTCCCTGAGCAAGTTTATTTATAGGTTCGGTCCCTCCGAACCTCCAAACCCACAGAGCATCTCTGTATCCATCCATGTTAACTCTATATATTTATATTTCGAAGTACGGTTTTGATTTTAACATTGACCTATTTATTATATATGGCTCAAGTTTAATTTAACAAAATAAAGCATAGCAACCAGAATTATAATTTGAATGTCACGATCGGATATTGCATAAATTCTGTTTCCTCACAACTATTGCTGCGAATGTGGCATCCCACAATCCGGGGCACAGATTTGGGGCCACTAACCACAATCAATATAATACATACCTGGATATAAGCTTAATATAATAAAAGAAAACCCCTTAACCAAGATCGCATACAGGCTATGGTATGAAACAAACTATTGAATTACATTATTACAATCCAATCTCCAAATAAAATTGTTATAAAAAAAATTTCTAACAAACTATTGAATTACATTATTACAATCCAATCTCCAAATAAAATTGTTATAAAAAAAATTTCTAACAAACTAAGTCCATCTGTTGAACTAGTTAACCAACCTCTGACAAAGCTCACGTCACTACTCGACCAAGTCAACAACTCGAACATCACCTCTCGTTGTAGGAATCGCTGTAGGAATAAGGCTACTCATCTGACCACAAGGTCCACTCATCTCGTCTATATAAACTGGAGAAATAAAACAACCATGCAAGAGTGAGCCAACAGTGCTCAGCAAGTATAAATGTGTATAAATATCAAGAGCAGTAATAAGTTCTGATCAACAAGAATAAACATCATAGGCTTCAAAGGAATCGGGCTTTAAGCAATTCAAACTCAATGTATGGATTAGAATTGGATTTTATATATTTTTAAAAAAATAGTGCAGTTAGGTGGCTGATCAGACCCGCATTAACCCCGGACAATGCACATAGCAAGGTCCCTCTAAATGGATCCACGGCATACATTGGCCTCAACTTTTGACCATTAAACTGGTCTCCCCGAAGGGACTCCGTTGACCATAATATGGTCTCCCCGATGGGACTCCAAAAACATTCCAATTCAATATCCAACGCAGTAGGTGTCGGAATAATCGACAACCTTTGTCATCCAACTAACTGGAAAACTCACGTTCCAAAACAACAACTCATAATTAAAGAGTCAATGAGGAAGTAACAATATTAACTGGTATCGACAAGTTCGATACAACAACAGGATGTGATATGAAGAACAACAATATCAACCTGTGTCGACGAGTTCGAAAGGATAAATAGGGTAATAAATTGAAAATGACAATCTCATAAGGAATCAATAAGTTCAATATAAGTAATGGGAGTAATATCATCATCAAAAGAATTAATTTAAAAGAATTAAGGAACAATTTCACTTGAACGAGAAGCGAAAGTAAATACTTGCCTGGTAATTACAGCTTAACTCGTCTAATTGTCTGAACGTCACACTCAACCACTGACTTTCATACATCTGGTCCCCTCGATTCTACAATCCTTATCTCACATCAATACTTCTGACTGACCTTTTTTTACATTAAACCTCTCTCGCAGACATACTGGATTCAAATAGAGTACTTAAATACTCAGTCAAACAATTAATCACTTACATGACTTACTAGCACATATTGCACTTAAATCACTTAACAAGTAGTCATTTAATCCACATCGAACCAACCATGCTACTCACATTTCACACTTAATCAACTTCAGAAATATTTAAGACTCGCTACCAGTCAATACACATAGCTCACATAGCATTTAAACAGTTAAATTCCACAAAAAGCACATAATACTCACCTCCATAATTAACTAATCTCAAGATATATTTTTAAAACAATCCTCTATCTTGGTTTTTGAATAAAACCCAACTCAGAATATTTGAAAATATTTTTAAAACATTTTCTGGATTTTTAAACGATTAAACACTATTTTTAAATCATTTCAAACAGAAAATAGATTAAATAAGAATTAAATAACTCTAATTAAATTAATTAAAATCAACTAAAAACTAATTGATAAAATTATTCAATAAATGATTACATTTATCAAATAATTAAATTAATTAAATAATTATTCGAATTTAATTAAAGTAATTAACTCTTAATCATTTTGAATTAAAAGTAATTGAAGAAATGATTTTCAAAATTTACATAATCAAATAAATAAATAATCCAGAAAATATTAAAATATAATTTCAAAAATTATTTTCTGAATTTAAAAGTAATTATAAGATTTTTCTTTTTTTCTTTTAACACTGTTCATCGTCACTTTCCCCTCCCACTCCCTTAGCAGTTTCCGGCGGCCGGCGGGCCAAATCCGGCAACAACCACGAGCTCCGACGAGCTCCTATCTACACACCAAACAACTACTAATCGTTTGAACATCCTTTGGGCAACATATTACAGCCGGTATCATCAAGAAAGTCGATCAAAACGACCCCTTAACTGACATTCCGGCGACCTTCGAACAAAATCCGGCTAACTTGCGTTCTTACCCAATTCTCAATGAAATCGCATGTTCTCTACGTCAAATCAAAGCTTAGGCAAGCCCCAATCTTTCCCCCATAACCACTAACACAAACAATTAACACACACAACGGACTATTGATTTGAAAATCCGAAAAAAATTAAAAATTCGTATATCACATAATTTGAATCAAACACTGAAATTAAACACATATATAAGTTGTATATGACCTCTAGAAGCTATAAAAACGATCAAAATCATTGAACAAGCAACGAATAAAAAAACCCCAAATTTTTACTTAGAACCCTATATTCGGCAGATTTTTAAAAACATTTATATAAAATCAGAAATTTACCCCACATGAATTCTGGTTGAGGATTATGAAAGAGGATGTTGAGATCTTCGATTCGACTACTTGAACTCCAAAATCGGACATCGATAACGCCTTCAAAAATGACTTCGATCCTCAAGAACGATTTAGAAAAATATGATTTTTTATAATTCTTTTTCTTGATTTTTGATTGGCTTGCCAGATAAGCTTCTGATTGGTTGTTTGTTTGAGAAGTCTGATTGGATAACACTTTTGTGCTGAAAATATCATGTACTCTGAATTTGTCCCCAAAACGTTCGGAACCCTAATTAACTTTTAATTGGTCCCGAAGGTACCAATTAAATTAATTACGGGTCTGGTAAGAACGAAAATATTTTTGCGAAAAATAACGAATCAAATACGGAAGATGTATAAGATTTATAAAACGAATAAAATACGTGTTTCAAATATTTTGAGATTTGTCTGACGAATATTGATACGAAAATGATTTTAAATCGAAGCCCCCAGGGATTTTGAAAACAGAGGTTACGGATAAAAATAAATTGAACCGTACGTTTTTCGAAAAAGCTAAAGATAATCATCCAGGAGTCTATTACAATTACTAAACACATAAAGGATCCCAACCAATCATTCCCGATTCTTTTATTCCTATATAACGATACCATCTCATATTCGCGGTTTAATTATCCGCCAAACCGAATCAAAATATTTATATAAATTCAAAATAAACTAAAATAATTTATAATAAAATATCTTCACCTTGATCACATAATAATAACACATATCCTCATATACCAATCAACATTTACAACTTGAAACGGAAATAAAATAATTAAAAATATTTTTATTCCTATTTACCAAAAATAGTATCTAAATAAATTTAATACTCACGGTTCTTACAGTCTTCCCCCTAAATAGGATTATGTCCTCAGAATCAAGCTAAGCAACAAGTGGGGAGACTTATCTGACATCACACTAACAAGTTACCAAAACTCTCCCATCCTACTAACTTACTTCTCCACACTCTATCTCTGAAATTCTTCTAGTTCATATTCTATGACACAAAGAAATCAAAACGATAATTCTAAAACATCACTGTATGAAACACATCATGAATATGCTGCATATGAGGTGTAAAATTAGCTCATGGGCAACCCTCCCAACTCTCTTCAACATCTCACATGATCTAACGAATATTGAATTCAACTTTCTTGGTCATCGAATCTCACTAATTCCTTCTACGGAAATAATCTCAACGAAGCTTTGGTTCTTCTGCTTCACAACGTACATCTCTTTTGTCAACTGAAAGTATTCCTTCTGTCGACTTCGAGTCGTCGTCAACCCTTCTAAACAAGTTTGATTACTTTCTTCATCTATGCCACCAACTCTGGTCCTAACATTTTTTTCCATCAACTTGTCCCAACATATCGGAGATCGACACTCTCGTTCGTATAGCGCTTTGTAAAGCGGTAATCCAACATTAATATGAGAACTGTCATTATACGAGAATTCCATCAGTGGTAGTGATCGTCTCAATCGCCCTCGAAATCAAGTGCATACCCTAACATGTCTTTGATGGTTTGAATCGTTCCTTCGCTTTGACCGCTAGTCTTAGGATGATACGTAATACTCATATATCCCTCGGTGCCTAAGCATTTATAAACTTCTCTAAAATCTCGAGTTGAACCTCATGTCTCTTAAGAGCAATTATACTCCATTACAAACTTGAACCTTTCATTTACAAGTCCCGGTAATTCGAAAAGCTTACTAGTCATAAATGAATGTCTTGACCATAGAAAAATCGGGCACGACCTTTTCATATAACGGACCATACCCTGTATAACCATTTCAACTATCAACTCAATCATCCACAAACAATTCATCTCCATTAATTCACAATCTTAATTTAATCATAAACAATGCTTATACGAAATCTGCCTTGACTTGCAGTAACACGTAAATAAATAAATCTGCCTCGACTTACAGTAAACAGGTAAATACACAAATCTATGATACATTGATTCCAATCTGTGAACCAAACTTCATTATCATCTATTCTCGATCGCGTCCTTGAAATCGAATACTACAATCAAACACATACGTCATTAGATACACGTTAAACATGATTCGATTAACAACTCAATTCTTACTCTTATAAAAACATTTTGGTTTGTTAAAGCTTTTGAAATACAACCTTGAATATTTACAATTTTGAAAACTAATAATCTTTATAACCTTGACTTTGACATAACCCATTATAAGAACAAAATCTCAAAATAACTAGTTTGTAATATCAATTATTCCGGGGTCACAACCCCCCCCCCCCCCCGATACCAATCACAAAACACCTTCACTCCAACAATTTCCAACAAATTCTTATTGTAATTAATCATGGAATTTGGCTTAAGACACGTCAACTCATTGACACGTCTTCAACAAATAACTCACCATCTTAGAAAATCATCTAAACTATACTTATTCTGCGTCTTCTGAAATCAATTACAAAACATAATTCTACTTACTCAAAATTTCTCGAACTTGACCCTACGCATTATAACTTCAATGTTTTATACTGCTCAAATTACTTACAAAAATTACGACATCTATTCATAACTTGCATTTCGAATTATTACGACACAAAGTACACATTCACCACTTATCCCTCTAACTATTCAATTCCTCTTCAGTCAACTCATTTATACTCTGGTCAATCACCTTATCTCGATACCTCTTAATTTTTGGATAATCCATGTTGAAAAGTAACTATATCAATCATCTTCGTGGTAGAACTAGGTGTTCGAACTTTCACATCTAACTTCTTAATTCCTTACGCAAAAATTATTACAGTCAATACTTCTGCTTATGGATATCAACAAATTCCTTTTTACGAACCATCATAGTAATTCACAAAGTCCCCTTACTCAACTGGTTTCACTACCATTTGAACGATTATTAACCTTCCTTAACGCTTCTCTGTTCATTCAAACTTTTTGTTCTCACAAGTAACTTGATTACTACCGTAGCTATCTGGGTAAAGCTTTCGATGATCTTCAGAAATTCCTGATTAATCTCACAAACTTCCGACCTTTGTTGGCATTCCAGGTACTCATTACTGTTTCGTTTTCAACAAATTCACTTTGTTCCTTTCCTTTCGAACCACATGTCTTAAAAATTTGATTCCCTTCAATCCAAAATTCATATTTAAAATTCTTGTGTATAATCTTCCTTCTCTTAAAATTTCCAATGTTTTCTCAAATTATCTGTATATTCTTCACACGCCTTTAATATCTTGAAATTCAATCTATAAGCATAATCGAAATTTTATTTAAATATTTCTTGAAATCTTATTCATCGAATCTTAAGGCGGTAAGTGCTCTCGTCCAGCCAAACACCATTACCATTAACTCATCGTGTCCATATTGACTTAAAATGTTACTTCAATTATATCTTAAGACTTATATCTTTCAATGACTTTAGTATATTCATAGCTCAACTTTAGGCTAAACTTACACCTTTCAACTGATTAAACAACTCATTCAACCTTGGTAAAAAGATTCTCCTTACTATTTGTCCACATAAAGATGGCCAGTCTTTAGTACTTCCATGACAAACACAATCAGTGGCGTCCCACCGGACCTCTATCACAGAGATAAGATGTCCCTGAATCCCCTATATACATAGGTTGTTCATCTCAGTTTGAACAAGGAAGATCAAATATTCAGGGAAAATGGAAAGAGTTCAAGAGTCTCAAGATTTTTTATTTAAAGTTGGATCAAACATCCTTTGAAAAATAGGGATACTTCTAGAAGGATAGGATTGAATTCAAATAGATTTTGATATATCAGCTCATCATCAATTGAAAAATAGTTGATCACCAAATGTATGCATCAACTATCGATTAAACAAACTTTCAAGAAATTCCTAATTATTCATAATCTCACTCTTGTCGACTAAGCACTAATATACTTAGTTGTCAAACCGGCCTGATAATAATGAATTGAATAAATAAGAAAATCTCAATTCATCCTCTATCTTTAACCATCATTGCGCAACAAATGCTTCAGTAACGATTTAAACCGAGAATTAGTTCGCAACAATTCATAGCAAGAATAAGAATTTTTCTTTTCCAAAACATATGACAATTCCCTCAAATAATAAATTGAATGAGATCAATGACTAGGGGTGCACGACTATGCCTTTACTTCAAACACATAGCAATAATCACCTCCCACATCGTGTTATAGTCTTCTCGTACTCTCCCTATAATGTTCACATCGTAAATAATACCTTGGAATAGTTCTAGAATATACGTGAAAACCTCGAGATAATATCTTCTAGACAGGTAACTCTAATTGCCCAATTAGCTTATGCAGTCCGGATTAGCTGTCTCGCTCATAGCCAAATCCTTGAACAAATTGAACTCCTACTCGCGTGATATATAGAAAGACTGGATAACGTTGCAATACTCGTCGTGACAACCTATGGCGAACCTTATTCTAAATCGTTCTACCCAACGTCTATCTTAGACAGGTACACCTAACCCTCCTAATCTGTTTCAGTGACCATAACCTATAGCTCTGATACCAACTGTGGCATCCCACAATCCGGGGTACAGATTTAGGCCCACTAACCACAATCAATATAATACATACCTGGATATAAGCTTAATGTAATAAAAGAAAACCCCTTAACCAAGATCGCATACAGGCTATGGTATGAAACAAACTATTAAATTACATTATTACAATCCAATTTCCAAATAAAATTGTTATAAAAAAAATTTCTAACAAACTAAGTCCATCTGTTGAACTAGTTAACCAACCTCTGACAAAGCTCACGTCACTACTCGACCAAGTCAATAACTCGAACATCACCTCTCGTTGTAGGAATCGCTGTAGGAATAAGGCTACTCATCCGACCACAAGGTCCACTCATCTCGTCTCTATAAACTGGAGAAATAAAACAACCATGCAAGAGTGAGCTAACAGTGCTCAACAAGTATAAATGTGTATAAATATAAAGAACAGTAATAAGTTCTGATCAACAAGAATAAATGTGACGCCCTCCCGATCAGGGGCCTAGATCGGAGAGTCACTGACACACAACTAGATACAAACAACCTAAAATATAATATAAATATAACATGCTGACTGGCCCCAACACTACTATCCAAGATCTTTCACAGGTAATGGTATGAAACAAGCAAGCCATCGTCTAACTAATTATTATTACAAACCTGAATTTAAAATGTATTATTATTACAAACCAAAGTTCTCAAAAGTTCTACTACCAGTTCTCACAACTAATTAAAGAATCTCCTCACTGAGCTGTTATTGCATCTACCTCGGGAGCTATCTCAAAACGGACCAATTCAGGACCACGGTAGGTGCGCTTCCTTGCGGTTTCGATTGTACGAACCATGATTCTTAGATTACTGCCAAAAGGGTTAGACAAAATAATAATGAGCCAACGCTCAGCAAGTAACTAAAGATCTCAACTGAAAACAATACAACAGAGTATCGCAGAAGATGACAGTAATTCAAGATGTGACATAAATATGCTGGAAGCGGTAAAAGCAATACTGGTATTTAGTAAAGACAGGATATAATCTGATAAACAGGATAACAATAGATATTTCAAAACTGTGTAAAGTAATTTACGTTTCAATCGGTAAACCAATTTCATTTCATGGTAAATAAAAAGTAATCATCACTTTAAGAAAACTGATTGGAGGTTTTTATTTCATAATAGACAATGCGGGTGATCAGCCCATAAAGTCCCCATACCAGACACAAAGTCCCTCTGGCCATCATTTCCTTTCATTAGGATAGCTTGGGTTCCCAAGAGGCAACACATTGGCCTATAAAGGTGTCAAACTAGACAGACCAGAACTACACTAATACATACTCAAACCGACGGAACCAGCATTACCCGTTCGCCCCGTCTCTCCAATCGTCAGGAATCCGTGGAAACCATTTAGACGGAGTTCCTAACATTTTTATAAAAATTTTATTTTAAAAAATTAGGCTTTGCAAAACTCTTTTTAACTTTATAAAACATTTTATCGCTTAATCTTTTCGAAAACCTTTACTTCGAAGTACCTTCGACTCTCTGATAACAGATCAGCCCAGTCTAAGTAACTTCAAAGTATTTTAAGAAAACAACTCATTTTAATTTGTAATGATAAAAGTCAAAGGGTTTGACTAAGTTTTCTGATATCAATGAAAGAGGGGTATAAGTCTGAATCAAGAAGATATAGGCTCAAGTGGAAATCTGGGCTTCAATCAGGGTATAATGGAACAATCCAAGTCAAAGGTCAAAGATATCAATTAGGTCTAGTTTTAAAATCATTTGATCTAGTTGTAAGGTTTAAAAGTCATTGATTAAGGATAACAAGTTTGTAAAACAGTGTTTAGGGCAACATGATATTTGATAAGTATTTTAAAATCAACATAGGGTATCCGGGTCACGGACATAAGTCAAGAGGAACATTGGTTTATCGGTCAGTCAATATGACATGATTATAGCAAGCTGTAGGACATATACGGTTAAGAAGCAATTAAAAAGAATTAGTATTGTTTAACTCTGGGTGACTGTATGGTCAAGAAGCAATTAAAAGAACTATGCTGGTCTAGGGTTTACATGTGTTGAACCAGGGTTTATCAATGAAGATTTTGGATACATGCAAGGGTAAGTTTATAACAGAAGTATGATCAACATGGTATAAGATAGGCATGCTTGAATCAACAAGATATAACAGTTTCAATAATATAAACTTTCAGAGGAAAGACAGATTTACTTGCCTCTGGTAGAATGCAACAGTTAACAGCTCAGTCACTGGTACTCGACCTTAGCCTTTCCTTTATCGCTAGGTCCAACGTCCTTCTTATCTACATAAACCATATCACTACTTTAGTATACTATGTTTCTAATACGACTCATCCTCATCTACCCAATGATTCCTATATCGCATCACCACTTAACATATATATTACATTCTTATTACGCAATTTAATAGGATTAGATATGCATGTAGCACATAAGATTTATAACATGTAATCACGTAAACCATTTAAGCACATAATACACATTACCAGTCAAACTTGAATTCGGCTTATAACTTTGTACTATAGACTTTATAACTTATAATCCTAACGAAAATCGGGCAGAGTTTCCTCTGTTTATAGGACTATTCCGTTGGAAGATATCCGACTCCAATTCACAATCACATTCCTACGATGGATTTAATATCCACCTACACTTCCCAATATTACACTACTTATCATTTCTCGACATCATATACACCAACTACACTTAACCATTACCATTTACACATAACACTTAATTCGAATTTAACAAACAAATGACAATAATTAGTCACTTGCTAATTATCGAATAAAAATCACTAAATCATATACTTCTTATTTAAATCAAGATATTCGAATTATACTTATATAAATTCTGAAAATTATCTTTACAAGCCTACTAAATTACACTTAACACATAATCATTAAAATTTAACCTTTATTTACTATTTAAAATCCTTGAAAATTCGAATATATCTGTTGAAGGCATAACAATTCGTGTAATTCACATTATTAATCTAAAATTCGAATCTTAACATTTATTAAATCTGAAAAAAATCAATATATATCAAGAACATCTCGAACTACAAGAATTATACACCTAATTATTTATTCAAATTATATTATCATCAAATAATTAGGATTATTCGAATTAATTATAAATAAATTACAAATCTTAAACATGCATTTCCAAAAATTCATATATCATATAATTAAATCTGTAATTAACATCATCAAACAAGAACATCATCTAACTTCATAGATTATCAACCAATAGATTCGAAAAATTCGAAATAATTATACATATATTTCGAAAAATTACAAAGATACAAAGATCTTGGCATGCAATTGGTTTTACCCACATATATCAACTTTAAATCACTAATGGAGACTGCAAGGATCACCAACAACCCTCTCTGGCCAACCAGTCGCAGGAAAACGCCATGGTCGTCGGAGGGTTTCACCAAAAACTCGAACCCATACTCTAAACAACACAAAACTTCAGTTTCAAGCTATAATCAACATCATACAATCATTTAATCATTAAATTACTACCTCGCAGAGCTTGCATGTAAGGATCGAGCGTATATATACATACAACCGAATATACATACACATATAACTTCACAAAACTTAACCCAAACCTCATATAAACTCAAAAACATAATTTATAGGATTAAAATAGGAGTTTGAGCATGCTTGGTTGATCAAAATTGAAAGAAAATGGAAAGGAAGAGAGAGAGAGAGAGAGAGAGAGAGAGAGAGAGAGAGAGAGAGAGAGAGAGAGAGAGAGAGCAAGGCTTACAGTCGAG
Source organism: Saposhnikovia divaricata (assembly GCA_036435485.1). Lineage (NCBI taxonomy): Eukaryota > Viridiplantae > Streptophyta > Magnoliopsida > Apiales > Apiaceae > Saposhnikovia > Saposhnikovia divaricata. The sequence continues at coordinate 127,449,131 of CM071598.1, forward strand.
AGAAGCAGTAGAATGAGAAAGAAAGTGGGCGGTGGGTGTGGTTATAGCACCAGGGGTAAAATCGTAAATTGCCAAAACTGAATTACCTACTTATTATTTACAAAACTGATTTTAATGATTAAAAATCTAAATAAAACAGGAAATTAAGAAAAATATAAATTTTAAAATTCTAAAATAAAGTTTATGAAATTACAAGGCCCCCCATATTTTTAAAATAATATTTGGCTCAAAAATGAATTTTATATGAATTTTCGAAATAAAGGCTCTTTAAAAGAAATAATGCTTTTTAAATCATTTTAAAATACCAAAACTCACAATTAAATACTTACACTAATTTTTATAACTAAATCTTGTCTCAAATATGACAATGCAAGAGATTTCATAATTTAAATAAACTCTAATGATTTTATATGATTTTCGAAAGATTAAAAATGCATTTTAAAAGTACTTTTAATGCTTTAAAAATATGAATAAAATTCCATGAACATGTACGACACATACTAATCATCACATAATCACATAAACATGATTTCACATATACCTTGACTTCACAAAATTTATCTATCACATAATTCACATAATTTCCACATTTAACAGTTAAATAAGCATTTATGAATTGCGAAAAATTCTAGGTCGTTATAGCCTTCCCCCCTTAAAAGGATTCTGTCCCCAGAATCTCACCTAAGTAAACAGATGAAGGTACTTAGCAAGCATTTCGCTTTCAAGTTCCCAAATCGACTCTTCGACTCTAGGATTCCTCCACAAAACTTTAACTAATCTAACAACTTTATTCCTAAGCTTTCTATCACTTCTATCTTGAATTTCTACTGGTTGTTCTTCATATGACAAATCTGGCTGAATCTCGATAGGTTCATATTCAATTACGTGATTCGCATCGGGATTGTACTTCTTAAGCATAGATACGTGAAACACATTATGAATATGGTGCATATGCGGTGGTAATGCCAACTCGTAAGCAACTTTTCAAACTCGCTTCAAAATTTCAAATGGTCCTACGTATCTTGGACTCAGCTTTCCTTTCTTACCAAATGTCGTAACTCCTTTCCACGGTGACACTTTCAATAACACTTGATCTCCTATTTCAAAACTACTGTCATTTCTTTTTTAAATCAGCATACTTTCTCTGACGATCCTGGGCAGTAATTAATCTCTTCTGAATAATCTCAACTTTCTCCTTCGTCTGCTGAAGCATCTCTAGTCCTAAAATTTTCCTCTCACCAACTTCTTCCCAATACACTGGCGATCTACACTTTCTCCCATACAAGGCTTCATACGGAGGCATTCCGATACTCGCGTGATAACTGTTGTTATATGAAAACTCAACCAATGGCAAATGTTCATCCCAACTTCCTTCGAAATCCAATGCACAAGCTCTAAGCATATCCTCTATTGTCTAAATAGTCCTTTCACTTTTTCCGTCCGTCTGTGGATGGTAAGTTCTACTCATCTTCAGTTGGGTTCCTAGGCATTCTTGAAATTGTCGCCAAAACCTCGAGTTAAACTGTGGGTCTCGATCAGATAATATAAAACAGGAACTCCATGTCGTGAGACTATCTCCTTCAAATACAAATGCACTAACTTATCCAATGAAAATCTTTCGTTAATCGGTAGGAAATGTGCAGACTTCGTCAATCAGTCAATAATTACCCAAATCGCATCGTGATTTGCCTTAGTCTTTGGTAATCCAACTACGAAATCCATAGCAAGGTGCTCCCACTTCCACTCAGGAATATCTAATGGTTGTAACAATCCACTTGGCTTTTGATGTTCTGCTTTAATCCTCTGACAAGTATAACACTTACTTATCCATTCGGCTATCTCACGCTTCATATCTGGCCACCAGAAATTTTCCTTCAGATCTCGATACATCTTTGTACTTCCAGGGTGAATTGAATATCTCGAACTATGGGCTTTAGTTAATATCTAATTCTTTAATTCCACACATCAGAAATCCATATTCTCCTTCTAAATCTTAAAAAACCTTGATCATCTTTCTGTGTACAAATCTCTTCTCCAGTCAATGTATCCATCTCACAATTCATCACTTCCTCTTGACATCTCCGAATTCTCTCCAACAACTCTGGTTGAAAAGTCATCGTACTCAGAAACTCATCTGCATCCTTTGAATCATAGACTTCTAAACTTAACTTTTCAAATTCTCGAAATAACTCCTTTGGCATAGTCAATGTATTCAACTTCTCCTTTCTACTTAACACATCAGTGACAACATTCGCCTTTCCGGGATGGTAACTTATCGTGCAATCATAATCCTTAATCAACTCCAACCATCTTCTTTGTCTCATATTCAACTCCTTCTGGGTAAAGATATACTTTAAACTTTTATGATCGGTGAAAATTTCACACTTTTCTCCTTACAAGTAATGTCTCTATATTTTCAACGCGAACAAAATTGCAGCTAACTCCAAATCATGTGTCGGATACTTATGCTCATGCGGCTTAAGCTGTCTCGAAGCGTACGCAATAACATTTCCATGTTGCATCAAAATGCATCCTAATCCTTTGTGCGAAGCATCACTATAGATAACAAAATTTCCTTTATCATCTGGCAATACTAACACTGGTGCTGAAACTAATATTTTTTTTAGCTCTTGAAAGCTTTCTTCACACTTATCATTCCAAATAAACTTCTCAGTCTTTCAGGTCAACTTTGTCAACGGGGTAGCAATCTTCGAGAAATCTTGTACAAATCTTCGATAATAAACAGCCAATCCTAGAAAACTTCTCACCTCAGTAGGAGTTCTTGGTCTACTCCAACTCACCACAGCTTCAATCTTAGTAGGATCTACTCGAATTCCTTCTTTACTAATCACATGACCTAAAAATTGCACTTCTTGCAACCAAAACTCACACTTAGAAAACTTGGCATATAATCTTTCCTTTCTCAAGGTTTCCAATACGACTCTCAAATGCTCGGCATGCTCTTCAGGGTTTCTCGAGTATATACGGATGTCATCAATAAATACAATTACGAATTTATCAAAATATCTCTTGAACACTCTATTCATTAAATCCATAAACACAGCTGGCGCATTCGTCAATCCGAAAGCCATCACTAGAAACTCATAATGTCCATATCTCGTGCGAAATGCAATCTTCGGGATATCTTCTAGCTTGATCTTCAATTGGTGATAACATGATCTTATATCGATCTTAGAAAAGTAAGTAGCATCCTTCAGTTGATCAAACAAATCATCAATCCTTGGCAATGGATACTTATTCTTAATAGTCAATTTATTGAGTTCTCTATAATTGATACACAATCTCATGCTTCCATCCTTCTTCTTAACAAATAACACTGGCACTCCCCACGGGGACACATTGAGCCTTATAACTCCTTTATCTAATAAATCTTGCAATTGAGTAGCTAACTTCTTCATCTCAGCAGGTGCCATTCGATACGGTGCTTTAGATACGGATTCAGTTCCTGGTGCCAAATCAATCAGGAATTCAATTTCTCTATCTGGAGGTAATCCGGGCAATTCGTTGGGAAATACGTCAGGAAACTCATTTACAACTGGAATATCTTCCATCTTAGGGACTTGTTTCTCTGCATCAACCACATGTGCTAAATAAGCTTCACATCCTTGATTTAACAATCTCTTTGCTTGCATAAACGTCAGAAATTTCTTATCTTGTTTTTGTCCTTGAAATACTACTTCACTACCATCTTCAGTATGCAACTTAACTTGCTTCTTCTTACACTCAATCTGCGCATCACTCGCGGATAACCAATCCATTCCTAAAATAACATCAAACTCTCCCAACTTAAAAGGTAATAAATCCACGTTGAAAAGAAATCCTCCAATCTCAATATTACAGTTAGGACACTCCCGTTCTATGGAAATCTTATCCTGATTAGCAACTTCTACTACTAATGCCTTTTCTAATGGACGAATCTCACAGTGCAATTTATTAAGAAATCTTTTAGATATAAAGGATCTAGTTGCTCCAGAATCAATTAAAACTTTAGCTTCAAAAGAGTTGACAGGAAGCGTACCTGCAACCACATCGACATCATTAACAGCTTCTTTGACAGACATGTTGAAAGTACGGGCTCTGGGCTGAGGTGCTTGATACGGTACTTGTCGCTGTACTGGTGGTGCGGTGATCCTCAAAACATTAGCAGTCTGGACAGGCTCCTTGCAGTTCTTAGCAATATGACCAATCTTGCCACACTTACAACAAGTCAATCCTACTAGCTTCACTTCCGGACATTATTGAGCGTAGTGTCCTTTCTTCCCACACTTGTAGCAAACTATGTTAGGCTTATTACAAATAACCGGGTGCTTCTTCCACAAATTTTGCAGTCTAGTAGTACGAGTCTTGTTATAGCCTGAGGGTTTACTCCTTGAGGTCTACTGTTTTGTCCTCCGTTACCACTTCCAATCTTTTGAAAATTCCTCTGTCCTCCTGGTCGATTTCCAAACCTTCCTCTGTTTTGAAAACTTTTCTGGCCTTCTGTCTCTTGGCTCTTCTCTACTTTTTCAAACTTCCTCTTCTTACCAGCTTTCTCCTTCTGGTTCAAATCACTTTCCCCTTCTATAATCATTGCCTACGGCACAACAACAGAATAGGTTCTTAATTCAAATGCAGCAACTCTACTTCTTAACCAGGGCTTTAATCCATGCTGAAATTTCTTAGCCTTACTAGCTTCATTTCCTACATACTGGGGTGCAAACCTAGATAACTCAGTAAACTTAGCTTCATACTCCGCAACAGTCATTCCTTCTTGTTTCAACTCCATAAACTAAATCTCCAACTGGTCTTGTAAATAACCTGGCAGATATTTTTCATTAAATAATTCTACAAATCTTGGCCACGTAATCGCATTTCCTTCTGCGACTTTAACAGACTCCCACAAAAAATTCGCTTCCGCTCTCAAATAAAAACTGGCAAACTCCACCTTCTGAACCTCATCAAGCCTAACTAACGTGAAAGACTTCTCGATATCCATCAACCAAGATTTAGCTTTGACTGGGTTCAAGGTATCTTTAAACTCAGGTGGGTGAACAGCTTGGAAAGATTTAAAAGTTTAGCAGGTTGGGCAGCTTGGTGTTGTTGGTGTTGAACAAAAGCAGCAGTTTGTTGTTGAAGTAATTGGAACATCTGGGCCATGGTAGGGTTATCTTGATTTTGTTGGTCTTAGTTATTATTGTTGGTAGCTTGACGGGTTCTTCTGGGAGGCATATTTCTGATAAGAAGGTAAACAGTTGGTAAACAACAAGTGGGTATATATTCAAAAGAAATAGGGTTCCTCCGTCTGGTACCAATAGACGATCAGTTCCGATAAGACAATATGATATTGATACAGTTGTAAATTATGCAACAGGGTTTATATGAACAGGTTAATAAGTTATGGAAATACGGTATGTAAAGACAGTATGTAAAAAGTGATAAGTAAAGCAATGAACACGGGGATATACGAAATATGCATACGTCACTAAGACGAAAACGATCCAACATCATAAAAGTTAAGGGCATTCAGCCCTTCTACATCCGAACTGAAATAAACAAACTAAAATAACAACAATCCGTCTACTAGCACTAGGAAAACTGGAAAACATCCTAGACTAGTAGTAAACACAACTAACACTAGTGGGCTCTACCAAATGTCCCACTCACAACCATCTCCACAGCAGTAGTCTAGTCACGGGAACCTCGGGTCTCGCGAAGCTCACACAACGTCCAGCAAATCACACTCGAAAGTCTACGGGCCTCGGCTAGTACATCATGTGTAATAGGGTTCCGGTGTAAACGGTGCCTAACAGCATCCTCCAACATCCTGATACGTCCCCTCCAATCAATAGTAGTAAAATCTACTTGAAGCTGCGCCTCCACTTTCATCTTCTCAATAAGTTCCTTCAACTCTGCATTCTGGCCTGCTAGACTCTCGCACTTGCGAACCATATCCTCGAAGGTAGGCTCAGGAACTGAAAAAGATCCGATAGAGGACTCGCCGTGCTCGATGACAGATGGGATCACAAGTGGTACTGGGACTGGAACAGGCACGGTATCAGTAATAGGCTCAGACACAGGTGCAGACTCAGTGGTAGGGACAGGAATGTCAGCACGGGCCGTGGGACTCTCAACCTCAGACTCAGATATAACCTCAGTATCAGACTCGACCTCCGCATCAGCATCAGACATAATCTCCGAAGGATCGGACTCCTCGGATGAGCTATCAGAATCGGGATGTAACGGGGCATCATCGTCCAACTCCATCTCCTGTGGTAATAATATATATATATATATATATATATATATATATATATATATATATATACACGCAGAATATAAACGAGTAAAGTTAGGTTAGTCGTAATAATCTATCGCGAAGGGAAAACCTAAACCTATAATCACTCCCTACATCTATCACTCTTAAATCCTAATTTTATCTACTTCTTTTATTAATGATACTAAATTCATGGCTTGTTTCAGTGACCAAAACCCGTAGCTCTAATACCAACCTGTGACGCCCTCCCGATCAGGGGCCTAGATCGAAGAGTCACTTACACACAACTAGATGCAAACAACCTAAAATATGATATAAATATAACATGCTGACTGGCCCCAACACTACTATCCAAGATCTTTCACAGGTAATGGTATGAAACAAGCAAGCCATCGTCTAACTAATTATTATTACAAACCTGAATTTAAAATGTATTATTATTACAAACCAAAGTTCTCAAAAGTTCTACTGCCAGTTCTCACAACTAACTAAAGAATCTCCTCACTGAGCTGTTATTGCATCTACCTTGGGAGCTATCTCAAAACGAACCAACTCAGGGCCACGGTAGGTGCGTTTCCTTGCGGTTTGGATTGTACGAACCATGATTCTTAGATTACTGCCAAAAGGGTTAGACAAAATAATAAGGAGCCAATGCTCAGCAAGTAACTAAAGATCTCAACTGAAAACAATACAACAGAGTATCGCAGAAGATGACAGTAATTCAAGATATGACATAAATAATATGCTGGAAGCGGTAAAAGCAATACTGCTATTTAGTAAAGATAGGATATCATCTGATAAATAGGATAACAATAGATATTTCAAAACTGTGTAAAGTAATTAACGTTTCAATCGGTAAACCAATTTCATTTCATAGTAAATAAAAAGTAATCATCACTTTAAGAAAACTGATTGGAGGTTTTTATTTCATAACAGACAATACGGGTGATCAACCCATAAAGTCCCCATACCGGACACAAAGTCCCTCTGGCCATCATTTCCTTTCATTAGGATAGCTTGGGTTCCCAAGAGGCAACACATTGGCCAATAAAGGTGTTGAACTGGACAGACCAGAACTACACTAATACATACTCAAACCGACGGAACCAGCATTACCTGTTCGCCCCGACTCTCCAATCGTCAGGAATCCATGGAAACCATTTAGACGGAGTTCCTAACATTTTTATAAAAATCTTATTTTAATGCATTAGGCTTTCCAAAACTCTTTTTAACTTTATAAAACATTTTAACGCTTAATCTTTTCGAAAACCTTTACTTCGAAGTACCTTCGACTCTCTGATAACAGATCAGCCCAGTCTAAGTAACTTCAAAGTATTTTAAGAAAACAACTCATTTTAATTTGTAATGATAAAAGTCAAAGGATTTGACTAAGTTTTCTGACATCAATGAAAGAGGGGTACAAGTCTGAATCAAGAAGATATAGGCTCAAGTGGAAATCTGGGCTTCAATCAGGGTAAAAGGGAACAATCCAAGTCAAAGGTCAAAGATATCAATTAGGTCTAGTTTTAAAATCACTTGATCAAGTTGTAAGGTTTAAAAGTCATCGATAAAGGATAACAAGTTTGTAAAACAGTGTTTAGGGCAACATGATATTTGATAAGTATTTTAAAATCGACAAAGGGTATCCGAGTCACAGACATAAGTCAAGTGGAACACTGGTTTATCGGTCAGTCAATATGACATGATTATAGCAAGCTGTAGGACATATATGGTTAAGAACAATTAAAAAGAATTAGTATTGTTGAACTCTTGGTGACAGTATCATCAAGAAGCAATTAAAAGAACTATGCTGGTCTGGGGTTTACATGTGTTGAACCAGGGTTTATCAATGAAGATTTTGGATACATGCAAGGGTAAGTTTATAACAGAAGTATGATCAACATGGTATAAGATAGGCATGCTTGAATCAACAAGATATATCAGTTTCAATAATATAAACTTTCAGAGGAAAGACTGAGTTACTTGCCTCCGGTAGAATGCAACAGCAAATAGCTCAGTCACTGGTACTCGACCTTAGCCTTTCCTTTATCGCTAGGTCCTACGTCCTTCTTATCTACATAAACAATATCACTACTTTAGTATACTATGTTTCTAATACGACTCATCCTAATCTACCCAACGATTCCTATATCGCATCACCACTTAACATATATATTACATTCTTATTACGCAATTTAATAGGATCAGATATGCGCGTAGCACATAACATTTATAACATGTAATCACGTAAACGATTTAAGCACATAATACACATTACCAGTCAAACTTGAATTCGGCTTATAACTTTGTACTATAGACTTTATGACTTATAATCCTAACGAAAATCGGGCAGAGTTTCCTCTGTTTATAGGACTATTCCGTTGGAAGATATCCGACTCCAATTCACAATCACATTCCTACGATGGATTTAATATCCACCTACACTTCCCAATATTACACTACTTATCATTTCTCGACATCATATACACTAACTACACTTAACCATTACCATTTACACATAACACTTAATTCGAATTTAACAAACAAATGACATAATTAGTCACTTGCTAATTATCGAATAAAAATCACTAAATCATATACTTCTTATTTAAATCAAGATATTCGAATTATACTTATATAAATTCTGAAAATTATCTTTACAAGCCTACTAAATTACACTTAACACATAATCATTAAAATTTAACCTTTATTCACTAGTACAGAATAGGCTTTAGGCGTCGGTCAAAATAGGCTTTAGGCGTCGGTTATTTGGCGTAGTATATGAAGGCGACGCTAGAGGTATGGGTCTATAGCGTCGGTTGAAATGGCGACGCTAGAACATATATGTGTCGGTAATAGAACCGACGCACAAGACTGATAACCGACACGTAAAGACGGCCAAAAACGTCGGTTGACAGGAATGCCGTCGTATAAAATATATTCTATTGCGTCGGTTGTTCTTAGAACCGACACATATGTCCATTGCATATGCGTCGGTGTTTTTAAATGCCGACGCCTAATTTTTGGACCTTTAGCGTCGGTTCTATCAAATGCCGACGCCTATATTCTTTTCCTATTACGTCGGCTCTATAAAAATGCCGACGCTTATGTACTATACTTTTTGCGTCGGTTCTGTCAAATGCCGACGCCTATGGACTTTACCTATAGCGTCGGTTCTGTAAAATTGCCGACGCCTATGTACTATACTTTAAGCGTCGGCTATGTCTAATGACCGACGCCAATGTGCTATACTTTTTGCGTCAGTTCTGTTAAATGACCGACGCCTAAAGTATTAATTTTTTTTGGTCCTATATCAGTGACCCACATTACAAATAATCTGAAAATCATTAAAATAACTAAATTCAGAACACAATCTAATTGAAAATTTGATTAAAATAAATTTAGAATATTTAATGTTCATAATTAATTTACAATTGGAATAAAAAGTACAATTCTTTCTAGTAATTTCTCTTACAAAAATAAATCATTATATCAAAATCATCTAATACTAATTACAAACAAGGTAAGCCAATACATTTCCCTTGATCACCAACTTCAAGCAGCTGACATATGATTTGAAAATTGATTATCAATTCTTCCCATCCTCCTTGTCAAACATTAAGACAATTCAAAGTTGAATATTCTCCTTGACATTACAACAGATTCAGTCTCCATGTCTGGAATCAGCCTGTGATGAGTTATAAGGCCAAAAGAAAATGAAAACATTCAGAAAAGTATAAACTTTGGCTCTTAATATGAATGTGAAGAAAAGTATAAACTGTCCATGATCAACAGGAATAAAGGAGCTTATGTTAAACTGAATGTGAAGGAATAAAGGAGCTTGCAACACAGAATTCATAAAACAAGTATTCCCCAAATTATTCAATCCTAAAGAGTAAAGGTAGAAACTTCCTATTTCCCCCTTCTATTTCCTACTCTTCACTCCCAGGAACAAAACTTGTAAAGAAAAATGAAAAATCTGGAAATTTCTTTCATCACCATCAACATAGAGAGGCCTTTTAATGAGAGGGAAATGGCCCAAATTATGGGCAAATGAGTAAAGGTTTAGATCCCAACTCACATGTTAGTCTCTGTTATCCCCTATCTAATTTTGCCTAACAGGAAACAAATCTTTGCAATCTAATGAAGAGGCACTTCTTAAATTAACTTTCTTTTGACTTTAATGCAGTGTACATACAATAGCCTCTAGTAATATTCTGGGAAAGAAGCATAACACCTAAAAGCTAAAGAATTTGCACCCGATAAAAGGAATCATACTTTGTGCATAAGATTAACGAGGCAGTACTGTGGAATTATAATCATATGAGAAGCTGGAGGTGAACTAATATTACAGACTTTTTACTCATAAACAAAGCTACATGAGAATTTTGATGCGGAATTTTAATCAAATAATTAACATGAACACGCACCAAGGAAAAAAAATCACAGAGAGAGATAGCAAGTGTTTGTAAGTTATACATTAAAACTTCCATCAAAATTCAACAAGATTAAGCAGTCTATCTGATTTAGTGTCTGATTTAACAATTAATCAATTTAGTGATGATCAAGTACTTATCCAGATCAGATTGCGGTAAGAAATCAATGATCAGACATGTTTTACTAATAATTTAATGATTCTTACTTAGATTGACTAAGTGAATACTAAATTTCTGTTATGTCTCTTACAACATACTCCTTAGGAGTACTACTAGTGTCAAAATTGAGGAAAAATTTAAGCTCACTCTGCAATGTAGTATTTTCAAAGGTTTAACAGTAGTAGTATTCCTTGCTCGGAACTTTACACTTTCTTGCACGTACCGAACAGGCTTTGTTGAACTTGTAGATACAAATTACCAGTAGTACTTCTGTACGTCTAGATCTGTTTTAACGTAATCTATAAATCAGATTTAATTATACTAGATCTATATCATGCAAATCCTAACACAAAGGATAAAAATTATGATTATGGAATTGACGATGGCAAGATATCAAGATAAACAAGCGATTTCAAATCATACAGTAACGACTAGCTAGATCCACCTTCCTAAAATGAGTTTATATATAGAGTTATATGAACGATAAAGCATGCAAGTGCAGTCCCAAAGAAAAAAGGGAGAAAATTGAGAAATACAGAAGCAAGCGTAACCAGAGAAATTTCAACAAGAAAATTAAGAAAATTTCATACCTGATTATAGACATTCTAGAATAAAATATTTTGCCCAAAGCTCTCGAATCTCATTGATTTCCTTTTTGGCATAGCTTTTCGAACCGAGACCCTTCCAAATATAAAAGATAACATACTTTAAAAAAAATTATGAGTTCGATAAGGGTAAAAAAAAAATTCTCTTACCACTTTCCAATTATTGTTAGGATTTTTTTGACAAAGCATGACAATGTCATGCATGTACTTCATAACAAAATAACCACACTCGGTACCTCCTTCTTGCTGAGGACACTACACATAAACCAAAAAGATTTATTTAATACAAGTAAACAAATGAGCAAAATAATTGAATGTAAAAACCAAGTTATACTTGAACCTCAACATGATGCCAAAGAAATTCTTTTTTATTATTCCTCGCTCCACCTTGAGTCGCATACAATTTAAATGCCCTGTAAAATAAGTATATGTAATCACAACTCTTACTAAATTAGAAAATATATATTACACTACGTGAAAGATGAATTCATATTTAACTTACGTTCGTGCAGGTGTTATCAAGCGTATTTTTCTTTCTTTTTTCAATGGATCAAAGACGTAGATTGTACTTTCACAGAGACAAAAAGGAGCAACATCCAATGGTTGCTACAATAATATAGACATGTATGATGTATATGTTGGATTATAATAATAATACAATTACTAACAGAAATTTTTTTGTTCTTACTCTTGGTGGTAAGGTGCTAGAATAAAACGCTTATCTCTATTGGCAATCAAAATTTCAGTCAAGTAATCTGTTGCTTCATTTTGACGTTGATAGTCACGGGCATGTGGTATTGTCAATCTAGATGGTGACATGAATGCGAACATATTATCCTTGCACAACGTGGTAACATACCTACAAAATTACTTATTATAATAAACATGTGTTTTGCTAGATACCAAAGTAAATTAAGGAAAAAGCACTTGGTCTTACTTTGAAAAAACTTCCAAAATGGAAGTGTTTAAGCAACTCATTTTCAAAAACTCATTGACATCTTCAGGCCCGATGTGTATCGGATCTTTTCCATCGTCTTGTAACTTAAAGACATCATCTTTTTTAGTAGATGGCCTCTTATTAAGAAAGAAACGTAAAGATCGGCAATTCTCACTATAATTTATGTCATCATTAAGTGCTGTAGGGGTTTTCTTTGTAGCAGTGACCGAACCTTTGCTTTCAACCTTTTTTGACATCTGAATTGTTCTTTTGGGGCTCGTCGCATTGCTTTTTTGCTTCTCCAATGATATAGGATCCTAATCAAATACAATTGTACAATGATCATGTTCTAATTAAATGAGAAACAAATAATTGACAAATAAACCTCACATGATATACCTGCCCTAACGTTACAAGGTCCTTCGGCCATTGAACAAAGCTACCTGCAACATTGACATTTGCAAATAGGCGTTTGAATCGTTCCACTATAGGCAAATACCGTAACACCTTGACAGGAGGCCTTTTCTTGTTATCAGTTGAAGAATTATTATCCTCCTTCTTGTACCTAGAGGCTCCACACTTTGGACATGTGTGTATATGTTCATACTGATTGCGAAACAACACACAATCATTTGGACATGTATGTATCTTCTTTACATTCATACCCATGGGACAGAGTATCTTCTTTGCCTCATAGGTGGAAGTGGGAAGCTCATTATTCGGAGGAAGCATGTCTGCTAGAAGTTTTAGCATTTCCGTGAAACTCTTGTCACTCCACCCGTTCTGTACTTTGAGCTTACACAACTTCAAGGTTGTTGATAATCTAGTAAACTGATCGTTGCATCCTGGATAGAGAAGTTTCTTGGAATCATCAACCAAGTTCTCAAGAATTTTTGGTTGGTGCATTAGAAGATCTTCAACATCTTGGATCATCTCATCGACCCTATCATTTTCTTCATCATCTTCTTCATTGGTAGGCATACTATCTTCATTACTTCCAAAATCCCCATCAGAGTTCCTTGTTTTTTCAGAATGTATTCCTTCGCCATGCCAAATCCACTTAGTATAATTATCCATGAAACCAAGACGAAATAGATGATCACGTATTGTCATAGCACTAGGATACTTTTTTAGATTATAACAATCACGGCATGGACATGTGATCATGTCTTCCTTTCCCAGTTCCCTTCTTTTCTTCTTTATAAATTCCTCCGCAAAATCAATGAAATTTTCAACTCCATCAACATATTCCTTTGCTATACGTGGTATTTTGTACATCCATGTATGACGATCCATGTTATAATTCTACAAAATATATGGATAACAAGGCAACATGTTAAATAGTAATTAATCCATTTAATTCCTATGGCATTTCCGTGAAAAAATTTGTAAATAGTTAGTCAATATGAGTACAGTGAATTTTTTTTATTTAATATACGAAATTAAAAATATTAACGATAAAAAATGTACGTTAACAAATCTGTTCGATCAAAACAGAAATGATATTTAAAAACGGAGGGAATCCTAGTGTATTACTACAGTATTCTGTAGGTGAATGGTGCAGCAAAAGAAAACTGATGGTAGTATTGCATCTGTACCTGGACCTGCTCCTATACCTACCATTCGGTGTTATGATTTGGATTTTCTGTTTGTAAGTTTACAGTTCATTGTGAATGTTGGGAGGAGAGGGGTCAGGGAAGAACGAATGTGTATATCTTTTCTGAAATTTTAGCATATACACCGTTACATAAAATTAAATTATGTCATAAATACTAAAGTAATCGTAACATAAAATTAAATTCACGGTAGTATGCAATAAATTATGTCAATAAATCATTACCTTTATCTTCTCTACGATTTAAAAATATAAAATTAAATTTTTCATTGTTATAAGTTTAATTATGTCATAGTCTCTTCAGCACCTAGTTTCTTAAGTCACCTTTTTCGTTTTTCCAGTAACTACTATGACCATGGAAAAATAGTGAAGAAGGATTCAAAGGTTTTTAAATACTGTTGACCAGTAGTAGGCACTATCTGGTCCTCTCTGAATTTTAAACAAAGACCCTTCATTCTGATAACCACCTGAAAGTGATGGTCAATATCAATGAAAGCTTGTTTTGCATATGTATTGTTCAATGTATGTGTTGAAATTAGTATACTACATTTTAATCAATGTCTTAGATTTTTCGCTTACAATATTCTCACCTCAAGAATTAATCACTTCAAAGCGTCTGCATCTGCACATCCAGCATGAAGGATGTTTGGCTATGACTACTACACTTTGTCATTTTCTTATGGATAGCAAAATCCATTAAATCAGAACCTCAAACTAAACTACTAAACCAAGGTTGCAGTCAGTACATCGCTACAGATGTTTCCGCTTTCTCAGGCAATCGAAACCTGACGTTTAAGGATCTTAGAAGACAATTATCTAATAAAAAGCACTTTGCCACTGCACAGCAGTCAGGAATTTATGCTATGGCTCAGTGCAGGAACTACCTCTCAAGTGTTGATTGTTTAGCTTGTTTTGATACTACTTCTCAGAATCTGATTCACTGGAATTGGATAGATTACATTTGGCCAATACATATCCAAATTTTATAACATTATGTCTAAGCAAAACATAGTAGGTTCTTTAATCGAGAGCAATGATAAACAAACCACATATATACTAAACAAACATATATGTATATACATATATATACCAAAAAAACAAATTGACAATCAAGCAATTTCATACCAGACAATACAGACAATCCAACAATTGAACCCAGCAATTGAACCCAGCAATTGAATATGTATATGTATATGTGTTAAATTGAATATGTATATGCTAGGTTTCTTTATGTTAATACAGAAACCGTACATACCAGACAATTGAACCCAACAATTGAAGCAATTGTAACACGCAACAATCCAGAGCGAAGAATCCCGGAAATTGAAGCCAACAGCGAAAGAAATTGAAGGGTCGCTCCTCGCGCGATATTCCTCCCTTGGGCAACAGCGAAGGAAATTGAAGAAGGGTATCTGTTCGTACTGTGGTCTGACTCTGTGTATAGAAAAATTAAGGCTTAAAATTTTAAGGCTTAAAATTTTTTTTCATAATTATTTTTATATTATAAAAAATTAATATATAAATTGATGTAATATAATATTTTAAGATTTTAAAATAAATAAATAGGTTAGACTATTTTATCATAGTATAATGCAAATAATGAAGTGTGATGCGAATAGTACTGTTTTGTCATAAATAATGATTCAAAATATTAAGTACGAATATTCTTAACTAAAAAAAATTAAGTAGGAATTAATCAATTTAAATTTTTATTGTGTAATGAAAATATTAAAATATTATTTTATAAATTTTATTTTATTCTTATAAATCTTATTTCAATAATATAATTTACCTTATATAAATATTCAATCTTAATTTCAGAATTACAATCCTCCCAGCCAACCTCATTTGGTTGTATATAAGGTTCAACCGTTTAAAAGAATAGTGACCGTTAGATATTTAGTAAATATATTTAGTAAATAGATGATAATCGTTAAATCTACTAATAAGAAATATTCTATATTTAACCCTCTTCTAAAGATCCAAGATTCGAATTCCATATAATTTTACATTAAAATTTATATTATTAATTTTAAACAATACATATCATTACTAAATAACTATTATCATTACAAGAAAATAGGATATCTTCTACGGTCTAACTTTAGTACAGTATTTAGGCAAAAAAAAAAAATTATCTATAGCGTCGGTTCAGCAAACCGACACTAGAAATCCTAATCTAAAGCGTCGGTTCAACAGAAACCGACACTAGAAATCCTAATCTAAAGCGTCGGTTCAACAACAACCGACACAATAAATC
The DNA here is from genome assembly GCA_036435485.1 of Saposhnikovia divaricata. NCBI lineage: Eukaryota > Viridiplantae > Streptophyta > Magnoliopsida > Apiales > Apiaceae > Saposhnikovia > Saposhnikovia divaricata. Next base: position 127,465,417 of record CM071598.1, read on the forward strand.
ATAATCTATAGCGTCGGTTCAGATGACCGACACTAAAAGTGACTTTAGGCGTCGGTATTTTTGTAACCGACGCAAAAGATCCTCCTCAAATGACCGATGCAAAAGATTCTGATCAAATGACTTTAGGCGTCGGTTGTTTTCGTAACCGACGCATATAACATATATAAGCGACGGTTCCCTAAAAAACCGACGCTTAAAGTGCGTTGCATAAAAGCCTTTCTGTACTAGTGATTTACTATTTAAAATCCTTGAAATTTCGAATATATTTATTGAATGCATAACAATTCGTGTAATTCACACTATTAATCTAAAATTTGAATCTTAACATTTATTAAATCTGAAAAAAATCAATATATATCAAGAACATCTCGAACTACAAGAATTATACACATAATTATTTATTCCAATTATATTATCATCAACTAATTCGGATTATTCGAATTAATTATAAATAAATTACAAATCTTAAACATGCATTTCCAAAAATTCATATATCATATAATTAAATCTGTAATTAACATCATCAAACAAGAACATCATCTAACTTCATAGATTATCAACCAATAGATTCGAAAAATTCGAAATAATTATACATATATTTCGAAAAATTACAAAGATACAAAGATCTTGACATGCAACTGGTTTTACCCACATATATCAACTTTAAATCACTAATAGAGACTGCAAGGATCACCAACAACCCTCTCCGGCCGACCAGTCGCGGGAAAACGTCATGGTCGCCGGAGGGTTTCACAAAAAACTCGAACCCATACTCTAAACAACACAAAACTTCAGTTTCAAGCTATAATCAACATCATACAATCATTTAATCATTAAATTACTACCTCTCAGAGCTTGCATGTAAGGATCGAGCGTATATATACATACAATCGAATATACATACACATATAACTTCACAAAACTTAACCCAAACCTCATATAAGCTCAAGAACATAATTTAGAGGATTAAAATAGGAGTTTGAGCATGCTTAGTTGATCAAAATTGAAAAAAAAATGGAAAGGAAGAGAGAGAGCAAGGCTTACAGTCGAGAGAAGCAGTAGAATGAGAAAGAAAGTGGGCGGTGGGTGTGGTTATAGCACCAGGGGTAAAATCGTAAATTGCCAAAACTGAATTACCTACTTATTATTTACAAAATTGATTTTAATGATTAAAAATATAAATAAAACAGGAAATTATGAAAAATATAAATTTTAAAATTCTAAAATAAAGTTTATGAAATTACAAGGCTCCCCCATATTTTTAAAATAATATTTGTCTCAAAAATGAATTTTATATGAATTTTCGAAATAAAGGCTCTTTAAAAGAAATAACGCTTTTTAAATCATTTTAAAATACCAAAACTCACAATTAAATACTTACACTAATTTTTATAACTAAATCTTGTCTCAAATATGACAATGCAAGAGATTTAATAATTTAAATAAACTCTAATGATTTTATATGATTTTCGAAAGATTAAAAATGCATTTTAAAAATACTTTTAATGCTTTAAAAATATGAATAAAATTCCATGAACATGTACGACACATACTAATCATCACATAATCACATAAACATGATTTCACATATACCTTGACTTCACAAAATTTATCTATCACATAATTAATATAATTTCCACATTTAACAATTAAATAAGCATTTATAAATTGCGAAAAATTCTAGGTCGTTATAGCCTTCCCCCCTTAAAAGGATTCTGTCCCCAGAATCTCACCTAAGTAAATATATGAGGGTACTTGGCAAGCATTTCGCTTTCAAGTTCCCAAGTTAACTCTTCGACTCTAGGATTCCTCCACAAAACTTTAACTAATCTAACAACTTTATTCCTAAGCTTTCTATCACTTATATCTTGAATTTCTACTGGTTCTTCTTCATAAGACAAATCTGGCTGAATCTCGATAGGTTCATATTCAATTACGTGACTCGCATCGGGATTGTACTTCTTAAGCATAGATACGTGAAACACATTATGAATATGGTGGCATATACGGTGGCAATGCCAACTCGTAAGCAACTTTTCCAACTCGCTTCAAAATTTCAAATGGTCCTACGTATCTTGGACTCAGCTTTCCTTTCTTACCAAATCTCGTAACTCCTTTCCACGGTGACACTTTCAATAACACTTGATCTCCTATTTCAAAACTACTGTCCTTTCTTTTTAAATCAACATACTTTCTCTGACGATCCTGGGCAGTAATTAAACTCTTCTGAATAATCTCAACTTTCTCCTTCGTCTGCTGAAGCAGCTCTAGTCCTAAAATTTTTCTCTCACCAACTTCTTCCCAATACACTGGTGATATACACTTTCTCCCATACAAGGCTTCATACGGGGGCATTCCGATACTCGCGTGATAACTATTGTTATATGAAAACTCAACCAATGGCAAATGTTCATCCCAACTTCCTTTGAAATCCAATGCACAAGCTCTAAGCATATCCTCTATTGTCTGAATAGTCCTTTCACTTTGTCCGTCCGTTTGTGGATGGTAAGCTGTACTCATCTTCAGTTGGGTTCCTAGGCATTCTTGAAATTGTCGCCAAAACCTCGAGTTAAACCGTAGGTCTCGATCAGATACTATAGAAATAGGAACTCCATGTCGTGAGACTATCTCCTTCAAATACAAATGCACTAACTTATCCAATGAAAATCTTTCATTAATCGGTAGGAAATGTGCAGACTTCGTCAATCGGTCAATATTACCGAAATCGCATCGTGATTCGCCTTAGTCTTTGGTAATCCAACTACGAAATCCATAGCAAGGTCCTTTCACTTCCACTCAGGAATATCTAATGGTTGTAACAATCCACTTGGCTTTTGATGTTCTGCTTTAATCCTCTGACAAGTATAACACTTACTTATCCATTCGGCTATCCCACGCTTCATATCTGGCCACCAGAAATTTTCCTTCAGATCTCGATACATCTTTGTACTTCCAGGGTGAATAGAATATCTCGAACTATGGGCTTCAGTTAATATCTCATTCTTTAATTCCACACATCAGGAATCCATATTCTTCTTCCAAATCTTAAAATATCTTGATCATCTTTCTGTGTACAAATCTCTTCTCCAGTCAATGTATCCATCTCACAATTCATCACTTCCTCTTGACATCTCCGAATTTTCTCCAATAACTCTGGTTGAAAAGTCATCGTACTCAGAAACTCATCTGCATCATTTGAATCATAGACTTCTAAACTTAACTTTTCAAATTCTCGAAATAACTCCTTTGGCATAGTCAATGTATTCAACCTCTCGAAATAATGCTTTTTAAATCATTTTAAAATACCAAAACTCATAATTAAATACTTACACTAATTTTTATAACTAAATCTTGTCTCAAATATGACAATGCAAGAGATTTCATAATTTAAATAAACTCTAATGATTTTATATGATTTTCAAAAGATTAAAAATCAATTTTAAAAATACTTTTAATGCTTTAAAAATATGAATAAAATTCCATGAACATGTACGACACATACTAATCATCACATAATCACATAAACAAGATTTCACATATACCTTGACTTCACAAAATTTATCTATCACATAATTCACATAATTTCCACATTTAACAATTAAATAAACATTTATAAATTGTGAAAAATTCTAGGTCGTTATAATAAACATCATAGGCTTCAAAGGAATCAGCCTTTAAGCAATTCAAACTCAATGTATGGATTAGAATTGGATTTTTATATATTTTTAAAAAAATAGTGGAGTTAGGTGGCTGATCAGACCCGCACTAACCCTGGACAATGCACACAGCAAGGTCCCTCTAAATGGATCTACGGCACACATTGGCCTCAACTTTTGACCATTAAACTGGTCTCCCCGAAGGGACTCCGTTGACCATAATATGGTCTCCCCGAAGGGACTCCAAAAACATTCCAATTCTATATCCAATGCACTAGGTGTCGAAATAATCGACAACCTTTGTCATCCAACTAACTGGAAAACTCACGTTCCAAAACAACAACTCATAATTAAAGAGTCAATGAGGAAGTAACAATATTAACAGGTATCGACAAGTTCGATACAACAACAGGGTGTGATATGAAGAACAACAATATCAACCAGTGTCGACGAGTTCGATAGGATAAATAGGGTAATAAATTGAAAATGACAATCTCATAAGGAATCAATAAGTTCAATATAAGTAATGGGAGTAATATCATCATCAAAAGAATTAATTTAGAAGAATTAAGGAAAAATTTCACTTGAACGAGAAGCGAAAGTAAATACTTGCCTGGTAATCACAGCTTAACCCGTCTAATTGTCTGAACGTCACACTCAACCACTGACTTTCATACATCTAGTCCCCTCGGTTCTACAATCCTTATCTCAAATCAATACTTCTGACTGACCTTTTTCTACTTTAAACCTCTCTCGCAGACATACTTGATTCAAATAGAGTACTTAAATACTCAGTCAAACAATTAATCACTTACATGACTTACTAGCACATATTGCACTTAAATCACTTAACAAGTAGTCATTTAATCCACATCAAACCAATCATGCTACTCACATTTCACACTTAATCAACTTCAGAAATATTTAAGACTCGCTACCAGTCAATACACATAGCTCACATAGCATTTAAACAGGTAAATTCCACAAAACAGCACATAATACTCACTTCCATAATTAACTAATCTCAAGATATATTTTTAAAACAATCCTCGATCTTGGTTTTTGAATAAAACCCAACTCAGAATATTAGAAAATAATTTTAAAACATTTTCTGGATTTTTAAACGATTAAACACTATTTTTAAATCATTTCAAACAGAAAATAGATTAAATAAGAATTAAATAACTCTAATTAAATTAATTAAAATCAACTAATAACTGATATGGGCTGAAAATAAGCCCTAAAGACACATTTAATGTGGCATTAACTAGGCCGAGAATAGTCCAAACGTGGGGCCCACCAGCTGAGCCCAAAACCCTGATTATAGTATTAATTTCGTAATTAATATTAAGGGTAATAAACAGCTCAGCAAATAAGAGTTGGATAAGGATAATATCCCCTTCAGACTTATCCAATAAGGCATCCAATTCAATATGGAAACTGATTCCTACAAGGAATAGATCTAGAACATTCCTCAAAGACTTGCCCACCAAGTCTCCAAATCCTACCATAATTCTAAGGCTTCTCAGCCTATATAAAGGGCCTGACCCTCATCTCAGAACTACGTTTTATTGGCTTGATTCTCTAATTACAGAGATACGTAGGCATTCTGTGAGGACCGTTTAAGTCTCGAACACAGAAGCAGCCATTAAAGCACGAAGCTCACGAACCATAGCATTAAATATACAAACTCTAGCCGCAATAATTTCAACCTAGTTTTTATTCCACAACATTTGGCGCCGTCTGTGGGAAGAAGACATCAACCATGGTTACCACTCGAAGAACAACACCGGTCTCAACCGAGGCTACCTCTGGAACCATCGTTCCACCAATCACTGCTCCTCCTGTTGGTACCGGGCCAGGGTCTGTACCCCCATTGACGGAAACAAATCCTCGTAGTCAGGCCTCTCAACCACAAGGGACAGATCCCCCCGCTGAAAGATCTCAACCTGTAATCGTCCCTCTAGGACAGGAGACTAACCCGCTCCAGATGGTGGTCTCTCCTCTCCCTCTGAGTAGCCGCCCGCCGCTTCACAGTCTCTCTACTTCTTCGCTCCCTGTCAACACCAACCCAATGTACGGGCTGCCTAATTACCCCCAAGATCCAAGGGATCCAGGACCAAGCGGTCATGCTCAGCTGATCCATGGGCGACAACAATCCCCTTATCTTAGAGGCCCGGCCCCTCCTGAGCCAGGATACTATGATTACTCTGGTCCCTATACCGGAGACTCGTCATCTGAAAACGATGATCGAGACGAAGCCCCAAGGAGGTGACGCGCTAGTAAGGAACCTCTGAGGAGGAATCCATCAAACCGAGATGGTCCTTTAACAATTGCAGAGAAAATTAAGGCTTATGAAGCCGAGATTCAGAAGCTGAAGGATGACCAAGCAAGGGAGCTAGAGAGACAGAACCCTAATCAGACTCGACCTCCTCCGACTTCAGGAGGAATTCCCTTCATAGATCTGGAGAGGTCTTCAAGGAGACCCCGAAGGGCTGAAGCCCCAACCAGAGGAACTACCAGGGTGGAACTCCCCAAGAATAATCCTAGAGATTTGATGCTACAAGGAGATCTTGATGATCCGACCCCTCCATTCACGGAGGAGGTGATGAACGCACATATCTCCCGAAAGTTTAAGATGCCCACAATCAAAGCTTACGATGGAACGGGGGATCCCGCAACTCATGTGAGAACGTTTACAAGCGCATTGTTACTGCAGCCTGCTAACGACGCCCTTAAGTGTAGGGCGTTCCCCCAAACCCTGTCGGGCATGGCGCAACGTTGGTATAGTCGTTTACCTCCAAACTCGATTAGCTCTTTCAAGGAGTTGAGTACCGCTTTTGTTAGTCAATTCATTAGCGGAAGAATTCATGAGAAAAGCTCTGCATCCCTTATGTATGTAACACAGGGAAAGAATGAGAACTTAAGAGATTACATCAAGCGGTTCACTAAGGAGACCCTGAACATCACTGATCTGGAAAATAAGGTGGCCATGGTAGCCTTGCAGCACGGAACCACGGATCTCTTTTTCAAGAGGTCGTTGGCAAAACACCCCCCTGAAAGCATGGATGAACTTCAACGTAGAGCGGACAAGTATATAAAGGCTGAGGATAGCATCAAGAAAGAAGCCGCATTGGTCAATGGAGGGAACAACAAGCGGAAACAAGAACAAGAGTACGATGCTAGGGACAAGTATCCCCGAGCTAGCAGAGACTCTGAATCTGCTCCAAAAAAGAACTCGGGTCCAAGGTTTTCCGAGTATGCCAGACTTAATGCTCCAAGAAGCCAGATCCTGTTGGACATTGAAAAGGAGAAGGACTTCTGATGGCCGAAGCCACTTAGAGGAGACCCAGCTAAGCGAAATAAGGAGCAATACTGCAGGTTCCACAAAGATGTGGGACATGACACCGACGATTGTAGGCAACTCAAGGATGAGATTGAGTTCTTGATACGAAGAGGAAAACTAAGTCAGTTCACCAAAGGTGATGACCGTGGGAACCAGAGAAGGGACAATGAAAGGAGAGATAATAACAGGAGGGATGACAACCATGATCGCAATCCACAGCCCCGAAGGGCAGTTATCAACATGATCTGGGGAGGTCCGACAGCAGCTGGCACGACTAGGAATTCTCGAAAGGCTTATGCTAGAGAAGTAATGCACATTGTGGGAGAAGCCCCGAAGCGTGCTAAAACCGAGATGGTAATTGGTTTCGATGATTCAGACTTGGAAGGGGTGAAATTCCCCCATGATGACCCGCTGGTCATAACTCCCGTGATTGGAAACTCAGAAGTAAAACGAGTCTTGATAGACAATGGGGCTTCTGTAGATATTTTATTTCATGATGCATTTGTGAAGATGGGATACAATGACTCTCAGTTAACCCCTACAAACATGCCTATATATGGGTTTAACGGAGTGGAGTCCAACGTTGAAGGGACTATTCAGTTACCCGTGACAATTGGGCAAGAGCCTAAGGAAGCGACTCAGATGCTGAACTTTTTGGTGATCAAGGCAGCTTCAACATACAACGCAATCCTTGGAAGGACTGGACTTCATGCGTTTAAGGCTGTGGCCTCTTCCTATCATATGAAGATTAAGTTTCCAACACGGAATGGTGTCGGAGAACAAAAGGGTGATCAGAAGATGGCAAGAAGTTGCTATGTAGCCGCATTGAGGGCCGATGGAGTCGGGGGGCAGGTCCTTCCGATTGAAGACATGGATGTCCGCGATAATGAAGAGCATAGAGGGAAGCCAGCAGAGGATTTGATTCCCGTACCTCTAGAATCTAATGATCCTGAAAAGGTTACTTATGTTGGAGCATCTCTGAAAGAACCCCTGAAGGGCCAGTTAATAGAATTCTTACAGAAGAATAGCGACGTGTTCGCTTGGACAGCAGCTGATATGCCGGGGATTGACCCCCAACTCATAACTCACAAGTTAAATGTTGATCCCAAAAGGAAGGCAATAAAGCAGAAGAAGAGAAACTTTGCTCCGGAAAGGCAAGAGGCCATTAGGCAAGAAGTGGATAAGCTCTTGGAAGCTGGTTTTATTGAAGAGATTCAGTTTCCCGACTGGTTAGCAAACCCTGTGATGGTCAAGAAAGCGAATGGGAAGTGGAGGATGTGTATAGACTTCACTGACCTAAATGATGCATGCCCAAAAGATTGTTTTCCCCTCCCAAGGATTGATATGTTGATAGATGCCACAGCTGGACATGAGATGTTAAGCTTCATGGATGGATTCAGTGGCTATAATCAGATTAAAATGCACAAGGATGACATACCTAAGGTATCTTTCATAACTGACTTTGGTGTCTTCTGTTATCTTGTCATGGCTTTTGGTCTAAAGAATGCAGGAGCTACTTACCAATGATTGGTGAACAAGATATTCGCCCATCTAATTGGAAAAACCATGGAGGTATATGTTGATGACATGTTAGTTAAAAGCCTACTCAAGGCTGATCATATCAAACACCTCAGAGAGGCATTTGAAGTGCTGAGGCACCATAAGATGATGTTGAATCCTGCCAAGTGTGCTTTTGGAGTTGGATCTGGAAAGTTTTTAGGACTGATGGTTTCAAAGAGAGGCATTGAGGCCAATCCTGACAAGATCAAGGCAATTTTAGACATGGAGCCACCACGCTCTATAAGAGATGTGCAGAAGTTGACAGGTCGAGTTGCAGCTTTAGGAAGATTCATCTCCAAGTCTGGAGACAAATGCTTACCTTTCTTCCAAGCGTTAAAAAAGGTGAAAGATTTTGAATGGACACCTGAGAGCCAGGAGGCCTTTGAGCAACTGAAGAAGTACATGGTTGAAGCCCCGTTGTTGACCAAACCAAGTCCTGGGGAGATTCTTAGTTTATACCTGGCGGTATCCGAACGAGCCCTGAGTGCCGTCCTTATTCGGGAAGAGGAGAAGGTCCAGAAACCTATATACTATGTGAGCAAAGTGTTGCATGGGGCTGAGTTGAACTACTCACCCATAGAAAAGTTTGCTTTGGCATTAGTAACCGCCTCAAGAAAGCTGCGGCCTTACTTTTAGGCACATAAGATTCAAGTTCTGACAAACCAGCAATTGAGGAACATATTGCATAGCCCTAAGGCCAGTGGAAGGCTAATCAAATGGGCGATTGAGTTAGGAGAGTTTGACATCACATACAAGCCTCGGACAGCTATCAAAGCTCAGGCATTGGCTGACTTCGTGGTTGAATGCACTATTAACAACCAAGAAGTCGGGGGGCAAGAGATATTGACTACCCCTGGGCAAGAGGAAAAAGAAGAAGAACTTACACCTGATCTGAAGGAATATTGGGTGCTCTATTTTGATGGAGCATCAAAAACAAAATCTAGTGGTGCGGGTTTGGTTTTGCAAAGCCCCGATGGGTTCACAGTTGAGTACGCTTTAAAGTTGGATTTCCCTACTACCAACAACGAGGCAGAGTATGAGGCATTAATAGCTGGTTTGGGCTTGGCCAGAATCATGAGGGTCAAAAATCTCAAAGTTTGTGGAGATTCAAGGCTTGTGGTATCACAAGTAAATGGTGAATTCGAAGCTAAGGATGAGACTATGGCAAAATACTTGAGAGTAGTAAAGGCTGTTATGTCCCAGTTTGAGGAGTGCTATGTTGAAAACATTCCAAGAGAGGAAAACATTAAGGCCGATGCCCTATCTAAATTTGCTTCTTTCGAGATAGAAAATTATGCTGGGAGTGTCTATTTTCAGGTCTTGAAGGCCCCGACCGTTAACTCAAAGTTATTGGCACCGATCGATATAGGAGGCTCTTGGATAGACCCTATCAAGGCACACCTTGAGACTGGATGGCTCCCAGACAATGCCTTGGAGGCACGGAAACTTTCAGTAAGAGCATTGAGATACACTTTGATTGAAGGCATTTTGTATAAGAGGTCGTTTGTCATCCCATACTTGAAATGTTTAAGGCCTCAAGAGGCAAGAGAAGCATTGGAAGAAGTTCATGAAGGGATCTGTGGCCAACACTTGGGGGGCAGGGCCCTAGCTCACAAGATAATTCGTTTAGGGTTCTATTGGCCGGAGATGTTGGCTGATGCACAAAACTATGTCAAGAGATGCGAGAGATGCTAGAAGCATGCCCCAATTGTAAGGCAACCGCCTGAGATCTTAACTTCAATTAACTCTCCCATTCCATTTGCGATGTGGGGGATGGATATACTTGGGCCTTTTCCCATGGCTTCTGCGCAAAGGAAATTCCTAATAGTGGCCATCGATTACTTCACTAAGTGGATTGAGGCTAAACCTCTGGCTAAGATAACCACCAAGCAAGTTTCCCAGTTCTTTTGGGAAAACATAATTTGCAGATACGGAATCCCACGAATCCTTGTAACAGACAATGGGACACAGTTCAATAATGAAGAGTTCAAGAAGTATTGTGAAGAGAATGCGATTGAGCTCCGTTTTACCTCGGTGGCACACCCTCAAGCCAATGGGCAAGCTGAGGTAGCTAATCGAATTATCCTTGATGGACTGAAAAAGAGGGTCGAACGCTCTAGGAACACTTGGGTAGATGAATTGTTGCCCATACTTTGGGCATATCGTACCACTTGTAAGGTAACGACTGGAGCAACCCCATTTTTGCTGGCTTATGGAGCCGAGGCAGTTGTGCCTTTAGAGATCATGCAAGCATCACCTCGAGTTGAGGCATATGAGCCAGAAACTAATGACGAAGGAATGAGACTTGCCCTTGACTTAATTGATGAGGTTAGAGATGGAGCTAATGCAAAGAATGCTGAATATCAGAAGAGAGCCTCTTTTCACTACAACCAGAGAGTTAAAGAAAGATTCTTTCGACAAGGTGACATGGTTTTAAGGAAGATTGAAGCCTCAGGAGTTGGCCAGAAAGGAAAGTTAGCACCAAATTGGGAAGGACCATATCTAGTCAGAAAGGTGTTAGGGCAAGGATCCTACAAGTTAGAAACCTTGGACGGGGTTGAGGTGCCCCGAACTTGGCATGCTGTGAACCTCAAAGTTTATTATGTCTAAGTCCTTTTGACAAAGGCTTGGACTTTTACCTATTTATTAGGAATAAGGTTCGAATGAAACCATTTTAGAGCATGTTGCTCCCAGTAGAAGATAGAATATTTATGTAAGGGTTGAACCCATTCTATTGATATCTTTTGACAGCATAATGGAATTTATGCTGTTTTCTCTATGAGTTATTTCTCTTTGTTAAAATAAACACGAAAGGCAAACGTTGAACTAGCTTGTGAGTTTAGTACCAGCCAGGAGGCCAAGTACTTGAGAAATTCTAAAGTTTAACGAACTATAAAAAAAAATGAGAACATGGAAACAAAAGAAACTACTACATAGATAAGTTAAGTCATAAGCCCCGAAGGGCAAAAGTTCAGAATAAATAAAGACAAACAGCAAACAGAAATAAGCCACGCAGGGCCATCTATGCATCTAAGTCCTCAATAACAACATCTCCCTGGGTAGAAGAAGGATCTGCTGTCTCTACCCCAGGAGAAGAAGGTGGATCCTGAGTGGGTTGAGAGTCCCCATCCACTGCTGTCTCGGTAGCAACCTTCAGAGTATCTGTCAATCCAGGGATAGCAGGTACCGGGAACTTCTCCAGGGATACCCCCTCGATCTTCCCACTCAGCTCCTCGATGATCCCCACCCAACACTCCTTGAAGGTGCCAGGAAAGTTTGCATCATACTCGGCATTCAGGACATCTTGAAAGTCCTTAGAAGCCTTGTAATCAGCAATGATGTGTTCCCTGTTCTGCTGCACCTCCAGTTGTAGCTTCCTATTCTTCTCCTTCTCAGCAGCCAGCTCCTTCTCCACCTCCCTAAAACGAGCAAAGTTTGCCTCGGAGGCATCAAAGTATCTGTCTCTGTCCCTCTCAGCAATGGTCTTATCAGCACGCACCTCCTTCAGGTTATGAACAGCGGCCTGAAGGTAGGCGTTCATCTGCAAAGGAAACAAGTGAATAAGGGAAAAGTAAATGCAATTAAATTAAAGAAGTTGAATAAGAAATTACCGAAGCAACAGCGTGAGCCCCGAGAAGCTCAATCTGCAAGTCATCAGAGGACTCCACAATGTGAATCCTATCTCGTGGAGTAACCACGCTCCTGGACCACTCAGCTGCAGCCCTAGAATCACCTACAGCTGTGTGTCCCTATTGCATAAACCCCATCCCACCGTAAAGGGAGTGAGGTCTTCCTCAATAGGAACTGGCTTTTCTTGAAGAAAAGCAGGAACACGCTCCATCGCGGGAGAAGCCTCATCTGTCCTGGCCCTTTTGGCCCTAGGGTTCTCTGTTACCACCCTAGCAGTAGCAGCAGTCTCCCTCTGCCTAAAAATTGCTCCCAGAGCAGTTTTGGCTGCAAAATGATTACAAGAAGGTTAGAAAATTATATCTAGCATAAAATGTTAACAAAGCAAGAGGTGAGAATTACCCTCAGGGCCCAAATCGCTTAGCCCATGGGCCTGCAACGAATCTTCAGAAATCAAATTTGCACATTGATGCAAATTATCCGATGTTAACAAAGTTATGGCGGCCTCTTCTTCCACGCCCAATTTTAAACTCCTGACAGGCCCATCAACGGCTCTGTAGAAGTTGGGCCGAAAATAGTTGTCCCAGTCATCCCCATCCAAAAAGATATAAAACCATTCCCTCTTCCAATTAGGAAGGGAATCAGGAGCGGAATCCGAAACAAAACAAGAACGGGCTAAGGAACGGTGTTGGATTTTGACCCAGCCCGAATTGTCAGAAGAATTGACAAATTTGAATAAATATCGAAAAACAGAAATACTGGGCTCAAGCCCATGTTTCTTACATTGGACCAAGAAACAATAGATAAAACGCCATGCATTTGGCATAAGTTGGGTTGGACAAACCCGGGGTTCGGCCAAAAGACGATAAACAAAAGGAGGAGGAGGAAGGCGAAAACCAGCATAAAAAGTCTCTTTATAAATCCTAATGGCCCCAGGCTTTGGGTGACAAGCCCTTTCGTTTGAGGCCGGAACAACGGCCCTATAAGGCCCATTAATATGAAAAAGTTGGGCTAGAATGTCTACCCTATGTTGTTTGTATTTCGATTTATACTCATAAGCATCTAAATGAAGCATATTTGGAAAAGCTTGACCAAACTCATTTAAAAGATCTCTAAGGGAAAAAACACTGGCATGGACAAGAGATGTTTTAGGGTTCTTACCCCTTGAAAGCCGTGGAGCGGTGGTAGAAGTGTTAGCAAGTTGAGACTGGCCTGAAGAGCTAGAGTCCTCCATTGATATGCTTCCCTTGAAGGCTTGAAACCCAGAAATGTTGAAAAAAGAGGGTGAAGAAGATGAAGATTCAACAGTCTTCAAACAGAAACTGGAAAACAGGGCGGAGGAAAGACGCCGGAAATCGCCTCGCGACAGAACCCTAGCAGAGCTTTTTTGAAAAGTATTTGTGATAAAAGAAAGATAATTTTTGCTGAATAGTGAGATGAGAAATGAGGGATGCACGCTACTCTTTTATAGAGTTCACGGTTGGTCACTCAACCGGCTATATCCAGTAAATGGGCTGTCAAGAGGTGACTGGGCCTTTAAATAGGCGGGAAGCCCATGAAATTCAAATTTTGAAATAATTCTAGAATGTTCTACGACATTTTTAGAAAATAGAAAAAAAGCCCATCAGAATTTAAAGGCAGGAGGCCCAACTAAAAGGGCATACCCACGCCCAGGAGACCAAACCTCCTAGGCGTGCCTAAGGAAGGTGTCTCCTTGGCGGGGATACCCACGCCCAACTCGATTTTCTTTAGAGAAGGCTATACCCACGCCCAGGAGACCAAACCTCCTAGGCGTGCCTAGGGAAGGTGTCTCCTTGGCGGGGGTACCCACGCCCAACTCGATTTTCTTTAAAGAAGGCTATACCCACGCCCAGGAGACCAAACCCCCTAGGCGTGCCTAAGGAGGGTGTCTCCTTGGCGGGGGTACCCACGCCTAACTTGACTTTTCTTAGAGAAGGGCATACCCACGCCCAGGAGACCAAACTTCCTAGGCGTGCCTAAGGAAAGTGTCTCCTTGGCGGGGGTACCCACGCCCAGAAAGCATTTCAAGGAACGCAGGTATACCCACGCCCAGGAGACCAAACCCCCTAGGCGTGCCTAAGGAGGGTGTCTCCTTGGCGGGGGTACCCACGCCCAGGAAGCATTTCGAAGGGCAAAGATACACCCACGCCCAGGAGACCAAACCCCCTAGGCGTGCCTAAGGAGGGTGTCTCCTTGGCGGGGGTACCCACGCCCAGGAAGCATTTCAAAGGGCAAAGATACACCCACGCCCAGGAGACCAAACCCCCTAGGCGTGCCTAAGGAGGGTGTCTCCTTGGCGGGGGTACCCACGCCCAGGAAGCATTTTTTGCCAGGATGACTTTTTTAAAGTTAATCCTTTAAAAAATTCTGAAAATAATGTTGGGAAATTGAAAAGTAATTCCAAAAAAAAAAATAATTAAAATACCTGTTGGTACATAAAAATTCCTAAATTATTAGGAAAAATTACGAAAAAAACCTGTGAGTACATAAAAATTCCTAAAATATTAGGAAAAGTACGGAAAAATACGAGGAAAATTATAGAAATACTTTCTTGACAAATTGAACAATAATTTATGCTAATAATGCATGAAAACTCTATGAAAGTGCCGAAATTGCCAAAAGCAAGCACAAATTAAAGCCTCGAATAAGGCAAATCGTCGTAAATGTGTAGGTCGCTCCACACTTTACAACCAAGGCGATACTTGTGAAACACTAGTGTAAACCAAAATTCCCATATAAGGGTAATTAAGAAGTCCCAGGTAAGGGATAAAAACGACCCCGAGTCTCGATTAAGGCAAATATAACTTCTATGAAAACCTGATCAGTTTTCCTTAGAAGTTGGGGGGCAAATGATATGGGCTGAAAATAAGCCCTAAAGACACATTTAATGTGGCATTAACTAGGCCGAGAATAGTCCAAACGTGGGGCCCACCAGCTGAGCCCAAAACCTTGATTATAGTATTAATTTCGTAATTAATATTAAGGGTAATAAACAGCTCAGCAAATAAGAGTTGGATAAGGATAATATCCCCTTCAGACTTATCCAATAAGGCATCCAATTCAATATGGAAACTGATTCCTACAAGGAATAGATCTAGAACATTCCTCAAAGACTTGCCCACCAAGTCTCCAAATCCTACCATAATTCTAAGGCTTCTCAGCCTATATAAAGGGCCTGACCCCTCATCTCAGAACTACGTTTTATTGGCTTGATTCTCTAATTACAGAGATACGTAGGCATTCTGTGAGGACCGTTTAAGTCTCGAACACAGAAGCAGCCATTAAAGCACGAAGCTCACGAACCCTAGCATTAAATATACAAACTCTAGCCGCAATAATTTCAACCTAGTTTTTATTCCACAACAATAACTAATTAATAAAATTATTCAATAAATGATTACATTTATCAAATAATTAAATTAATTAAATAATTATTCGAATTTAATTAAAGTAATTAAAGTAATTAACTCTTAATCATTTTGAATTAAAAGTAATTGAATAAATGATTTTCAAAATTTACATAATCAAATAAATAAATAATCCAGAAAATCTTAAAATATAATTTCAAAAATTATTTTCTGAATTTAAAAGTAATTATAAGATTTTTTTTAACACTATTCATCGTCACTTTCCCCTCCCCCTCCCTTAGCAGTTTCCGGCGGCCGGGTGGCCAAATCCGGCGAAAACCACGAGCTCCGACGAGCTCCTATCTGCACACCAAACAACTACTAATCGTTTGAACATCCTTTGGGCAACATATTACAGCCGGTATCATCAAGAAAGTCGATCAAAACGACCCCTTAACTAACATTCCGGCGACCATCGTACAAAATCCGGCCAACTTGCGTTCTTACCCAATTCTCAACGAAATCGCATGTTCTCTACGTCAAATCAAAGCTTAGGCAAGCCCCAATCTTTCCCCCATAACCACTAACACAAACAATTAACACACACAACGGACTATTGATTTGAAAATCCGAAAAAAATTAAAAATTCGTATATCACATAATTGGAATCAAACACTGAAATTAAACACATATATAAGTTGTATATGACCTATAGAAGCTATACAAACGATCAAAATCATTGAACAAGCAACGAATCAAAAAACCCCAAATTTTTACTTAGAACCCTAATTCGGCAGATTTTTAAAAACATTTATATAAAATCAGAAATTAACCCCACATGAATTCTGGTTGAGGATTATGAAAGAGGATGTTGAGAGCTTCGATTCGACTACTTGAACTCCGAAATCGGACATCGATAACGCCTTCAAAAATGACTTCGATCCTCAACAACGATTTTAGAAAATATGATTTTTGATAATTCTTTTTCTTGATTTTTGATTGGCTTGCCAGATAAGCTTCCGATTGGTTGTTTGTTTGAGAAGTCTGATTGGATAACACTTGTGTGGTGAAAATATCACGTACTCTGAATTTGTCCCCAAAACGCTCGGAACCCTAATTAACTTTTAATTGGTCCCGAAATTACCAATTAAATTAATTACGGGTCCGGTAAGAACGAAAATATTTTTGCGAAAAATAACGAATCAAATACGGAAGATGTATAAAATTTATAAAATGAATAAAATACATGTTTCAAATATTTTGAGATTTGTCTGACGAATATTGATACGAAAATGATTTTAAATCGAAGCCCTCAGGGATTTTGAAAACAGAGGTTACGGATAAAAATAAATTGAACCATACGTTTTTCGAAAAAGTTAAAAGATAATCATCCAAGAGTCTATTACAATTACTAAACACATAAAGGGACCCAACCAATCATTCCAGATTCTTTTATTCCTATATAACGATACCATCTCATATTCGCGGTTTAATTATCCGCCAAACCGAATAAAAATATTTATATAAATTCAAAATAAGCTAAAATAATTTATAATAAAATATCTGCACCTTGATCACATAATAATAACACATATCCTCAGATACCAATCAACATTTACAACTTGACTTGTCAAACGGGTATAAAATAATTAAAAATATTTTTATTCCTATTTACCAAAAATAGTATCTAAATAAATTTAATACTCACGGTCCTTACAGCGAAGATATGAACAATCGAATATATCAACAATCCAACCCTAAGGGATCACGAGTAATTTATAAATATTTCTAATCTAGAGCATGCTCGTGCTACAAAGCTAGTTTTCATAAATGTCAGAATTCTGTCATGATCTATTGATGTATGGAATATATTTTTAGGATAGTAAACCTACAATTGTGGACAGGGCCAGTCCTTGGACAGGGAGGCTGATCTTCTAGGGTCTCAAATTTTTAGAAGGTCTAATTTTCATAAAATTTTACTATATGTATTCATAATTTGACATATTTTGAATAAAAATTATTTCAATTTAATTATTAGTAGACAAAATGACAGTTTGTAACCCTTATGTATATGGATTTTGTCAAATTGGTCCAGATTTACATTTTTTTTAGCACTTTGCACCCTATCTTCAAATCTCGCTTCATATTACAACCCCTATCTTCAAAAATGACAGTTTGTACCCCTTATGTATAGAGGTTTTTGACTCATTTTCGCTTGTAAAATAGGTCAATTAGACGGGAGGGGTTGTAATATGAAGCGAGATTTGAAGATAGGGGTTGCAAAGTGCTAAAAAACGTAAATCTGGACCAATTTGACAAAACCCATATACATAGGGGTTACAAACTATCATTTTGTCTTATTAGTATTGCACGTCTATTAAAATGATTATCATATTTTAGTATCGGAAGCTTTTGAATTTGCTAAAATTTTAACCCCAAATGTATAATATAGTTCAATAAAAAACATGTATCATTGGAAACTGATGTTAGTATCAATACCAAAAATTTTACACTTAGAAATATTTGAGAAATTTATCTTTTACGATTGTCGTTATCGATTATTGCTTATTTCGATATAATAGTCAACATGGATAGTTAAAGTGTAATTTTTAGGGATCTATGTTATTTACAAGCTCTCATTTATTATAATACCTGAGTGTACCACACCATGCGGTTAACCAATAAAAAACGAGGAATTATTTTAGGACCAATCAGATTCCATTTCGAAATTTTAGACCGATTATATCATATTAAAAATTTTCCTTATTTATCTTTCTATACCCACGTTACTAACTGTAGTTAGTTAACAATTCTAATTAAAATATAATAACTATTTAATTTAACATGCTTATATATTATACATACTTTTAATTAAAAAAATATTCGATAATAAATTTCTCATATAATTTATTTTTAGTTTATTAAATAACAACTACATATTTACGGAATTACGCTAATTATGGTAATAACTCAACCAACATGGAAACATTAGCATCGAAAAGTAGTAAGGTACCAATATTTAAATAGAAAATCATGTCCTAATAAACGGGGAAAAAATCACGCTCCCCTCCCTGTTAATTTTTATGAGATTCCATCATGTGATAATTTTATTTTATTTGAACCCAGATAAAAATTCAATCTCATAATCCAGTTATAAAATTGAAAATTAGCAATTCGATTTCATCAAAATTATTTTTAAATATAAAGTCACATGTCGTGCCCTCTAGCCATGATCTAATTGTCTACTAATAAATCAATATATTCTTAATGAGACTAGTGAAGACTCCACATTTTTTATACTATTTGGGCACTTTAGTCATTTCACTTCAACTGGTTATTTTAAAATAACTAATTGGTCGACCCGTTTAACTAATTTTTTCCTATTATTTAATTCCTAAACTTAATTTTTTTAGATTAAAATATTCAAAACTTATAACAAATTACACAATCAGTGAGATAATTGAATTGAATGCTAACAACTTACTCAAATCACAGATCCATTTTTCACGTCAACAAGAATTCAAATCTTAAATTGCATCTTACCTGTGTACCACTATCGATACAATCGATATTACTTCTCTTCTTTAGTTCTTTCTTATTATCTCTGTATGAATCTTTGTTTTGAATGTATATACATATTTGTTTTGCTATATGGGTGTGATATGTTTGTTCATATATGCGTGTGATCAGTTTATTATCCATAATTTATAAGTATATCATGAATGTTTTCATCTCTCAAATTTTGACAATGTTACGTCTTTGCTATGATATAGGTCTTAATTGGAGGTCTTATAATGGTGAAGAACATCGTTTGTAAACAATAATCACAAGTTAGGGTGTTAAGGATATTCTACAAAATCAGGTATATGTTCTTAAATACTGACCAATGATATTGATTTTGTATAGTCTCATCTATTTGTGAGACTATTATTATTGTGATTTATTGATGTGTATATTTTTTATTATGCAGTTTACATGTTTGATGAAAGTTCTTATCTTATCAGAGGTTTTTTAGCAATTGTCAACTATGATATATACATTCTGTTGGGTATAAGTTAACTATAACAACAATGAGGCAGTGATATATATTAAACAAGAACAGGCAATTAACCAAATAACGAAAGAAAACACGAAGGCATAAACAAGAGAATAATCAGAGACTGTAATTTAACGAGAAAAGTAAGAACAACTTATCTCCCACAGAAGCGTTTAGCAATACTGATAAGATAATAAACAGCTGAGTCACCAAGCCCTTCGAGAAGACTTTGCTGTTCTTGAAGAGATTATTGCCCCACTTACGTTGTGATTATGTTCCAGCAATATCGCTTCCAGGATAAAACAGCACAGATCAATGGGTTCACAAATACTCCAATGATCAACAGCGACCAACACCTCAATTCGCCTGAGAATTATGTATATAATCTGTATGTGTTGTGAGAGAACAGAGAAAGAAGAAGACACTTAGGAAGTATCCAACTTAGTTAACGTTCTCTTCTGTATGTATATAATACCAAAAAATAAAACATAACTGATACTCCATAAAAGGAAAGTAAATATTCTGATTTAATTTCATTAACTACAGCATTAGGATTTATTTCAGTTACAGAAGCATCAGGATTTGACCACCGTCAGGATCAGGATTCGGTACTCATCAGGATCTGATGTCCGTCAGGATCAGGATTCGGTACTCATCAGGATCTGACGTCCGTCAGGATTTGGCCCATCAGTATTTGATGTCTGACCAGGTCCATCAGGATTTAATCCAAGTACTTATCCAGTCCATCAGGATTTATCCAAATACCGATCCAATCAGTATTTCCTACTGTAAACAAATAAATCTGAAATCAGTTAAAATAAATCAATATTCCAGGTAATAAAATTCCTCGCCCAGGTCGCCTCACGTACGCGAGACGCCGAGACATTCGCCCAAATCGCCCTTCGACCCGACCCGACCCGAGTCGTGTCGTGTCGTGGCGTGGCGTGGCGGGCGGCGGCGACGCGTGTGTGTGTGTGCGCGAGGCCCACCTTACAACCATGCACACCCACATGCCTTAGTAGTTGTGCACTACACTTGCACATGGAGCTATATAAAGCCACCAACCTCTCATTACCAATTCTATGTGGGGCTCAAGTTATTTCAACTAAATAACCCACATAACCCATTTCAAACATCCTTCTTTCAACTCAATTTATTTATGGATTACACTAAGAAAATGTCTTAGATCCAAACATGAAAGTTTATGTCCTCATTACAAAAAACAAACTCCACTTGTTAGTTTCCGGAAATTACATCAAGAACATATTATAAATATGCCTCAAACTTTCCATTTTCTAACACATTCAAGTGTTAACACAAGTATATTTTTATGTTTATAATATGTGTGATGTGTGTGAGATGTTCATGTATACATGAACTAGCATAGTTTTGGATTTTAAGTATGATTTGGGTTTGATTAAAAGTAGATGTATTCGTATTAGTCTCATGTTATAGCTTTAATTTTGTTGCCTGAAAATATAGAAGTTGATTATGGATTTTCAATCGAGTTTCTGAAATAGAAGTTGATTTTGTTGCCTGAAATGTATTTATGTATGTTTGTGTATTGTATTTGTAAGTGCTTGATTTTGATTTTGGTTTGTTGTATTGCAGTGGAATATAAAAAACTTGGAGCTTTATCCTAGGGAAAATATGGAAGTCCGATTATGCAGGTGTGTTCTACCTCGGCAATTTGATTGTATTGACCTTTTTGATTTGTAAAGGTTTGATTATTTCATTAAAGTTTATGCATGTTGAATTGAATAAATGCTTTACACAATGAATTTTGATAGCATATGTTCGGGATCCAGACAATTAATATGGATGACAAAATTGAGTTATTTTTGATAGGATATGTTGGATATGTTAGTATTGTTAGAATCTACGTCCAAAGGAAATCATAAGGATAAAAGGACACATAATGTGGAGGATTTCAGTGTCCAGGACCAACAACCTCATAATGACCATATTTCCTTATGATTGACACTCTTTTTCTCTCATATCTCTAGTCGCTAATCTCTATCACTTCTCCTTAACTAAACTATGCCGCAGGTAATCCTCTCCCTCTCTCCCCTATCTCCCCTTTCTGCCTCTCTCCCTCTCCATCTCTCTCTCTAATCCTATATATCTTTATTCTGATTATGATATTATTATTCGCCTCATTATTTGTGTATAATTGTAATTATTATTTTTACAAAGTGTGTTATGACCTCAATCTGTTTTTATAGGGTTTAATACTTAAGTGATTATAAATTTGACTTTGTGAATTATAAAATTGCTTCGGAGAGTAAAGGTATAATATTTATTTCTTTTACAAGCTTCTGTATTTGTATAAGGCTCATTCGAAGTAATTGTTTGAATTACTGTGAACTTTAATTAGTATTGCTTGCAAGCATAATGATTTTTATTAGCTGATTTCCTTTTATTCGATTGGTTCGTTTGTTTGAATTGTTGTTGGTAATTATGTTTAATGTTTGGATCAAGGTACATTTAAAGATAGCGATTATGTTGATTAAGGTGTAGTATAATTGTATATTATTTCTGGATGATGTGGTTTTGGTTTATGTTATTAGCTAATCTCTTACGTTACGGTGGTATTTGTTTGATTTTTAAAGTTTTGATCATTATTTTCGTGGATCTCAGATGGAAAGAGTGGCCCAACTGAGAAGGCATCTGGACCAAGCTCAGTAGATATGCAATCTAATCGGGGCAAAGGATAGCAGCTCCTGCTCCAGAAATTGGGATGCCGACAAATCCATTTGATTTCTCAATTGTGGCTGGCTTACTCAATGTAACTAATGGTGAATCAATACTGATTAACTGCAATACTGTTTAAATCTGCAATACTGATTAACCGATTCTACTTGATTTTCAGACTTGCTTAACTGATTAACTTTTAATATTTTGGTTGCTGCTGCTACAAGTACCTGATCGGATAGTACAGTGGTATTGAAGGAAATGACCTACCTCTTTCAAGCTTCCCTCCACCAGATATAGAAAAAGATATAACAACCTTAAGAAATAGTAAATGCAGTAGTTTAAGTAGTTCTACAAAATTTGTTTTAACACAGCCTTTTAAGTTTTGCATCTGCAAATTTAATTTTTTATTCCACTATACATCATAGCTGGAACCTGTGAGCAAGGTTAGCACATTAAATTATAGAGATTTTGGTAATGGTGTAATTTATGAAGTTTCTGAGTATTAGTCTGTCATGATAATTATGAGCTTTTATATAGAGTGTGTATGTTGCCAGTGAATTTTATTATCGATTACCTGCATTTGTCAGAGATTCTGTTCATGTTGTGGTCATAAGGATTTAATGTTAATTTTCTTTACATTTGTGGATCAGGCAACTTCCAGAATCTTTAGACTTTGGTGATTGCAGATAATGAGAAAGGTCGGGCAGTTCCTGCATAAGGGAATGAATGGGAAGTTGTATCTCTTACTGCATCAGCATATGCTGCATCTCCTGGTCCAGTGCAAGTTAAATCAAATGATGATAACCAGGGACTCCATGTTGGCAAGGATAAAGAGGATACTCCTGAAGTGGATAAAGGGTATACTAATGAGCTGGCTGAGCAGATTGATGAAGATGCTTCTGATTTTGTTGCAGATGTAGGGGGTATATCGAATACTAAAGATGGAGAGAATTGGGATTTCAATATTTAGGGCATGTCTGATGAATTTCCTGTGATGGAGTTTGCTAATGAGAAGGGTAGAAGTATATCCATGGGTGGCGAGACGCCAAGACATTCGCCCAAATCGCCCTTCGACCCGACCCGAGTCGTGTCGTGTCGTGGCGTGGCGAGGCGGGCGGCGGCGGCGCGTGTGTGCGTGCGCGAGGCCCACCCTACAACCATGCACATCCATATGCCTTAGTAGTTGTACACTACACTTGCACATGGAGCTATATAAAGCCACCAACCTCTCATTACCAATTCTATGTGGGACTCAAGTTATTTCAACTTAATAACCCACATAACCCATTTCAAACATCCTTCTTTCAACTCAATTTATTTATGGATTACACTAAGAAAATGTCTTAGATCCAAACATGAAAGTTTAAGTCCTCATTACAAGGAACAAACTCCACTTGTTAGTTTCCGGAAATTACATCAAGAACATATTTTAAATATGCCTCAAACTTTCCATTCTCTAACAATCCCCCACAAATCCATACAGAAATGCATATCTATCCTCATCATGACTTGTTTTTCAGAGTAGGTACCCTTCCGGGTTTGAACCCTCCTAAGTCCTCTACTTCGATGGCTACCGGATTCAGATGGAATGTTTCACCTTGAATCTTTATCCGTTTGGTGTAACCACACTCCATAGACGATGACAAGTCAAAGGCTATGGTGCTAATCTATGGCTTTGAGACATTAATGGTCTTGTCTTGATCCTGTTCATCGAATGCTTCAAGGAATAACCCTTTCCTCTAATTGCGACCACACAATTACATTCGCTTAGCTGGGCATCTCCAGAGATGTACTGCAACCATCGTCGTATGACTTGACCCCATTCAGAGTTTAAATAACTCTTGCTATTCTGGCAATGACAATACCTTATAGGTTTATAGGGGATAGACTCCAGATACGTGAGTATCAATCTATGTAGTTAAGGTACAACCAATTCACCCTTACAACTGGTTATTACCACATTGAATACACTTTCGAGGGATCTCCTTTCATGTGTATTGGGTTCCCGCTGTAGATGAATCATTATGGGCTATCAGTCCCATCCCCAACCTAGACTTAAGGACAATAGCATGCTCAAGTCCCTTAGTCAAAGGATCAGCTAGGTTTTCTTGAGTTCCAATAAACTCAACAGCTATGATCCTGTCAGACATTATACCCCTTATAGACTTTAGTCTAACTTGGATATGTCTCTTTGTTTTCACATTATACTTCTTGCTGTTAATCTTGTCGATAGTTGTACGGCTATCACAATGAACAGCAAAAGCAAGAAGTGGTCGGCTTACTACAGGTAATACTGACATAAGTCCATGTAACCATTCAGCCTCTGACCCCGTGGCATCTAATGCACACAACTCAGCCTCAAAAGTCGACCGAGTTATAATAGTCTGTCTAGAAGACTTCCAAGACACTGCTCCACCCGCAAGGGTAAACAGATATCCAGTCACTCCATTGGAACCAGACTTCTTAGTTATCCAACTTGCATCACTATATCCCTCTAGCACTCCAGGAAACCTCCTGTAATGCAGACCAAGATAGATGGTGCCTTTCAGATATCTAAGTATTCTATCAAGAGCATCCCAATGAGTGTTGTTTGGATAGCTTGTATATCTTGCTAACTTAGACACTGAATATGAAATATCTGGCCTAGTTCCATTAGCAAGATACTGCAAACTCCCAATAATCTGAGAATACCTTAACTAAGACACAGGTACTCCTGAACTATTCTTGACAAGGGCAATTTTAGGATCATACGGAGTACTCGCGATTCTACAATTTGAATAACCATACTTCTCAAGTATAGATTTCTCTATATAATGAGACTGTGACAATGTTATTCCATCAGTTGACTGAGTCAACTTGATACCAAGAATCACACTAGCATCTCCTATATCCTTCATATAAAAATTCCTTTTCAAGAACCTTTTTTGTCTCGTTAATAATCTCAATATTGGTTCCAAATAACAAAATAACATCCACATACAAGCACACAATAATACATTCATTCCCTTTAACCATGTAATAGACACACTTATCACTTTCATTAACTACAAATTCTGATTCTAAAACAGTTTCATCAAACTTTTTATGCCAGTCTCTAGGAGCTTGTTTTAAGCCATATATAGACTTGATTCACTTACATACTTTCCTTTCATTTCCAGAGGCAACAAATCCCTCAGGTTGATCCATATAAATCTCTTCTTCAAGTTCACCATGAAGAAAAGCTGTTTTTACATCCATTTGATGGATGATTAGACCATGTACAGAAGCCAATGCCACAAGCATTCGGATTGTTGTCATTTTAGCAACTAGAGAGTATGTATCAAAGTAATCAATGCCCTCCTTTTGCTTAAAGCCCTTAGCTACCAGCCTAGCCTTATACTTATCTATTGAGCCATCCGGGTTCATCTTCCTTTTGAATACCCATTTACATCCTATAGTAGAACACCCAGGAGGTAGATCAACCAACTCCCATGTTCCGTTAGAAACAATAGAGTCAATTTCACTTTTTATAGCACCTTTCCAGTACCTTGATTCAGAAGAATCCATGGCCTGTCGAAAAGTTAAAGGTTCATCCTCGATATTGTAAGTGATAAAATCACTTCCAAAATCTTTGACTACCTTTGCACGCTTACTCCTTCTAGGTTCCTCTACTTTATCATGAGTAGAGCTACTACTAGGATTTGCCCCAACATTTGTCATCCTTTCCACATGATCAGGAATGGAACTCGATGTGTGAGTGGGATCATCATCAGAAATACCTTGAGGTATACCAGTCTTCATAGGGAACACACCCTCAAAGAATATTGCATCACGAAATTCAACTATAGTGTTAGCCACTATACCGTCTATGTCAGATTTTAACACTAAAAATCTCATAGCCGTAGTGGTTTCAATATAGCCCAGAAAGATGCAATCAATAATTTTTGGCCCTAGTTTCTTTCTCTTGTGTTTAGGGACAAGTACCTTTACAAGGCACCCCCATACACGAAGATACTTTAGACTAGTCCTTTTCTCTGTCCATAATTCATAAGGTGTCTTGTCCATATGTTTCAGAGGAACTCTGTTCAGAATATGACAAGCCGTATTCAGAGCCTCCCCCCACATGTACTTAGGCAACCCTGAATTAATCAACATACTATTGATCATATCTTTAAAAGTTCTGTTGTTTCGTTCTGCCACCCCATTAGACTCAGGTGTGTATGGTGGAGTTACCTCATGAACTATACCATTGCTCTTGCAAAATTCATTAAACGAGGTACTCGTATACTCACCACCTCTATCAGATCTCAAACGTTTAAGTACTTTACCAGTTTGTGTTTCAGCTTCAGTTTTGAACATAATGAATTTTTCTAGTGCTTCATCTTTATGTTTAAGCAAATAAACATAACAATATCTACTACAATCATCTATAAAGGTAATGAAATATCTATTATGATCCTTGGTCAAAACACTACCAAATTCACATATGTCCGTGTGCACTAAATCTAACACATCTGAATCCCTAACCACATTATTAAAGGGTTTCCTAGTTTGTTTAGCAGTCACACAAACTTGACATTTAGATTTATTATCAATGGCATATATTGGAATCAACTCTAAATTCATCATATTCTTTAGAGCACCAAAATTCAAGTGACCAAGACGTGCGTGCCACAAATCAGATGATTCAACACAATTAACCGAAGGAGCAACATTATCATTAATAAAACTGCCCAAAACAGGCTCAACATTTATTAAAACCAATCCATCAGACAAGTGACCTTTGCCAAAAAATACACCAGTATGTGTAATAACTACTTTATTACATTTCAATGAAAGTTCAAAACCGTTCTTTACTAAACAACTTCCACTTATTATATTTTTACGAATATTAGGAACATGATGCACTCTAGTGAGGGATAGAACACGCCCAGAAGCGAACTTCAGGTCCACATTTCCTATTCCAAGAACTTGAGTCGCGCTCGCATTCCCCATCATCACAGTCATTCCATGAGTCTGTTGATAAGATACAAACAGAGTAATATCAGTACAAATATGTACATTAGCTCCAGTATCAATCAACCATTCATGAGATGAATAAGTAGAAAGAAGTACAGGGTTGTAGGTCACATACCCGTTGTCAGTTTCAGAAGCAACTGCCTCACTGACAACCATGTTAACCACAGGCCCACCAGTGGTTCCAAGCATAGTGTTAGCTTGTGCTCCCACAGCAGATTTCTTAGCTTTCTTTACAGGGCAGTCCTTGCTTCAATGACCAACCTGTCCACAAGACCAACATGGTTTGTTTGCCTTTGGTTTCTTAGCCTTGTTCTTGTCCTTATTAGACTTAGCGTTTTCCTTCTTAGTGACATTCTTTCTTTTCTGTCCTATAGTCACTACATTCACCTTCGAACTCCCAGCATGTTCAGTAGGCATCACATGTCCCTGCTTGGACTTGTGTTGCTCCTGCACAGAGATGTCCAACATCAGGTTTGTCCAAGTGATCTCTCCTTTCTATCTTATCAGGGAGAGAGCAAACTCTTCCCAAGACTTAGGGAGCTTTTTAATCACAGACATAACCTGAAACTTCTCAGGAAGGTCCATACCAGACTCCTTCAAAGCATGTACCAACATCTCAAACTCATGCACCTGCTCAGTCATGGATTTAGTATCCACCAGTTTAAAGTCAAGGAACCTAGCCACAGAATACTTTTTCGACCCTTGCGAGTCAGTATTATGTGTCTGGTCAAGCTTCTCCCATAAGAGCTTAGCAGTGTAGGAGTCAGATGAATAACCATCGAATAGTGTGTTTGCTAAAGCTTCCAGAATTGCAGCCCTAGCCACCCCATCCTTCTCCTCACACATAGCATAAGCCTTAACAGTTTCGGCTTTTTCCTTAACCACAACTGGTTTCTCATACTGCACCACTAGCCATAGACCCTTTACCGTTAACCACAGTTTCATCTTTTTCTGCCAACGAGAAAAACCAACACCCCCACTGAATTTATCAGGCATTCCTGATAAATCAATAGGCTGTGGAAAACGATACGTGGTCCAATCAATGGTAGGTACAGTAACACCAGACCCAGAGCTAGTCTGAACAACAGGAGATTCAGTTTCGTTAACCATCTTGTTAATTAACAATATATAACACAAATAATCTCTTCAAGATTGTTGGGTATAAATTAAGTATAACAACAATGAGGCAGTGATATATATTAAACAAGAACAGGCAATTAACCAAATAACGAAAGAAAACACGAAGGCATAAACAAGAGAATAATCAGAGACTGTAATTTAACGAGAAAAGTAAGAACAACTTATCTCCCACAGAAGCGTTTAGCAATACTGATAAGATAATAAACAGCTGAGTCACCAAGCCCTTCGAGAAGACTTGGCTGTTCTTGAAGAGATTATTGCCCCACTTACGTTGTGATTGGGTTGCAGCAATATCGCTTCCAGGATAAAACATCACAGATCAATGGGTTCACAAATACTCCAATGATCAACAGCGACCAGCACCTCAATTCGCCTGAGAATTATGTATATAATCTGTATGCATTGTGAGAGAATAGAGAAAAAAGAAGACAGATAGGGTTTCTATCCTTAGGACGTATCCAACTTAGTTAACGTTCTCTTCTGTATGTATATAATACCAAAATAAAACATAACTGATACTCCATAAAAGGAAAGTAAATATTCTGATTTAATTTCATTAACTGCAGCATCAGGATTTATTTCAGTTACAGAAGCATCAGGATTTGACCACCGTCAGGATCACGATTCGGTACTCATCAGGATCTGATGTCCGTCAGGATCAGGATTCGGTACTCATCAGGATCTGATGTCCGTCAGGATTTGGCCCATCAGTATTTGATGTCTGACCAGGTCCATCAGGATTTAATCCAAGTACTGATCCAGTCTATCAGGATTTATCCAAATACTGATCCAATCAGTATTTCCTGCTGTAAACAAATAAATCTGAAATCAGTTAAAATAAATCAATATTCCAGGTAATAAAATTCCTCTCCCAGGTCGCCTTGCGTACGCGAGCCGCCGAGACATTCGCCCAAATCGCCCTTCGACCCGAGTCGTGTCGTGTCGTGGCGTGGCGTGGCGTGGCGGGCGGGCGGCGGCGTGTGTGTGTGTGCGCGAGGCCCACCCTACAACCATGCACACCCACATGCCTTAGTAGTTGTGCACTACACTTGCACATGGAGCTATATAAAGCCACCAACCTCTCATTACCAATTCTATGTGGGACCCAAGTTATTTCAACTAAATAACCCACATAACCCATTTCAAACATCCTTCTTTCAACTCAATTTATTTATGGATTACACTAAGAAAATGTCTTAGATCCAAACATGAAAGTTTAAATCCTCATTACAAGGAATAAACTCCACTTGTTAGTTTCCGAAAATTACATCAAGAACATATTATAAATATGCCTCAAACTTTCCATTTTCTAACATATTCAAGTGTTAACACAAGTATATTTTTATGTTTATAATATGTGTGATGTGTGTGAGATGTTCATGTATAAATGAATTAGCATGGATTTGGATTTTCAGTATGATTTGGGTTTGATTAAATGTAGATGTATTCGTATTAGTCTCATGTTATAGCTTTAATTTTGTTGCCTGAAAATATAGAAGCTGATTATGGATTTTCAATCGAGTTTCTGAAATAGAAGTTGATTTTGTTGCCTGAAATGTATTTATGTATGTTTGTGTATTGTATTTGTAAGTGCTTGATTTTGATTTTGGTTTGTTGTATTGCAGTGGAATATAAAAAGCTTGGAGCTTTATCCTAGGGAAAATATGGAAGTCCGGTTATGCAGGTGTGTTCTACCTCGGCAATTTGATTGTATTGACCTTTTTGATCTGTAAAGGTTTGATTATTTCACTAAAGTTTATGCATGTTGAATTAAATAAATGCCTTACACAATGAATTTTGATAGCATATGTTCGAGATCCAGACAATTAATATGGATGACAAAATTGAGTTATTTTTGATAGCATATGTTGGATATGTTAGTATTGTTAGAATCTACGTCCAAAGGAAATCATATGGATAAAAGGACACATAATGTGGAGGATTTCAGTGTCCAGGACCAACAACCTCATGATGACCATATTTCCTTATGATTGACACTCTATTTCTCTCATATCTCCAGTCGCTAATCTCTGTCACTTCTCCTTAACTAAACAATGCCGCAGGTAATCCTCTCCCTCTCTCCCCTATCTCCCCTTTCTGCCTCTCTCCCTCTCCATCTCTTTCTCTAATCCTATATAACTTTATTCTGATTATGATATTATTATTCGCCTCATTATTTCTGTGAGCTCTCTTGCTTTTACTGTTTGCGGATCTATTGTATTAAATGCATGTGTGTATTACTATTATATGAATATTTCTATTCATGGCAGAAAGTGAACAAATACTTGCAAGTTAAATAAGCAAACTTTTAACTTAGATTTACATGGGTTTTGTGATACCAAAGATGCTGTATGCGGAATCTCTCTCCAAAAATCTCTCTCATAACCTCTCTTTCCTTCACTCTTTCTCTTTTCTTCTCTCATCAACTGTGTGCTTGTATGTTCTTCGTGCTACATTTGTCTAATCTGTTCATGTATGCATATTATTCATATAGCTTATAATCCGTGCAATGCACGACTCCTTTTCTAATATCTATAATTATATTATTTATTTTTTTAATATTTATATGTTATTATTTACATATTAAATTATTTTTAAAAAATTAATATATATAAGATTTTACACGTTCAATTTAATATTTATGCTCTATCTTAAATTTTTAAAATTTGATTTGGACAATTTTACAATCCACATGAAATTAGCAAAATAATCTTTAATTTAGTGATGGCTTAACAATTATTTTCCATTTAAAACTACGCCGAAACAAAAGAGAGAAGAAATTGACTATTTTTTAAGTTGAAAATTCTATTCGATTTATGAAATCTACTTATATTTTGTTTTGATTATCAAAATGCCCTTCTTATTTGAAGATACTTTTACTAACAACCACATACAGTTTTAATAATAAATAAAAATCGTTAGATCATAAAATAAATAGATGAAAAACGATGGATCTAGCGTAAAAAATATTTTATTTTTTAACATGTAAACTAAAAAGTGTATTTATATTGAAATGTGAAAACGTGTATGTCAATTATTTAAATCATATATACTTTGGTTATCTACATTGAATAGGATTATCAATGTAGGTGTTCTATACTGAATAGGATTAATGTAAAAGTTTGTAATTATATTTTCTCTTGAGATTCTAAGTATTTCCATTTCGATAATAATTGTTAAATCATCACTAAATTAAAGATAATTTTATGAGTTTCGCGTGGGCTGTAAAATCATCCAAATCTGATTTTTAGATCTCGGAATAGAACCCAAATAATAAATATAAACATTTTTTAATATTAATAAAAAATTAAGTAAAATTCAATTGTGTCCTTTTCATATTATAATTTTCTTTTTAAAATTCAATTCCAATACAACCTTTTTTTCATTATATCCTTGTTAGATTATAATTTTCTTTTTAATATATATAATCTTGATCGTCTATTTTTAAAAATATTAGATTCAACAATTAAAATTATTTTGGTAGTACAGTGACCAAACCAAAATTTTGGATAAAATCCCTCTTACGCTTATTATATATAAGGATATAATTTAAAATCATTAAATACTCAATATCATATGTAATAAAATTAAATTAAATATCACGACATACGTAATATCATATTTAATAAATTTAGTTTTAAAAAAAAAAGATTGTTAAATTATATA
Source organism: Saposhnikovia divaricata (assembly GCA_036435485.1). Lineage (NCBI taxonomy): Eukaryota > Viridiplantae > Streptophyta > Magnoliopsida > Apiales > Apiaceae > Saposhnikovia > Saposhnikovia divaricata. The sequence goes on from CM071598.1 coordinate 127,497,511, forward strand.
TTGGTGTAATAAAATAAAATAAAATTCATATTTATTATTCGAATAAAATCATTATAACATGAAGATAAACCAAGTATACCAATATATAATTTAACAATCCTATTTTTTAAAACTAAATTTGTTACATATGATATTACGTATGTCGTGATATTTATTATTCTAATAAAAGTTGGGTACATTTATACAAATTTAATTATTTATATTAGCAAAATGTATTATATAAATATGTATGTTAAGTTAATTTAGATTGCTAAATATTTAGTTTATAAATAACATTTGTAATATCATATGTTGTTGGTAATTACTATTGATATGGGCTGAAATTAAAATCGTAAAGACACATTTAATGTGGCATTAAATAAGCCGAGATTGGTCCAAGGTTGAAGCCCTTTAATGAGGCCCGAAATCCTAATTAAATAATAAAATTCGTAGCTGATAAATCAGCCAAATAAGGGACTTCGTAATTGAGTCTAAAAAGGAAACTGAATCATATCAGGAGTAACCTCCAAGGCATATATCTTCAATACTTATCTTCTTATCTTTTGGAAGGCTCTAGAATTGGGCCAACTGAATAACTTGCCCACCAAGTCTCCTATTTCAACTCTAATTCTAGGATTTTCTACACCTATATAAAGGATCTGATCCTTCAACCTAGAAGTACGTTTTTTGGCTTGATTCTTGATATTTGCAAGATACGTAGGCATCTTGTGAGGACCCGAATTAAGTCACGAAACACTTGATCAGCCAATAAAGCTCGAAGCTTCCATAAACCCTAGCATTAAATACACCCTACTTTTCGTTCCACAACATTTGGCGCCGTCTGTGGGAAGCGGATATCAACCATGGTTACCACCCGGAGAACACCAACACTTTCTGAAACCATTACTAGTACCACCGCACCCCCGATTAGGGAACAAGTTCCCCCAGGGGCGAGTTCTCAACCACTGATCACTCAGCCACAAGGAACTGAAGCGCAAACTCATGGATCGTTGCCTTCGGTGATGAATCCCTCTACTCAAGGGACGAATCCCCTACAGATGGTAGTCTCCCCTCTTGGAGGTCAATCCATTCCCCCCATCGCTCAGATCTCTACTACCGTGATCCCCGCAAGCACGAACCCGATATATGGGTTGCCAAACTATCCCCCGTACCAGGTCGGACCAAGCGGTCATGCCCTCCAAATACACGAGCCGTATAACCCACCATACATCGGGGGTTTAGGACCCGACCAAGGCCACCAAGGCCACCAATACCGTGACTATTCCGACCATTACTCTGATGATTCATCCTCGAAAGATGAGGATAGAGAGCAACCCCCGAGGAGATGTCGTCCAAGTAAGGAACCTATCGGGCAAGGTCGACGAAGAATTTATGATGGACCCCCTCTAACAGCTGCTGAAAAAATTAAGGCTTATGAGGCCCAGATCCAGAAACTGAAGGAAGACATAGAACGGGAACAACAAAGACAGAATCAGGGCCGACCCCCACCAACAACAGGAGGAGAAATTCCTTTTGTTGATTTGGAAGGAACCCCAAGGAGAGAGAGGAGGGCTGAGGTCCCTAGAAGAGGAAACATGAGGGTCAAAACCCCCAGAGGCGACCTTAAAGACCTGATACAACTTGGAGATCCTGATGATCCAACTCCTCCATTCACTGAGGAGGTGATGAATGCGCGCATATCACGAAAATTCAAGATGCCTACCATAAAGGCTTACGATGGAATGGGAGACCCCGCCAATCATGTAAGGACGTTCTCTAATGCACTACTACTACAACCTGCTAGCGATGCTTTGAAGTGTAGGGCGTTTCCCCAAACATTAGCAGGCATGGCACAACGTTGGTACAGTCGCCTACCACCAAACTCCATTGCCTCTTTCAAAGAGTTGAGCAATGCTTTTGTCAGCCAGTTCATAGGAGGAAGGATTCATAAGAAAGATTCTGCATCCCTCATGACTGTGATACAAGGAAAGAACGAAAATCTCAGAGATTATCTCAAACGCCCAACATTACAAACCTGGAGAACAAGGTAGCCATGGTGGCATTGCAAAATGGAACTTCGAACGTTTACTTTAAAATGTCATTGGCTAAGCATCCCCCTGAAAATATGGTTGAGCTCCAGCAAAGGGCGAGCAAGTACATCAAGGCGGAAGATAGTCTGAAGAAAGAGTCAGGAACGGGGAACACTGGAAACGGTGACAACTCTAAGAAGCAGAAGTCGGAACAGGAATATGATGCTAGAGATAAGTACCCGCGCATGGGCAGGGATTCTGATTCAGCCCCTAAGAAGGGGATTCTCGGGCAAAGGTTTACGGATTACGCAAGGTTGAACACTCCAAGAAGTCAAATCCTGATGGAGATAGAAAAAGACAGGGACGTGAGATGGCCAAAGCCACTAAGGACTGATCCTGAGAAAAGAAACAAGAATCAGTACTGCCGGTTCCATAAAGATGTGGGACACGATACCGACGATTGTAGACAATTAAAAGATGAGATTGAGTTCTTGATCCGCAGGGGAAAATTGAAAATTTTTTGTAAAGATGGGGATCGGGGAAACCCAAGGCAGGATTATGATAGGAAAGATGAGGACCGTAACCCCAATCAGCAGCCCCGGGGGCCGGGACAAGTAGAAATTCCAGAAAGGCGTATGCACGAGAAGTGATGCACATCGTAGGGGAAGCACCAAAACATGCAAAGACGGAAGTCTCAATTGGATTCGATGATTCCGACCTTGAAGGGGTGAAGTTTCCCCACGATGACCCACTGGTTATCTCACCTGTGATAGGCAACTCCCAAGTGAAGAGAGTCTTGATTGACAATGGAGCATCGGTGGACATTCTGTTTCATGATGCCTTCTTGAAGATGGGATATACTGAGTCTCAGTTGACACCGTCAAACATGCCCATATATGGGTTCAACGGAGTAGAGTCGAAAGTTGAAGGGATAATTCAGATACCCATGACTATAGGGCAGGAGCCACGGGAGGCTACTCAGATGTTAAATTTCTTGGTTATCAAAGCTACATCCACATACAATGCTATCCTAGGTAGGACGAGACTACATGCTTTTAAGGCGGTTGCCTCTACCTATCATTTAAAGGTTAAGTTCCCAACCAGAAATGGAGTAGGGGAAGAGAAAGGGGATCAAAAGATGGCAAGGAGTTGTTATGTGGCCGCACTGAGGCCGGATGGAACCGGGGGGCAGGTCCTCCCAATCGAGGATATGGATGTTCGAGAGAATGAAGAGCGAAGAGGAAAACCAGCAGAGGACTTGGTTCCCATACCTTTAGAGTTGGGAGATTCTGAGAAGGTTACTTACATCGGGGCATCTTTGAAAGACCCCTTGAAGAGCAAATTGATCTCCTTCTTGCAAGACAACAGTGACATCTTCGCGTGGACAGCAGCTGACATGCCAGGGATAGATCCCTAATTGATAGCACATAGCCTGAATGTGGATCCAAACCGGAAGATGGTGAAACAAAAGAAGAGAAATTTTGCACCTGAGAGGCAAGAAGCCATAAAACAGGAAGTTGACAAACTCTTAGAGGCAGGGTTCATTGAGGAAATCCAGTTCCCGGAATGGTTGGCAAATCCTGTGATGGTCAAGAAGGCTAATGGAAAGTGGAGGATGTGTATAGACTTCATTGATCTAAACGACGCATGCCCAAAGGACTGTTTTCCCTTGCCAAGGATCGATACGTTGATAGATGCTACGGCTGGGCACGAGATGTTAAGCTTCATGGATGGCTTTAGTGGCTATAATCAAATCAAGATGCATAAAGATGATATTCCTAAGGTATCGTTCATCATCGACTTCGGTGTGTATTGTTACCTGGTCATGGCTTTTGGACTGAAAAATGCAGGAGCTACCTATCAGAGGTTGGTAAACAAGATTTTCGCTCATCTCATTGGAAAGACCATGGAGGTTTATGTGGATGATATGCTGGTGAAAAGCCTACACAAGGCAGATCACATTGAACACCTATGCGAGGCATTTGAAGTGCTGAGGCACCATAAGATGATGTTGAATCCGGCCAAGTGTGCTTTTGGTGTTGGGTCTGGAAAATTTTTGGGTCTCATGGTCTCGAAACGAGGAATTGAGGCCAACCCCGACAAAATCAAGGCTATGTTGGACATGGAACCACCACGTTCTATAAGGGATGTACAGAAGTTAACCGGGAGGATTGCTGCGTTAGGGAGGTTCATCTCCAAATCCGGGGACAAGTGTTTGCCGTTCTTTAAAACCTTGAAGAAGGTAAAAAACTTTGAGTGGACAGAAGAAAGCCAAGAGGCCTTTGAGCAAGTGAAGAAGTATATGTCTGAGGCCCCGCTGTTGGCCAAGCCAAGTACGGGAGAAATCCTCTATCTTTACTTGGCAATTTCAGCTCAAGCTGTGAGTGCGGTGCTGGTGAAGGAGGAAAACAAGGTTCAGAAACCCTTATACTATGTGAGCAAAGTTTTACACGGAGCAGAGTTGAACTACTCCACTATTGAGAAGTTTGCCTTAGCATTGGTAACTGCCTCTATGAAACTAAGGCCCTATTTTCAGGCACATAAGGTTGAGGTCCTTACAAGACAATCATTGAGGAATATTTTGCACAACCCTAAGGCCAGTGGTAGGCTCATCAAGTGGGCAATTGAGTTGGGAGAATTCGATATTAAGTACAAGCCAAAGATGGCCATCAAAGCTCAGGCACTAGCTGACTTCGTGGTTGAATGCACCATTGACAACCAAGAAGTCGGGGGGCTGGAGATACCTCAGGAAGGCAATAAGGAAGACAAGGAACCCATAATAAAGGAGAAGGAATTCTGGATGCTCTATTTTGATGGGGCATCAAAAACAAAAACAAGTGGCGCAGGTCTTGTCTTACAAAGTCCCGATGGATTCATGATTGAATACGCCCTGAAGTTGGACTTTCCAACAACCAATAATGAGGCAGAATATGAAGCTCTGATAGCTGGACTTGGCTTAGCAGGAGCCCTAAGGGTCAAAAACCTTAAAGTTTGTGGAGATTCAAGGCTGGTTGTGGCTCAAGTCAATGGAGATTTTGAGGCGAGGGATGAAACCATGGCTAAATACTTAAGGCTTGTGAAGGCAATAATGACTCAATTTGATGAGTGCTACATTGAGCACATTCCGAGGGAAGAAAACACCAAGGCTGATGCCTTATCCAAGTTTGCCTCCTCTGAGATAGAGAATTACTCTGGAAGTGTCTACTTCCAAGTTCTGAGAACCCCCACCATCGATTCAAAGTTAGTCGCACCTATTGGAGTGAGGGAATGTTGGATAGATCCCATAAAAGCACATCTCGAGAATGGTTGGCTCCCGACTAATGCCATGAAGGCACGAAAATTATCTGTGAGAGCGTTGAGGTATGCTCTGATTGAAGGGATACTCTACAAAAAGTCTTTTATGATTCCGTATCTAAAGTGTTTAAGGCTCGAAGAGGCCAAATCAGCTATTGAGGAGGTCCATGAGGGAATTTGCGGACAATACTTGGGGGGCAGGGCCCTAGCTCACAAGATAGTCAGGCTTGGATTCTATTGGCCTGAGATGATGGCTGATGCCAAAGAGTACGTGAAAAAGTGTGATCGGTGCCAGAAACATGCACCAGTGGTTAGACAACCACCAGAGATGTTGACATCCGTTAGCTCCCCCATCCCATTTACTATGTGGGGGATGGACATTCTTGGGCCCTTTCCTATGGCCACTGCTCAAAGGAAGTTTCTAGTTGTAGCTATTGAGTACTTCACAAAGTGGATTGAGGCCAAACCTTTGGCTAAAATCACAACCAAGCAAATCATGCAATTCTTCTAGGAGAACGTCATGTGCAGATATGGAATACCACGAATCCTCGCTACGGACAATGGTTTATAATTTAACAACAAAAAGTTCACAGAAAGAGGGAAAAAAATGAGAGTCGGTTTCTCTAACTTCTCTCTAGCTTCTCTCTTAAACCCTAACTAGCCGCCACTAAATCTAACCTAAATCTAAACATCTTCCCATCAGATTCGATCATAAATCCTTCACTAATCCGCCTTCTTCTATTCCCGCACCGTCTCCCATATATTTCTTATATCTAGTATTTTTTAGGTTTCTTAAAAGATGGTTTCGGAAAGGGCTTCTGATGACGAGATTTCATTAGAGCTTTTTCTTATGGTGTTCGTCTCCATGTTCGTTCCCAAAGAGCTACGCTCCCTGGGGTGGATGTAAATGATGGTTTTCCTTATGGGTCTGATGTGAAGGGGGATCCCACTGAGAGTAAGGGATGGGTGCTTGGTGATACTGGTGCCACTGGGGTTGCTGCTCGCACTCGGTCTTCGGTAAAGCATCATCTTATTGAGGGTAAGTTTTTCTCTCAAAAAAAATCTTTTAGATCTAATGAATTAGATGAGAGTGCTCTCATTGATCTATCTGACTCTGGGAATTCGGGTAATTCTAAGGAGAAGGGTAAAAGGGATGAGGAAGTTATTTCGGATGTGGTACTAGAAGGTACTAACTTGGTTTGTACAAATAAGCCCCTCTTAGATGTTTGTGAGCAGGAAGGAGGGGTTCATGAAAAGGGTATTGATTCTCATATCCCTTGCCAAACGGGTTTCAATGATTTGGGGGATTCTCCGAATGAAGGCATGGATGGGAAAGAGAGGGTGATTGACATAGAGCTCTGTGTTAATCGGGAAGCTAATGATGATCTAATTGTTAGCAAGCCGAGTAATGAGGTTTTAGCACTCAGTACTGATTATGTGGAAGGTGGGTTGCCTGTTGCAGTTGAAAAGAAGCGATGTGACTTTGAGAATGGGGAAAAGCAACGTAATGATAGTTTTGTTTCCACTGTTGATCCTATGACAGTTGGGATGGAGAAGAATGATCATGGGAAAATGGGATTGACTGCGACTACCGGTTCGTTTGAGGAGCCAGTAGCTGAGGAAGTCATTGCAGAGTTCCTTCAGGACCTGGATGCAACATCTGTGATTGATGCCTTGGGGAAGGCTAACTTTGATGACCCTGGTAAAATGGATTTGTTAATGAGTATGGATGCTCCTCCATCTAGGGTTGTATCGGAGCCTAGAGACTTGGGGAGTAATGAGGTTTCAGATTTCAATGTTGATCATTTAAACACTGGAGATAGTTTATATGCTCAGGAGGAACTGGTTTCTTTGGTGACTATGGATTCGATTGGGGTAACAGAAGAGGAAAGAGATATTGCAGAGTTTCTTGCGGAACTTGTCGCACAAACTGTAACCAAAGCTATATGTGAAGATCAACTAGAAAATTCTATTGAAGGGGGCCTCGCGGGGAGTTTGGAGCCTCGGAAAAATGGCCAGCTAGAGGACACTGATGCAGATGCCGAATGGGGGGAAATGGCTGATAAGCAACTCCTTGCTAAGGCTAAGGACTATCTGAAAGTTCTGCAGCCCACCATTGAGTACTTGGGGTATGAGGTGTCTGCTTTAGAGATACGGAGACAAACATTGATCAAGTCGCATGGAAATTTCTTAATTGATATCTCGGAGCTGGGTGGGAATGAGGAGCTGTGTGAGACATACAACAGCATTGTCCAGCTTCAGGATTTTTCGGTCATTGAGGGAATTGAAATCCCTACTGAAGGTATTCCCCTTGAGGTGTTTTTTGATGAGAATGGTCGGGTTAGGGATAGGCTGGTGTCGCGCAGGGGGAAACCCAGTGTGGAGCACATACAGTATGATAAAGGGAAAGGGGAGGCAGGGGAATCTGGAGAATCTGCCAGGAAGACTACCGATTCAGACATTGATATGGAGGTTGATGAAGCGTTTGACTACTTGATAAGTGGTGCTTCCAAGGCATGTAATTCTGAGATGTTGATTGACAGTACTGGGACTACTATTGGTAAGCCTGTCCAGCATTCTGGAATTTTTGAAGACGAAATCCCTTGGGAGGATTTCCCAACCGTCAGTACGCTACCTTCTATTGAGAGGGATGGTTTTGGGAGGGTTGGCATGGAGGTTGATGTGGTGCAGCCTTGTAAATTTAAGGATGAGAGCATTCTGGATGGCTCCCATGTTTCTACCATGGGAGAGGTTGGGGGGAGCCTACTCATAACATGGAGATGATCATGGACATGGATACCACGACTGCTCACGGAGTGGGAAGAGATGAAGGCCAGGTCACACCAGCTCGGTGGACTAAGTCCAGAATCAGGAAGTGGAGAGCGACTCGGGGTGGCCGCATTTGAACTCTTTTCTAGCAATTTCGATTTTTTTGTAGCTTGACTAGTAGCATGGTGACCCTTTAACGGGTTGTTTCTGTTGTTTTTGGTAATTGTAATGACTTTTGTTGATTTCGCGGGGTATGCCCCTAGATCTGTGTAAGCTGTTCCTTTTTTGGTATAAATTTTTTTAATTATCAAAAAAAAAACAACAAAGAGTTCAAGGACTATTGTGATGAGAATGGGATTGAGCTTCGATTCACCTCAGTTGCCCACCCTCAAGCTAATGGTCAAGCTGAGGTTGCCAATCGAATCATCCTCGATGGACTTAGAAAAGATTGGAACGCTCTAGAAATACTTGGGTGGATGAGTTACTACCCATACTCTGGGCATACCGAACCACATGCAAGGTGACTACTGGAACAACTCCATTCATGTTAGCCTACGGGGCTGAAGCTGTAGAACCCGTGGAAATCATGCATGCATCTCGATGAGTGGAGTCCTTTGAACCAGACACCAATGAGGAAGGGATGAGACTAGCCCTCGATCTGATTGACGAAGTAAGGGATGAAGCTCATGCTAGGAATACGGAGCATCAGAAGAAAGCTTCCTTCTACTACAACCTAAGGGTGAAAGAAAGGTTCTTCCGTCAGGAAGAATTAGTGCTCAGAAAGATTGAAGCATCCGGAGTTGGACAAAAAGGAAAGCTGGCACCAAATTGGGAAGGCCCATATCGGGTCAAAAGCACACTGGGTCGAGGATCATACAAGTTGGAGACTGTGGAAGGAAACGAGGTGCCTCGCACTTGGCACGTATCGAATCTCAAGATCTATTATGTTTGATTATCATATGAAGGACGTAGCTTATATCTATTAGGAAAGTAGAAATAAGGTCGACGAAACCATTTTGGAGTTTTTTTTAAACTCTGAGTAGGAAGTAGAGTATTATGTAAGGGCTAGGCCCATTTCAGGTTTTATGCAATTTGATTTTCTCCTCCTTTAGTTGTTGTTTTATGTCTGTTATGTGTCAAAAGCATATTTAAAATTGCTAGCTAAAGTAAGCCAAAATACAAAAGGCAAAGCAACTAAGTGGAAGGAAAAACCAGGAAATGCATAAAACAAAAAATCAAAGCCCGGAGGCTATAGTTTCAAGTTTGCAAATTTAAAGAAAGCAAAACATTAAAAGTCATGCCACGCAGGGCCAAGGTAAATAAAATCAAGGTGCCTTAGTCTTGCCAGTGCTCCTAGCAGGAGAATCTCTATCAGTGCTGGTATGGGTAGTTGAATCCCCAACAATTGAACCACCAGATCTAGCATGGAGAGGGGAGCGATCAGGGTTCAAGATCCTATCAACAGCATCCTCCCCTTCCTCCTCTTCCTCCTCATCCTCCTCCATGGGAGTAATCCTCTGAGACTCCAACAACTTGGCCAGCTCCAACGGGGCCTTAGGGCAAGGAATATCACCAATCTCGAACAGCCCGGGGTGCCTCTCAGAAACAGCATCTAGTGCCCCCTTCCAGCCACTAATGTAGTTGGCTGGATAGATAAGATCATCATGCTTAGCCATAAGCCTCTGAAAGTCCTCGGAATCCATATAATCATCAATGATATCCTCTTTGCCTTGGCGAAGCTCAGCAATGCAGCCATAGGCTTTCTCCAGCTCCTCCTCCTTCGCCTTCAACTTCTCTTCCAAGCCTGTAACTTGGGCCTTCGACTGGTCAAGATCCTTCTTGTGAGTTCCAGCCTGAGTTCGCCAAGACTTGGCATGATGCATGGCAGCCTGGAAATAGGTGTTGCCCTGAAAAACAACAAGTTAAAAATAGGCAAGAAGTAAAAATTTAAGGTAACGAGAAAAGAATACTTACGGTAGCAAGAGCCTGAGCACCCATTAGCTCAACAGGGGTGATTGAGTGGTAGGACCAATCCTTGGAATGCTTGGTGCTTCCTACAACCGAATCCTGTTTTCTGATGCCCCAAGCAGGTCGAAAAACAGAACTCTTAGCAGAGGAGGCAGCCCCATTGCCCTCTTCTACATCAATAGCATCATGTGGCCTTAAAAAGGCAGGCTCTGTAGGCTGCCCCCTAGGGTCCTTCGCAGCTCTTTTCCTCTTCATACGGGGAGTTTCCCCAGCAAGTGCTCTTGGAGCTCATTTATGGCTCTAGCAACTGAAAAATCAAAGGCAAAGTTAGTAACAAATAAAATATAACATGTAAATGAATGAAAAGCTAAATGAAAGAATGGTGGGGTTTACCCTTATCAGTGACAGAAGAAAGACCCACAGACTTGAGGGAAAATTCCTCAAGAAGAGTGAAGAAGTGAGTTTCCCCTTTGTCTGCAATAAGGGTGTTGAAAGTAGCTCTTTCGGCATCATTTAGCTCGATATCATCTGAATTTCCATCAGTTACCTTCCCAAAGGAGCTACGAAAAAGGGTGCCCCAATCACCCCCCTCCCACACAAGTTACATGAACTCCTCTTTCCATTTAGGGTTACTATCAGGAATTGAAGAGGGATCATAGATATTTGGGATCGTAGGACGAAGACTGATATATACCCTGCCAGTATAAGTGATTGCATTATTTTTAAATTGAAAAATCTTCCTAAAAAGAGGAACAGATAGTGGAAAGTTGTTTTTCAAACAAAGAATGGCTCTCCAAGCATTTGGGACTAGCTGGCAAGGGTTTATTTGAACATCCGCCAACAAGGTGGGAATGAAATTATGAAAAAGGAAACGTAGCCCAGCCATGATAGCATCCTTGTATATGCAAAGGGCATGGGGTTTCCAATGACAAGAACGATCTCCTGGTTCAGCTGTGACTAATTTTAAAGGGGAACGAACATTGAAGAGTTTGTTCAATTTTTTGATTTTTTCAGCATCAAAAAACTTCGAATGATGATTATATGAATCTAATGCCGAAACAAAAGGATATTCATCTCTTCTTTGATTAATCATGTCGATCAAGGAAGTATACTTCGAACGAATAGGAGGGAAAGAGGTACCTCGTGATGATGCACTCATCTTGCCGAGTCTCCTGGCTTCTCGGTCATCCGCCATTGATATGCTTGGGATGAAAGCTTCAAGAAATGATCTTCAAAGAAACCCAGAAAATCGCCTTGGAGAGAACTTTGGCCGGAATTTTCTACCGGAAAATGCTTGAGAACTACGAGCTCTAGAGAGAAATTTTTGGTGAAATGTTGAAAGTGAAGTGAGAAATGAGATTCACCTCCTACTCTTTTATACCAAGTACGACCGGTCATTTAACCGGTTAAAATGTTATGGAACCAGTTATAACCGGTTATGGCCCACAGGCCCAAACCAAGGCCCAGAATCTGGAAGCTTATAGAAGGATCCCGAAGGATCGAGAAATTCCTAAATAAATAAAATTAAAACTGAAATAAAAGTGATATAACTCCACGACGTCGATCCACCTCGTGAAGTGAGGTCGTAGTTAACACGACAAGGCCATTTATTTGACCATACACGACCTAGAATCACATCGTAGGTTAAGGTCGCAGGCAACTCGAGGAGGCCTGTGAAGGGACCTTACACGACCTCGATCCACATCAAAGGATGAGATCGTAAGGCTCACGACGTGCCTCTTATAACGCCCTTGCACGACCTCAATTTAGGTCGAAATATGAGTTCGTAGGCCTCGTCAGCTACCCCTTTATCGGCCCTTAGGCGACCTCGAACCACCTCGTAAGGTGAGGTCGTAGGTCAAACGACGAGCCTAGTTAATGGACCTTACACGACCTCGATCCACCTCATTGACTGAGGTCTTAGCATGCTCGACGTGCTTTGTCTAGTGACCTTACACGACCTCCATCCACGTCGTAGGATGAGGTCGCAAGCATCACGAGCTGCCCCCTGGTGTCCTTGCACGAACTCAATCCACCTCGTGGATTGAGGTCGAAGACCATACGACCAGGCTGCTTTGGAGACCTTGTACGACCTCGATCCTGGTCGAAGGGTGAGGTCACAAGCCTCACGACCTGGACACCCCTTCACGACCTCGATCCAGGTCGAACGTTTTAAAAAAAAAATGTGTGTGTAGAAAGATTAAGATCATTTTTACAGGTCATATATCTGAAATATTTTTGGCAAATTCAGTACAAAAATAATAAAAAATACCCACGAGTATGGGAAAGATGCAAGAAAATTATTTGTAATTTTCTATGAGACATAAATGTGGTTATATAGTCTCGTATAAGGCAAATCGTCGTAAATGTGTAGGTCGCTCCACACTTTGCATTCAAGACGATACTTGTGAAACACTAGTGTATATAAACCTTTTAACTTCAATGAAAACCTGATCAGTTTTCCTAGAAGTTGGGGGGCAAATGATATGGGCTGAAATTAAAATTGTAAAGACACATTTAATGTGGCATTAAATAAGCCGAGATTGGTCCAAGGTTGAAGCCCTTTAATGAGGCCCGAAATCCTAATTAAATAATAAAATTCGTAGCTGATAAATCAGCCAAATAAGGGACTTCGTAATTGAGTCTGAAAAGGAAACTGAATCATATCAGGAGTAACCTCCAAGGCATATATCTTTAATACTTATCTTCTTATCTTTTGGAAGGCTCTAAAATTGGGCCAACTGAATAACTTGCCCACCAAGTCTCCTATTTCAACTCTAATTCTAGGGTTTTCTACACCTATATAAAGGACCTGATCCTTCAACCTAGAACTACGTTTTTTGGCTTGATTCTTGATATTTGCAAGATACGTAGGCATCTTGTGAGGACCCGAATTAAGTCACGAAACACTTGATCAGCCATTAAAGCTCGAAGCTTCCATAAACCCTAGCATTAAATACACCCTACTTTTCGTTCCACAACAACTATGATGAGAAATTTTAAATTTAATTTTTTGTGTCATTTCAATTTTAATTAATGTCCTATTAAAATATTACAATTTATTTAACTTATAATAGGAAGATAAATCATGTACCATATGTGTTTTTTTCGTTAATATAAACGCACCGAGGTGTTACCGTAAGGCGATGCCGAGCAACTTTTACCAATATATAATTTAACAATCCTGTTTTTTAAAACTAAATTTATTACATATGATATTACGTATGTGATATTTATTATTCTGTTAAAAGTTGGGTACATTTATACAAATTTAATTATTTATATTAGCTAAATGTATTATATAAATATGTATAATCAATTAAATAAAATAACTTTTTTTAGATTACGAAGAGTGACGATTTAAATATTTTCTAATTGTATGTAATGTAGTAGTGTAGAAATTTTGTCTGTACGGTGTGAAAAAAAGCTTTAAACTAGTAGCTTATAAACCATGAAATTCACGACTATTTTTTAATACTTATAATTATATAAATTATATAATCAAACAAAATATGATATAATTTTGTTTTTCTAATTCCTAAAATATTAGATATAGCGATTCATAATATAAAAGTTATAAGTTTTTACTTTAGTGTGAGGAGAAATTTTTAATTTGGTTCTTTGTGTCATTTCAATTTTAATTGATGTCTTATTAAAATATTACATTTTTAAAAAATTATAACTCGAAGATAAATCAGGTATACGTGTTTTTTTTCATTAATATAAACACACCGAGGTGTCACTGTGAGGCGACGCCGAGCAACTTTTCCCAATATATAATTTAACAATCCTGTTTTTTGAAACTAAATTTATTACGTATGATATTACGTATGTGATATTTATTATTCTAATAAAAGTTGGGTACATTTATACAAATTTAATTATTTATATTAGAAAAATGTATTGTATAAATAAGTAAATCAATAAAATAAAATAACTTATTTTTAAATTACGAAGAGTGACGATTTAAATATTTTGTAATTGTATGTAATGTAATAGTTTAGAAATTTTGTCTCTACGGTGTGAAATTTTTTTTAAACTAATAGATTATAAACCATGCAATTCACTACTCTTTTTTAATACTGATGATTATATAAATTATATTATCAAACAAATATGATATAATTTTGATCTTCTAATTTTTAAAATATTAGATATAACTATTCGTAATATAAAAGTTATAAGTTTTTGCTTTACTGTGAGGAGAAATTTTTAATTGGTTTCTTTGTGTCATTTCAATTTTATTGATGTCTTATTAACATATTAATTTTTTTTTAAAATTATAACAGGAAGATAAATCAAGTATATGTGTTTTTTTCTTAATATAAATGCGCCGAGGTGTCGCCGTGAGGCGATGCCGAGCAACTTTTACCAATATATAATTTAACAATCCTGTTTTCTTAAACTAAATTGATTACATATGATATTACATATTGTTAGGTCCCGAAGTATCGTAGAAGGGGGGTTGAATATGATAATACCAAAAATAAAAAATAATTTCGAGAATATATCTTTATTGATAATAAACTCGAAGGGGTGTTACAACTTCTAATCCAATGGATTAGCTTCAAAACAGAACACTCCTAAGGATAGTTTAGGCACAAGGACCTTCTACCCGACACTTCCTGAAAGCGGGCTAAGCCGGCTTTCCTACTAGATGGACTATTTAGCAGCTTACACAGAGAAGATATAAGAGAGAGAAGAGAGAGTTGTGTGTTGAGGTGTGTTTTGAAATGAAATACAACAGGCCTATTTATAGGTTTTAGAAAGTCACTATGCTATACTATTCACGTGGGCCCCACCTGCATAGTAACCACTATTACACCAACCAAACCGTGTCTGCTAAGAAAATTTTCTTCTGTGGGCCCCACCAATCACTATTTGCACAATACCACTATTTGTACAGTACCACTATTTGCACATAAATCACTATTTGAACAGTAACCACTATTTGCACAGTATCACTATTTGCACAGTATTTGCATAGTAACCGCGCATAATAATCTTGCATAGTAACCTTTGCATAGTAATCGTGCATAGTAACTTTCCATAGTATTACTATTTTTGGCTGCTTCTTTTAGGCTTCTCTCTTCTGTTTCAAATATTTTGCTGAATTAATTCATCTCAGAAAATAGTTCAAGTACCAGATTAATTTAATTATTTATTATAAATAATTAATTAATCTGTTACTTAGTTAATTTTCAGGGTAAATTAATTTTTGATAATACCTTGAGATATTATGTCTGTCCTTGATCGTCAATAGCTTTGGCAATTCTTTCTGTGAATTAATGTGTTGATCCTTCTCGTATGTGCTGACACTTAGTGTACTGGTCTGGTTCACAAGTGACTAGCACTGATCTTGATCTTCACACCTTCGTTACATTCCAATTGATTAGCCTACAGCAGTATCTTCAAATAATATAAATACATGGAATCTTTTGGCCCTTCAACTGAATCATCTGTACATCTTATTCTGTCACTGAGGCTTGATCATGTTAATGAACTTCTTTCAGCGACTTGATCCTTCTCGGTGCATGTTCTTCAAATTTCACGATCCTTGTATAGAGTTAATATTATTTATCTTTTATCCTAGTTGAGTTATATATGTCCTCTATTACATATTAAATTACATTATGCTTTACACATATATCGTGATATTTATTATTCTAATAAAAGTTGGGTACATTTATACAAATTTAATTATTTATATAAGCAAAATGTATTATATAAATATGTATATTAATTTAAAAAAGTAACTTATTTTTTAATTAGGAAGAGTGATATACGATTTAAATATTTTGTAATTGTGTGTAATGTAATAGTTTAGAAATAACTATTTAGATTGCAGAATATTTAAATTAGATATCGCATTATTGTTTTTTTATGAATTTTTGGTCCAAGTACCAAGGATGTTTGGTTTAAATGTTAAAATCTTAAGTTTGGTTTGTTTTAAATCATATATATGCTCAACGTTACTTTAGATTGGATAATATATGTGATATTAATATATTATTGGTTAAAATAGTAGAGAGAACAATTACATGATCATAATATGATTTTACAAAAAAATTATTCCGCGATGAACAACGTCATAAATGTACGACATTAAAAAATTACAAATAAATTATAAAATCAATTAAACAAATATCATTTTGTGTATGAAGCACGAACAATATTGACACTCTTAGCGTTCAAAACCTTTTGGTCACTAAAAATTTGATTCTATAAATGTTTTCATTGTGTCAAATCTCAAGTCATTAAATATGTATTTGATAACATTACGAATTATTAAATATATATTTATTATCTACCTTATAGCTTTGACGATACCGTAGGAATGATCTAAATTTAATAATATCTAATAACTTTTTGTTTCGGGATTTTAGGATGGTTCACAATAAGGACAGAAAATTTCTTCTGAACATCCATATCATGCCACGAAAAGGTGGGACAAGTCAGAAAATTGATGAAAAAATTTAAAAATTATTAAGCATCAAAAAAATTTGGGTAGTCTACGTTTATTATTGTAAACTAAATATTGATACTATAATTTACTTGATTGTTGTTCATTATCAGTTACATAAATTGATGGCATAAATTGGTGAGAAAGACAAGGAACTTGAGAAGATACTGGACTTGACAGGGAAAAGTGTTATGTCCTAATGTGGCATAAGTCTTAAATAGGCCTAATGGATTAAAATAATGGTACACCGCTTATAATGGGCCTGAAAATGAAGAATGAGTCACTGAGGTCCGCCATCAGGAATCAATTTAATGAGTTATCATGCTACTGATTGAGCTCGCCAACGAGGCCTAGAATATATTTATTATGACGGCTTACGGTCAGGCCCAGCGAGGTCACGTGAAGGTAGTGTTTTTCGTAGTTCGTTCATAGGGAAGGACTGTCAATATTGATTTCAAATAGAATATCTCTTACAATCTACAATTATGGAAAATGGGGGTTTTGAGTTTGGTTGAGGTGTTTTATCAAACACCTTGCATACAATAAATAAATTGCTACAAAAATACAACTAAGTTAATGGCAACTATCCAAATTTACCAACACAATGAGTAAATGAGCAAGATAAGAGATATACTTGACCCAAGGATATAGCAAATCAAGCACTTCAACCCAACAAGCAAAATATATCCAACTCTACCTAACCAAGATAATTGGTGAAGCACACAATCACTTATTTCTCTTCTAAAAACACTAATTTAGTGAAGCACATAAATTAGCTCTCTTGATAATAGCTACCAATAATGAAGCACTACTAGTATCACCAAATCAAGGAATTAAACAAAGAGAGGCTAGGACAAACCCAAGGATGAGAAGCTCAACCTAGGTACTTGTACTTGAATCTTGAAGTTTAGGCACGCCAAACCTTGTGCTACTACAATGAATGTACTAACAATTACGGATTAGTACAAACAATTAGCAATTGAAATTACAAGAAGAGCAAGATGAAGCAACTTACAAATCTCCAAGCAAAATCATAAATAATACAACACAAGTATTCAAGATAGAGTGAAATAGATCTTACTTAAAATGGAGTGGGTTTAGTACAAGAAATGCTTCCTTGAGCCAAATAAATGGAGTTAGTTACTCATAATCAATGCCAGATTACAAGTAATTAATGTCTCCTCTCAAATTCCTACTAACCCTAATTGTTTCTTCAAGAGGCAAAATGAGGATGAAGTTAGATGTAGGTTGAGATATTAAGATATGAAGATAAGATTATTAAGTTGTGTTTGGCTTCTTTTAATACACAGCAGGTGCTATACGGCCTGTTGAACGGTCGTATAGCTGCCCGTACAGAAAATCTGCTCCTTTGAACGGCCTGTTGAACGGCCGTACAGTAGCCCGTACAAGATAAAATCTTCAATATAATGCATTAAACGCCTCCCGGCATCGCGAGCTTGCATCTTCTAACTTCCTCTTGAATAATCTTTGCTTTCAAGCCCAAAATAATCCATCTTTTCAACAATTAAGCATGAGGCACTGAAAGATGAAAAACATAATTAATATCGATAAAACAACATTCGGAACTAACAAAAATGCAAGTGAATAAATGACAAAACGTGTATAAAATACACGTTATCAAATCTTCCCCCACTTGAACTTTGCGAGTCCCGAGCAAACTACTCTTAACATAACCATATGCTCCTAACTAGTACCACTTCCGTAGGTGATCACGGTTGCATTTGGCATATGCAACAAGCCCTTGGAACCCCTAGGTAGCCCTAGTGGACGAGTGAGGTCTCGTGAGGGTTTATAGCTGATGTAACCAAAAATCACAAAAGCCACTAACAAATAAGAAACTAACAATACCTACTAATTTAACTAACTACTACATTCACATGTCCGAGTCGTCTACTTGTAACTAAAATCAAACATATAGAGCTATTCACCTTATCATCCACTAAAACGAGCTAACAACCAATTCAAGAATCAAGATAACACACCTTGTGCAAGATGTAACAAAGACATTAAAGATAGAATGAATGCACTTCAATCGTGAACACTAGACAAGATTATCACAAAGCATACATGGCTTCGCATTAAGAAGATAAAATTGCATGGTGAAAAATCTCACATCTCTCAATTATGCATCACACAAGTATGGGCTAGAGATTTCACTCAACTCCAAGTCTAAATGCATGCGCTCTACTTGACCTTGCATGTCCACCTAAATTCCGGATTGCACCAAAAACAAGGAATTCATAAAATGGGTTGTAATGAGGCTTGGGTGAAGGTGTGAAAATTTAAGTTCAAGGAAGGTGTAAAAGTCCCGCAAGTTGAGTCAAAATGACGCTTGCTCGCTTCATCCACCAAATTCTCAAATTAAAGAATGTCTTTACTCATTTACAATTACAAAACACAACCACATTTACCAAGAAAATTGAAATAAAATAAAGTACAAAGATTTATTGTTTTTTTTCTCTTTTTTTTACATCCCCTTTATTATTTTTTTAGCAAAGGGAATGAATAACATAAATAAATACTACAAAGAACTTTGAACCACATCCAGATATACACATCAAACTAGTTCCCACTTACAATAATTAGAATTCTTCCTCTTCACAACATCTCCAAATTCTCATGCTCAACAATCAATTCTTTCCAAGACTCAACTAGGTCGAGAGTGAAGTATTTGGCTATGACTCATGTATAAAAGGGGAAAGTGACGAAGAAAAACATGGATATAAGCTTCCAAGGGGTAACTAGGGATTATTCTCATGGTTCACAAGCTAAAAAGGCCAAAAAAATTTATCCTAAATAGAATTTCCTTATTATGGTGCATCCATGAATGAAGGCTTAATGCAAGCCCTAGAGCAACAAACATACATAAAGACGGAAGCACACAAGCAAAAGAAATCATCGTTCAAGACCTCACAAGGTTTAAGTTGCAATAACATCTTCTCGATTTGATTCCATGAATTCTAAGAGATAATCGTCATGTTCACAATTTAATTACAACAATCTAGACTTCTCATGCCATTTTAAGTGTGTGCGTGTGCAATAAGGTGCATCAAACTTATAGATTCACATCAAATTGATAATGCTAGACACGTAATAGGAGAAAACAAGGCTACAAGCTCACAATGTCTTAAATTTTACAAACAAGTAAACAAGCTCATCACTAAACTTATTTACAAATGCAAACGAAAAGGACATGGAAGGAAACAAAAAAAAAAATAGTACTAAAACTAGCTACATACTATACTACAAGAATGAACAGAACAATCCTTCCCCCACTTAAAACATGGCATGTCCTCATGCATGATAAATAAAACGAAGTAGAGATATGAGTGAAAGAGAACTCCCCTGAAAATAATGAACAAGAACCGGGAGCAAAGCCACTCATACTTGTCAAAATCCAACTTCGAAATGTGCAAGCCAAGAATTGAATTAATGCCACGAACAATCAATCCACAAAAACAACCAACAAGCCAATAACCACACCCTACAATGCCACTAGAATAAACTAATTAAGGATATATACATAACTCAAATTTTTTTTTGTTTTTTTTAAATAAAATAAAATAACTAAGCAATTAATAATAAAATCAAAAATCAAATTTAAAACTAAAATAAAATAAAATAAAATAATTACTTAGTTTTAGAAAATTAAAAAATAAAATAAAAATTAAAAAGAATTAAAATTTTGGTTTTTGATTTTTTAAGAAAAATAAAATAAAATAAAACAAATCACTAACCAATTAATAATAAAACAAAACAAAATAATATAAAAATCAATTAAAATTTAAAACTAAAATAAAATAAAATCAAAATAATCAATTAATAATAAAATCAAAAATCAAATTTAAAATTAATTCATAAATTAAAAAAAATTATTACTAAAACTAAAACTAAAAATAGAAATAAAAATAAAAATAAAATAAAATCTAAAATTAAATTAGAACAAAAATAAAAGAGGGGGGGTAGGGTTCTGTTCGCGTTTGTTTTGAAACAGGGGGGCGATTGTTGAAGGAGGGAGGCTGGGTAGACGGGGAGGGATGGTAGTGGTGTCGAAATGGCAGGGGAAGTGGAGGTCGAAGGAGGGGCTACTGGTGAGGTGGGTTGTTGCAGGGGAGATGGGCGACTGAATAGGAGAATGGAGATGGGGAGAGTGGAAGGGGCGCGCGATGGTAGACGCGAGGTTGGGGGGGCTGAACGGTGGGGCTGTTGAATGGTGATTTGGGTGGCTGTAGTGTGGAATGGAGAAAGAGGAGGAGATGGAAGCAGGGTGGGAAAAGGGGTGGTTGGTCGAAGAAATATATGGGTGGTGAGGTGTTGGTTGGAGATGGGTTGGTAAAATGGTGTGGCAGCTGGTGTACGAGGGAATAGATGTGGTGCGGCTGTGGTGTTTTGGCGAGTGGAAGGTTGGAGCGGTTTGGTAGTGGGATTGAACTGGGCAGTAGGAGTGCAGTGGTGGAGTAGTTGTGGAAACGGAGAATGTTGGTGGTGTTAAGAAGAACGGGAGAGAAGAGGATAGGTCGGAGTGGTGAGTTCGAGAAGGTGAACGGAGGAATGGGCTGGGCGGCACCGGAGGCGATTGTTGAAGGCGAAGAAAGGAGGAAGAATGAGACTGCTATTTGAAGAAGAAAAGAGGGCGGTGGGTAAATGATGGGCGTGAACGACAATGGTGTTTGGGACAGAGGAGGGTCGGCGGTAAAGTGGAAGGAGATGTGAGGTGGGTTGAAGGAGGAGGGAAATGGGCGTTTGCAGGTGGTGGAACTAAGTTAGTGGGAGGAGATGGGGCGGAGCTGTGATGAGAGGAGATGGAGGTGAATTGGAGATGGGGTGAGAAGAGCGGAGTAGAAGGAGGAGGGTACGGGAATTGCGAGGTGCTGTTGATCGGAAAAGAAAAGAGGGTGAAGGCGGATTGAAGGAAATGAAGAACGGAGGCTGGTGAAGTGTGAGTGAAAGGGGAAGAAAGAATGTGATGTTCTGTTTTGTATTTTCTTTTTTTTAAAAAAAACTGCACGGCCTGTACAAGAGGTGGGTAGAATTTTTTTGGAGCCCCTCAATTTGAACTAAGATATGGAGAGACGCGGAAGAAAATTGCACGGCCTGCTACACGGCTTGTTGCACGGTCTACACCCCGTACAACAGCCCGTGCAGCCCTAAAATTTTATAAAATTAACCCCTTTTTTTTACAAAAAATTCGCACAAATCCTTGAATGCTTGAATAAAATATTAATACCTGAAAACATGAAAAAACACATCAAGACACGAGTGGAACAAATATAAAATTGTAAAATTGAGAATAAACGATACTAAATATTATTTAGTGGGGCATTATTATTACAATATTTTTGGATTATTTTCTTATGAATTAAAATAGATGAAAAAGGAATTCCCACTCACTAATATTTAGATCAATCCTCAAATCCACAATATGCATACCTCTCTACATAAATGCAAGCAAGGAACAAAATCTAACACATGCATAAAAATATATAAATACATGCGTACCTTGGGTTGCCTCCCAAAAAGCGCCTTGTTTATTGTCGTTGGCTCGACTTATTTATACAACTATTCTAACTAATGAGGTGAAAAAGCAAATAAATGCACATACCTACGAATCAATAATAAGAATAAGGTGTGCAAATATACATTTGATCCATAAAAATATAAAAATATATTTATGATCTTCACATCTTCAAGAGTCTTTGAAAAAGAAAAGTAGTTAGAAAAATCGTCAGAATAATCATTATAACTACGACTCAAAATTGTTCCCAAATTGGATCCTTATATACCCAAGCAAAAATTTCAACCTCATCAATCTTAAGCTCAAATTCCTTCTCAATTTTAATTGGACATTCATCAATTTTTATCTCATCTACCAATTCATTAAGCTCAAAGATATTTTCTAAATTTGGTAGATTCTCAACGACATCCAATTTATCATTGTCAAGCTTAGGGTAATCGTCAACTAAACAAGCAAATTCGTCATGCACAACATTTTCATCATACAAAACAAGAATCGTGATTAGTAGGAGAATTGACCTCCTCTAATCGACTCACAGTTTCGGCTAGTTGACTCATTTGCTTTTCCAAGTTGGATACAATTTGAGAAGTGTTCTTTTCCAAGTTGGATATAATTTGAAAAGTGGTGTTTTGAAATTGGAGGTTGTTTGCCGCCATTTGCTTCATCATTTCTTCAAGTGATGACAATGTAGATGAAGAAGACCCTTGATGGTCTTGGGAATTATGTTGCGGATCATAGCATCGATTTTCAAAAGCAAGTTAGAGGTTGTTTGTCGCCATTTGTTTTATCATCTCCTCCAATGATGATAAGGAAGATGAAGAAGACCCTTGATGGTCTTGGGATTTATATTGCGGATCATAACATTGATTTTCACAAGCATATGAATAATCGATGCTAGGAGGGTAAGGAACATAGCATGAGTTTGTAGAATATAAAGAATTCACCTGATACGCATTAAAATTCTGAAAAGAAATAAAATCTTGATATCGTTCTTGATCATAGGTGAAATCTTGAGCGTTATTCCAACCAAAATAGTTATCCATCGTCTCCTGAAAGAGTTAGTTCATGTCTATATCCAATAAACATGAAGACACACTAATAAAAAAAATAAAGAATGAAAAAAAAATTATATACAAAGATAAAATATAAACTATAAGAAATAATTAACTCAAAATTAATATTGTTGCCTTCCCCGGCAGCGGCGCCAATTTGAAGGTAGTGTTTTTCGTAGTTCGTTCACAGGGAAGGACTGTCAATATTGATTTCAAGTAGATTATCTCTTACAATCTACAATTATGGAAAATGGGGGGTTTTGAGTTTGGTTGAGGTGTTTTATCAAACACCTTGCATGCAATAAATAAATTGCTACAAAAATACAACTAATTTAATGGCAACTATCCAAATTTACCAACACAATGAGTAAATGAGCAAGATAAGAGATATACTTGACCCAAGGATATAGCAAATCAAGCACTTCAACCCAACAAGCAAAATATATCCAATTCTACCTAACCAAGATAATTGGTGAAGCACACAATCACTTATTTCTCTTCTAAAAACACTAATTTAGTGAAGCACATAAATTAGCTCTCTTGATAATAGCTACCAATAATGAAGCACTACTAGTATCACCAAATCAAGGAATTAAACAAAGAGAGGCTAGGACAAACCCAAGGATGAGAAGCTCAACCTAGGTACTTGTACTTGAATCTTGAAGTTTAGGCACGCCAAACCTTGTGCTACTACAATGAATGTACTAACAATTACGGATTAGTACAAACAATTAGCAATTGAAATTACAACAAGAGCAAGATGAAGCAACTTACAAATCTCCAAGCAAAATCATAAACAATACAACACAAGTATTCAAGATAGAGTGAAATAGATCTTACTTAAAATGGAGTGGGTTTAGTACAAGAAATGCTTCCTTGAGCCAAATAAATGGAGTTAGTTACTCATAATCAATGCTAGATTACAAGTAATTAATGTCTCCTCTCAAATTCCTACTAACCCTAATTGTTTCTTCAAGAGGCAAAATGAGGATGAAGTTAGATGTAGGTTGAGATATTAATATATGAAGATAAGGTTATTAAGTTGTGTTTGGCTTCTTTTAATACACAGCAGGTGCTGTAAGGCCTGTTGAACGGCCGTACAGCTGCCCGTACAGAAAATCTGCTCCTTTGAATGGCCGTACAGTAGCCCGTACAAGATAAAATCTTCAATATAATGCATTAAACGCCTTCTGACATCGCGAGCTTGCATCTTCTAACTTCCTCTTGAATAATCTTTGCTTTCAAGCCCAAAATAATCCATCTTTTCAACAATTAAGCATGAGGCACTGAAAGATGAAAAACATAATTAATATCGATAAAACAACATTCGGAACTAACAAAAATGCAATAGAATAAATGACAAAACGTGTATAAAATACATGTTATCATCCCGTGAGCATGATCATCTCCGTACAGTGTGGACCACCTCGCATGACTAGCCCAGCGAGGCCATAGTTTCTCCATTCGCCTCGTCAGCGAGGTCGATTGATTTAAGCATCATGCTAGCCATGGGTAACCTTTAATGGGCCATGAGCAGGAAAAATGGGTAAAATATATCAGCCCAAGAAGACGTCTAGTGGATTTGGGTCAAGTCGAGCCCATAGAAACCCTAGCCCGTCTAGATAACTTCTTTTCCAAGAGAAATACGTATGGTTTGATCCCTATAAATAGGGTACATAGGCATCTTGTTATTTTTTGAGAGACAGTTCACCCCTAAAAATCAATAAACAAAATCAGCCACAAACAACTACAAATCTCCTCCGTGTTCTTCGTGTTCTTAGCAGAATATCCGTATTTTGCTCCGTAAATCCAGCAACCTCCAAAATATTGTTATACAATATTCTCCCTATAACATCTGGCGCTAGAAAGAGGGGCTAGTCATTGAATTGGGAGGACGATGACTAAATCGAACAAGAAGAAGAACGAAGTCAACAATGGCGAGACCCAAGGGTCGCACAAGGTCAACAAGGACGACCCACAATGGAAGGATCCCCCAGAAAATGAGGAACTCAAAAACGTGTCCAAAATTGGGTTCGAGAAGGAGCAAACACCCCCCGTCCAACAGATGGCTTTGACTAGTGAAGTCATGTCCTTTCTCAAAGGCCTTGGTGATCAAGTGACTGCTGTACAGGATAGGATGGGAAAGATGGAAAGGTGATATAGTTCTAGAGGTGCGAAGAGGAATGCAAGGACAGGTGACTGAACCCATAAGGGGGAAGGGAGTAAAGACCCCACCAAGAAACTAATTGAAGATTTTGATGATGTTGTAACAGATCAAACGAACCCTGATTGGAGCGAGGAGGAGGCTACATTGGAAAAGAAAGAGGGGTCGCACAACAAGGCCGCCTCATCTGAGGGGAGATTGGTTAGTGTCTTTGACCGCATTGGAAAAAAGCTCACTGAGCACGACCTATGCCTCAAGTTAGGAAAGATTAATGCTAATAAGGATCGGGGATCTAAGAATAAAAGTAAGGACTCCCATCGACCACTATCTCCTCGTCGAGATCGCGAGCGGTCATATCGTCACGATGACAGACCCCCCTCTCACAGAGAGCGTGAGCGGTCCCATCGTCGCGATGACAGACCCCCGTCTCATCGAAATCATGAACGATCCCAACACCACGAGGAGGATCGTAAAAAGAAGGATCGCAAAAATGATCAGGAGGAGTCTAGCATCCTAAAAAAGACTCAATCTCATCATGACAGTACTGGAGACAAAAAAGATGGGGACAAGGAGGCCAAAATTGGAGATTATAAGCTAGAAGAGTTGAAGAAGACTTTAGATGCAATGAATATCAAGAAAGGGATCTTCAGTACTATGGGCTCATCTTCGCCATTCACCCATGAAATCCGGACGGCTCCACTTCCTGTAGTGTTTCGAGGCCATCATTCGTATATGACCTATAATGGGGATACTGATCCAGCTAAGTTTGTGATTCGGTTCAACAATGAGATGGATGTGTATCAAGTCTTGCAGTTAGCAAGGTGTAGGTTGTTTGCAGCCTCACTGAGGGGAAGTGCTTAGCAGTGGTTTTCAAAGCTCGGGGCTCTAGTTACCATTGATTCTTGGGAGCAGTTTGTAGACATCTTCATCAAGCAGCTCCAATCCTCGATGCTTTATGCACCCACTGTGTCTACTTTAGCTAACATTAAGTAGAGGGAAGGAGAGAGTCTGCAGAAATATTTTAAAAGATTCAATGCCGAGGTCCCTAAGGTGCGAGGTGCAAATGACGAGGCTGTAAAGAATTTTCTCATCGCAGGACTGCGAGAAGGAACGAAGCTTTGGAAGAAATTGCAAGCATCCACACCTAGTACGCTTGCTGAATTATACAAAGAGGCAGAACCCTTTCAACGGGTCGAGAAATCCGTGGAAGAGTTAAGAAAGAGCAAAGGAGAGAGTAGTGGAAGCGAGAGTAAGGAGGTAAAGAGGAAGGACTCTCGAAGTCCAAGGCGAAGACAGGATCATAGCCCGAGCGCAAAGAGAAGGGACCACGATCCCCCAAGACGATCCCCACCTCGGGTTCATTCGGCTAGAGATGAAGATAAATTCACCCCCCTGGTGGCCTCTGTTGACCACATCCATGCTGTCAATGCTAACAAGAGGATGTTCACAAAACCTCCCGCTATGGGTGCCCAAGGAACCTGGAATACTAAGAAATATTGCGATTTTCATGAACAAACTAAGCATGATACCACAGACTATTGGCACCTTAAGGAGCAAATTGATCGATTAATTCGAGAAGGAAAGTCAACTGAGTAGGCAGTTCGGGAAGTAAAGAAACATCAAGGAAACACTGTCAAATCGGGACCGGGATATAATGCCATTCCTTCTGTTGGGCATAATGTGGAACCTCACAAGGAGAGGGAAGAATGAGGCAATAGTATCCATGTAATCATAGGCAAGCCTCATATTGGAGGAGACAATAACAAGGCTAGAGAGAGGTATGCTCGCAAGGCCAGAGAGCGACCCCTCACGAATATTCATCATCTGCAAGAGAGGCCCCCAAAGCTCTTTAAGGGGGATGATACAAACATTATGTTCACAGAAGAAGATGCGAAGTGGGTCCACCATCCTCATTCAGATGCTTTAGTGGTTCGAGTTCACATTGGATTTCATAATATATACAGAGTTTTAGTGGACAACGGAAGTGCTGTGAATGTGTTAATGTATGATGTTTATAAGAAGATGGGATATGTGGACAAGGACCTTATTCCTACAGTGGGGCATCTTTATGGATTCACTGGCGCTTCAGTCAGTGTGAAAGGCCTCATCAAGCTCCCTATCACTTTAGGGGACGAGCCCTGCATCACCACCCAAGTTGCGGATTTCATGGTCGTAGATCAACCATCGGCTTATAATGTTATAGTAGGGAGGCCAATTATGAAGGAGATGAGGGTGGTTACTTCTATCTACCACCTCTCGATGAAGTTCCCCACTCCGCAGGGTGTGGGTTGTGTTAGAGGAATTCAGCATGAATCTCGGGAGTGCTACAACAGGGCCCTTAAATCAGCAGAAAGGGGAAGCATCTTTATGACAGATAAGATGGAGTGCGAGGAGGAAGAAAGGGCTCGCAAAGAGGCCTCGTGACCCTCGACTGGGTGTAATATAATATCTATTGAAGAGTTATCGAAGAACTATTTTGATAAATTCGGTATACAAGTAGAGCCAGTACCAGGGGCTATTGTGATGGAGGCCTCGCAACCAGTGTTAGTTCTTCAGGAGGGAATAGTTGAAGAGGCTAGCGATGATGAGGAAAGCCGAGAGCAGGCCGCTGTGTGGGCCCGAAAAGGGAAGTGGGTGCGCAAAGAGACATCAACACTGGTAGATTTACCAAATGGAATCACTCAAGAGACAACTGTTGTAACCGAATATGGTCATGTTGGGGCAACACTGACCTCTGCGGTAGTGGCCACAAAACAGAGTAAAGCAGAGTCTAGTAGGGCTCGTGATGTTGAAATTGATCTAGATCCTCGCATCCCTGAACATGTGGAGCGAACAGGAGCTGCAGAAGACACTATCTCAGTTCTTGTTGATGCTGAAGATTCCACTAAGGTGTTAAAGGTCGGGTCGAATCTGAACCCTGATCTTAGGGGGAGTCTGGTGGAATTTCTTAAGGCTAACCTAGATGTATTCGCATGGTCTCATGAAGATATGATTGGGATTGATCCCAATGTCATGTGCCACAGACTCAATCTTGATCCCAGTAAAAAGGGGGTAAGGCAGAAAAGAAGGCCTATAAGTGGAGAGCGAGCCGAGGCTCTCAAGGAAGAGGTGGATAGGTTGCTCGAGGTCGGGCTCGTTAGGGAATCCTTCTACCCTGACTGGCTCGCGAACCCTGTCCTAGTGAAGAAACCAAATGGGAAGTGGAGGACATGTGTAGATTTTACTGATCTCAACAAGCACTGCCCCAAGGATAGTTTCCCACTCCCAATGATTGATCAGTTGGTGGATGTGAAAGCGGGGCATGCGCTCCTAAGCTTCATGGATGCTTATTCTGGTATAATCAAATACCTATGTATGGGCCCGATCAGGAGCACACCTTGTTTATCACAGACAGAGGCCTCCATTGCTACATTGGGATGCCCTTCGGCCTCCTCAATGCCGGGGCCACATATCAAAGACTCGTCAACATGATGTTTGAGAAGCAAATTGGGAAGACAATGCAGGTCTACATGGATGATATGCTTGTAAAATCTAAGGAAGTCGGGGATCATATAGCCCACCTCGCAGAAATGTTTGACATATTAAGGAAGTATAAAATGAGGCTTAACCCCCATAAGTGCGTTTTTGGGGTCGAATCTGGAAAATTTTTGGGCTTTATTGTTAACCACAGAGGAATTGAAGCCAATCCAGCCAAGATAAATTCCCTAATGGAGATGAGGTCGCCTATAAGTGTCAAGGAAGTTCAAAGTTTGACTGGAAGGATAACAGCCCTCAATCGGTTTGTTTCTAAGTCATCAAACAAGTGTCATGAGTTCTTCAAAGCAATCAAGAAGGTGGGCAAAAATTTTGAATGGACCCCCGAATGCGAGGAGGCTTTCCAAAGGATAAAGGAGCATTTAGGCTCGCCACCTCTACTTTCTACACCCAAGGAAGGAGAGGTCCTCATTGTTTACCTGGCTGTCTCAGAGCATGCTGTTAGTGTTGTCCTCGTTCGCAAGGAGGAGAGGGTTCAGTACCCTGTTTATTATGTCAATAAGAGGTTGTTAGATGCGGAGACCCGTTACACCAACATGGAGAAGCTAGCCTATGCTTTGATATTGGCTTCATGGAAATTGAGGCCCTATTTTCAAGCTCACATCATTCAGGTTCGCACTGCCTATCCTTTAAGGCAGGTGATGCACAAGCCCGAGGCCTCAAGAAGACTCTTAAAATGGACCATAGAACTGAGTCAATTTGATATTGAATATAAGCCTCTGGGAGCTATAAAGGGACAAGCCTTAGCAGACTTTATATTGGAATTCCCTCCCCAATCTGAGGGAGATGTCTTGGCCCTAGTTGCGATCCTAGAGGTAAACGACCCCGAGATCAAAAAAGAAAACTCAGCCTCATGGTGGGAGCTATACGTTGATGGGGCATCTAACAAAGAAGGAGCCGGGGCCGGGATCGAACTCGTTACCCTCGAGGGTCGCAAGATAAGCAGTGCTGTTCACTTCGTATTTGAGGCCTCTAACAATGCGGCTGAATACGAGTCCCTCATCATTGGCCTCAAACTTGCATTGGAAATGAAGATGGAGAATCTCACAGCCTATAGCGATTCTATGTTGGTAACATACCAACTTTATTGTGGATGGCAAGCTAGAGGTGAGTAGATTGAGTTATATCTTCGATGTGCATAGAGGTTGATTAAGAAGTTTAACGAGGTCAAGGTAGTTCATATCAGAAGAAAGAAGAATCAGGGAGCAGATGCCCTCGCGAAGCTGGGATCACGACGCGAGTCAACCTTACTAGGGGTTATTCCCTTAGAGATCCAGACAAAGCCTAGTGTACCGGAGGAGTTTATTATGGAAGTAGCAAGCCCAGGGTCGACTTGGATGACCCCAATATGGGAGTATGTGAAAAATGGAGTTCTACTACAAGATAAGAAAGAAGCGAGAAAGATTAAATACCAGGCAGCTCGTTATGTTGTTTATGACGAGGTCCTGTATCGAAGAGGATTCAACACACCACTTTTGAGGTGTGTGGATGGTGAAGAGTGCAACTATATTCTAAGGGAAGTCCACGAGGGCATCTGTGGCAATCACTCGGGGGTTAGTTCTCTAGCTCAAAAAATTCTGCGACAAGGGTATTTCTGGCCTACATTGAAAAGAGATGTGTTTGAGTTCGCTAGGAAGTGTGATAGATGTCAAAGAAATGCCAACTTCAGTAATGCCCACCTCACTTCATTTATGAGCCCGTGGCCCTTCGCCATGTGGGGCATTGATCTTATTGGTGAGCTCCCCAAAGCTAAGGGAGGAGTTAAGTATGCAGTTGTGGCCATGGGCTATTTCACCAAGTGGGTCGAGGCCGAGGCTCTAGCTACCATCATGGCCAAAAAATTGAAGGATTTTGTGTACAGGGCGATTGTGTGTTGCTATGGGATTCCATATCATCTTATTTCAGATAATGGGAAGCAATTTGATAGCAAGGAGATGAAAGAATTCTGTGAGAACTTGGGGATCAAAAAGAGTTTTTCTGATGTGAGCCATCCCCAAACAAATGGCCAAACAGAGGCAATAAATAAGATAATCAAGCACACATTGAAGGCTAGGCTGGAAGAAAGTAAGGGAAGTTGGCCCGAGGAGCTGCCAAATGTCTTGTGGTCATATAATACGACCCCAAGATCTACCACAGGAGAGACCCCGTTTTCTCTAACCTATGGATGCGAGGCCATGGTTCCAGTTGAGGTGGGCTCGGGTTCGTTTAGAAGGGAACATTTTGACCCCGAGGCAAATGAGGTCAACCATAGACTTTATCTAGATATGATTGAAGAGTCTAGAAGCGAGGCTCAATTAAGGCTCGCGGCCTATCAAAGAAGAGTTGCGAGGTATACAATGGGAAGGTCTGTGTACCACATCTGCGTGTGGGGGACTTGGTGCTTAGAAGGGTGATGCCTAACACTAAGGTCCCTGCACATGGGGTCTTTGGAGCAAATTGGGAATGGCCCTACAAAATATATGCTGTCATCAATGAAGGAACCTACTATCTCACAGACATGAAGGACAAGGTTATTCCATGAGCCTGGAATGCCGAACACTTGAGGAAGTACTATCAGTAGAGGCCTCGCTCTTGGTAGTCTCTATCTATTACTACTTAGCATGAATAAATTCATACAAATTACTAGGGGTAGTGATCATATAGACACCTCTTCTTTATGATGTAATGAAAAGAAAAACAATTTTTTGGGCCTCGTCCCTAGTATTTATATATGAAGTTTGTTCTCCAAAGTATTGTGTAATTGTTAATGTTATGTTAGCATTTTAAATTTTTTAGGACTAGGCCAGCACAGCGTATGCGAGGCCGAACCCCCCTCAGGTCAATGATGTAGCAAGCGTGCACTTACTGTGACCTGAGGGAATGTCCTCAAAGTTTAGTTGATGAAAAGCATATCTACTCAAAGAAGTTCGAAATGAAAGAAGTCAAGGGGTGGCCTCAGTCTCGGGATCGTGTATGCGACCTCGCAAGGAAGGCATCGCATGTCATGATTCCAAAGGGGATGAGGCACACCTTGAAGTCTATAAGCAAATCTAAAAGTTACAAGAAAAAGGAAAGCTATAAATTCAATTACAAAGGAAGCTTCGCAGCTGCGAGGCTAATCTACTTGGTAATATTTCAAATACACAAAGGATGGAAGCAATAATGACTACAAACAGTTAAAGTGGACACAAGATATTTTATGAACAAATGAAGACAAGTATTTTGTAAGATGTTATAGCAATTATCGAAATTCCAACAATTACTGGGTCGCCATGCGAGCCCAAATCATTTGGCAAGTTAGCAAAGCAGTTATCAAGATAAAAGAATATTACAAATTGCGAGGCATTCAAAGGGTGCCCGCATCCCTAGTTCGATAATCAGAGTTAAAGAGAAAAATAGAAGTTCATCATACGGCATTCTCATTAGGATTTGTCTTATTGGCTTCACTTGCGAGTCTGGCTGCTTCTGCTGCATCTTCCTCTTCGATCTCCTTGCGGAGGGTCTCAACAAAGTCGGCATTTCCTGGGCCTAGCCTCTCCCAGTCGAACTCAGGGATCTTCCTGATAAATCCCTTCATGAATTCGACCTGAGCAGTCTCCACCACAGCATCATGGTCCACTTTGGTAGCAGCGAGCTCTTTCTTTAGTTTATTCAACTCCTCTTCATGCTTTTTCTTGAGCTCCTCCTCGCGGTGCTCCGCTTCCTTCAGGAATTTGTTAAGGGCAGCTTTCTCATTATTAGCATTTTTAAGCTCGGAACGAAGGCTGGCTGTCTCAGTGTCCAGAAGCCCGCTTGTGCGCCTCCATTAGAGATTTCTTGTCTTCTTCCAGCTTAAATCTAAGAACTTTAACATCCCTTTACAGCCTCGTGTTGGCGGATAGCACACTCTTCAATCCTTAAGGTGTGAAGCCTGGCGGATAAACGCCTCGACCAAACATTTAGAAACAGACTCAGCATTCTCCGCTAGTTCGACCCCAACCCAGTTCGTGCACTCTTCTTCAGTTGCATAGGCATACCCATGCTTTGCATATAAGTGGTGGACAGGAGTAGTAGTCGCCAGAGGCTTAGGGACAGGAAGCACGGTTCCGTCTTTTCTGGATTTCTTTGAAATATGCTCCTTGGGGTTGCCCTGGAATTGTTGTTGAGGAGTTTCAGTGCTTGTTGTCAATGGAGGAGGAGGTAAGAGTTCAATAGTCTTTGGCTTTTGGTGGATAACAGCAGGCTTCACTACGGGGATGGTCCCGCTTTTCTGGAGAAATGGAGGTCTGCGACCACTCCTGTTTGACATACCTGCGAAATGCAAGAGAAACGTAGTTAGTAGTCATGATGATATAAAGTATACAAGTGCGGGGACAGTAAAGTATGAGAAAAAGCTAAAAGATAGCAAGTTTGATATAGTTATCGTATCACGCCAAGGAAAGCACCTTCGCTTTCTGAAATTACGACTCGAGAAGATGAGGTTTCTTCTCGTAATTTTCTTTTTCGCGAAGCCCTCTTCGCATTTGAAGGCCCCGCCTCAGGAGACAATCCTACACCTTCTTTGAGGAACCCACATTCTATTAAGTTTTCGAGAGAAAGGAGGGTTCGAATGTTTCAGTCTTCGCGAGGGGTCTTTACTACATCATCAGCACGTTTCTTCTCCTCGCCTTTTAGAACAGTTCGCACTTGGCCAACTGCGATCTCATAAGAGATTAGTTAGACTATGGATTGAATAAAAGGAGTGGGATGGAATTGAAAGGACAGCTTCATACCTGGGAGATAGTTGAAGGAAGTTTTTACTCTGGGCACCTCGTGGACGTAAAAGTAAGGTCCTTTCCATGAGCCTACGTTGCTTGGGGCGCTGTGATAGAGCTCCTTCTTGTTGAACTCGGGCCACACTGAGAAGTAGACGTAGCCGAAGTTAGAAGCCCCGCATCGCAACAGTTGCAAAAAGTATCCCATGGTTCTTGCATCTAGCTTGGGATACCCGAGTTTGTGGTAGAGAATGTAGAGGGCAATCATCGCCCTGTAGCCATTGGGATTTATTTGGATGGGAGCTAGATGGTATATGTCGCAGACATCCTTGATAAAAGGATGGATAGGGGAAGAAATACCTACTTTCATCATTGTAGAGGTCAAGACCATTCGAGGCACCCTGCCTCCATTCTCTGCATGATTAAAGCGATAGCATCGCATTGAAGCTTTGGGAAGGATGAATTTGCCCTCTGGTCGAAATTTATCAATAGCCTTCGCCAAGGAATCTACGTCAAGGGTCGTTGAAAGATCCCTGCAAGCCAAGATGCGAGGCTGGCCTGGTTTTATCTTAGAGCCTTTCTCAAGGTCCTCAGGACGGGGTCCCCCAACATAAATAACCCTGCAGCTTAGGTTGAGGGGTTGGCACGTAAGGATGGGGTGAAGCCTCGGGAACGTAATCATAATCTTTAAAATTGACGACCTTGGCCACTTCATCAAGGCTGCCATCATCGGAGGAGGGCTCTTCATAATCAGTGTCATCAGAGTTGGCCTCATTGTTAGCTCCACTCTCAAGGTCATAATACGCTTCGCCTAGCGAGTTTGTGGAGGAGCTGCTCACAATCATTATGGGGGTTGTAGGAAGGAGACTTCTGTCAAGAGGAGAGAGGAGTTTGGGGACACTAGCAAAGAGCTTATTTCCTTTATCCAATAGTTCATTCACTTCGTCTTGAATAGAGGAAGAAATATGTGGAGGTAGTTGATTCCGCGAGCTTGAAGGGATATCACCAGATGCATTCTGCGAGGTGGATGGATGCTTGGTTTTCCAGGTGCTTAGGGGAGTTTCCCGGGTGTATTCTTCATTGGACCATTGATGGTCCAGGTATAATTTAAACGAACTGTCGCTCGCGTTTATAGCCCTAGCGATATTTGCAGCCATCTGCTCGATTATTGTGACGTGGGGAAGAGGTGAAGGAGTCCTTGAGCTATCGTCGTTGGACATCCGAAAAAGTGAATTATTAGTGTGTGCACTTACAGAAGATCAAGGGGAGTCAGGAAAAAGGAAAATATATAGAAGGTTCTAAGTGTCCTCACATCGCACACGAAGAAAGAATTGACTTGTATTCTAAAGAGGGAAGGTTTGTTTTGTATCTAAGTGGGAGATCGCACTTTCTATCCTAGCGAGGCTGGGTTCGCAGTGTGAAATTACAGATAAAGGGTCGCGAGTTAACAGGATCGGATCGCATACAAGTACAAACAGATATACATGTAATTGAAAGCTATACATGCATTAAAATGAAGAACAAAGGAAGAAAACTTACTTTTTGGTGGAAAAGAACTGAAGATCTTGTGAAAGTTTGAGGTCGTCCTTGATTGAAAGTGAACTGGTTCTTTGTTTGATCCGGGAGCAAATTGGAAGCAATTCGGTATGTTGTTTATATGGAAAGTGACAAATGATTAAAGAATTTGGGTTTATATAGTAGATGGGAGAGAGAAAGATATGTTACACGTGTCATCATCCTAGCAACCAAGAACGAATCTCGAGACGTGACAGCTGTTAGAAACTATTCAAATTTATTGGGCCTGCGAAGAGAACCCAAAAGTGATTGACGATGGGCTTTGGCCTCGCATTAAAATTTCTCGCAAAAGAGCCTTTGAGTCCACATCGCATTTCCAATGGTAATATGGACTTGGGGGTAGTTGTTATGCCCTAATTTGGCACAAGACCTAAACAGGCCTAATGGGTTAAAATAATGGTACACCGCTCATAATGGGCCTGGAAATGAAGAATGGGTCACTGAGGTCCGCCATCAGGAATCAATTTAATGAGTTATCACGCTATTGATTGAGCTCGCCAGCGAGGCCTAGAGGTCCAGCGAGGCCTAGAGGTCCAGTGTGGCCTAGAATATATTTATTATGACGGCCTACGATCAGGCCTAACGAGGTCGCGTGAGCATGATCATCTCCGTACAGTATGGACCACCTCGCATGACTAGCCCAACGAGGCCGCATGCGAGGCCATAGTTTCTCCATTCGCCTCATCAGCGAGGTCGGTTGATTTAAGCATCATGCTAGCCATGGGTAACCTTTAATGGGCCATGGGTCATGAGCAGGAAAAATGGGTAAAATATATCAGCCCAAGAAGACGTGTAGTGAATTTTGGTCAAGTCGAGCCCATAGAAACCCTAACCCGTCTAGATAACTTCTTTTCCAATAGAACTACATATGGCTTGATCCCTATAGATAGGGTACGTAGGCATCTTGTTATTTTTTGAGAAACAGTTCACCCTTGAAAATCAATAAACAAGATCAACCACAAACAGTTACAAATCTCTTCCGTGTTCTTCGTGTTCTTAGCAGAATATCCGTATTTTGCTCCGTAAATCCAGCAACCTCCAAAATATTGTTATACAATATTCTCCCTATAACAAAAAGGTTTATTGAGTTTTCTTAGGTGTAGCACAGGCTCGAAAGAAGGTAGTGGAGGAGCAGTTTTTATGGTAATTCCCTGTTCTTTTTGTCTACTAAATGTAATTTAGAGTAAGCATATTTTTGACACATACTTTCTGAGATATATTATTACTTTTATTATAGACCATGTTCAGTTGCTGATATGTCACTAATTACAGGTGAGGGATATGAAAGCGTAGCCAGAGGTTAAAGTTAGAAATTCATGAAAAAGTAATCTTACAAAAGAAAATTCCAGTCTATCTCATGATGCAGTGTAATGCAGTGGAGAATGAGGAGAGGGAGAGGATAAGTGGACTTTATTAAATTATTAAAAAAGTGGATGCATTATTTAATGTTTTAAGCTTGATAGAGAATATAGTGGACTTTATTTTTTTTGATTGATTTATTTATTTTTATAATAAAATATTTCTCTAACGACATAAAAAAAAATTATATAATACCATGCGAGACGGTGCCGTGAGGCGATGTCGAGTAACTCTCTGCAACGTATATGGGAGTATTTATCAAATAGATCACTTATTGCACTCCAATATATCAAGTGGGTCATCGTAAATTTTTTTGTCTCAATTAATTGAATCACTCGATAAATGACATGTAACAATTCGTTAAATATTTTAACAGCAATGGATGGAAAAAAATGATCTGACATTGTAAATGTATATGTATAGAGTACTATCGCATTTCATTCGGAACATAATCAATAAAATAAACAATACGCAAAATTTCATATTTTTCATATTTATAGATTTTGTAAAGATTATTAAAAAAATGATGTGTGATTGCTACACACTTGATATTTTATTCTTAATCAAATTATAAACCCATTATTTCTTTCTAAAACTTATTTATCAGTAATTTAATTTTAGCATGATTGTAATGTTGCTCCAATAATTAAAAGAATATATATGTAATAATATGTAAAACAGCACGCTGAGATTATTTCGTGTAACAATCAAACAATCATATTAGGTGAAAAATTGCAAATCCATGACATTAACATTATATTTTTACTTTTTGATTTTATTTAATTTAAAACTTAGTCAAATAAATTAATTAAACATGAAATTTTATATTTAATACATTACTTTAAAGATTATTAGAAAGACGATGAAAAGTTATTTTCCTTTTTAATACTTAATACAAGAAAATTAATAAGTTTTGATTAGTTTTATCTAAAACTTATTTGTTCATGGTTTAAATTTTCCTTTGCTAATAATGACAATTTTCAATTTAAATAGCATCATATTAAGGAAAACTTTCAAATTTACAATTTTAGATAATTTTACCACAGCTTCCTCCACTATAAGCCACGGCCCACTCTATTCAAAGAAAGGAATGGAAAATGATTGATTTTATTTTCTCTCCAATTTTTTCCAAAAGTGAGAAGAAAATTTTGGAGACAAAATATAAAGAGGCGTTCTTTCCTAATTTTTAGCTTTATTTCCTTTTTTTTCTAAAAATATAATTTTACAATAAGTTGTGGAAATT
The DNA here is from genome assembly GCA_036435485.1 of Saposhnikovia divaricata. Lineage (NCBI taxonomy): Eukaryota > Viridiplantae > Streptophyta > Magnoliopsida > Apiales > Apiaceae > Saposhnikovia > Saposhnikovia divaricata. Next base: position 127,535,189 of record CM071598.1, read on the forward strand.
ATTCTTTATTTTTTTTTCTTTCCAAAATATATTTCTAAAACACAATGTAATTCAGTCACTCTAAACAAAAAAGAAAAACATTTCTCCATTTTCTGTAATTAGGTTTGCTCCTAAATCATAAGTTTGCTGATTTTCCGTCATCCAATCCACAAAATTTGGCTAAATAAGTGATTACGTTGCAGAGAAATGAAGGCTGGTTTTTGTTTTTTTTTTAAACCAAAATTGACTCTCGCTCACTATTATTAATTGAGTCCAGTTAATCCTTTAGCTACTCACATGTTTCAATTTCCTAAATTCGTATCATGAGACGACGTCTAACATTATATCATACAATATATAGAAAATTATGTCAAAGAGTAAGAAAGACAATATTATCTATTTTTTGAAAAATTTTGACGAAAATAATTGGTTTTGAAATAGCGCGCAAAACTATCCGGTTGGATACGCATTTGCCAACTGGATATCTGCGATACGCATGTGGCAAATGTGTATCCTGTACAATTTTTTTTTTAAATTCCTGCATAGGTTACGCATGTGACATCTGAGTAACCCTGAACAAGCATTTCTATAATGCGTATCTTGTAAAATTGTGGTGGTTGGCATGTCTGTCTTGTTGATTACGCATTGTCTAAAAGGGTATTAAATTTATTGTTTTTTTCTTCCGAATATTTTTAAAATCCAAAATGAAAACGTTAAATTCCAAAAATTAATTGTTGAACCCCTAAATTTAATAATAATTGTATTTTTAAATTTAAAAATTTTAATTAAAAAATTGCATCCGGCGGCCTGATTTTTAAACGCTAGCGCGTTTAAAAATCAGGATATGTTAGGGTTTAGGATCTAGGGTTTAGGGTTGTAAACAACCCTAAACCCTAAGTTCGTATACGATTTATTCTTCCTTCCGAATATTTCTAAAACCCAAAATGGAAACGTTAAATCCCAAAAGTTAATTGTTGAGCCCCTAAATTTACTAAAAATTGTATTTTTAAATTTAAAAACATTAATTAAAAAATTGCATCCGGCGGCATGATTTTTAAATGCTAACGCGTTTAAAAATCAGGATATGTTAGGGCTTAGGGTCTAGGGTTTAGGGTTGTAAACAACCCCAAACCCTAAACCCTAAATTCGTATACGATTTATTCTTCCTTCCGAATATTTCTAAAACCCAAAATGAAAACGTTAAACCCCAAAATTTAATTGTTGAGCCCCTAAATTTAATAAAAATTGTATTTTTTAAATTTTAAAATGTTAATTAAAAAATTGCATCCGGCGACCTAATTTTTAACTTCGTATAGAAACATTTAACCTCAAAGGGAATAGAAATAAAATTTAAAAAGAATAATTAAAAAATTGAATATTTCTAAACCCTAACATGAACCCGTTGAACTCCAAATAAAAAATATTTAACCCCAAAGAAAATACTAATAAAAATTTAAAATATTAATTTTAAAAAGTAATATATATATTGTCAAATATTAAATACGCATTTGCCATTGGGGTCTTCTGATAGATACGCAAAACGGGGTGGGGTATTGCGTTGGATACGTAACTGGTGCTGGGGTCTCAGCGAATGATGAGTACGATTCCTGTCATTGTGTTTGTTTTATGTTTGGGTCGGGTTATGTTGATTACGCATTTGGCAACGGCGAAAAGGAAAATATTGGTCAAATTTACTAAACCAGGTATTTTGGGATTATTTTATGAAAGATGAGTTATTTTTGTCATTTTTTCTTCTTCCTATCACATTTTATTCTAAATTTTATTTAAGTAAATGTAGTTAACAAATACTTTTATATAAATAAGTTATAAAGTTTTTTAATAAAACAATGTTTAGTCGTTGCACTTTATTAGTAATACGTGAAGTGTTTTTATAAAATTATTTCTCAATTATTTTATTCAATCAAAACTCAAGTTCTCCTCCCATTGTTATAATAAATTTTTTATATTACAGTGCGAGACGGCGCCGTGAGACGACGACGAGTAACAATCTATAACATAATCAAATGGAACCATGTTAAAGAAAAAAATGAATACAATATTTTAATATGACCATTAAGATATCAACTCATTTAAAATTTTATTAAATATGAAAGAAGTATAGAGATTATGTATTCAAAACTAAAAATAAATTTAGGGAATGGAATATTTTTTTATACACTTAATTAGTTATATTTTACTACATACAACTTTATAGTATACAATAAAAATTGCAAAAATTGATTCTTATCATCGACGATTAATGATAAAGTAACTGGACTATTATGTTTTAAACAAATTGCAAAAGTTTTTTTTATTTTTTTTTATATAAGCCGAGTTTTATATCATGAAGTCAGAGGTGCAACCTTTGACTGAAAATGCAAAATTGCTTGCCTTGTTTACCATGCAAGCTGACATACTACCCCATATACCAAAAATTGATGCTCATCATCAACGGCTAATGATATTAGCGCGTACAAACTAAAATCATGGTTATTAGGTAGAGAAAGGGGGGAGAGGAGGTTATTATTATATCAAACTTTATTATTTATTTGAAACTAAATTTTATTATCTTTAATTATCTTAAATTCTTTTATTATTTACATATAAAATTTATAAAAAATTTACTAGCATACGTAGCGCGGGCAAAATTGACTAGTTAGCTTAAATATACACTAATTTGTTACCCATACTTCATAATACAAAAATATAAATGCTACAAAGATTACTAATATAACAAATATTTTTTTATTCCAGGTATACAGTTAGATGCAGTTAGCTAATCAGAAAATTATGAATTATTTTAGGACTAATCAGAGGTAATTCCAAAATTTTAGACCATTCATATTATATTAAAAATTTTCCTTATTTACCATTCTCATCCTATATACTAACTGTGGTTATTTATGTGACAATCCGAATTTTCAAAATAAATTATTATTATTTTATTTTTACGATTTGTGTTTATAAATTATTATTATTTGTAAAATGCATATTAAATTGGAAAATTGAGATTTAATTCTATTTCTTTCTCCGAAAATCATTAAAAATAGTCTAGTATTTAATTATGCTAGAAATTTTATTTTTGCAATTAGAGTTTTTAACTCTAAATATTATTTAAGGTGTGTAGTGCTTAATTGTATTGATTTTAAATGTTATTGGGCCCAAGGCCCATTAGGTTAACAGTAGAACTCACACCGATACATACAAACACAGACACAGAGCCGCAGCAGATAGAATAGAACGGGGACAGAGAATTGGGGAAAAGAGAGAAGAAATTAGGGTTGATGAAATTGAATTGGGGGAATTCAATTGGGGTTATATATACATATATATATATATAAGTGTGTGTGTTTATAGTCGTGTCTGTGTGTGAGTAAGCAGGAGGGAGGTCGTGCGCGAGGTAGCAGCGGCCAGAGGGGTCGCCGGCGATGGGTCGTGGCGGGGTCATGGCGGCGGCGAGACGTGGTGACAACAGCAGTAACAAGGGAGAAAGAAGAAGAAAGGAAGAGAGAGAGAGAGAGAGAGAGAGAGAGAGAGAGAGAGAGAGAGAGAGAGAGAGAGAGAGAGAGAGGAGAGAGATTGTTTGGGGAGCTTGAAAATCGAAGAGGTATAATTTTTATGTTCCGATGTAAATTGTTTAGTTTGCATATTAGAGTAATTATTTAATTGTTGTATTTTAATTAGATTTAATTTGTGAGTATATGGGTTAATTTTAGTGATTAGATTAATTTTCGAAATTTAATCCGGAAAGTATGTTGGTAATTATAATTGTGAGTCCGATTAAATGCTCGGGTTTAGTAATTGTTAAAAGCTACTCCCTCCGTCCCAACCAAATGTTTACATTTGGTTTGGGCACGGAGACCAAGGAAAAATATAAAGAAGGAGGAGAGAAGTAGGAAAAATGAGTAAAGTGGTGGGACCCATCACTATATAATGTATAAAATGAGTTAGTGGAGGAAAGTAGTGGATGTAGTTGATTTTTATATTATAAAACTTTACTATTTTAGGAAAGTTTAGAAATGTAAAGAATTGGATGGGACATCCCAAAAAGGAAAGTGTAAACAAATGGATGGGACAGAGGGAGTAATTGTTATTTGTTAAGTGTGATTAGCGGATAATATGTGGAGTTATGTGGTTTGCTTTTGAAATTGGTTCCAGTAAGGTCTAGATGCTAAATGTATAAACGAGTAATAGTATTTGGTTGTCGTTTAGTAGTAAATAGTAATTGGTATTAACATGATTTCGATTGAATATGGTATTAGTTGCGGTCATTAGTGGGCGATTATTAGTTGTCATATAAAATGGTAAGAGTTTATTTGAGATTGCTAGATGTTAATTAAGATGTTTAAATGATTGTTAAGTGATATTTGATTTAATTATGAATGATTAGCAGCTGGTTAAGAGTATCTAGGTGATTAGAGATATTAATTGTGTAAGAACTCGATTATATGTTTTTGTGTAGGTTATAATTCGATTTCTGAGTATTAATAAGCAAAGGTAGCGTGAATTTAATTTTTTTTATGAATAGCAAAGTGTTACTTTGTGGGTTCGATAATTGTTAGTTTAATTTAAGGAATAAATGGGACTCATATGTTTAATTGAAGCGGACAATGGATTTATATGTATAATTGAATTGGCGTTTATATGCTAAAGATTTTAGGTTGGTTTCTTTTATAACCAGTGTTATATTTCGAGGTTGCAGTTGAGTAGTGAATTGTAAATCTTAAGTTGTTTCTTAATATATGATTCAAATGTGAAATTGTCTTGTTAATGTGAATAGTGGATTGAGAGATATAATTGCGAGTTAAATGCATTAATTTTCATAATTAGACTAATGTTGTAAATTAAGAATATTGTGGTAAATGCTTATGTGCTAAACAGTATAAAGCGAGTCGTAGTATTTGATGGTCTTACTAGTTATAAATGTTTAAGTGCTAATTGCTAAGTGTAATTAGTTGTAAATTCGAGGTGTTATTAATTGTTGTAAATGTTAGTTATTATCTTTCGGGAGTCCAAATTGGGATTTTTGGAGAATATTAGAGTATTAATAATTTGGATTATTGTTGGTTTAAATAACATGTTATGTGATTTACGTGTAATAAGTGTTAGTGAGTCATTAAGGTGACTAATTGATTTCTAAATTGAGAAAATGGTAATTATGGGAATACGTGATACATGTTAAATGTTAGAATTTTAATAATAATTAGAACTGTGCTAGGGGTTACGAGAAGATCACAAGTTTTTAAATGTCAATATTTAAAGGACTTGTGTAATTCTTTTCGACTAATCCCTAGGGCTTACGAATATCCATGATTAACTATCACGAGTATAATTCATATACTTGAGTGGTGTGATCATCGATATAGCGTAAGTAATAGTAGTGCTAGGGGTTGTTCCCTAGGGCTTACGAACATCAATGATTGATTGTCACGTGTATCATTAAAATACGTGAGAAATACGATCATTGGTGTAGCGTAAGTAGTAGTATAATGTAGATTATTATGTGCTATGTGCCGCATGTCTAGGCGGATACTTTTCCTTATGTGCTAGGTGCCGCATGTCTGGGCGGGTACTTTTCTTACTTGTTTACTTTTATGTTGCTGCAAGTTGAGGCAGCTTTATTTTAAAAAAAAAAACAGGGTTAAATTGTTTATGATTGTTATTGGGGGGCTGTGCCCATAGTCCGATAAACGAATAGGTCATGCCGAAATTTTCTGAAAATCTCCTGCATTTAAATTTATTTAACTTATTTGACTTTAATGGTCTAAAGGCATGTTTTGGGGTGCTAAATGTTTATGTATATGTGTCAAGGAATTCATTTCGAGGATTAATTGTGTCTTGGGGTTTAATTTGTCTATTTATGTATTAATTTGAGGATAATGGTTGTCTCGAGAATTTATGTGCTCTGTTGAAGATTAATTGTGATTTGAGGATTATCTATTAATTATTGTGTCATAGAATGTCAATGGCATTATAGTGGTATATGTTAAGTGGAATTGATTAAGTGTTATAATTGTTTGAGGTGATTAACACCAGGAATGTCCACTTTATAAAGGGGACCCTTCCATTTTGTTTTCTTTACTAAATGTGTTATGTGTACTAAGTGATAATAGAATAGTCAACTATAGGGAGGACACCTATAGTTTGACTTTATATGATTTAGTGACAATTTCAAGTTGTGTTTACTCGAGATACGAGGTAGGACTGACACGTCTCGTAACTATTTCAGTACCATTAGGGTATAATCAAGTTGGAGCGACGTGCATCAAAGAGGAAAGATCGAGGCGTCGTATGAAGAAAGGTAAGTTACCTCCATGGAATTGCTTGGACAAGGTGCGAAGGATTTATTCGCGGTTTTCTGCTTTATGCTCAGGACCAGAGGCAAGTTTATCTATGCATACTCTATCGTTCAGAGTATTCGTATTTTGAAATATATGAAATGTGCGAACTAGATTTAAATCCGTAATTTCAAATTATTTAATTTATGCTCTATCGTTCAGAGTATATCTTATATTAAAAGTATGTTGCATGTATTGCAAGACTACTAACTGTGCTCTTTCATTCAGAGTATGCATGTTTATAAAATATCTATGATGAATGCTCTAGTGTAGTATTATGCTTTCTTAAAAATGAAAGTTCTGCAAATGCCTTATTTAAAACTCTTAAATTCGTGAGAAATCGTTCAAGTCTATTTAATCAGTTTTACCACTGCTTTCAATTTATCCCACTTGTGATTTTATCCATTGTGTTATAAAAGTTTACAATTGTTCTTTACCCCTATAAGAACTGTTTTATATTCTGTCGTGATTATGGCACTTCAATATCTGTCCGGAATGTGAATTCTCCCTTTAAATACCCTTATCATATTGGAACGTCCTTTTGACTGAGGCGCCAGTCACCAATTTCTATATTTACGTCATCGGTAGCAGTGACGCCTGATGATGTATAAGCATTGGCTTGGGATCCCCTTTCATTTGAGAACCCGTATTGAGTGTACGGGATTGGAGCTCTGTCATGGGCTGATCACCCAGCTTAGCTCGTAGCGTCTTATCGTAGTTCCAATCTTTAAGGGTTATTCCTTCTGAAAAATCATATTCTTTTATTGTTGAGAATCAAGCGTCGTATCATTTTGATTTGTTCTAAATTAATTCGAGATTCAGACTGTCGTTGAAGCATTTGTTGCACAGTGACTGTTAAAAATCGAGAATGAATTGAGATCTTCTTATTTATTCATGGACTCATTATTGTCAGGCCGGTCTGGTAGCTAAGTATGCAAGTACTTAGTCGACAAGAGTGAGATTGTGAATAATTGAGAACTTCTTGAATGTTTGTTTAATTGAGAGTTGATGTAGCCTCGTGAATTTCTTAAATGTTGTCTCTTAGTAGCTGAAGCATCTGTTGCTCAGTTATTCAAAGTTTTGATCGGAAATCGCTATAAAAATTGTTGAGATAAATATCAAAATCGTTTATAAAGCTGTCGAGGTGAACTTCTTGTTGAATTCTATAAACCTCTTTCCTATTAAAAAAAATTATCGTTATGAATATTTCAAGAATGGTTTCATCCTCAAAGTTGGATTTTAAAACCTTCAAAGTTTTCCAAAAGTATTTTAGTATACTCTATTATATACTTGCTGAGCGCCTCTTTCGCTCATTCTTGCTTTTGTTTAAATCTTATTTTACAGAGATAGATAGTGGATGCAGTTGACTTAGTTTAGCTCGAAGCAGGGCAAGTCATGGATCGAGTTGATGTTCGGCTCAGAGTGATTCTGTATTTTGAGTTTGTCTACCAGAGGTTTAGTTAGACTGGTATGGTATTCATGTTCATGAGTTATAATATTTGTTGTTTTAGAATATTGTGGTTGTTGTATACCTTATGTCAAGGTGATACCAACAACATAAGACTGTATAAGAGAATTGTTGTACCAAGAGTTGTAAGTTAATAAAAGTAGTTATTATAAGTGTTTTTGGATTTCTTGTTTCCAAGCCTATAACCTAAAAAGATTCTTTGTAGTTAGGGGTCGGATGTCATGTTTTAGATTTAATATTGGCAGTTGATTGTTTGGTTGTTAAGGTTTTCCGCGGTAGCGACCCATATCCCTGACCCCGGATTTGGGGGCGTTACAGAATGGTATCAGAGCAAAGGTTATAGAAACTAGAAACAAGTGAGAGCGTAGGATTATATATATAGTTATGTGAGGGTGTCTGAACTCACATAGAGTTCGTGTTGGATTATCGGATATATTCCAATGAGTAAGTCGAGATTTGGATTCTACCTTAGGATGATGGTTCCGAGCCGAGTAGAATTCCTTGTGATTGGAGATAGTGGCATTAGAGTCTTTAAAGACTGCTATAAGATGTTATCGATGTAGGGTATTGTGTATCTTAAGACGTTGCGAAGAGAGTTTAGAATTGATTGATCGTTCGTCAGAAGAGCCGATCGAGGATGCATCTGTGGAGATCGCGACAATATTCTTTTTCATCTATAATTTATTTGATACTCCGTCACTGGAAGATTGTGTTAGAAGATATATTCCGTCTTCTAAGTTATAGTTCTTTTAAACATTTGTATTCACCCGAATGTTGGGTTTCGATTGTGTCAGAGGCTGTCATGATACATATTTTTCAGGTTTTTCTGAAGCCCTGATAGGTTTGTTCAAATTGAACTTCCGCCTTAATTTTTCTAACGGTGGATAAATTTTATTCGTGGTACAGCACTACTTGCTCGTCATGTGCTAGTATCCTCTCCCGTTAAATCTTTCTTTCGGGATTAACACCTTTGGAATTTGTTCAGTTTTGTCCAAGGTGTACGTTTGAAAGTTTCTTGCTATAAGATGCTATTTATTTGTTTTACCAGAAATTTCTTTCCAAAACTCCTTACTCTAGCTGAGACAAACAACCCTATTATATAGGGGACACAAGGACTATCTGTCTGTGTGATGGAAGTTGGATGGGACGCCATCACTTGTGTGTTGTGCAATACAAGAAGGCTAATTACCTTTAGTAATGTCTTAACTGAGACACGCAATGTTGAGTTTCTTGGATCAGATTGATCTCTCAGTTATTCTTTTGTAACCTTTAATGGTTGCCTAAAGCTTTTTAATCATGGTCACATTGTGTGACATTCAAATTGATAAGGAATCTCTTTTATTCAAGGATTCCGTCACTTCTGTTGTTTTCATTATTCTTTTGTGTCTTAACAAATGGCGACATGGTGTTCGTGTTCTAGCGTTGTTGCTCGGTAAACAGTTGAATAAGGAATAAATCGAGATCTTCCGATTGTTAGGTTCCTCGATCGACATTGTACGTTGAAAGTGGAATCATGGCTATTAGGGATTTTTCGAAATTCTTTTCACAGTTTAACCCGAAGCACTATGGATATGAAGAATTGGAAATGTGTGTACCGAATCGTCTGAGTCGCGAGATAGCGAAGTTGCGGGGTTTTCCGTAGGCCTTGGGAATTTCAGTCGGAAGGAAGCGGTGCGTCTTAGAATCCCGTTCTTTCTTCTGAATCCTGTTAAGGAGGGAAGACTGTGACAATCCGAATTTTCAAAATAAATTATTATTATTTATTTTTACGATTTGTGTTTATAAATTATTATTATTTGTAAAATGCATATGAAATTGGAAAATTGAGATTTAATTCTATTTCTTTCTCCGAAAATCATTAAAAATAGTCTAGTATTTAATTATGCTAGAAATTTTATTTTTGCAATTAGAGTTTTTAACTCTAAATATTATTTAAGGTGTGTAGTGCTTAATTGTATTGATTTTAAATGTTATTGGGCCCAAGGCCCATTAGGTTAACAATAGAACTCACACTGATACATACAAACACAGACACAGAGCCGCAGCAGATAGAATAGAACGGGGAGAGAGAATTGGGGAAAAGAGAGAAGAAATTAGGGTTGATGAAATTGAATTGGGGGAATTCAATTGGGGTTATATATACATATATATATATATAAGTGTGTGTGTTTATAGTCGTGTCTGTGTGTGAGTAAGCAGGAGGGAGGTCGTGCGCGAGGTAGCAGCGGCCAGAGGGGTCGCCGGCGATGGGTCGTGGCGGGGTCATGGCGGCGGCGAGACGTGGTGAAAACAGCAGTAACAAGGGAGAAAGAAGAAGAAAGGAAGAGAGAGAGAGAGAGAGAGAGAGAGAGAGAGAGAGAGAGAGAGAGAGAGCGAGAGGAGAGAGATTGTTTGGGGAGCTTGAAAATCGAAGAGGTATAATTTTTATGTTCCGATGTAAATTGTTTAGTTTGCATATTAGAGTAATTATTTAATTGTTGTATTTTAATTAGATTTAATTTGTGAGTATATAGGTTAATTTTAGTGATTAGATTAATTTTCGAAATTTAATTCGGAAAGTATGTTGGTAATTATAATTGTGAGTCCGATTAAATGCTCGGGTTTAGTAATTGTTAAAAGCTAATTGTTATTTGTTAAGTGTGATTAGCGGATAATATGTGGAGTTGTGTGGTTTGCTTTTGAAATTGGTTCCAGTAAGGTCTAGATGCTAAATGTATAAACGAGTAATAGTATTTGGTTGTCGTTTAGTAGTAAATAGTAATTGGTATTAACATGATTTCGATTGAATATGGTATACAAATATAATTAATCATGATTATACAAATATATAATATTCAGCAATTTTCGCAATATAATTTCCACCCTTTTGATTTATAATTAACCATAATTACTTTATTACACTTTACAGATTAATTTTCTTAAATATGTATAAGAGCCAATCAGAATTTACCACTAAAATTAAATTAATCATATCATTCTCATCCTATTTGTAACAACCCTGATTTTTCCGAATTTATTATTATTATTATTTAAATATTTTATTGATTTTCCATAAATGAATAATAAGATTGTGAATATTTAATTTTAATTTGAATGCAGTTACGTGTTTAATTATTAATAGGTTATTCGGGTAGACTGTATTTGGTACTGTTTGTGTTAGTAAAAAATTTGTATTTTATTAAAAATTTATATTTTTTATCAAAAGTGATAAATTGAGTTGTTTTAAAATTTTATGGATCGAGTTGGTATTTTATTGGTACAAAAAATTATACCGGTATTCTACCCGTGGACCAAAAAATTTATTTGTATAAATTATTAAAAGGTTTAAAATTTAGTATTTTCACATTTTTGGTAACTTAAGATTATTTTAGAATTTTAAGGATCAAAACTATATTTTTCTCGTACTAAAATTTTACCCAGTATCTTATCCGTGCCCCATTAATATTTGGGTGCTTTATGAAAATATTTGAAAATTTTGTATTTTATATTTTTGATCAATCAGGGAAAATTATGTGTAATTAATTATATTAAAATATATTTTTAGTTTAATTTACTGTGTGTTAGTTTATTTATAATGCAATTAAACGTGTTATAATTTTTATTAAATAGGAAAATCATCTCATACGTGTTACGTGACTTTTGTGTAGCATAGATTATTTTATTATATTTTTCTGTAATTTTTATATTTTTAGAATACAATTATTTCGCATTTTAATTTCCGGATCCAGCCCTGATATGGGCTGAAAATAAGCCCTAAAGACACATTTAATGTGGCATTAACTAGGCCGAGAATAGTCCAAACGTGGGGCCCACCAGCTGAGCCCAAAACCCTGATTATAGTATTAATTTCGTAATTAATATTAAGGGTAATAAACAGCTCAGCAAATAAGAGTTGGATAAGGATAATATCCCCTTCAGACTTATCCAATAAGGCATCCAATTCAATATGGAAACTGATTCCTACAAGGAATAGATCTAGAACATTCCTCAAAGACTTGCCCACCAAGTCTCCAAATCCTACCATAATTCTAAGGCTTCTCAGCCTATATAAAGGGCCTGACCCCTCATCCTAGAACTACGTTTTTATTGGCTTGATTCTCTAATTACAGAGATACGTAGGTATTCTGTGAGGACCGTTTAAGTCTCGAACACAGAAGCAGCCATTAAAGCACGAAGCTCACGAACCCTAGCATTAAATATACAAACTCTAGCCGCAATAATTTCAACCTAGTTTTTATTCCAAAACATTTGGCGCCGTCTGTGGGAAGAAGACATCAACCATGGTTACCACTCGAAGAACAACACCGGTCTCAACCGAGGCTACCTCTGGAACCATCGTTCCACCAATCACTGCTCCTCCTGTTGGTACAGGGCCAGGGTCTGTACCCCCATTGACGGAAACAAACCCTCGTAGTCCGGCCTCTCAACCACAAGGGACGGATCCCCCCGCTGAAAGATCTCAACCTGTAATCGTCCCTCTAGGACAGGAGGCTAACCCGCTTCAGATGGTGGTCTCTCCTCTCCCTCTGAGTAGTCGCCCGCCGCTTGACAGTCTCTCCACTTCTTCGCTCCCTGTCAACACCAACCCAATGTATGGGCTGCCTAATTACCCCCAAGATCCAAGGGATCCAGGACCAAGCGGTCATGCTCAGCTGATCCATGGGCGACAACAATCCCCTTATCTTGAGGCCCGGCCCCTCCTGAGCCAGGATACTATGATTACTCTGGTCCCTATACCGGAGACTCGTCATCTAAAAACGATGATCGAGACGAAGCCCCAAGGAGGCGACGCGCTAGTAAGGAACCTCTGAGGAGGAATCCATCAAACCGAGATGGTCCTTTAACAATTGCAGAGAAAATTAAGGCTTATGAAGCCGAGATTCAGAAGCTGAAGGACGAAGCAAGGGAGCTAGAGAGACAGAACCCTAATCAGACTCGACCTCCTCCGACTTCAGGAGGGATTCCCTTCATAGATCTGGAGAGGTCTTCAAGGAGACCCCGAAGGGCTGAAGCCCCAACCAGAGGAACTACCAGGGTGGAACTCCCCAAGAATAATCCTAGAGATTTGATGCTACAAGGAGATCTTGATGATCCGACCCCTCCATTCACGGAGGAGGTGATGAACGCACATATCTCCCGAAAGTTTAAGATGCCCACAATCAAAGCTTACGATGGAACGGGGGATCCCGCAACTCATGTGAGAACGTTTACAAGCGCATTGTTACTACAGCCTGCTAACGATGCCCTTAAGTGTAGGGCGTTCCCCCAAACCCTGTCGGGCATGGCGCAACGTTGGTATAGTCGTTTACCTCCAAACTCGATTAGCTCTTTCAAGGAGTTGAGTACCGCTTTTGTTAGTCAATTCATTAGCGGAAGAATTCATGAGAAAAGCTCTGCATCCCTTATGTATGTAACACAGGGAAAGAATGAGAACTTAAGAGATTACATCAAGCGGTTCACTAAGGAGACCCTGAACATCACTGATCTGGAAAATAAGGTGGCCATGGTAGCCTTGCAGCACGGAACCACGGATCTCTTTTTCAAGAGGTCGTTGGCAAAACACCCCCCTGAAAGCATGGATGAACTTCAACGTAGAGCGGACAAGTATATGAAGGCTGAGGATAGCATCAAGAAAGAAGCCGCATTGGTCAATGGAGGGAACAACAAGCGGAAACAAGAACAAGAGTACGATGCTAGGGACAAGTATCCCCGAGCTAGCAGAGACTCTGAATCTGCTCCAAAAAAGAACTCGGGTCCAAGGTTTTCCGAGTATGCCAGACTTAATGCTCCAAGAAGCCAGATCCTGTTGGACATTGAAAAGGAAAAGGACTTCCGATGGCCGAAGCCACTTAGAGGAGACCCAGCTAAACGAAATAAGGAGCAATACTGCAGGTTCCACAAAGACGTGGGACATGACACCGACGATTGTAGGCAACTCAAGGATGAGATTGAGTTCTTGATACGAAGAGGAAAACTAAGTCAGTTCACCAAAGGTGATGACCGTGGGAACCTGAGAAGGGACAATGAAAGGAGAGATAATAACAGGAGGGATGACAACCATGATCGCAATCCACAGCCCCGAAGGGCAGTTATCAACATGATCTGGGGAGGTCCGACAGCAGCTGGCACGACTAAGAATTCTCGAAAGGCTTATGCTAGAGAAGTAATGCACATTGTGGGAGAAGCCCCGAAGCGTGCTAAAACCGAGATGGTAATTGGTTTCGATGATTCAGACTTGGAAGGGGTGAAATTCCCCCATGATGACCCGCTGGTCATAACTCCCGTGATTGGAAACTCAGAAGTAAAACGAGTCTTGATAGACAATGGGGCTTCTGTAGATATTTTATTTCATGATACATTTGGGAAGATGGGATACAACGACTCTCAGTTAACCCCTACAAACATGCCTATATATGGGTTTAACGGAGTGGAGTCCAACGTTGAAGGGACTATTCAGTTACCCGTGACTATTGGGCAAGAGCCTAAGGAAGCGACTCAGATGCTGAACTTTTTGGTGATCAAGGCAGCTTCAACATACAACGCAATCCTTGGAAGGACTGGACTTCATGCGTTTAAGGCTGTGGCCTCTTCCTATCACATGAAGATTAAGTTTCCAACACGGAATGGTGTCGGAGAACAAAAGGGTGATCAGAAGATGGCAAGAAGTTGCTATGTAGCCGCATTGAGGGCCGATGGAGTCGGGGGGCAGGTCCTTCCGATTGAAGACATGGATGTCCGCGATAATGAAGAGCATAGAGGGAAGCCAGCAGAGGATTTGATTCCCGTACCTCTAGAACCTAATGATCCTGAAAAAGTTACTTAAGTTGGAGCATCTCTGAAAGAACCCCTGAAAAGTCAGTTAATAGAATTCTTACAGAAGAATAGCGACGTGTTCGCTTGGACAGCAGCTGATATGCCGGGGATTGACCCCCAACTCATAACTCACAAGTTAAATTTTGATCCCAAAAGGAAGGCAATAAACCAGAAGAAGAGAAACTTTGCTCCGGAAAGGCAAGAGGCCATTAGGCAAGAAGTGGATAAGCTCTTGGAAGCTGGTTTTATTGAAGAGATTCAGTTTCCCGACTGGTTAGCAAACCCTGTGATGGTCAAGAAAGTGAATGGGAAGTGGAGGATGTGTATAGACTTCACTGACCTAAATGATGCATGCCCAAAAGATTGTTTTCCCCTCCCAAGGATTGATATGTTGATAGATGCCACAGCTGGACATGAGATGTTAAGCTTCATGGATGGATTCAGCGGCTATAATCAGATTAAAATGCACAAGGATGACATACCTAATGTATCTTTCATAACTGACTTTGGTGTCTTCTGTTATCTTGTCATGGCTTTTGGTCTAAAGAATGCAGGAGCTACTTACCAACGATTGGTGAACAAGATATTCGCCCATCTGATTGGAAAAACCATGGAGGTATATGTTGATGACATGTTAGTTAAAAGCCTACTCAAGGCTGATCATATCAAACACCTCAGAGAGGCATTTGAAGTGCTGAGGCACCATAAGATGATGTTGAATCCTGCCAAGTGTGCTTTTGGAGTTGGATCTGGAAAGTTTTTAGGACTGATGGTTTCAAAGAGAGGCATTGAGGCCAATCCTGACAAGATCAAGGCAATTTTAGACATGGAGCCACCACGCTCTATAAGAGATGTGCAGAAGTTGACTGGTCGAGTTACAGCTTTAGGAAGATTCATCTCGAAGTCTGGAGACAAATGCTTGCCTTTCTTCCAAGCGTTAAAAAAGGTGAAAGATTTTGAATGGACACCTGAGAGCCAGGAGGCCTTTGAGCAACTGAAGAAGTACATGGTTGAAGCCCCGTTGTTGACCAAACCAAGTCCTGGGGAGATTCTTAGTTTATACCTGGCGGTATCCGAACGAGCCCTGAGTGCCGTCCTTATTCGGGAAAAGGAGAAGGTCCAGAAACCTATATACTATGTGAGCAAAGTGTTGCATGGGGCTGAGTTGAACTACTCACCCATAGAAAAGTTTGCTTTGGCATTAGTAACCGCCTCAAGAAAGCTGCGGCCTTACTTTCAGGCACATAAGATTCAAGTTCTGACAAACCAGCAATTGAGGAACATATTGCATAGCCCTAAGGCCAGCGGAAGGCTAATCAAATGGGCGATTGAGTTAGGAGAGTTTGACATCACATACAAGCCTCGGACAGCTATCAAAGCTCAGGCATTGGCTGACTTCGTGGTTGAATGCACTATTAACAACCAAGAAGTCGGGGGGCAAGAGATAATGACTACCCCTGGGCAAGAGGAAAAAGAAGAAGAACTTACACCTGATCTGAAGGAATATTGGGTGCTCTATTTTGATGGAGCATCAAAAACAAAATCTAGTGGTGCGGGTTTGGTTTTGCAAAGCCCCGATGGGTTCACAGTTGAGTACGCTTTAAAGTTGGATTTCCCTACTACCAACAACGAGGCAGAGTATGAGGCATTAATAGCTGGTTTGGGCTTGGCCAGAATCATGAGGGTCAAAAATCTCAAAGTTTGTGGAGATTCAAGGCTTGTGGTATCACAAGTAAATGGTGAATTCGAAGCTAAGGATGAGACTATGGCAAAATACTTGAGAGTAGTAAAGGCTGTTATGTCCCAGTTTGAGGAGTGCTATCTTGAGCACATTCCAAGGGAGGAAAACATTAAGGCCGATGCCCTATCTAAATTTGCTTCTTCCGAGATAGAAAGTTATGCTGGGAGTGTCTATTTTCAGGTCTTGAAGGCCCCGACCGTTAACTCAAAGTTATTGGCACCGATCGATATAGGAGGCTCTTGGATAGACCCTATCAAGGCACACCTTGAGACTGGATGGCTCCCAGACAATGCCTTGGAGGCACGGAAACTTTCAGTAAGAGCATTAAGATACACTTTGATTGAAGGCATTTTGTATAAGAGGTCGTTTGTCATCCCATACTTGAAATGTTTAAGGCCTCAAGAGGCAAGAGAAGCATTGGAAGAAGTTCATGAAGGGATCTGTGGCCAACACTTGGGGGGCAGGGCCCTAGCTCACAAGATAATTCGTTTAGGGTTCTATTGGCCGGAGATGTTGGCTGATGCACAAAACTATGTCAAGAGATGCGAGAGATGCCAGAAGCATGCCCCAATTGTAAGGCAACCGCCTGAAATCTTAACCTCAATTAACTCTCCCATTCCATTTGCGATGTGGGGGATGGATATACTTGGGCCTTTTCCCATGGCTTCTGCGCAAAGGAAATTCCTAATAGTGGCCATCGATTACTTCACTAAGTGGATTGAGGCTAAACCTCTAGCTAAGATAACCACCAAGCAAGTTTCCCAGTTCTTTTGGGAAAACATAATTTGCAGATACGGAATCCCACGAATCCTTGTAACAGACAATGGGACACAGTTCAATAATGAAGAGTTCAAGAAGTATTGTGAAGAGAATGCGATTGAGCTCCGTTTTACCTCGGTGGCACACCCTCAAGCCAATGGGCAAGCTGAGGTAGCTAATCGAATTATCCTTGATGGACTAAAAAAGAGGGTCGAACGCTCTAGGAACACTTGGGTAGATGAATTGTTGCCCATACTTTGGGCATATCGTACCACTTGTAAGGTAACGACTGGAGCAACCCCATTTTTGCTGGCTTATGGAGCCGAGGCAGTTGTGCCTTTAGAGATCATGCAAGCATCACCTCGAGTTGAGGCATATGAGCCAGAAACTAATGACGAAGGAATGAGACTTGCCCTTGACTTAATTGATGAGGTTAGAGATGGAGCTAATGCAAAGAATGCTGAATATCAGAAGAGAGCCTCTTTTCACTACAACCAGAGAGTTAAAGAAAGATTCTTTCGACAAGGTGACATGGTTTTAAGGAAGATTGAAGCCTCAGGAGTTGGCCAGAAAGGAAAGTTAGCACCAAATTGGGAAGGACCATATCTAGTCAGAAAGGTGTTAGGGCAAGGATCCTACAAGTTAGAAACCTTGGACGGGGTTGAGGTGCCCCGAACTTGGCATGCTGTGAACCTCAAAGTTTATTATGTCTAAGTCCTTTTGACAAAGGCTTGGACTTTTACCTATTTATTAGGAATAAGGTTCGAATGAAACCATTTTAGAGCATGTTGCTCCCAGTAGAAGATAGAATATTTATGTAAGGGTTGAACCCATTCTATTGATATCTTTTGACAGCATAATGGAATTTATACTGTTTTCTCTATGAGTTATTTCTCTTTGTTAAAATAAACACGAAAGGCAAACGTTGAACTAGCTTGTGAGTTTAGTACCAGCCAGGAGGCCAAGTACTTGAGAAATTCTAAAGTTTAACGAACTATAAAAAAAAATGAGAACATGGAAACAAAAGAAACTACTACATAGACAAGTTAAGTCATAAGCCCCGAAGGGCAAAAGTTCAGAATAAATAAAGACAAACAGAAATAAGCCACGCAGGGCCATCTATGCATCTAAGTCCTCAATAATAACATCTCCCTGGGTAGAAGAAGGATCTGCTGTCTCTACCCCAGGAGAAGAAGGTGAATCCTGAGTGGGTTGAGAGTCCCCATCCACTGCTGTCTCGGTAGCAACCTCCAGAGTATCTGTCAATCCAGGGATAGCAGGTACCGGGAACTTCTCCAGGGATACCCCCTCGATCTTCCCACTCAGCTCCTCGATGATCCCCTCCCAACACTCCTTGAAGGTGCCAGGAAAGTTTGCATCATACTCGGCATTCAGGACATCTTGAAAGTCCTTAGAAGCCTTGTAATCAGCAATGATGTGTTCCCTGTTCTGCTGCACCTCCAGCTGTAGCTTCCTGTTCTTCTCCTTCTCAGCAGCCAGCTCCTTCTCCACCTCCCCAAAACGAGCAAAGTTTGCCTCAGAGGCATCAAAGTATCTGTCTCTGTCCCTCTCAGCAATGGTCTTATCAGCACGCACCTCCTTCAGGTTATGAACAGCGGCCTGAAGGTAGGCGTTCATCTGCAAAGGAAACAAGTGAATAAAGGAAAAGTAAATGCAATTAAATTAAAGAAGTTGAATAAGAAATTACCGAAGCAACAGCTTGAGCCCCGAGAAGCTCAATCTGCAAGTCATCAGAGGACTCCACAATGTGAATCCTATCTCGTGGAGTAACCACGCTCCTGGACCACTCAGCTGCAGCCCTAGAATCACCTACAGCTGTGTCCCTATTGCATAAACCCCATCCCACCGTAAAGGGAGTGAGGTCTTCCTCAATAGGAACTGGCTTTTCTTGAAGAAAAGCAGGAACACGCTCCACCGCGGGAGAAGCCTCATCTGTCCTGGCCCTTTTGGCCCTAGGGTTCTCTGTTACCACCCTAGCAGTGGCAGCAGTCTCCCTCTGCCTAAAAATTGCTCCTAGAGCAGTTTTGGCTGCAAAATGATTACAAGAAGGTTAGAAAATTATATCTAGCACAAAATGTTAACAAAGCAAGAGGTGAGAATTACCCTCAGGGCCCAAATCGCTTAGCCCATGGGCCTGCAACGAATCTTCAGAAATCAAATTTGCACATTGATGCAAATTATCCGATGTTAACAAAGTTATGGCGGCCTCTTCTTCCACGCCCAATTTTAAACTCCTGACAGGCCCATCAACGGCTCTGCAGAAGTTGGGTCGAAAATAGTTGTCCCAGTCATCCCCATCCAAAAAGATATAAAACCATTCCCTCTTCCAATTTGGAAGGGAATCAGGAGCGGAATCCGAAACAAAACAAGAACGGGCTAAGGAACGGTGTTGGATTTTGACCCAGCCCGAATTGTCAGAAGAATTGACAAATTTGAATAAATATCGAAAAACAGAAATACTGGGCTCAAGCCCATGTTTCTTACATTGGACCAAGAAACAATATATAAAACGCCATGCATTTGGCATAAGTTGGGTTGGACAAACCCGGGCTTCGGCCAAAAGACGATAAACAAAAGGAGGAGGAGGAAGGCGAAAACCAGCATAAAAAGTCTCTTTATAAATCCTAATGGCCCCAGGCTTTGGGTGACAAGCCCTTTCGTTTGAGGCCGGAACAACGGCCCTATAAGGCCCATTAATATGAAAAAGTTGGGCTAGAATGTCTACCCTATGTTGTTTGTATTTCGATTTATACTCATAAGCATCTAAATGAAGCATATTTGGAAAAGCTTGACCAAACTCATTTAAAAGATCTCTAAGGGAAAAAACACTGGCATGGACAAGAGATGTTTTAGGGTTCTTACCCCTTGAAAGCCGTGGAGCGGTGGTAGAAGTGTTAGCAAGTTGAGACTGGCCTGAAGAGCTAGAGTCCTCCATTGATATGCTTCCCTTGAAGGCTTGAAACCCAGAAATGTTGAAAAAAGAGGGTGAAGAAGATGAAGATTCAACAATCTTCAAACAGAAACTGGAAAACAGGGCGGAGGAAAGACGCAGAAATCGCCTCGCGACAGAACCCTAGCAGAGCTTTTTTGAAAAGTATTTGTGATAAAGGAGAGATAATTTTTGCTGAATAGTGAGATGAGAAATGAGGGATGCACGCTACTCTTTTATAGAGTTCACGGTTGGTCACTCAACCGGCTATATCCAGTAAATGGGCTGTCAAGAGGTGACTGGGCCTTTGAATAGGCGGGAAGCCCATGAAATTCAAATTTTGAAATAATTCTAGAATGTTCTACAACATTTTTAGAAAGTAGGAAAAAAGCCCATCAAAATTTAAAGGCAAGAGGCCCAACTAAAAGGGCATACCCACGCCCAGGAGACCAAACCTCCTAGGCGTGCCTAGGGAAGGTGTCTCCTTGGCGGGGGTACCCACGCCCAGCTCGATTTTCTTTAAAGAAGGGCATACCCACGCCCAGGAGACCAAACCTCCTAGGCGTGCCTAGGGAAGGTGTCTCCTTGGCGAGGGTACCCACGCCCAGCTCGATTTTTTTTAAAGAAGGCTATACCCACGCCCAGGAGACCAAACCTCCTAGGCGTGCCTAGGGAAGGTGTCTCCTTGGCGGGGGTACCCACGCCTAACTTGACTTTTCTTAGAGAAGGGCAAACCCACGCCCAGGAGACCAAACTTCCTAGGCGTGCCTAAGGAAAGTGTCTCCTTGGCGGGGGTACCCACGCCCAGAAAGCATTTCAAGGAACGCAGGTATACCCACGCCCAGGAGACCAAACCCCCTAGGCGTGCCTAAGGAGGGTGTCTCCTTGGCGGGGGTACCCACGCCCAGGAAGCATTTCAAAGGGCAAAGATACACCCACGCCCAGGAGACCAAACCCCCTAGGCGTGCCTAAGGAGGGTGTCTCCTTGGCGGGGGTACCCACGCCCAGGAAGCATTTTTTGCCAGGATGACTTTTTTAAAGTTAATCCTTTAAAAATTCTGAAAATAATGTTGGGAAATTGAAAAGTAATTCCCAAAAAAATAATTAAAATACCTGTTGGTACATAAAAATTCCTAAATTATTAGGAAAAATTACGAAAAATACCTGTTGGTACATAAAAATTCCTAAATTATTAGGAAAAATTACGAAAAATACCTGTGAGTACATAAAAATTCCTAAAATATTAGGAAAAGTACGGAAAAATACGAGGAAAATTATAGAAATACTTTCTTGACAAATTGAACAATAATTTATGCTAATAATGCATAAAAACTCTATGAAAGTGCCGAAATTGCTAAAAGCAAGCACAAATTAAAGCCTCGAATATGGCAAATCGTCATAAATGTGTAGGTCGCTCCACACTTTACAACCAAGGCGATACTTGTGAAACACTAGTGTAAACCAAAATTCCCATATAAGGGTAATTAAGAAGTCCCAGGTAAGGGATAAAAACGACCCCGAGTCTCGATTAAGGCAAATATAACTTCTATGAAAACCTGATCAGTTTTCCTTAGAAGTTGGGGGGCAAATGATATGGGCTGAAAATAAGCCCTAAAGACACATTTAATGTGGCATTAACTAGGCCGAGAATAGTCCAAACGTGGGGCCCACCAGCTGAGCCCAAAACCCTGATTATAGTATTAATTTCGTAATTAATATTAAGGGTAATAAACAGCTCAGCAAATAAGAGTTGGATAAGGATAATATCCCCTTCAGACTTATCCAATAAGGCATCCAATTCAATATGGAAACTGATTCCTACAAGGAATAGATCTAGAACATTCCTCAAAGACTTGCCCACCAAGTCTCCAAATCCTACCATAATTCTAAGGCTTCTCAGCCTATATAAAGGGCCTGACCCCTCATCCTAGAACTACGTTTTTATTGGCTTGATTCTCTAATTACAGAGATACGTAGGCATTCTGTGAGGACAGTTTAAGTCTCGAACACAGAAGCAGCCATTAAAGCACGAAGCTCACGAACCCTAGCATTAAATATACAAACTCTAGCCGCAATAATTTCAACCTAGTTTTTATTCCAAAACAAGCCCCTATACTGAATCTGAGGCCCTGTTTTTGATAAAATTATTTTTATAAAATGGTGGGATATATAAAATTGAATTTTGTTGTAATTTTTGTAATATTTATAATTTTTGGGAAATTTTGACATATATATTATATTTGTTTAAAAATAAAAATTTTACATTTTTATCCCATAAAAATTATTTTTAGGGCTTTATAATTTTAATTAGGGGTTAAAAATATTTTTGGGGTATTACTTTTTGATTCATATAAATAGCAGAATAATTATTTTTAATTTTATAAAAATTCTGAAAAATCAGTTTTTTTAAAATTATTTTCTGGAAATTCTTTATTTTGTGTTCTTGGTGTTCTTGAAGATCAAACTCACTTTTGAAGGTGATTCTGTTATTCAAATCGTTCATATGAGTAACCAAACTGAAGCTCTTGATCTCTACTACATGTTTATGTAAGTGTTCATAACCAAAATTGTTTTGTTCGAAAATTTGTTTTTTTTTTAATTTTCGAACTTGTTTAATTTGCTGTGGATTGTGTAGTGATTTGTTGTTGATGTGGTTAGTGTCTATAAATTTCTTATGATTCCAGTAGTATTGTGATAATTTTTGTTTGAATTTTAGTGTCCTAAATAAGAAAATCGAAATTTGGTGGGGGTGAACTTTGATTTTGATTTTCTGGGTTCTTGGTTGATTGTTTGATGTTTGATATGAATTGTTGAACTCCTAAGCTTCGTTTTGATGTAAAGAAAATCGAGTTTGGTGTTGATTTTCGGTTCGTCGGAAAATTTAGAAGCTTCAGTTTGATTTTGTGGGTTTGATTTGGAACGTATTGCAAGCTAAAAATTTGAGAAACGGAGTTGATTTGGGCCTCGCCGGAGTGTGGCCGAATTCACTCTGGCCGGCATGAATAGTAAATCGGGGGGGGGGGGGTCTGTTAAGGTTGAAGAAGACGTTAGTTTTAAAAAAAAAAACTTATTTTACTTTTATTTACATTTATTTACTTTTAAAAAAAATCTTTTAAATAATTCTAAATTTAATTATAAAATTCAGAAATTTATTTCCTGAAAATATTTTGGAAATTTAAAATTTATTTATAAATTCTGTTTTTAATTTTTAAAAATTATTTTATTATTTACTTTAAATTCAAAAATAATTAATAATTAAATATTTTAATTATACTAGTTAATTTCAAATAATGATTTATTTATTAAATGTAATTATTTATTAAATAATTTTGTTAATGAATTATTAGTTGATTTTAATTAATTTAATTAGATTATTTAATTTTTAATTAATCAATTTTCTATTTAAAAATGATTTAAAAATAGAAAGAAATTGTTTTAAATCCTAAAAAATAATCTGGGAGTGATAAAAATAGTTTTAAAATTCTAAAATTATTTATAAACCCGGATTAAATATTTATTAAAATATTTTGGGGATCCAATAATTACCAGGAGGGTTTATTAATGATCCGTTTTGATTCAAAAAGGGGTATTTAAATCGTTTAAAATTCTTTTAATTGCTTTAAAAATATTTTTAAATATTCTAAAAATACTTTGTGTGCTCTTTTACTTGTGAGTCGTATCTGCTATGTGTTAATTGGTTACATGACGAATATATATATATATATATATATATATATATATATATATATATATATATATATATATATATATATATATATATATATATATATATATATATATGTATTTAATTCGGGGATTTATGATTTATCTCTAGGATTAATTATTATCTTGAGAATATTTCGAGGATTAATTGTTGTCTCAAGGATTAATCGTGTCTTGAGAATTAATTGGTTATTTACGTTTTCTTTCGGGGAATAAGGTATTTGTTTTGAGGATTATTTATTTAACTCGAGGATCTATTTATTTAATTCAAGGATTAATTGGTGAGTATTGATTTAGGTATGTCAGCGGAATTAAGTTGGTATGAGACGAAGGAGATTGGAGATGGATGCAATATTTTTTGTGGGTAATAAAGAAGGTGGGAGATGAACGTATTGTTTGTGGGTTGTTGAATTTATTGTGAGGTGTTTTAACACCGGGGAAAACGTCTATGTTTAGAGGGGACATTTCCATTTATTTTCTTCCAACAGAGATATTGGTTTGATTGCTGAAGTTGACGCGCGGGCTCGATGTCGACAGATCAGACTCGTGGCAGCCACTAAAGCGTAAACCGAATCATGATTAAAACAGAGGACATGATAACGTGAGATAGAAGAAAGAGATAGTTGTATTACTTCGGCATTACGCAATAGCTAAGGACCAGAGGCAAGTATTTTCTTGATCATCCTAAACACTTTTTATTTTCTGTTTCATTTATTCATATCATGACAAATAGTTATTGTTCAGAGCTATTTGTGATTCTTAAATATTTTTGTGCGAACAAAGTTACTTGATATTGGTACCCTTGATGTGGGGAATTGTTTAAGATAAACTCTTCATATCCTTATTATCGTAGTAAATAATAGGGATGTGAACTGTATGTGAAACTAAGCATTTCCTGTTGAATTCGGAAATTGCTCTATTGGATTGGAAAATGGTAAAGCGTAGGAGGCCATGGTTGATGTCATGGTCCAGAAATACTTATTGGAAAATGATAAAGGGTAGGAGGCCATGATTGCTGTCATGGTCCATCAATATTTAAGGAGGATATGGTAACCATTCCATCTTCCTATAGGCTAACATTACTTGCCTATTTTGGTACCCTCATGAAATCCGGATTATACACACGGGTATAGCTGTACCAGTGGAGTATAAAGGGTCCCATTGCTTTTGAACCTGATCAGGGGGCAATGGTGTTTCACTTATTTATATCCAATCCATATCGCCCGAATGGCTATTATATATTGTGAATTGGCAGATGATTCATTTTTATGACATGCCAAATGATTTCAGTTGAAGATTGGTCCAAAGTGGGATAGAGCAAGAGAAATATTTGATTCTATTCAGAACACTGCTAATGATGATGAACGTTTTCTCCAACTACTTCAACAGTTTCAAGAGTCCAATCCAAATTACTTGCAATATATGGATGCATTGATGTTGGAAATCTCGAGGATAGTAGCTGGGTTTGACAGATGTGCAGATCAACTGATAATTCAGATTGACTCTCGTACAATGGGTTCTCTCTACGTGTCACTTCAAATCTTTCAACAGAGAAGCTTGATTGAACTGTGGATTATGTCCCTAAAGGTAAAAAGGTTTTCTGAACTGAATATTTTACTTCATGAAAGACTTTTGGAGTTTGCGCAAAGGAATAGTCCACAAGTTATTCAAACTCCACATCATGTTAAGTTTCTCAAGGGTAATACACTACACTCTTGCTTCCTTGATTCTAAGTCGATGAAACTATACACTGCATCTCATCTGGTCTGGTTAGAACATATGCTGAGGACTACAGGATTCGAAGATAAAGAAAGTATCTTTGTTGCTGACATTATTCGATCATATGCTTTAACTGGCTTTGAAAAGAGATATTACATGCTTCAGAATCGGCTATGGGGTAACCTTGGAATTTTGCCTAAGAAACCTAAAGGTCTTGTGTCAGATTATGAACGTGTACTTGACAAGTATTTGATCAAAACCTTGGATGATCAAGAACAATTTGACACAGAGAATATCAGAAGATTTCTAGAACAAGAAGATGAAGTTGAACCTGGAGAGATAAGGGATGAAGAAACTTCAAAGTGAAGATCAGCTCTACATGTGATATCTTTAGAGCTTAGATAGGTCAAGATAGAAAATTGTATTATATGATCAGTCTAGAGGATCATCTATCTTGTATTTATCTTTTATGTTTGAATCTGGAAAATGTTAAATATAAACCAGAACGTATCTTATATTTACTTTGTGTTTAAAGTTTTATCTTTTACTAAGTTAAGTTGAGTTAGTTGAGTAATCCTCTAGGTATGTGCTTGTTATCTTCTAACAAACAAATAGGGGGAGATTGAAAGGCATATGACACAGCCTATTTGTAGTTCGAGGACTCAAAGCAAGCTAAGCTTAGATTGTAATAAGTAAATAACATTAACTGTCACAGGAATCTCAGGAGGTACTATCTGTCAGAAGAAAAACCCTAAAGTCAATCTATAGTTTTGATGTTTTACACTGGAAGAAGTTCAGATTGCTGATCAAGCCTCAGTATAGCATCGAAGAAGTGGATTTATTTCTAAGACAGAGATTTCTAGAGTGACAGGTTCAGACAGTATACAGTGAAGTACAAGAAGGAGAAAGAAATGAGAAGAAAAATGAATCACATTCTTAATGTGAAAATTAAAGGACAGTCATTGAAGTTAGTCGTTCATGAACCAGACCGTGCATGGAACGTCAACAAAATATTCAGTGGTATTCCTTTATTACTTTCAGTGATTCAGAAAAGAAATAAGACAATCCAAGGATATATAATTATTCTTCTTTAATTAATTTAAATCAAGTAGTCAATTTAATTAATTAATTAATTCATCTTGAATTAATTCTTTAATTAAATTAATTATTAGATTAATTAAATCTGATTAATTATTTAAGTAAGAATAAATTAAAATGATTATTTGTTAATCAATTTAATTTAATTTGAAAAAATGAACTAGCAAGACAATCCCTGATTGTCTTGCCGATTGTCTTGGAGGCTTAAATCAGAATAGCAAGACAATAAGAGATTTTCTTGTCGATTGTCTTGAAGAAGAAATCAGTAAGATTGTCTTGCCTACTGTCTTGGTAATGATAATTTCTGAAAAGCTTTTAAAAAGTAGAATAAAAATCTGATTTGATTGTCTTGACGATTGTCTTGACAGTTCAAATCAGATTGTCTTGATAATGATCAAAAAGAAAATGCTTCAGACAGAATGATAATTTTTGATAAAGCAAGATAAAGATCTCAGAATTTGATTGTCTTGCCGATTGTCTTGGAAGAACCTGATTGTCTTGACGATTGTATTGCCTATTGTCTTGGCAGTACAAAATTGATTGTCCTAGAAGAATAGATTGTATTGCCTATTGTCTTGACAGTTATATTTGAAGATAAAGAGGCAGTAAATGATATAAATGAAGACAGACGACAGAAGACAACATACAGATCAAAATATTACATTCAAAACAGATTGCTATCTTCTCTCTCATCAAGAACACAACACAAGAAGCAGAAAAATTCATAGAAAATCAAGTTCATCTTATTTTTAATATCTGATCCGATAGAACTGGTTTACTTGATACTCTTGTACTATTAGCGAGTTTTTACTCCTAATCTATATCTTGATTTTTATTAACAAATCTAGAAAAATTCATGTCGAATTTTCTAATTTGTTTTTATTAACTAGATATAATTTCTGTACTGTATTTGCAACAAACCCCTCAAGTTAATATAATTTTATATTCAACTTGAATTTTGTTTCATTTAATTCCGCTCAAATTTGTCAAAATATAAATTAAATTATCCGGACAAATTTCGATTAAACAGTACTGTTTGTATTCAACCCCCCCCTTCTACAAACATATTGGACCTAACAATTGGTATAAGAGCCTATTGATTGATATACAAATCAAGATCCTAATTTTATTCCGCCAAAAATCTATCTCGAATTTTTAACTCACTTAAAAATTCATCATGTCGTCAAAAAGCATTGTTAAAATTCCCATGTTTAATAAGGACAATTATACAATGTGGAAAAATAAAATGGAGTTGTTTCTTGATGTCGCAAATTCTAAATATTTGAGTGTTCTAAAGAACGGACCTATAATTCCACTCGAACATGTACCTGCATCTGTTGTTGGAGGAAGTGTTGTAACACCTGCATCAGATGTTCCAAAGGATGCTGATTCTTTTACTCCTTTTGAAAAAGAGGACGCAGGACTAGATAAGAATTTGAGACTTATTTTAATAGATTCCCTGGATCCTGTGATGTACAGTCATGTGATAAATTGTAAAACTGCAAAACACATGTGGGAAACTATTGAGACTATCAATGAAGGAACTGATGAAGTCAGGGAAAACAGACTTCAGATTTTAACTTCTGAGTATGAACACTTTAGAGCTGGCCCTAATGAAGGCATTCAGGAAGTTTTTGAAAAGTATAACAAAATTATCAACAACTTGCAAGTCAATGGCAAGCAATATACACATAAGGAGATTAATATGAAGTTTTTGTTGACAATGCCCACTCATCTTGAACATAGGATAACAGCCATCAGAGAATCAAGAGATTTGAATAAGATTGCTCTTGACAGATTGTTTGGTGTTCTGAAAACCTATGAACTGGAACAAGTACAGCAGAGGGAGGTCTTTGGTAAAGGAAGAGTGCCAAGTTCATCTATAGCTCTTGTAGTTGAGGCACCTAAGGAAGTGGAAGCTAAGGTTGTTCTACCTTACAGCTCAGACAAGGAAAAGACTGAAGTAGAACTTGGTCAAACACCACCTACTCAGGATGGTGGAGATTTCTATTCATTGGAAGAGTTAGATCAACTGGAAGATGAATCCCTGGCATTGATGGTAAGATAATTTGGCAACTTCAGATTCAGAAGAAATCCAAAGTACAGGTTTAAGTCAAATAACAGATTCCAAAGAGGAGGCTCTTCTTCCTCTAGTAACAGGGGAGGATACAAAACTGGATCTGTTGATAGAATCAAGATTCGTTGCTTCAACTGTAATGAATTAGGGCACTTTGCCACTGAATGCCAGAAACCCAAGCAAACTCAAAGAAGAGATTTTGCTGCTGAGAAGAAGAAACCTGGAAAAGCCTATGTTGCGGCTGGTAAGAGTTGGGATGACACGGACAGCGAAGATGAGGAATATGGAAATCTTGCGTTGATGGCAAATGATCAAGCATCTGATCATCATAACAAACCGGTAACTCTTACTGACACTGAGTTGATTCGTAGTCTTCGTAATTCAGTAGGTAATGCACAAAATGAATATAGAAGACTAGATCTGTTAAGCACTAATCTTGGTAATGAAGTGTCAGAATTGAAAAAGGTACATATTAATCAAGATCAACAAAGAGATGAAATAACAATGCTTAATAAAAAGGAAAAAGCTATTCTAGAAGTTGTAGGCAAACAAATGGCTAGAATTACTGAACTTGAAACACAAGTCAGGGCTTGTTATAATTCAGTTAAAGTTTCCAAAGAGTTCTTTAACAATCAAATTGTAGAACGAACAACAGGTATAGGGTATGGTTACAATGAAGCTGTTGGTTCATTGAGCATAAATTCCCCTAACCCTGTTAGTGCTAAAGAAAGGGGAATACCACATGTGCTCAAAAATGTTAAAGAACCTCTGTTTAAAAAATCTGATGCTGGCCCACCAGATATTCTTTCTATGGTTATCCAAGAAGAAATGAGAAATGAGGATAGTGCAAATGGCACAGTCCTTGTTAAGGATAAATGTGTTAAGGATAAAACTGTTAAGAACACTAATACAAAGAATGTTTCATCCAAGAAAAATGTCACAGTCTTTGTTAAGGCTAAATCAGTTGAGAACACTAATACACCAAATGTTTCATCCAAGAAAGATGTACCTAAAGTACCAGTCAAAGTTGTTGAATCAGCTAGTTCTTCTAAGACTGGATTAGGTAGTAATAAGTTGAAACAGAAAAATACCATGCCTACCATTGATTCTAATCATAAAGCATG
Source organism: Saposhnikovia divaricata (assembly GCA_036435485.1). NCBI lineage: Eukaryota > Viridiplantae > Streptophyta > Magnoliopsida > Apiales > Apiaceae > Saposhnikovia > Saposhnikovia divaricata. The sequence continues at coordinate 127,564,978 of CM071598.1, forward strand.
TGGTGTTATCAATTGTATGTCTTGTGCTTTTAACAGTATGCGTGCTTATTTTAATGGTAATTATGCATGTGTTAAACAGAATGCTCCTCGACAGCACATGAACAGGAACAATAATGTTCGATCAAAGACTGCTTTTCCTCCTCAAGTTAGGAGAGAGACATTTGCACCTAAGACTAAACAAAAGGTTACCAAGAATGTTTACCAGGTCAAATGTCCAGTCAATGACACAAGTGTTATTGCTGCTAGAGAAACATGGATACCCAAGATAAAACAAAAGATTTTCAAATCTGTTTATAAGGTTAAATGTTTATTGACTGAAGATGTTAAAATTAAAAATGTTGTTTTGCCTGATAAAGGTCAGTACTTTAAATCCGCAGGACCCAATCAAATTTGGGTCCCGAAGAAGGTTTAATTCATTTGTCATTGCAGGGTATTGAACAGGTTGATCGAGTAACCTGGATCTTGGACAGTGGATGTTCAAGGCATATGACTGGAGACAGAACCCTGCTGACAAATGTGGTGGAGAAGGCCGGCCCAGTAGTTACCTTTGGAGATAACAGCAAAGGTAGAACTGATGGATATGGCAGACTTGAAGCTGGAAATGTTATCATTGAAGAAGTGTCCTTTGTAAAAGGACTTGAGCATAATTTGCTCAGCATCAGTCAATTCTGTGACAAGGGATTTGAAGTCCACTTTAACAAAATGAATTGTCTGATTTCTCACAAAAGAAATGAACAACCATCTCTGACGGGAGTCAGAAAAGGAAACTTGTATGTAGCCAACATGAACACTAGAAGCACTGAAGAAATCAATTGCTTTTATTCTAAAGCAACCACAAATGAAAGTTGGCTTTGGCACAAGAAACTTTCTCACCTAAATTTCAAGACCATGAACTCTCTGGTTAAGAGAGAATTGGTGAGAGGTTTACCCCCTAAGGAATTCACACAGGAAGGACTATGTGGTGCCTGTCAAAAAGGCAAACTAAAAAGGGCAACTCACAAAAGCACTGATATATCTTCAATAACTGATCCTTTACAGTTACTTCACATGGATCTATTTGGTCCAGTGAATGTGATGTCTATGTCAAAGAAAAGATATGCTCTTGTGATTGTTGATGATTTCTCAAAGTACACATGGGTTTTGTTCCTGAATTCTAAAGATGAGACTCCACAACTGGTGATTGATCACATCAAGTTAATTGAGTTGGATTCCAAGTATCCAGTGAGAGCTATAAGGTCAGACAATGGAACTGAATTCAAGAATGCAGTTCTGAATGACTTTTGTACTGAAAAAGGAATAACCAGACAATTCCCAGCTCCAAGAACTCCTCAGCAAAATGGGGTAGTTGAAAGAAAGAATAGAACCTTGATTGAAGCTGCACGTACTATGTTAAGCGAATCAAGGCTTCCATTATATTTTTGGGCTGAAGCTGTCAACACTGCTTGCTATACTCAGAATCGAACTCTTATCAACAAAGACTTGATGAAGACACCCTATGAAGCCTTGAATGAAAAGAAACCAACACTCAAATACTTCCATGTATTTGGAGCTAAATGCTTTGTACTTAAAGAAGAAGACGATCAAGGTGGAAAAATTGAAGCCAAAGCACATGAAGCAATTTTTGTTGGTTATGAAAGAAGAGCTTATAAGGTGTATTTGATTGAACATCAGAAGATGATGGAAAGTGTCAATGTAACATTTGATGACACTAAACTCCCTAGTATCCAAACTGAAGATTCATCTGAAAAGCTATCATTTGAAGATATGAAAGATCTAGATTCAGATGATGATAGTCCACCTGATGTTTTTGCTGATGCTAATGACAATAATGTCAATGATGAGTTTAATCAGAATAATGGTGGTGATAATAATGATAATATTGAAAACACCACTAATGCTTCTGAACACTCATCTAATCATCCTGGCAACAACTCAGGGGGAGTTAGTGAAGGATCAACAAGTCATACTCAACAACACAATTTAAATCAAGGGGAATCATCAAGAGTTGATCTACCCAGACAAACTGTTTAGAATAGATTTCATCCTTTTGAGTTAATTATTAGTGATCCAGATGTTGGAGTAAAGACTAGAAGAGCTTATCAGAATCAATGCAATTATTCAGGGTTTCTATCTGAAATGGAACCTAAGAAAACTGAATAAGCTCTTTCTGATCCTGATTGGGTGATTGCTATGCAAGATGAACTCAATCAATTCAAACAACAAGAAGTATGGAAGCTGGTACCCAGACCTTCAAATAGAACAGTGGTTGGCACTAGATGGGTATTCAGAAACAAACTTGATGAAGATGGCACAGTCACAAGAAATAAAGCAAGACTGGTAGCAAAGGGTTATTCACAAGCTGAAGGCATTGATTATGATGAAACCTATGCTCCAGTGGCAAGACTCGAGGCCATTAGAATATTCTTGGCATCCGCAGCATTCTCAAACTTTAATGTTTATCAAATGGATGTAAAGAGTGCTTTTCTAAATGGTAAGCTGGATGAAGAGGTCTATGTAGAACAGCCCCCTGGCTTTGATGATCCAGATCTGTTGGACTATGTCTACTTCCTTTTCAAGGCTATCTATGGCCTCAAGCAAGCACCAAGAAAATGGTATGACACCCTTTCTGAATTTTTACTTGAAAATGGCTTTGTTAGAGGTGTCATAGACAAAACTCTCTTTACTAAGAAACATAAAAATGATACAATATTAGTCCAAGTCTATGTGGACGATATAATATTTGGGTCTACTAATGATCTTTTATGCAAGAAATTTGCTAAGTTAATGCAGGGTAAATTTGAAATGAGCATGATGGGAGAACTGAAATTCTTTCTTGGATTGCAAATAAGTCAAAGGACAGATGGAATATTTATTTGTCAATCCAAGTATATCAAAGAGCTCCTCAAGAAATATCAAATGGAGGACTCATCTTCAGCTAAGACACCATCATCTACAGCTGTCAAGTTTGGAGCTTGTGAAAATTCTGCCAAGGTAGATGTCACAAGTTACAGAGGTATGATAGGCTCATTACTTTACCTTACTGCAAGTAGACCAGATATTATGTATGCTACATGCTTGTGTGCAAGGTTCCAAGCGGATCCTAGAGCTGTTCATCTCATTGCTGTAAAACGAATCTTAAGATATCTTAAGGGTACACCTAATCTAGGTATCTGGTACCCTAAAGAATCTGGTTTTAATCTTGTTGGATACACAGATTCAGATTATGCAAGAAGTGTTGTAGATAGAAAAAGCACCTCTGGAAGTTGTCAATTCCTAGGTGGCAGGCTAGTTTCCTGGTACAGCAAGAAACAACAAACAGTTTCCAACTCAACAGCTGAAGCTGAATACATAGCTGCTGGAAGCTGTTGTGCACAAATCTTGTGGATTAGGAATCAGCTGAAAGACTATGGTTTTGTATTAACAAAAATTCCAATTTTGTGTGATAATACAAGTGCCATAGCAATCTCCAACAATCCTGTGCAGCATTCGAGGACCAAGCACATAGACATCAGGTATCATTTTATAAGAGAACATGTCATGGATGGTACTGTGGAATTGTTATTTGTACCCACAGAAGAAGAAACAGCAGATATTTTTACTAAGTCTTTTGATGAATCCACATTCACCAAAATTGTTGGTGAATTGGGTATGTTAAACAGTCCTAGTAATTAAGCTGGTTAATATCTGAGGTTTATTCTTTAATAATTTGCAAGTGATTTTGTTATTATTTTTATATTTTAATCACTTGCATAATTATTTTATCAACTTTCTATTGCTTGTAATTGCTAAAAATCTTTGTCAACATGTTTATAATAACTTCTTTATTACTTCTTGTGTTTTGAAATATTTGTGATATTTTAATGAATCATATTCTCTCCTTAAATAATTTTCTATTAGAAAGTTATTTATTAGAAAATATTTAGATTCATTAATTTGTTATAAATGTTTTTGTAAATATATTTAATATTTTATTAAATGTTTTGTAGTGTTTGTCCTTTTGTTATTTATATCTGTTCTCGTAAAAAGATTAATCCATGTTTCTGTAAAATATTTATTTATAGTATTTTTAATAATATATTAGAGTGTATTTTAATTGGATTAATTATGCACATTAATTTGTATTTTATTAGCAGAATATTAGCAGGATAATGAATTGTCTTGTTTGTCTTTATAGTATCAAGACAATCGCCAAGACAATCCACAGATTGTCTTGGCAGGTTATTTTGTTAAATAATAAAATATTTTTCAATTTTATTTTTTATTTTTGTTTTATTTTGTTTTGTTTTACTCAAGACAAACGATTGTCTTGATAGTTTTGAACTACCAAGACAATCGGCAAGACAATCACTTGATTGTCTTGGAATGTCTATTCAGTATTTTAATAAATAAAAAAAATAATAATAATAAAAAAATGTGTGTGTGTCAATTTGTTTTTTTTATCAGTTAAATACATGATTGTCTTGATAGTATTTATACTACCAAGACAATCGGCAAGACAATCAGCCGATTGTCTTGTATTGTTAATTTAACTTAAAAAAAAAATTTCGTTTTCTTTTATTTATCAGAATAGTAAATGATTGTCTTGATAGTGTTTATACTACCAAGACAATCGGCAAGACAATCAACCGATTGTCTTGTAGTGTTGTTTTGTCCTTAAAAAAAACACAGAACACAAACACAGCCAATACAATCTTTCTCTCTCGTGTTTTTACACAGAGACTCGATATATACATACAATACACACAGGTCTTGAATTGAAACGCTGCTCGATTTTCCTCAACAAAACTGAAAACCAAGAACAGATTCAAGTAGATCGTCCAATTTCCTTTCTTTTGAACCGATTATTTTCGAAGTTTGTTAAGTTTTTGAAAATCAATTTTTTCAAAAGTTGAATCGGGTTTTCACTATTTTGAGAGTTTTAGATTTTTTCTTTGAAATCTAAAAATAGATTGAAACTCCCAGTGATCAGGAGAACATCATATAAATTTTTGGGATTTTTCTGACAACTTTGAATTAATTCGAATTTTTAATTAATTTTAATTAATTAATAATTCTGAAAATTTTCGAAATGTTTTAATTTTCCTAAAATTGAAGTGTGTTTTTGTGTTAAAAATGGCTGATAATTTTGAGATAATGAAGCATAACTTGGTTGGCTATTTTAATTCGAACGATTGTCCCTATGATCGATTTAGGCCTTGGATACGGTTTTTAAATGACGATTCAATTATCCGAACTGCCATTTTGATCGAAGCCCAAATTAAGATAGGACCACTAAGATTGATTTGCACAGAAGCTGTGGTGTCTGAAGACTTGACCTCATTCTCTTTTGATTTTGATGGTACACACCACGTCGTGACGGAATCAACCCTTACTACTGTATTGGGCCTTCCAGTGGATAATTTTGATCCATTTCCAACCAGTGAACAACTCTATCAATTCTTCATTGATATTAATTATCATGGAGTAATTGATATGAACAACCTGAGCAAAAGGAATCTGGTTCAACAATGGGATGCATTTTTCGACACGATCTCCAAGGTATTTGCTAATACAGCCAGAGGTAACTTTCACTTACTCACCTCTATGTTACAAACTATTGGTTATGCTGTTGCTAACAACCGTAGAATCAATATTGGTAACCTACTTTGGAATACTATTGTTAGAAGGATTGTTAAGGCCAGAAGGGATTTTGATGAGGGAAAGAAAGTTCTATGTTATTATCCTAGATTTTTAACTTTGTTATTTAATCATCTTGTTCGTGTTGGTCAACAAACAATTTTTAGGAATGACAACCCTATGGTATCAGGTAGCCAAACCAAGAAAATATTCACTAGCCTTGATACACATAGAAAATTGATAAATGTGCCAGTGTATATTACACCATATTTGTCTAACTTCATAAATCTACCTGTCATTCCTCGCCTTGTTAATGCACCTGAACCTGAACCTCAAAATGTACCTGTCCCTAAACATCAACATCAAATGGAACAATCTATTCCTTCAGGTACAGCTATTGCATCAATGGAGCAGGTATTGCCTTCTATCTCTCAAACTGTTTCTGGAGCCCAAGTGGCTGATAGGTCAGACCAAGAGGTTGTAGAACCACAACCTCTATCCCAGGTCTTAGAGCTAAACACTGTGTCTAATCAAATCTCTAAACCTAAAGCCAGAAGCAAGTTGTTGACAAAAAGAGTTGATAGAAGAAGTGATAATGTGAGTGATCCCACAGCTCTGCCTCCACCAAAGAAGAGAAGAAACCTACTACTTGAGGCATCTGTTAGCCCATCCATTTCCTCTCAACAGGACTTGGACATTGAAATGGCCGATGAACTGTTATTAATTTCATCCTCTCAACAGGATGAAATTATTGAAATTCGCCAAAGGGCCGTGGCACCTTGTAAAGAGTCAAGCACACCTCTATTACTCACAATGGGGGAAAACATTACCGTAGAATCTGATGTTGTTAAGGACACTGAGCAAGGAGTGCACGATAGGATTGTTACAGTGCTTACCATTGTTACGGTAAAAGAGCCTTCACAGGCTTCAGAGGGAAATCATGACTCTCTGCCAGTTATAATAGAGTCATCATCTCCCCTCCCAGGAGGAACATTCCTGGCTCCCTCAAGGGATTCTTCACTCGCAGATTTATCTGGAGAAAGTGAAGGGCAACTTGGTCATCCTATCACTGAAGAAATTCAGTTATCAAATCCAAATGAATTGATAGAGATGACTGAGGATTGGGAATTGCGAACTCCCATTGCACCACCACTGACCTCTCCAGAAGAGGCTAGGGTGATTTCTTATGCAGGTACAGCTCAAGGAAAGGAGCTAGTGTTGAGTGATGTGAGGACCACCTTAAATATGAGTGAAACACATGCACGAAAGGAGAGTGACATATCCTTGAGTGAACATCAGGTGAGCGCACACACTGACACAAACACTTTGTCTCTTATGGCTCAAATCAAAGATCTGCAAAAGAAATTGATGGAAACTGAGGCTGAAAAACAAGTTTTAAAAGCAAAAGTGGATGAACGGTCTTCTTCTTCCACCTCTGTTAACAATCAGCTCATGATTATTCGTGACGATGTCCACAACATAAAGACTACACTCACTCCAGCAATCAATACATTGATACAATCCAACTCTCAGGCATCTACAGAAAGAACAGATATTCTAAATGCTATTGACAGACTCTCTAATAGGGTGGATGAACTTCAAGTGGAAATGCATGAAACTGCTCAATCATATTCAACAACCTTTGCGAAGCTTGAAGAAAAGTATGATTACATGTTTGAAGGACTTGATCATCTATACAACATTGTTAAACCTACTCATAATATCACACCAGAACAAAGAGCATATTTTGAAGACTATGATGATGATAATGAAGGGGATAATGATGCAAATAGGGAGCTTGACAGTCAACGAAAGTCTGTAGAGGATTCCTCAACTAAGGGGGAGAAGTCTGGAGATGGAGGAGCAGGTAAGTCTGGAGAAGCAGGAGGAAGTAAGTCAGGAGGTCAAGGGAGGCATAAGGAGAAGTCTGAGAAGTCTACCAAGGGAAAAGAAAAAGCTGCTCATGATCAGGATGTATCCGAGTTTGATTTCGATCTCAAGAATAGTAAGTTTGAAGTACAACAATTAAATGATATTGAAGAAGATCTTTCAAACTGGCAAGATGATCCTGAATTTGAGAAGGAACTTCAAGAGGAGAAAGCTGATCGTCAGATATGACAAGCTAAGCTTGAGAAGACCAGACAGGTAGTGGAGAAAAGATTGAAGCTGAAGCAAGCTGAAGATGCAGAGAAACAAAAGCTACATGCAATCAATGTACAAGAAAGGAAAAGAGATATTCAGTTGAAGATTGGTCCAAAGTGGGATAGAGCAAGAGAAATTTTTGATTCAATTCAGAACACTGCTAATGATGATGAACGTTTTCTCCAACTACTTCAACAGTTTCAAGAGTCCAATCCAAATTACTTGCAATATATGGATGCATTGATGCTGGAAATCTCGAGGATAGTAGCTGGGTTTGACAGATGTGCAGATCAACTGATAATTCAGATTGACTCTCGTACAATGGGTTCTCTCTACGTGTCACTTCAAATCTTTCAACAGAAAAGCTTGATTGAACTGTGGATTATGTCCCTAAAGGTAAAAAGGTTTTCTGAACTGAATATTTTACTTCATGAAAGACTTTTGGAGTTTGCGCAAAGGAATAGTCCACAAGTTATTCAAACTCCACATCATGTTAAGTTTCTCAAGGGTAATACACTACACTCTTGCTTCTTTGATTCTAAGTCGATGAAACTATACACTGCATCTCATCTGGTCTGGTTAGAACATATGCTGAGGACTACAGGATTCGAAGATAAAGAAAGTATCTTTGTTGCTGACATTATTCGATCATATGCTTTAACTGGCTTTGAAAAGAGATATTACATGCTTTAGAATCGGCTATGGGGTAACCTTGGAATTTTCCCTAAGAAACCTTAAGGTCTTGTGTCAGATTATGAACGTGTACTTGACAAGGATTTGATCAAAACCTTGGATGATCAAGAACAATTTGACACAGAGAATATCAGAAGATTTCTAGAACAAGAAGATGAAGTTGAACCTGGAGAGATAAGGGATGAAGAAACTTCAAAGTGAAGATCAGCTCTACATGTGATATCTTTAGAGCTTAGATAGGTCAAGATAGAAAATTGTATTATATGATCAGTCTAGAGGATCATCTATCTTGTATTTATCTTTTATGTTTGAATCTGGAAAATGTTAAATATAAACCAGAACGTTTCTTTTATTTACTTTGTGTTTAAAGTTTTATCTTTTACTAAGTTAAGTTGAGTTAGTTGAGTAATCCTCTAGGTATTTGCTTGTTATCTTCTAACAAACAAATAGGGGGAGATTGAAAGGCATATGACACAGCCTATTTGTAGTTCGAGGACTCAACTCAACTTAAGCTTAGATTGTAATAATTAAATAACATTAACTGTCACAGGAATCTCAGGAGGTACTATCTGTCAGAAGAAAAACCCTAAAGTCAATCTATAGTTTTGATGTTTTACACTGGAAGAAGTTCAGATTGCTGATCAAGCCTCAGTATAGCATCGAAGAAGTGGATTTATTTCTAAGACAGAGATTTCTAGAGTGACAGGTTCAGACAGTATACAGTGAAGTACAAGAAGGAGAAAGAAATGAGAAGAAAAATGAATCACATTCTTAATGTGAAAATTAAAGGACAGTCATTGAAGTTAGTCGTTCATGAACCAGACCGTGCATGGAACGTCAACAAAATATTCAGTGGTATTCCTTTATTACTTTCAGTGATTCAGAAAAGAATTAAGACAATCCAAGGATATATAATTATTCTTCTTTAATTAATTTAAATCAAGTAGTCAATTTAATTAATTAATTAATTAATCTTGAATTAATTCTTTAATTAAATTAATTATTAGATGAATTAAATCTGATTAATTATTTAAGTAAGAATAAATTAAAATGATTATTTGTTAATCAATTTAATTTAATCTGAAAAAATAAACTAGCCGATTGTCTTGGAGGCTTAAATCAGAATAGCAAGACAATAAGAGATTGTCTTGCCGATTGTCTTGAAGAAGAAATCAGTAAAGCAAGACAATCTCTGATTGTCTTGCCGACTGTCTTGGTAATGATAATTTCTGAAAAGCTTTTAAAAAGTAGAATAAAAATCTGATTTGATTGTCTTGACGATTGTCTTGACAGTTCAAATCAGATTGTCTTGATAATGATCAAAAAGAAAAAGCTTCAGACAGAATGATAATTTTTGATAAAGCAAGACAAAGATCTCAGAATTTGATTGTCTTGCCGATTGTCTTGGAAGAACCTGATTGCCTTGATTGTCCTAGAAGAATAGATTGTATTGCCTATTGTCTTGACAGTTATATTTGAAGATAAAGAGGCAGTAAATGATATAAATGAAGACAGACGACAGAAGACAACATACAGATCAAAATATTACATTCAAAACAGATTGCTATCTTCTCTCTCATCAAGAACACAACACAAGAAGCAGAAAAATTCATAGAAAATCAAGTTCATCTTATTTTTAATATCTGATCCGATAGAACTAGTTTACTTGATACTCTTGTACTATTAGCGAGTTTTTACTCCTAATCTATATCTTGATTTTTATTAACAAATCTAGAAAAATTCATGTCGAATTTTCTAATTTGTTTTTATTAACTAGATATAATTTCTGTACTGTATTTGCAACAAACCCCTCAAGTTAATATAATTTTATATTCAACTTGAATTTTGTTTCATTTAATTCCGCTCAAATTTGTCAAAATATAAATTAAATTATCCGGACAAATTTCGATTAAACAGTACTGTTTGTATTCAACCCCCCCTTCTACAAACATATTGGACCTAACACTTGGCTCAGGATGTCTGGATTTAGTGTAAGATCTATTTTATATAATTGAGTTAATATTTATTATTATTATGTAATAGTCTAGTTGTCCTGGCGTACTTATTATCGAAGTTACACCAGTGATTTAAAATTTGATCAAAGAAGGAATACATTTTATTTAAAAGAATTTGGATTCTTGTTTCTAGCCCTATGACCTTAAAAGATCTTGGTATGTTGGGGTCACAGATGTTACATTTCCAGTGTTGGTCAATCACAGGTGAGTGATTATTATTAAACAGATTTTTTTTTATTTTGAGGATTTTCGCGTGACCACCAAATCTTTTGACCCCGGATATGGGGGGCGTCACAGTTGGTATCAGAGCTGAGGTTATAGTAAACTAGAAACGAGAGTGTGTAGGAGTGTGTATAGCTAAGTAAGGAACGTCAGAGCTCATATAGAGTTCGTGTTGGACTATTGGATATAGTACCAATTAGTAAGTTAAGATTGGAGTACTCGTTTGAGATAGTGGTGCTGAACTCGAGAGACTGTTTGCGAATGGAGATGTCTGCGGTGGAATCTTCAAAGATTATTACGAGTCAACGATGACGTACGATATCGATGTCCTTAAAACATGGAAAGGAAAAAGCTTAAAATCGAATGATGAGCTATCGAAGGAGCTAACAAAGAAGGCATAAGTAGAAACCTTGGCAATACCTTCTCTTCTTATAAATTATTTTGATATCCCTCCCAAAGAGACATTCTTTAAAAGATATATTTCTTCATCTAAATAGTGACATTTTGACACTTGTGTTTAACCACATTTTGGGATTTCAATTGTTTTAAAGGGTATTATGAAACCTATTTTCAAATTTCTTAGGTTCTCAACTTCTTGTTTTCTCCAACGGTGAATAACTTTATTTGCAATATGGTACCACTTATTCGGTACCTTCTTCTTATGTTGTTCTTGTCAAAAATATCACCTTTGGAATTCCTTTCATACTTCTCTACTCCAATTGAGATGAACAACCCTATCTATAGGGGACACCAGGTATATCTGTCTTTGTGATAGAAGTTGGATGGGACGCCATCACTGGTGTGTTGCGTATTACAAGAAGGCTGGCCACCTTTATTTGTAAATGTCGGAGCTAAGACACGCAACGTCGGGTTCATATGATCATATTGATCTCTCAGTTATTCTTTCATTTCAAAGAATATTTGCTTTAAAATTCATAAATTGATAACCAAAATTGAGGGATATTTGCTACGATATGAAATCTCTTCTCTTCAAAATTTCATAATTTTTGTCATCACAAAAAGTTTTGGAGGTATGCCAATCTGGTTAGAATTAGTCAACCTCGACACGGTAAATTAAGACTTAGCGATGGGATTACAACGAGCAAAAGCAGATCAAGATACGATTAGAATACTAATGGCGGATAATGGAGTCAATTCGTTTTCTCTTTATCGATTAACGCTACGTTACTGCAAAGTTGATTCGATTTTATATGGAAGAAAAGCAAGTGTGGATGATGAAGGAGTTAAGGAACCCTAGGGATTTTTCCTCAGCGGATTCCGACTATAAGGAGGGAAGATTGTAACAACCCTGATTTTTCCGAATTTATTATTATTATTATTTAAATATTTTATTGATTTTCCATAAAGGAATAATAAGATTGTGAATATTTAATTTTAATTTGAATGCAGTTACGTGTTTAATTGTTAATTGGTTATTCGGGTAGACTGTATTTGGTACTGTTTGTGTTAGTAAAAAATTTGTATTTTATTAAAAATTTATATTTTTTATCAAAAGTGATAAATTGAGTTGTTTTAAAATTTTATGGATCGAGTTGGTATTTTATTGGTACAAAAAATTATACCGGTATTCTACCCGTGGACCAAAAATTTTATTTGTATAAATTATTAAAAGGTTTAAAATTTAGTATTTTCACATTTTTGGTAACTTGAGATTATTTTAGAATTTTAAGGATCAAAACTATATTTTTCTCGTACTAAAATTTTACCCAGTACCTTATCCGTGCCCCATTAATATTTGGGTGCATTATGAAAATATTTGAAAATTTTGTATTTTATATTTTTGATCAATCAGGGAAAATTATGTGTAATTAATTATATTAAAATATATTTTTAGTTTAATTTACTGTGTGTTAGTTTATTTATAATGCAATTAAACGCGTTATAATTTTTATTAAATAGGAAAATCATCCCATACGTGTTACGTGACTTTTGTGTAGCATAGATTATTTTATTATATTTTTCTGTAATTTTTATATTTTTAGAATACAATTATTTCGCATTTTAATTTCCGGATCCAGCCCCTATACTGAATCTGAGGCCCTGTTTTTGATAAAATTATTTTTATAAAATGGTGGGATATATAAAAATGAATTTTGTTGTAATTTTTGTAATATTTATAATTTTTGGAAAATTTTGACATATATATTATATTTGTTTAAAAAAAAAATTTTACATTTTTATCCCATAAAAGTTATTTTTAGGGCTTTATAATTTTAATTAGGAATTTAAAATATTTTTGGGGTATTACTTTTTGATTCATATAAATAGCAGAATAATTATTTTTAATTTTATAAAAATTCTGAAAAATAAGTTTTTTTAAAATTATTTTCTGGAAATTCTTTATTTTGTGTTCTTGGTGTTCTTGAAGATCAAACTCACTTTTGAAGGTGATTCTGTTATTCAAATCGTTCATATGAGTAACCAAACTGAAGCTCTTGATCTCTACTACATGTTTATGTAAGTGTTCATAACCAAAATTGTTTTGTTCGAAAATTTGTTTTTTTTTTAATTTTCGAACTTGTTTAATTTGCTGTGGATTGTGTAGTGATTTGTTGTTGATGTGGTTAGTGTCTATAGATTTCTTATGATTCCAGGAGTATTGTGATAATTTTTGTTTGAATTTTAGTTTCCTAAATAAGAAAATCGAAATTTGGTGGGGGTGAACTTTGATTTTGATTTTCTGGGTTCTTGATTGATTGTTTGATGTTAGATATGAATTGTTGAACTCCTAAGCTTCATTTTGATGTAAAGAAAATAGAGTTTGGTGTTGATTTTCGGTTCGTCGGAAAATTTAGAAGCTCGCCGGAGAGCTTTGTTTTTTCGTCGGAATCGGCTAAATCTTGGCCAATTTATGCGTTTGATTTTGTGGTGAGATTGTGGGTTTGATTTGGAACGTATTGCAAGCTAAGAATTTGAGAAATAGAGTTGATTTGGGCCTCGCCGGAGTGTGGCCGGATTCACTCCGGCCGGCATGAATAGTAAATCGGGGGGGTCTGTTAAGGTTGAAGAAGACGTTAGTTTTAAAAAAAAAAAACTTATTTTACTTTTATTTACATTTATTTACTTTTAAAAAAAATCTTTTAAATAATTCTAAATTTAATTATAAAATTCAGAAATTTATTTCCTGAAAATATTTTGGAAATTTAAAATTTATTTATAAATTCTGTTTTTAATTTTTAAAAATTATTTTATTATTTACTTTTAATTCAAAAATAATTAACAATTAAATATTTTAATTATACTAGTTAATTTCAAATAATGATTTGTTTAATTTAATTATTTAATAAATGTAATTATTTATTAAATAATTTTATTAATGAATTATTAGTTGATTTTAATTAATTTAATTAGATTATTTAATTTTTAATTAATCAATTTTCTATTTAAAAATGATTTAAAAATAGAAAGAAATTGTTTTAAATCCTAAAAAATAATCTGGGAGTGATAAAAATAGTTTTAAAATTTTAAAATTATTTATAAACCCGGATTAAATATTTATTAAAATATTTTGGGGATCCAATAATTACCAGGAGGGTTTATTAATGATCCGTTTTGATTCAAAAAGGGGTATTTAAATCGTTTAAAATTCTTTTAATTGCTTTAAAAATATTTTTAAATATTCTAAAAATACTTTGTGTGCTCTTTTACTTGTGAGTCGTATCTGCTATGTGTTAATTGGTTACATGACGAATATATATATATATATATATATATATATATATATATATATATATATATATATATATATATATATATATATATATATATATATATATATGTGTGTGTGTGTGTATTTAATTCGGGGATTTATGATTTATCTCTAGGATTAATTATTATCTTGAGAATATTTTGAGGATTAATTGTTGTCTCAAGGATTAATCGTGTCTTGAGAATTAATTGGTTATTTACGTTTTCTTTCGGGGAATAAGGTATTTGTTTTGAGGATTATTTATTTAACTCGAGGATCTATTTATTTAATTCAAGGATTAATTGGTGAGTATTGATTTAGGTATGTCAGCGGAATTAAGTTGGTATGAGACGAAGGAGATTGGAGATGGATGCAATATTCTTTGTGGGTTATAAAGAAGGTGGGAGATGAACGTATTGTTTGTGGGTTGTTGAATTTATTGTGAGGTGTTTTAACACCGGGGAAAACGTCTATGTTTAGAGGGGACATTTCCATTTATTTTCTTCCAACAGAGATATTGGTTTGATTGTTGAAGTTGACGCGCGGGCTCGATGTCGACAGATCAGACTCGTGGCAGCCACTAAAGCGTAAACTGAATCATGATTAAAACAGAGGACGTGATGACGTGAGATAGAAGAAAGAGATAGTTGTATTACTTCGGCATTACGCAATAGCTAAGGACCAGAGGCAAGTATTTTCTTGATCATCCTAAACACTTTTTATTTTCTGTTTCATTTATTCATATCATGACAAATAGTTATTGTTCAGAGCTATTTGTGATTCTTAAATATTTTTGTGCGAACAAAGTTACTTGATATTGGTACCCTTGATGTGGGGAATTGTTTAAGATAAACTCTTCATATCCTTATTATCGTAGTAAATAATAGGGATGTGAACTGTATGTGAAACTAAGCATTTCCTGTTGAATTCAGAAATTGCTCTATTGGATTGGAAAATGGTAAAGCGTAAGAGGCCATGGTTGATGTCATGGTCCAGCAATACTTATTGGAAAATGATAAAGCGTAGGAGGCCATGATTGCTGTCATGGTCCATCAATATTTAAGGAGGATATGGTAACCATTCCATCTTCCTATAGGCTAACATTACTTGCCTATTTTGGTACCCTCATGAAATCCGGATTATACACACGGGTATAGCTGTACCAGTGGAGTATAAAGGGTCCCATTGCTTTTGAACCTGATCAGGGGGCAATGGTGTTTCACTTATTTATATCCAATCCATATCGCCCGAATGACTATTATATATTGTGAATTGGCAGATGATTCATTTTTATGACATGCCAAATGATTTCAGTTACAATTGAATTATATAACAGTTGTTGATTCAGTTTTCTCTATAAACTGTTTTACATTTTAGTTGATTTTATGCCCCACTTATCCTGGTTTTATATCAAAATTTTTATATACTTGCTGAGCATTTATTTCGCTCATACTTGCCGTTGTAAATTCTAATATTTCAGTAAAGATAGTTTGGCGAGACTTATCCGCACAGTTCAGAAAGAGAAGAAGCGTGATGCTATTTCGAAGATTACTTGGCTCAGGATGTCTGGATTTAGTGTAAGATCTATTTTATATAATTGAGTTAATATTTATTATTATTATGTAATAGTTTAGTTGTCCTGGCGTACTTCTTATCGAAGTTACACCAGTGATTTAAAATTTGATCAAAGAAGGAATGCTTTTTATTTAAAAGAATATGGATTCTTGTTTATAACCCTATGACCTTAAAAGATCTTGGTATGTTGGGGTCACAGATGTTACATTTCTAGTGTTGGTCAATCACAGGTGAGTGATTATTATTAAACAGATTTTTTTTATTTTGAGGATTTTCGCGTGACCACCAAATCTTTTGACCCCGGATTTGGGGGGCGTCACACTATTTTACTTATCGTGGTTATTTAACAATTTTTTTTTTGAAATACAAAATTTATATTATTTAGAACATGCATAAATTACATACTTTTTAAAAGTGATTAAATGTTTACTAACATGATCAATCTTTTAATTTGAAGTAAATCAAAATTGGACTATTTTATATTAAGAACTAATTTTCACAAATATCAACTACAATCATGCTATAATATATAGTTATATATTACAGATTAATTTACATAAATATTTATTAACTAATTAATCACAATTTTAAATTTAAAATCAATCACAATTATAATATTATTTACTGGCACATCCATTCTTTGCGCCACTCTCTATGTATAGAGTCATTTTCCAAAATTGTGTATTTATCGATTGATTTAAATATGAATATATAATACTTGAATCTATTTTATCTATATTATATAATATAATATTTAAATATCACAAACTCTCGATCTACAATCATAATGTTTAATCAATTTGAATAAATCGACTATCATTTAATTAAAAATTTTAAAAATAAAAAAAATAATTGCCACAATATTCTAAATACACGTTCAAAATTTAAGTTATATAAACTTTTAAATTACCCAATTGTTGTGGAATAAAAACTAGGTTACGATTTGTAATTAATGCTAGGGTGGTTGAGCTTCGAGCTTTAATGGCTGTTTCCGTGTTACGAGACTGATCGGTCCTTACAGAGTGCCTACGTATCTCGTTATTGAGAATCAAGCCAAGACGTAGTTCTGAGATGAGGGGTAAGACCCTTTATATAGGCTGAGAAGCCCTAGAATTATAGTAGGAGTCAGAGACTTGGTGGACAAGTCTTCCTTGAGGAAGGTTTCAGATCTTTTCCTTGTAGGAATCAGTTTCCATGTTGAAATATGTATCTTGGAGGCTAAGTCAGGCAGGAGTGATATCCTTGTTTGACTCTTATTTGCTGAGTTGATTATTACCCTTGGTATTAATTACGAAATTAATATGGTAAATAGGGTTTGGGCCCATCTGGTGGGTCCCACGTTTGGACCATTCTGGGTCTAATTAATGCCACATTAAATGTGTCTTTAGGGCTTACTTTTAGCCCATATCATTTGCTCCCCAACTTTTAGGAAAACTGATCAGGTTTTCCTTGAAGTTATAACGGCCATATTCGAGACTTGGGTCAGGGTTCATTGCTCTTACGCGAGTATTTTCAACAATATCATCTTAATGTAAAGCGTGGAGCGACAGACGCATTTACTACGTTGTTGAACGACACTAATCGGTGTTAAATGGCACTAGACAGCGCTAATCAGCCTTAAACAATGTTTAAACAGTGTTAAACAATGTTGAATGGCATAAAACGGCACTAACGGCACTGATCGGTGCTAAACGGTGATAATCGGCACTAATTTGTGCTAACAGGCACTAAACGGTGCTAATCATTGACCTCGTTTTAGCATTGAAAATCATCCGAGATTCACTGAAAAATTCAAGTTCTAGGACCACGAACTAACCCATGATCGGCCGGATCAAGGGCTAGCTCGTGGTCGGCTGAAGCCCCTGAAAACAAGGTGGTCGGCCGGGAGGTGATCGGCCAAGGGTGGTCGGTCGTGGCTTGGTCGGCCGAAGCTTCTCCCGAGCTGGTGGTCGGCTGCAAGCTGGTCGGCTGCCGCTCCCTCGGGGTGGTGGTCGGCTGCTTCGTGGTCGGCCACCTCGTGGTCGGCTACGGCCCTCCGGGTGTCGTGGTCGGCCACTTCGTGGTTGGTTAAAATGCCCGGACCTGAAAATCATTCATGGTCTTGAGGATCAAGAATCTTGATCAAGTCACTATCTTTGTCATCCGTGACTTCGTTGTCTTCAAGGATCAAGAACCTTAATCTTGATCTCAAGTCATCAGTTTGGTCATTCGTGACTTCAAACGATATTACTCCTTAATTTATGATTAGCACTGCTAATCTTGTGCTTAAGGCTGAACTTGCTACTTAACTTCTTAAGCGCAATCATCTGTTCAAATATATCAGCTATTTCTTCCTTGGCATATATGAATTATAACGATTCCTTTTGTATATCGCGGATAATTTCTGTCCTTTTTTAATCTTTAAACGATAGATGACCTGTAAACGCGAACCAAGCTGAAGTTCAACCTGATGTAGCAAGTCATGCTTTTTCTATAAAAAAGGAGAAGCAACCTTCATTTCACTCCACTTCTTCATTTCAGAGCTCTCAAATTCTAAAGTTCTCAAGCTTTCAAGTTGCAAGATCAAGTTCGAGCTTCAAGATCAAGTTTCAGCTTCAAGATCAAGATGTCGGAAGGTGATCAACCAATGGCTCCCCCTGTCTCCATGATGGAAGCTATGTCGAAGAGGAGTAAGATGAGGACCACCAAAGGTAAAGAACAAATCAAACCTCCTTCGTATGTTGAACATAGATTTGAATCATTGCTAGATCTCCTGAACATTATGAGGGAAGCATTCCCAAACTGTTTTAGCTTAGATTCTTTTAACAGTCCAAGTAAGTTGTCGGAACGAGATGTCCAAGAGATAAGGGAGACATATCACTTCCCAAGTGCCATTAAGGTTCGTCTCCCAAACCCATCAGATAGAACATGCAACTGGCATCCTGAGAGGATTTGTGTTCACTGGGATGCCTTAGATGTTGGGTTCAGATTCCCGGTTGACAATTTTATCATTAGATTGCTGGCGGAGTATCAGATCCACCCCTGTCAGTTGTATCCCAATGCTTGGAGGTACATCTCTATTTTCTTAATAAGGTGTCACCAACTGGAGATTCATCCGACAACTACAATGTTTCGAAGTATCTTTGGGGCCAGCAACTCTTCCGACTCCAAGAAAGGATGGGTTAGCCTTAAGCACCGAGCTAAACTTCCACACATAGTGAATCCCTTCTCCTTTCCAGATTCACAGCATTTCTGGGAAAGGGAGTTTGTAGTTCTTGAGTGGAAAGGTGGTGACTGGGGCAACTTCTTTGTGAAGAGATTTGGGTCCGTGGAGGACAGTTCACATTTCGTGTGTGACCTTACTGATTTAGAATTGTTGGATCGAGATAGGCTTCTTGCTGATGACGGCCGTACACACTATAAAACTTTTCTGAATGAAAAGAATCTTATTGAGGCTGGCCTTAGCTTTCTTTCCATTGAGGGTAACTTTCTTACTTGAACTTATTATGAACTCTGTTTGTTCTTATCCCGATATTCTTCTCTTTGTATTTCAGCTGCTGAGGAGATTGATAGTTGTCCTGAGAACCGGCCAACTGTTACTAAAAGGATGAAGAAGAAGGTTGAGGAGAAACTGAATCCTACTAAGCCTCATATCCCTAACTTCTTGGAGCACTGCTCTCAAGGCGGTAAACGATCCCGAAACGCTGATGGGGACATCAGGACTCCTTTCATACCTCTTTGGGGCATATGTGAACAAGACTCGGTCTTTGGGAGTCCTTATCTAGCCCTAGACTGGTCCAAGCTTTCAATCACTCCTCCTGACCGAGTGACAATGCATGCAGGCGACAAAATGGATGAGTCTCAGCTCATGGGCGCTCAGGCCTTGTATCAGGTATGAAATTCCCTCTGTTAAGTTCAATACTGTTTCTGATTTTGACTCTGTATATTCCTTGTAGCTCACCCATTTCCTTGTTGCAGGCCAATGCTTACTTTCAAACTGTTTCGACTCAAGGCCGGGCTTTTAGGGATGAGAATATTAGCTTGAAGAATGACTCAGCAAGGTTCAAAGAAGAGATTGACAATCTGCACTCCCAAGTCGTTCGTGCTGAAGCTAATGCTGCATCTACCCGTAAACAACTTTCTTCTCTAGCCAAAAAGAAGGCATCTGATGCTGACAGGGTGATCCAGGCCTACCATAGGTCTCAAGATTTTCTTAAGCTCATTGACGATCATGATGATGAGATGCGTCCCTTCAACATGTCTGTTGGTTGGGATAAGGCCATTAATGCTGTGAGTCATAGGCATCCATCTGTTGTCAACCCGGCTGATTTTCCTTGCCCAAATTGGGGTGTCAACCCGGCTAACCTAGCTTCTGGTTCGGGAACTAAAGTTGTTCCTCAGACATCAGGATCCGGCTCCAAAGGCAGTCATCGACGCTCTGGATCCAACTCCAAGGGGGCTGTTCAAGTTGCTAGCCAAGACTCATCTTCTTCTGCTCTCGTGGGAAGAAACCCCCACCTGCAAAGAAAGTTGGAGTAGTTCACCAACCCATCGCTGGCAAGAGACTGATTCGAAATGAGGGCAGTTCTACTTCTAATTCATCTTCCGAGGAAGAGGGGGCCGAAGTTGCTAATGTTCAGCCAATGGTGATTGCCGAGCCCGGTGATGACTCCGGTGAAGACTCGGAGGAGGAGAGTGGCGAAGAGGAGTCTGGGGAGGAGTAGCTGGAGCTGGTTTGTGGCCTTGCATGGCCTTGTTAGCCGTATGTGGCTTTATATTTCTAGATTTCAATCAAGGTCCTTTGGGATCAAACTTTTATCTGTCTCGTTGATGTAACTTAACTGTTGGCCCTTCGGGGTCTTCATTTATGCATTTGTTTCCTCATTTGTTTGTTTACTTGTTTTTGGTACTTGGTCTTTCTAGGCTTACACTCAGCAGGTGCTTGGTACATAAACAAAATCGCAGAATCATTGAAGGAAAACAAATTGCATTAATAATTCGAAATGGGTTCAACCCTTACATAACTTATTATTGTCCTACTCGGGGCGTTAAGCCCTGGAATTGTTTCATCGAACCTTATTTCTACTTCTCCTAATAGATAGATAAAAAAGCAACTTGCTTGCAAGGGTAGCTTAAATATAATAAATCTTGAGGTTCAAGGCATGCCAAGTACGGGGTACCTCGTTCCCATCCAAGGTCTCCAACTTGTAGGATCCCCGTCCTAGCGTCTTCTTAACTCGATACGGCCCTTCCCAATTAGGGGATAGCTTTCCTTTCTGACCAACTCCAGAGGCTTCTACCTTCCTTAGAACCAGGTCGCCTTGTCGAAAGAACCTTTCCTTAACTCTCTGGTTATAGTGAAAAGAGGCTCTCTTCTGATGTTCGGTATTTCTAGCATTGGCTTCATTTCTAACCTCGTCAATTAAGTCAAGGGCAAGTCTCATCCCTTCTTCATTAGTTTCTGGTTCATATGCCTCTATTCGAGGTGACGCTTGCATGATCTCTAAAGGCACAACTGCCTCAGCTCCATAAGCCAGCAGAAATGGGGTTGCTCCAGTTGTCACTTTACAAGTGGTACGGTATGCCCATAGTATGGGCAGCAACTCATCTACCCAAGTGTTCCTAGAGCGTTCGACCCTCTTTTTCAGTCCATCAAGGATAATTTGATTAGCTACCTCAGCTTGCCCATTAGCTTGTGGATGAGCCACTGAGGTAAAACGAAGCTCAATTGCATTCTCCTCACAATACTTCTTGAATTCTTCATTATTGAACTGTGTCCCATTGTCTGTCACCAAAATTCGTGGGATTCCATACCTGCAAATTATGTTCTCCCAAAAGAACTGGGCAACTTGTTTGGTGGTTATCTTGGCCAGAGGTTTAGCCTCAATCCACTTAGTGAAGTAATCAATGGCCACTATCAAGAACTTCCTTTGTGCTGAAGCCATGGGAAAAGGACCAAGTATATCCATCCCCCACATCGCAAACGGGATAGGAGAGTTAATTGAAGTTAACATCTCAGGCGGTTCCCTTACAATTGGAGCATGTTTTTGACATCTCTCACATCTCTTGACATAGTCTTGTGCATCAGCCAACATCTCCGGCCAATAGAACCCTAAACGAGTGATCTTGTGAGCTAGGGCTCTGCCCCCCAAGTGTTGCCCACAGATCCCTTCATGAACTTCCTCCAATGCTTCTCTTGCCTCTTGAGGCCTCAAACACTTCAAGTATGGGATGACGAATGACCTTTTGTACAGAATGCCCTCAATCAAGGCGTATCTCAATGCTCTTACTGAAAGTTTTCGTGCCTCCAAGGCATTATCTGGGAGCCACCCGGTTTCAAGGTGAGCTTTGATAGGATCTATCCAAGAGCCCCCTATATCAATTGGTGCCACTAATTTCGAGTTAACGGTCGGGGCCTTCAAGACCTGGAAGTAGACACTCCCAGCATAATTTTCTATCTCAGAAGAAGCGAACTTAGACAGGGCATCGGCCTTAATGTTTTCTTCTCTCGGAATGTGCTCAACATAGCATTCCTCAAACTGAGTCATAACAGCCTTTACGACTCTCAGGTATTTCGCCATAGTTTCATCCTTAGCTTCGAATTCACCATTTACTTGTGATACCACAAGCCTTGAATCTCCACAAACTTTGAGATTCTTGACCCTCATGATTCTAGCCAAACCCAAACCAGCTATTAATGCTTCATACTCTGCTTCATTGTTGGTAGTAGGAAAATCTAACTTTAAAGCATACTCAACTGTGAACCCATCAGGGCTTTGCAAAACCAAACCTGCACCACTAGATTTTGTTTTTGATGCTCCATCAAAATAGAGCACCCAATATTCCTTCAGATCAGGTGTAAGTTCTTCTTCTTTTTTCTCTTTCCCAGGGGTAGTCACTATCTCTTGCCCCCCGACTTCTTAGTTGGTAATAGTGCATTCAACCACGAAGTCAGCCAATGCCTGAGCCTTAATGGCTGTTCGAGGCTTATATGTGATATCAAACTCTCCTAACTCAATCGCCCACTTAATTAGCCTTCCACTGGCCTTACGGCTATGCAATATATTTCTCAACTGCTGGTTTGTTAGAACTTGAATCTTATGTGCCTGGAAGTAAGGTCGCAACTTCCTCGAGGCAGTCACTAATGCCAAAGCAAACTTTTCTATGGGTGAGTAATTCAACTCAGCCCCATGCAACACTTTGCTCACGTAGTAGATAGGTTTCTGGATTTTCTCCTCTTCCCGAATGAGGACAGCACTCAATGCTTGTTCAGATACCGCCATGTATAGGTAAAGAGTCTCCCCAGTACTTGGTTTGGTCAACAACGGGGCTTCGGCCATGTATTTCTTCAGCTGTTAAAAGGCCTCTTGGCTCTCAGGAGTCCATACAAAATTTTTCACCTTTTTCAATGCTTGGAAGAAAGGCAAGCACTTGTCACCTGAATTGGAGATGAATCTCCCTAGGGCTGCCACTCGGCCCGTTAACTTCTGTACATCCCGTATAGAACGGGGTGGTTCCATGTCCAGAATCGCTTTGATCTTGTCAGGGTTGGCCTCTATGCCTCTTTTTGAAACCATCAGACCCAAAAATTTGCCTGATCCAACGCCAAAGGCACACTTGGCTGGATTCAACATCATTTTATGGTGCCTCAGCACTTCGAATGCCTCTCTGAGGTGCTTAATATGGTCTGCCTTGACCAAGCTATTAACCAGCATATCATCAACATAGACCTCCATGGTTTTTCCAATCAGATGGGCGAATATCTTATTCACCAGTCGTTGATAGGTAGCTCCTGCATTCTTTAAACCAAAAGCCATAACAAGGTAGCAGAAAACACCAAAGTCAGTTATGAAGGATACCTTTGGGATGTCATCCTTGTGTATCTTAATCTGATTATAGCCACTGAATCCATCCATGAAACTCAACATTTCGTGCCCAGCCGTGGCATCTATTAGTGTGTCAATCCTTGGCAAAGGGAAGCAATCCTTAGGGCATGCGTCATTCTAGTCGGTGAAGTCTATACACATCCTCCACTTACCGTTGGCTTTCTTGACCATCACAGGGTTAGCCAACCATTTAGGGAACTGAATCTCCTCAATAAAACCAGCTTCCAAGAGTTTGTCCACCTCTTGCTTAATGTCCTCTTGCCTTTCTGGAGCAAAATTCCTCTTCTTCTGCTTTATGGTCTTTCGCTTGGGATCGACATTTAATTTATGAGTTATGAGTTGGGGATCAATCCCTGGCATATCAGCCACTGTCCAAGCAAACACATCACTGTTTTCTTGTAAGAATGTTATTAATTTGCCCTTCAAGGGTTCTTTCAGAGAAGCTCCTACATAAGTAACTTTTCCAGGGTCGCCCAACTCTAGAGGTATGGGAACCAAGTCCTCTACTGGCCTTCCTCGGTGTTCATCATCACCACGGACATCCATGTCTTCAATCGGGAGTACTTGCCCCCCGGCTCCATCAGCTCTCAAAGCAGCCACATAGCAACTCCTGGCCCTTTTCTGATCCCCTTTCTGTTCCCCAACACCACTTCTGGTTGGAAATTTGACCTTCATGTGATAGGTAGAGGCAACAGCCTTGAACGCATAAAGTCCGGTCCTCCCCAAGATTGCATTGTACGTTGAGGTAGCCTTAATCACCAGAAAATTTAGCACCTGAGTGGCTTCCTTAGGTTCTTGCCCGATTGTCACGGGTAACTGAATAGTCCCTTCAACCTTTGACTCGACTCCATTAAACCCATATATCGGCATGTTGGTTGGGGTCAACTGAGAGTCAGTGTATACCATCTTTACGAATGCGTCATGAAACAAAATATCAACAGAAGCTCCATTGTCTATCAAGACTCGCTTCACCTCCGAATTTCCAATAATAGGGGCTATGACCAACGGGTCGTCATGGGGGAATTTCACCCCTTCAAGGTCTGAATCATCAAACCCAATTGCTATTTCAGTCCTAGCACGTTTAGGGGCTTCTCCCACGATGTGCATCACTTCTCTGGCATATGCCTTTCGAGAGTTTCGAGTTGTTCCGGCCGCCGTTGGGCCTCCCCAAATCATGTTAATAACTGGCCCTCGGGGCTGTTGATTATGATCACGATCGCGATCGTTATCTCTTCTATCATTGTCTCTTCTGTCATAGTCCCTTCTTTGGGTTCCACGATCATCACCCTTTGTGAACTTGTTCAGCTTCCCTTTTCGGATCAAGAACTCAATTTCATCTTTCAACTGCCTACAATCATCTATATCATGACCCACATCACGGTGGTACCTACAGTACTGCTCTTTATTTATTTTTGCGGGATCACCCCTAAGTGGCTTCGGCCATCGAAAGTCTTTATCCTTTTCAATATCTAACAAGATCTGACTCCTAGGAGCGTTCAGCCTTGCGTAATCAGAAAACCTCGGTCCCAAACCCTTCTTTGGTGGTGACACAGAATCTTTACTAGTCCGGGGATACTTGTCCCTAGCGTCGTACTCTTGCTCTTGCTTTCGTTTCTTTGAGTCATTAGAACCCTTGCCATTGCCTCCTGCGGTTTCTTTCTTCATGCTGTCCTCAGCCTTGATATACTTGTCGGCCCTTCGTTGGAGCTCAGCCATGTTTTCAGGAGGATGTTTTGCCAAAGACCTTTTAAAGAAGAGATCAGTGGTTCCGTGTTCCAGATCAGTGATATTCAACGTCTCCTTGGTGAATCGCTTGAGGTAATCCCTCAAATTCTCATTCTTCCCCTGCACCACATACATGAGGGATGCAGAACTTTTTTCATGAACTCTCCCACTAATGAACTGGCTGACAAAGGCGGCACTCAGCTCCTTAAAATAGCCAATCGAGTTTGCAGGTAGGCGGCTATACCACCTTTGAGCCATGCCCGATAGGGTTTGAGGGAATGCCCTACACTTTAAGCGTCGCTCGCAGGCTGCAACAGCAGTGCGTTTGAGAATGTCCTAACATGGTTTGCGGGGCCGCCCGTTCCATCATAAGCCTTAATCGTCGGCATCTTGAACTTCCTTGAGATGTGGGCATTCATTACCTCTTCAGTAAACGGAGGTGTGGGATCATCAGGATCCCCAAGTGGCATCAGATCCTTGGGGTTACTTCTAGGGGTCTCCACCCTTGTCGATTTTTCAGTTGGGGCTTCGGCCCTTCGCTCTCTCCTTGAAGGCCTCTCCAGATTTATAATGAGAATCCTCCCTAGGGCTGGAGGAGGTGGAATCAGACTTTGCCTTGCGTGCTCCCTAGCAATATCATCCTTCAACCTTTTGATCTTAGCCTCATGAGCCTTAATCCTTTCCTCAGCCGTTTGTGGAGGTCCATCATGGATTCTTTGGGACCTCCTTCGAGGTTCTCTACTAGCACGTCGCCTCCTTGGGGCTTCTTCGCGATCATCATCGTCATCCTCAAATGTCGAATCATCAGTATAGGGGCCGGAGTAGTCATCGTACTCTCGATCTCGGATCTGTAAGGCATGACCGCTAGGTCCAGGTTCCCTTTGTCGAGGGGGATAATTAGGCAACCCATACATCGGGTTGGTATTCATGGGGAGATCCGTAGTGTGGATCTGTATTCCCGGGGGTAGTGTTCGACCAACATTATCAAGAGGAGAAACCACCATCTGAAGAGGGTTAGTTTCTTGGTTTTGAGGGATAATCACAGGTAAAGTTCCCTCAACATGGGGAATCATCCCTGAGGGTTGAGAGGCTAGAGGTTGAATGACCGTCCCTGTTGATGGGGGTAATTGTCCTTCTTCAGCGGTGATAAGCGGATCAGAGGTGACAGGTGGAGCAGAGCTAAGGGGTATGGCCTCAGTCGATGTTGTTCTTCGTGTTTGAACCATGGTTGATGTTGTTGTCCCACAGACGGCGCCAAATGTTGTGGAATAAAAACTAGGTTACGATTTGTAATTAATGCTAGGGTGGTTGAGCTTCAAGCTTTAATGGTTGTTTCCTTGTTACGAGACTGATCGGTCCTCACAGAGTGCCTACGTATCTCGTTATTGAGAATCAAGCCAAGACGTAGTTCTGAGATGAGGGGTAAGACCCTTTATATAGGCTGAGAAGCCCTAGAATTATGGTAGGAGTCAGAGACTTGGTGGACAAGTCTTCCTTGAGGAAGGTTTTAGATCTATTCCTTGTAGGAATCAGTTTCCATGTTGAAATATGTATCTTGGAGGCTAAGTCAGGCAGGAGTGATATCCTTGTTTGACTCTTATTTGCTGAGCTGATTATTACCCTTGATATTAATTACGAAATTAATATTGTAAATAGGGTTTGGGCCCATCTGGTGGGTCCCACGTTTGGACCATTCTGGGTCTAATTAATGCCACATTAAATGTGTCTTTAGGGCTTACTTTTAGCCCATATCACCAATTATTTAAAAAAACTAGATTCAACCAACTAAAATACTGAAATGAATTTTATAAGAGCCAATCAGAATTTACCACTACAATTAAATTAATCATATCGTTCTCATCCTAATTTACTTATCGTGGTTATTTAACAAAATACAAAATTTATATTATTGAGAACATGCATAAATTACATATTTTTTTAAAATGATTAAATGTTTACTAACTTGATCAATCTTTTAATTTGAAGTAAATCAAAATTTGACTATTATATATTATGAACTAATTTTCATAAATATCAACTACATTCATACTATAATATATAATTATATATTACAGATTAATTTTCATAAATACTTATTAACTAATTAATCACAATTTTTAATTTAAAATCAATCACAATTTTATTATTATTTACTGGCACATCCATTCTTTGTGCCACTCTCTATGAATATAGTCATTTACCAAAATTGTGTATTTATCAATTGATTTAAATATGAATATATTATTTTAATACTTGAGTCTATTTTATCTATATTATATAATATGATATTTAAATATAAAAAACTCTCGATCTGCAATCATAAGGTGTAATCAAATTTGAATAAACCGACTATCATTTAATTAAAAATTTTAAAAATAAATAAATAATTACCACAATATTCTAAGTACACGTTCAAAATTTAAGTTATATAAACTTTTAAATTACTCAGTTATTAAAAAAACTAGATTCAACCAAATAAAATACTAAAATGAATTTTATACCAATTATCTTTAACATTTTACTTATTCGTATTTTTTAGTTATGCAATAATTAACTGGAAAAACAAATTGATCTGACAATATATTTGAACTATTCAAAATATTAAATATACTCTCAAACAGTATTAGACATTATCTGTGTATAGATTACCGATCAAAAAATAAAATCCATTACACAGAGTCAATGAAAATATTTTTAGTTAATATTTTCATATCAAACTAGCTTAAAACCCATGCGATGCACGGATTTTTTTAATATTATATTATTTTTTTTCATTAATTTAAATTAATTTTTTTAAAACATGAATTTTCGAGGCTTAAATTTTTAAATGAGATGATTTGATAATAATTACATAAATGTTATCCGTGATATTTTTAGAAAATGAGAGATTTTAGTTAAATAATACAGAAAAGATTATAGGTTTTAGTTGAAAAAGGTAATCGGTTAATTCTTAGTAATTATAAAATTATTATTTTATTTTATTAAATAGAGTGCCCGTGATATAGAGCCCGTTTGTGTATGCCTTTTAAGCACGGATTAAAGCCATTTTTTACTTTAAGTTGAAAAATGGTTATTTGTGTAATAAGTCAAAAATTGATTTATACTTAAAAAAACAGTTTAAAGTCAAAATTTGATAGGAGACATTTTTTTTGAAAAACTTATTTTGTTTTGAGAATTTTATTTGATTAAAGTTAATATCTTTCTTCAAATATATAATTTATTTAATTTATTTTTATTTTTACATTTTTAATAATTTATAAGTCACTCATAATATAAAATTATCCAAACAGATATTCACTTAAAATTTCCATTTTTTACTTTTCACTTTTCACTTTAAGCAACTTTAAGTCATAACTAATAATTTTAAACTTAGCCAAACGGGCTTATAATTGGAAAAAGAGAGGTCTTAGTTAGAGGAAATTGAAAAGATAACATGTTTTAGGTGAAAATGGTAATTGATTAGATTATAGTAATTATAATTTAATTATATTATTTTATTAAATAAAATTGCTCATAATGTTTTTAGAAAAGGAGAAATTAATGTTGCCCGTGATATTTCTAGAAAAAGAGGGATTTAGTTAGAAAATATAGACAAAATGATATGTTTTAGCTGAAAAAAATAATCGGTTAATTATTATTATTATTATTACATTATTATCATTATATTATTTTATAAATGAAAACCACCCCTGATATAATTGGAAAAAGAAATATTTTAGTTAGAGAAAATAGAAAATGTAACCTGAAAATTAAAAAGGTGACATGTTTTAGGTGAAAAAGGTAATTTATTAGTTTATAGTAATTATAATTTAAATATCTTATTTTACTAAACAAAATTGCTCGTAGTGTTTTTATAAAATGAGAAATTAATGTTGCCCATGATATTTCTCGAAAAAAAAGAATTTAATTAGAAAAATGATATGTTTTAGTTGAAAAGGTAATCGATTAATTATTAATATTATTTTTTTATTTTTATTTTTATTAAATAGAACCGTCCGTGATATAATTGGAAAAGGAGAGATTTTAGTTTGAGAAAAGGTAGCGTGTTTTGGTTGAAAATGGTAACTGCCCGTGACATAATTGGAAAAAAAAAAGATTTTAGTTAGAGAAATGAGAAATGGTAACGTGGTGGTTGAAAAATGTAATTGATTAGTTATTAGTAATTATAATATAATTATGTTATTTTATTAAACAAATTTGCTCGTAGTGTTTTTAAAAAGGAGAAATTTTAGTTAGATAAATTATTTAAAAAATTGTATTTTACCTGAATAAGGAAATTATTTAGTTGTTGAAAAACAGAAAAGGTAATATAACCTGAAAAAGAAAATTGATTAGTAAAGGAGAAATTATAGTTAGATAAAATATAAAAGATATTGAAAGGCAGAGTGTGTAAACTTGTAACACTATAACTAATGTAACTCAAACTAAAGAAAAGATACTTAACCAGAAGACAATCAAGAACAAGAAGTCACAAGAAATCAACACTAAATGAAGACAAGGTAATTGATACAATTCAACATGTTAACTATGATCAATCGAAGAAGAAATCATTGAGAGAAGTTCAAGTCAAAGTTGTTCATGCCTCAGTGATTTGAAAAGCCAAGAATCAAGATCATAACTATCAGTATCAATAAGACCAATTGATTTCAAGTGAACAAGAAGGAAAGCAAATATTGGAAAGCCACATTTCTAATTGGATATGGTAATTTATTCAAGAAGCAAAAACCCTATCAAGACTAGTCACTTATGAACCAGACCGTTGCATCAAGTGTCAGGACATTGATAGCAAGTTTATGTCAGCAATAAAGATCCATATTCAAGAGCTTAGTGAAGAACAAAGAAGACATGAAGATATCACAAGTTCAAGATGTGCATTGAAGTTTCAAGTTGAAGACCAGAATATTTTCTAAGTACTAAATATTCTAGATGACCAAGTAGAAGTTTCTAAGTAGAAGTTCTACTTAGAAATTCGAGATGGCTAAGTAGAAATTCTCAAGTAGAAGTTCTACTTAGAGTGCAGCTTCAACATGACACATGGCATCTTCTGATTGGCAGATTTCCAAGCTTTCAAGATAAGGCAAGATTTATGTGGACATCATTGGGCCACGTATATCTTAGTCTTTGAAGTCTACAGGACATAGATTACATGTAGTATAAATAGAAGTACTTGTGTAATGTTTTTAGTTAGTGAGCAATTCTTGAGGAAAACACAAGAGAAAAAGAGAGAGTGCATTCACAGATCTTAGTATCATTCACTTCTCTCTGAACTTCTATTATACTTTGTAATGAATGTTGTAGCAACCATTTCAAGTTATATATAAGACATATATTCCTTGAATCTGTAAGTTCATTTATTGCATCGTATTTATTGCTTCTCATATTCGAAAAGTTGTATTCACCCCCCCTCTACAACACATTTGGACCTAACAATTGGTATCAGAGCTATATGTTTAACATACAAAACATAGATTCTTGTGTTGAGTAGAAGAATCGTGAGTTTTCATTTTCTAGATCTACTTTTCATTTTCTTGAAAAGTGTGCTTTAAATCGTTTGTATTGAAAACTCATCTGAAAAATTATTTAAATACTCCAGGTGTGATTATTTAGCTTGGATGTATTTGAATTAATTTTTGTGAATCAATCTGGGTACTTTCATATTTGGTGTTCTTGAGTGTTCATCATCTGTTCTTATCAAAGAAGACAACCCAACAACTTTTTGATCTCCTTTTCAAACAGAAAAATAGTAAAAGAATAAAAAGGTGTTTTTGGACTTTGTGTTTTGCATTATTCACGGCCGAAAGTGAAACAAAACATATTCATTACCTAGCACGTGGGTTAGGTGGGTTAGGTGAGTAAAGCATTCAAAGTCAAAAAGGTGTTAAAGAGATAATATTGTTTATTCAATATTAAAGTAATCTGCAGAAAAATTATTCTAAGGACAAAAGTTCTACATAGAATTTCTACATAGAATTTCGACTTGGACAATTTCTACTTGGTGAATTTCGACTTGAGCAAAATTTCTACTTAGAGAAATTTCGACTTAGGCAAAAGTTCCACATAAATTTTCTACATAGCCTAGTCTTGGGTACTTAGAAACTTTTAGTGACCAGAATTGAGATGGCTCCTAAAAATGCATTCAAGATCCCAATGTTCAACCGAGATCACTATGAAGAATGGGTTTTCAGAATGAGACTATATTTAGAGACTGTTAACCCTGAATATCTGGAAGTCCTTGACAAGGGTAAATTTGTCCCAATGGTGGTTATTCCTGCACATACGGAAGGAGGGGTGGTTATACCACCTCGGTCTGAGCCTAAAAAGGTCTCGGAGTTTTCGGATGCTGACAAGGAACAAATAGCTTGTGATACTGCCGTTCGACAAACCTTGATGGAATCTCTTGATCATGAAATGTTTAACATAGTCAAAGGTCTGACTACAGCGAAGAAGATTTGGGACAAGATAGAAGTTGTCATGGAAGGATCTGCAGAGGTCAGAAGCAACAAGACACTCATACTCAAGATGGAGTATGACACCTTTAGAATAAGGAAAGGAGAAGGCATAACAGATGTCTACCTACGATTCAGTCAGTTGGTATTGGATTTGAATCTGAGAGGTGTAACTCTCCCCATGGTTGAGACTAATACGAGATATCTGAGGAACCAGCCAAAAAGCATTGAACATAGGGTCTACGCAATAAGAGAAACCAGAGATTTGCATACAACTTCTCTGGAAGAATATTATGGAATATTAAAGACCTATGAGCTGGAAACACTTCAAGATCAAGCATGGGACAATGATTCAAAGGGAAAAGAAAGTGCATCAGGATTAGTTGCTGATGAGGAAGAGTCTAAGAAGGCAATGGTTGCAGCAAAGCCTAAATCATCACTTGCACCACATCAAGTTGATAATGATGACGAGTGCGCATCTGACAGTGATGATGACTACTACACCCAAGAAGAGCTGGACAACATGGACGATAGTGTCGTGGCATACATGGCAAGGAAGTTCAGCAACATGAGATTTAGAAAGAGCAACCGACCACAAAGAAATTCTTCATCTTTCTATCGGGCTGCTAAGGGTGGTGGTAGTTCGTCAGGCTACCAAGGTAAAGGCAAGAATACCAGTTACAAATCTCCATTGGATTTCAAAATGAAGTTCAAATGCTATAATTGTGGTGAAGCTGGACACTTTGCCTCGGACTGCAAAAAGCCTAAACAGACTTATCCAAAAGAGACATATGAAGCCCTCAAAAGCAAGTATGAAGCACTGGTGAAGGAAAGACATGGAAAACGAGCTTTATTGGTGACAGAAGGAAGAGCTTGGAATGATTCAGATGAGGAAGATGTTACTCATATAGCAAACTTTGCCCTCATGGCTGAGACATCAGAGGAACCAGAGGTACCAGTTCTGACTCTTAAAGTAGAAATGTCTATTGATGATTATAAGGAACAGAACGGGGCTCTTAGTGAAGAGATCTATATGTTGTGCAAAAGCCTAGACTCTTCTCAAAAGGAACAGAAAACACTTGTTGCCAAATGCAGAATGCTTGAGGCAAAAGTGGAAGAGCTAGAGGCTGCTTGCACTGTAGATACTTCCCTGAGAGACTTTATTAAATCTCTGGAAAACAAGCTCGTCCTTAAGGAAGAAGTAGAAGCATGTCTTAGGAACAATCTAGCTGAGTTAGAAACAAAATGTGAAGCTTACAAACTAGCTGCTAGTAAAGTGTATGTAGATAATGACACATTTAAGAGGATAACTGGAGTAGGTGTAGGACTTGATTATTCTGATCTTCCTAAGAAAGAAGGAAAGAGACCTATTGACCCTAGTTCCAGTGATCTTAAAAAGGAAACACCTAGCATTCTTAAATCAGCTGTCAAACCTATGTACAAACACCTTGTTCCTAGAATAGAAGAAGAAGAGACTGAATTGATAGCTAGATATGAGATTGAGATGGAAGATCGCCAGAAAGCACAACCTATAACTCCTATCAAACAAGTTAAAATCAATTTTCCTAGAGATGTATCTAGACTAGGATTAGGAGCTAAGGCTGTTAAACAACAAGGAAAGAAAGAAAAAGGCATAAAAGAGGTTAAGGCTGAACGAATAAAGAAAGCATGTTATCACTGTAAATCTACTGAACATCTTTCTTATGCATGTAAAGCTAACATAAATGTTCCTGTTGCACATGCCATGCCTACCACACATACAATGAATAATCTGCATCAGAATCATGCACAGTGTGGTCAACCTAATTGTATGCCATGCACTTTTAACATCATGCAAACTTTTGTGCATTTAATGAATGCATCTAGCCAGTCATGCTCAAATACTGTTGCTAGTTCAAACATCAAGAAAAAGTATGGGAGAGCCAAGACTGTCAGTCCTCCTAAAGTTAGGAGTGACAAACCTTCTCCTAAGACTGACAAATCTGTCAAGTCTGAGAAAGGAAAGGAGATAGTTGAAAGCTCTAGTAATGTGAAGAAAAGTGCATCTCTTGTTGTTAAATCTGTTGATTCTCGATCTTATCGAAAAGCCGGGCCCAATCAGAGTTGGGTTCCGAAGAATATCTAACCAATCTGTCATTGCAGGGCGTTAAGCAGAATAGAAATAAAGTCATATGGGTGCTAGACAGTGGAGCATCGAGGCATATGACTGGAAACAAGTCCCTGCTTACAGAGTTGGTTATGAAGGTTGGCCCTTATGTTACCTTTGGAGATGACAGCATAGGTGTGACTAAGGGATATGGCAAACTGAAAACTGGCAATGTCATCATAGAAGATATTTCCTATGTTGAGGGACTGAAGCACAATCTGTTGAGTATCAGTCAATTCTGTGACAAAGGTTACGAAATTGTCTTCAACAAGAAAGGTGTATCATTCACTCACATCAAGGAAGGCTCACTAGCTTTGAGAGGAGTTCGAAAGGCAGATCTTTTTGTTGCAGATATGGATTCAGCAAATCAGAATGAGGTCACCTGTTTCTACAGCAAAGCCTCGGATGATGAAAGCTGGTTATGGCACAAAAAGTTATCTCACTTAAACTTTAAAACGATGAATGCTCTCGCGAGGCGAGAATTGGTGAGAGATCTACCTCAAATGGAGTTCGCTCCGAAAGGACTCTGTGAAGCTTGTGAAATGGGAAAGTCGAAGCGAGCATCGCATAAAAGCAAAGAAATCTCTAGTATTACTGAGCCTCTGCAAATTCTTCATATGGATTTGT
This sequence comes from Saposhnikovia divaricata, assembly GCA_036435485.1. Lineage (NCBI taxonomy): Eukaryota > Viridiplantae > Streptophyta > Magnoliopsida > Apiales > Apiaceae > Saposhnikovia > Saposhnikovia divaricata. The sequence goes on from CM071598.1 coordinate 127,599,759, forward strand.
TTGGCCCAGTGAATGTCCTATCTTTGTCTAGGAAAAGATATGCTTTGGTAATCGTGGATGACTTCTCCAAGTATACATGGGTATTGTTCGCAATGACGAAAGACGAAGTACCTTTCTTAATCATTGATCATATCACTCAAATTGAGAATGTTTCGACACTTACTGTGAAGACGATTAGATCAGACAATGGCACTGAATTCAAAAACGCAGTGCTAAATGACTTCTGTGTATCTAAAGGAATACGTCGTCAGTATTCAGCCCCAAGAACTCCACAGCAAAATGGAGTAGTTGAAAGGAAGAATAGAACTTTGGTTGAAGCAGCAAGAACTTTGTTGTATGAGTCAAAACTTCCTTTGTATTTCTGGGCCGAAGCAGTGAGTACCGCTTGTTACACTCAAAATAGAACCTTGATTATAAAAGATAAAGAAAAGACACCATGTGAATTAATGAACAACAGAAGACCAACAATCAAATACTTTCATGTCTTCTGAGCAAAATGCTATGTGCTTATAGATGATGAAAATCTAGGCAAGTTTGCAGCAAAAGCTCGTGAAGGAATCTTTGTTGGTTACTCTACAGACGTGGTGGCAGCTTATAGAGTGTTCTTAGTGAATGATCGAAAAGTGACTGAAAGTTACAACGTCAGATTCGACGATACCAAACTCTCATCCATTTCAAGAGATTCTAGCGAACCTGAGTCCCTAAAATTTCAGAATCTGGACTTAGAAGATCTTGAAGATGAACCTGAGTTGGTTGTTCCATTAAATGTTCCAAGCGTACATGAAGAACCTGAGTCTAGTGAACAAGCTAATTCTACAAGATCAGGAGAGACTTCTTCAGTACCAACCGGTAACAACTCAGGGGGAGTAAATAGCAGCTCAAGGACTACTGTTCAAGGCTCGAGTCGAGTTGACTCTAGTTCTGTAGGAGCTGGCACTAACTCAGGGGGAGTTAGTGAAAATAATCAAAGTAGCCAGCACCCCAACTCAGAAAGTCAAGCTGAATCATCAAGACAATTTCCAGGTGAACGGGTATGGAATAGAGACCATCCGTTTGAGTTAATTATTGGTGATCCAGATGCTGGTGTGACTACTAGAAGAACTGCAAGAGCTGACATGGCTAATATCTCCTTATATTCTGGGTTCTTATCCAAGCTTGAACCTAAAGAAATAGAAGAAGCTCTTGGCGATGCTGATTGGGTGATTGCAATGCAAGAGGAACTCAATCAGTTTAAAAGGTAGAAAGTTTGGAAACTGGTACCCCGACCAAAGAACATATCCGTAATTGGAGCTAGGTGGGTATTCAGAAATAAACTGGATGAAAACGGACTTGTAACACGAAACAAGGCTCGTTTGGTTGCAAAAGGTTATTCTCAGCGAGAAGGAATTGATTATGATGAAACCTATGCACCAGTTGCAAGACTTGAGGCAGTCAGGATGTTCTTGGCATTTGCAGCACATAAGAACTTCAAGGTTTTCCAGATGGACGTGAAAAGTGCCTTCCTGAACGGAGAGTTAGAAGAAGAAGTGTATCTGGAACAGCCGTCTGGCTTCGTTGATCCAGAACATGCAGATTTTGTGTATCTACTCTTCAAATCTGTCTATGGCCTCAAGCAATCCCCAAGGCGATGGTATGAAACCCTATCCCTATTCTTAATTGAAAATGGTTTTGTTAGGGGAGTAATTGATAAAACATTGTTCTATAAAATTGTGAGAAATGACTTAATACTTGTTCAAGTATATGTGGACGATATTATTTTTGGGTCATCAAATGAGCGCTTGTGCGAGAAATTTGCCAAGCTAATGCAGGAAAAATATGAGATGAGCATGATGGGAGAGCTGTCCTTCTTCCTTGGATTACAGATCAGTCAGAGAAAAGATGGTATCTTTATCTGTCAATCCAAGTACGTCAGAGATTTACTCAAGAAGTATAATCTAGAAGATACATCAGCAGCTAAGACTCCCATGGCAACAGCCACGAAGCTTGATGAAGACAAATCAGGTAAATCAGTTGACATCACAAGCTATCGAGGTATGATTGGCTCACTCCTCTATTTAACTGCAAGTAGACCCGATATAATGTTCGCAACTTGTTTATGTGCAAGGTTCCAAGCGGATCCTAGAGAATCACATCTCGTAGCCGTCAAAAGAATTTTTAGGTATCTCAAGGGCACACCAAATCTAGGGATTTGGTACCCAAGAGATACAGGTTTTAATCTTATTGGCTATTCGGATTCAGACTATGCAGGTTGCAGGATTGATAGGAAAAGCACATCTGGTGCTTGCCAATTTCTTGGCAGAAGATTGGTGTCCTGGCAAAGTAAAAAGCAACATACAGTATCTACTTCTACTGCTGAAGCTGAGTACATTGCTGCTGGAAGCTGTGTAGCTCAAATACTGTGGATGAGGAACCAATTGAAGGATTATGGCATGGAGCACAAGAAAATTCCAATCATGTGTGACAACGCAAGTGCCATTGCCATAACCAACAATCCTGTAGATCACTCAAGAACCAAGCACATCGACATCAGGTATCACTTCATAAGAGAACATGTCGAGGAGGGGACTGTGGAGCTACATTTTGTGCCCACAATGTAACAAATTGCAGATATATTCACCAAACCTCTTGATGAAGTAACATTCAATAGATTGGTTGGTGAATTGGGAATGCTTAACACAAGTTAGTAAAGCCTTCTATCTGTAAAATCCATGTTTATGTTTGTATGTGCAAGCTACTCAATCATTATGTGCTTAGACTTTAAAATGCCTAATTAATGATTGTTATAGGTTGCATATAGTGTGTTGTTGCATAAATTCCTTGTGTTTTAAGTGTCTTTTATAGCACAAATCTGTGAATTTATGCTTGTTAGATTGCATGATCATAGGTGGAGTTAAATTCATAATTTTCTAAATATTGCATGATTTTTAGATGAATTTACCTATGAGTTTCATGTAATTAGAGGCCTTAGAATTAAAAAACTTCTAAATTTCGAGTTAGGTTCTATCTCGAAACTCATCTAGAAATTCGACTTGAATTTCGACTTAAGCTGTCAGAGTGAAGTTTTGAAAATTCTAAGTCTGGGAAGAATTTCGAGTTGGCTATCTCGAAATTCATCTCGAAATTCGACTTCGAGTTCGAGTTCGAGTTACCAGTGTGCCTAGTTCTATCTTCAAAATATTCGAGATAAAGTCTATCTCGAATTTTATCTCAAAAGTTGAGATGAGGTTTCCCTTAAGGGAATATTTTGAAAAGAACTGAGAATTAACTTCGAGTTAGTCTATCTCGAAACTCAACTCGAATTTCGACTTGGTGTTCGAGATAGAGTTCTCAGTTAAGCTAAAGGGAATTTTTTGAGTTACACTCCTAACTCGAAACATATCTTGAATTACCCTGTACTTTTTGCTTCAAGGGGGTATTTTGGAAAGAAGTTAAGATTAACTTCGAGTTAGTCTATCTCGAAACTCAACTCGAATTTCGACTTGATGTTCGAGATAGAGTTCTTAGTCTATCTCGAAACTCAACTCGAATTTCGACTTGATGTTCGAGATAGACTTCTAACTCGAAAAGTATCTTGAATTTCCCTGTTTTTCTTAGAAGGGAATTTTCCAAGTTTACTACGAATCAATAATGTTCGAGATAGGATTTCCCTATAGTTTTTGCTGTAAAATTGGTTAAAGTGCTTATTTGGGCTTAATTGTTCGAGTTAACCTCTATCTCGAACTTCATCTCGAAGTTCGACTTGATGTTCGAGATAGAAATGTTCGAGATAGAGTTCGACTTAGATGTTCCCTGTATGGACTTGGTAATTTTCACTCTTTTTAACAGGGACATTTTTGTCATTTCACTTTCATCTATATATACATCTCTAACTCGATGCCTAATTCACTTTACCTAATTTCATTTTCACAGCAGCCGTTTCACAAAAACAGTGCGATTTCACTAATTACATACTTTTAATCCGTGTTTTTGTGATTAAACTCATACTAATCACGAATTACTGCCAAACTTTTGACTGATATTCACTGTGTTATCATTAATCATTGTGATACTGTGTTTTGTAACCGCATATACACGCGCATATACATACACACAAACATCAAGTTTTGTGTAACTGTTCAAAACACGATTTCATATTCTCCATATATACACACGATTTCACTGATAAACACACGAATATTCATCATCTTTGAAAATTCAGATTTAGTAATTGGCAACTGTTCATATCCCGTAGTTTAACTTTTCAGATTGTCTTTTGATATTCTCGAAAAATTAAAAGGGATAAAACTGTTAATTCGTAAATTACTTGTTTTTCAAAATTAAAAAAAAAAATTCACATTTTTTTAAGAAAAACATTTAAATTAAAATGGCTCACCAATTTTCACTTGCTAAAAACAATTTTTATAATATTTCTACGGAAATTGGTGATCAACTCCCGCGGTTTAAGTTTTGGATACGATTTCTTAATTTGTACTCCAAAGCTAGCCATGCTTTTACTGCTAAACCTACACTAGTACATGATGCTTTACAGCAATTATGGACTAGTGCGGTTACTTTTGGGAGCAAATCAACCCCCTTCGGTTTCAGGTTTACCTTAGCGGGTCAGGAATATGAGGTGACTGAAGAGATTGTCAACAGGGTTCTGGGATTCCCAATCAAAGATTCTTATGATCCAGAACCTACAGCTGCAGAACGCCTCAGATTCTTTGAAGAAATTGGATGCTATCCTCCGAAAGGCCCAATCATAGGAAATATCCAAAAACAATTCTTCCATGTGGAATGGAATTACTTTTTCGAGGCCATCACTAGATGTTTTCGGGCACGAGAAAAAGATTTTCATCAAATTCCAATTCCAATGCAAACCTTTGCAGTTGCCCTAGCAAGAGAACTGGATATAAATTATGGACGCATCGTTCTCTCTGAGATAGTGGCCTCAATGGGATCTCTTGCAAGCAGAGACCTCACTACAGCGGATGTTGTCTGCTGGTTTCCTCGGTTCCTACAAATGCTGATTAATGACTTAATACCGAAGGATGCTCTTGCTGTTAGACAGAGATTTGCCGGAAGCCCAACATCTGCATCGCTAGGGATGCGCACTAAGTCACTTTCAACCATTGCTAATCAGGATAAACATCAAGGTAAACCGATGTCAATTCCTGAAAATATACAAATGTGGCTTAGATATGATGCAGGAGTTACCAATTTGGAGGCATCATCACAAGTTTCATCACATGCTCAAAATCCATCTGTTCATGCTGAGGCATTTGATGAGATTCCTGATGAGGAAAGCGATGATGCACAAGGTAATCAATCAGGTAATCTCTCCCTGCATACTATTCATTCCTCCTCCTATATATCTGATTCCGCGACCCAAGAGACTGCTAACCCGCAGGATCTATCCCAGGGTGAGAGCTATATTTTTGAGCCCGATACACATTCATATTCTCTTTCACCCCTGTTAACGGAAGTCAGAAAACCAGCACGTGTATATGTAGAAGATGATGAGGAGAGTGAACCCGAAGAGCAGCAACTTATTCGAAAGAAAGCCAAACTTTTTCATGCTGCTACTTCACAACCACAGTCAAACCCTAGTGTGTCACACGCAACCACTCCACCTCACGAGAGTGGTTCTCCCTTTAAACAATCTACACATAGGGATTTTGATGACAGTTTTGTACCTTTTGAAGTCCTGTTGCTTCAAAAGGACATGGAGTTTTAACAACTTCAGCCGTACCTTCACCGGTACGTACTGATGCTGCAAAGAGGATTGGTTCTGATGTCGTACAAGGACACTTTGCAGCCACTCAGCCTGAGATTCCAACTCAGAACATAACAGACTTAGATCCCATAACTGCCAATTATTTTGCTTATCAAATTTCTGCAGGTACTGCTTCACATTTCGGATCAATAATTGAAGACATACACGAGCGTGAGACAGGGAGTGTGTGTGAGAGGTTAGGGAGAGAGGGACCTTCATTTTCAAGGCCCGAAACCGAGCGCCAAATACCAACAGAACGAGTATTAGAGCGAGGTCACCTAAACCAAACACCGTCCCTTAACATTGAAAATCTTGATACGCTTATGGCTTCTATGGAAAATCAGATGAGGCAGTTCGGACAGACGATGGGGCAGTTCGGGATGAACATTGGAAACAACCAAAGGGCTCTAGACGACTACGCAGCAAGAATGGCAAGTCAAGCTACAGCTTTTGATGATTTGACAAATAAGGTCAATGACTTGGGCCATGCTGGTGGTGTCTTAGGAAGCACTCTCAATGAGAGGATGGGGGCATTGGAGTCTACAATGCATACAATGGCTGTGGAGATCAGTAGAATGATGTTCGCAGTCAGGATTTTTGTGCCCCCGGAGTGTTTCGAGTCGCAACAACCTCCCCCCGATGCTGGTGCAGGTGGTTCAGGTGGTGCTAGTGGAGCGGGAGCCTCTGGTTCTGGTTTTGGAGGTTCTTATGCAGCTGGTGGATCTGAATACCAAGGTGGAGCTCAGGATAACTCACCTAAGGGGGAGAGTGGAAAGGAGACGAGACAGCAGGCAGTTCACATCGAAGAAATTGAAGAACCCGCTGATCTTGTCAAGGAACCAGAAGTTGAGCCGTCTGTTGATGAAGAGGCTCTGAGGATGAGAAAGGGTAAGGCAATAATGGTTGATGAACCATTCGTTGATCTGAGTCATCAGGAAACAGTACAGGAGGTACTTGACTCAGATTCTGATATGGAAGACGTACCGTTGGCACATGCTATAAAAAGATCTTTGAAGGAACAAGGTGGAGGTGCTGGGATGTCTTTCGGAATGCCTGAAGAAATTCCTGTTGATGAGGAAACCCTTAAAGCTCAACAATTAGCCTTGGAACAAGCTCAGTTCCATAAAATGAAGATGATGCAAGAACATGCTGCGTTCCTAGAAAAGAAGCTGGAGCTACAAGGGAAGCAGTATGATCATGAGCTTGCAAGGCTAGCTGATCCTCAAGTTGATCTGGACAAACGAAGGATAGGGCAGAAGTGGGATGAAGCAAGGAAGATAATGATGGGACCTTGTGTAAAAGGAGTTCATAACAAGGATGCAGATGATCTGTTCTACAACTTGAATTTGCAGAATCCAATGACTGGGGACTATATAAATGCTTTGAAGAGATTAATTTCTAAAGTCAGGGTTGGATACAATGCAAATCTTAAGGAGTGGCAGGTTATTTTGTCTTTGGTAGAAGAAGTCCCAACATCTTTCCTATATGTGGATGACCAATTCATAACGAGAAGATCTGCGTCAGAGTTGTTCTTGCTAGGGACAAAAATTCAATACTCTCATTCTGAGGAGCTAAGCATTCTGTATAGAGATCAGTTAATGCAGCTAGCAGAGGACAAGGGTCCAGAATTCTCAGCATATCCAAATTTTGTCCGGATGGTAGTTGACGGAAAGATGAAGAGGGTTAGCATGGAGGAAAATGATCTAATGGAGCTTTCAGTGGAATCTCTCAAAGCTGTCTGTAGACAAATGATGAGTAAGGGATTCGCTTCTGAGCTTAAAGATAAATCCGTGAAGATCATTGAAAGAGTCATATTCAAGAAGAGCAATGAGGTGTGGAAGTGTGATGTCATTGCTCCAAACCCTCTTGATGACGTGAAGATTGAGCCGGAGCTGATAGAGAAGAAATGGAATATTCTTCAAGCCATGAAGAATGTAGATGAAGCTCTGACTCTTCCTTCTGGAGCACTGGAACAAGGAGAAATAAGGGAGGCTATTGGTGTTCCAGGAAGTGATAGTGTATACTGGATACACGCTTATGTTGAAGATACAGCTGCTGCCTTAGTATTCATAGATGCATACCAGAATCAAACAATCTTGCATATGAGTAGACAATGGCTGCTACGGACTTAAGATGCTGCATTTCTGGAAAGAGTATTATATGTATTTAAATGGGGCGAAGTGGAAGATAAGTTTGTGCAAGAAAAGCAGAGACTCATGAGATACCTGTCTGAGATAGTGGTGGAAAAGAAGCGGATGGAGCGAGATGCGGCCAGTGTCCACAATACTGACCGTGTCAAGGGCTACCCCAAGATGATCTATTGTCAGTTTAAATCTGATAAATCTCACTGGAAACCTCAGCTCATCATGAAGAACTTTGAGGATATTCCAAAGATCAGGACTACTCAGGAGGTGGACAAACTCAGAAGGCTTTTCAAACATCCTTATCCAGAGCCCAAGAACCCTCTAGAAATGGAAGCTGTAAGTCTATTGAATGCTAGGTGGAAGCAGCTTAAAGATCCAGTGTACAAGAAAGAACAGCAGCAGAAGGAGAAGCGCAAAAGGCAGAAAGAAGAGAGAGACCAAGCTGCTGAAGCTAGAAAGAGGAAACGGAATTAGGGTTAAAGGTCAGAGTGGTGTGAACTTGAAGTTGGAAAAACTTCATGTCTTTCGGTTGCTTTAACTCACTTGAGGAAAATTCACCTTAGAGTGAATCCAATAAGGTGATATAAGTTTGACTAAAAGATATGAAATAATCCAGGTGACAGGAATCACTCAAATGATCTTTAATTCAAAGTTCGAATTCTGTTTCTAGTTTAAGTTCTTTGTATTGTTTTCATGTAAATTTCAATTGTAAATTATTCAAGACTGTAATGTTAATTATCTTTTCTCGTCTCATTGTTTAGTTGAGTTATCCTTCATTAATTTGAATGTCATTGTTAGACAATCAAATTGGGGGAGATTGAAAGGCAGAGTGTGTAAACTTGTAACACTATAACTAATGTAACTCAAACTAAAGGAAAAGATACTTAACCAGAAGACAATCAAGAACAAGAAGTCACAAGAAATCAACACTAAATGAAGACAAGCTAATTGATACAATTCAACATGTTAACTATGATCAATCGAAGAAGAAATCATTGAGAGAAGTTCAAGTCAAAGTTGTTCATGCCTCAGTGATTTGAAAAGCCAAGAATCAAGATCATAACTATCAGTATCAATAAGACCAATTGATTTCAAGTGAACAAGAAGGAAAGCAAATATTGGAAAGCCACATTTCTAATTGGATATGGTAATTTATTCAAGAAGCAAAAACCCTATCAAGACTAGTCACTTATGAACCAGACCGTTGCATCAAGTGTCAGGACATTGATAGCAAGTTTATGTCAGCAATAAAGATCCATATTCAAGAGCTTAGTGAAGAACAAAGAAGACATGAAGATATCACAAGTTCAAGATGTGCATTGAAGTTTCAAGTTGAAGACCAGAATATTTTCTAAGTACTAAATATTCTAGATGACCAAGTAGAAGTTTCTAAGTAGAAGTTCTACTTAGAAATTCGAGATGGCTAAGTAGAAATTCTCAAGTAGAAGTTCTACTTAGAGTGCAGCTTCAACATGACACATGGCATCTTCTGATTGGCAGATTTCCAAGCTTTCAAGATAAGGCAAGATTTATGTGGACATCATTGGGCCACGTATATCTTAGTCTTTGAAGTCTACAGGACATAGATTACATGTAGTATAAATAGAAGTACTTGTGTAATGTTTTTAGTTAGTGAGCAATTCTTGAGGAAAACACAAGAGAAAAAGAGAGAGTGCATTCACAGAGCTTAGTATCATTCACTTCTCTCTGAACTTCTGTTATACTTTGTAATGAATGTTGTAGCAACCATTTCAAGTTATATATAAGACATATATTCCTTGAATCTGTATGTTCATTTATTGCATCGTATTTATTACTTCTCATATTCGAAAAGTTGTATTCACCCCCCCCCCCTCTACAACACATTTGGACCTAACAGATATTGTATTTTATCTGGAAAAGGAAATTATTTAGTTATTGAAAAATAGAATATATAATATGTTTAACTTGAAAATTGAAATTGATTAGTCAATAGGATATATAATATGTTTAATTTGAAAATGGAAATTGATTAGTCAATAGGATGGATTTTATTTGTAATTAAGTAAGGGTAAATTAGTAAAATCAACAGGTACCGTACCGACCAACCAAACTTTTAATGTTTCGACTTTTATATAATAGTATAGATTGGTCAACTCAGCGAAAAATTCTTATAATTCACTATTTTTTGATAAATAATTAATTTATCAATAAAATGGTATATGACATCTACAAAAATAATCAAAATTTTGAATATTTTTATAAATTGCAATTTTTTGTAGGTAATTAATTCATCAATAAAAAGTCATACAATATCTACAAAAATAATCAAGATCGGACAAACACATATTAAAATAGATCATATCAAGATTTCCTCCATCCAAACTATGATCGTTGATCAAATCTTAAATTGTGGTGCATTCCTTGCTTATTATATCTTTATATATAATAAGCGTAAGAGGGATCTTATCATAATTTTGGTTTGGTCACTGTGGTTTGGTCACTGTACTACCAAAATAATCTCAACCGTCGAATCTACTATTTTTAAAAATAGACGATCAAGATTATATCATATTAAAAAGAAAATTATAATCTAAAAAAGATATGATTAGAAAAGGTTGTATTGAAATTGAATTTTAAAAAGAAATTTATAATTTGAAAAGGATAAAATCATGATTGAACGTGTAAAGCCTAATATATATCAAATTTTTAACAACAATTTGATATGTAATAACATATAAATATTAAAAAGTTAATATATTTAACAGATACTAAAAAAAGATCGTGCGGGTTGTAAGTAAAAAAAAAGATAGCTGTCATGTGTCCATCAACATTGATGCATACAGATACAGATACAGATTAAGATAACAAAACTGAGCACAAAAAATTAAAGCACAACGCTGTACGTAGATTAGATCCAAATTAAATTCATATCGAATTATTAATATCTTAATATTGATATTCAACTCTAACCACGTATAGCTACTACCGTGAAATATGTATAAACAACATCAATTACAAATAAACAAATTAAAAGATCTCTAGAATGAATTGGAAAAGAAATCCTAATACAATCATATGTAGAATTATAATTACATTATTCTATCAACAAGAAATCCATACATACAAGATCATTAGTTACTTAAAGTAATTCTTCTTCATTACCTCTAACTTCTTCATCCCATCTGTCAAAATATTCAGATATTAAAATATCATATTAAAATATTTCAATATTCACATATCTACAACCTACAAAACACAAATAATATTTTAAATTTCATATATAGATTTCAATATCAAGATACAAATATTTAAACACCGTTTTTAAGATAGAATATATTAATGTAAATAATGAAAAGAAAATTTTAGAGAAAATTGATTACTTATATTGGTTTAACGTTGCAATGATTTTTTAAAAATTTGAAATCCTTAACATAACATTAATATAAAACTATCATTATTTAAGGATTTATTTTTGTAAAATATTATTTATAAAATTTAAAATCGTGTTGTAAACTATTTAAAAATTTTCTCCCAAGTGTAGTTAAATAATTTCGATGACGCCATACATAAAAATAGCAATTTTCAAAATAAAATACACAAAAATTAATTTATTAAATAAAGAAAATTAAAAAAAAATCGTGCATCGCACGGGTTATAAGCTAGTATCACTAAAATATATAGCCTTTTTGGCGAGATAATCCAACAATTTATTGTAGTCGTGAGGAAAATATATATCTGATTTGTCAAAATGTATTCGAACAACCAACCATGACTGCGATTCTATACTATCCAAATCAACGGACCAATATAATACAATCCTGTAGATCTAAGATCCTAGATGGTAGAATAAAAGAACCTACCCAAAATGGGTAGACAAATTCGACTAACGGGGTACTAGACTCTTAATAAAGAGACCATTCCTAAATTTTAGACCAATCATATCATATTAAAAGTTTTCCTTATTTATCTTTCTATACCCACTTTACTAACTGTAGTTAGTTAACAATTCTAATTAAAGTGTAATAACTATTTAATTTAACATTCTTATATATTAGATATACTTTTAATCAAAAAAATTCGATAATAAATTTCTCATATAATTTATTTTCACTTTTATTAAATAACAACTATATATTTCCGGAATTACGCTAATTATGGTAATAACTCAACCAATATGGAAATATTAGCACAGAAAGTAGCAAGTAATAATATCCTTTATTATAATATCTGAGTTTACCCAGGTATATAGTTATATGCAGTTAACAAATTAGAAAATTAAGAATTATTTTATGATCAATCAGAGGTAATTCCTAAATTTTAGACCAATCATATTGTATTAAAAGTTTTCCTTATTTACCTTTCTTATTCTATTATACTAACCTTGGTTAGTTAACAATTCTAATTTAAATATAGTAATAACTTGATTTAACATATCTATATAGTACATATTTTTTTAATGTTAAAAAATATTTATAATAAATTAATGTTTTAAATTAAAATCAATCAGGATTATAAAAATATATAATATTAAGCGATTTTCACAGTATGAATTTTCCACTCTTTTGATTTACAATTAATCATAATTGCATTATTATATATTACGAATTAATTTTCATAAATATATATAAGAGCGAATTATTTTAATTATATCATTCTCATCCTATTTTACTTATCGTGATTACTTAACAATTTTTTTGAAATACCAAATTTATTGTATTTAGTACATGCATAAATTACATTTTTTGAAAGTGATAAAATATTTACTAACTTATCAATGTTTTAATTTAAAGTCAATCACAATTATACTTGATAAAGTATATATTTATATGTATTTTATATGATTTTATTCTTATATTTATTTTATTTTATAAATAATTGTATATTATTAATTAGAGTTTAATGTTTTATGACAGGAAATAAAGAATTCCTAGACTTGGAAGGAATTGAGCTAATTTGGACTTAAATTACAAGAAAATTCGGATTTATTGGGCTACATGCGCATACATCACTGTTTGGGCCCTAACTCGAGTTTCAGACATCAGAATTGGGCGATCTTACAGCCCGTGCGAAGCTAATGAAATTATCCACAACTCAGAGGTGGTCCAACATCAATATTCAACTGGAGCAGCCCAGAAACAGGCCTGGAAGAGAGATTGCGAATTTTAGATTCAGAATCCAATTTGTTAAGGGAATTACTTATATATTTCTTGGAAAGTTTAAAACCTCTATATTATATTAGGTTTTATACATATATTGTAGAAAACATATCATAACATACAATAGGATAGGATAGCCATTGTTAGCACAAAATCACGCAAGCGCACGTGTTCACAAGTAATATAGAATGAAGTAGAGTTCGTTCCCACAGAGATTGTATAATTTAGTTCTTGTACCTAAGCATCAATGTATGATTATCGTTTAATGCTAAGACAATGGACAAATTGGTTTTGATTATCTAAAATTAAGTAATAAGAACTAATTAACAACTAAATTAATTAACTAAGTGATTTCAAATTACTTATGAGATGGAAAACATGGGATCCTAACTTCAATACAAACTTCCTTTAGAAATCATGCCCTTTTATCAACACATGTGGTGGTTACGATAACTAATCGGACAACACGAAATAAGTATACGCTACCTTTCAGTACACGCACACCAATCTACACAATATCCACAAAAGATAGAAATCATGCAGGCACCAATTATGCTTAGACCCTATATGTCTATAGAATTTGAAAACATAATGGTTGAAGATCAAGTATCCATAAGATTACATAAGGTAGTATGAGACGGTTAGAAACACACCACAAACATGAATAACATTCATGGACTTATGCTAGCATGGCAAGTTCTAAATCAAAAGATTCACTGTCGCTTCACTTAAGATTAACAAGATAGATGTTAGCTACGCATCTATATGAATTAAATACAACCATGCAAGGATATCGTAAATTCACCACACATATATCAAGTTAGGCAATCAACAGCTAAATTCCATAAGTACATCTGTTAGGACCCCATGACGGCGATTAGTTCATAATCGAACCGTTCGTCATCATGGGGTTTGATGAAAACATGATAAAGATGAAGAGAATAATAATGAATAAATCAATGTTAACAAAGTTATGGAACAAAGTCGAATAACGATCAAGCATCCAAAAGATATGCCTAGTAAGAATACAAGAAAACTATGTCTAGATCTTCTTGTTGTCGCGATCCTCGCTTTGGCTTCTCAATCTCGTGCGAGAAAGTGTGTATGTAATGTGAAGTGATCTGATCTCTAGTGTTGGTGTCTGTAAATCTGACCCCCCGGCATGTGTATTTATAGCTCAATATTGCCTCTTCTCCAAACAATTGCCATTCTTAAGTAGGAATTGAATTTGACAAATTCCATCTTTAAATATGATATATATTGCAACTTCCCTTGTCAAATAAAGCTTCTGGACTATTCCCACCGTCCAAGAGTATTTCCATGTTGAATAGGAGAAGAAAACGGCAACATTCCTTTTTAAAATCAGAATTAGAACAATTTCTGGCGGCTCAGTATCTCCTTGGCGCGGTCGCGCTGTCCTGTAGTGCAACTGTGGCGCGGTCGCGCTCTCACAAAATCTGCCAATTCCCTTAGCGCAGTCGCGCTCCCTTACAGTTATAACATAGCGCGGTCGCGCTGTAAACATTCTGTTTCTACAGACTTTTTGTTAGCACCTACTTCTTCGCACGCCGTTTTTTCCTCATAACCACATCTGTTCCAAAAACCACAAAACACCATACTCCCTGCGAAAAACCTAATTCCTGCACAAACTCCACAAAACACATTAAACCACACAAATACTCGAGAATTAAGCGATCAATTCAAGCCAAAATAGAATGATCTAAATGGATAAAAATCCACTTATCACACCCCCAAACTTGAACCGATGCTTGTCCTCAAGCATAAACAGATATAAATATATACAACTAACTAGTACCACTTCCGTAGGTGATCACAGATGCATTTAGCATATGCAACAAGCCCTTTAAACCCCTAGGCAGCCCCAGTGGACGAGTAAGGTCTCGTGAGGGCCTATAGTGAATGTACCCACAAAATCCAACTGACACAAACGACACAAACAATGCAATGCATGAATGCAACTAAATATGAATGCAAAGGATCCCCTCAAACTAACCAACACCACTTAGCAAGCAAATATCTCAATGAATGCAATCAATCCAAACAGAGCTCGACTAAATTCCGGTATACTAACAATACATGATCAGAACGTGCGTGTGTGCAATGCTCGACAGATATACTCCCAAACCGGATCAAAATCATACATATTCTTTTCCAAGACAATCACAATTTTATAAATAGAATAAACGTTAAACTCAAGATCACTTCAGATACACCTCCATACTCCTCTAAAGTAGACAAAAATTCATGCTTTATTATGACTCAAACACAATATGTACACAACACACATGCTTATTTGATCGTGCAATGGATGAGACCCCTAAAGGCTTATACAATAATACCCATGTAGCGAGCGTTGGGTTAGTGGATCTCAGACTATAAAAAGCCTTAGGTCACTTGGCACAAAGTCCCCAAAGAACTTAATTGCTCGAGTATTAAAGAGCTCACCCCGATCAATTCTGCATACTCACATTCTCACAACACTCTCTTTTTTTTTTCTTTTTCTTTTTCTTTTTTTCTTTTTTTTTCTTGTTTTTTTTTCTTTCTCTTTTTTTTTTCTTTCACATGGAATCTGGAATGAGAATTCTCAATTCCAACCCTAGACTACTCATAAACATGAGCCGGCTACTAGCCATTTGACGCCTAGCCAACAACTACAAACACAAACACATTAGCATGAAATTTCTGTTTTCCCCCAAACTTATATTTTGGTGTTCCTTAATCATCAAGAGAATAAAGCAAATTCTATCGATAAACAAGTGATTAAATCCTAAATCCAAACAAGCATGACGCAACCTAGTCCAAGAGCAACCGACGAGACTGTGTAAAAAAAATTTATTCATGAAACATGCATGTCAATTTCATCAAAATTTAAAATCAGCCCTCTGTTCATCCTTTTCACACCCACATCAACATCTACCTACCTTATGGCATCAGCTTATTCTAAGGGATCATGAAACATAAAAATGCATGTAATGCAACTATATGAACTCACATACAAAACTCGACACACATGCAAACAGAATGCTCTATATGACAGGTATCATGCATGAAACTAAACTACACATACAAATATGATGCAATATGAATTCCTACATGCCACAAATATACCACAACAAAATATCACAACAACTACTAATTCCCAAATCCACCCCCAAACTTGAAATTTCCAATGCCCTCATTGGAAGTAAATAAGGGAAAAGTAGAACATACCTACTGACCACCTAGACCACCCTCCTGAGGAGGAGAATCCGGTGGAGGATAGACTCCATGTGCCCCAAAAACAGGCCAATCCACCTGCACTCCACTGGTAGCAAAAGTAATGCCCAGCGCCTGAGTCAACTCCTGTGCAAAACAGCTCTGAGAATCATACATAGCATCCATGCGGCGCATCAACCGTCTGTACTGAGAGGCAACAGGAATATCCTCGGGAACTTGTGGTGGCGGAACAGCACCAGCAATCTGATAACCCAAACCCCTAGGATGTGGAACGCCGCCCGGCCACTCCACCATCCTCGCAATAGTCCCAGAATCAATAGCACCACTCGGCAGCTGTATCGGCTCATCCTCAGCCCATCTCACTCCCACCGCCATACACAAACTAGTAACCACAGAACCATATGGAATCCCCCCTGTAGTACTTGCTCTCAAAAACCTCAAGATATTTTGGTTAATCATATAACCAATGTCAATATAAAAACCATTCAGAATCGCCCACAACAAAATACCCCTCTCCACATTAACCTCGTGCTGATGTGTGGTAGGCAACAAGTTAGCACAGATAAACAAATTCCATGCTCTAGCATACCTATTCAACGCAGAAGTAGGGAAATGCAAGTGCTCATTACTCCCTGGCTTCATCTTCCACACAGTACCTGGCACACATAACCTAGTCACAATAGCATCCAAGTCTACCTCTGTCCTGGACTTAAAAGTCCAATCCTCAGCACCTGCAGGTCTGGCAGGCAAAGCAAGCAAACGGCTGATGGCAGGCGGTGTGTAGTCCACTGTCAAACCTCTAACCACTGAATAACCATTCCGTTCAGCCTTCGCATTCGTATAGAACTCGCGAACAATAGACAACGGAACATCCATAGCCAACTGACAAATAGGCTCCCAACCTCGCGACTGAATCATCGCCACCAGATCTCCATCAGACGGACCAGCTAAAAACATCCTATCCTTGATTACTGTCTTTGACATCAACCTGTTATACTCCGTCCGGGCCTCCACAGAAACAAACTTTTCCCCGGGTCCCTCCGAACTAGAATCGGAATCAGATGAATGATGTCCACTAGAACCACCAGCAAAACGAGTCCTTTTCGGGGCCATTACTCAATTTCCAACAAGCAGAAAATATAAACAAATAGCAGCCCACAGCAATCTAACAACAATTATCCCAAAATACGCAAACTACAATTCGTAGTAAAAAGAATAACCAAGAAATTACCCAAAACGAATCTGTAGGAGAGGTAGCACTGCGTATCAAGCCTCCAATCGATGAATGAACACGAATTACAAAGCTCCCCAAATCGTGGTTTATGGTTTAAGGGTGTATGTATGTATATGTATATGAGAGATGTATAAAAAGATTATGGTGAGATATATGGTCTGATTAAGCACGAAATTTGGGATTTATAGAATGATTAGAAGTGTATTTGGTCTGGGATTAGGGTTTCAACTCGGAATTTGGGCTGAAAATTTGCTCCGGAAATTTTTCTGCACCTCCAGAATCGGCTTAGCGCGGTCGCGCTTTGTTTGCACTGCTAGACAGCGCGGTCGCGCTGTCCCAATATATATATATATATATATATATATATATATATATATATATATATATATATATTTTCAAGAGATGAAGATACAAAGAATATACAACAATAATGATATCCAATCACATGGGTTGCCTCCCACGAAGCGCTCGTTTAACGTCATTAGCTTGACTTGCTGCTCGGTCGCTACGTTCCTGCCAAATCCACGGAATCTGTTTCACGAACCACTGGATCACCTGTAAAATAATGTTTCAACCGCTGACCATTTACCTTGAACGCCAAATCAGGTAACTTTTCAAAAATCTCAACGGCTCCATGCGGAAATACGGTTTTAACAGTGAACGGCCCTGACCACGTTGACTTAAGCTTCCCGGGAAAAAGCTTGAGGCGTGAATTAAACAACAAAACCAACTGACCAGGCACAAAGACCTTAGGAATCAACTTCTTATCATGCCACCTCTTCACCTTCTTCTTGTAAATCTTGTGGTTCTCATACGCCTGAGATCGAAATTCCTCTAACTCATTCAACTGCAACAACCGTTTCTCACCAGCTGCTCTAATATCAAGATTCAACTTCTTAATCGCCCAAAAAGCTTTATGTTCCAACTCCACTGGTAGATGACATGCTTTTCCAAAAACTAACTGATACGGAGACATTCCCAAAGGTGTTTTGTAAGCTATTCTATAGGCCCAAACAGCTTCATCTAACTTCAAGGACCAATCCTTCCTCGACGGATTCACCACCTTTTCTAGAATTCTCTTGATTTCACGATTAGAAACCTCCGCTTGACCGTTTGTTTGGGGATGATATGCTGTAGCAACACGATGTGTCACCCTATACTTCGCCAACAATGCAGTGAATTGACGATTACAAAAGTGAGTCCCCTCATCACTAATAATAGCTCGCGAAGTTCCAAAACGTGTAAAGACCTGTTTATGAAGAAAGTTCAGCACCACCTTAGCATCATTGGTTGGTAAGGCACCTCAACCCACTTAGAGACGTAGTCCACAGCTAGCAAGATGTACTGATTATTACAAGACGAAACAAAGGGTCCCATGAAATCAATACCCCATACATCAAAGATCTCTACCTCAAGGAGCATATTAAGAGGCATCTCATTCCTCCTAGAAATATTACCAACTTTCTGACAGCGATCACACCTCAAAACAAACTGATGAGCATCCTTAAAAACTGTAGGCCAAAAGAAACCTGCCTGAAGAACACGAGCTGCTGTCTTCTCTCCACCATAATGACCTCCATAAACAGTGGAATGGCAATCTCGCAACACACTTTCAGTCTCGCTATAAGGAATGCAACGTCGAATAATCTGATCAGCACCCTGTTTGAACAAATACGGCTCGTCCCATCGGTACCACTTCACATCATGTAAGAACTTCTTCCTTTGAGCATAAGTTAAATCAGGAGGGATGATGTCACTAACAAGATAGTTCACAAAATCTGCAAACCATGGCTCTTCCACTTGTACCCCTAAAAGCTGCTCATCCGGAAAAGATTCATTAATCAAAGATTTACCCTGTGAATTTTTACCATGGTCTTCCAACCTCGAAAGATGATCTGCCACCTGGTTTTCAGTTCCTTTTCTGTCTTTAATCTCCACCTCAAATTCCTGAAGCAATAAGACCCATCGAATCAACCTAGGCTTCGAATCCTTCTTTGTCATCAAGTATCTGATAGCCGCATGATCTGTGTAGACAATGACTTTAGTGCCAAGTAAATAGGCTCGAAACTTCTCAAATGCATAAACAACAGCCAAAAGCTCTTTTTCCGTGGTGGTGTAGTTCAACTGTGCATCATTAAGGGTTTTACTAGCATAGTAAACCACATGAAATATTTTCTCCTTTCTCTGACCAAGAACAGCACCAACGGCATAGTCACTAGCATCACACATTAGCTCGAATGGCTCACTCCAATCTGGTGCAGTAATAACAGGTGTGGTAGTCAACTTCTTCTTCCAAAGCTCGAAAGCATCAAGACAAGCTTCATCAAAATTGAAAGGAACATCTTTCTCCAAAATATTGCACAAGGGTTTAGAGATCTTCGAAAAATCCTTTATGAACCGACGATAGAAACCTGCATGACCAAGAAAGCTGCGAATGCCTCTAACAGAGATAGGGGGAGGAAGCTTCTCAATAGTGTCAATTTTTGCTTTGTCCACCTCGAGTCCTTTGCTAGAAACCTTGTGCCCAAGAATGATCCCTTCTTGCACCATAAAGTGACATTTTTCTTAATTCAGCAACAGATTAGTCTCTACACATCTCTTCAAAACCAGACCAAGATTATGTAAGCACTCGTCATATGAAGAACCAAACACTGAGAAATCATCCATGAAAACTTCCACATTGATACCAATCATGTCTGAAAAGATAGCCATCATACACCTCTGAAAAGTGGCTGGAGCGCCACACAGTCCGAACGAAACTCGTCTGAATGCAAAGGTGCCAAAGGGACATGTGAATGTAGTCTTCTCTTGATCCTCAGGTGCAATGCAAATCTGATTATATCCAGAATATCCATCAAGAAGACAATAGTACTCGTGGCCTGCCAACCTGTCTAACATCTGATCCACAAACGGAAGAGGAAAGTGGTCTTTTCTCGTGGCTTTGTTCAACTTGCGATAGTCCATGCAAACTCTCCACCCTGTAACGGTACGTGTAGGGATGAGCTCATTCTTCTCATTAGCAACAACTGTCATACCCCCCTTCTTCGGCACACACTGTACCGGACTCACCCAAGAACTGTCTGAAATAGGGTAGATAATACCAGCATCAAGCCACTTCAAGATTTCCTTCTTCACCACTTCCTTCATAATAGGATTGAGACGACGCTGTTGCTCCACAGTAGGCTTGCAATTCTCCTCTAGCAGGATTTTGTGCATGCAATACGAAGGACTGATTCCTTTGATGTCTGCTATAGTCCATCCAATAGCTGTCTTAAACTGTCTCAATATCCTCAAGAGCTTCTCCTCTTCACTATCTATCAAGTTAGCGGCAATGATAACAGGCAAAGTAGATGCTTCACCCAAAAAGGCATACCTCAAATGCTCTGGTAGCTGTTTAAGCTCAAGTGTAGGAGCTTCCTCAATAGATGGTTTGAGACGACTTTTTGACTTTTTAAGCTCCTCAAGCCCAAGTGACTCAACTGGCACTTCAAAACTCTTTCTCCACGGAATTGCCCTTAACTGCTGAATTTGCTCTTCTCCTTCTTCATCTTTAACTACAGAATCTCCTAGCAAAGCTCTCTCTAATGGATCAGCCAACAGTATCTGATCAAAGTTCAACTTTACTGACGACTCCACCAAGTCCACCTGACAACATTCCTCATGATCTGAAGGTAGCTTCATTGCATTGAAAACATTGAAGGTAACATCCTGATCTTGCACCCGCATCGTAAGCTCCCCCTTCTGAACATCAATCAAGGTACGGCCCGTAGCTAGAAAAGGCCGTCCTAAGATGATAGGAATCTTCTTATCTTCTTCAAAATCAAGAATCACAAAATCTGCTGGAAAGATGAGTTTATCAACCTTGACCAAAACATCCTCAACGATACCCCTCGGGTATGTAATAGAACGATCAGCTAGCTGTATAGAGATATTGGTAGGTTTAGGATCTGGAAGACCAAGCTGCATGAAAACTGACAATGGCATGAGATTGATACTAGCACCCAAATCACACAAACACTTGCTGAAAGACAAATTCCCAATGGTGCACGGAATAGTGAAACTGCCTGGATCCTTTAGCTTCGGTGGTAACTTCTGCTGTAAAACGGCACTGCACTCTTCTGTTAATGCTACTGTATCCAATTCTTCAAGTTTCAACTTCTTTGAGAGAATACCCTTCATAAACCTTGCATAGCTCGGCATCTGCTCCAATGCTTCAGCAAAAGGGATATTGATTTGAAGCTTTTTGAATACCTCCAAAAACTTGCCAAACTGTCTGTCATTCTTCTGCTTCTTCAATCTGCCAGGATATGGAGGAGGAGGAAAGATTTTCACGTTCTCTGTAGACTGCTTTGGAGAAACTTCCTTAGCAGAATTTTTAGGATTCTCCACCTCGCTAACCAACTGCTCAGCTACTCTATCAGTCTGGACTTGTTCCTTATCTGCAGTAGGTGCCACATGTTGCTCTTGAACTTCTTCTTCTTCTTCAATGGCTGAATTCTGATTACCAGTCACCTTACCCGATCTCAAAGTAACTGATTTGACTTGCTCTTTGGTTTCCTCTTGCCTGGATTGGCTTCAGTGTCACTCGGAAGAACTCCAGATGGTCTGTTCAACAGAGCACTAGCAAGCTGCCCGATCTGACTTTCCATGATCTTCATAGATGCCCCCTGACTTTTTACTATCATCCTCAACTCCTCAAGCTCAGCTTTTTCATTAGAAGATTGACCAGCATTCCCCTGAGATTGTTGCTGGAAACCTGGAGGCTGAAACTGTTGTCTGGGCTGGTACTGCTGCTGAAATCCTTGATTGAACTGCCTAGCTCCGAATTGCTGTTGCTGCTGATTACCACCTTGATTGTTACTCCAGCTGAAATTTGGATGGTTGCGGTTATTCGGGTGATAGGTGGCTGGAACTGGCTATTGTGGCCTCTGGAAGTTACTCACAAATTGTGCTGATTCAGAAGATATGGCACATTGGGTTGTATCATGTGCGCCCGCACACAACTCACAAACACTAGCTACCTGCTGAACTCCCATGTTAGCCAAAGAATCGACCTTCATTGACAAGGCCTTTAACTGAGCTGCAATGGCTGTTGCTGTATCAATTTCAAGAACACCTGCTACCTTTCCTTGAGATAACCTCCCTGTAGGATTCTGATATTCATTAGCAACCATCATCTCGATCAATTCATAAGCTTCTTCATAACTCTTGGCCCACAAAGCTCCACCTGATGCTGCATCTAGCATGGGTCTCGACTGTGCACCCAAACCATTATAAAAACAATTGATTATCATCCAATCAGGCATCCCATGATGTGGACACTTCCTTAGCATCTCCTTATATCTCTCCCAAGCCTCGCATAGAGATTCTCCAGACTGCTATGAAAACTGAGTGATAGCATTCCTGATAGCTGCTGTCTTCGCCATGGGAAAGAATTTTGTGAGAAATTTCTGTGCAAGATCTTCCCATGTAGTGATAGAACCTGCTGGTAAAGAGTGTAACCAACTCTTCGCCTTGTCCCTCAGAGAGAATGGAAATAGCCTTAACTTAACAGCATCCTCAGACACCCCGTTGGTTCTGAAGGTATCACAGATCTCTATGAAATCTCGAATATGCATGTTGGGATCTTCGGTAGGAGCACCCCCAAACTGAACTGAGTTCTGGACCATCTGTATAGTGTTAGGCTTGATCTCGAAGGTATTAGCTGCGATTGCTGGTCTGACAATATTCGATGCAATGTCATTGATCTTTGGCTGCGAGAAATCCTTAAGAGCCTTAGTTGCTGCTGCTGGTTCTCCCATATCTTCTACAACTTGAATCACTGGAGCTTCTGTTTCTGTTTCTTCTTTATCTTCCAGCTTCTCCTTATTCGCTTGAGAACGCGTTCGCATACACGCTCAAGTACCTGAAAACACAAAACAACACAAAAACTATTAGTAACCGATCCGAGTCAATGAACTTTAACGACCACTGATGTCAAGCACATAAACTATAACAAATCCCCGGCAGCGGCGCCAAAAACTTGTTAGCACAAAATCACGCAAGCGCACGTGTTCACAAGTAATATAGAATGAAGTAGAGTTCGTTCCCACAGAGATTGTATAATTTAGTTCTTGTACCTAGGCATCAATGTATGATTATCATTCAATGCTAAGACAATGGACAAATTGGTTTTGATTATCTAAAATTAACTAATAAGAACTAATTAACAACTAAATTAATTAACTAAGTGATTTCAAATTACTTATGAGATGGAAAACATGGGATCCTAACTTCAATACAAACTTCCTTTAGAAATCATGCCCTTTTATCAACACATGTGGTGGTTACGATAACTAATCAGACAACACGAAATAAGTATACGCTACCTTTCAGTACACGCACACCAATCTACACAATATCCACAAAAGATAGAAATCATGCAGGCACCAATTATGCTTAGACCCTATATGTCTATAGAATTTGAAAACATAATGGTTGAAGATCAAGTATCCATAAGATTACATAAGGTAGTATGAGACGGTTAGAAACACACCACAAACATGAATAACATTCATGGACTTATGCTAGCATGGCAAGTTCTAAATCAAAAGATTCACTGTCGCTTCACTTAAGATTAACAAGATAGATGTTAGCTACGCATCTATATGAATTAAATACAACCATGCAAGGATATCGTAAATTCACCACACATATATCAA
This sequence comes from Saposhnikovia divaricata, assembly GCA_036435485.1. Lineage (NCBI taxonomy): Eukaryota > Viridiplantae > Streptophyta > Magnoliopsida > Apiales > Apiaceae > Saposhnikovia > Saposhnikovia divaricata. The sequence goes on from CM071598.1 coordinate 127,623,968, forward strand.
GTTAGGCAATCAACAGCTAAATTCCATAAGTACATCTGTTAGGACCCCATGACGGCGATTAGTTCACAATCGAACCGTTCGTCATCATGGGGTTTGATGAAAACATGATAAAGATGAAGAGAATAATAATGAATAAATCAATGTTAACAAAGTTATGGAACAAAGTCGAATAACGATCAAGCATCCAAAAGATACGCCTAGTAAGAATACAAGAAAACTATGTCTAGATCTTCTTGTTGTCACGATCCTCGCCTTGGCTTCTCAATCTCGTGCTAGAAAGTGTGTATGTAATGTGAAGTGATCTGATCTCTAGTGTTGGTGTCTGTAAATCTGACCCCCCGGCATGTGTATTTATAGCTCAATATTGCCTCTTCTCCAAACAATTGCCATTCTTAAGTAGGAATTGAATTTGAAAAATTCCATCTTTAAATATGATATAGATTGCAACTTCCCTTGTCAAATAAAGCTTCTGGACTATTCCCACCGTCCAGGAGTATTTCCATGTTGAATAGGAGAAGAAAACGGCAACATTCCTTTTTAAAATCAGAATTAGAACAATTTCTGGCGGCTCAGTATCTCCTTGGCGCGGTCGCGCTGTCCTGTAGTGCAACTGTGGCGCGGTCGCGCTCTCACAAAATCTGCCAATTCCCTTAGCGCGGTCGCGCTCCCTTACAGTTATAACATAGCGCGGTCGCGCTGTAAACATTCTGTTTCTGCAGACTTTTTGTTAGCACCTACTTCTTCGCACGCCGTTTTTTCCTCATAACCACATCTGTTCCAAAAACCACAAAACACCATACTCCCTGCGAAAAACCTAATTCCTGCACAAACTCCACAAAACACATTAAACCACACAAATACTCGAGAATTAAGCGATCAATTCAAGCCAAAATAGAATGATCTAAATGGATAAAAATCCACTTATCAGCCATACTTTGGAGAGAAAAGGGAGAGAAACACTTTGAGATGGAGATTGGAAGAAGGAGTCAAGGGATTCATCCTGATTTCGTGAAGCTCTTAAAGTTGTATTCTTCGTACCTCAATTCTCAAAAATGAGAGAAATCAAATGAAAAATAATATCAAGAAAAAATAATAAAAAGTGGCTTAGTACGTTTGAGCGGGGATGTGAATGATATGATAATCGTTTGATAATAATGATATTAATGCAATTGGTATAAATTGAAGATTATTTTATACTTAAATTTTAATGAAATTATCTTTTTTTTTTCTAAATTATGACTAAAATAATAAGTTTATATTAATTAATTAATTAATATTACCATTCGGTGCATAGCACGGGTAGAACGCTAGTTGATATTATAGAAGGTGAGGAATCCATATTTTTTTTATCGCCCTTAGACCTTCAAAATGTCAGGAACGACCTTATTGTGGGACTGATATTTATAATTAAATTGAACTTGATCAACTATGAACATTCTGACAAAATATATAAGTATCTCTAGTATTTTGATATTTATGAGACTGTTTATGTTAAACCACTTAGAGCACTCTCATTCGAGCCCCTAAACTCAACCTCAACCATATAATTTGAGGAAATTTACTAAAGTTTGTCAAAAATTGATTAACATTCGGAACCCCAAAATGGGTTATAGTTTTACGGACTAAAACTAAATCCCCATATTTGAGGTTTCATTATTCATCCCCCATTTCATTCCCATCTATTTAAATACTCCTTTTTATCCCATTATTTTTGTCATTTTAACTTTTACACATATATTAATAATTAAAATAAATAATAAATTTATTAAATATTTGAATTAAATTATGTGATAAATATAACGAACTATAAAGAATGTATAATAGGATAAAAAATTAAAGTTAAAATTGTAAATTAAAAAAAATAGAAAATAGAAAATAGTAGGGATAGAAATGAGAAATGGGTTGTACGAAACTTTTAGGTTTCGTTCTTCCCAGTGATTTTGTTCGCGAAAGTGGTCCGAGTTATCTTGTTCTTGCGGTTTTGTTCCCCAAATCTAAGAATTGTCTTGATTTTAGCTAGTATTTAATTTTCGAAGTTGCAAGTTTGGTTTTTTTGATTTCTCACCGTTTGTGTTTTTCTCACCGTTTGTGTGAGTTTTGTTTTTCTCACCGATTGTGTGAGTATGGTGATTGATTTAGTAATGAAAGTTTTTAGGGGTTTGCATTCTCGGTCGATAGCTCAAACTGGTTATGACGGAAGCGGCAGTGGTGAAGTATGTGTAAATATCATCTTCAACAAAATCACGTGACTCCAAGAAGAATGGATTAATCAGTGATTATTTCTGTGTTTTGTTTGTTCGACGCGACTGTTTATGTAGATGCCGTATGGTTTTTTATTATTGAATTATCTCATTTACTCAAAAAAAAAATTGAGAAAGTTTTTAGATAATTACTATTTTTAGTATGATTTTGGGATGGGAGTGGAGTACCAAATATCAATGCTCTTATTAAGGGCCGACCCTTGGGTAAGGCGACCAAGGAATATTCCTAGGGCCTCATTTCGATCGGGGGCACCAAAATTTATATATATGTCATATATGTTATATATACTTATATTTTATAATGTAAAAAAATTTAATTTTGTAGAAAAATATTAATGAACTGGATGAATAATTACCTAAAATTAATACAAGTCTAGGACAATCCACCAGTTCTTTTTTATTCCTTTTTAATTTTATCAGATAATAATTAAACTTGCACTTTTCCTTTTCTAAGTCCCAAAATATTCTTTTCCCCCCTTTTGAGTCTATGACAAGGATTTTTACGTATTTTTTACGTATTCTATTTCTTGTATATGTTGACCATGGGCATTTCAACTTAAAGAAAGATTCAAACAATTTCAAGATTACAAGGATAAGTTCGGATTTTTATTTAACCTCAAGAAGAACTTATGTGGTGATGATGAGAAGTTAAAAGGATGTTGTATGAAACTTGAAGGCTATTTGAAGAATGATATGAAATATGACATTATTGGTGCAGATCAGTTTAATGAATTACGAGTACTAAGGATCGTTATACTAGATGAGGTAACAAAAGCCGTAGATGTGCTAAATTATATAAGCTCTAGTTCAAGAGCACTGAATTATCCAAATGCATGGATTGCCTATAGAATTATTTTGACAATCCCCGTCACAGTCGTAGAAGCAGAAATAACTTTTTCAAAGTTAAAGTTGATTAAAATTATCTGCGTTCTTCAATGTCTCAAGAAAGGCTTTATGGATTGGCTTTATGAATGAAAATAATAGTTTTGTAGCCCATTTAATTATGAATGAAATTAATTTATCTTTTTTCCCCTTATTCTACTTATTTTTCTTATCAATACTGAAACATTTTATGTGTATATATTTTTGAGTAAAATGATATAAAAATATATTAAGGAGTTACAGAAAAGATATGAACAAATAACTCCTTTTCCAATCTTTTGAGTGTTTCATTTAACGTAAATCATTCACTATTTATGGCTACTAGTTGCCGTTTGCCCGCTTTATGAAATTTTAAATTATTTTTAAAATACATAATTTGCTAGAATTATAATATTCGAAAAATTCAATTTCAATTTAAGAAAAAAATTTCATGATGCAAATTTTTAAGAATGAAAATATGCACTTTTATGTTATTGTAGTATAATTGTGTTCAACTTCCTATTCTCGCCCGTGCTCCGTGCACGGACGTTTATTTTTTGGTATAATAAAATCATTTAAGCTCGTGAACAAAAAAGGAAAATTATGTTATTGGGAATAATATTTTTTACTACTTCTTTGGAATACTATGTTTTTTCCAAGTAGTTGTAAAGTTCAGTTTTCAAAATTTGAACATAAGTATTTCAAAGCAATAATCTTTTTTTTTTTTTGAAAAGTAGGGAAATATATTAAGGGACTGAGCCCAAAAGAAACGAGTCCAACAACAACCAAATTGAGTCCACAACAACCCATATACGGCCCAACCAGAATAACCGAACTACTACAATATAGAACTACTACAACAAAAGCCCAAAACATATAACTTCGAACAGACTCGAGTTAACAGACAAAGAGATAAAATATAGAGCTACTACAACAAAAGCCCAAAACATATAACTTCATCTGCTGACTGCAAGAAACTACCAGTTTTCCATACCTACGAAGACGTTACTAGCATGAATTTCTTCTCCAATGTTAACAAAACCTTCCTGGATCTCCAAAAGCTCATCTCGATGCGGAGGATTCTCTACTTCTGCTACCATGGCTTGCACATTCACATCTTCCTCATGAATTCTATGAAACTCAGGACCAATCCTTTCTAACCCCATGTCTAGACTCCATAACTCGAACAGACGCCTAAAAGGCCTTTCAATGACCACCATCTGTTTCCAATTAGCTGCACCATGTTGAGCCAGATACGCGGCCAACGCATTATCAGTAGCATCCGTGAGACGGATCTCTATGTTGAAATTCCTGTCAGCTTTCCTAGTTTTCAGTTGCTGAATAATGAAAGCATTAGCTGGATTTGCCCCTACATCAATAGAGCCCTTCCACTCCCAATAGGCTGCAGCATGGTCTGTTTCAAGAATAGCTTTAGGATAATCATCGTCAAAGATCAGCTTCAACCCTTCCATAAACGCATGCAGTTCATTGCTCCTTCGATTTTCAATACCCAGAGAACCAGCTAGCATTCTAATGATCGTGCCCCTGCTATCGCGAACAACCACTCCAATTCCAGAGATGTTCCCATTCTGAAGTCTTTGGTCTTCAAAACGTCCATGCACGTTAACTTTAACCACACCTCTGCGAGGCATTTCCCAGCCCGGATTTACATTCAACATAGCCATGTTTTGCTTGAGAAGTTTGATAGTATTCGGAAGAGAAAATGGATGTTAAAAAAGAGAGGCAAAAGAGTCTCTATATATGCTGTATATTGATGGTATTGCATGGCTCTATAAAAACTTAAATTCCCAATATCGTCTGCACAGTTCCCCAAGGCAATAAGTTACTCCATTTCGCAGCTGAAATAAAACATTGACGTTTCACATTTCCTTTTTGGGCCTGAATAAGACGAGGTGGGCTTAGCAATAGTCATAAAAAATACCCACACTATAGCCAAGACTCTCCTTTTTCTTCTTTGATTGGCCCAACAACATAAATAATCTTGATCACAATCTCACCACATTTTATCCCTTAGCACCAAGCAAAAAGCATTTTATTTTTTAGTAGACCTTGCTTTGCTAGATTATCAGCCTCTTGATTTAGCACTCTATCCACCTTCTTGAACATTATCTTTGAGTTAACTAGGAAATTCTCAACATCCTTGTCAAACTGATGCACTAAACTTACTCTAGATCTCTGAATTCTTTTAATCAACTCTGCAGAATCAGAGTAGATTATACTACGACAATTGCTCCATTTGCTAGAAGCTAATTTTCTGATAACAAACAAAAAGGCTTCACATTCACATAGAAATCCTGTATTAGCTATCACTGGACCAGAAAAGATTAAAATCAGATTTCCCTCAGAGTCCTTAACATACCCTCCTATACCTGCTCGAATCACAGAGTTTCCAGAAAATCCCAGGCCCAACTTGCTAACTCACATTTCCAGAAAATGTGAGACTGAGATTCTTCTTCATTATTACACCATTTGCAAATTCTTGAAATATGAGAACATGCACTAATTCTGGATGCTAAGAAACCACAAGTTGGTAGAATATTGTGAAAATAGTTCCAGAGAAAAATACTAACCTTTGGAGGGATTTTGAATTTCCACATAGACCTCCATCTAACCTCATTTTCTGCTATATCCTTATCCATTAAGGCATAACTCCTAGCTGCTGAAAACTCCTCATTCACTGGAGTCCAAATCAACCTATCTACCCCATCCTTAAGATGTACTTGGTTGAAGAGATTCATTAATTTATCTACTAGTTCCATCTCCCAGGCTCTAAGAATTCTACTCCAAAAAACATCCCCCTTTATAGGATAACAATCCACCAAGTCCTTAAAAGATCTAACATTGACATGTTTAAGATTTGAAATATTGTACAATTTTGGAAAAAGATCCATTAGTGGTCCTTTCGAACACCAGTTATCTTCCCAGAAAAGTGTTGTTTCACCATCATTAATTTTCCACAAGAACTTGTTCCTATCTAATTCTCCCTTCAAAATTGAATTACCTGCAACCTCCACTATACCTTGAATGCATTCTGAGACCTTAGTTGCTTTGAGAATCTTATCCATTTTGTCTCCTTTCGAACAATCATACTTTGCTCTTACCCATTTGTTCCAAAGATTATCCCTATCCCTATGCCACTTCCAATGCCATTTTCCTAATAAAGATGAGTTTTTCATACTAATATTTGAAAGTCCAATACCTCCGAATCTTTTTGGCTGAGTAATCTTTTTCCACCTGAGATAATGCATTTTTTTATTCCCCTCCAAGTGACCCCAAAAGAAATTTCTTCTAAGCTTTTCAATTTCTGCACATACTCCCTTAGGAACCTTGAAGATGTTAAACCAATAGACTGGTAAACTGTCTAGTCTGGATTTTAGCAAAACAAGTCTACCAGCCTTATTTAGGGAAGAACATCTCCAATTTGCTAGTTTATTTTCAAATTTTTTGATGAGAGGGTTCCAAAAAATTTTCCTCCTTGTCGAAACACCTAATGGAGCTCCAAGATAGATGAGAGGCCAAACACCTACCTTGCAACCCAACAGTTTGGCTCCTGAATCCACTAAATCTCTATTTTTTCCACAAGTAAACAAACTACTTTTAGAGAAGTTAATATTCAGTCCAGTAAGCAGCTGGAAACACTGAAGAACAAGTTTAATGACCTTTATATACTCCAAAGATCCTTCTAAGAAAATCAAGGTGTCATCTGCAAACTGGAGGTGAGTCAACTGATTAGATTCTTCTTTCAAAATAAAACCCCTAAACATTCCTGTCGATCTTGCTTTGCCAATCAAAAGATTTAACACTTCAGCCACGATATTGTACAAAAGAGGTGAAAGAGGGCCACCTTGTCTGAGGCCCCTTTTTGGAGAGAACTCCTTAGAAGGTGATCCATTAACAAGAACAGAGACTTTCATCGAGTCAAGATAAGCGCTGATCCAGGAAATCCATCTACTTCCAAAACCCATTGCTTCCAGCAATCGAAAGAGAAAATTCTAATTGACCGAATCAAAAGCTTTTTCAAAATCAAGCTTCAAGATCAGATCATTGCTATTCGACTTTTTCATTGAGTGTATTGCTTCGTTTGCAATTAGTATACTCTCCGAAGCTTGTCTTCCTTTAATGAATGCGAATTGATTCATACTTACAATCTTTCCTATGACCTCACTCAACCTGTGAGCTAAAACCTTTGTAAATATTTTAGCAGTACTATTTATAAGGCTTATAGGTCTAAAATCCGAGACCAGTTCCGGATTTTGCTTTTTGGGAATGAGAGTTATGAAAGAAGAGTTGAAGCCTGCAGGGAAAGAAAAAGAATCAGCAAAGCCATTGAAGCTGTTAAAAATTCCATCTTTTAGCTGATTCCAAAGAGCCTTGATGCATCCCATATTGAACCCGTCTGGTCCTGGAGCTTTCTCATTCGCAGAATTTTCAAGTGCAACTTCAATCTCTTCAATTGAAAAATCTTTTTCCAACCATATTTTCTCAGATTCTGAAATTTTATTCGTTACCAGATTACCAATACTCAAAATGCACTGAGCATCTTTCACAGCAAACAAGCTTTTAAAATGATGGAAAAATGCATTTTTAAAAAGGTGTGGATCAGATATCCATTCTGAACTACTATAGATTTTAAAGATTGTGTTCCTCCTCTTTCTTCTCTGAATGACCTGGTGAAAATATTTCGAATTGCGATCACCTTGCACCTGCCACACTAGCCTGTATTCCTGTCTGAGCATATCATCTCTTACATCATATAGATGTTCTAATTCTTTCCTTTTTTACATTTGCTTCTTTGGAATGAACACTACCCTGGCTATCATTGTCTAAAGATTCTTCAAGAATTTTAATGTTTCTAGCAGTACGATCCTTAATGTTAGCTGCCCAACCCTTGATGATCCCTTTAACCTCCCTAAGGACCGACTGAATGTTCTTGTGTTCTGAGGTATTTTGTGACCAATAGGTTTTTAAAAGATCCATTAGAGAATCTTCTTTCAACCAGCAGTTGTAAATTTTCATAGGCCTAGGGCCCCAATTAAAAGAGACTCTTTTAAGGATCAACCTTTTGTGGTCTGATTTTTTCCTGTGTAAAGCTGTAACTTCCCAATCTCCTTCACTACACCACTCTGAATTAGCTAAAACTCTGTCTAATCTGCTCTTTTTTCCTTGAGGACCAATCCATGTAAACTTTGTATTCGAAGGTTCTAAATCATGTAGATTTTGATTTGAGATAAAACTATTGAAATCACTAGAATCTTTTCTCCTGTAAATACAATTTGCAACCTCATTCTTCCACCTTACACAATTAAAGTCTCCACCAAACACAAAGGTTCATTGTTAACTAATGACTTGATCTTACTTAGACTTTCCCACAATGCTAGTTTCCTCTGAGAATTTTGAGGTGCATAAACGTTTATCAGATTAAATCTTACCTTTGAGATGAGGCACTCCATCTGAACCCATTGCCCGCCCCCATCCTAAGCTACCCCTAAACCCTTAAAAGATTCTTTTTCCCAGGATAACATCATACCGCCTGAGTGACCCTTAGAGTCTTGAATGAGCCAGCAATGTGATTCAGTCTCCCAAATTGCATTCTGCAGCCTTTCATTCCAGGAATCACATAGGGTTTCTTGTAAACAGATGAAATTAACCTTGTTTTCACTAATGGATTCCATTATAAATCTACAAACATCCCTGCTACCCAGTCCTGTTATATTCCAAGAAAGCAACTTAATATCCATAAGAATCAAAAACTATATTCCAATTAAAAAGAATTTTAAGTAAGAGTTTAGAGATCCCCTTTATTCAATTTCTCCTCAATAATTTTCTGACAATCAGCCAGATCTCCAGTTATTTCTAACCCCATATTCTGTGCACATTCTAAAATCAACTCTGCCTCCCGGAAATTTTTATCCAGAATCTCTTCCTTATGAGTAGAAAAAACTACATCATCAACTCCTTCCAAGCTTTGTTTTGCTGTAAACTTCTTCTTGCAACACCCTCCTCCAAATTTCTTCTTGTTGAAACCCAAATCAAAAGGATTCTTATACAATCTAGATTTTTTCCTTGGCCTCCCCCTTTTACCACCCATATTTAATCTCCCAACATTTTTGCATAAAGTGACCTGAGGACTTCTTTGAAAATCACTGGTTATACTTCTTGAATTTTCCAAAGTGCTTTCTTGATCAGACTGATCATTTCTCACTGTTGATGACTTATTTGCATCAAAAGGGGTTCGCTTAGGATCAATAGCTTCTATCTTATTCCCTGCCACTGTTGATGTCACCATTACCTTTGAAACTATATGTGCATCTGACTCTTGAACTCTAGAGACTAAAGAATCAATATGGTTTGTATCCCCTTCTAAAACATTCAACTTATCAGAATCACTCCTTACTTCCTCAACCTTGTCTTTCCCTGATTTATCTGGCACTACAATACGTTTTTGTGGGAAATCAGAAGAATTAGAAACATCTAAGACCTTCTCTTCTTCATTATTTCTAAAGGGTTCTAATTTATTTAGGTGAATTCCCAAACTATCAACTTCCTTGAATCTGATCAGAAAATTTTTCCCTTTAACAAGAACTTTCAATTCCTCATTAATTGGATCCATCATCGCTGTTTGCATACAAATCAGAGGGTTAAAAAACGAATTGCTATCATCTCTTTGATATGTCCATGAAACCCATTCTCCTAATTTCTTTGTGAATGCTTTTAGATTTTCTTCCAACCAAGCTATCATCGGTAGTCCAGAACATTCAATCCAGACTGTTCTAGGTACCATCAAATCTTCCTCCTTGAATTTTCTAATTATCGAGAACCATGTCGAAAAGGTTTTAAAACCCAGATTCTTCCAATCTACATCATCTTCTTTCCTAAGCAAAAACTTCCTTTCAGATAAACCCACCACCTTTATATTCTTAAACCCCTTTTCTAATATCTTTTCTTCTAGATTTTCTGCTATCTCGTCCATCTAAGATAATCCAACCAAACTATGCATCAGACCTGCTTCTACTTTCTCATCTATTACTGCTTCAGTATACTCAAACATCTTCTTACTACAATCCTCATTGTGAACTATAGGTTTATTCGATTTTAAATTGGAATTACCTACCTTACTGCTTTCCTTTGGCTTGAAGATCTTCTCCTCTGGTATGAAAATTGCTTCCTTCTCCTTATGATTTTTGTTTATAGCCAACACAATTCTCCGGGCGAGACCTCCTTTTTCTTTGGCATTATTAATGATCAGACCTGCCTCAGCTTCATCTTTAACTTTAATAAATCCAATCCTTTTCCCATTTCTATCTCTTTTTCTTGGTAATATAATATCTTTTATCTCACCACAAGCTTTGAAGAAATCCCATATCCCCTTAGCGGTAGCCTCAACTGGAATATTAACCATGGAAATTGTGAAGTCTCCATTTTTACTGCCCCCATTCCCTTTCTGCTTCCTATTTTGTACCTTCACCCAAACATTCAAATCATTCCTAGTCTTAATGTCTACATTTGATCTCACAATCCCCGCGTATGATTTATTGGCTATAATAACCATTTCTTCCTTATTACTGTTGTCATTGCCCAAAGGATCTTTATCCTCGCTTTGTCTCACCTTCAAACTTCTCCAATGAATCTGATTTAGCGCCTCCGTAATTGCTTGTTTGTCTCCAACCCTGAACTTTGTCAAAGTCTCCAAGTCCACAATATCTTTGTTTCCCTCAATGAAATCCCCTAGAATAATTTCCCCATTTCTTCTAGATGATTCTCTTCCATCCCTATTGGTCCGATTACTTCTCCGATCTTGATCTTCTGACTTCTTGCCGTTTGAAATTTGAAAATTTTCACCTCTGTTTACGTGCACTCTCTCCTCACCTCTCGCCATTTCAAAGCAATAATCTAATAAGATCCATAAACCATACGAAATGCATAAATTCAAAATACTCATGCAATCAAAATGAAATTATAGCAAAAATGACGTTAATATGCTGAACAAAACAAAAGTCTTTAAGAAGAAAATTATTTAAAAATAGAAATTGTGTGAACAATCTTTGATAAGCATCGATACATCATCTTCCATTTTTCATGAAATCTAAATTATTTAAATTATTATTTTAACTAAATAGATAATTATTGTCTTTGATAAACCAAATAGATAATTTGACATATTTGCAATATATTTAAATTATTATTTTAAATATTTTGTACATACATGGCATCATAAAATTATTAATAATAATCAAAATAACTATTATTTTCTAATGTCTAAAATATTTATGAAATATAATTAAAGGTTTCTCGGCATCGCCGCCTCACATTCTAATTATCCAAAATTTGAAAACCAATAACGATTTTTCACAAAATTATTTTAATTATTTTCATAATTATATAGTATCTATAGGTTTCATTTATAATTGGTTAAAAGTTAAACATTTAAAATGATGAGTTGTAACATTAATATAAGTAAATTATTTAAATGAATTATATTTTATTTTTTGTATCATATTTTTTCTGAAATTGTATTACACTGTATATTACTAAAATTGTAATTTATATGATAAAATTTATTTAATATGTTTCGCAATAAGGTTTACTTTAAAGAAATTATTTTTATATGAATATCACATTTAACTTACAAAATTGAATATATAAAATTTCCCATTTTAAATTTTTTAAGTAACTCTATTTTTTGGCAGTCCAGAAAACAGCCGACGTATTATTAATAATGTTGGTTGTGTCCTCACAAATAAAAAATATCTATTATTATATTTTTATGAAAGAGGATTTTCTTAGATTATAATTTAATGTCAAAATTTATAATTAACTATATTCATTACAAATACTTATACTATATAGTTTATTTATTTAAAAAATGAAAAAAAAATACATTTTAAATATTTACCAAACCTTGGACAACTCACATTTTAAATATTAGACATTTTAAAAGTATTCAAAGTCTAAGTTTTATTCCATTTAAATTATTAAATGATACATTTTAAAGATTGTACAATCATATTTAGTTTGTGCATAAATCACAAAAAGCTCATTTAACACACTCGTAGTAAATTATATGTTTATAATACTATAGAATCATTAAATTATTAATAATTATCAAATTAACTTTTATTTTTCTAACTATTTATAAAATATAATTGAAAAATTTCTCACATTTTAATTATCTAAAATTTATAAAGTAACAAACAACTCCTTTCCCCATCTTTTGAGTGTTTCATTTAATGTAAATCGTTCACTATTTATGGCTATGTGCATTATCTATTACATACTCCACTACATAAAATTGTAACTAACTAACTACCCTATATTTAATTTCATTAGTACAACTAACATATATAAATTTATAACTTATTTATTCAATTATCACATAAATAATATTTTAACTTACAAATACATTATTCATGTACTTTATTTTTATATTATATTTGATAAAATAAGTCAAAATATAACAAATAACTAGCGTAAATGCTTATGCGAGGCACGAGAGCTAAATTAATTTCTCGTCCAAAATTATATATATTTAAATAATATTGTAATTAAAAATATGATAAATGACAAGATTTCGTTTTATCGAATATTTTTATAATTATTTCTAATATTGCATACCAATTTTTTGAACCAAATGTTTTATAATTTGATTATTTTTCATAAAATTTGGATAACTATTTATACGATAATAATCACATGAATATTTATGATTGTTAAATTATTAATTTAATTTTCAATTGCATGAAATGAACTTTATCAAATTGAATATTTAAGTATAATATAAATAATTATCTTAGTAAAATTGTCCATGTATAATAGAGGCTTATGTAAACTCATTGATTTTGTTGTAAAAATTGTTCGTATATGTAAGATTATATTTTGAGACTATTTTAAAATCTTTTAATATTGAGTAAAAGTCATGTAAAACGATAATTATGTAAAATTTGTTGAACTTATAAAAGTTTGTACTCCAACGGAATTATATTAATATGGGCTAAAAGTAAGTCCTAAAGACACATTTAATGTTGCATTAATTAGACCCAGTATGGTCCAAACATGGAGCCCATTAGTGAGGCCCAAATCCTTAATTTCAATATTAAATTCGTAATTAATATTGGAGGAGATAAACAACTCAGCAATAAGAGTCAAACAAGGAAACGATATCATTAGGAGTAGCCTCCAAGGCAGCCAATTCAATATGGAAACTGAATCCTACAAGGAAGGAGTCTAGAACCTTCCTCAAGGAGGTGGCTTGCCCACAAAGTCTCCAAATCCTACCATAATTCTAAGGCTCCCGCAGCCTATATAAGGGCCTGACCCCTCATTCTCAGAACTACGTTGGCTTGATTTTCTAGCAATACAGAGATACGTAGGCATCTTGTGAGGACCGTTTAGTCTCGAATGCAAGAACAACTATTAAAGCACCAAGGTCATGAACCCTAGCATTAAATACAATTCGATAACCTAGTTTTTATTCTACAACATTTGACGTCGTCTGTGGGAAGACAACATCAACCATGGTTCAAACACGAAGAACAACATCAGCCTCGACCGAGGCCATACCCCTTCGCTTTGCTCCACCTGCCATTTCTGATCCGCCTATCGCTACTGAAGAAGGGCAACCACCCCCATCAACAGGGGCGATCATTCAACCTCTAGTCTCTCAACCCCCAGGGACGATTCCCCATGTTGAGGGGACTCTACCGGTGGTTGTCCATCAAAGCCAAGAAACCAACCCTCTTCGGATGGTGAGTTCCTCTCTTGATAATGTCAATCGCATGCTACCCCCAGGAGTATGGATCCATACTACGGAACTCCCCGTAAATGCCAACCCGATGTATGATCTACCTAACTACCCTCCTGCTACTCGAGGTGTTGGAACAAGCGGCCATGCCCTGCTGAATCAGGAGCCTCCCTATAATAGAGGGTTGGGCCGAGATCAGGAATATGATGACTACTCTGGCCCCTATACTGACGACTCGTCATCTGAGGACGATGATCATGATGAAGCCCCGAGGAGGCGACGCGCTTGCAGAGAACCTCGAAGGAGGACACAAACTATCCATGATGGACCCCCTTTGACAACTGGTGAGAGGATAAGGGCTCATGAGGCCGAGATCTTAAAACTGAAAGACGACATGGCAAGAGAGCAGGCGAGAAAAAATCAAAATCGATCTCCTCCAACTACAGGAGGGATTCCCCTCATTGATTTGGAAAGGCCTTCAAGGAGGCAAAGAAGGGCTGATACCCAAACTGGAAGAACAACGAGGGTGGAAACCCCCAAGGGGAACCCCAAAGATCTGATGCCTCTTGGAGATCCTGATGATCCCACACCCCCGTTTACTGAGGAGGTTATGAATGCTCGTATTTTTAGGAAGTTCAAGATGCCGACAATTAAGGCTTATGATGGAACGGGTGATCCCGTAAATCACGTCAGGACATTCTCAAACGCACTGCTGTTGCAGCCTGCAAGTGATGCTCTAAAGTGTAGGACATTTCCTCAAACCCTATCGGGCATGGCTCAAAGATTGTATATCCGATTACCTACAAATTCGATTGGCTCCTTTAAGGAGTTGAGTACCGCTTTTGTCAGCCAATTCATTAGTGGAAGAACTCATTAGAAAAGCTCTGCATCTCTTATGTATGTGGTACAAGGAAAGAATGAAAACCTAAGGGATTACCTCAAGCGATTCACTAAGGAGACACTAAATATCACTGACTTGGAAAATAAGGTGGCCATGGTAGCCCTGGAGCACGAAACCATTGACCTCTTCTTTAAGAGGTCATTGGCGAAGCATCCTCCTGAGAACATGGCTGAGCTCCAACGAAGGGTTGATAAGTATATTAAAGCTGAGGATAGCATGAAGAAAGAGGCCACAATAGGTAATAGAGGGAGTAACAACGACTATAGAAAGCGAAAGCAAGACCGGGAATATGATGACCGAGAGTATGATGCTAGGGACAAGTATCCCCGAACTAGCGAGGACTCCAACTTTGCCCCTAAGAATAACCAAGGACCAAGGTTTACTGAGTATGCAAGGTTGAATACTCCTAGAAGTCGAATCTTCTTGGACATTGAGAAGGATAAAGATTCCGATGGACGAAGCCACTTAGGGGTGATCCCGTAAAGAGAAACAAGAATCAGTATTGCAGATTCCATAGAGATGTGGGGCATGAAACTAATGACTGTAAACAGCTCAAAGATGAGATCGAGTTCTTGATCCGTAGAAGGAAGCTGAGCCACTTCACTAAGGGTGAAGATCGTGGTAATCAAAGAAGAGCTAATAATAGAAGGGATGACGATCAAGATCGCAACCCACAGCCCCGAGGGCCAGTAATCAACATGATCTGGGGAGGCCCAACAACGGCCGGTACCACAAGGAATTCTCGGAAGGCTTACGCCAGTGAGGTGATGCATATCGTGGGGGAGGCCCCGAAGCATGCAAGAACTGAATTAATGATTGGATTTGATAATTCATACTTGGAAGGGGTAAAGTTCCCCCATGACGACCCGTTGGTCATAACTCCTGTAATTGGAAACTCAGAAGTAAAACGAGTTTTGATATAAAATGGAGCTTCTGTTGATATTTTGTTTTATGATACGTTTGTAAAGATGGGGTATAATGAGTCTCAGCTAAGCCCCACCAACATGCCTATCTATGGATTTAATGGAGTTGAATCCAAGGTTGAAGGAACCATTCAGCTGCCTGTGACTATTGGGCAAGAACCAAGGAGGCTACTCAGATGCTGAACTTCTTGGTAATTAAGGCAGCCTCAACATATAATGCAATCCTGGGAAGGACTGGACTTCACGCATTCAAGGTTGTAGCCTCTACTTATCACATGAAGGTCAAGTTTCCGACTAGGAATAGTGTTGGAGAACAGAGAGGAGATCAGAAAATGGCTAGGAGATGTTATGTAGCCGCGTTAAGGCCTGACGGAGTCGGGGGGCAGGTCCTTCCGATTGAAGACATGGATGTCCACAGTGATAAGGGACACCAAGAAAGGCCAGCAGAGGACATCACACATAAGCCTTGGGCAGCCATTAAGGCTAAGGCGTCAACTGACTTCGTGGTTGAATGTACCATTGGTAACCAAGAAGTCGGGGGGTAGGAGATAGTATCCCAAGAAGGAAGTAAACTTCAGAATAAGAATAAGGAGACCAAAAGGAGTAGTGGGTGCTCTATTTTGATGGAGCATCAAAAACAAAATCAAGTGGTGCAGGCCTAGTCTTGCAAAGCCCCAATGGGTTCAAATTATCCTAGTAAGACTAAGCTTCATATTTATCTAGTATAAGTAGAAATAAGGTTTGATGAAACCATTGCAGAGCATGTTGTTCCGAGTAGGGCAGTAGTACTCTATGTAAGGGTTGAACCCATTTCAAGTTATTAATGCAAGTTTGTTTTCCATTCATTTCTTATGTGATTTTATTTATGTACCAAGCACCCGATGTGTGTAAGTCGAAGATGACCAAGTACTGAAAATAAAAGAACATATGAATGAAAACAAGCACACGCATAGAAAAGGTCCCGAAGGATCAACAGTTGGATTACAATACAATCAAAATTCATGTCCCTAAAGGACCATGGATACAAGATAAGATGAATAATTACACCACATGTGGCTGCTTAAGCCATGCAAGGCTAACAACAGACCTTGAATCTCAACCAAGGTGATAAGTGGATTTTATATCCACTTGGAACGCTTCGAATCGGCTTAAATTGATTAACTTGGCCTCAAGTATGTTGTGTTTTTGATTGTTTTAGTGAGTTTGTGTAGGGTTATTATCTTGAGGTTGGATGATATAAATTGCATATTTTATGGTGGATTTGAGCTCAAGAACTGAAGAATGGGAAGTGGCAAAAGAATCGGAAGAGAAAACGGAAGAGAAATGAGTAAATTGTGGAAAATTCGAATTTGCCGGTAGGTTGCGCAGTCTACACTGTTTTGGTCATATCTGGAGTTCTAGAATTCCGTTTTAGCGATCTTACTATCCACGCGAAGGTTGAGAAATTTTCTTCAACATTCTGGCAGATGGCAGCTGCGCAGACTGCGCCCCTGCTGCGCAGACTGCGCCTGAACATCCTGGAAATTTCTTGATTTCTATCCTATTTCGAATTTAAGATGTATTTTGGGACTTTTCTTGCTGGAAAAGAATTCTAGGGCCTATATAAACACGTTCTATCATCCTTGAACGTACAATTACATAACCAACACTTCTCATAACACAAAGAGAGAGCCAAAAATAGAGATTCAGTCTTGGAGAAGGATTCCTACGCTCGTGACAAGCAACGGAGATCTAGATCTACTTTTGTTTTCTTCTAATTAGGCGATACTCTTGGATGTTTTTGGGATTTGTTTTCTTACTCTATTACTCTTATTTATTATTCAGATCTTGTTTTATTATCATGGTTTCATCAGATCCCATGATGACTAGCAGTTCGATTATGAACAAATCGTTGTCATGGGATTCTAACGGATTTATCTATGTAGCTTAGTAGTTTGATTTCTTTAAAGATTTGTGTGTGATGAATTCTTGATATCCTCATATGGTTAATCTCAATTCTTTTAGATGCGTAGCTAACATCTAAATTGAATTGTTAATCTCTTGCGAAATGAGAGTGGATCTTGAGATTTAGAACTTGCCATGCTAGCATAGGATAGGTTGATGTATGTTTGACATCATGATTTGTAGCGTAATTAGAGATACTTATGCTGCCCTATGTGATCTTCTTGGATAACTTGTTCTTCAACCTTTATGTTTTCAAATTCTATAGAGATATAAGGTCTAAGCATAATTGGTGTCTATTCATCTTCTATCTCTTTTGTGGATGTATGAGTAGTTTGGTATTCGTATACTGAGAAGTTGCTTATACTTGTTTCGTGTTGTCCGATCAGATATCAAAACCATCACATGCATTGATTAAAGGCATCAAATCTAAGCGAAGTATTTAATGAAGTTAGGATCCCATGTTTATTCTCATATAAGTTATTCGATTTTAATTCTCATTAGTTAAGTAATTCTTAGTTTTGTTAATTTACTTCTTAGTTAATTTAGATAATCAAAACCCAAATTTTTTAATTGTCTTAGCAGTGAATAAAAACCATACATTGTTGCATATGTGCATTAACTGAATTGAAACCTAAACCAGATCTCTGTGGGAATGAACTTGACTTATTCATATATTACTTGTGACCACGTACGCTTGCGTGATTTAGTGCAAACACAAGGATCAGGGAATCCAAGGGCATCCTTGGCCAAGACCAGGGAGTCCAAACCAGGGAGTCCAAGAAAACCAAGAAGGTCCGGCAACTAACTTTGAAACTTGTATTCATATCTCTGAGCAAGGCCTGATGCCCTTGTTCCCATGAAGGGCTAAGCCAAAGTGCCTTTAAATCCTTTATCAAACTACTCCACCGTTGAAAAGGTTACATATATTGGAGCTTCTTTGAAAGAACCCTTGAAGGGCAGATTGATAGCGTTCTTACAAGAGAATGGTGATGTGCTTGCTTGGACAACAACTGACATGCTAGGGATTGATCCCCAATCATAACTCACAAGTTGAATGTCGATCCTAAGCAGAAGACAATAAAGCAGAAGAGAATGAATTTTACTCCTGAAAGGTAAGAGGCCATTAAGCAAAAGGTAGACAAGCTCTTAGAAGCTGGTTTTATTGAAGAGATTCAGTTCCCCGAATGGTTGGCTAACCCCGTGATGGTCAAGAAGGCGAATGGAAAGTGGAGGATGTATATAGACTTCACTGATTTAAATGGTGCACGTCCTAAGGATCGTTTCCCTCTACCAAGGATTGAAACACTGATAGATGTCACAGCTGGGCATGAGATGTTAAGCTTCATGGATGGGTTCAGTGGCCATAATTAGATTAAGATGCACAAGGATGACATCCCAAAGGTATCTTTCATAACTGACTTTAGTGTATTCTGTTATCTTGTTATGGCTTTTGGCTTTTGGACTAAAGAATGCAGGAGCTACTTACCAACGATTGGTGAATAAGATATTCGCTCATCTAATTTGGAAAACCATGGAGGTCTATGTTGATGACATGTTAGTCAAGAGCCTAATCAAGGCAGACCATATTAAGCACCTCAGAGAGGCATTAAAGTGCTGAGGCACCATTAGATGATGTTGAATCCAACCAAGTGTGCCTTTGGCGTTGGATCAAGAAAATTTTTGGGTCTGATGGTTTCAAAAAGAGACATTGAGGCCAACCCTGATAAGATCAAAGCGATTTTGGATATGGAACCACCCCGCTCTATACGAGGCGTACAGAAGTTGACAGGCCGAGTTGCAGCCTTAGGGAGATTTATCTCCGAATCTGGTGATAAGTGCTTACCTTGCTTTCAAGCATTGAAGAAGATGAATAACTTTGAGTGGACTCCTGAGAGCCAGGAGGCCTTTGAACAATTAAAGAAATACATGATTGAAGCCCCGTTGTTGGCCAAACCTAGTCCCAGGGAGACTCTTTACCTATATTTGGCGGTGTCTGAACAAACACTGAGTGTCGTCCTCATTCGAGAAGAGAACAAAGTTCAGAAACCTATCTACTACGCGAGCAACATGGAGCTAAAATTGAATTACTCTCCCATCAAGAAGTTTGATTTTGTATTGGTAATAGCCTCGAGAAAGCTACGACCATACTTTCAGGCACATAAGATTGAAGTCCTGGTGGACCAGCCTTTGAGGAACATACTCCATGGCCCGAAAACCATTGGTAGGCTCATCAAGTGGGCAATCGAGTTAGGGGAATTTGATATCAATGTTCTAAGACTGATTTTCAATATTTGACCAATTGAAGACGGTCGATAGTCGTTAGCCAACCGTCGTCAGCTGACTGAGCTCCAAGGGAAGCGTCAGCCGACCTCCATTGGCCGACCGAGCTTCGGGGGAACCATCAACCGACCACGAATGGCCGACCGAGGCACGCACGGAGCATCAGCCGACCACGAATGGCCGACCGAGGCGTGCACGGAGCATCAACCGACCCCCATTGGCCGACCGACCTAGGCACGGTGCTCCGGCCGATAATGAGGAGCAGACCATGGCCTCCCCTCCTGCTCCAGCCGACTGAAACTAGTTTTCGGTCCGAGTCCTCAAGCTTTTCATTCGACTGCGACTGATTTTCAGTCCAAGTCCTCGAGTTGGTGCTAATCTTTAAATTCGGCTTCGTATTGATTTTCATAAGATCGAGGTCGTTTAGCGCTGATTTTCAATCCAAAACGATAATTTCTGAACAGCTCGACCCCAGCTAGGGGCTCTGACCCTTGGACCCCGCCAGGGGCTGCCGCCCCTTGGACCCCGCCAAGGGGCGGTGGCGCTGCCCCTGGACCCCCGTTAAGCACCGTTTATTGTCATTAAGTACCGTTTAGTGCCGTTAAGCACCGTTTTATGCCGTTTAAAGCTGTTTAGCATCGGCTAAACATCGTTTAAGGCTAGTTAGCACTGTTTAGTGTCGCTTAGTGCCGTGTAGCATCGTTTAAAATATCGTCGTAAATGCGTCGATCGCTCCACCTTATCAGTTCTCCTAGAAGTTGGGGGCGAATGATATGGGCTAAAAGTAAGCCCTAAAGACACATTTAATGTTGCATTAATCATACCCAGTATGGTCTAAACGCGGGGCCCATTAATGGGGCCCAAATCCTTAATTTCAATATTAAATTCGTAATTAAAATTGGAGGAGATAAACAACTCAGCAATAAGAGTCAAACAAGGAAACGATATCATTAGGAGTAGCCTCCAAGGCACCCAATTCAATATGGAAACTGAATCCTACAAGGAAGGAGTCTAGAACCTTCCTCAAGGAGGTGGCTTGCCCACAAAGTCTCCAAATCCTACCATAATTCTAAGGCTCCCGCAGCCTATATAAGGGCCTGACCCCTCATTCTCAGAACTACGTTGGTTTGATTCTCTAGCAATACAGAGGTACGTAGGCATCTTGTGAGGACGGTTTAGTCTCGAACGCAAGAACAACCATTAAAGCACGAAGCTCACGAACCCTAGCATTAAATACAATTCGATAACCTAGTTTTTATTCCACAACATATATAAAATGGTTGGCTATAGTTTAAAGTAGAAAAGATTGATGATGTGTTCAATTTAAAATTTATGTAAAAAATTTATACATTAGACAAATGTAACTAATGGGGAAGAGATTGGCTAAATATTTACCTAAAGGTGAGACATGGTTGGAGGCAAAAAAAAAATACATATTATGTAAAATAGATGTTATGTCAGTTTTTTAGCTAAGGGCAAGCATGCATTGGAGATGTTGTTCTGCTTGTCTCAATCATTTTTTCTAAACATATACATTAAAATATGACAACCTTAATGATCCGTGCATGTATATGAAATCTAAAACCATATTTTTTTAATTTATCGTATATTGATCTAAGTATATGTTATAAATCAACTATTATATATTATATTGATCAATATATTATATAAAAATTCATATATACCATACTTTATAGTTGAGTTATAATTTAATTGATTATTTTAAATAAATATTATACTTTTATAATATTTTTAATTCAAAAATTTATATCATTTTTGATTTAATTTGTATGTTAATTATGTTATTTTTTATATATAACATAGATTATATTTTTAGAGTTTTCATCTTTTTAACATAATTTCACTGATTTATCGTATATATTTAAATATTTATGTTTTTAGACCAATCATATATTTATATAGTTGAAAGTCTAAATACTTGGTCGACTAAAACCCTCTGACATGACTCACATATTTAAAATTTTATATAGCTAAAATTTATGTGATGCAATTATTGGTTATGTATGATTTGACAACTAAAATTACATGTCTTAAAATCAAATCTTATTCTTTATTTAAGTAATTTAACATCTACATGGAGATGCATGTAAATAATTTTTTTTGTTTTGGACTCGGTTACATTATGTATAATATAATTTTTTTTCTATATCAAGTATTTAAAATGGCAAAACATAATTGTAGAATATGCTCAATCGATGAAAATATTTTTTATAATTTTATCTATCTAATGTTCTGAAAATAATATGAACCAAAATTTCATTTACTCTAAAAAAATGATGAGAAAAAGAGAAGAATGATGGTTTATCTAATAGGATTTTTAAACAAAACTTTGGTTAAGGGATGAGTTTGAGAGTAGAAGGTTAGTGGTTTGAATTCCAACACAAACATAATTTCACCTTTTTTCCTAATTATTAAAGAATGGCATTTTTACAATTTTTTTAAAAATAGGAATAAAACCGTAAATTCACACCAATTAAAATGGCGAGAAAATAATCCAAATATCACTTTTTTAAAGTAAATGACCTCAAATATTACAAACAATAATTATGACCCTCAACATCAATCCATAACAAAATACCATCTAGCGTTTCAATTTATAGTCAATTGGTGCAGGTGAGGCCACTACTTTTTAACGAAGTCTGACTAGAAATGCTACCTACTCCTTTTTATGGACACTGACGTGGAAACATTGAAGTAGTGGTTCACACTGACGCTGAAGCACGTGGGTGTTGGACTCTGCACCGAACAAATCTTATACTAGTCCCTCCGTTCCCCAAGTTCTTTAGATTGTATTTGGATATGAAGATCAGAAATAGTGAGTATAAGAGCAAACATAATAGCTCCCTTATATCATGTTCTAACTTTAAATATAAGGGATATGGTGTAAAATGACTTTCCAATAGAAATTCCTTAAATCACTAGGACATCCATCCTATACCTTATTTTTAAGGGATCACTAGTCATCCCTTATATCATTTTTATCAATATAAAATTCATTTCACTTTTTTCTTTTAACTTTTTGTCTCTCTCTTCATTACACTTTTTGTCCTTCTCTTTCCAAATTTATTATTATAATAATAATAAGGAATGAGTATAAGTATTATTGTTGGAGTTCAAATACAAAACATGTCCTAAATCACTAGGAGTTATTATTTTATAATATTTATAAGGAACGCACTAGGACACTGTTGGACTTGCTCTAATATTGTTAAAATAAATGAAGTAGTGAGTGTAATCGTGATTTTATTATTAAAATAAATAAAGTAGTGGGTGTAATAGTGTAAATTGTTGAAAAAATAGTGTGAAGTGGTGGATGTAATAATATATTTTATTATTAAATGATACTATTTTTAATAATGTAAAGAATTAGTGGTACATTCTAAAAAGGAAAGTGTAAAGAAATGAGAGGAACAAGGGGAGTATCATATTATAACATTATATAGTTCACATTATGACATTATATGGTCTGACGTTTACCAAAGCCAAATTTAATCTAGCATTTTGTACTCAGGTTAACAAAAGATTAAATAGCGTTTGGAGTTGAAATAGAAGATCAATTAATGTTTTGGAATGCAATGCTATACTATATAGCGTTGTACGGAAACTCTAATTAATCTAGCGTTTAAAATATTAAAATTATTCAAATGTTATTTTTATATATATTATTTTTTTATATATTATTTATTTAATTTAATATCTTAAAATATTATCGATATTTCATTTGGGGTTAAATAGTTTTTATTTGGGGTTTAACGGGTTTCATCTGGGGTTTAGTCATATTCAATTTTTTAATTAAAATTTTTAAATTTTATTTGTATTTTCTTGGGGGTTCAATACTTAACCTTTAGGGTTCAACATTTCCATTTTAGGTTTTAAAAATATTCAGAACGACGAATAAACCGTATACGAACTTAGGGTTTAGGGTGATATTGCCTGTTCTGGGTTGAGTTTGTACGGATTTATTTTTTGGCACATCTCAAAAGATCTTATATTATTGGAGTTGTTTTGACAGCTTATATTGAGGATAATATTTATATATCTTGACGATGTGGGTTGACACCCACTCTACAATATTCCCTCAATCCAAGAACCACCAATCTTGTGATTCTTATATCGCCGCTATTTCTTTGTGACTCCTTATCTTGCGGGACACACCTCTCGACCACCTCAGTGTCAGGAAGACATTCGATACAAGTTGTCCAAGATCTCCAATTGTAGTTCTGGAGAGCCTCCCACACCACACAACTTCTTAACCATCGGCTCTGATACCACTTTTTGGGTCGCGCAACACTCATTAAATCCACATTCGTATGATATTGTCTGTTCTGGATCGTGGCCCCGCACGGATTTCTTTTTGGACTACTCCCAAAAAGCCTCATATTATTGGAGTTCTTTTGGTTACTTATATCAGGATAATATTTCTTTATCTTGAGGATGTGGGCCCGCTACCCCGCTTTATCTAAGCTTCACAAAGTGCACTCTTAGTTCCGTACGACAGGGACGTCCTATAACATCGTTGTTGGGTAAGCCTGCTTCCTGTGTGAGTTCAATCGAGTGTGCTCCAAGCTGATTCAAACTTTAAATAAAAAAAGAAACTACAACTAAATGAAACCAAAGCTTAAAAGCTCAATTCCTAGCTGCTAGGGCTAAATCAAAGGCTACTATCTTAGCTGTTAAATATCCCGTATATGATATTTGAAGTAAATTCGTTTTCATTGCTTTCGTCGCAACTGAAATTATGATCGCCTCAACTCCTCGACGCTTTCTTTCTTCAACGTGAGGCGCTCTCGTATTGTCAATATTAATATAATCTAACTTTCTATTCGTGCAATTTATCAAAAATTTTATAAAAATATTTACATGAATTGTTAAATTCATTTACTTATTTAGTATCATATGTTTTCTCCAAAAATACTATGTATGTAGTTTTATAAAAAACGAGAATCATATAAAAAAATAGGAATAAAAGTTAATTGATGGAGGCACCATCCAAGAATTAATCGGATAATCGGGAATTAATTGGAATCAATAATTGAAATTAATTAAATAATATTTTACATATAATGTTTTTTATTTTGGTTATACATATATAATTATATAATTATCGTATAACTGGTCAAAAGCCACAGTTGGATAACTTGGTCTAACCAACCAACCTATCACTGACCGTTAAAAAGATCAATCAACGGCTCAGATTGAAAAAAAAATAACGGGTACCACAATATTATATTGCGGGTACCGTTATATTATATAGCGGAAGTTGACTTTTTTTATTTCCCATTTTGCCTTTGAAAACCTCCGCTATATGATAACTTATACCCTTCCATTTTGAAATATATCAATCTTGAGTTCTTGACAGATTTTAATGATTTTGATCGGTAGATGTGTGTAAATCATTGGTTTTAAGGGTTATTGAGCTTATACCTTTCTATTTTGATTGTAACGCCCCCAAATCCACCCTGACCGGGGACCCGGGTCGTCACATTGTCTCAATATCCTGTAGCACACGATAACGCAATAATAAAACGAAATATTCATTACAACGGAGCATAAGTGTCCCACTCCGTAGATCCAACATCAGTCTCACACAATATTACAATACGACATATTACATCTCCGGATAATATATTACATAAGTTCACAAAAGTAGAAAGATAAAGGTTCCAGCTGGATATTCTAGTTCTTGTCAGCATAGCCTGGAGCTTTTCCCTTTCCTCTGGATGCCTGGCTGGACGTCTCGCATCTTTCCATCTTGACAGCTGAATAAAATGTTGTAAAGCAAGAATGAGCAATTATAGTGCTCAGCAAGTTCTCTTCTTGCTCGGTGTATAAATATAATAAGATTGACCGAAAGAAATACTCAAAGTTTAAAATAAATCGGATATCACAATCTGACTCTGACTCAATACTCATCTCAAAATTAGAATACTCGAAAGACTCAATTGGTATAACTCTGATGACTCATGATTTAAGAATAAACTGGTCTTCCACCTATCGGTATCTCGGTGGGGCGATCAACTATCCGACCGGGATTGTGTACTAGCACAATACTTCGTTTTCTTTCTCTCTTTTCTCTCTACCTCTCTAGCAGCTAGGGTTTTGTATAAAAACGTCTAACCCTCTCCAAGACACAAAGAGATATTATATAGGAGAGTCCAAAAACGAATTTAGCCCTAATCCTAATTAGAGCCCATCTTAATTCAGATTTTCTAATCATTATCTAACTAAGACTTTCTCAATTAAATAACAACTGCACTTCTGAATTAATAATTCGAATTTCCATTTATGACATTAATTAAGTCAAACTTAAATTAATAATAAATAATTCGAATTCTATCATTTAATTTAAATCCGAATTCAAATTAAATAATCCTCCGAGCATTCTTTGTGTGTGACCCGATAGGTTATTATTACGTTGGCAACGATTTTAAAATCCCAATTAAAATCGTAAACAAAGAGCGGCATCTAGTAACACATCATTACTACCCAAGTAATAATAATTTAAATGGTGATCCATATTAAACCTTTCGTGATTAATGTTTCCATGTAATATAATCCCTTAACCATGATATTATAGATTAAACTGGAGGCATGGAATGTGTCATCCTCGTCATAATTTAATCTTTATTTTCTTGATCGATGAGTAGACTATTCAAACAAATCACTATTTGAGCACGGCCATGCATTTCATAGTCTCACTCAAACAAGAGGCCAATAATATCACTCCTATATATATATATATATATATATATATATATATATATATATATATATATATATATATATTAAGGAGGGTTAAATTCCATCTAGATCATTTACATTTCTCATACGATTCATAATATACCCAGGACCACCTTTATCATTACCCGATTAAAGATAACTTTTGATAGAATCAAAATATATTAATTCTCATATAGAAATGTAATGACTTCAGGTCTAAGGATCATTACATCATTATCACATTGAGATTCATAATGACACATTTATTCATTCCATGTCGAATCTCATAGTGGGTCTATCCAGTACATCATACTCATACATGTACCTATGTATTGACTTTAGTATCATCATACTTATGATCAATGAGAAGTGATCATCAGTCAATCAACATATTAGTCTCGATGTATTATTATTGTCCCAATAACAATAATACTTGACTAGGGATATTCAAGATTATTATACTGTATATTATCTCATAGTTATATAGTTCGTATTAATAATCTAGGGACATTTATAGTACTAACAATTATATCGCAGTAAATACTAAGCATAATAAAACATTAGTATAATCAAAATAGAACATAAATGTCAATGACGAAGTTTAAATAAACTGAAATGTATTGCCTCTAGGGCACCTACACTAACAATCTCCCACTTGCACTAGAGCCAATCATTCATATTCCTAATACCTATGGAACTAGTGTGACTTTCGTGCTTCTGCTGTGACAGAGGCTTAGTGAGTGGATAAGCAACGTTATCATTGGTATGCACTTTACATATGTGTATATCTCCTCGCTCGTTAATCTCACGAATAAGATGATATCTTCTAAGTATATGTTTCGCCCTGGAGTGCGATCTTGGTTCCTTTGCTTGTGCTATGGCTCCATTATTATCACAATAGAGATCAATGGGATCTGCTATCGATGGAACCACACCAAGCTCAGTGATGAAGTTTCGGATCCAAACTGCCTCCTTAGCTGCTTCACAAGCAGCAATATACTCAGCCTCCATTGTAGAATCAGCTACTGTTTCTTGTTTCGAACTTTTCCAGCTAACAGCACCTCCATTGAGACAAAACACAAAACCAGACTGGGATATAGAATCATCCTTGTCTGTTTGGAAACTACAATCAGTGTAACCTTTTACAACTAGTCCCTCTTCCCCTCCATACACCAAGAACGAATCTTTAGTTCTTTTTAAATAATTTAGAATGTTCTTGACAGCTGTCCAGTGAGCTTCACCTGGATTAGACTGAAACCTGCTCGTCATGCTTAAAGCATACGACACATCAGGACGAGTACATATCATTGCATACATGATAGATCCAATTGCAGAAGCATATGGAATCTTACTCATGCGGTCCTTTTCATCTTTCGATTTAGGACTATCTTTATCTGAGATCGTTATCCCATGAGACATAGGGACAAATCCCCTTTTTGCATCTTGCATCCCAAAATGATGCAATACTTTGTCAATGTATGTACTCTGACTTAGGCCAATCAATCTTTTTGATCTATCTCTATAGATCTTGATCCCTAATATATAGGAAGCCTCACCTAAGTCTTTCATGGAGAAATTCTTTCCTAACCATGCCTTAACAGCCTGTAGAGAAGGTATGTCATTCCCAATGAGTAATATATCATCAACATATAGAACTAGGAATGCCACAGTGCTCCCACTAACCTTCTTGTAAACACAAGGTTCATTTTCATTTTGAACGAAGCCAAACTCTTTGACTGTTTGGTCAAAACGAATATTCCATCTCCTTGAAGCTTGCTTTAGTCCATAAATGGACCTGATTAGCTTACATATCTTTCTAGCATCCTTTGGATTTACAAAACCTTCAGGTTGTATCATATATACATCCTCTTCAAGGCTTCCATTAAGGAAGGCTGTCTTGACATCCATCTGCCAGATTTCATAATCGTTGTAAGCTGCTATCGCAAGCAAAATCCTAATGGATTTGACCATTGCTACTGGTGAAAAAGTTTCATCATAGTCAATACCATGAATTTGTTTGAAACCTTTTGCAACCAACCTAGCTTTATAGGTCTGGACCTTTCCATCCATGTCAGTCTTTATTTGAAGACCCATTTGCACCCAATGGGTTTTACCCCTTCAGGTGGATCAACCAAAGTCCATACTTTGTTTTCATACATGGAATCCAATTCAGATTTCATGGCTTCTAGCCATTTCTCAGAGTTTGGACTGTTCATAGCATCTTGATAGGTAAGAGGCTCATCTTGATCCATGAGCATTATATCACCATTATCGACTAGGAGAAATCCATAATATCTCACAGGCTCATGGCGAATCCTACCAGATCTACGAACAACTTGTGTTTCTTGAGCAATATTCTCTTCAAGATTATCTTGAATATCTTGCTCATGTTCCATTTCCGGTTCAATGTTATCTTGTGGTTCTCGAACTTCATCGATATCTACTTTCCTCCCACTATTTCTTCTAGAGACAAATTCTCTTTCTAGAAATACAGCATTTCGAGAAACAAGTATTTTGTTCTCAATTGGATTATAGAAATAGTAACCCTTAGTTTCCTTTGGGTACCCCACAAAATAACATTTGTCTGATTTGGGTTCAAGCTTGTCAGAGGTCAAGCGTTTTACAAACGCTTCACATCCCCATATTTTCATAAATGACATGCTTTGACGCTTTCTAGTCCATATTTCATATGGAGTCTTTTGAACCGATTTTGATGGAACACGGTTTAGTGTATATGCAGCGATTTCTAGGGCATCACCCCAGAAACTTATTAGAAGATCAGCATGACTCATCATCGATCGTACCATGTCCAACAAAGTACTATTCCTCCTTTCAGAAACACCATTCCATTGTGGTGTTCCAGGAGGAGTGAGTTGTGATACAATACAACATTCCTTTAAGAAATTCTTAAATTCCAGGGTTAAGTATTCACCTCCTCGATCAGATCGAAGAGTTTTAATACTCTCTTCCGTTTGCTTTTCTACCTCAGCTTTGTATTCTTTGAACTTTTCAAAAGATTCAGATTTGTGCTTCATTAGATACACATATCCATATCTACTGTAATCATCAGTAAATGTTATGAAGTAGTAAAAGCCTCCTCTTTCCATAGAACGCATTGGACCACATACATCACTATGTATTAGTTCTAATCGTTCAGTGGCCCTTTCACCATGTTTGTTAAAAGGGGCCTTTGCCATTTTACCAAGTAAACAAGCTTCGCATTCATCGTATGATTCAAAATCAAATTTTTCCAAAAATCCATCTTTATGGAGCTTGGATATGCGATTCTCATTTATATGGCCTAATCGACAATGCCATAGGAAGGTTTGATTAGAGTCATTTGCATTAAGGCGTTTATTAACATTATAGACAGGAGTAAAATTTAAATCTAGAACATATAAACCATTAAACATGCGTGCAATGCCATAAGTTAAATCATTTAAATCAAAAGAGCAACAATTGTCTTTAATAGTAAATGAAAAACCCTTCTTGTCCAAACAAGAAATA
Source organism: Saposhnikovia divaricata (assembly GCA_036435485.1). Lineage (NCBI taxonomy): Eukaryota > Viridiplantae > Streptophyta > Magnoliopsida > Apiales > Apiaceae > Saposhnikovia > Saposhnikovia divaricata. Next base: position 127,654,145 of record CM071598.1, read on the forward strand.
GAAATAATGTTTCTGCAAATCGCAGGCACGTAATAGCAATTATCAAGTTCTAAAATAAGCCCATAGGGCAACGATAAATAATAAGTTCCTACGGCTAAAGCAGCAACCTTTGCTCCATTGCCTACTCGTAGGTCAACTTCTCCCTTTGCCAATGTCCTACTCCTTCGCAGTTCCTGCACATTAATACAAATGTGAGAACCACATCCAGTATCCAATACCCAAGATGTTGAAATAGACAAATTGACTTCTATAACATAAATACCTGAATCAGTAGAAATCTTGACAGACTTCATCTTCTTCAGATCCTCCAAGTAGTTAGGACAGTTCCTCTTCCAGTGACCAGGCTTGTTGCAATAGTGACAATCACCCTTGTCAGCCTTCGTGACATCTCCCTTCGGCTTTCCAGCCTTTTTGAAAGAGGGCTTTGAAGTAGCAAGAGCTTTTGATGCAACCTTTTTCTTGCCCTTCCATTTCCCCTTTCCTTTAGCACCTTTCTTGCCCACCATCATTATGGGAGCTTTCTCAGGTGCCTTGACCATATTTGCTTTAGTGGTCCTCAGCATGGCCAACAATTCCATAGGAGTCTTATCTTGCTCAGTCATATTAAAAGTCATAATAAACTGAGTATAGTCGCTGTTCAAAGATTGCAAGATTATATCGATTTGAGCCTCTCGCTGAAGCGGGAAACCCAAACGAGCAAGGTAATCACAATACCCAATCATCTTTAGAACATGTGGTCCGACTGGTCCGTTGCCCTGCTTGCATGAGTAGAGTGCTTTGCTCGTATTAAACTTTTCCACACGAGCCTGTGATTGAAACATCGTTGAAAGATGTTCAAACATAGCATGTGCATTCATATCCAGATGCTGCTTCTGAAGCTCAGCATTCATTGTAGCAAGCATAAGACAAGCCACATCGTTCGCATCATCAATATGCTTCTGATAAGCATTTTAAACAGCACGAGTGGCATTGGAAACAGGGGCTTCAGGTTGAGGATTATCAATCACATAAGATTTCTTTTCCTGCATGAGAACAATTCTCAAATTCCTAGACCAGTCAAGGAAGTTTGATCCTGTCAGCTTGTCCTTCTCAAGGACTGATCGCACAGAGAAAGTGTTGTTTGTATTTTGTGCCATTTGTTATCTACAATGATAAAATGCATAAGATAAGTAAGATTGTTACAATAATTATGTTCAAGTGATTATGGTACATTCAACTTAATATACCTCCCACTATTTTTATCAAATTAATAGCCCTCACTATTAACTCGGAAAGTATATGCGAAACTTTACTTTCTAGTGGGCCAAGATCCATATTTTATTATGTCTTGGGTCAGCGTTGGCCGATACTCCCAAAACACAACTATTTAGGTAGACAACATTTGCCAATTATATCTCGTATATAATTCTTGGATAGTTTGGTGAACAATAATTGCTCTAATTTATCAAATAAATTTTCCGCCAAACCTATGCTTCTAAGTTCTCATTTCACAATACTATTGTGATAACTTAGTTAAGTTAGACCCAATTGATTAACATGTCGAATATCACATTTATTCTTTCGCACCTAACCACGATAATTAGGAATGCTTTACTTTGGCAAACCAACTCCTAATGATCTAGGCTTTGATGAGTGTTATTCAATTGGAAAGCATCTAATAACTTAATATTTAATTAAGGGATTTTTAATTAAAACGACCATGATCCCATCATAAAGAGATCCCCAATTTTTCCTTGAATTAAATATTTCAAATTATAGTTCGCTGAATTAATGATTTCCAGGTAGAAAGGTTAACGCACAAATGGCATTATTGACACCTTTTAACCTTACAAGAAATTAATCTCGTTGTTGACAAAATCATTTCATCTTTGAACTATAATAATTCATATTTAATTACCGTGTTTCATAAACACAGGAATCTCATGATCATTTTGTTTAATCTTCATCTTAAATCGTTACGGATTTTATCTTGTTTAGCATGGCATGGATGACGTATCTAATGCATAAATACATTCTACTAATTCTAATTAAGCATGCATATCTATCACTACGCATACATATCATCATATGTAAAGTGCATGAATATAAAATCGTGCTTGGTTATGGCCCAATCCTATATGATCTTTCCAAGCTAATGGAAAAATCTAGGTCAATCTATGGTGGTTAATAAAACTAAATTATTACATAGTTGGTCTTCATAAATACATGTCTTTATGTCTTCTTTGTGTCAACTGCCTTCATCTCCATTGATCCTTCATTGCATGCCTCCAATGAACTTCTTATTACATAAAATATAAAACATAACTATACTAATGTAATTACATAAGAACTCGAGTTACATTCGAGATGAACAATTACAAAGGAAAAAGAAAACGACATGCAAGTCGTATTTATAAAACCAAACCATAATAAATAAAACCACTAACCTATGGGTCTCAAGGCCATAACGAATCACCATGCTCAATTAACACTTAAGAACAACATAAATCACATTATCATATCAAAATATGTCACAAGCCCAAATTAAAACAAAGCCCTAACCCGCGGATCGACATATTACATCTCCGGATAATATATTACATAAGTTCACAAAAGTAGAAAGATAAAGGTTCCAGCTTGATATTCTAGTTCTTGTCAGCATAGCCTGGAGCTTTTCCCTTTCCTCTGGATGCCTGGCTGGACGTCTTGCATCTTTCCATCTTGACAGCTGAATAAAATGTTGTAAAGCAAGAATGAGCAACTATAGTGCTCAGCAAGTTCTCTTCTTGCTCGGTGTATAAATATAATAAGATTGACCGAAAGAAATACTCGAAGTTTAAAATAAATCGGATATCACAATCAGACTCTGACTCAATACTCATCTCAAAATCAGAATACTCGAAAGACTCAATTGGTATAACTCTGATGACTCATGATTTAAGAATAAACTGGTCTTCCACCTATCGGTATCTCGGTGGGGCGATCAACTATCCGACCGGGAATACCGTCCTCCAATGATATCGCACTTCGCCCGATCATGGCTACAATACGTTATCAACAATATAATATAAATGTATGAATGCTAGCATCATAGTGGGATATTAATTCAATCCTGGCAGCATAGTGCCTAAATCCTCGTGTCCGTATAACGGTACACGGGTCTCTCTTTCTCTATAATGGGCATCTTTCCCAAAATTGACCAGTAGAATACAGAATTCCCGAATATTTGATGAACAGATAACTTGAGATAATCCTTTCAGGAAAATATTTACAAATCTGGCGGACTGCCAGTCTGACACAATTATGTAAGGTTTCGGGGGGCAACAAGCGCAACGAAAAAATGATAATAAACAATAAAATCCGAAACCTAACCCTAGAATCCGTGTATAAGTTGTGGTTAATTATGGAGAACAGAATCTGTACCTTAAGAAGCTTTACAATTCGGTTGTCAGATGGAGATCCTAGCTTGAATGAACACCACGTATCCCGTATGCAACGATCTACGCTCTATCAGTATCCACGCAGAAGCTCGAACGGAGGATGCTGTGTACTAGCACAATACTTCGTTTTCTTTCTCTCTTTTCTCTCTACCTCTCTAGCAGCTAGGGTTTTGTATAAAAACGTCTAACCCTCTGTAAGAACCCAAAATTTTGGTAGAATTAAAACTTTTCCTATTATGATGAAGTGCATCAATGAATGGTGATTTGGTGGATGAATAGTGATTTTGAGGATTAAGAAAATTTTTCATGCCACCTATGTACGTGACGTAGTGTGGATATTCCGAAGTTATACTAGTAATCTACGGAGTAAATAAGTGTATGTAAATGCGATCGGAATTTAGAAATTCCAAATTCTATTTTCGTGTAATATTTGACCGAGCAGTGAATTATATATCAGTAATATCAAGAAATGAGATATTTAATTTGAGGAATTGAGGAGTTAATATTTTGGAATTTTATTATAAGTGATTTGAGAATTTGGAACGAAAACCACTGAGGAAGTGAAACAAACGTTCTAGAAACCGCTGAAACTTTACAATGAGATTAAGCGATTGAGCGAACGAAGCATGGATTAAGGATATGGTATATTAAGAGTCCAAGGAAGGATATATTATGAGAAAGAAAGAGGATTGAGAATAAACTCCTAGAATTGAGAAATAGAGAATGCTTGAGAAATCGGGAGAACGTTTTCTGAGATAAAGAGAAATAAACAAAGGATGTTGGAATTAATATTCATTCGAGGTATTGTGCCATATTAGAGCAATAATATGCAAAGTATAAGTTGTAACGTATTAATTTTATTCACGAGACAACAAGGAAATCAAATTGTTGGAAAAGGAAACAAACCAAGGGACTAATATGAAAGAAACAAAAGATGAGGACTTTGTTGCAATTGTTGTGGATAAGGAAATCCAAGTGAGCCAATGAGGTGTTGACAACACATTACAAGAAGATGCATCCAAATGAGATAGATATATAATACATGTATTAGTCATTATTTAGCAAACAAAACAAAACAAACACAAGAAAACACCCATTCTGCCCAGCAGAACAGCAGCTCAGTAAAACGGGCCTAGAGCCTTCATTACTCAATGGAATTTCGTGTTCTTTATATGGTTAGAAAGATGGGAAGATGCTCTACAACTCTCATTTAGAAGCCTCGATCAGAAAAGCTCGGTAAGGGCCTCGTTTTCCATGATCTTTCAGTCGGATTCTAATAACTCCGAATTACTAACTTTGTTTTCTTCATTTCTTTTGATCATCCAAGCTTACCCAAGGCTATACAAGGATTATACAACGTTTAGAAAGATATTACACACATCAAGGAAGGTATAAACCCTCTCAACCCTTAGCCATGACTTGTTTATAGTTCATATTGCTAGATCTACAAGTATTGGTGCATATCTTGGTAGTATGAGTTATAGATGATGAAATCTTGATGTTATGTGCTTGTTATGATGGTTGTAAGGATTTTACTTAGAGTATGTAACCCCATGTATGCTATAGAGACAAGTCTTGGTGGTTTTGATGATAGATGTGATGTATAAAGTGAGTTCTTGAATGTTTGAGAAAGGATATGTGCTGTGTAAATTCCTGGGAGCATGTACTATCTTGTAGGAGGGTTTTGAACCCCTAAATCTTGTCACCCGAGGACCTAATTTATATGGTTGGAAAGATAATTGAATGTAGTTTCTAGAAATATAAGGTTCATACCCAGGAGATGTGTAGATCTTGAGTTATGGCCGGATTAGTGCAGTGTGGTTCTGGAATTCGGACTGCACTGTGTTGTCCACTTGTGAACTGAGTTAGGACCCCTTAAAATTATGCTAGTGTTATGAAAATTTGAGGGTAGTCAGATTATATAGTTGTGAAGGCTGTCCAAAAAGAATTGGAATAAAATTTATATTTTTCAATTTTATAAAAATGTTAGAGGGAAGTGCGCGCGAGTGAAAAATCACCTAGGAGGTTAGTTTAACGTAGTTTTAAGAGTACTCACTTGTGTTTCAAGTTTGAGGGATGGATTCGAGTCGAATGGGTAATGAATGTGATAAAGTGATGACATGGTCATATAGGAGGGTTAGTTGTCACAAATTGGAGTCGTTAAGTTGGGTCTAACATCCTTTAAAACCTTACGATTAAGTAGTGTTGTTAAGGTACTAACGTACGAATATTGATTATGTATAGATCTTCGTTCCACGTCGCAAGCTCGACCACCCCACCCTAACCAAGGCAAGTTTACTTTTCAAAACTTATATATAAGGATTTTCACTGTTGTGTTTGTAGCTTCCAAATGTATTATATGCTTATGCTTTACGAGATTATGTTGAAGTTTGAGATTTATGCATATGTGTTGTACACCCTTGAACTTAGAATGAAAGTGTTTCCTTCGGACAACGACTCTAGCAATAGAGGTCGTAGCGGTCCAAATATACTATTGACCGGAGAGCGGTATATTATTATATCGTGATTAAATTTCGAAAACCCGAAGAGCCATTCGGGAAGTATCGTATACTTAAGTATTTATTATTTTTACGTTGTTAAAAATACTCAAAAATATCTAACTTGGATTAAAAATCTTATTTTATTAAATAATTATTTTATTAATTGTTTATATTAAATCTTAAAATATCATTTATTAATTATTGTTCATTATTTTAAAGACAAAACTAATCCAAGATACCTTCATCGTTTTCAAACTCGAACTCTTTCGAACCCAAAACATTTTCAAAAACCCCCGGTCAGGTTTTGCTTCTTGTACACTTTTCAAGAATTATCGGTCGACTGAGATCGAACTTCAACTACTCGAATTTTCTATCAAAATGATTTTTGACAAGAAATAAAAAAAAGGGGACTCTGGCAGGTGTGGGAATCGTTGACGAATGATTCCCGGGATGTGTAAGCGGCCGTGAGCCAGGCGGTCCATCAATTATTATTCCGGCCCAGGTGTTGCCGAAGGATGATTACAGATGTAGTTTTCATCGAGGGTGATTACGGATGTAGTTTTCACCCGAGGATAGTTACGGATGTAGTTTCTATCCTTCTACCGGTAGAGAAGACCCGCGGATTGTTGGACTTGGTTGTGGCGACTGATCATCGTCAATCCTTGTCAGGTTTTTATGTTTTGTTCCAGTCCCATCCTCCACTTTGGAAAAATACTCAAACACTGCTTCTTGGGCCTAAGTGCCAAGTTGCCGATAGTGTGGTTTTTGATAAGAAAAATATTGACATCGTGCAGTATCTAGAACTGCAAGATTTTCTATAAAGATTGGCACGTGTTAGTGCACTCTTGCAATTATTTCAAAGAATGAAATGTTTTTGAATGAGAAACCTTCTAAGCTAATGGAAGGAAAGAGGTTTGCAATGATGTATTCCCTGTACAGTATGTTAACCATAGAGTGTTTTGCCGAAAATGATATACTCATATGTATATATTTTCAAACTTGAGATATATTGAAATGGGAACCTTATAAAGGGTTCATATTTTATTCTTAAAGCTCCTTAGTGAGTATAGATGTTTTATTCAAACTCGGACATATATATTGTCCAATTATGTTTTGAAATCTGAGATATATACCCATATAGTTGGGAATGTTTTCGAAATAAAACACATTATTATTTTTCAAAATAGTGAACTTGCTGAGCATTATGTAGCTCATTCTTGCTTTATAAAAACTTTTCAAAAAGAGAAGAATTTGGCCGATTAACTCCGCACCAGCAGAAGAGGAGTAGAAGATTTACCCCGGAGATGATTTAGTTCATGATAAATACTACAGAGTAAGTCTGATAGGTTTTCAACTTTAATAGTAAGACTTGTCTTCAAGTGTAGTTGTATAAGTGGAAGTGCGTAAGATTCTGGATTGTACAGATGAATTGTAATATTTAGTGTTACTTTTGATTATCGTTTCTGAGGCTCTAACTTGTTTGTGCGTAAGATTGAGGTCTGGATGGATGTATTGTTGAGTTGTAAAGTAAATACATGGGGTTAAATGGCAGTTAGGTCACTCAACTGACTGAAAACTTTCAATTGGGTCATCCAACTCAAAAAACTTTCAATCAGGTCACATAACAAATAAAAACTTTCAATTAACTCATTAAACACGTTAAAAACTTTCAATCAGGTCATTAAACACGATAAAATCAGGTCATTAAACACATAAAAATCAGGCCATTTAATGTGTAAAATGACTTGATTGAAAGTTTTTATTTGTTACGTGACCTGATTGAAAGCTTTTTGAGTTGGATGACCCAACTGAAAGTTTTCAGTCAGTTGAGTGACCTAACTGCCATTTAACCCAAAAAAATAAAGCTGCCTCAACTTGCAGCAACATAAAAATAAACAATTAATGAAAAGTACCCGCCCGAACATGCGGCAACTAGCACATAAGAAATTTATATTAGCATTAAATACTACTTACGCTACACCAATGATCGTATTTCTCACGCATTTTAATGATACACGTGACAATCAATCATTGATGTTCGTAAGCCCTAGGGAACAACCCCTAGCACTAACTATTACTTACGCTATATCGATGATCACATCACTCAAGTATATTAATTATACTCGTGATAGCTAATCATGGATATTCGTAAGCCCGAGGAACTAGTTGAAGAGAATTACACAAGTCTTTAAATATTAACATTTAAGACTTGTGATCTCATTGCAACTCCTCGCAGATAAACACATACTAAGATGAATCTAACAATTAATCTTTGATAAATAACATTTAGCACATAGACATTTAGCACACGTGTATATATTACCAATAACCATTTAGCACAAACATTTATCAATAGTCAACTCGTATAAACTCCACATATTAATCGACAATCACAAATAGAAATTAACAACCACATTTGACTATCACTAAACCCAACATATTATTGAATCCACAATTAAACCATCCATTATTAAACTTGAATATTATTCAAGTTCCCAAAATTATAAATTACTACTAGCACTTAACCAATAACAATTAATCATTACTATGCCCTTCAAATTAAATATAGAATTCAGATAATATTCATAATTACCACAATTAACCCGCACTATTGCAATTCTTCTCTAAATTAATAACAACAATTAATATCTTTAACTCATAATTTAAAACTAATTAACTTCTAACAATTAAACAATAATAAAATTTTACCACTAAAATACGGAAATAATAAATAAATGAATAGAAAATATACCATTTCCGATGCATAAGCCCATAAGAAATTCTTCATCTCTCTCACTCCATCTCTCTCCCATCTCTCTCTCTCTCTCTCTCTCTCTCTAGACTGCTGCAACACCGCGCCATAGCAACGCCTCCACCGCCGGCGAAGCCACAGCCGCGCGGTGGCGGCCTGCCCTTGCCTCCCCGCTCGATTTTTTTTTTGCTTCCTCCCTCGCCATAAACACACCAGTACACGCACATATATATATATATATATGTTTACACACACTAATATATACACACGTACACTTATATGTATATATATATATACACACCCTCTTCATCAATTCAACCCACCAATTCATTCTTTCCCAATTCATCTTCTTCTTTCTTCTCCGACTGTCTCGAAGGTTCGGTCTGCTTCTCTTCTAATTGGGCTTGGCCCATAAAAATATAACTGCCATACCTTCTATCCGGCCCAATTAAAACACTTATTCGTTTTTAACACCAATAAACAACTTTTATAAATCGAAATTAAATGAAATATTCATAAAAATAAACTTTTCATTTTTAAAATAAGTAATATAAAATTACGAGCACACACATATTTTCGAAAATTTTTTCGGATCAAAAATGAATTAAATATGAATTTTCAAAGTTTTGATCCTTTAAATACAATAAAACTCTAAAAATCATTTTAAAATACTCAAGCATCCAAATTAATCCATTCAACAATTTTTAAAACTCGATAAATATATAAAGATAATATTACAAAAGATTTCATGATTTTTAATTCCTCCGATAATTTTATAAAATTTACAGAGGATCAAAAATGCATGATTTAAATATTTTAAATCCTCAAAAAAACAAATAAAAAAATACACTGACCTTCATAGTTCACACAAATCATCATATAATCACAGAAACATAACTTCACACATATTCCACTTTCCAACAATACTCACATAATAATATTCATAATTTATATAAAATAAATAATTCGAAATCGAAATTTTCTAGGGCGTTATACTTGACATCTTAATGAATCCTTGTGAATGGAACTCGAAGTCGTAGCCGTGTAGGTTTTATTGTGTATATATTATTATATTACCTAAAATTTCTTAATTTTAAATTGGTTTTTTAGAAAAGTACTAAAATTATTTTGGGAAGGTGTTAACCAACCAACTAACCAACCAAATATACCCATATTTGCTTCAAATAATAATTAAATAATAATAAATAAATAATAAGTAAATAAATAATTTTTTTGTATATTTCAAATATTCGCGTACATGGACTTAACTCAATGTGTATATATTATTAGATTAGTTAACATTTTTTATTTTATACTTATTTTATTTTTGAATTGGTTTTATTAGGAAATTGTTAAAATCTTCTAGGGAAGGTTAATCAAGGAATCACATTAACGAAATATATCATGTTTGCTTGTAATAATTGCCAATATAACATAGATTATTACATAAATATTTTTTTAAATTTTTAGTTTATTTAATTTTAATTTGTTCTTTATACTTGGAATAAACTCCTTGACATTTTAATGAATCCTTGTGAATGGAACTCGTAGTCGTAGCCGTGTAGGTTTCAATGTGTATATATTATTATATTTTTCAATTTTAAATTAGTTTTTTTTAGGAAAGTGCTAAAATTATTTTGGGAAGGTTTTAACCAACAAACTAACCAACCAAATATACCATGTTTGCTTATAATAGTATAGTATAGTATATTTTTACATTTTTATTTATAAATGTCATATGCATGTATTGAAATTATTATATTAAATAATTAATAATTTTTTAATTTAATTTAATAAATATTTCACCGGCTTATAAATAAATTTATTCAAACACTTTTATAACTTATAGAATTGTTCTACTTATCACTTATATAATACTTATTCATTTAAGTTATAAGTTACATATTTTAAGATATCTCAAACACCTACTTAATATTATAATAATGATAAAGAATTCATATAAAAAATGTTGTTTAAATTATCATACCTTATAATATCTTAAATTATTAAGATTATTATAATATTATATAATATTTATAAAAAATAAACAAGTACTGCCTCAGTCCCAATAGGTTATTTACCTTTCAGAATGAGGTTTTTGACATGCATTTTAAGGTGCATTTTAAGAGCAGTTCCATAATTTATTTTTAAAACTTTCTTTTTTCTGTACAAGAAAATTTTAAAAATTAAGTTATGGAATTATCCTTAAAGTACGTGCCAAAAAGTATAAAAAAAAAAGTAAAAAATTGGTTGGGACGGAGGAAGTAGGATATTAGACTTGCTCTAGTGGGTTCTTTATATTTACGTACCGAAAGATGTATTGATTGGAGTTTGGAGTCACGGGCCAAAGTTGAATATGGTGGTTGAGGTTATGTGTCAGGTGTTCACCGTTCAAAAGTCGGTGATTATTTCCGACTAATTGCTAAAGAGTGACTTATGGACTTTGATTATACAAAAATTAAAAATTGTTCTTTTGTAAAATCGGTCAAGATTTGAAAAAAGTAATAGATTGATTGATAAAAATCGGATTAATCGACCAAAAATTGGCCTAACTGAGGAAAATTAGTAAAAAGTATTAAAAATAATGAAAAATTAAAAGTTAGAAAATTAAGTAAAAAATTAAAAAAAAATCATTTTAGTACATATAATTACTATTTTGGACGATTGAATTACAAAATCTCTTAATTTTTCCTCTCAAATTGATCCCTGATTTAAAATTTAGATCTTGAAAATTTTATTTGTTCTAATCATAAATTTTTTAATATAATTATATAAAGGGGCTCCTCTTCTACAACCACAATCGGATATTTTTTAATATCCAACTATAACCATCCACCAAATAAATGGACGGTTGGGATTAAAACTGATTACGCTATATAATATAGCGTATTACGTTATATAATGTAGCGTAAATTTATATTTTTTTTAATTCCTTCTTTGCCCTGAAATCTGTCACGTGTTCCGCTTTATAATGTAGCGAAAGTTTATATTTTCAAATGAAAGTTGCAGCAAAGTTGCAAAGTGCAAAAAGTAATATTAGTTTCAAAACAATAATCAAGTAGACTTCTGTGCCGACAACTTTCTTTGCTTCCTGCCTAACTCTTTTTTCTGTCTTTTAATTAAAAATTGCTTGGTCAACTTGGAGCCATGTGCCTTGTTTAGCAATATTAATATTTTAAACAAGGTTAGGAGCAAAAATCCGTAGCTACTTGCTCCTCAATTTGGAGGCTGTTCCAGATTGATTTTGCTCATTTGAACACCTCTGAATTAAATATAATTTTATAAGTTTCGCGTGCAATGTAAGATCGTCTAAATCCGACTTATAAAACTCTAGATATTCCCTAAACAATGTAGATAAAAATAAAATAAAAAGACCCCGCTATATAATATAGCGGGATGAAGATTTTGGCAAAAATCAAGTTTGGCTAATGAACTAGTACTACGTACATAACACCAAATTTAAGCCAAAAACAGATTTGGTCCAAATATGTTAAAAATAAAAAATGCTCGAAAAATTATGAAATTTTTCCATGCACTTTGAAATATTAAAAAACTAGTTTCGTCTAAATTTGGTTAAATTTTATTGAATTTTTGTCAACCGTTTAATTTTTCAAACTTTTGAGCATAAAATAGTTTAAAATAAAAAATGTTCAAAAAATTATGAAATTTTTCCGAGATCTTTGAAATATTAAAAAACTAGTTAACTCAAAATTTGGTCAATTTTAGTTGAAGTTTGGTCAACCCTTTAATTTTTTCAAATATTTGAGTGTAAAATATCATTGAAATATTCTATTTATAACTAATCACCTCCGCTCTATTATATAGCGGAGAGAACCTTTTGAGTTTAGAACCCAAACTCAAAAATTACCAGATTTTGATTCCGACCAGCTCAAAAATTATACCAAATTATGTCCAGAAAATTGTAAACTAATATATATGAAGTAAAAGACCCCGATATTTAACCTCCTAAACTCATGATTATCAAAATTGAGCTCAAACTTAAAAACCGAATTACAAATAAAAATTGCCCAAAAATCATTTTGCTCAAAATGGATTTATACCTATATAATCGGAAAGGTCTTGAAGAGTAAAGTAGTTTAAGTATTTATATGATGTGCTTTGGTAACCAAAATCATCTTAAAATCGATTTAAATCCAATATAGGAAAGAGATGATGAAGAAGATGAGACACACACACACACACACACACACACACACACACACATATATATATATATATATATATATATATATATATATATATATATATATCAAACTTCATCAAACAATAACATCAATGTAATAATCGTGAATTTTTTGAATAAATTTTTCCTCCTCGATATTTAAATTTTAATTAAGAGCGATGCACTAGTATATTTTAATTAGCGCGTTTTTGTAAAATTTTGAAATTTTATATATTCATATGTAAGTAAATATTATATTATATCTATTTAATTATATTTATTTGGTAGTTATTAAAATTAGGAAATTTAGGAAAATAAGATTTTAGTTTTGGGTCGAATTTATTTTATGAAACGAAATTAGAGTCTCGTTTTAATTATCCAGCAGGGTGGAAACGAGCTCTTTTCACCAAACATTGCACTAAGCATCATCATTATTTTCCAGCACTTGTTTGTGTCCCCCACGTTTTGTCTCTTCAAATGATTAAACAGAGTAACCGGGCCTTTTATTTATACAAACAGATAACAATACTGAGACCACCCATTCTACTACTCTTAATTCTAAAACATCGAACATATATACATACAAAAACGGGGTACAATCATAAGGTAGTTTAGTTTCCTGTTAATTTCTTTGTTTTCTTTCGATTCGTTCTTGATTTCTGGTAGGCTTGATTGTTTGTGTTCCGATTTTATCGGATTGATTGGTGATGTCGCGTGTGGGTTTGTGAGTAGTAACCGGCGATGGTGTTTGGGGATGGTTGGAGGAGGAGTCGAAGGGGAGATTGAGGGAAAGAGAGGATGGAGAGAAACGAGGGTGGAGATGGAGAGAGTTTCGAGGAAAGAGAAGCAGAGAAAGTTGAGAGAGGTGGTGGCGAGAGAGAGAGGGGCTAGAGATAGGAGGGTTTCGGGAGAGATAGAGATAGAGTAAGGAGAGATTGAGGGAGAGTAGAGTTGTTGTGTTCGGTTTTTGGGTGCGAGCAGCGAGAGATTGAAGAGAAGAGTGAATACAGAGAAAGGGAGGTGGAGAGAAAGGAAGAGATGAGGGAGAGAGAGAGAGAGACGGTATGGGTAAAGAGAGGGATCGAGAGAGATTGGGTCGCAGAGAGATTGAGAGTGCAGAGAGGTGCGAGAGAGTGGTGGAAGGAGAGATTGAATTGGGGATTGAGAGAGAGATTGTTAGAGGGAGATAGAGAGGAAGAGAGAGAGAGAGAGAGAGAGAGAGAGAGAGAGAGAGAGAGAGAGAGAGAGATTTGCAGAGAGAGCAGAGGAGGGAGAGACGGACGGCGGTGGTTGCGAGTGGGCCCCACGCGCCGTCGTGGTTACTGTTATAGCATTTGTTTGACTGTTAATCGGGAAATAAATAAAAAGATGTTAAATTGATTTAGATAAAATTGGAATATTATTTTTTTAAATTGTGAGAATTAATTAATTAAATAAAATTGTAAGATTGAGTAATTAATTAAATAAGAATATTTTGTGAAGATTTTGTGACGTAAAATTAGAGATTTAAGGTTTCGTTAATAAAAGTGGTATATTTGTGAATAAATAGAGTTAAATATGGTTTTAATTTTAGAAGTCTAATATTAATATTTCCGGATTATTTTGATTAACCGGATCGGACCAGATTAATTTAGTGGCTAAAATTGTATTAATATTAAATTATTTACGCGATTAAAAATGAAAGAGTAGTTAGTTAGTGAGATTAATATTAACAATTATGGATTTAAATTGAATAAAAATGGATTGATGAATTATTTTATTTTGAGAATAAATAGAGATTAATATTAATTAAATTAGAGAATTTTAGAGACTTGTAGATGATTCATAAGAGCTGATTTATTTTTGGAAAGTGCGATTTAAATAGCTAATTAATTGTTAGCGAATACTTAGAAATGATTAGAGCCCTTTTTAAATGAGAATTTTCTTGTAATTAAATAAAGTGGGATTTACAAATATTAAAAATAGTATATATTTTCTAGATTTGATTCCCGAGTCCGATGGAAGAGTTATTTATCCGGGAATTATTTTCTGTTATTTATTGTAGAGATTTTCGAGAAATGTTATTATTTAATATTTAATATTATATTAGCGGTTTAGAAATACTTTATTTTGACGAAGCGTTCACGTATTTTTGGTTACCATTTTTAGAGAATAATTCTCGAGCTGTAGATCGAAGCCAAGTTCACGGATAGAGTATAATTTTATCTGCATTCATTTGCACTACGAGAACGAGGCAAGTTCCTTCCTACCCTATCTCTTAGAGACTTGTATTTCTGTTCGTATTATTTCATTCCTTATTTATTTTCGAGCTGTCAATTATGAGATTTATTTGTTGCTCCATATGATGCAATAATTCTTTTGAGCATTTTTTTCTCGTTGCGATATTTTGTTACTATTAACATTAGTTTACTTGCGAATTATATCCCTTATAAGCGTGGAATCAATTTCATTGCTATCGGGTCGATCTCATTAATTCGAGATGACTATTATTGTGATTCAGTGAAACAAATCTCATTTGTTCGAGATAGTTAAATTCATTCTTCTCGGTTGAATTTATTGTACAAATTCGACAATAATTATTGATTATCTTTATTTGGTTCATCTCTCGAATCAACAAATAAGAGTTACAAAATTAGAATCGTTAGAGTTGTCACTCGTTGATAAAGTGAAAAATATTCTATTTAACGTTCATCAATTATGAGTATTGTAAATATTCGAGTAGTACTATTTGTTCGGTACAACCCAAAACATTCCATTTTAAGACTATTCTCATTGGTTCGAGATAGTTGTCATTATTGTCAAGGTTTGGCATTTTGCTCGTGTCAACCAATAAAATATTATTATTGAGAATTTACCTCAGTCCATTGTTCGGATTGGTGGAACAATTTGTTAGTGTAGTTGCCCTAGAGGCAATACATTTCTGTTTATTTAAACTTCGTCATTGACATTTATTTTCTATTTTGATTATATTGATGTTTTATTATGCTTAGTATTTACTGCGATATAATTGTTAGTATAATAAATGTCCCTAGATTATTGATACGAACTATATAACTATGAGATAATATACAGTATAATAATCTTGAATATCCCTAGTCAAGTATTATTGTTATTGGGACAATAATAATACATCGAGACTAGTATGTTGATTGACTGATGATCACTTCTCATTGATCATAAGTATGATGATACTAAAGTCAATACATAGGTACATGTATGAGTACGATGTACTGGATAGACCCACTATGAGATTCGACATGGAATGAATAAATGTGTCATTATGAATCTCAATGTGATAATGATGTAATGATCCTTAGACCTGAAGTCATTACATTTCTATATGAGAATTAATATATTTTGATTCTATCAAAAGTTATCTTTAATCGGGTAATGATAAAGGTGGTCTTGGGTGTATTATGAATCGAATGAGAAATGTAAATGATCTAGATGGAATTTAACCCTCCTGAATATATATATAAATATATAGGAGTGATATTATTGGCCTCTTGTTTGAGTGAGACTATGAAATGCATGGCCGTGCTCAAATAGTGATTTGTTTGAATAGTCTACTCATCGATCAAGAAAATAAAGATTAAATTATGACGAGGATGACACATTCCATGCCTCCAGTTTAATCTATAATATCATGGTTAAGGGATTATATTACATGGAAACATTAATCACGAAAGGTTTATTATGGATCACCATTTAAATTATTATTACTTGGGTAGCAATGATGTGTTACTAGATGCCGCTCTTTGTTTACGATTTTAATTGGGATTTTAAAATCGTTGCCAACGTAATAAAAACCTATCGGGTCACACACAAAGAATGCTCGGAGGATTATTTAATTTGAATTCGGATTTAAATTAAATGATAGAATTCGAATTATTTATTATTAATTTAAGTATGACTTAATTAATGTAATAAATGGAAATTTGAATTATTAATTCAGAAGTGCAGTTGTTATTTAATTGAGAAAGTCTTAGTTAGATAATGATTAGAAAATATGAATTAAGATGGGCTCTAATTAGGATTAGGGCTAAATTCGTTTTTGGACTCTCCTATATAATATCTCTTTGTGGCTTGGAGAGGGTGTGGCGCCCCCAAATCCGAGGTCAAAGATTCAGGTCGTCACATCACCATCCAACCATATCATACATGTATTTAGGGTTAAATGGCAGTTAGGTCACTCAACTGACTGAAAACTTTCAGTTGGGTCATCCAACTCAAAAAGCTTTCAATCAGGTCACGTAACAAATAAAAACTTTCAATCAAGTCATTTTACACATTAAATGACCTGATTTTTATGTGTTTAATGACCTGATTTTATCGTGTTTAATGACCTGATTGAAAGTTTTTAACGTGTTTAATGAGTTAATTGAAAGTTTTTATTTGTTATGTGACCTGATTGAAAGTTTTTTGAGTTGGATGACCCAATTGAAAGTTTTCAGTCAGTTGAGTGACCTAACTGCCATTTAACCCATTGATAAATGTTTGTGCTAAATGGTTATTGGTAATATATACACGTGTGCTAAATGTCTATGTGCTAAATGTTATTTATCAAAGATTAATTGTTAGATTCATCTTAGTATGTGTTTATCTGCGAGGAGTTGCAATGAGATCACAAGTCTTAAATGTTAATATTTAAAGACTTGTGTAATTCTCTTCAACTAGTTCCTCGGGCTTACGAATATCCATGATTAGCTATCACGAGTATAATTAATATACTTGAGTGATGTGATCATCGATATAGCGTAAGTAATAGTTAGTGCTAGGGGTTGTTCCCTAGGGCTTACGAACATCAATGATTGATTGTCACGTGTATCATTAAAATGCGTGAGAAATACGATCATTGGTGTAGCGTAAGTAGTAGTTAATTCTAATATAAATTTCTTATGTGCTAGTTGCCGCATGTTCGGGCGGGTACTTTTCATTAATTGTTTATTTTTATGTTGCTGCAAGTTGAGGCAGCTTTATTTTTGTAAAAGCAGGGTTGAATTGTTTTTGATTGATATTGAGGGGCTGTGCCCATAGTCCGATAAACGAATACTTCATGCCGAAATTTTCTAAAAATCCCCTGCAAATCTATTTTAAATCTATTTAATTTACTTGATTGATGATTTAAAAGTATATTATGAATTTGTTGTGAAGTGGTTGCCTAGTTGATATCTAAGTAATAAGTGGTCAGCTGTGTTAAGTGTTTATTTGACTTAGTTGGGTATACTAACGCTATTTTGCGAATATGAGGTATATGTTATTTATGATATATGTATAAGCGTTATAGGACGCGTATGGGTAGAGTAGAGCAAATAAGAGTTTGCTTGATTTGATACTGAAACGGTACTTGAATTTGTAAAGGTACGAGTAAGAGACCAGTCCGAGAACAGTGCAAGGACAAGTGGAAATTGGAACAAATGGTAGTTAGCGAAGTCGACGAGGGTATGGATGTGAAGTAGCAAATTACAAGTAAGGACTGCTGTGAAATTGAGTCGAGGATCCATAGTAGGATCAGGAACTCCGTAATCGAGGCAAGTGTTTTGCTATTCACTTATTGTTTGTAAGAACCCTAATTTTTGGTAATATTTCCTTTTATTTAATATCTTGTGACATTGTCCATATGGAACCTTTCTAGTCATCCCTGTTGATTAATAGAATTGATTGTCTGAGAAACTGCGTTGATGCATTTATTATGTAAGATAAAAAGGAAGATTGTGAAGGCAGGAGTCTTATTGTTAGTAAGATTTATAAAACTTGGGATTTGAGAATGGTTAGAGTATTAAAGGATTTAGTAAGAATTATGACGAGGAATTATGGACATTCAAGGAATTTACACAATTAGTACTTATGAAATTATAGGGGAAATCTCTACGCGACAAAATATTATTACGAGAGATTAGTTAAGATACGATACGAATTAAAGATTAAATGACAAGCATTGGTGGAAGAATAATGATACAAGGAGTAATATTGCATGCAAGCCCATGCAACCAAGTAGTTAGAAATCAAACAAGTTAGTTGGCCATTGGAAGATGAATAGTGTTTAGTTGGTTACTTTTTCAAGAAAGGGGACACAAAGTACAAGAGCCATGCTTGCTAGTACTACCACCATGCTTACAAGTGATATGTATCACCCAACCTACATGACCTAACACTAATTATTCACCAAGTCAAACACAAAAATAAAACACAAAAACTTTCTTCCCCCCCTTGAAGCTTGCTCTCGGCCAAGCAAAGAAAGAAGAAGAAAATTTCTTCTTCTCCCCTCTCCCATCACTCATAAATCTTTCCATAATTCCTAGGTCATCTACATCACATATACAAGGTATGCTAGCAATTTCACTCCATTCTATCCAACCATTTTCAAGTTACAATTTATTCAAGTTTTGGTAAATGGTAACCAAGTTTGTTTTTCATTTAGATCTTGCATTGTAAGTGTTGTAGGAGGCCATCTAAGGTGTTTTTAAGTTGTGTAAAGATTGTTCAAGGTCTCTAGGAGCTCAAGAAGGTATAAAATCTCAAACCCCCCCTTGGTTATGTATTGTTCATATAGTATGGTAGTAGATCCATGTGTTTTAGGACTTATCTTGGATGTATATGAATTGGATAGCATGGATCTTGAGTTTTGATGTTGAGATTGTGATTTTTATGACTATGGTTAATATATATATCTCCATGAGTGTTATGAGTCATGATCTAAGTGTATTAAATGGTGATTATGTTATGGAGGTATGAAAAATGGTTGATCTAAGTGACTTGAGCTTGCTGAGTTTGTCCAGGAACTTTGATCTGTGTTGTAGCACGATTTTGAACCCCCAAATGATGTCCCCTGATGTCCTACCTTATATTGTTGGAAAGATAATTAAATGTAGTTTCTGGAAATGTAAGATTCATAGCTAGATGATGTGTGGATTTTTAGTTATGGCCGGAGGAGTGAATTTTGTTTCTGGACTATGGACTGCATTAAGTGACCCCCTTGTGAACCTTGTTTAAACACCTTATAATATATTTGGGATCATGGAAAAATTTGAGAATGTAGGTAATGCAGTGGTGAAGACCACCCAAAAGGAATTGGATTAAAATATGAATTTTTGGATTTTATAAAAATGCTAGAGTAAAATTTGCGCAATGGAAAAAGTCGATTAGTGGAACATTATTCTAGGGTTAGTGGTTATGATTCGAACGTGGTAACTAAATTAAGTCGAGTAAGTGACGAGCGTAAACGAGTGATGACATGGACCTATAGTGGGGCTAGGGAGTCATAAGACGAAGTCGTTAAGTTAATTTCGTACCCCCTTAAAACCCCGTAATTAAAGAGAAATTGTTAAGGTACTAACGAACGATTATTGTTTATGTATAGATCGTTCGAATCCGCACGCTCGACCACCCCAACCAAACCAAGGCAAGTTTACTTTTCAAAACTTATCCATATACAAGGACTTTCACTGTTGTGTTTGTAGTTTTCAATTATATCAAATGCTATGTTTATCGAAGTATTGATGCAATTGAAATTGAATAAGTACATATATGCTTATACCCCTTGAACTTAGATTGAGATGTTTTCTTCGGACAACGACTCTAGCAATAGAGGTCGTAGCGGTCCGTATATACTATTGACCGGGGAGCAGTATATTATTATATTGTATCTAGTTTGCGAAAACCCGAAGGGTCATTCGGGTAGTATCGTATACTCAAGTAACTATTGTTATATCTTCGTAAATACTCGAAACCCTATCTTGGATTAAAAGTTATTTTATCGAATAATTATTTTATTAATTATTAATATTAAATCTTAAAATATTATTTATTAATCATTGTTCATTATTTAAAGACAAAGTTAATCCAAGATACTTTTTAATACTTTCAAACTCGAACTCTTTCGAACTCAAAACATTTTCGAAAACCCCCGGTCAGATTCTGCTTCTTGTATGATTTCAACAATCATCGATCGACTGATGTCGGACCTCAATTACTCTGTTTTCAATCAAAATCAAGTTTTAAAAGAAAAAGAAAAGGGACTCTGGCAGGTGTGGGAACCGTTGACGAACGATTCCCGGGATGTGTAAGCGGCCGTGAGCCAGGCGGTCCATCAATTATTATTCCGGCCCAGGTGTTGCCGAAGGATGATTACGGATGTAGTTTTCATCGAGGGTGATTACGGATGTAGTTTTCACCTGAGGGATAGTTACGGATGTAGTTTCTATCCTTCTACCGGTAGAGAAGACCCGCGGATTATTGGACTTGGATGTGGCGACTGATCATCGTCAATCCTTGTCAGGTTTTGTGTTTTCTTTAAGTCCCATTCCTCCATTTTGGAAAAATGCTTTGACACTGCTTCTTAGGCTTTTGTGCCAAGTTGCTGATAGTGTTCTATTTTGATGAGAAAGATGTTGATTCAATGCAGTATCTAGAACTGCAAGTTTATTTTGAAAACGAGGGCACATATTGTTGCACCTTCGAGATTTATCAAGTATGACAAGTGATTTTATAACTAATTGATACAAACAAATATATCAACTGCCAATCATATGAAATGCTATATTGCTTACCTTATACATATATTTCTTGCTGAGCTATAGTTGCTCACTCTTGCTTGTTTTCAAATTTTACAAACACAACAGCTAAGCGAAATGGCAAGAACCAGACAGACTGCTCGAAAGCAGGTGACTAGACCCGAGCCAGCAGTTGAGATTCCACCGGTAGGCCCCATTAGCCGGATCGGTTGGCAGCTTTTGTTAGTTCGTTTTATTTATCAATATGACCTGTGCAAGGCAGTGTATCGTAACAAACTTTCAAGCCGCCAACTTCGCTTCATATCGAAGTGTTGCTGGTAGCATAAATACTATTCAATTCGGTCTGTAATAACTCTGATAATTTTATTTCTGCTTAATCAATGTTGTGACGTTTCTGAGGCTCTAACCTGTGTGTGTGTGTGTGCGGTGTGAGTTTATTGTGGGGTCGATGGCTGTGTTATATATATTATGTGCAAGAACAGGTATGTTATTAATGGAAAATGGACCGTGAGCGCCTAGATCTCCGACCCCGGATCTGGGGGCGTCACAGAAATGGTATCAGAGCGAGGTTACAGTTCTCAGAAACGATAGTAATTTAAGAAAGCAACCCTAATAATAATAACAATAACGATAACTTTAATAACAACTTTAATAATACTTAGAACTCTCATCGAGTTTGTGGTCGGGTTATCAGATATAGCCCTGACTTTAAGGCCCGTAAGGGAACTACTCCTAAACCCTTCTTTTATGGTTAGTGACCCACCTTATTTCCCTTGTGTAGATGGAGGAGATACCAGACCCTGAGGCTTTCGAGAGGGAGCATGATGAGGCCCTGATGCGAGAGACCGAGGATCCTGAGGAGGATATGGGTGCTGACTCCGAGCTTGGCCCCTGGATTACAGTGATAGATAGTACTGATGATGAGGATCCCGTTGAGGAGCCCTTTGAGCCTGAGCCCGAGCCAGAGCCTGTTACCCCATCTCCTGTAGCTACTGATGAGGAGAGTGTGAGATCCGGCGAGGGTCGTGTTGTGTCATTCCCACCTTCTCCACAGACATCTAGCCCTGTTTCATCGGACGGTGACTCTGAGGATGACACTTCTGGCGAGGAGGAGCTTGACCCTACCCCTGCTCCTGCTCCTGCTGCTGCTGTTGCTGCTGCACCTACGCCTGTTCCTATCATACCACCTCCACCGGCGGACCTACCCCCAGTGTCTGGTACTGAGCATGCTTATGTGGTACAGTTCCTGACCCGAGACTTACTATCTGCAGAGGCCCGACTTAACGAGGCGAGGCGGGCACTAGTGGAGGAGCGCGAGGCGCGCTTGAGGATCCAGGCTGAGATGAGGACCACTGTTGCTAGGAGGACTAGGGCTCGACTCCACCGGATTGAGATGAGGAGTCGCGATAGGATTCTTGGTTTAGGGATCCGCGGGGGCGGAGTGATCCAGGCTAGGGATGCTAGGCGTGTTGTGCGTCGTGCATTTACCCGAGTGAGGACCTTGCTCCGTCGCGGCGTGGCTCCGTGATGTGTTACTGATAGCTCAGTCCCCTAGGTTCAGATGACATTAGTGTGTCGATTTTGCGGGATAGTTGACTTGTGCAGTGGTATCCTTTCTGACCAGTGGATGAGTAGACTGACCTACAGATATGTAGATGTGACTTTGGGTAGTATGTATGGATGTAGCTCTACTTTTGTGTAGCCTGACTATTCGGATGATGTATTTGTATTTGTTCCACTTTTGCTAGACTTTGACATCGGAACTATGTATTTGGCTCTAACATCCAAACTTTGTGATAACCCTTGTACCATACTTATTTAGTTTCAGTTTCCTTAATATTGCCTCAACTGCTTTACTTTCCGATGCCATGCTTTACTGTCTTGATATACAACTGTGATTATACAATTGCTACAAGCCACAAATACAACCATACTGTTTCAAATTTACGATATGCGATTTCAAATTGTTTTCTACAATTTCCAAAAATGTTCCTATAAATTTTTTCAAAAAAAAAAATGTTTTGAAACTTTGAAAAATATTTTTGAGGTTTCGAAATTTTGAAAACTCCTGTAAATGTTTTCGCATCCCAAAGGGATTTTTCCCCCAAAAATGTTTGACATTTTATCTCCAACATCGGATTATTAAAACTTTTGCACTTCCACCCTTACGAGGAGGAACGATACGCTCCTGACCCGTGTAAACGCTGTCAGGTAATTGGAAAGCCCTAACCCCTTTCTTGTTTTATTATCAGAATCATGCCACCCAGAAGAATGAACACTCGAGCCCACCCGATCAGTTCTGAGGGCCAGGGCAGCCACCATGGAGCCGGAGGCCACCAGAACCGTGAAGGGGAAAATGTCAACCTGAGTGATAATGAGGGCAACGATCATAACCTGTTTGACGACTCTGAGTATGAAGAAGAAGAAGCTGGTGATGATACCCGAGAGGTAGAACATCCTAGGGGAGGCCCTATGGAACAGTTCATGGAGTTACTTAGGCAGAACTTGGACCGACCCCCAGTTCAGCAACCACCCCAGAATGCTAATGCTAATGCTTTCCGGAACTTCAAATCCCTGAAACCCCCAGAATTTAAAGGAACTGCCGACCCTGTCGAGGCAAGGGCCTGGCTGAAGGAAATGGAAAAATCTTTCGAGATACTAGGTGTCGCTGAGGAGCAGAAGACTGTTTTCGCCACTTACCTTCTGAAGGGTGAGGCAAACTATTGGTGGGAAGCTAAGAAGAATTTGGAAGGAAGAGGTGTGGTAACCTGGGAGAGATTTAGCGAGCTGTTCTTGGAGAAGTACTTTCCTAGGTTCATGGAGACACAAATGGAGCTGAAGTTTTTGGAGCTGAAGCAAGGAAATATGACGGTGGCCGAGTATGAGGCCAAATTTACTGAGTTGTCAAGGTTTGTGCCGGAGTATGTGAACTCTGAGGCAAAGAGGGCCCGAAGATTTCAATTAGGGCTAAAACAATGGATTCAGAATCGTGTGGCGGTTCTTGAGCTGACAGACTATGCCACCCTGGTACAAAAAGCGTCAATTGTTGAAGCTGGAAGTGAACAGATGCAGAAGGAGAGAGAAGGAAAGAAGAGGAAGTTGGATAGCTGAAAGGGAAACTCTGCTGGTGGGAGCTTTCCGAGCAAATTTAAGCGAGGAACGATGTCCCAACCAAGCGGGAACTTTGGAACCAAGAGAGCTGAAAGTTGGAGTGTGGACCAGGGCGGCCGACCTCAGGGATCGTCTTACTCTACCCCATCCCGAGCCCAACCCCCAGAATGCAATAAATGTGGAAGGAAACATGCGGGTGTGTGTAACCTGCAAGATGTGAAATGCTTCAAATGTGGGCTGACAGGGCATTATGCTAACGCCTGTCGCGGAACTAGTAACAACCCGAGTGTCGGAGGTAATTGCTTCAAGTGTGGAAACCCGGGCACCGAATGAGGGAATGCATGTCCACTGGGCCAGCTGCATCAAGAGTGAGTGGAACTGCTTCTAACAAGGCCCCCACTGCAAGAACTTTTAACATGACGGTGCAGGATGCCGTGAGGAACACGGATGTGATTGCAGGTACCCTACTACTCAACTCAGTTAAAGCAAATGCTTTATTTGATTCGGGAGCTACCAAGTCTTTCATATCTCTAGATTTTGATTGTCGGTTAGGCCTTAAGACTGAGCCATTGAAAGACAGATTGCAAATAGAGATAGCTAATCATGAAATTATTCCCGTTAGCCAAGTATGTCCAGGTTGTGACTTAGAAATAGAAGGGCGACACTTTCGGGTAGACTTAATACCTTTTAAACTAGGGGAGTTTGACGTAATAGTAGGTATGGATTGGTTAACAACCCACGGAGCCCAGATTGATTGTGTCAAGAAGAAAGTAAGTTTGAGACTGCCAGGGGACGAAGAGGTAGTGTTTAGTGGGAAACGGCAAAACCAAAAGTTCCTGACTACGATTCAAGCTAAGAAGTTGTTACGTAAAGGATGCGAAGCCTATTTAGCCTATGTGAAGGATACCAAGAAGGAGGCACCAAACCTGCAGGAAATCCCTGTCGTTAATGAGTTCGTGGACGTATTTCCGGACGATCTTCCCGGACTACCACCCGATAGGGACATCGAGTTTGCTATAGACTTAGTTCCGGGTACGGCCCCAATTTCGAAAGCCCCATATCGGCTAGCCCCAGTGGAGATGAAAGAGCTGGCCACTCAGTTACAAGAGTTGTTGGATAAGGGGATGATAAGACCTAGTGTGTCACCGTGGGGAGCCCCGGTGTTATTCGTGAAAAAGAAGGATGGTAGTATGAGGTTATGTATAGACTACAGAGAGTTGAACAAGGTGACTATAAATAATAAGTATCCCTTGCCCAGGATAGATGACCTGTTTGATCAATTGAAAGACGCAGTTTATTTTTCCAAAATCGATTTGAGGACCGGGTATCACCACTTAAAGATTAAGCCAGAAGATATACCAAAGACGGCCTTTCGCACCCGGTACGGACACTATGAGTTCCTAGTGATGTCATTTGGGTTAACGAATGCCCCTGCAGCTTTCATGGATTTAATGAATCGAGTCTTCAAGAAATACTTGGACAAGTGTGTTATAGTCTTCATCGATGACATCTTGATTTATTCCAAGATGAAGGAGGAACATGCAGAGCACTTGAGGATTGTATTGGGAGCATTGAGAGAGGAAAAGTTGTACGCTAAGTTCTCGAAGTGTGAATTTTGGTTGAAGGAAGTTCAGTTTTTAGGGCATGTGATTAGCGAACAAGGCATTCTAGTGGACCCAGCCAAAATAGAGGCTGTATCAAATTGGGAGAGACCAACCACTCCGAAAGAGGTGAGAAGTTTTATAGGGTTGGCTGGCTACTATAGGAGATTTGTCCAAGACTTTGCAAAGATAGCAGCCCCTTTGACCCGAATAACTCGCAAGATCGAGAAGTTTGTGTGGACTGAAAAATGCGAAGAGAGCTTCCAAGAGTTGAAAAAGAGGTTGGTGACAGCACCAGTACTAGCCCTACCTGATGATAAGGGAGATTTTGTGATTTATAGCGACGCATCCCATAAAGGTTTAGGGTGTGTGCTTATGCAGCACGGTAAGGTGATTGCGTATGCGTCCAGACAACTTAAGGAATATGAGATAAGATACCCCACCCATGATTTGGAATTAGCAGCGATAGTTTTTGCTTTGAAGATTTGGAGACACTATCTCTACGGAGAAAAGTGTGAAATCTACACGGATCACAAGAGCTTAAAGTACATATTCACTCAGAAAGAGTTAAACATGAGGCAAAGGAGATGGCTAGATCTAATTAAAGATTATGATTGTGAGATTCATTATCACCCAGGGAAGGCCAACGTAGTGGCCGATGCACTTAGCCGAAAGGAGAAGCTTAAGATGATAACGTCAGTGGACGAATTGATCAAGGACCTTGAGAAACTGGAGATTGAAGTGAGGTTACCAGGAATTGGACAAGAGAGTATAATGGAAATAAAAGTCCAACCACCGCTATTGGAAAAGATTAAGTTATGCCAGGAAAAGAAGATAGAAGAAGAAAAGAATTCGATGGAGAAAATTTTGACTGGCGAGGAAATTAAGTGCGAAAAGGACGGGAATGGAGTTATGAGATACGCATCTAGGATATGGATCCCGAACGTTCAGGAATTAAGAGACGAGATTTTGCAAGAGGCTCATAGTTCAAGGTACTCAATTCACCCTGGAGGCACTAAGATGTATAGAGATTTAAGGGAATACTATTGGTGGCCAAATATGAAGAAGGACGTGGCAGAGTGGGTAAGTAAATGCTTGACATGTCAAAGAGTGAAGGCCGAACACCAGAGGCCCAGTGGATTGTGCAACCCTTAGAGATACCCGAGTGGAAGTGGGAGCAAATTGCGATGGACTTTGTGGTCGGATTACCAAGGACCAGGACTAATCATGATGCCATTTGGGTAATTATCGATAGGTTGACCAAGTCAGCACATTTTCTTCCAATCAACGAGAGATATACTGTCGACAAGTTGGCAGATATTTACTTAAAGGAGATTATGGTTAGGCATGGGGTTCCTGTGAGCATTGTATCAGATAGAGACCCAAGGTTCAACTCCAGGTTCTGGAGAAGTTTCCAGGATTGTGTGGGGACCAAGTTAAACATGAGTACTGCATAGCATCCCCAAACAGACGGACAGAGTGAGAGAACCATCAAGACCATCGAGGACATGTTGAGGGTATGTGCCATTGATTTTAAGGGAAGTTGGGATGACCACTTGCCGTTGATCGAATTTTCCTACAACAACAGTTACCATGCGAGTATAGGCATGCCCCCATATGAAGCCTTATACGGACGAAGATGTCGGTCTCCCTTGTGTTGGGAAGAAGTTGGAGAGCGGAAGATTTTAGGGCCTGAACTGGTCCAACAGACAAGAGAAACTATCGAGCTCAAAAGAGGACGGCTGGTAGCGGCCCAAGACAGACAGAAGAAGTATATGGACCAGACCCGCAAGGACAAAGAATATGAGGTAGGAGAGTTTGTGATGTTGAAGGTATCACCGTGGAAAGGATTGATGAGATTTGGTAAGAAGGGAAAACTAAGCCCGAGATTTATTGGACCTTTTGAGATCTTGAAATGAGTTGGGAAGTGAGCCTATGAATTGGCTTTACCCCCGAGCTTACAGCAAGTGCATAATGTGTTCCATGTGTCCATGCTACGACCATACCATATCGACTTCCGACATGTGATAGAACATGATCAAGTGGATCTGCAACCAGACTTAACATATGTAGAGCAACCCGTAGAAATCATGGATAGAAAAGAACAGGTGCTGAGGAACAAGGTTGTCAAATTAGTGAGAGTTTTGAGGAGGAATCAGAATGTCGAAGAATCAACATGGGAACTAGATAGCGCGATGCGTGAAAAGCACCCCCAACTGTTTTCAACCTGATTCCGGGACGGAATCCTTTTAAGGAGGGGAGGCTGTAAGAACCCTAATTTTTGGTAATATTTTCTTTTTATTTAATATCTTGTGACATTGTCCATATGGAACCTTTCTAGTCATCCCTGTTGATTAATAGAATTGATTGTCTGAGAAACTGCGTTGATGCATTTATTATGTAAGATACAAATGAAGATTGTGAAGGCAGGAGTCTTATTGTTAGTAAGATTTATAAAACTTGGGATTTGAGAATGGTTAGAGTATTAAAGGATTTAGTAAGAATTATGATGAGGAATTATGGACATTCAAGGAATTTACACAATTAGTACTTAAGAAATTATAGGGGAAATCTCTACGCGACAAAATATTATTACGAGAGATTAGTTAAGATACGATACGAATTAAATATTAAATGACAAGCATTGGTGGAAGAATAATGATACAAGGAGTAATATTGCATGCAAGCCCATGCAACCAAGTAGTTAGAAATCAAACAAGTTAGTTGGCCATTGGAAGATGAATAGTGTTTAGTTGGTTACTTTTTCAAGAAAGGGGACACAAAGTACAAGAGCCATGCTTGCTAGTACTACCACCATGCTTACAAGTGATATGTATCACCCAACCTACATGACCTAACACTAATTATTCACCAAGTCAAACACAAAAACAAAACACAAAAACTTTCTTCCCCCCCCCTTGAAGCTTGCTCTCGGCCAAGCAAAGAAAGAAGAAGAAAATTTCTTCTTCTCCCCTCTCCCATCACTCATAAATCTTGCCATAATTCCTAGGTCATCTACATCACATATACAAGGTATGCTAGCAATTTCACTCCATTCTATCCAACCATTTTCAAGTTACAATTTATTCAAGCTTTGGTAAATGGTAACCAAGTTTGTTTTTCATTTAGATCTTGCATTGTAAGTGTTGTAGGAGGCCATCTAAGGTGTTTTTAAGTTGTGTAAAGATTGTTCAAGGTCTCTAGGAGCTCAAGAAGGTATAAAATCTCAAACCCCCCCTTGGTTATGTATTGTTCATATAGTATGGTAGTAGATCCATGTGTTTTAGGACTTATCTTGGATGTAAATGAATTGGATAGCATGGATCTTGAGTTTTGATGTTGAGATTGTGATTTTTATGACTATGGTTAATATATATATCTCCATGAGTGTTATGAGTCATGATCTAAGTGTATTAAGTGGTGATTATGTTATGGAGGTATGAAAAATGGTTGATCTAAGTGACTTGAGCTTGCTGAGTTTGTCCAGGAACTTTGATCTGTGTTGTAGCACGATTTTGAACCCCCAAATGATGTCCCCTGATGTCCTACCTTATATTGTTGGAAAGATAATTGAATGTAGTTTCTGGAAATGTAAGATTCATAGCTAGATGATGTGTGGATTTTTAGTTATGGCCGGAGGAGTGAATTTTGTTTCTGGACTATGGACTGCATTAAGTGACCCCCTTGTGAACCTTGTTTAAACACCTTATAATATATTTGGGATCATGGAAAAATTTGAGAATGTAGGTAATGCAGTGGTGAAGACCACCCAAAAGGAATTGGATTAAAATATGAATTTTGATTTTATAAAAATGCTAGAGTAAAATTTGCGCAATGGAAAAAGTCGATTAGTGGAACATTATTCTAGGGTTAGTGGTTATGATTCGAACGTGGTAACTAAATTAAGTCGAGTAAGTGACGAGCGTAAACGAGTGATGACATGGACCTATAGTGGGGCTAGGGAGTCATAAGACGAAGTCGTTAAGTTAATTTCGTACCCCCTTAAAACCCCGTAATTAAAGAGAAATTGTTAAGGTACTAACGAACGATTATTGTTTATGTATAGATCGTTCGAATCCGCACGCTCGACCACCCCAACCAAACCAAGGCAAGTTTACTTTTCAAAACTTATCCATATACAAGGACTTTCACTGTTGTGTTTGTAGTTTTCAATTATATCAAATGCTATGTTTATCGAAGTATTGATGCAATTGAAATTGAATAAGTACATATATGCTTATACCCCTTGAACTTAGATTGAGATGTTTTCTTCGGACAACGACTCTAGCAATAGAGGTCGTAGCGGTCCGTATATACTATTGACCGGGGAGCGGTATATTATTATATTGTATCTAGTTTGCGAAAACCCGAAGGGTCATTCGGGTAGTATCGTATACTCAAGTAACTATTGTTATATCTTCGTAAATACTCGAAACCCTATCTTGGATTAAAAGTTATTTTATCGAATAATTATTTTATTAATTATTAATATTAAATATTAAAATATTATTTATTAATCATTGTTCATTATTTAAAGACAAAGTTAATCCAAGATACTTTTTAATACTTTCAAACTCGAACTCTTTCGAACTCAAAACATTTTCGAAAACCCCCGGTCAGATTCTGCTTCTTGTATGATTTCAACAATCATCGATCGACTGATGTCGGACCTCAATTACTCTGTTTTCAATCAAAATCAAGTTTTAAAAGAAAAAGAAAAGGGACTCTGGCAGGTGTGGGAACCGTTGACGAACGATTCCCGGGATGTGTAAGCGGTCGTGAGCCAGGCGATCCATCAATTATTATTTCGGCCCAGGTGTTGCCGAAGGATGATTACGGATGTAGTTTTCATCGAAGGTGATTACGGATGTAGTTTTCACCTGAGGGATAGTTACGGATGTAGTTTCTATCCTTCTACCGGTAGAGAAGACCCGCGGACTATTGGACTTGGATGTGGCGACTGATCATCGTCAATCCTTGTCAGGTTTTGTGTTTTCTTTAAGTCCCATTCCTCCATTTTGGAAAAATGCTTTGACACTGCTTCTTAGGCTTTTGTGCCAAGTTGCTGATAGTGTTCTATTTTGATGAGAAAGATGTTGATTCAATGCATTATCTAGAACTGCAAGTTTATTTTGAAAACGAGGGCACATATTGTTGCACCTTCGAGATTTATCAAGTATGACAAGTGATTTTATAACTAATTGATACAAACAAATATATCAACTGCCAATCATATGAAATGCTATATTGCTTACCTTATACATATATTTCTTGCTGAGCTATAGTTGCTCACTCTTGCTTGTTTTCAAATTTTACAAACACAACAGCTAAGCGAAATGGCAAGAACCAGACAGACTGCTCGAAAGCAGGTGACTAGACCCGAGCCAGCAGTTGAGATTCCACCAGTAGGCCCCATTAGCCGGATCAGTTGGCAGCTTTTGTTAGTTCGTTTTATTTATCAGTATGACCTGTGCAAGGCAGTGTATCGTAACAAACTTTCAAGCCGCCAACTTCGCTTCATATCGAAGTGTTGCTGGTAGCATAAATACTATTCAATTCGGTCTGTAATAACTCTGATAATTTTATTTCTGCTTAATCAATGTTGTGACGTTTCTGAGGCTCTAACCTGTGTGTGTGTGTGTGCGGTGTGAGTTTATTTTGGGGTCGATGGCTGTGTTATATATATTATGTGCAAGAATAGGTATGTTATTAATGGAAAATGGACCGTGAGCGCCTAGATCTCCGACCCCGGATCTGGGGGCGTCACATTGTTCAAGTGATACAATTTAGCTTATTTATAGTATGTGATGATTTGGCCAAGTATAGATGACTCATATACTTTTCAGATAAGTGTAATGTTGATTACCTCCCCTACCCGTAATTCAAATAACCCTTTTTGCTCATTTTCCTATCCCTGAAGTGCCATTTCTTCTATTTTCGTTGAATGGAGTTGAGAACTCCCTAAATAAAGGAAATCCCAGATTTTAAATTCTTATGAAAGTCTGCTAGCAAAATTCTCAATTCTAGCATATCTCCATCAATGGATTCCCATTTAGAAAAATGTTTTCTTTTAAATTGACCTGAACTGTTCCATATTGGAATTGTTTTTCAAACAAATGTTAAATCATTTTATCTGTTTATGGAAACTCAAACTTTTTAGTATGTCTAGTAATTGACCATATCTTCGCTTTAACTTAGAGTTTGATGGTCGAAAAGTCTTATTACATTGTATATATTTCATGTACTCAAGTGAAATTCTCTTTAAATAAGTTGTTGATGTTATAAGTGCAAATTATTCACATTTATCTTCTTGATATGAACTCATAGTATTGCTCATCATAATCTCCTCCCCAATTGTTATCGAACTTGTCGATACTAACAAATGTTGTTGCCTTCTTCTTAACTCTTAATCATGAGTTATTATTCTGGACATGAGTTTTCAGTTGTTTGGTTGAAACAGGATAGTCGATTGTCCCGACACCTGACCTGAGTATTATGGATAGAATTGGAAATGTTTTTATTAAATGAAAATGTTTTCAGGACTGTGGACGTCAGTCAGAGTATGAGTATTATGTTTTAGGCCAAAATGGGCCATGGATCCAGTTAAGTATTTGGATATACCAAGAGAGTATATCCGGAGTTTTAGTGTGACTAATCATCCACTTTAACTCGTTGCGTCAAAATGAAAAAAAATTCCAATTCTAATCTATAGATTGATTATCCAGTTGGACATTGATTCGTATTGCTTGACCATGAATTTCCAAGTATTATTATCGAATGGTTATCATTTGACCTTGAGTTTTCGAGTATCATTATTGAATCATTAAAGCCTGGTTCCTTTGTAGTTTACAATGCTTATTCTAGTTGAACAAAATTTTTATCTGTTCTAGTTCCTGTTGCACCTCATTAATGGTGAAGTATTGACCCTCGTGGCAACTTAAAAGTTAATATCACAGATTCTTTCATAGAATGAGTTGAAATTCTTTTGTTATCAGAATTGTTTCGATATTAAAATTGTTATCACTTTATGCACTTGCTGAGCATCGTTGGCTCACTCTTGCTTTTGTTTGTTTTTCTCCAGTTAATAGTGAAGTTTAGTAGACCAAGTAATGGACAGGGAGTATTGATCTCCGGGCAGTGAGAAGAGACGTTCGAGTTGTGGACTTCGTCAAATAGTGGTTGGATATGTAGCTAGATAGTGGTTTTGTATATTCACAGAATTGTATAATATTCTTTTATTCTGAGATTGGGTTGTAATGATGTAGTTCGATAGTTTGTTTCATACCATAACCTGTATGCAATCTTGGTTAAGGGATTTTATTGTTTTATCAGTTGATATTATGTTTATATCCTAGTTAGTAAAATGTTGATTATGGTTGGTGGCCCCAAATCTGTACCCCGGATTCTGGGACCGTTACATCAAGGAGTCTATTCTAAGTATTAAGAACAAATTAAAATTAAATCTATACTATTATATAATAGCCGAAACATTAAAAGTTTGATTGGTCGGTCGATAAAGTACCTGTTGATTTTACTTATTTACCCATATTTAATTAGAGTCCTACTAACTAATAAATTTCCTTGTTAAGGTTAACATATTACATTTTCTATTTTTCAAGAACTAAATAATTTCCTTTTTCAGGTTAAATAAAATATCTTTTATATTTTATCTAACTAAAATTTCTCCTTTACTAATCAATTTCCTTTTTCAGGTTAAACTTATTACCTTTTCTATTTTTCAATAACTATATAATTTTCTTTTTTAAGTTAAATACAATAACTTTTATATTTTATCTAACTAAAAGTTCTTCTTTTTAAAAAACAGTACGAGCAATTTTGTTTAATAAAATAACATAATTATATTATAATTACTATTAACTAATCAATTACCTTTTTCAGCCAACACACGTTACAATTTCTTTTTACTCTAACTATAATCTATCTTTTTCCAATTATATCACGGGCGGTTCCATTTAATAAAAATAAAATAATATTATTATACTAATAATTAACCAATTACCCTTTTCACCTAAAACGTATCATCTTTTCTATATTTATAAATTAAATTTCCTTTTTCTATAAATATCACGGGCAACATTAATTTCTCATTTTCTAAAAACACTACGAGCAATTTTATTTAGTAAAATAACATAATTAAATATAACTAAATAATTTCATTCTTCAAGTAAAACACAATATCCTTTATATTTTATCTAACTAAAATTTCTCCTTTTTTAAAAATACTACGAGAAATTTTGTTTAATAAAATAACATATTTATATTATAATTACAATTAACTAATCAATTACCTTTTTTAGTCAAAACACGTTACCTTTTTTCTTTTCTCTAACTAAAATCTCTCTTTCTCCAATTATATCACGGGCGATTCTATTTAATAAAAATAAAATATTAGTATTATAATACTAATAATTAACCGATTACCTTTTCAGCTAAAACGTATCATCTCTTCTATTTTTTCTAATTAAATTCCTTTTTTTCCTAGAAATATCACAGAAAACATTAATTTCTCATTTTCTAACAACAATACGAGCAATTTTATTTAGTATACATAATTAAATTATAATTATTATAAACTAATCAATTAACTTTTTCACCTAAAACATGTCACCTTTTTAATCTTCACGTTAACTTTTCTATTTTCTCTAACCAAAATCTCTCTTTTTCCAATTATATCAAAGGAGTTTCTATTTAATGAAATAAAATAATACTAATATAATACTAATATCAATTACCTTTTTCAGCTAAAACGTATCATCTTTTCTATATTTTCTAAATAAAATCCCTTTTTTTTAGAAATATCACGGATAACATTAATTTATCCTTTTCTAAAGACATTACAAGCAATTTTATTTAGTAAAATAACTTAACTAAATTATAATTACTATAAACGAATCAATTACCTTTTTTACCTAAAACATGTTATCTTGGTAATTTCCTTTAACTAAACCTCTTTTTTTCATATTATATTACGGGCATTCTGTTTAATAAAAATAAATAAATTTGTAATTACTAATAATTAATTGATTACCTTTTTCCAACTAAAACCAATCATTTTTTCTATATTTTATAACTAAATTCCTCATTTTCTAGAATTATCACATATAACATTTAAATAATTATTATCAAATCATCTCATTAAAAAATTTAAGCCTCCAAAACATGTTTAAAAAATAATTCAAATTAATGAAAAAAATTCATATAATAAAAAAAAATTCGTGCATCGCACGGGTTTTAGGCTAGTTAACTAAAAATTTGCAAACATGATATATTTCGTTAATGTGATTCAATGATTAACCTTCCCAAGAAGATTTTAACAATTTCCTAAAAAAACCAATTCAAAAATAAAACAAGTATAAAATAAAAAATGTTAACGTAATCTAATAATATCTACAGGTTGAGTTAAGTCCATTTACATGAATATTTGAAATACACAAATAAATTATTTAATTATTATTTATATAAATACTTTAATTCACAAAAACTTAATCATCACAAAATTCAAATTGTATTATATATATATATATATATATATATATATATATTCAAATTGTATTATATATATATATATATATACTGTACTAAAGTAAAATCTCTATCAACATTTTCCCTCCAAAATTTCCCTCTTCTCTCTCCTCTCTTTCATTCATTATTATTATTTTTTTTCTTCTCTCTCCTACCCTTCTTTCTCCTCCCTTCTCTTATTATTTTTCCCTCCTACCTCCTACCCCTCTCTCCTCTTCTTTTATTATATTATATTTCCCTCATTTCTCTCCTACCCCTTCATTTAAATAATTATTTTTTCATCTCCTCTCTTCTCATTTAATTCAAAACTCATATCTATACTATTATATAAAAGCCGAAACATTAAAAGTTTGGTTGGTCGGTACGGTACCTGTTGATTTTACTTATTTACCATTACTTAATGATACATGTTATTTTACGTAATTATCCTTAATTAATGATACATGTTATTTTACGTAATTATCCTTACTTAAATTATTTATAATTACTAATCTATACTATTATATAATAGGCCGTTGATTTTACTTATTTACCCTTATTTAATTAAATATAAAATTCATCCTACTAACTAATCAATTTCCTTTTTCAAGTTAAACATAATACCTTTTCTATTTTTCAATAACTAAATAGTTTTCTTGCTTATTTAATTAAATATAAAATTCATCCTACTAACTAATCAATTCCTTTTTCAAACATAATACCTTTTCTATTTTTCAATAACTAAATAATTTTCTTTCTTCAGTAAATACAATATCTTTTATATTTTATCTAACTAAAATTTCTCCTTTACTAATCAATTTTCATTTTCAGGTTAAACATATTACCTTTTCTATTTTTCAACAACTAAATAATTTTCTGTTTAAGGTGAAATACAATATCTTTTATATTTTATCTAACTAAAATTTCTCCTTTTTTAAAAATACTACAAAGCAATTTTGTGTCATAAAATAACATAATTATATTGTAATTAATATTAACTAATCAATTACCTTTTCCAGCCAAAATACGTTACCTTTTCTCTAACTAAAATCTCACGGGCGGTTACCTTTTTCATCCAAAACACCTTACCTTTTTTTCTTTTCTCTAACTCTCTTTTTCTAATTATATCACGGGCAGTTCTATTTAATAAAAAAATAATAATAATATTATAATACTAATAATTAATCGATTACCTTTTCAACTAAAACATATCATCTTTTCTAATTAAATTCTTATTTTTTTTCTAGAAATATCACGGGCAACATTAATTTCTTATTTTCTAAAAACATCATGAGCTATTTTATTTAGTAAAATAACATAATTAAATTATAATTACTATAAACTAAACAATTAACTTTTTCACCTAAAGCATGTCACCTTTTTAATTCACGTTACCTTTTCTATTTTTTCTAACTAAAGTATCTCTTTTTCCAATTATATTACGGGCGGTTATATTTAATATAATAAAAGAATAATATTATAATATTAATAACCGATTACCTTTTTCAGCTAAAACGTAACATCTTTTTTATATTTTCAAACTAAAATCCCTCTTTTTCTAAAAATATCACGGACAATATTAATTTCTCCTTTTCTAAAAACATTACGAGCAATTTTATTTAGTAAATTAACATAAATAAATTATAATTATTATAAACTAATCAATTACCTTTTTCACCTAAAACATGTTACCTTTTTAATTTTTTTTAACTAAGTCCTCTCTTTTTCCAATAATATCACGGGCATTCTACTTAAAAATAAATTAAAATAATAATTTTATAATTACTAATAATTAACTGATTACCTTTTTCAACTAAAACCTGTCATCTTTTCTATATTTTCTAACTAAAATTCACCGATAACATTTTTATAATTATTATCAAATCACCTTATTTAAAAATTTAAATTTCCAAAATTTATATTTAAAAAAAAATTAATTCAAATTAATGAGAAAAATTCAAAAAATATTAAAAATAATCCGTGTATCGCACGGGTTTTAACTAGTTATAATTAATATTATTTAATTTTCCTCCTAATGTTCTTTTATTTTCTTCCCTTCTCTCTCATTCCCACCCACTCTCCAATATAATTTGATTATTTATTAATTTCTTATATACTTAACTTTCTGTTTTAATTATTTCACCCATTTTTCTCCTATTATTTTTTTCATTCTATTATATCTCGATTACACTTTCTTTTATTTCAGTTTCACTCACAATTTTTATACCTACGACTTCAATTTTTTTTTTGTATTTACCATATTTTAATGGGCTTTTTTCAAAAATACCCAAGTTGTAAAACTTTTTCTAAAAACCTCATTTGTAACCAATTTTTACGCGGTGCCAGCGTTATTTACAACTTTAGGTAGTATTTTTGAAAATATTTTCAAAAAATTAGTTATTTTGTAAATATCCCTTATTATAATTGTTTTTGAATTGTGCAAAGTAAATCAAATTTTATGGATATTTACATTTCACATTTATACATATGTACATATGAAATATTTTCAATATAAAATAGATATTCTAATTAATTTAATTTTAATAAGAACAAAAAAAATTATATAAATTGAATAATATTAATAATCCATTTATATTTTATATTATTTTTTAATAATATCTAAATACATATTTAAATGAATATATTTAAAAAATCGTGCATATGCACGGGTATTATCTAGTATATATATATATATATATATATATATATATATATATATATATATATATATATATATATATATATATATATAATTTATTTTAAAAAATCGAAACATTTAAATTTGAAAATTGATCAATGGATAATATATTTCTTTTTGGTACTTGGACTTTGGTACTACATTGATCCAAGATAAAATTTAAAGACATCTTTAAAACCTATTTATTTTAATTATATAAGCAATTTATAAATTCAAATTTACTATAATGATTTTAAGTATTTATTTTACAGACATATTTTTTACTAAAATACAAATTTTAACAAGTTTTTAACTCCTAATTATTTTAATACCTACATCATTAGGTTTAATTATTATATAAATCAATTATATTTGGAATATTTATAGCAAATATTAATAGAGAAAAATATGAAAATTAATATAAAATGATAAATAATAAAAAATTCTGTGCATCGCACGGGTTATAGACTACTAAGAAATAAGTTGGGAAAAAGTATGTCGTTACTATTTTCAACTTATCAACATATAAATTGTAAGTTGAGTTAATAAGTTGGGTAGACATTATTCATAAGTTGACAACTTGACATAGGCTTATAAGCTATATTCACGTTGCCAAACAGGCCCCAAATTAGATTTCAACCTAAAACTTTTATGTCATTAAAAGAAAATCAGAAATGAAGAAAAGTAAATATTTTATTTATTAAAATGATATAAAGGATGATTCAAATTACCTTAAAAATAAGGGAGATAAGGAAGTTCTTAACTCTTTAAGATACAACTAGAAGATTGTTGGAACAAGATTTTTTTACTCATTCCTTATCTTTTATCTTAGGAGATCTAAGTAGTACATTGAACTACCTTTTAAGATGATACACTTAAAATAAAGAATCATGATGACTCATGGGAAGTCATTACGTACACTGGGGAGTATAACAGACCATAAACTTAATCTCGAGCAAAAAGGGCCGACACTATACTAGCTTATAATTGGTGCGATGCATGCATTTTTTTAATATATAATAAATTTTATTTTATTTTACAATTATATTTTGATATAATCATTATTTACAATATTTTAATTTAATTTTAATTTAAATTATTTAATATAAATTTAATTAATGATATGCATGGTTTAAAACTTATATTATAAAATTTTAAAATAAATATGTCGTTGATGGAATTCGAACCTTGAAATATTAGTAAATTAATTTATCATATAATATATCTAATCATTAGATCTAACGGTTCTGATTTTTTGCTAAAAATCTAACGGTCATTATTCGTAATATACAGATTTCTATTATATTTTGTTAGTGATTAGAAGATATGGTGTGATATTTTTGGGCATATACTAATTGTTGCAAGATTATGTTTTAAATTAAAAGTTAACGTGTTTAAATTAAAAAAAAATATTATTAATCGGAAGATATATATATATATATATATATATATATATATAAATTTATTAAATTATAATAAAATTTTTGTAATTACCGCGAATTTTCGAATAAATTTTTCTACTCGATATTTAATTTTATTTAAGGGCGATGCACTAGTATATTTTAATTAGCGCATTTTTGTAAAATTTTGAAATTTTATATATTCGTATGTAAGTAATATTATATTATATCTATTTAATTATATTTATTTGGTATTTATTAAAATTAGGAAAAATAAAATTTTAGTTTTGGGTCGAATTTATTTTAGGAAACGAAATTAGAGTCTCGTTTTAATTAGCCAGCAGGGGAGAAGCGGGATTATTGATGAGACAGCACTAAAATCTAAATTGGAGCATTCCATTTTGTCCCCCATGTTTTGATTTTTTTTAATTTAATAATCATCCACCTACAAAACATGATACTCTTTTCCCGGAACACTAAATGATTACACGCTACTTGTTTATACAATAACCAAAAACCCGGCCTTATATTTAGAAAACGAAACACAAAGCAGGGTATGAGCCTTACTTTCTTTTCATCAAAACCAAACAAAACACAAGACTCGACCAATTATTTTTTTTGTTTTGTCTCTCTACAATCAGAGAACAACTGAGGTAGTGTGTTTATTTATTTATTTCTTTTCTTTTCTTTTCTTTCCTTTCCTGTTAAACTCTTCTCTTTTTTTTTTCCGCTGTTGTTCCGATTGGTGTCAGCTAGAGTCAGAGTTGTTGAATCAGAGAATACGGAGAGAGATTGACGAGAGAGATTGTTGTTTTGATGTTGAAAATGGAGGAGGGAGGAGTTGTCAATGTTGGTTGTTTGGGGGAAGACAGAACCACCACCGATTGGTGGTGGTGGTGTGTTTGAAGAGAGAACAGCGAGGAAGAGAGTGGCGGAGGGAGAGGGAACGGAGAAAGGAGGGAAAGGGAGAGAGATGATAGAGTGAGCGAGATGACGGAGAAAGAGATAGAGAGAGAGATAGAGAGCAAACAGGGAGGGAGAGAGATAGACGGGCGAGAGAGAGTGGAGGGAGAGAGTGAAAAGAGAGAGAGAGAGAGAGAGTGAAAAGAGAGAGAGAGAGAGAGAGAGAGAGAGAGATGGGAGATCGAGAGAGAACGAGAGATCGAGAAGAAGAGAGACGGAGATGAGAGAGATGAACGAGAGAGAGAGAAGAGAGAGGGAGAAAGATAGATTAGAGGGAGAGATAAGAGGGAGTGAGGAGGCAGAGACGCGAGAGAGAGAAGTAGAGAGGGAGAGATTCGCAGAGATAGAGAGAGAACAGGGAGGGAGGGAGATAGACGGGTGAGAGAGAGAATGGAGGGAGAGATGGCAGAGAGAGTGAAAAAGAGAGAGAGAGAGAGAGAGAGAGAGAGAGAGAGAGAGAGAGAGAGATGGGAGATCGAGAAGAAGAGAGACGGAGATGAGAGAGATGAACGAGAGAGAGAGAGAGAGAAGAGAGGGAGAGAGAAGAGAGAGGGAGAGAGATAGATTAGAGGGAGAGATAAGAGGGAGTGAGGAGGCAGAGACGCGAGAGAGAGAAGCAGAGAGAGAGGAAGAGTGCAGAGAGGGAGAGATTCGCGTGGGGGGAGGATGTTGGCGCGTGGACCCCACGCGCGGCGAGTGCCAGCGTGTGGCTAGCGTGTGTAAGCATGTGTATATTAGTGTGGGTGTATGTTAGCAGTGTATGTAAATGTGGGTGAATAGTGGGTTAATTTTATTAAAATTGGGAATCAAAATAGGAAAGAAAATGGAATTAAATTCAGTATGTTAGAATTAGATTATTGAATTATTGTGCTGGTGGACAAAAAGAGGATATTTATTTAAGGGATAAAATGGAATAAAATAACTATAAGATGAATATCTTCTCGGAGAATAAATAAGGGGTTCAATTAGTTTCGTTAAAATTGAAATAT
Organism: Saposhnikovia divaricata; assembly: GCA_036435485.1. Classification (NCBI taxonomy): domain Eukaryota; kingdom Viridiplantae; phylum Streptophyta; class Magnoliopsida; order Apiales; family Apiaceae; genus Saposhnikovia; species Saposhnikovia divaricata. Next base: position 127,695,776 of record CM071598.1, read on the forward strand.
TATTTAATTTGGTTAGTAATAAATAGTGTAATAAAAATAGTGTAATTAATTAATTAGTTAAATAAAAATAATTTGTGATTATTGGACGTAATTTAGAGATTTAATTTTATGAATAATTTAAGAATAAATAGAATAAAATATGGTTTTAATTTTAGAAGTCTGATATTTAATAGTTCCGGATTATTTTAATTAGCCGGATCGAATCAGATTAATTTAGAGGATAAAATCTTATTAATGTTAAATTATTTACGGGATTATAAATGGAAGAGTAATTGGTTAGTAAGATTAATATTAATAATTATGGATTTAAATTGAATAAAAATGAATTGTTGAATTATTTTGTTTTGAGAATAAATAGAGATTAATATTAATTAAATTAGAGAATTTTAGAGGTTTGTATATGATTCATAAGAGCTAATTTATTTTTTTAAAAGTGTGATTTAAATAGCTAATTAATTGTTAGCGAATACTTAGAAATGATTAGAGCCCTTTAAATGAGAATTTTTCTTGCAATTAAATGAAGTGGGATTTACGGATTTTAAAAATAGTATATATTTTCTAGATTTGATTCCCGAGTCCGATGAAAGAGTTATTTATCCGGGGATTGTTTTCCGTTATTTATTGTAGAGATTTTCGAGAGATATTATTATTTAATATTTAAATATTATATTAGCGGTTTAGAAATATTTTATTTTGACGAAGCGCCCATGTCTTTTTGGTTGCCATTTTTAGAGAATAATTTCGAGCCGTAGATCGAAGCCAAGTTCACGGGTAGAGTATAAATTTTATCTGCTTTCATTTGCACTTCGAGATCGAGGCAAGTTCATTCCTACCCTAACTCTTAGAGACTTGTATTTCTGTTCGTATTAATTCATTCCTTATTTATTTTCGAGCTGTCAATTATGAGATTTATTTGTTGCTCCATATGATGCAATAATTCTTTTGAACATTATTTTATCGTTGCGATATTTTGTTAATGTTAAAATTAGTTCACTTGCGAATTATACTCCCTATAAGCGTAGAAATAAATTCGTTGCTATCGGGTCGATCTCATTAATTCGAGACCACTATTATTTTGATTCAGTGAAACTAGTCTCATTTGTTTGAGCTAGTTAAATTCATTCTTTTCAGTCGAATTTATTGTACAAATTGGACAGTATTTATTGATTATCTTTTAGTTGATTCATCTCCCGAATCAACAAATAAGAGTTATAAAATTAGGATCGTTAGAGTTTTACTCGTTAATCAAGTGAAGAATATTCTATTTAACGTTCATCAATTTTGAGTATTTTAACTATTCGAGAAGTACTATTTGTTCAGGACGACTCCTAATTACTTCATTTTAAGACTATTCTCATTATTTCGAGATAGTTGCTTTCATTGTCAGGGTTTGGCATTTTGTTCGTGTCAAACAATGAAATATTATTATTGAGAGTTTACATCAGTCCATTGTTCGGATTGGTGATAAAATTGAGTCAGACTAGCAGTCCGCCAGATTTGTAAATATTTTCCTGGAAGAATTATCTCAAGTTATCTATTCATCAAAAATTTGGGAATTCTGTATTCTACTGGTCAATTTTGGGAAAGAGGCCTATTATAGGGAAAGAGAGACTTGTGTACTGTTATGCGGACACGAGATTATTTAGGCACTATGTTGCCAGGGTTGAATTAATAAACCACTATGATGCTAGCATTCATACATTTATATTATATTGTTGATAACGTATTATAGCCATGATCGGGCGAAGTGCGATATCATTGGAGGACGGTATTCCCGGTCGGTTAGTTGATCGCCCCACCGAGATACCGATAGGTGGAAGACCAGTTTATTCTTAAATCATGAGTCATCAGAGTTATACCAATTGAGTCTTTCGAGTATTCTGATTTTGAGATGAGTATTGAGTCAGAGTCAGATTGTGATATCCGATTTATTTTAAACTTCGAGTATTTCCTTCGGTCAATCTTATTATATTTATACCCCGAGAAAGAAGAGAACTTGCTAAGCACTATAGTTGCTCATTCTTGCTTTACAACATTTTATTCAGCTGTCAAGAGGGAAAAAGGCGAGACGTCTAGTCAGGGATCCAGAGGAAAGGGAAAAGCTCCAGGCTATGCTGACAAGAACTAGAATATCAAGCTGGAATCTTTATCTTTCTACTTTTGTGAACTTATGTAATATATTATCCGGAGATGTAATATGTCGTATTGTAATATTGTGTGAGACTGATCTTGGATCTGAGGAGTGGGACACTTATGCTCCGTTGTAATGAATATTTCGTTTTATTATTGCGTTATCGTGTGCTACAGGATATTGAGACAATGTGACGACCCGCGGTCCCCGGTCAGGGTGGATTTGGGGGCGTTACAGTTTTGGTATCAAAGCCTTAGTTATATTTTTGGGAATCGTACGAGCCTAGAATTATAACACGACGTGAGAATTTAAGAGGTATAATACGACGTTGAGATTTTAGTACTAAGTGCTTTACACCTTTAGCTATATCTATATACGTATCTAGTCGATTAGAACTAGTTTCTGAGCGAAACTATTTACTTTTGTAGATGTCTTCATCAGGATCTACCGGTTTCTTACCTATGCAAGACAGATCTCCTACACCATACCCACTAGGACCTCTAGATCCTAGCTCAGGGACGGATAGTGACCCATCTGAGGAGTATATGCTGATCGTCAGTGACTCGGAGGACTCTTCTATTCGGATTCTTACACCTTCTCTCCCACACGTGATAGACTTGGTAGATTCCCCTGACCAGGTCATTGAGGTAGCTGATTCTCCTATGCCAGCGATCGACCTAGAGGCTCCTACTCCTGAGACTACACCTATTTACACCCCTGATGTTCAGAGTTGAGACCCCAGTGCCCGAGATTACTGATCCAGTTGATGAGAGCCAGCTTTCACCCGTCCACACTGAGGTGGTGCCTAGCTCAGCTGTTCCAGTTTCCAGAGTTGCTACACCTACTAGGGCTACAGCTTTCTCAGATTTTATTACTGCTCCTATCCCGATTTTTACTTCGACTCCGACAGTTCCTACTATACCTGATTACATGTTCCCATGTATGAGCGACACTCCTGTTTATGATACTGCTCTATCTGCACCCACTACACCTGTTCCTGCTCCGACTCAGGCCACTGTGGCTACTGTTGCTACTGCTGCTATGCCACCTGTTCCCCCTAAATATGCTAGGGTGGCGGGAGAGATGGTCCCTTGGCACATTCACCATACCCTGTTCCAGCATTACCGATGGTTATGGTCTCGCTATAAGGAGATCTTTGCTACTAGGGATGGTATCCTTAGACTGTTGGCTGTTCCAGATCCTTTTGCTGTGCATCATGGAAGGAGTCTACTGGTTAGAGACGTCCCGATGGAGATCATGCATCAGATTGCTCTCACTGTTTTGACTGGACTACAGACTGACTTTGCTGCCTTGCCATCATCCAGTACCGGGCAGATTGATCGGGACAGAGTTGCCACTATGATTTCAGATATCGTCACTGAGTTCCATAGGAGGGTCGGTGAGATGTTCCCCCGCTGATGACATATATGCATGCTTGAGCATCCCCATCGTTTGGCTTGTATAGCTAGTGGTGACCCACTTTCTGGATGGCATCACGTTAGATTTTTTGTATCAGGGTGCACATATTCTCATGATCTATGTACTTGATGTACTTGATTTTATGACCAGCATGTAGGGTAGTAATCCTTATTATCCCCCACGATGTATTATATTCAGATTATCGGTTTGTATTATTATGAACGTATTCAGTATTATGACCTGTACTGTACCAGTGTGGTACCTCTTTATTATTACATGTTCTGATCTGTTAGTAGAACTGCTGTCTTACTTTATCTATTAGAAAATTTTGTACTGTAGAGTATCATATGATATTGTTTCCCTATGTTACCCCGATATAAATGGAAACTTCTTTTCAGAAACTACGACTTAAAATGAGTTTAACCAAAATTCGAGAACCAAAGATTAATAACGGTTGAATTTTAGAACTTATAAGGTTTTCCCGAGAACCGCCATTTAAACTGAGATAGATCTTTACAGGTATCTGAAATTTTTTTTGTAACTAGGAATAAGAGTAATCGTTTATAAAGAGACCACAGAAAATCACGATTTTGAGTATGATTTATTTTGAGAAACCAGGAATTTGACCGAGTAATTATTTATGAATGCCTATCATAACTGTGCCAGCAATGGTGTTGTATAACTACATACCTGAGACATAACATACCCTATTGTTTTCGCTCTTATCGAAAAAGATGCCACATAAAAGAGGAAGACCCCCAAAGAATCTTCATCCTCAACCTGAAGCGAATCAAGATTATGAGGTTCCACCTCGGAACCCAGTCCAGAATCCAAACCCGGAACCAGAGCCCGCTCAGAATCCCAACCCGATGAACCTACTTATGAACTTTCTTCTTCAACATGCTCAGAACCCTCAGCCTCAACAGAACCAACATCCAGTAGGAGGAATTCCACCTCCAGCTCAACTGACTCAAGCTACAGTGAGTTTCAAATCATTCAAATCTTTGAATCCACCTGAGTTTAAAGGTACCACTAACCCAGTGGAGGCTAGAATCTGGTTACGAGAGATAGAAAAGACTTTTGAGATTGTGGGAGTGGAAGAAGACAAGAAGACAGTGTTTGTAGCGTATATGTTAAAAGGTGAGGCTAACTACTGGTGGGAAGCGAAGAGAGCTATGGAAAGTAATGCGGTTATACCGTGGGCCAGATTTACAAAATTGTTCTTAGAAAGATATTTCCCCAAGTATCTGGAGAACCAGATGGAGATTAAGTTTTTTGAACTCAAGCAAGGGACGATGACTGTTGCAGACTACGAGGCCAAGTTTACAGAACTCTCGAGGTTTGTACCCTATCATGTAGACACTGAGGAGAAGAGAGCAAAGCGTTTCCAACAAGGATTGAAGCTCTGGATACAGAATCGAGTTGCAGTGTTCGAGATCACCAATTATGCAACCTTAGTTCAGAAAGCGGCTATAGTGGAAAGTGGAAGTGAACTGTACCCGAAGGATGGACAGAAGAGGAAGTTTCAGAGCCGCTAAAGTAACTTTGTGAGAAGGACTGATAATCGGAGCGACAAGAAACCATTTGTGAAGAGGGAGAAAAGAAGCACTGATACAAGAAGGTTTGGGAATCATGACACCAGAGGAAGCAACCAGAGGTTCCAACAGCCACAGACAGTTAGTGTGATGCAAGGAAGGCCACCATTACCAGAATGTAAGACATGTTGGAAGAAACACCCTGGACCCTGTCATCAAGCGAGCGTGAATTGTTATAACTGTGGACAAAAGGGTCATTATGCTTCTAGTTGCAAGGATAAATCTGTCACCTGTTTCAACTGTGAAAGGAAAGGTCACGTGTCCCGGGACTGTCGACAGCCTGCGAAGGAAAATCCAGTGCCTCGACTCACAGCACCTCCCAACAACAAGTCGATAGCAAGAACCTTCAACATGACTGTACGAGATGCCATCGATGACAGCGATGTGATAGCAGGTACGCTTCGAGTAAACTCTAAGGATGCGTGTGTTCTAGTTGATTCTGGAGCTACCAAATCTTTTATTTCTGAAAACTTCATGAATAAGTTGAATCTTGAGTCTGTGCCCTTAGATGGAATTCTGAACATAGAAATAGCTAATCAAGAAGTCATACCAGTAAACCGATTGTGTCCGAATTGTTCTATAGAGATACATGGGCAACGTTTTGACGCAGACCTCATTCCTTTTAAGTTAGGGGAATTTGACGTAATCCTAGGGATGGATTGGTTATCAGGTTATGATGCTCAAATAAATTGTCATCATAAGAGGGTCAGCTTAGGTGGACCTAATGGTATAAGAATTCCGTTTCGCGGACGGAAACCGACTAAGGATTTTCTGTAATAACCCTAACTTTAGAAAGGCTACAGTGCCCAAATGAATAGTGATCTTGAGGAATCCAGGGAAATGGTGTGTAGGTACTCTATATTAGGGATGGAAAATGAGTAAACAGAAACCATATTAGTGTTGTACATTGAAAATAAGTGACTCGAAATGACGATGGATTTTAGAAATTCCTGAATTTTGATTTTGAGGATTTTGAGCTCGAACGAACTTCTATATCTTGGATATTAAGGAGTATAGAAATATTAAAGGAATTATATATTGAGGAATTAGTGAATTTAAGTTAAACCAAGGGATTATTAAGTTAAGAGAATACCAAAGGAAATTGGATTTGTAAATGATTTCGAAAACCACTGAGATAATGAGGTATACTCGAAACGAACCACGATTAGACGAGTATGGAAACCAAGCAACCAAGATTAGTAATCTAACAAGGATGCATACCACATTATGATTATCCAAGGTTAGTAGCATAACACTTAGAAAATAAGGAAATGAGAATATTAGATCATCCTAATGACATCACTAATGACATCATTTTCCACTAACTAGTTTTAAGGGCAAATTAGTACTTTAGCATGGTTTTTAATCACAAATATCTTCCAAGCTTCCACAAGACACTAGACTAATCAAGATTTAGCCAAGATAAGAGCAAGTAAACACAAAAATCTCTCTCCCCCATCCATATTACTACATTCGGCCAAAAAGAGGAAAAAAGGAGAAAAAGAAAGAAAAAAATTCAAAAAACCCTAGCTCTCTTCAATAACAATTCAAGGGAAAAATCATGGAGCTTCTTGGAGGTTAGGAAGGATCATCTACAAAGTTTCATAGCAAACCAACATCATTTAGTAAGGTAAATAGATCATTCAAGTTACTAGAAAAGATGATGAATAGTGTTTTCTAAGTGTTAACTTGTTTTTATGGCTTCCTTTAGTTGATTCAAGCTATTGTAAGGTTGTTAAGGATTACCCAAGGCTTGTTAAGTGTTGTTAGAGCTTCAAGAAGATATAACTACTCTTGCCTCTTTGTATTTATGGTGGAAATTAAGTTGGTTAGTAGTTAAGTGATGTAAATGTTTAGTTTATAATGAGTATGTGTTATAAATGGTTTGTTTTGATGTGGAAATTGTATGTTGTGGACTTGTAACCATGGCTGGTAATGAAGACCACATGGTGTAGGTGATGATTATTGTGTTTGATAATTGATTTGGAGGAGTTGGATTTATGGAAAGTATGAAAATATAGTCGTTATAATGCCCGATTTTCGTTAGGAAGAAATCTGCCCTGTTTTGTGACCCCTGTATCCGTACGGTACCCTACTGCCTAGGTTCCTAATTGACCATGTAATGATAGAGCTTAGTTCATAGATCGTTTTGATATAAGGTACGTTAAAATCTGATGAACGGTTTAGGAGAAAAGTCAGTTTTAGTGAAAGACGTTCGGAAACCGAGAAAATGTAATTTTGTTAACTTTGAGGCTATAACTACCATACTTAAACATTTTTAAAAATTATGAAACTTTGGGACATTGCAGTAGGGTAGTCAGAGAGTCATTACCAGTTGGCCTTGTGGTAAAATTCGAAACCCATATTTTCTGAGAATTTTTACAGTTAAGCGTGATCGTTAGGGGAAATGGTGAAAACCCCTGAAACTTCGATTAAGGTTTTAAATGGTTAAGTTCTTGAACCTTTGGGGTAAAAGTAATATGTTAACAATATATTAAAGTTTCAAAGGTAATGTTATACAAGAGTGTAGTGAGTAAGAGATGTGGTTCTAACGACAGTCCTTTTGTGTTTATAGAAACTCCGGAAGAGGGACGAGCCATACCGTCAGGATACCGGAACCGAGGCAAGATCTTTTCTATCCCTACTTGGAAAACTATTTATCTTCAAAGAAACTTGATTTCTTGGAATATATACATGTGATGCTATTATTACAATATTGTGAAGAAATTGTCTTCCTTGAGTATTGATATTAAAAAGAAAGGTATATGAAGATGTATATGGATATGAGTATGAGATGGATATGAATATGGATATGAGTATGAGATGGATATGTATAGAGATGATTATGCATGAAGTGAACATGCCTTATGATTAAGAGAATATAAAAGAATGGTATCAGTTGTTATCTAGGGTTATATGGTTTATAATACTATATAAAAGTATATTTGATTCCTGAATATGAAGGAGATGTTTGGATCATAATCAAAGCATTATGATATATATATATATATATATATATATATATATATATATATATATATATATATATTATAGAAGTAATGTGCGAGAATGAAAATGTGGAATGATGTGATAAAAAGGGGGATTGCAACAGACTTGCGTAAGTGGCTGTGTCAGGGCTGTGTGCGACACAGTCCAGCATTTATTATTTTATTACTTTATTACGGCACGAAGATGCCAAGGGAGGATGTTAGCAGGTGGCCTTCCTCCAGGGATGATCTTCATTCCTTCTACCGGTAGTAAAAAGAGAGCAGGTACGATTAGGCGACTGATCATCGTCCTAACGTATCAGGCGACAGCAGATATCCCCAATGTTTTTGAAAAGAAGGTGTAGACAATGGTTTTCAGATTTCTATATTGAAAACAGAATAATGATATGAGATGATGGAATTATGGTTACAGATGAAGAAAACATGATATTATATTATTTTGGATTTCTTTCTTATAATAGTAAGTGGATGATGTATTATTAAATGAGAGCTTTATTCTTCCTTAAGGATTTTAATTGTTTCCTGCTATTATATATGCATATACATATATGTACACCTGTCCACATTTTAAATTCTAGTTTACAGTATTATCTTGCTGAGCTATTATAGCTCACTCTTGCTATTTATGTATATAACAGCTAGGTCCCATGCCGATACTACGTACCACACCCCGCAAGAGGGTAAGGAAAAGGCGACCTTTTGAGCGAGTGTTGGCGACTATCCCCGAGGTAGTGACAAGCGAAAGGGGCTTAGTATACTTATGTAAATTAAGTGTGTAAGTTGTAATAAACTTTGGTTGTTGAAATGCTTCCTGTAGAAGCTTTGTTCAACAATGTACTTAGTAGAATTCTGGGCTTGTAATAACTGTTAACTTTAAACTTTTAATATTGTGAATATTGTTCTATGAGCATATGACTGGTGTGTGTGTGTATTAGTGTGGGGTCAATTGCTTAATTATTATAAAAAAAACACTCAAGAGATATTGATATTGAATGGAAATTGGACCGTGATGACCTGGATCTTTGACCCCGGATCTAGGGGCGTCACAGATGGTATCAGAGCTAAGAGTCATAATGCTCAAGAACAAAAGTGATAATAATAAATGTATCAGTTATAATATAAATTGTGAACTTCCATCAAGTTCAGGGGTGGTATATCGCATGTAGTATTTACTTTAAGCATATATTACAATTTTATAGACTGTTACTAATAGAATTTTATGTTTTATTATAGGGAGCGGAGATGGGTGAGCCGAGTCAGGACCCCCAGTGGCTAGGGTTGTCAGAGCAGGAGTTATTAGATCTTCAGCTGGCCGGGGTAGAGGTCCCCGAGTATGCAGTTGAGGACCTCAGGGAGAGACGCAGGGCGGCGGCTAGAGAGAGATTAGAGAGAGAGGAGGCAGAGGAGCAGAGACGGAGAGATGCTGTGGCCATAGTGCCATATATGGGTAGACCTTCTACAGGATCTGATGAGGCAGGTCCTTCCAGAGTGAGATGGGAGATCCCGGAGGAGGAGAGGCCGTTACTTAAGAGGCCTAGGTTATCGGTTATAGCTGAGGAGCAGACTGAGTGGAGGGACATTCACATGATTCCTACTCCTGTCCTACCTGTCCCTGTGCCATCACCAGTTCCATCTCCTTTACCGAGCCCTGATCCTTTAGAGGACCCAGCAGAGCAGTTCACTCCACCGGGACACTTTATCTTTGCAGAGGATGAGTTGGAGGAGGACCCATCTGAGGATGCGGAGACAGAGTCCATTCCTCCATCCCCACCATTTGCACCTCCACCACCTCCACCTGTTCAGGCACCTGCCCCAGCTGCTGTGCCCCCTCAGGAGGCACCCTTACCGACAGGTGACTCACTACCAGCCATTCTATTGACGGAGTACTTTGCCCTACAGGGTCAGTTGGAGGAGTCCCGTAGGATGATAGATACTCTTTTACAGAGATCGGACAGAGGGAGGGGAGGTACTATTCCCGATGGGTTGTCTTTGGGCTTAGTTAGTATTGAGTTGCGAGCGCTCGGTGATATTAGGAGGTTGTTGGCAGATAGAGGGGACCCAGCATGGAGAGCTCAGATAGTAGACACAGTCACCTCTATGGTAGTGCAGATCAGGGATGTTGTTAGAGCGGCGTTACCGTGATTCGGGGTAGTAGTTTTGGTCACTAATCAGACTAGTCATCTCGTTGATGTCATTTTGGGGATTAGTTTAGGTGTTCACTGTTTTAATCCCAGTCTGATTAGAGGACGGCTAGTAGTACTTTTGTTATAGCATATTAGTATGTACAGTTATGTTTTGGGGTTTTGAACCTTGTACTCTATGATGTATAATATTAGTAGTAAAAGACGATGTACCCAAGTTGTAAAATATTTATGTAAATTAATGAAGTTTGTGCATTTCTATTTAAATTTTTGTTGCATTTTTTTAATAAATGTTGAGACTCAAAAATATATTGATGTACAAAAAGGTGATTGACTTAATGAAAAGGGTATCGTGTTAAGGGCGATACACTTACCTACTAAAGTTATGATATAACTAGATGCAAATCGCGTGATAAAGATATTGTGATGTGCAAATGAGTAAATTAATGATATAATTGTGTATATAGAAATGATGTATTTTGTAACCCAAATTCGGGTAATTAATAAAGACTATTGTTATGTACAGAACTATGCCGCCTAGACGTGATAGTAGAGCGAATGCAAGGGAAAATGAGAGAGATGAAATAAGTCGAAATATAGAAGGTACTAGACTGAACGAAAATGCTCATAATGAAGAAAATCATGAAGAAGGAGAAGAGGAATCAACTGGCCAACAAAGGAATCCGGGAGGTGATCCCTTTGCCCAATTCATGGACTTATTAAGGCAGAATTTAGCGAATCCACAGAATCCTCAACCACCACCTGTTCTCCCCAATCAGGCAGCTAATTCTTTTCGTGCCTTTAAGTCATTAAAGCCCCCAGAATTTGAGGGAACCACTAACCCAGTAATAGCCAGGGCATGGCTAAAAGAAATGGAGAAGGCTTTCGAAATACTAAGGATAGAGGAAGATCAGAAAACAGTCTTTGCAGCCTATCTCTTAAAGGGAGAGGCAAATTACTGGTGGGAGGCTAAGAAGAACCTAGAAGAAGCGGGAGTGATAACCTGGGAGCGTTTCACTAGGGTGTTCCTAGAAAAGTATTCTCCTAGGTATTTAGAAAACCAAATGGAATTAAAGTTTCTGGAGTTAAAACAGGATAACCTAACAGTGGCAGAGTAAGAAACTAAATTTACAGAACTGTCGAGGTTTGTTCCCGAGTTTGTGCGTACTGAAGAACAACGAGCGAAAAGGTTTCAACAAGGATTGAAACCCTGGTTACGAACGAGAGTGGCCCCATTTGAGTTGACTGATTATGCTGCAGTGGTTCAAAAGGCATCAATTATAGAGGCCGAGAGTGAGCAGGTTCAAATAGGTCGAGAGAATAAGAAAAGAAGATTTGAGGGCCCAAAATGAGGTTCAAGTGAGGGAGGCTACTTTAACAAAGGAGGTAGAGGACAAAAATCTCAATTTGTGGGAAAGTCGGGGGGTAACAAGACTACTAGTGAGACGGTAAATCAAGGTGGTAAATCTTCAGGAACATTTCAGTCCAATCAATCACGACCACCATTACCAGATTGTGAGACGTGTGGTAAGAAGCATATAGGAGTCTGTAGGGTGCTGGGAGTAACTTGTTTTAAGTGTGGACAAAAAGGACACTACCTTAACCAGTGCCCATCAACTGATACAAACCCTAAAAGAGATGTTAAGTGTTACCAGTGTGGGAAATTAGGACACATTGCTAGAGATTGCCATTCCAGTGGGTCATACGCGCCAGGTCAGAGTGTGACTGCTTCAAATAGGCCCACTGCTAGAGTGTACAACATGACCTTAGGGGAAGCATTGACGAAACTAGATGCGGATACAGGTACTTGTTTTTCGATTTAAATTTTGTGTGTAAGTCTTTGGTTGAGGATCGACTTAATCAATTGATGGAATAAATAAGTTAATAATATAGATAAGGAAAATCAGTATCTGTTAAGGGCTAGGAAACGTTATGAAAAGAAAAGTAGGAGTGTTTTGGGAAAACACAAGCTCGTTGAGACGAACAGGAAATATATATTATAGGTAGTATTTTCTTACAATTGTTTTAAAGAATATTATTAAAGCTTATTTTCTGGAAAATTTTATAGAGAGGAGCTATAGGAATATTGAGGAGTTAATATTTATGTCATGATAGAGATCAGAAGATGGTCAAACCATAAGTGAGATACACTACCATTCAGAGAAGGTCAATGTGGTGGCGGATATCTTCGTCAAAAGAGGAAGGAGAGACGAGATAACATGGAATGACTGGAAACAGGAGGAGATTTGTGAGGAAAAGACAGTAAAAGGACTGCTATTGATAAACTAAATGGCATGTTGATGAATGATAAGGAAGTTATGTTAGTGTATTTCTGCGCAAACAAGATAGAGATATTACAAAAGGAAAAGGATAAAGGAAATAGTGTGGAAGTTAGAAGGTGTGAATGAAAAAGATACTTATAGACATTTCCAACATGATTCCGGGACGGAATCCTTTTAAGGGGGGAAGACTGTAATAACCCTAACTTTAGAAAGGCTACAATGCCCAAATGAATAGTGATCTTGAGGAATCCAGGGAAATGGTGTGTAGGTACTCTATATTAGGGATGGAAAATGAGTAAACAGAAACCATATTAGTGTTGTACATTAAAAATAAGTGACTCGAAATGACGATGGATTTTAGAAATTCCTGAATTTTGATTTTGAGGATTTTGAGCTCGAACGAACTTCTATATCTTGGATATTAAGGAGTATAGAAATATTAAAGGAATTATATATTGAGGAATTAGTGAATTTAAGTTAAACCAAGGGATTATTAAGTTAAGAGAATACCAAAGGAAATTGGATTTGTAAATGATTTCGAAAACCACTGAGATAATGAGGTATACTCGAAACGAACCACGATTAGACGAGTATGGAAACCAAGCAACCAAGATTAGTAATCTAACAAGGATGCATACCACATTATGATTATCCAAGGTTAGTAGCATAACACTTAGAAAATAAGGAAATGAGAATATTAGATCATCCTAATGACATCACTAATGACATCATTTTCCACTAACTAGTTTTAAGGGCAAATTAGTACTTTAGCATGTTTTTAATCACAAATATCTTCCAAGCTTCCACAAGACACTAGACTAATCAAGATTTAGCCAAGATAAGAGCAAGTAAACACAAAAATCTCTCTCCCCCATCCATATTACTACATTCGGCCAAAAAGAGGAAAAAAGGAGAAAAAGAAAGAAAAAAATTCAAAAAACCCTAGCTCTCTTCAATAACAATTCAAGGGAAAAATCATGGAGCTTCTTGGAGGTTAGGAAGGATCATCTACAAAGTTTCATAGCAAACCAACATCATTTAGTAAGGTAATTAGATAATTCAAGTTACTAGAAAAGATGATGAATAGTATTTTCTAAGTGTTAACTTGTTTTTATGGCTTCCTTTAGTTGATTCAAGCTATTGTAAGGTTGTTAAGGATTACCCAAGGCTTGTTAAGTGTTTTTAGAGCTTCAAGAAGATATAACTACTCTTGCCTCTTTGTATTTATGGTGGAAATTAAGTTGGTTAGTAGTTAAGTGATGTAAATGTTTAGTTTATAATGAGTATGTGTTATAAATGGTTTGTTTTGATGTGGAAATTGTATGTTGTGGACTTGTAACCATGGCTGGTAATGAAGACCACATGGTGTAGGTGATGATTATTGTGTTTGATAATTGATTTGGAGGAGTTGGATTTATGGAAAGTATTAAAATATAGCCGTTATAATGCCCGATTTTCGTTAGGAAGAAATCTGCCCTGTTTTGTGACCCCTGTATCCGTACGGTACCCTACTGCCTAGGTTCCCAATTGACCATGTAATGATAGAGCTTAGTTCATAGATCATTTTGATATAAGGTACGTTAAAATCTGAAGAACGGTTTAGGAGAAAAGTCAGTTTTAGTGAAAGACGTTCGGAAACCGAGAAAATGTAATTGTGTTAACTTTGAGGCTATAACTACCATACTTAAACATTTTTAAAAATTATGAAACTTTGGGACATTGCAGTAGGGTAGTCAGAGAGTCATTACCAGTTGACCTTGTGGTAAAATTCGAAACCCATATTTTCTGAGAATTTTTACAGTTAAGTATGATCGTTAGGGGAAATGGTGAAAACCCCTGAAACTTCGATTAAGGTTTTAAATGGTTAAGTTCTTGAACCTTTGGGGTAATAGTAATATGTTAACAATATATTAAAGTTTCAAAGGTAATGTTATACAAGAGTGTAGTGAGTAAGAGATGTGGTTCTAACGACAGTCCTTTTGTGTTTATAGAAACTCCGGAAGAGGGACGAGCCATACCGTCAGGATACCGGAACCGAGGCAAGATCTTTTCTATCCCTACTTGGAAAACTATTTATCTTCAAAGAAACTTGATTTCATGGAATATATACATGTGATGCTATTATTACAATATTGTGAAGAAATTGTCTTCCTTGAGTATTGATATTAAAAAGAAAGGTATATGAAGATGTATATGGATATGAGTATGAGATGGATATGAATATGGATATGAGTATGAGATGGATATGTATAGAGATGATTATGCATGAAGTGAACATGCCTTATGATTAAGAGAATATAAAAGAATGGTATCAGTTGTTATCTAGGGTTATATGGTTTATAATACTATATAAAAGTATATTTGATTCCTGAATATGAAGGAGATGTTTGGATCATAATCAAAGCATTATGATATATATATATATATATATATATATATATATATATATATATATATATATATATATATATAATGTGCGAGAATGAAAATGTGGAATGATGTGATAAAAAGGGGGATTGCAACAGACTTTCGTAAGTGGCTGTGTCAGGGCTGTGTGCGACACAGTCCAGCATTTATTATTTTATTACTTTATTACGGCACGAAGATGCCAAGGGAGGATGTTAGCAGGTGGCCTTCCTCCAGGGATGATCTTCATTCCTTCTACCGGTAGTAAAAAGAGAGCAGGTACGATTAGGCGACTGATCATTGTGCTAACGTATCAGGCGACAGCAGATATCCCCAATGTTTTTGAAAAGAAGGTGTAGACAATGGTTTTCAGATTTCTATACTGAAAACAGAATAATGATATGAGATGATGGAATTATGGTTACAGATGAAGAAAAACTGATATTATATTATTTTGGATTTCTTTCTTATAATAGTAAGTGGATGATGTATTATTAAATGAGAGCTTTATTCTTCCTTAAGGATTTTAATTGTTTCCTGCTATTATATATGCATATACATATATGTACACCTGTTCACATTTTAAATTCTAGTTTACAGTATTATCTTGCTGAGCTATTATAGCTCACTCTTGCTATTTATGTATATAACAGCTAGGTCCCATGCCGATACTACGTACCACACCCCGCAAGAGGGTAAGGAAAAGGCGACCTTTTGAGCGAGTGTTGGCGACTATCCCCGAGGTAGTGACAAGCGAAAGGGGCTTAGTATACTTATGTAAATTAAGTGTGTAAGTTGTAATAAACTTTGGTTGTTGAAATGCTTCCTGTAGAAGCTTTGTTCAACAATGTACTTAGTAGAATTCTGGGCTTGTAATAACTGTTAACTTTAAACTTTTAATATTGTGAATATTGTTCTATGAGCATATGACTGGTGTGTGTGTGTATTAGTGTGGGGTCAATTGCTTAATTATTATATAAAAAAAACACTCAAGAGATATTGATATTGAATGGAAATTGGACCGTGATGACCTGGATCCTTGACCCCGGATCTAGGGGCGTCACATTTTTTGTCAATAATTCAAGCTAAAAGATTACTTCAGCAAGGATGTCAAGCCTATATGGCTCATGTGATAGATACCGAAAATCAGATTCCTAAGATCGACGAGATCCCTGTAGTTAATCAGTTTAGAGATGTTTTTCCTGACGAGCTGCCTGGAATTCCACCAGATCGAGAGATAGAATTCACAATCAACCTAGCACCAGGAACCGCACAATCTCAAAGGCACCGTACAGAATGGCACCAGTGGAAATGAAGGAATTGGCAACACAACTGCAAGAATTACTAGAAAAAGGTGTGATCAGACCAAGTGTATCCCCGTGGGGAGCTCCAGTATTGTTCGTGAAGAAGAAGGACGGATCTATGCGACTTTGTATTGATTATCGTGAACTGAACAAGATGACCATCAAGAACAAGTACCCTCTGCCTCGAATCGACGATCTGTTTGACCAAATTAAGGGAGCTATACATTTTTCAAAGATCGACTTGAGGTCCGGATATCATCAACTGAAGATCAAGCCTGAGGATATTCCTAAGACTGCCTTTAGGACTCGGTATGGCCATTACGAGTTCCTAGTCATGTCTTTTGGAATGACGAATGCGCCAGCTGCTTTCATGGATTTAATGAATCGTGTATTCAAGAGATACTTGGATAAGTTCGTGATTGTATTTATTGATGACATCTTGATATACTCGAAGTCTCCTGAGGAACATGCTGAACACCTCCGTTTGGTTCTGGAAACACTGAGAAAGGAAAAGTTATATGCAAAATTTTCGAAGTGTGAATTCTGGCTGAAAGAAGTTCAATTTTTAGGACACATTGTGAGCGGCGATGGGATTTCTGTAGACCCCACAAAGATAGAAGCCATAGCAGATTGGGAGAGACCCAAGACTCCAACAGAGTTTAGAAGTTTCCTTGGATTGGCCGGATACTATCATAGATTCGTGAAGGATTTCTCAAAGATAGCTACGCCACTGACTCGACTGACCAGAAAGAGTGAAAATTCGAGTGGACCCCCAAATGCGAAGACAACTTTCAAGAATTGAAGAAGAGATTGACTACTGCCCCAGTGTTGACCTTACCTGATGAAAAAGGTGATTTCGTGATTTTCAGCGATGCTTCTCACAAGGGTTTAGGATGCGTTCTGATGCAACACGGAAAAGTAATAGCTTACGCCTCTCGACAACTGAAGGAATATGAGTCCCGTTACCCTACTCACGATTTGGAACTTGCTGCTATTGTTTTTGCCCTCAAGATTTGGAGACATTACCTTTATAGAGAGAAATGCGAGATTTACACGGATCACAAGAGCTTAAAGTATATATTCACGCAGAAGGAATTAAACATGAGACAAAGAAGATGGTTAGAATTGATCAAAGACTATGATTGCTCGATAAACTACCACCCGGGGAAGGCTAATGTTGTAGTTGATGCTTTAAGTAGAAAGGAAAGACTCAACCTGTTGACAACTTCAGAAGAATTGGTCAGAGAATTTGAGAAAATGGAATTAGAGATTAGGTTCCCAGTCCAAAACAATGAAAGAGTCTACAGCATTCATTTTCAACCAGAGCTACTCAAGAAGATCCGACATTGTCAAGAACAAGTGATGGAAGAGAGAAGATCAGAGTTGTCTGGAGAAGAATTTCTAAGTTCAAAAGATGATAAGGGAATTAAGCGATTTGCATCGAGAATATGGGTTCCTAATGTTACAGAGTTGAAGGAAGAAATTATGAGCGAAGCGCATAACTCGAGATATTCCATTCACCCAGGGAGCACAAAAATGTATCAAGACATCAAGCTGAATTATTGGTGGCCTAACATGATGAGAGAGATTGCAGAATGGGTAAGCAAGTGTTTGACCTGTCAGAAAGTGAAAGCCGAACATCAACGACCAAGTGGACTTTTACAACCCTTAGAGATACCCGAGTGGAAATGGGAGCATATTTCCATGGATTTTGTCGTAGGATTGCCCCGAACTAGAGCCAGCCATGACGTAATTTGGGTTATCGTCGACCGACTCACTAAATCTGCGAATTTCCTACCGATTAGTGATAAGTACTCCGTTGAAAGATTGGTGAACATATACCTAAAGGAAATTATGGTTCGTCACGGAGTGCCAGTTTCAATTGTATCCGATAGAGATGCCCGTTTTACTTCTCGATTTTGGAAGAGTTTTCAGGAATGTCTTGGCATGAAGTTAAATCTAAGCACTGCATATCATCCACAGACCGACGGACAAAGTGAAAGGACAATTCAAACAGTTGAGGATATGTTAAGAGCCTTTGCACTTGATTTCAAAGAAAGTTGGGATGATCATTTGCCCTTAGTTGAGTTTGCTTACAACAATAGTTACCACTCCAACATATGTATGGCACCATATGAAGCATTGTACGGAAGGAAGTGTAGATCACCTCTATACTGGGATGAAGTAGGTGAAAGGAAAATACTAGGACCAGAACTACTACAACAAACTAAGCAAGCGACCGAAGTTATTTGAAAAAGGTTAGTTGCAGCTCAGGATCGACAGAGGAAGTAAGCAAATCAAAAGAGAAAAGACAAAGCATTTGAGACATGTTAAGAGAATGCCGTCCTGATTTCAGACATGTTATAACCAACGAACCAGTGGAAATACGTCATGATTTGACATACGAAGAAAAGCTAGTACAAATCCTAGATCACAAAGTGCAAGAGTTAAGAACTAAGAAAGTAAATTTGGTAAAGGTAATTTGGAGAAACCACCAAGTTGAGGAAGCCTCGTGGGAATTAGAAAGCGAAATGCGAACTAAATATCCTGAATTGTTTAGTGTGTAATTTTGATTCCGAGGACGGAATCCTATAAGGGGGGAAGACTGTAATAATCGCGAATTTTTGAATAAATTTTTCTACTCAATATTTAATTTTATTTAAGAGCGATGCACTAGTATATTTTAAATAGCGCGTTTTTGTAAAATTTTGAAATTTTATATATTCGTATGTAAGTAATATTATATTATATCAATTTAATTATATTTATTTGGTATTTATTAAAATTAGGAAAAATAAAATTTTAGTTTTGGGTCGAATTTATTTTAGGAAACGAAATTAGAGTCTCATTTTAATTAGCAAGCAGGGGAGAAGCGGGATTATTGATGAGACAGCACTAAAATCTAAATTGGAGCATTCCATTTTGTCCCCCATGTTTTGGTTTTTTGTTAATTTAATAATCATCCACCTACAAAACATGATACTCTTTTCCTGGAACACTAAATGATTACACCCCACTTGTTTATACAATAAATGATTACACCCCACTTGTTTATACAATAACCAAAAACCCGGCCTTATATTTAGAAAACGAAACACAAAACAGGGTATGAGCCTTACTTTCTTTTCATCAAAACCAAACAAAACACAAGACTCGACCAATTATTTTTTGTTTTGTCTCTCTACAATCAGAGAACAACTGAGGTAGTGTGTTTATTTATTTATTTTTTTTCTTTTCTTTTCTTTCCTTTCCTATTAAACTCTTCTCTCTTTTTCTTTTTTTTTTCGTTGTTGTTCCGATGGGTGTCAGCTAGAGTCGGAGTTGTTGAATCAGAGAATACGGAGAGAGATTGACGAGAGAGATTGTTGTTTTGTTGAAAAAGGAGGAGGGAGGAGTTGTCGATGTTGGTTGTTTGGGGGAAGACAGAACCACCACCGATTGGTGGTGGTGGTGTGTTTGAAGAGAGAACAGCGAGGAAGAGAGTGGCGGAGGGAGAGGGAAGTAGAGAGAACGGAGAAAGGAGGGAAAGGGAGAGAGAGATGATAGAGGGAGAGAGATGACAGAGAAAGAGACAGAGAGGGAGATAGAGAGCGAACAGGGAGGGAGAGAGATAGACGGGCGAGAGAGAGAGTGGAGGGAGAGAGTGAAAAGAGAGAGAGAGATGGGAGATCGAGAGAGAACGAGAGATTGAGAAGAAGAGAGACGGAGATGAGAGAGGTGAACGAGAGAGAGAGAGAGAGAAGAGAGAGGGAGAAAGACAGATTAGAGGGAGAGATAAGAGGGAGTGAGGAGGCAGAGACGCGAGAGAGAGAAGCAGAGAGGGAGAGATTCTCGTGGGGGGAGGATGTTGGCGTGTGGGCTACACGCGCGGCGAGTTCCAGCGTGTGGCTAGCGTGTGTAAGCATGTGTATATTAGTGTGGGTGTATGTTTGCAGTGTATGTAAATGTGGGTGAATAGTGGGTTAATTTTATTAAAATTGGGAATCAAAATAGGAAAGAAAATGGAATTAAATTCAGTATTAGAATTAGATTATTGAATTATTGTGCTGGTGGACAAAAAGAGGATTTATTTATTTATGGGATAAAAAAGAATAAAATAACTATAAGATGAATATCTTCTCGGAGAATAAATAAGGGGCTCAATTAGTTTCGTTAAAATTGAAATATTATTTAATTTAGTTAGTAATAAATAGTGAAATAAAAATAGTCTAATTAATTAATTAGTTAAATAAAAATAATTTGTGATTATTGGACGTAATTTAGAGATTTAATGATTCGTTGATAAAAAGAGGGAATAATTATGAATAAATAGAATAAAATATGGTTTTAATTTTAGAAGTCTGATATTTAATATTTCCGAATTATTTTAATTAGCCGGATCGGATCAGATTAATTTAGAGGCTAAAATCGTATTAATGTTAAATTATTTACGGGATTAAAAATGGAAGAGAAATTGGTTAGTGAGATTAATACTAATAATTATGGATTTAAAAAGAATAAAAATGAATTGTTGAATTATTTTGTTTTGAGAATAAATAGAGATTAATATTAATTAAATTAGAGAATTTTAGAGATTTGTATATGAGTCATAAGAAATAATTTATTTTTTTAAAGTGCGATTTAAATAGCTAATTAATTATTATCGAATACTTAGAAATGATTAGAGCCCTTTAAATGAGAATTTTTCTTGCAATTAAATGAAGTGGGATTTACGGATATTAAAAATAGTATAATTTTCTAGATTTGATTCCCGAGTCCGATGAAAGAGTTATTTATCCAGGGATTGTTTTCCGTTATTTATTGTAGAGATTTTCGAGAGATATTATTATTTAATATTTAAATATTATATTAGCGGTTTAGAAATACTTTATTTTGACGAAGCGCTCATGTCTTTCTGGTTGCCATTTTTAGAGAATAATTTCGAGCCGTAGATCGAAGCCAAGTTCATGGGTAGAGTATAAATTTTATCAGCTTTCATTTGCACTTCGAGATCGAGGCAAGTTCATTCCTACCCTAACTCTTAGAGACTTGTATTTCTGTTCGTATTATTTCATTCCTTATTTATTTTCGAGCTGTCAATTATGAGATTTATTTGTTGCTCCATATGATGCAATAATTCTTTTGAACATTATTTTCTCGTTGCGATATTTTGTTAATGTTAAAATTAGTTCACTTGCGAATTATACTCCCTATAAGCGTAGAAATAAATTCGTTCATTGTTCAGATTGTTGGTAAAATTGAGTTAGACTGGCAGTCCGCCAGATTTGTAAATATTTTCCTGGAAGAATTATCTTAAGTTATCTGTTCATCAAAAATTCGGGAATTCTGTATTCTACTGGTCAATTTTGGGAAAGAGGCCCATTATAGAGAAAGAGAGACTTGTGTACCGTTATGCGGACACGAGATTATTTAGGCACTATGTTGCCAGGGTTGAATTAATTAACCACTATGATGCTAGCATTCACACACTTATATTATATTGTTGATAACGTATTATAGTCGTGATCGGGCGAAATGCGATATCATTGGAGGACGGTATTCCCGGTCGGTTAGTTGATCGCCCCACCGAGATACCGATAGGTGGAAGACTAGTGTATTCTTAAATCATGAGTCATCAGAGTTATACCGATTGAGTCTTTCGAGTATTCTGATTTTGAGATGAGTATTGAGTCAGAGTCAGATTGTGATATCCGATTTATTTTAAACTTCGAGTATTTCCTTCGGTCAATCTTATTTTATATATACCCCGAGCAAGAAGAGAACTTGCTGAGCACTATAGTTGCTCATTCTTGCTTTACAACATTTTATTCAACTGTCAAGAGGGAAAAAGGCGAGACGTCCAGTCAGGGATCCAGAGGAAAGGGAAAAGCTCCAGGCTATGCTGACAAGAACTAGAATATAAAGCTGGAATCTTTATCTTTCTACTTTTGTGAACTTATGTAATATATTATCCGGAGATGTAATATGTCGTATTGTAATATTGTGTGAGACTGATCTTGGATCTGTGGAGTGGGACACTTATGCTCCGTTGTAATGAATATTTCGTTTTATTATTGTGTGACGCCCCCAAATCCACTACTTGTAGACTTAGGTCGCCACTTACTGTCAATACCTGCCTTATTCAAAAATACAATACAATGCATAATAAACATGAAGGTTTTATCGTACGACAGTGGTTCCATCCCACGAGTCCAAGCATCGACAAGTCTCTGAATTATTACAACATATAACTAGTACACACGATATCAATACATACGTCAAGAGATATGCTAATAGTCTTCGATAGCGTCGTCGCCTCTGAGATAAGCACACTAGTCCAGCTCAGTGCTCTGGTGCATTTTCTCCTTTCCCTTGAAACGAGAGGTTTCGCCTTTTTCCGTCTTCACTGAAAAATAATATCAACAACAAGAATGAGCAACTAGGTGCTCAGCAAGTCCACTGACTCGCTCTCTCACTAACAAGGAAGGTGGAAAGAAAACAACTCTATTTATGAAAGATACTCGTATGCAGGCAAAATGCCATGGAAATACTTACTGATAAACTCAAACAACTTAACTCTGAATAAAGAAATTGGAATTTAAAACTTGTGAAACCGGTCTTCCGCCTTTACGATACCCCACAGCGAGATCAACCGCTGTGTCTCAAGTACCGCACACCCGTGATACCCCATAACACGATCACTACTATGTCGCAGGTACCACTATATCGTTTTGCTGGCAAAAAGGTGGTTGAAAAATCAACCTGGCAACTATTGTGTCAAAATGTTAATATTTCTCTTTCGATACCACGAGTTTATTCCTCGTGTTAATCTGAAAGAAAATCCATGGGCCATCTCCCATGTTGACCAGTGGATTATATGATTATTCCTCCAGATAAAAATTTATTGATTTGGATTCCTATTCGATTCTGGCCGACCGCCAGTCTACGCTTTGTACAGGACCGACCTGAACAAAAAGGCCGTCACAATATTTTCAAAGGACTAATTTATTTCGTTGACACGAACAATATGTCAATTCAAGACAATAAGTAACAACCCTGAACAAGTAAGGTTCATTGATTAGAATATTTCATGTGAAGTCGTCTTGAAATAATAAGAACGACTCGACTCAGAAGGAAAACTTCCAATTTCGCTAGAGTACGTATTTTAGAGGAAATTCTGATGATATACTATTCTTCTATTCACTATTCTGAATGTAACTATTTTGATTCGAACAATGAATCAAATTTGAATATTGAAACAACATTTATCGGATCTGAACAATAGATCCAATTAAAGTCAATAAAATCTAACTACCTCGATATATGAGCGTAGTTATAACTGAATAATATATAAGGGTCATCTCGAAACAATTAAGATACCCTGGATTTCAATCAAATTACGTTCTATGAATTTATCAAAATTTTGGGAAAATCTCTAAAATTTTCTAAATCAATATTATGATAAACAGGATATTTTATAACGAACTGGCAATTCAAAACATAATTTTAACAGAATGATATCCAAACATTTCTCGAAATATTTCAGAAGGAGTGAGGGTCAGAATGTACTTGCCTTGATCTCGAAGTGCAAATAAGTGTAGATAAAATTTGTACTCTACCCGTGAACTTGGCTTCGGTCTACGGCTCGGGAATTATTCTCTAAAAATGGCAACAAAAAATATGCGAGCGCTTCGTCAAAAATAAAATATTTCTCAACCGATAATATAATATTTAATAATAATAAAATATCTCTCGAAAATCTCTACGATAATTAACGGAAAATAATTCCCGGATAAATAAATTTCTCTTCGAACTCAGGAATTAAATCTCGAAAATAAATCCTATTTTTAATTATCCGTTAATCCGACTTAAAACGAAAATAGGGTTACGGAAATTAACGGCAATACTCTATTTTTAATCTCGTAAATAATTAAATATTACACCGATTTTATTCTCTAAAATAATCTGACTCGATCCGGTTAATTAAAATAATCCGGAAATGATAAATAAAAACCTTCTAAAATAATACCGGTTTTTAATCGTATTTATTCACAATTATTCTCTTTTTGTCGACAAATTAGTAAATCTCTAATTTTCGTCCAAAAATCACAAAATAACTCTTTTTAACAAACTAATAATTAATCCATTTTATTAAATTCTTTTTATTTCTCACAATTTTAAATAATAACCAAATTTGATAACTCTTTTTTATTTCTCAAAATTTTAATAATAATATCTCAATTATTTAAACCAAATTTTAAAATATTCAACCTCTTTTTATTAATGAAACATTAATTCTCTAGATTACGTCACAAAATATTTCTTTTTAATTACTAAATCAATTACCATTTTATTTAATTAATTATTTCCCAAAATTTTAAATAATAATCCAAGTTAAAGTATTCCAAATTAAATCACTCGAACCCCTTTTATTTATATAGTTCCCGATTAAAACATATGTACCCACACTAATATACACACGCTGGGCACACTCTGGCACACGCTAGCCACACGCTGGCACACGCCGCGCGTGTGGCCCACGCGCCATCACTCTCCCACGCGATCTCTCCCCCTCTCTCTCATCTATCTCTCTCTCTCCCTCTCATCTCTCTTAATCTCTTTTCTCATCTCTCTCCATCCTCTTTTCTCCCTCAATCTCTCCCGCCTCCCTCCGTCATCTCTCCCGTACTCCTGCCTCTCCCTGTCGCCACCTCTCCTCCCTGTCGCCTCCAACAACACAACGACAATCTCTCTCGGCAATCTCTCTCTGCGAGCCAATCTCTCTCTGAATCCCGACCTCCTTCTCTCCGTTTATCCCTCTCCATTGTCTCCCCCTCTTTATTCCGACAACGACAACAATCCACAAAAAAAAAACAATCAACACCACAACAAACTCGAACAAAATCAGTACAAGAAAATGAAAAGGAAAGAACGAAAATAATCAGAAAAAAAAATAAAACAACTACCTGTGCTAATGCTCTGTTCGTGTATGTATATATGTTTGGTCGAGTTTTGTTTTAAAAGAGACAAGAGATGGTCTGTTTTGGGTATATGCTCTGTGTTTTTGTCGTTTAAAATGAAAGAGACAGTAATGTGCTCCTGGTCTTATACAATAAAATTTACACCCTGCTTCTAATGATGAAACTAGTAGTGCTGATTATTATTGAATAAAAAGAAATAAAACATGGAAGACAATTGTAAGTGTATGAAATGATAGTCATGTCAGTTCCATGTTCGGTAAAAAGAAAATGCTGACCCCTCAATCAGCTTGTTTCCCCGTGCCGGCTAATTAAAACGAGACTCTAATCTCGTTTCCTAAAATAAATTCGACCCAAAACTAAATCATATTTTTCCTAATTTTAATAAAAACCAAATAAATATATTTAAATAAATATAATATAATTTTACTTGCATACGGATATATAAAATTTGAAATTTTACAAAAATGCGCTAATTAAAATATACTAGTGCATCGCTTCTTAAATAAAATTTAAATATCGAGTAGGAAAATTATTCGAAAATTCACGGTTATTATAGTCTTCCCCCCTTATAGGATTCCGTCCTCGGAATCAAAATTACGCACTAAACAATTCAGGATATTTATTCCGCATTTCACTTTCTAATTCCCAAGTGGCTTCCTCAACTTGGTGGTTTCTCCAAAGTACTTTCACTAAATTCACTTTCTTAGTTCTTAACTCTTGCACTTTGTGATCTAAGATCTCTACTGGTTGTTCTTCGTAGGTCAAATCAGGACGTATTTCCACTGGCTCGTAGGTTATAGCATGCCTGAAATCAGAATGGTATTCTCTTAACGTAGAAACATGAAACACATCATGGATATGCTGAAGGTCTGGAGGTAGGGCCAACTGATAAGCTAGTGGTCCTATCTTCTTGAGAATCTCAAAAGGTCCTATATACCTGGGGATCAACTTGCCTTTCTTTCCGAATCTCATTACTCCTTTCCAAGGTGAAACTTTCAACATCACTTTATCTCCCACTTCAAATGCTTTGTCTTTTCTCTTTTGATTTGCATACTTCCTCTGTCGATCTTGAGCTGCAACTAACCTTTTTCGAATAATTTCGGTTGCTTGTTTAGTTTGTTGAAGTAATTCTGGTCCTAGTATCTTTCTTTCTCCTACCTCATCCCAGTACAGAGGTGATCTACACTTTCTTCCGTACAATGCCTCATATGGTGCCATACCTATGCTGGAGTGGTAGCTATTATTGTAAGCAAACTCAACTAGGGGTAAATGATCATCCCAACTTCCTTTGAAATCCAGTGTACAGGCTCTTAACATATCCTCAACTGTTTGAATTGTCCTTTCACTTTGTCCGTCGGTCTGGGGATGATATGCAGTGCTCAAATTTAACTTCGTGCCAAGACATTCCTGAAAACTTTTCCAAAATCGAGAAGTAAAACGGGCGTCTCTATCAGATACAATTGAAACAGACACTCCATGACGAACCACAATTTCCTTCAGGTACATGTTCACAATTTTTTCCACCGAGTACTTATCACTAATTGATAGAAAATGCGCAGATTTAGTGAGTCGGTCAACAATAACCCAAATTGCATCATGGCCGGCTCTAGTTCGGGGCAATCCTATGACAAAATCCATGGTAATATGCTCCCATTTCCATTCGGGTATCTCTAAGGGTTGTAAAAGTCCGTTTGGTCGTTTATGTTCTGCCTTCACTTTCTGACAGGTTAAACATTTACTTACCCAGTCTGCAATTTCTCTTTTCATGTTAGGCCACCAATAATTCAGCTTGATGTCTTGATACATTTTTGTGCTCCCTGGTGAATGGAATATCTCGAGTTATGCGCTTCGCTCATAATTTCTTCTTTCAATTCTGTAACATTAGGAATCCATATTCTCGATGCAAATCGCTTAATTCCCTTATCATCCTTTGAACTTAGAAATTCCTCTCCGGTCAACTCTGATCTTCTTTCTTCCATTACTTGTTCTTGACAACGGCGAATCTTCTCGAGTAACTCTGGTTGAAACTGAATGTTGTAAACTCTTTCATTGTTTTGGACTGGGACTTTGACCTCTAATTCCATTCTCTCAAATTCTCTGACCAATTCTTCTGAGGTTGTCAACAGGTAGAGTCTTTCCTTTCTACTTAAAGCATTAGCTACAACATTAGCCTTCCCTGGGTGGTAGTTTATCAAGCAATCATAGTCTTTGATCAGTTCTAACCATCTTCTCTGTCTCATGTTTAATTCCTTCTGCGTGAATATATACTTTAAGCTCTTGTGATCCGTGTAAATCTCGCATTTCTCTCCATAAAGGTAATGTCTCCAAATCTTGAGGGCAAAAACAATAGAAGCAAGTTCCAAATCGTGAATAGGGTAACGGGACTCATATTCCTTCAGTTGTCGAGAGGCGTAAGCTATTACTTTCCCATGTTGCATCAGATCACATCCTAAACCTTTGTGAGAAACATCGCTGAAAATCACGAAATCGCCTTTCTCATCGGGTAAGGTCAACACTGGTGCAGTAGTCAATCTCTTCTTCAACTCTTGAAAGCTGTCTTCACAATTTGGGGTCCACTAAAATTTTTCATTTTTTCTGGTAAGTCGAGTCAGTGGCGTAGCTATCTTTGAGAAATCCTTCACGAATCTACGATAGTATCCGGCCAATCCAAGGAAACTTCTAACCTCTTTTGGAGTCTTGGGTCTCTCCCAATCTGCTACGGCTTCTATCTTTGCGGGGTCTACAGTAATCCCTTCGCCGCTCACAATGTGTCCTAAAAATTGAACTTCTTTCAGCCAGAATTCGCACTTCGAAAATTTTGCATATGACTTTTCCTTTCTCAACACTTCCAAAACCAAACGGAGGTGTTCATCATGTTCCTCAGGAGACTTCGAGTATATCAAGATGTCATCAATAAATACAATCACGAACTTATCCAAGTACTTCTTGAACACACGATTCATTAAATTCATAAAAGCAGCTGGCGCATTCGTCAATCCAAAAGACATGACTAGGAACTCGTAATGTCCATATCGGGTCCTAAAGGCAGTCTTAGGAATATCCTCGGGCTTGATCTTTAGTTGATGATAGCCGGATCTCAAATCAATCTTCGAAAAATATATAGCTCCCTTAAGTTGGTCAAACAAATCGTCGATCCGAGGTAGAGGGTACCTGTTCTTGATGGTCATCTTGTTCAGTTCACGGTAATCAATACATAGTCGCATAGTTCCGTCCGTCTTCTTCACGAACAATACTGGAGCTCCCCACGGGGATACACTTGGTCTAATTACACCTTTGTCAAGTAACTCTTGCAGCTGTGTTGCTAATTCCTTCATTTCCACTGGTGCCATTCTGTACGGCACCTTTGAGATTGGTGCGGTTCCTGGTTCTAGATCAATGGTGAATTCTATCATAGGGGTTTGTTTCTCGGTATCTATCACATAAGCTAGATAGGCTTGACATCCTTGCCGAAGAAATCTTTTAGCTTGAATTATTAACAGGAAATTCTTAGTCGGTTTCCGTTCGCGAAACGGAATTCTTATACCATTAAGTCCACTTAAGCTGACCTTCTTACGATGACAATTTATTTGAGCATCATAACGTGATAACCAATCCATCCCTAGGATTACATCGAATTCCCCTAAATGAAAGGAATAAGGTCTGCGTCAAAATGTTGTCCTTGTATCTTTATAGAACAATTATGACACAATCGGGGTACCGGAATGACTTCTTAATTCACTACTTCTATATACCTAGTAACGATGATAGTCCTAGCTTATGTAACACTATATCATGAAAATATTCTTCATTTCTTTAGAATTAGTAAACCTTTTGGTCTCAACAATCTCTTACTACAAATAAGTCTCAGTAGTAATGGTATGGTTTGAGTTTCTCAATTGTAAGATGCATTTCTTCTCATAGGGTCTTCTCATCTTAAAGAAAATCAAGGGGTTTTGCTTCTTCCTTATGCCCCAAATATTCTCACTTTGATTCTTAACTGAGGTGTGGTTCCTTAAAGAAATGTTGTAGGTATATATAGAGGTAAAACAATTGTCGTACTTGGGGTAAGAAAATTTTAGAAAATACGATACGATAAGCCATGCCTTAAGGGTTTGAAGTATTACAAACTAGTTATGTAATGATATAAAGCAGTTGTTAGGGCAAGTATGCAACCTAAATCATGGTGAATTCTTTAACGATTCAATAAAGATATCTCTAATATGTATCGTCTCCATTCACTTCCAAATAATATAATCTTGCATTCACGATTCCTTGGCAAAGACATAATTCGTGTAGTAATCTACGAAATAGATATATAGTAACATTTATAATAATACCAGTCCTTTTATTAGGTTTAGGAAAGGTCGATCTAAACTAAATCGAGGGATTTTCCACGAACTCCATTGAGAGAGAAGCTCATCATCATGTCAATTATCTCAAACATTAATCTTAAAACTTTCAAAGGTTAAGTCATCGCTTAACTACTATACTCAGAAGGAAAGATAGGGGGAAACACGCATAAATTTTCTCTTCATAAATGAAAAACGATCGCTCTTTCATCAACAAGTAATATATCATCAATGTATACTCAGAATCGATTTGCTTCTTACTTTTTAAAGGATTGAGCTCAATAATTGCTTCGTATACAAACTAAATTCTTAGAACCTTAATATATAACCATGAAACACCACGTAGGGTTTCGAAGATCAGACTATCGAATTAGCGCAATGGTCTATTCCTATTTAGAAATCGACTCTCCAACTTGAGTTGTTGAAATTTCCATTTCTGGAAGAGAAGTTTCATCATTTTCAAATTTCCGCATACCACTTTTAGAATTCTTAGGCCCCAATCATTTTAGGATCCATAAGAACATTGAATAGAGAAAACTCATAAGAAATAAATGTTAAACAACACATACGCATACTCAATTCTTGATGGTGAGAATCTTTTATGAAAGGATTAACTGAGAGATCATTATGTTCATTGAACATCTGCTTTGTTGCATGTATCATTAGGACAACCGTCATAGTACATAAGGTGGCCAACCTTTGGTACTCTAATGACAAACAACAGAACAAACGATGGCATCCCACCAGACTTCTATCACAAAGACAGATAGTCTTCCCCTATATATGTAGGGTTGTTCATCTCAGTATCACAAAGGGTGTCAAATATATGAATGGATATGAAAGGGATTTGTACTTTTGATAATACATGATGATGGGTAACTTAACCTCTAAACAATATAGGTCTTTTTCAAATAGGATAGATATTTCCTGAGTAAATTCGAATGATAAGAATTATCTATAATCATTGATAAGAAATTTGTTAAAGGAACGATTTCCTAGCACAAAATAAGCTCTTAGGAACAACTATCAATTCTCGAATAACACATTATCATAGAGAACTATTTCAACCTCTATAAGCTATATCTCTAAAAACTAATGACGGTCACGAAATCGTTTAAGAATTTAGCCTCGAACTTGGAACACCTAGTTGCATCTCTCTTTAAGTCCATCTTTGGTGCACGTACCTCGTGCTTGTCCAACTCTGACTCTGGTAAGGATATTGATAACATCTACAAATAGTGAAAACTCTGTAGGGTATCATCCGATCTTAATAATAATGGAAACTTAGGCATCCTATCTTTAAATCAGTTGGGAACTAGGGGTCCATGCGAATAAGGTGTAGGACATCTATCTTGAGCAGAACGAAAGTCAACAGATCCGAAAATAGACATCTACAAAGGTACGAAAAGTTTTGGTCACGAACAGGTTCTAGTCAACTAGATATGCCTATAAATATATATGAAGGTGTAAAGCACTTATTGCTAAAATCTCAACATCGTAGTATATCTCTAAATTCTCACGTCGTGTTATAATTCTAGGCTCGTACGATTCCTAAAAATATAACTAATGCTCTGATACCAAGCTGTGACGCCCCCAAATCCACTACTTGTAGACTTAGGTCGCCACTTACCGTCAATACCTGCCTTATTCAAAAATACAATACAATGCATAATAAACATGAAGGTTTTATCGTACGACAGTGGTTCCATCCCACGAGTCCAAGCATCGACAAGTCTCTAAATTATTACAACATATAACTAGTACACACGATATCAATACACACGTCAAAAGATATGCTAATAGTCTTCGATAGCATCGTCGCCTCTGAGATAAGCACACTAGTCCAGCTCAGTGCTCTGGTGCATTTTCTCCTTTCCCTTGAAACGAGAGGTTTTGCCTTTTTTCGTCTTCACTGAAAAACAATATCAACAACAAGAATGAGCAACTAGGTGCTCAGCAAGTCCACTGACTCGCTCTCTCACTAACAAGGAAGGTGGAAAGAAAACAACTCTATTTATGAAAGATACTCGTATGCAGGCAAAATGCCATGGAAATACTTACTGATAAACTCAAACAACTTAACTCTGAATAAAGAAATTGGAATTTAAAACTTGAGAAACCGATCTTCCGCCTTTACGATACCCCACAGCAAGATCAACCGATGTGTCTCAAGTACCGCACACCCGTGATACCCCATAGCACGATCACTACTATGTCGCAGGTACCACTATATCGTTTTGCTAGCAAAAAGGTGGTTGAAAAATCAACCTGGCAACTATTGTGTCAAAATGTTAATATTTCTCTTTCGATACCACGAGTTTATTCCTCGTGTTGATCTGAAAGAAAATCCATGGGCCATCTCCCATGTTGACCAGTGGATTATATGATTATTCCTCCAGATAAAAATTTATTGATTTGGATTCCTATTCGATTCTGGCCGACCGCCAGTCTACACTTTGTACAAGACCGACCTGAACAAAAAGGCCGTCACAATATTTTCAAAGGACTAATTTATTTCGTTGACACGAACAATATGTCAATTCAAGACAATAAGTAACAACCTTGAACAAGTAAGGTTCGTTGATTAGAATATTTCATGTGAAGTCGTCTTGAAATAATAAGAATGACTCGACTCAGAAGGAAAACTTCCAATTTCGCTAGAGTACGTATTTTAGAGGAAATTCTGATGATATACTATTCTTCTATTCACTATTCTGAATGTAACTATTTTGATTCGAACAATGAATCAAATTTGAATATTGAAACAACATTTATCGGATCTGAACAATAGATCCAATTAAAGTCAATAAAATCTAACTACCTCGATATATGAGCGTAGTTATAACTGAATAATATTTAAGGGTCATCTCGAAACAATTAAGATACCCTGGATTTCAATCAAATTACGTTCTATGAATTTATCAAAATTTTGGGAAAATCTCTAAAATTTTCTAAATCAATATTATGATAAACAGGATATTTTATAACGAACTGGCAATTCAAAACATAATTTTAACAGAATAATATCCAAACATTTCTCGAAATATTTCAGAAGGAGTGATGGTCAGAAGGTACTTGCCTTGATCTCGAAGTGCAAATAAGTGTAGATAAAATTTGTACTCTACCCGTGAACTTGGCTTCGGTCTACGGCTAGAGAATTATTCTCTAAAAATGGCAACCAAAAATATTTGAGCGCTTCGTCAAAAATAAAATATTTCTCAACCGATGATATAATATTTAATAATAATAAAATATCTCTCGAAAATCTCTACGATAATTAACGGAAAATAATTCCCGGATAAATAAATTTCTCTTCGAACTCAGGAATTAAATCTTGAAAATAAATCCTATTTTTAATTATCCGTTAATCCGACTTAAAACGAAAATAGGGTTACGGAAATTAACGGCAATACTCTATTTTTAATCTCGTAAATAATTAAATATTACACCGATTTTAATCTCTAAAATAATCTGACTCGATCCGGTTAATTAAAATAATCCGGAAACGATAAATAAAAACCTTCTAAAATAATACCGCTTTTTAATCGTATTTATTCACAATTATTCTCTTTTTGTCGACAAATTAGTAAATCTCTAATTTTCGTCCAAAAATCACAAAATAACTCTTTTTAACAAACTAATAATTAATCCGTTTTATTAAACTCTTTTTATTTCTCACAATTTTAAATAATAACCAAATTTGATAACTCCTTTTTATTTCTCAAAATTTTAATAATAATATCTCAATTATTTAAACCAAATTTTAAAATATTCAACCTCTTTTTATTAATGAAACATTAATTCTCTAAATTACGTCACAAAATATTTCTTTTTAATTACTAAATCAATTACCATTTTATTTAATTAATTATTTCCCAAAATTATAAATAATAATCCAAGTTAAAGTATTTCAAATTAAATCACTCGAACCCCTTTTATTTATATAGTTCCCGATTAAAACATATGTACCCACACTAATATACACACGCTGGCCACACTCTGGCACACGCTAGCCATACGCTGGCACACGCCGCGTGTGTGGCCTACGCGCCATCACTCTCCCACGCGGTCTCTCCCTCTCTGCACTCTCCCTCTCTTTCTGCTCTATCTCTCTCGTATCTCTCTCTCTCATCTATCACTCTCTCTCTCATCTCTCTTAATCTCTTTTCTCGTCTCTCTTAATCTCTTTTCTCATCTCTCTCCGTCCTCTTTTCTCCCTCATCTCTCCCGCCTCCTTCCGTCATCTCTCCCGTACTCCTCCCTCTCCCTGTCGCCACCTCTCCTCCCCGTCGCCTCCAACAACACAACGACAATCTCTCTCGGCAATCTCTCTCTGCGAGGCAATCTCTCTCTCAATCCCGACCTCCTTCTCTCCGTTTATCCCTCTCCATTGTCTCCCCCTCTTTATTCCGACAACGACAACAATCCACAAAAAAAAAAAAACAATCAACACCACAACAAACTAGAACAAAATCAGTACAAGAAAATGAAAAAGAAAGAACGAAAATAATCAGAAAAAAAAATAAAACAACTACCTGTGCTAATACTCTGTTCGTGTATGTATATATGTTTGGTCGAGTTTTGTTTTAAAAGAGACAAGAGATGGTCTATTTTGGGTATATGCTCTGTGTTTTTGTCGTTTAAAATGAAAGAGACAGTAATGTGCTCCTGGTCTTATACAATAAAATTTACACCCTGCTTCTAATGATGAAACTAGTAGTGCTGATTATTATTGAATAAAAAGAAATAAAACATGGAAGACAATTGTAAGTGTATGAAATGATAGTCATGTTAGTTCCATGTTCGGTAAAAAGAAAATGCTGACCCCTCAATCAGCTTGTTTCCCCGTGCCGGCTAATTAAAACGAGACTCTAATCTCGTTTCCTAAAATAAATTCGACCCAAAACTAAATCATATTTTTCCTAATTTTAATAAAAACCAAATAAATATATTTAAATAAATATAATATAATTTTACTTGCATACGGATATATAAAATTTTGAAATTTTACAAAAATGCGCTAATTGAAATATACTAGTGCATCTCTTCTTAAATAAAATTTAAATATCGAGTAGGAAAATTATTCAAAAATTCACGGTTATTACATATTGCGTTATCGTGTGCTACAGGATATTGAGACAATGTGACGACCCGGTGTGCCCGATCAGGGTGGATTTGGGGGCGTTACAATTTTATTATGTTATTAGTTTTAAATCAAAAAGGTAACATGTTTTAATTCGAAAGAAAATGTTAATGATTGGAGGATATTATACGATTCATGTTTTTAAGTGTTTATATATCTTCAACTAGGAGTAAATGTGAAAAAGACAATCGACTAATTACCATTAATTATATTATGTTATTATTTATTTTAGATGTTTTAATAGTATACATATCGAATGTATGTATCTTTTTAGTGGAGGGTAAATAACTAAATTCACGAAGTACCAAAAAACAGGTACCAAAATTTTTAATGTTTCAGCTATTATATAGTAGTATAGATATAGGGGACTTTCACCATGAGTAAAAGAATATGTATTGGCATGGCTCCTTTTCTAATATTTATAATTATATTAATTTTTTTAATATTTATATGTTATTAATTAAATAGTAAATTTTTGTTAAAAAGTTGATATATATATATATATATATATATATATATATATATATATATATATATTTAACAAAACCAAAAACTAATCAGAGAGAGAACAATAGCTGAGTCGCCAAGCCCTACGAGAACACTTGACTGCTCTTAAAGAGAATATTGCCCCACTTACACTGTGTTGGGTTGCAGCAATATCACTTTCAGTATAAAACAGCACCGATCAATCCGTTCACAGACATGGTAATGATCAACAGCGACCCGCACCTCAATTTGCCAAAGAACTATGTATAAAACTTGTATGTCGATTGAGAGAGAAAGAGAGAGCAGAGAAGAAGAAAAAGAACTAGGGTTTCTTGGTCTCAGAAGCGTATCACAACCAACGTTCTATTTTGTATGTATCACACACAAAACATAAATGTACGTAACTGATACAGATCAATTAATTATGATTTAATTACATTAACAACCCAGATTTAGAAGCCCATCAGAATTCATACTCTGGCCCATACTAGATAGGCCCATACAAATTTTGACCCAATCTAGCTATTAAAATAAATTAGTAATCAAAATTAAAAATCAGATTGCATATTCATGGGCATGAAAACTTCCTCATGGGCATGAAAAGTTTTTGACCAATCAAGTCTACATTCATGGGAATGAAAACTCCCTCATGGGCATGAAACGTTTATGTAGCTTCCATATCTTTTGATGCCTCTTCATGATCATGAAATATATATCATGGCCATGATTTTCTTCTGCAATATGATTCTTTCTCTTAATACCAAATCAGTGTGGGTTCAAGATTTTTCAACTAAAACAACCCACATTACCCATTTCAAATATTCTTCTTTCAACTCAATTTATCTATGGATTTCACTAAGAAAATGTCATAGATCCAGACATGAAGTTTAAGTCCTCATTACAAGGAACAACTTCCAATAGTTAGTTTTCAGAAATTCCATTAAGAACATATTTAAAATATGCCTCAAACTTTCCATTTTCTAACAAAGTGACCAAACCAAAAGACCAATACAAAATTATGAATAAGATCCCTCTTACGCTTGTTATATGTAAGGATATAATGCATTTTACAATTATGCCTATTTATTTTGTGGGGTTTTGATTGTTTTTTAATTTAAAATATGTTTATTTATTGATTTGTGTTCACTTTTTTAATTTATATTTTTTCTTTGCAAAGTAAGAATTTGTTTATTTGTTGATTTGTGCTCAGATTTTTTTAATTTAAATATTAGAAACATATTTGTTGTCAAATCTTTAAATAGAATCTTTAGTGATTTATATTAAAATAATTTTTTTGTAAAACACTTTTATTTGGTAAATGATTTTTTTTTGTAAATTATATTTTAAGGTTTAGCCTAACATATATTTTAATATTACATACTTTTTGGGGTGTTTTCTTCTATTTTATTAGAATATATATAATATACTTTAGACATGTGGGAACTTATTGGTTTAACTATTCTTTATATATATATATATATATATATTTTCTTCTATTTTATTAGAATATATATAATATACTTTAGACATGTGGGAACTTATTGGTTTAACTATTCTTTATATATATATATATATATATATATATATATATATATATATATATGATTATGTAATTGCGAACACACATACATTTATACTTTTTTTTTAAAAAAAGGTTGTACTATCCTTTTATGTTTTTGTTTTGCTTTATATTTGTTTTAAGTGCATTATATTAAAATTTAACAATTTTGTCTTCTCCATATTACTATATTTCAAACTTAGCGAACCGAAACATGTGAGTAGCTGAAGGAAGGGAAATCAACCGAGACTTCGTTTGTTGATTTTAGTTTTCTAAATTTAGATGTTTTTTTTTGAATTAGCATTTGTTTTGTAGTATATTTTGTTGAATTTTGGTATAATTTCCAATTATGACATATTTTTTATTATTTTTTTAATATCTTGTTTTACTATATATTTTCTTTAAAAAAAATTGTTTTGTAACTAAATATAAATTCTTGTTTTTTAAAAAATTATTTTTTGAATTGAAATTCTGATGGTATGCTTTGTTTACTTGTTTATTATATATATAAATAATAATTTTTTGACTTATTTTTAGTTATGGTTTTTTGCTATTTTAAGGTTTAGCTTAACATATATTTTAATGTTTCATATTTTTTGGCGTGTTTTTTTCTATTTATTAGAATTTATATTATATACTTTAGACATGTGGGAACTTATTATAATTTAACATACAGTGAACATACATACATTCATTTGTACTTAATTTTTTAAAGAAAGTTTGTACTATCTTTTTTATTTTTGTGATGGTTTATATTTGTTTTAAGTGTATTATATAAAATTTGATTGTTGATTTCAGTTTTGCAAATTTAGATATTTTTTTGAAGGGTGAAGGCCCTTTTTACCTGCTTTAAAATAAATAATGTCCGGATTACCTTTTGGCGGGCGGGGTGGTCTTTTTTGACCACTAAACACGCATGCATATCATGCGTGGATGTGGTATCCCCCATCCCGACATCATCAGACATCTTCGTAGAGAGGGGACAAGCTACACGCATGACCATCATGCGTGGATTCACTACACGCATGGTGGACATGCGTGGTTGGTTTAATTTTTTTTATTTTTTGTATATTTTTTTTATGTATTTGCAAATACTATTAAAAAACTTATAACCAAATAGTCAATTCAATTCAGGTAAAATTAAAATTTTTAATAAAAATATTGAATATTTCTTACTGAGTCCAGCGGCCTAATTTTTAAAAAATCAAACCCCTAAGAATTTTTTTTTAACAAAATCTTAAATTTCATGCATCTTTGAGGATTTTGATTTTTCTCACGTTTACATCATTTTATATTTCATGCATTGTTGTAGATTTCGGAAATCAGAACTATTCGGTTGAGTACCAATTTACGATTTATCGGGTGATTTGGTTGAAAAATCGGCAATTTATCGACGTTTTTTGCAAAATCGGCCGAATCGGTTCCAAAATTTTAGGCGATTTTTGGCCGACTTATCGGCGATTTTTCAGAAATCGGCCGATATCAATAATAGAGATTTAATGCATTAAAGTAATACCAAAGTTTTTGTAACACCCCCAGATCCGGGGTCAGGGATCTGGTCATTACGGTCTCAATTTCCATCCACAAAACCAATATAAATGAAATTACAACCTTGCGACCCAAAACAACAACAAAACACACCCGTTATAGTCCCAGAGATGAAATCAGAGTAATCATCAATATGATTAATCACAAGATTGAGTTTTTACAACCCAAAAGAATTACAATTTAATAACTACATATTCTTTGCCATCCATTTACATGTCATATAAATACATTGATACTCGAAAGCTAACATCTAGCCTACCAATAGCTTCTTACTCAGTAGTGGCAGCTATGCTCTCAGCGGTTAATCCTCTGACGGCTATCACTTGCTCGCACCGGTTGCGCGTTGTGCGGGCATCAGATCTAGCTGTTGTTGTGATATATATAAATAAAGCAAAAGTGAGCAATAGCCCACCAAAAAGAATATATTGAACAGTGATAATATACAAAAGTTCATAATATCTTGGTAACCATATGCCATGCATTTACGAAGATAGTGCCCGCATAATGTAAAGGATGAAGTTACAAGGTAACTCAAAGAGTATATTTCTG
The DNA here is from genome assembly GCA_036435485.1 of Saposhnikovia divaricata. Taxonomy (NCBI): domain Eukaryota; kingdom Viridiplantae; phylum Streptophyta; class Magnoliopsida; order Apiales; family Apiaceae; genus Saposhnikovia; species Saposhnikovia divaricata. Next base: position 127,734,655 of record CM071598.1, read on the forward strand.
TGGGAATATCTGCTAAGTCAAGGATAAGCAAGATATCATTATTTATCCTAAAAGAGGAATTTGCAGGAAGTATTGCAATTCTAGACTCAGCCACTTTTTTACCTGCCAACACCGATAGTGTTGCAGACAATTTCCAACATTTGAAAGGTGAACTAATACTGGAGCATTGACGCGCCAGGAGACATAACATTCACGATGATCAGTAGCAGGTTATGCTCCCCACCTCTTGTTCTCTACATGTAGAAGGAAGCACCGACGGATTTACTTGTCTACCGCCCTCTGGAACCCCCCGGCCAACGGTTGGGCCATTGCTGGACCGGCGCCACTCGGCCACTTACGCAGCTCCTAGTTCGTATAACATCCATAACTCTGAAACATAAAGTTCGTCCCCCTTTCCCCAAGTATAATACTTGTTGATAAGACTCCACAAGGTAGTCGTATCTAGTTTGGAAAGGAAAATTCCCCAATATTTCCCAAGCTGCTGCTTATTAATGGATACCAACTTGTTCCAACACTCTTACCCCTCGAATGATGAGTGGGTATACATGATTCAATGAATAATAGTAATCAAGTTGCGAGTGAAAAGAATAGCTTCAAAGAATTTATGACCGGGAAGTCAACAAGATAAATAATATTTCTCAAGTAAGGTTCCCTTATAATTTGGAAGATGGATTTGAATGAAGTATATAATTTTGAGAACCTTTCTTGATTTAATAATATTAAATAGGCTCAGAATAATTTACATACTACTCGAAGGTCGAAGATAATATTTGAGTGGGGTGAATCGTTTTTAAACGAGTTAGAAGAATTAAGTAAATATTAAAAGAATATTTATTAAGTCAAAAGTATTAAAGGAATAAATTTAATATGAAATATTACTCAGAATGATCTTCGAATAAATATTCAAAAATAATATTAATTAAATAATTAATGAATATTTAACTTAATAATACTTATCGAATAAATAAAACTCGAATGAATATTCGAAATAATATTTAGATAATGATCAGGTGAATATTTGAAGTAATATTTAATAAATAAATAATGAATAAATTCCAAAGGAATATTCAAAACGATATTCGATAAATGAGTAGACTTCAAATGAATATTGGAAATAATATTCATTAAATGAATAATGAATATTCCAATTAATAATACTTATTGAAGATATAATTATCAAATGAATATTCGAAACAAAATTCAATAATTGAATCGACTTTAAATGAATATTGAAAAATAATATTCATTGCATAAATAAAGTTCAAATGAATATTTAAAATAATATTCATTAATTAAATAATGGAAAAATATTTACTTAAATATTTTTCTCCGAAATAATCACGATATATCAAGAAATACTGACTCCCGATCTATAATCGAAGAATGGGATTCATATGCCCTTCTCTAAGGGTCTTAGCAATATCTGGCTTATAACCGATACGTAACTATCTAGCTTATAAGCCAACAATAATTCAAGGAACAAGTATCACAATATATTTTGAAAGTAGGCATGCATGCTATGGCATATGTATCAGAAAACAACAGATATATATAGTATCACAACAACAGTTCCAAAGTATTGGAAACTTGCTTGGAAATTCTGTAAGGGTAATGTGTCTCGGGCCAATCCGGTGATCTATAAATAGGCACAATATCCGAGGTTAATTACTTAACACTTTTGAAAAGCTAAGTAACTACTCTACTTAAGCTAAAACACGTTTTCAAGTTAACACCTTATTATCATTGTTATGACCGACACTTGCTTGTTATCAAGGCATGTCATTATACTTACACTTGACCGACACCTTATAAGTTCTAGGGTCGGTCGTTTACGAACCAAGATTATACCTCGAGTTTTATCGCTCGTTTTCTAAGTGGTTTTCCAAAGTTATAACCAAGTGTTCTTTTAAGGGGTTCATTCACACTTAACCTCGATTCGAACATTTTTATAAAATCGGAAAACAATCCGTTTGACATGAGGTTTTCTTTCACACCTTCCTTATGATCTCTAATATTTAATTAACAAGATTCGCGACTGACTTTATCAAGTTAAGAAGGTTCAATTGCAGTTACGAACTCATACTTACGTTTCCGAACCACTTTTACTAAATCGGCCATAATTCCTAAATCGTAAGTCCGTTTGTTTCGATTCTTGCGCCAAAACGATCTATGACTCGAGATCTACAAGGATAGGTCGACTATATATTAAGGTCAGAAAACTAATGCTACTGTAATGCACGGTTTTTCAAGGTCTAACGAAATTCGGGCATTACGACGGCTATATATTGGACGTTTCTAAATTTGTTCCATCAAAACCAAGCCACACCGGGCATACCATTCATCATAATCAGTCCATTAACTCCTCATTTCATCATCATATGCATCATATTGCTTACATCAACTAACCACTAACTAATCATGCTTACATGCTCATATTAACACCATAATGATATCGCATCTAAGATCACTAAGAACAATCACAAAACTCAAAGTATGATCTAGGGTTTATGAGGGTTATACCTTCCTTGGAGGATGTAGAGACCTTACTAAGCCTTGATTAATCCTTGTACAACCTTAACCAAGCTTAATCTAACAAGAAACATCAAGAATATGTTTAGAGATTTTCGGAGTTTCTATAACCCAGATGAAAGATCATGAAAAACGAGGGCCTTACCGAACTTTTCTGAACGAGGCTTTTAAAGGAGAGTTGTAGATCATCTAGCCAGCTTTCCAACAAGCTAAAGAACACCAAATTTCATTGAGTAATGAAGGAGATATGGCCGTTTGAAAATCATCACAGAAACTGTCAAACAATCTGGACAGTTTGGTTTCTTCTCTTGGGGAGGAGATTTGACTAGGCTACACTCATTAGAATGCCATAAATTTTGAGAGAATATTGCCCATGGAGTGGAGAGGCTGTGGTCAAAATTTGGTGATTTTATCATGGATAGAAATGGAGATATGAATTTTTTTCTTTGAGGTGTTCTTGCTGGGCAGTTTGAGAGAATGACAGAAAATGGAGTTCTCTTGCTTGCTCTTGATCTAATCTCTTGAATCATTGATGTGTATGGATAATATCTATCCTAAAGTTACTTTAATAAAGGTGCTAGGTCATGGATGATGTCAATTGAATGGACAAATGTCATGATTTGGTGATAAGATGATAAAGTAATGCTAAGTACTTGGTTTAATCTCTAAGTATGCTAGTTCCTTGTGTAACTACTTAGAGCATCTCCAAGAGACTCTTTATTTAAGCTCTTAAATGAAAATATAAAGAGGATGACTTAAAATGAGTCTCCAAGAGACTCTTAGAGGCTCTTTAAAAAGTTAAGAGCTTCTTCTCTCTCCTCTATTTTAGGAGCAACTAGTAGCTCTTAACTTAATATTTTATTAGTAAAATAGTGATTCTTCTCTCTCATCTATTGATTGTTTGTCCAAGTGGAATTGAAATATGAATAAAATATAAAATAAAGAGTCATAATGTTGGAGTTGACACACAAATCAATGTAATAACTTACTAAGAGCTTAATTGTTTATAATATATTTAGGAGCGAGCTAAGAGACTCTTGGAGATGCTCTTAGTTCCTTGCTCTTATCCACTAGCACATGCATATATCTTGATTCTCTGCTTGTTTCTTTTGTCCATTTATTACTCCATATCAATAATCGTTCGGAGGAATATCTCAAATATTTCTCGTTAAGGTTTTACCGGAAACCTTCTTAATACTTATACTAATATCTTTAATCCTCCTTTATAATCCTTGAATTTAAATTGGTTAAATCTCTTAAATAAATCCTTATATCCTTCAGTGTCCAGCGAAGTCTCGGTGAAAATAAAAGTGCTATTTTTCTGAATCTGATATCGTTTACATACACTTATTTCGTCCACTGATCATCGATACGAACTCAGAAATCCATTTTGAATACTTCTATATAGTGTCGTCTAATAATATTCCAATTTCCAGCAAAAACACTATTCATCACTCATTCTCTCTTTAATCCTTATAATCAGAAAAATGTTCTCGCGCTTTCCCGAGCGTTTCTTAATCCTTTTACGGAGTTACGAGATTTTTAATAGATATCGATTTGGATGATGTGAGAATACTGCCTCTGTGTATATACCATGTCCTATTCTCTATTGACGAAAGATTATTCCCATCTAAGTTATCAACCAATTAACATCATTTATATAGTGCGCCAACACTGAATTCATATCCATTATAATATTCATTCCTTAACCCACTGATACATTGTAGTCGTAACCACTATTCATTCATAGTCCAATACATAATAAAAAGTTTTTAATTAATACCAAAAATCTGGGTTCTTACAGTTTTGGTTAACGTCAGCTTGTCTGATGATGTGATTGGTGAAGTAAAAATCGCGGGTATCGCGAGTATCATGCACGACGCTTTAACAAACCGTTAACATTTAGTTATTTACAAAAACAAGATAATAAAAAAACAAAAAAAAACATAATACGCACTACAAGTTGTAAAAATTAGCTGTTTGAAAATTAAGCTCGACAGAAAGGACTTAGGACACGCACGTATAACATGCGGTGCAAAGAACACGTTATTCATGCGTGTTTGGTGGGCAGAAAAGACCACACCTCCCGTTAGTCGGTAGTTTGGACCTCTTGTTATGAATGGTGGGTAGTTTATGCAATTTCTCATTTTTTTTTGAATTAGTGTTTATTTTGTAGTTTATATTTTGTTGATTTTTTGTGTCATTTCCAATTATGATATATTTTTTATTAACTTTTTAATATCTTGTTTTACTATATATTTTCTTTAAAAAAAAAATTTTTGTAATTAAATCTAAATTTTTGTTTTTTAGAAAAAATATTTTTTAAATTGAAATTATGATGGTATACTTTGATTACTTGTTTATTAAATGTAAAGAATGAAATTGTGACATATTTTTAATTATAATTTTTTGCTATTTTATCCCTATTTGTGTGTAAATTTTGTGCTATTATAACTCTTTTTTTCCACCAAACGACTACACGACCACGTGAACCTCCATACGCGAATTATATAAAGGATATAATATAGGTATAATAAAATTTAACAATCTTCTGAAGTTCTATAATATATAATTTATTATCACATTATTATTGGATGTATTTAATTTGTATTTCAATTTTATATAATATTAAATCAAATTTTATAATGATCATATTTATTCTTTCTGTTTAGCTCTTTGTGGGTTTCAAAAACCATACAAACCATATCAAATAACCCCTTACTCCAATTATATATAACAATATAATTAATTGATTAAAAAATAGTCTTTAATTTCAATTCTTATGAAGATTCTAATGCAACTTTTCTCTAGGTCTCTTTATAAATGAATTTTAAAATTTCAAGTAATGTATAATTTTAACAAATAATATTTTGCTTAATAAGAACTTACATATAAAGAATAATTTGCTTTTTAATTACTTAGACTCGGTGATTTGCTCTAGAAAGTTTTAAAAAAAATATCTAAAGAAGATATCTACTAGTATGAGCAAGTCCATTCTAAAAAAGCGTTTCTCGATTTTAGAAAATAAAAAATAAATGAAATTTAAGAAAGATGCTTAGTATGTGAAAATGTATAGAGTTATCTGGTCAAAGAAAGCGTGTCCAACCTTTGAAAATAAAATAAAATCTAATGAAGACACATCAGAAAGTATATATTAAATTACCTAATTTAAGAAAGCGTATCTCGTTAATATTTTTGACCACTTTTTCCTGATTTGTTATTCAAGTCAACGTCATTTAAATTTGTGGAATATTTGGCCTTCAGCCTGATTTGTACTTGTAATTTTCAATTAAATAATTTTAAATTAATTTTAATATATTTCTACTAAATTATTTTGAACTTTATGAATAAAATATATACATATATACATCGTTAAACATGGATGTTGGCTCAATCTATCACAAATTTAAATTAAATGGACTCAAATATCATAATTTGAAAGTAAGGCCTCAAGTATCACACTAAAACACTACATCGTGTAGCGTTTTCATTTTTTTTTTATGAAAACGCTACATCGTGTAGCATTTTACTTTTTTTTTTCTTTTTTGATAACACTACTTGAAGTTTGGTTAAGGTCTGAAAAAGCTACTTGATGTTTTGTTTGTTGGAATGGATGAACAAAACCCTACTTCATTCTATGTTACCTACTATTTTATTTTTTTTGGTTGCTAAATATGTGTTTGCAAAAATTATTAAAAATTATAATTAAATGATCAATTCAAATTGTGTTTTTTTACTAAATTCAGCGGCCAAATTTTAAAAAATCGGGGACCAGCCCCGATTTTTAAGTTCGTACATAGTTCATTTGTCGTTCCGAATATTTCTAAACCAAAAATGGAATTAAAATTTAAAAATTTTAATTAAAAAATTGAATAGTTTTTAATGAGTCCGGCACCCTGATTTTTAAAAAATCAGGGGTCAGCCCCGATTTCTTAAAAATCAGGGTAAGTTAGGGTTTAGGGTCTAGGGTTTAGGTACAACCATAAACCCTAAGTTCGTATACGGTTTATTCATAATTCTAAATATTTCTAAAACTCAAAATGAAAATGTTGAACCCCAAAAGTTAACTGTTGAACCCCTAAAGGAATATAGATAAAATTTAAAAATTTTAATTAAAAATTTGAATACTTCTAAATCACAAATGAAACCCGTTGAACCCTAAATAAAACTATTTAAGCCTAAAGGAAATATCGATAAAAAATTTAAAACATTGAATTAAAAAAACATAATATATAAAATTTAATATTTGAATACTTTTAATAATTTAAAATTTCTCTTCTATAGTGTCACCTACCTATCCACCCCAAACACACACACACACCCACCCTATCTAACCTAAACGCTATATGAAACTTAGTTCCCCCCTAGAACGCTAGATAAAATTGAGTTCCCCCCCCCCCCAAAAACGCTCTACCATTTAGCATTCACTTTCTACCTCATAAACGCTACATCGTGTAGCGTCCAATCCTCCCTAAACGCTACACGATAAAACATTTTTAATAAAAAAATAATAATTTTGAAAAAGCTAAACGAAATATAGTTTTAGAGTGGTATTAGGGGCCAACTTCCTGAGTTGTGATATTTTGGACCAATTATTCTAGAATTGTGATATTTGGGGGCCTTTTCTCGTTAAACATTTATACGCATTTGTTGTTCTTGATTCAAATTTGTTAATCAGATATATTAAATTATAATTCGTACAAATCACGGATTACTTTTAAATATTTTATTATTTCAATAATTTTAAATAATCGACGTCTTTTTTATTCTTTCAAAAATTTTAAAATATAATATAATAGTACATGATTAGTAAAATTTTACACACATTTATATTCTTAAAAACAATATTATAAATGTTAATTATCGAACCTTATATATCCGTGTATAATAATTTTTAGTATTGTATTCAACGATTTCGATAAATTTGAGTTAAAAAGATCCAGCTGTTGGTAAGAGCGTGGTTATCCACTACTAGCCATCGATTTTCTTAATTCAACGTCTAAAGAGATATAACCTTTATTTTGTTCTTCCTTGTTTTGTTGGTACCATATCTTATTTGACAATCAATTATACTTCAATTGATGATGAGCTTTGTATATCCGATTCGCTTAAGCACATTCTTATTCTTTCAAAGATATATACCTCTATTATTCAGGGGTTACTTGGTCCAACATTGTACCTATAATTTTTTGAGACGTTTGAAGTCTTTCTATATTTTTCCTGAATATTTAATCTTCTTTATTCAAACTGGGATGAACAACCCTATGTATGTAGGGGATTCAGGGATATACTATCTGTGTTATGAAAGTCTGGTGGGACGCCACTGATTGTGTTTGTCATGAAAGTACTAAAGGCTGGCCACCTTTTCGTACTATGGCGGTTGGCCTAAGTGACAAATGCAACCTGATAATAGTTCAATGATCATATTGATCTCTCGGTTAAATTCTTTTACAAAAAATTTCTACCAAACAAAACTCAACCTATATTGAAACATGTTAACACCAGTGTATTTTATCGATTCCTTTTGTTATAAACCCTTATGATTCCTAAAGTTATCAATGATTGAAAGCGTAAAGACAGACATGATGACATTCGAAGTGGTCCAAGATATATTCACGTTGACAGGGAATTGGTTGATCAAGTTTAAGAAATTGATGTTAAAACAGAGATTTCTTATCAAATCGGATTACGCATTAGATCGACAACACATGTATAACATTCGATATTTCGAAGAACTGGGTATGGATAAGGAGCAGGTAACAAGGACACGAGATTACTAATTCAGTTAATTCATTTTCATTCTAAAGAAAGGCAGTGTGTTATGAGACTCTAGTAAAATTGTGTAAGATAGGAAATCCAAGATTTGATTCGGAATTTGGAGAAGTTTCATATGAATAGACGCTATAACCGGATTTGTAATCGTGCAGAATATGTTCTTGTGTCTAAGGGGGAATGTTTAATCTCAAAGGATGGCCTCATAGGAGAGCATGAATATATTGTGATACAACCAGATTGGTCTTATATTGGGAACTGGTACAAATTCCAGATAAGAAAGAACGAGTATCAAAGATTAAGGAATTGCATTGTTGTGGATGTTATCAGAATTGAGAAGTTGATAAAAGGAACCCTAGGGATTTCTCTTAGTAGATTCTGAGGATGGAATCCTTTTAAGGGGGTTAGACTGTAACAAGCCGGAATTTTATGAATTATTATTATTATTATTATTATTATTATTATTATTATTATTATTATTATTATTATTATTATTATTATTATTCTTTAAATACTTTATTGGTTTTTCTATAAAGGTGGAATAAGATTGTGGATATTTTGTTCCAATTTGATGTATCGTCTGGTAAATGTATAGTGAGTTATATGTTTTGTGTGATATCGTGTATTTTAAATGGCGATTAAATCTATTTAAAACATGCATTATCTATCTTTTGAGAATTTTATAAAATCATCGGAGTTAGTAAAAATTGTGAAATCTTTTGTAGTATCATCTTTGTATAGTTAATTGATTTCTAAAAATACCAGAGGAATTATTTTTAACCTCCAAGGATTTTAAAATGATGTTATGAGTTATATTGCATTTAAAGGATTTAAACTTGTAAAATTCATATTTAATTCATTTTTGATCCTATAAATATTTTAACAATATGGGGGAGAAGATATTTTTACGCTCTTTATTTTAGGAATGTAAAAATTATTTTTCAGTAATTCCCAGATTTAACTGATAATATAAATGGTATTTATTTAAGGCTTGTTAAAAAAAATACAAAACAAAGCAAAAAAATTTGTTTCATCAAAAACCCACCCCTTCCCCAGTTTTCTAGCGAACTCTCGAGAACCCCCTGCTGTAACACCCCGACTTCCCAATAATGAAAATATACTTTTTATAATAAAATAGACTTTGATATAGGGGAATTTTAGAAAATTCCGGCAAGAAGTATTCGTAAATCGGATTATCCACCTGTATTACAACCCAAACCAAATTCCAATTAACTATTACAAATGAAACTTAATACAACAACGATTCCTCACCGAGGATCGATTCCAGGTTATGGTATGAAACAAGAATCTATGCTATACAAATTATTACAACTTCTATCTCAAATCCCAATTAAAAACATTTATACCGTCTAAACCATAGCGCAAGCCCATTTAGCATATGCCCGTGCTGGCTCTGTATCAAATTTTTAAAGAATGCACCATTACTTTCACTTGAATTATAAAGCGTAGGTATCCAACTCCTTAACCTTAACTGAAAAGGGAAGGTAAAACAAAGCAAGAGTAAGCCAACAACGCTCAGCAAGTTAATAATATAGTGAAACAATAATATTTCAATGGTTCATTGATGAACAATATCAATGACCAATTTATCTCAAAGGAAATAATTCGATTTCCATCATAGAATTAAACTTTCATTTCTTCAAATCATAACTTTTCATCAAACATTGCTTTCTTTAAAACAGTTCTATCATTTAAACATACTTTTCATAAAACCTTTTTAAAAACATTTAAATTGATTGGAGTTTTTCCACGACTCCGGACAATACGGGTGATCAGCCACGTAAAGTCCCTATACCGGACACGAAGTCCCTCTGGACCTTGAAATTGGGTTTTCAATAAGGCAACACATTGGCCTTTCAAATGCTGGGCTGGGCACTCCCCAGCCTCTTACGCTAAAAAAAATGTTGGACTGGCGTCACCCGGCCTCCAATCTGAAGGAATCCGTAGAAAACATTTGGATGGAATTCCCCCACAATAACACCTTTAAAACCTTGAAAACATTTCACTTTTAAGTCCTTTATACTCACTGATAACAGATCAGCCCAGTATAAGGAATTTTAAAAACATTATTAATTAATAGTCCATTTTAATGACCAACAATAAAAGATTTAGGGACAGTGAAGCATTCGATATAAGGAATAATAAACAACAAATCAGTAAGATTAAACTAAGCAGGGTATAGTTCAGCATAACAGAATCATATATCAACAGGGAACATGATAAATTAAATAACTGAGTAATTATTAAGATTCTAAAAATGGAACAACAATTATAAAGAAAACAGGGAATAAAGAAAATTCGAAGTTCAACAGAAGATTTAAGTTATTGCACTGGCTAACCACTTATTTCAAGGATGATCAATTTATGAAATTAAGTTGTAAAGTTCGAACAACTAGAATAGATTTGAATAGATTAAAATGAAGATTTAAGAAATTCTAACTTACCCATGGTCTCACTCCTATCGGCTAAGCACTCATAGGCTTTAACTGCCAGAACCGGCATGACAATAATGAGTTTAAAAAATAAGAAGATCTCAATTCATTCTCGGTTTTAACTGTCACTGAGCAACACATGCCTCAACAACAGTATAAACCTCGAATTAGTTTACAATAAATTGAAGAAAAATTCTCTTTGAAAAATATTAGTAAGACGAGGAATATTGAAATAAATTAATTTTAAAAGAATTCAACACCTGAACAATAGGTGAGGAACATAAACAATGACACAATAATTTGAGAATGAGTGTTTGTAAATTAATAGAAGATGAATGTCACTGAAAATAAAATAAAGGGTATAGGCACTAGCCAAAAATGGTTTGAAAGAAATATCGTAAAATCAACAGAATAGGTTCACATTATTTAGAATAAATATGAAGAATATAACTGCTTGCAAGAAGGGATTTCGAAGGAACAAATAAATAATACAAAAGGTTTCACATCACTTGAACAATAAGTGAGGGATAGTAAACTTGCCTCAATATACGCATTTTCCAAATCCAACATTTCAATCCTTTACTCACTTTACATTAGTCTCTAATTCTTTTTCGTTGGCCTTTACTTGGTCATACATTCATCTCTTAGTATAAATAACTTGTAATAATCACATCCTCAAAATAGTATTATATAACCATATAAACACTTAGCACGTATTATCAACTTACACTGATATCTTTTTAACACATGTATCATATCGATTTATAAATAGTTCTTATGAAATTACTATAATAATTACAAAATAACTCTAACAAAAATTGGACAGCACCTCCTTTATACTAGGACCTAACCTGTCAGATTACAATCAACCCACTCAGAAATCAAAACGTCCTTTGCTCTACAACTAACTCAATACAATTTCATTGTCCTCACAATCATACCGACATACAATCTTTACAACTTCTAACAATTCATATAACATCACAACTTAGTACTGACTTGCACAATTACAACTTAAGTTATCACTAATACACTTAACATTCTTTACCACATGTACTACCATAAAATCAACCCACTAAACCATGTTTACCATACACAATTATCCCGAACATTCAATCTTTTTCCACTGTTCGAATCAAACTCATTTTGTACAATAACTTTTCGGATACAATTTGATATGCTAGAAATTTACATTTTTAAATCTTAAATATAGAATTTAAACAGATTTTATTTTAAAAGAATATACTACAGAAAATTTTCAGAAAAATTTGACATGATGTATTCGCACATTGAACTAGCCAAAAATGAACCAATTCATGCCCAACAATCCAACTCATTAGTTAATTTAAATTCAACAAACCAAATAGTTCAAACAAACTTGACAAAACTAGCAATTCGACAGACAAAACGGATAGATACCACGAATTTACAAAACCAATCTATTCGACACAACTATTTGACAAATAATAAAATAATAAAAAAAACAGCCATGAATGCAAGGAACTCGGCAGGGCTCGGTGGAAAAACATCTGGACTCTGCGGAACTTAGCAATCAAAACCAAAAATCAAACAACCAAACCTTCATCAACAATACCCCAACTCATCTTTACTCACACACATCACAATTTTACACACACACACACACCCATCCTTATAAACACCATACGCACACACTAGTATGCTATTGAACCACACAAAATCGCCAGCATCGACTACTTGAACCAACACCCAGGAGCCCCCAATTTGACACAAAACTCGATTGGGCAAGGCACACCGACACGACCTGTTTGTAGGTGACAACAGGGGAGCATACGGGGGAGGGAGATGGAGTTTATTAGTAACAATAAGAACCACACACGACCTTTGAATCACAGCCTCGAAACACACACACCGCTGTTGCACACAGAAGCAGCGATAACCCACACAATCGACACTCATTTACGATGCATATAAACACGCACATCACACAATTACCCCATCAGTAAAACACACGTACACATGCAGCTGTTGAAGAGGTAGGAAAGAGAGGTGAGAGAGATAACATTTGAGAGAGATTAGAGAGGGAAGGGGCGAGAAGATTCGAGAGAGACAAACAAAAAAAATAGAGCAGGGCCGATTGAAATTGGGAAAAAGATTGGTTGATTTAGGGATTCAAAGTGGAGTGGTAGAATGGTAATGTATTAAAAAGATTTTCTGTTTCAAAATAAATTTAAAATTACTTTATAAAATAGAAATTAAATAGGTAATATTTGAGAAAAATCTGAAATTAATTTTTAAAATGTAGAAAATGAAATTATCTATCTCCCAATATTTTTAAAATATTTTTAGGAGAAAAAACGAATTAAATATGAATTTTACAAGAATAATTCCATAAAATACAAAATAATTGCTAAAATCATTTTAAAATCCTTAATGATCAAAATTAATTCGCCAAACATTTTTAAAAGTCAAATAAACTCATAAAGTTAATAATGAAAAAGATTTCATGATTTTTAACAGCTCCGGTAATTTTAAAAAATTCTTAGAAGATTAATAATGCATGATTTAAATAGATTTTAATCACAAAATTTTAAATAAAAAAAACACGGACTAGCACGTCACACATACATCATCATATAAACATGTAAACAGGATGTCACATATATTTAATTTAAAAAAATTCACACCATATATTCCACATTTATATTAAATAATAATATTTATAAGTACGATATTTCTAGGACGTTATATCCTTCCCCCCTTAATAGGATTCTGTCCTCAGAATCGACCGTAAGAAATCCTATGATGGTACTCTTCAAACATTTCTCTTTCAATTTCCAAGTCATTTCTTTCATTCTAGAATTCCTTTATATCAATTCATATATCTATAGGCTCATCCTGTAAGCCTTCAACTTCCAAAATAACTTAAACCTTTGGTTCCGAGTCTTATTAACTCTACGCACTTACTACTCATACGAAAACGTCTTTTTTTTTATCGAAAATCGGACATGACCTATTTGTATAGTGGACTACGCCCTGTGTGAAAGTACCTCAATTACTAATCCAATCATCCATAAACAATTCATTCATATACAATACTAAAACAAAACCTGCCTTGATTTGCAGCAACATATAAGCGAAGAAATCTGCCTTGACTTGAAGTAAACAGATGAATAATTAAATCTTTAAAATGAATCCACGCGACTAAAACAATTAATACCACTTCCACGCTCCTACTCAAAAATTCAGATTGCCCCAGATAAAACTTTTGAGAAAAAGAATCTCAAGAAATCCCCCAATCATTCTTACTCCCCTTTCACATACAATGTTACTCGAGGAGGGAATAACTGGAAAACTTCTATCCATCCTTAATCTCATTGTTTTACGGAGTAACCTTTTCAAAACTAATAATCATTTACCTTGAAACGTATATATCTTATTCGCAATACAACTATCCCGGGGTCACAGCCCTCCAATGCTATTCATAAATCAAACTTTCAATCCAATTAAGCTCTAGCAACTCTAACATTTGATAAAATCAACACTTAACTTAACATGCACAAACTCAAGTATACATTACCAATAATTAATTTACTACCTTCAAAACTTCACCGTATGAAATCCGCGAGAAAATCAACTTTTGGAACACTATTCTATATACGCTACAATTCCTCAAGTTTAAACTCTGCACATTACAACTCCAACATTTACCAATAATTGAATAAATGAAATAAAATTCACATCTCCCAATCATTACCTTGAACTATTCCATTCTTCTACAGTCAATTTCTTCACATTCTGATTCATCATGTCGTTTTAGTAATGCCACATTTCCTTTAATAACTCATGTCAAAACGTCACGGTATAGATCATCTCTTTTGCAACAATCTACACATTCAAATTCTCTAACTCTAACTTCTTAAACTCTTTGAACATTTCCTTAAACATTACAAACTTATTCATCATTTCCTTTTTCATCCGGTTGCCTTGACACTGAGACGATGTTTAATCTCTTCCTTAACTCTTGAAATCTTTCTCCACCTTTATCCTTTCGTTTCCTGATTTGTAAGCTTTTCCACTATTGTAGCTATCTTGGTTGAATCTTTGATAACCTTCAAAAATCCCTAGCTGACCCTTCACAGTTGTTGATCTCTACTGGCGTCTTAGGTCTTTCCCGATTCAATACTGCTTCGTCGTCACGGCCTTCACTTCGGTTTTTTGTCATATCCTGGAAAATTTATACTTCTTCCAATTCTAAAGTTCATATTTAAAAATCTTATGCATATTCTTCTTATATCCTTGAATATCTTGTGATGTCTTCTGATCCTAAATCTTTGATCCAGATTACATATATGGTAGTAAATAAATAACCGAATTTATCTCCCTGTCTGCTGACAATCTTACTGATTCATCCCTATATTCATCCAAAAGTTTAGACATAGGGATTTTCTCCAACCTAATCGTCTCCTTATGGGTACCTCTCACATGTGCAAAGTAATCCTGATATTCTTGTCGTAACAACCTCTTGGCCTGGGTGACCGTTAAAACTCCTTTGTCCTCTTGCGGCCTCGAACAGAACTTCTACTTCCTTAGGAATCATAACTTCACTTACTTGCCCTTACAATCTTTCTTACACCTCGTACTCGATCAATCGATTCGATCCTAGAATCACACCTTATTCTCCCATCTATACTCATATTCTCACTTATTAACATCCTTCGCAGCCTTTTCGAAATTTCCAGCTCCTAAGCAATTTATAGGGGAGGGTTCTGTTGCCATTATCGTAGTATTCAATATAACTGACGTGATACAATCTTCGATGATACGTCTTATCTTCCCGTACTTGTGGCATACAACTTCTGGCTCCTAACTCTATCGTTTACTACCATACTATTCTTTTCGCTTACTCTCGTTGCCTTCCATAACTAGTCTTGTACCGTTCCAGTATGCTTCCTCTCGGATTCTTTCCTTCTATCCATGGAAGTTTTACCGTCTCTGCTAATTCATATTCTGTCAGTGGCTATTTTGTCCCGTCATCCTGATCTTCTGTTCATTCCGTCTTGGTCAAATATCTTTTACTCTTAATATTCGTGATTCTTCGAACTATGTCCACATAAGTTGTTAACTCCGACACAATCACTTCACTCCTTTATCCAAAGCTTCTATTCCTGTTAAAATTATTAAGGACAGCTGTCTAGCTCGACTATGTTTCGCTCAAGTTATTTTGTTTTGGTATCTATCTTTTACATCTGACAATTTATCTCCACATCCAAATTCTTGTAATATTTTATCTACTGTATCCACAGTGAAAATATATAATAAACAAGTGTTCCTCAACAATCTTTCCTTCACGATAACTATCACATACCAATTATACAAGTCATCACTCTATTTTCGACTTAACCAGAATTAATAATCTCGTGTCCTTGTTATCAGCTCCTTATCTATACTCAGCCCTCCATTTTAACGAATCTTGTACGTGTATTGTCAATCCAATAAATAATCTACCTTGATATTCAATCCTTGATCACCCAATTCTTTATCGACGTAAATATATCTTGTACCACTTAGATGTCATCGTCTCCATTTTTACTGCATTTAATTACTGATAGCTTTAGGAAACACAAGGATTTATAGCAATAGAAATCAATACAAGGGACAGGTGTTAGCATGTATGAATAAGTTGAGTTTTGTTTGATATGAATTTTATAAAAGAATTTACCGAGATATCAAAATGATCATTGAACTGTTTTCAGGTTGCATTTGTCACTTAGGTCCACCGCTATAGTACAAAAAGGTGGCCAGCCTTCAGTACTTTCATGACAAACACAATCAGTGGCATCCCACAAGACTCCTATCACATAGATAAGATGTCCCTGAATCCCCTACATACATAGGGTTGTTCATCCCAGTTAGAATACAGAAGCTTAAGTATTCAGAGAGAAACAAAAAGAATTCGAAAGTTTATATATGATGTTGAATAAAGAATAACAAATGTTCGGGGAAAATAGAAGGGTCTAAATAATTTATATGCGTCATGTGAATCGAGTGATCCCCTGGAAAATAGAGGTATCTCTGAAAAATTAAGAATTTGTTTAATTGAGTCTGAAAAATTCGTCATCAATTGAAGTATAGTTAATTATCAAAAGTGATGGGGTATTATCAAAATAAGAAGAAACAGAAAGAAAGGTAAAATCTCCTTAATCAATAAATTAAATGAGATCAACGGCTAGTAATGAATAACCACGCCATTCCTCCAACCCATGCCAGTAATCGCATTTCACATCTTGCTTACAATCCTTTCGCATTTTCTATATCATTCGCGGGGTAAGTAAAGTCACAAAAGGAACTCTAGAAGGTACACGAAGGTCTGCACGTAGCGTCTTCCAAGCTAATTGCTCCGATCGTCTAATTAGCGTATGCTGTTCTGAACTATTTGCCTCATCCAGAATTGAGTCTCCGAATGAATCAAATTTCTGCTCGCGCGATATGTCGAAATACCAAATAACGTCGCAGCAGTCGTCCTAATATCCTAAGGCGAATCTTATCCTAAATCGGTCCACCTAACATCTCACCTAAGAACTTACACCCAATTATCCTAACTTGTTTCAGTGACCATAACCTGTCGCTCTGATACCAACCTGTAACACCCTGACTTCCCAATACTAAAAATATACCTTTTATAATAAAATAGACTATGATACTGGGGAATTTTAGAAAATTCCGGCATGAAGTATTCGTAAATCAGATTATCCACCTGTATTACAACCCAAACCAAATTCCAATTAACTATTACAAATGAAACTTAATACAACAACGATTCCTCACCGAGGATCGATTCCAGGTTATGGTATGAAACAAGAATCTATGCTATACAAATTATTACAACTTCTATCTCAAATCCCAATTACAAACCTTTATACCGTCTAAACAATAGCGCAAGCCCATGTAGCATATGCCCGTGCTGGCTCTGTATCTAATTTTTAAAGAATGCACAATTGTTCACACTTGAATTATAAAGCGTAGGTATCCAACTCCTTAACCCTAACTGAAAAGGGAAGGTAAAACAAGGCAAGAGTGAGCCAACAAATCTCAGCAAGTTAATAATATAGTGAAACAATAATATTTCAATGGTTCATTGATGAACAATATCAATGACCAATTTATCTCAAGGGAAATAATTCGATTTCCATCATAGAATTATACTTTCATTTCTTCAAGTAATAACTTTTCATCAAACATTCCTTTCTTTAAAACAGTTCTATCATTTAAACATACTTTTCATAAAACCTTTTTAAAAACATTTAAGTTGATTGGAGTTTTTCCACGACTCCGGACAATACGGTGATCAGCCACGTAAAGTCCCCATACCGGACACGAAGTCCCTCTGGGCCTTGAAATTGGGTTCCCAATTAGGCAACACATTGGCCTTTCAAATGCTGGACTGGGAACTCCTCAGCCTCTTACGCTAAAAAGAATGATGGACCGGCGTCACCCGGCCTCTTACGCCTCCAATCTGAAGGAATCCGTAGAAAACATTTGGACGGAATTCCCCCACAATAAAACCTTTAAAACCTTGAAAACATTTCACTTTTAAGTCCTTTATACTCATTGATAACAGATCAGCCCAGTATACGGAATTTTAAAAACATCATTAATTAATAGTCCATTTTAATGAGCAACAATAAAAGATTTGGGGATAGTGAAGCGTTCGATATAAGGAATCATAAACAACAAATCAGTAAGATTAAACTAAGCAGGGTATAGTTCAGCAAAACAGAATCAGATATCAACAAGGAACATGATAAATTAAATAACTGAGTAATTATTAAGATTCTAAAAATGGAACAACAATTATAAAGAAAACAGGGAATAAAGAAAATTCGAAGTTCAACAGAAGATTTAAGTTACTGCACTGGCTAACCACTTATTTCAAGGATTATCAATTTATGAAATTACGTTGTAAAGTTCGAACAATAAGAATAGATTTGAATAGATTAAAATAAAGATTTAATAAATTCTAAATTACCCATGGTCTCACTCCTATCGGCTAAGTACTCATAGGCTTTAGCTGCCAGAACCGGCATGACAATAATGAGTTTAAATAATTAAGAAGATCTCAATTCATTCTCGGTTTTAACCGTCACTGAGCAACACATGACTCAACAACAGTATAAACCTCGAATTAGTTTACAATAAATTAAAGAAAAATGCTCTTTGAAAAATATTAGTAAGACGAGGAATATTGAAATAAATTAATTTTAAAAGAATTCAACACCTGAACAATAGGTGAGGAACATAAACAATGACATGATAATTTGAGAATGAGTGTTTATAAATTAATAGAAAAAGAATGTCACTGAAAATAAAATAAAGGGTATAGGCACTAGCCAAAAATGGTTTGAAAGAAATATCGTAAAATCAACAGAACAGGTTCACATTATTTTGAATAAATATGAAGAATATAATTGCTTGCAAGAAGGGATTTCGTAAGAACAAATAAATAATACAAAAGGTTTCACATCACTTGAACAATAAGAGAGGGATAGTAAACTTGCCTCAATATACGCATTTTCCAATTCCAAATTTTCAATCCTTTACTCACTTTACATCAGTCTCCAATTCTTATTCGCTGGCCTTTACTTGGTCGTACATTCATCTTTCCTTCATCACTTGTCAATCCCGCTAATTATCTCCTTCCTCTACATTTCATCTACACGTGCATCGGCTCTTAGCTGGCCTCCTATGCGTACCTATATACAGGTAAAGTACTACTTCAGTACGCGTATAACCTTAACCGTCAAATTCTATTCTACCCAAACGCGTCCTATACGCTTTACTACTTAGTATAAATAACTTGTAATAATCACATCCTCAAAATAGTAGTATATAACCATATAAACACTTAGCACGTATTATCAACTTACACTGATACCTTTTTAACACATGTATCATATCGATTTATAAATAATTCTTATCAAATTACTACAATCATTACAAAATAATTCTAACAAAAATTGGATAGCACCTCCTTTATACTAGGACCTAACCTGTCAGATTACAATCAACCCACTCAGAAATTAAAACGTCCTTTGCTCTACAACTAACTCAATACAGTTTCATTGTCCTCACAATCATACCGACATACAATCTTTACAACTTCTGACAATTCATATAACATCACAACATAGTATTGCTTTCACAATTACAACTTAAGTTATCACTAATACACTTAACATTCATTACCACATGTACTACCATAAAATCGACCCACTAAACCATGTTTACCATACACAATTATCCCGAACATTCAATCTTTTTCCACTGTTCGAATCAAACTCATTTTGTACAATAACTTTTCGGATACAATTTGATATGCTATAAATTTACATTTTTAAATCTTAAATCTAGAATTTAAACAGATTTTATTTTAAAAGAATATACTACAGAAAATTTTAAGAAAAATTTGACATGATGTATTCGCACATTGAACTAGCCAAAAATGAACCAATTCATGCCCAACAATCCAACTCATTAGTTAATTTAAATTCAACAAACCAAACAGTTCAAACAAACTTGACAAAACTAGCAATTCGATAGACAAAACGGATAGATACCACGAATTTACAAAACCAATCTATTCGACACAACTATTTGACAACAATAAAATAATAAAAAAAGTAGCCATGAATGCAAGGAACTCGGTAGGGCTCGGTGGAAAAATAGCTGGACTCTGCGGAACTTAGCAATCAAAACCAAAAATCAAACAACCAAACCTTCATCAGCAATACCCCAACTCATCTGTACTCACACACATCACGATTTTACACACACACGCACCCATCCTTATAAATACCATACGCACACACTAGTACGCTGTTGAACCACACAAAATCGCCAGCATCGACTACTTGAACCAACACCCAGGAGCCCCCAATTCGACACAAAACTCGACTGGGCAAGGCACACGAACACGACCTGTTTGCAGGTTACAACAGGGGAGCAAACAGGGGAGGGAGATGGAGTTTATTAGTAACAATAAGAACCACACACGACCTTTGAATCACAGCCTCGAAACACACACACCGTTGTTACACACAGAAGCAGCGACAACCCACAAAATCGACACTCACTTGCGATACATATAAACACGCACATCACACACTTACCCCATCAGTATCACACAATTACCCCATCAGTAAAACACACGTACACATGCAGCTGTTGAAGAGGTAGGAAAGAGAGGTGAGAGAGATAACATTTGAGAGAGATTAGAGAGGGAAGGGGCGAGAAGATTCGAGAGAGACAAACAAAAAAAATAGAGCAGGGCCGATTGAAATTGGGAAAAGGATTGGTTGATTTAGGGATTCAAAGTGGAGTGGTAGAATGGTAATGTATTAAAAAGATTTTCTGTTTCAAAACAAATTTAAAATTACTTTAAAAAATAGAAATTAAATAGGTAATATTTGAGAAAAATCTGAAATTAATTTTTAAAATGTAGAAAATGAAATTATCTATCTCCCAATATTTTTAAAATATTTTTAGGATCAAAAATGAATTAAATATGAATTTTACAAGAATAATTCCCTAAAATGCAAAATAATTGCTAAAATCATTTTAAAATCCTAAAAGGTCAAAATTAATTCGTCAAACATTTTTAAAAGTCAAATAAACTCATAAAGTTAATAATGAAAAAGATTTCATGATTTTTAACAACTCCGATGATTTTATAAAATTCTTTGAAGATCAATAATGCATGATTTAAATAGATTTTAATCACAAAATTTTAAATAAAAAAAACTCGGACTAGCACGTCACACATACATCATCATATAAACATGTAAACAGGATGTCACATATATTTAACCTAAAAAAAAATTCATACCATATATTCCACATTTATATTAAATAGTAATATTAAGTACGATATTTCTAGGGCGTTATACCTGCTATTTCTTTTCGCTCTGGAACATTCTCTTCCCCTGTCAATCTATCTCCCTCACGGTTCTCTCTCCCTCTCGTTTTCTCATCTCTCCCTGTTAATCTCTGGCACAATACCTCCTTCCTCCTTTCTTCCTCATCCAAACGCGTGTGTGTGTAAGCTCTATATGCAATGTGTGTGGTGCAAAAATTGTAGGGGTTTAGATTTTGGCTTGAAGTTGATTGTAATATCGGTTGTTTATGTTGATATGGTGTTTGAGAGTTTGGTAATTACGATTAATTGTATGTATATGAATTGTGTGTATGTTTTGAAGTTGTGGTGATGGGTTCAAAGTATATGGAGTGTTAGTAAGATTGTGGGATTGAGGAAAGTGGACATGGGAGGCCAATAGGGAGAAAGAGTGAAGGAGAGGCAGGAGTTGCAGTGGTGTGTGTGATTGTGTTGAATATTTATGTATGTGCGTGTATGTGCCCGTGGGGGAGGTATGTTTTGTGGTGATGAAGTGGTGAAAGAGTAAGAGAAGGGGTGGTATTAGTGTGTCCATAGGTGTGTGTTCATGGTGGCGATACTTACACGCACATATATGTATATTTGGTTATTATTCTAATTAATTTTTTTGTTTTAGTTCAAAAATGCGGATGTTATATTTTCGAGAGTATAATTTTGGGAATTTTATAATGATAGAGACTCGTTATATGTTCGGGATCAAGCAATTTTTAAAGGTGTCTCGATTATTTATTAGTGAGTTGTATTCGGGTTAAATTTAAAAGGTCGAGTTATAGTATTTGTTGAATGTCCTAACTGTCGTTGATTAGTAATTAGTATACTTGGGAGTAATGTATGGTAGTTTAAACTTTCTATTTTGTATAAATGTTGAGTGGTGGTTATTGAACCTTACCACTGGCCTTAGAGGTCCTGTTACAATGGTTAAACTAATAATAGATGAATTGTGGATTGTTTGGTAAATAGTATTGAAGGGTTCTGACCCCAGGATAGTCCAGTTTGCAAAAAGGTTATTTCGAATTTTTTTTTCTTGTAATACAAATTTATTTCTCAGTTGTATGGTTTTAAAATACTGAATATCAAGGATAAATTGTTATTTGATTTTCTTAATTGTTTACTGCAAGTTAGAGCAGTTTATTTTCTTAATTGTTTACTACTAGTCAGGGCAGTTCATTTTCTTTATTGTTCACTACAAGTTGAGGCAGTTTATTTTCTTTATTGTTTACTGCAAGTTGAGGCAGTTTATTTTCTTAATTGTTTACTGCAAGTCGAGGCAATTTTATTTTAGTATTGTATATAGAGTTGAATTGTTGAATTGAAAAACAGGTGGATAGTCTTATTTACGAATACTTCATGCCGAAATTTTCTAAAAATCCCCTGTATCTAAATCCATTTAACTTATTTGCTTTCAATGATCTGAAGGCATGCTAAGAGTGTTAATAGTTTATGTACATATGTGTCAATTGGTTATTTCAAAGGTAATTGTTGTCTCAAGGGTTTAATTATTTAATTCGAGGATTAATGGTTGTCTCAAGGGTTATGTAATTAATTCGAGGATTAAGGAATTATTTCTAGGGTTAATTGTTGTCTAGAGGATTAATTGTGTTTTGAGGATTATCTACAGATTGAGTATGGATTAAGTTGTTGAATTGTTTATATGGTTTATATATAAGATGTTGTTAGTAGTAGATGGCGTTTTCTTTGAGTTGTTGACTAGGATTGTCATATTACTTTTAATTTCATGGGGATTGAGTGGTGATTATTGAGTTAGGTTTATCGGGGAGATAAGTAGATTAAATGAAGAAGGATGAAAATGGATGGAGTATGGGTTGCGGTTGTTGGATTCATTGTGAGGCGTTTTAACATCGGGAAAACGTCTATGCTCAGAAGGGACATTTCCGATTATTTTCTTCCAACAGAGAAATTGGTAAGCATGGTCAATACGTTCGATTTGAGTTAATAGCTCTTATAGAATGTTAGAATTGTCGTCTGAAGACTGAATTGCAAAATTATGTTTGACAATTGAAGTTGGCGTGCGGGCTCTATATCGACGGATCATACTTGTGGCAACTGCAAGAGCGTTAAACCAAAGGATGATCGAAATAGAAGGTTGTGATGCCGTAAGATAAAAGAAGAAAGTAGTATTACTTCGGCATTACGTAATAGCTAAGGACCAGAGGCAAGTGTTACTATCCCTCACTTATCGTTCAAGTGAGTTGTTTATTTAATTGTGATACAAATAATGATAAGTAAGTATATATCGTACCCGCTTTACTGTTGAAAATATAATTAAAATATTCTTTTAAATATCGATGGTTTATTGATGAAAATTGACTAGTTCTACAATGATATTTTGAATCAATGATACTTCTTTGTTCAAAGTAAAGCTAAACCAATTGTTTAGCTAGTTGGGATCCCACTAGTAGAACACTAAACCTATCGTGTCTGAATACTCATTTCATACTTTATTTTAATCCAATCTGTGTTGAAAGATTTTAGATTCAAAATACTTATCTTGTGATTTGAGCTTTCGATAGAAGATATCTGTTTTATTAGCAATGATTTATTAACATTCCTATTTTACTTTACACTTGTTGAGCATTTCTTCCACTCATACTTGTTTGTTTCGAAATTCTAACTTTTTAGTAAGGTAGTTTGGCAAAACTTATCCGCATAATTTGGAAAGAAAAGAAGCATGATGCTGTTTCGAAGATGACTTGGCTAGGATGTCTGGATTTAGTGTAAGATTTATTATATATAGTTGGGCTCTAATAAATATTATTATGTATTAGATTAGTTGGCCTGGTATACTTCTTGTTGAAGTTATACCAGTGATTTAAGATTTGATTAAAGAGATTGTTGTAAAGACGAAACTTTTTATTTAATGGAATTTGGATTCTTGTTTCTAGCACTATAACCTAAAAGATCTTGGATAGTTGGGGTCACAGATGTTATATTCCAATTTTGGGACAATTACAAGGAATAATGTTTTATTAAACAGATAATTTTATTTTAAGGATTTTCGGGTAACGACCAAATCCCCTGACCCCGAATTCGGGGGCGTTACAGTACCTATGGACTGCATTAAGATTCCTTAGAGATCTCTTCGATCTGAACCCAAGGGAAACTGGCCACATTTAGATCATATAGGTGCATTATTGTTCGAACTGTGACTTAACAGGTGACTTGGAGTTCTTGACTCTCAAACATTGTAAGTTAAAAGCACTGTATTGTATCTCTAAACTCTTAACTCTGTCAACTTATACTAAATGCATTGTATGAATGCATTGATATTGTTATTCGAGTGCTAACATGCAGGTTTGGATATTTAAATTTTAAGTTTTTGTGCTTGGCCTGGATATTGCTCATGCTGCAGACTCATAATCAACTTGCACTGCCTTCCGGATTCAAGACCTGTACCACATTGTAACTTATGATCTTATTGTTGTTCTTATTTGGGAGAATTAGCATTGTAATTTGGTTAGATCACTTTGGTTGTAATTAAAAACAGTCCACATTTTGTGAAGATTTGTGGAGAAGGACTGTTTGGAGAGATAAGGTGGATTGGTGGAAATTAAAATGTAATAGCTAGTAATGATCCCCCTTTCCCTTATGTGCTTTGCATGCTTATGTGTATCCCCTTGCCTAATTTCCCTATAATTCATTTTTCACTTTTTGGTTTTTATCAAAAAAAGAAAGATGAATTATATATGTGTGTGATGGTGTATGTGATACTTAGGGGAAGTTTGATTAGGAATTGTGAATATACATGCGTGATATGATTATGCTCTAGGGGAAGATGAATTATGTGTAATTAAGTGAAGCATGAATATGTGACTATGTGCTACAGGTTTTCAAAGAAAACAAAATGGATCCTTGCAAATTTTTCAAATTTTCCAAAATTTTAAAGTGACCTAATTTCTCAAAATGGTTTTCATAGCAAGGGGAAGTTTTTTTTTGGTCACATATGTATTCTTACAATATATCACTTGTGCATATTAGATTTTATTTTTTTCATGTGATATACTTGTATACTTGTGTGCTTATATGCATGTATGATTATCTTACTTATCTTTCAAGTTCTCTCATCTTTTTCATATAGCTTAGCATGCATACACTAGATTAGTAGTGGCACACACATATTTAATTTTTCGCAAGTAGTTTTGATAAATACCAAAAAGAGAAATATTGTGAGATAGTCTTTTGGTAATATTGTAAGACAGTCTTTCACTTGTAGGTTTTGGTGATTTGTTAAGTATGAAAGTGAAAAAATAAATTAGATTTAGAAATTTACTAGATAACATATTAAATCCTCTCTTAGGTATATTCAATGTGACACAAACAAGTAACGAGTCAATTTGACTAAATGTTTTTTTGTACCAATCACAAATTTAGATAAGGAATGTCAATGAAATGATGTTTCCTAGTCTAAGTTATTTGTGATACATTTGAAGGCAAAGTCTAGACGGCACATCTATCGAAATTTCCCGAACACTGATTTTCCGGACTAAAAATAATTATTTTACTCAAAATAATGTTCATTTCAAATGATTTACTCTCAAATATATTCGATATACTTTTCAAAGAGATATTCTTAAAATGCCTTGTTCAAAGACTTGCCGAAAGAATAAAAGTAGATTTTATCCCGGAACCCTTAACAATTTTCATTTAAATCGGATAAAACTCTAAAGTATTCAAAATAAATATTCTGAGGACTTTATGGTCATTATTATTTGAGGAATATTATATTTGAATATATTTCAAGTCAAAACTTTAACCAAAGTATCGACAAATTATGGTAAACGACTAATGTATTTTATTCCATTGCATAAGGATATTTAATCAAAATATTTTTGAATAAAATACCTCCACATGTTATTTTGACTTGAAACTTTGGATATGTCACTAGAATAATTAAAAAGAATTTAAGGAATAATTTCATAATTTTCGCATGATTTCTTCCGGGACCCCTAAATCGATACGTAATTGATTTTTCGGTCGCTTAAAAGTCATAGATGGTCAACGAATTTCAAGGTGAAATTTTGACCATAATCCTCTGGGAATATTTCTAGGGGATTCCCATAGTTTCATAATTTTTGAGTGATTTTTTCAAATTATTTCATAATTATGGTTTATCGCGTATTGTCGGGCTTTTCGGCTAAACCGAGCCAACAGAAGCTTCCTAGATATTTTATATTTGATATTTCCCACATATGATTGCTGGAGGTTTCTAGGAAGGTGCCAAAAAGCTACTTTATGCCAATAATTATTTTATTAGTGGCTTGACACTTGTCTAAAGACCATTGGTCCTTAGAACCCTAGTTTTGGCTATAAATACCAAGCCAAACTCACTCATTTCCTCAAGACTTCTTGTGCCAAAGAATTGCTGCTTCTTTCTCTCTAGAAACCCAGCAATATCAAGTAGCCAAGAGCCTTCAAAAAAATTTGGATAACAAAGCTTTGTTCCTCCATTTTATATCACCTTTTAAGCTTTGTTTTTGGTCCATTTCTTACATTTTAAACACACCACTTGGCCATTATTTTTGGGCAGCCTCTTTGCACGTCTAAGGCAGTCCCTTGTGCTTCTTATTGTACATTTGAGTCACCACTTATCTCATCTTGATTATATCTTTCTTCGGTGCTCATTTGGCCTTGTTTTAGTGGTGTTTTGGCTCTTATTTTTGCTCATCTTGGCCGTCTCAGCAAACACACTTCTAGGCAGCCCCTTGGTCGATTTATTGCAGCCTTGTAAGTGTTGTTTATTGAGCATTTGAGTCACCTATCTACTCTTCTTGATTATATATTCTTTGGTGCTCATTTAGGCTCATTTAAGTAGTCTTATATTTGTCACTTTACACGTGTGTATAGACATTTTGTAAGCTACTAAGAGGAGGTTCTTTTAAGAACTCTTTAAGCCCTCTTTAAGTCCTTAGTAACCTCCTGATATATACTTGGTTATAAGGCAAAGAAGTGTCTTTTGATTTGTGCTTAACTTGCATAAACTAGTTTTTACCTTAAGTGGTTTAAGCTTAATACATTTTAAGTCAAAAGAAACTAGTGTTGGTTATACAAGTCCCTTGAACCTTAATTGTGTTTAGATCTTTAAGGACTTAGCCGATACTACTTGAATGTTAACTCGAATAACTTGTAGAAGGGGGGGTTGAATACAAGTTATATAATCGTGTCTGATTTTTGCTTGATTATATGAACAAGAATAAACAAATAAATCAAACTTTGTTTGTATTAAAATAATCAAATACAAACTCTACCAAAGGTGTACAATACCTTTAGCAGCTGCTGACAATATAAATCTCTCTCTCTGTTTGTTTTGAACTCTCGAATACAAAACTTACGAACTCACTCGCTCACACTTTTTACAATAATATTGAGAGAGTATTTATATTGCTACCTATCAACTAATAACATAATTATAATCTATCTATGACAATGTTCTGCCGTCCAGTTGATAGTTTCCATCAATAGAGAATTCGTTTCCTTCACGATATCTTCTTGCTTGTTTTTCAAAACAAAGATCCTGTTTTATAGCACTTGCCAGTTTCTGTAGCATCCATAATGACATCATCAGTAACACGACTGACATCATCAGTAACACGACTGATATCAGGATTTCCCATTGCATCGGGATCTGATTATCCCATCAGTATTTGATCAGGATCTGACTTAATGTATCAGGATCTGATCCTCTGTTCCTGACATGTAGTCCCCGATACACTGTTCCTGACATGTAGTCTCTGACGCACAAGAAGTATTAGCAAAATTCTATTCTTAACATCACAACTTATAAATTATTCCTAACAATCTCCCCCTATTTATGCTTTAGAATCTGAAGCATAAATCTAAGTTGTAGATGTCAAAACATATAACAATACAACCAGAATAGAATTTATGAATTCAAGATCATGAAGTTAAGTACCTCCTTCTTCAGATGTAGACATGTATCTAGTACTTAGAAGAAAGAATTCAACTATTTGATGCTTCTTTTCCTTTACCACTTCCTTGATGAAATTTACCAACTCTGTCACCCTTAGTTCTGCACCCAGTCTGTTGTTGTTGTTGTTGTTGTCTCTGAATTGTCTTTATCTCCCCCTTTTTGACATCAGCAACATTAATTCCAAGAGATTCAGTAACAGAACAAATGAGATTCATCAGAACTGCTTGATTTTCCATAATAGTGACTTGGTTATTTTAAAGAATTAGAAGTCTCGATTGAATATCACTTTGAGATTTCTGAATGTCCTGTAGAATTTCAGAATTGACTTCAATGTTGGAAGTGCTTGTTGTATCTTCAGATTCAGATGCAAAAAAAACATTATCTTCAAGTCTTGTAGAAGAAGTTGCCTGTTGAGAATGATAGTCAAGTAATAATACTTGAGTAGAAGTACAAACATCTTCATGTTTCTGATCTGGAGCTGAAGTATGATCATCCTGTCCTTCACCAGTATTCTGTGTACTAACATCTACAAATCCTGACTTCTCCTTAGATTGATCAGATATTGTTGATGTCTCAAATCTAGCTGAAATTGGAAGTACAAACAAAGGAATACTAGGATCATTAGGAATTTCTTCTGGTACTGGTTGAGTAGAAGTTTGTCTTAGCCTTTCACCTCTTCTGTATTATCTCTGCAAGCCTTTCTTTCTGTTTTTGAGCTTTAACTTCTGGCTTTGCATTGTGATGTGCTAAGTCATGCTTCTCATACATCTTGATAAAAGAATAAGTACCAGCATCCATACCAAGATTTTCAGACCAAGATTTAGGAAAAACCTGATCCCAGAAATCAAACGATGGTGGTTTCCTAATTCTCTCTCCCTCACTATGGAGTTGATCATCCATACCCTCATTCTCACTTTGACTATCTAAAGTCAACACTCTTTCTACCTCTCCATTTGCCTGGTCAGGAGCCAGCCTCTCTGTGTGTGGATCTATGTCCATCTTTTCAAGTGTATCACTCAAATTTTGATAAGTGCTCTCATGACCTATAGAAAAATAGGGGTTAGAAGAAGTTTTTATACCTGTACTCACATGGAAAGAGGGTTCCTCATATGGCATGGGGCTTGAGGTTTTCTCCAAGGAGTGAGCTTCTATAGTCTCTGAACCCTTACAAACATCTCCTTTCTTTCCAGAGACTACAGGCTCCAGTATAGCACTTTCAGGGTTTACACTAGACTCTGATGTCTTCAGTAATACTTCATTAGACACCATAGCTAATATGCCACCGTCTTTAAGTGTTGGTTGCTGAGACACACCCTCAAGGTGGATAGACTCTGACAGAACAATATTGGTTTGATCTTCAGAAAAATCAATCAAAGTCATTCCTCCCATATCATAGGGTTTCTCACTTGCAATTTCAGTCATCACAGAATACATTTCAGCATCATCAATCACAGTTCCTGAGTCATCCAACCTCTGACTAGATGGTTCTTGTGTTGCAGTGACTGTGATATGATCTATTCTACTATTCACCACTGGTGCAATAGTATCTTCTGTTGACTGCTTCCCTCTATCAACTACCTCCTCTTGTTCACCTTGAGCTGAAGCATCTTCAACAATGACATCCTTGTCAAATAAATATGCATGAAGTGATTGAAGTGCAACATGCTTAGGAAGTCCAAATTTCTTGTGTAACTCCTTTCTGACTGATACATAGAAATATGTCTTCATTAAATCAAGCCTTTGATGTAACAGTCCATATTCTTTAGGAAATGAAAGTTTGGGAACTCTTTCAATCAGAAAATTTAGAACAGGCCTGGAAAGCTTCACTTTCAGAGAAATAAGTTCCATAGTCAGTCTGTATGTCAATGTAGTTTCCCATGAAGAATCAAGATCAAGATCTCTCTTGCCAGTTACTGACATGGATATAGCATTATTTGTAGAGACCTGCATAATGTTAGTTGGACTTGACACTGTGTGTGTAGGTGACAAATGAATCTTTCTCCTTGTTCTCCTAGTATAGTGAGCAACAGATTTGTCTTGAGAAGACTCAAGAGATGTAGACACATAAGTGATCTTGGGATGAGATCCTTTTTCAATAGACACCGTCTTTTGAGAGACAGTATCCAGTATATGTTTTCCCTTTTTAAGAACTACAGCCTTTTGAGAGACTGCAGCCTGGCTGTGACTAGGTGTTCCATCTCTTTGTCCTAGCTTAGAAAGTTGAATTGCAGCCTTCAATTCTGCTCTCTCAGCAAGAAATATATTATCATCATCTTCACTAGAACTACTACTTGAAATGACAAATCTTCTCTTCCTTACAACTGATGTCTTTTGAGAAACACCAGAGGTTGGCTTCTTTGAAACAATAGGCTGTGGATCAAAATTTGGTTCTAGAATTGTTTCAGAGACTATAATGTTTTTGGCTACTTGGGTAGACACAGGGGGGTTCTCCTCCAATTGATATTCTTGAGTCATTTCACCACCAAAGAAAGAAGAATTATAGATAGTAGGAAGATGAGTTCTTAGAAGTACCTGAACATGATTTGGATAGTGTAACGCGGGTATTTCATCTAGATTCTTTTCACTATCCTTCTTTGTAATGTCAGAGAAAATTCTCTTTTGCTGTACATAAGAAGAAACACAATACTCTCTACCAAATCTAGCTTCAACATCAGGAATGAAATGGTTAATAAACAGTTGCATGAATCTGTGATAATAAACCATATTCCTGTCATGATCTCTTGACCCAAGTTTAATACACATCTGATTTAAGATAATGTGACCAAAATTAATTACTCTGTTATACAGCAAAGCATATGCAATATGTGATGTAATAGCTGTAATTTGTTGAAAAGAACTACAGTTACCAGTAAAACATTTAGCAATTTGATCAAAAAAGAAAGACCATTCTTTCCTAAGAAAAGATCTATTTAACTAGCTCATGTTATCTAGAGGTCCATCATAACATAATTTAGATAACATAGTTCTCATATCATCATCAGATGGTACATTCTCAAAATTTGTACTAATAGGTAAGCGAAGTACTGAATTAAAAACAGATTCAGTAAGATCAAATGAGTCTTGTCCTAAGTGTAGAACAATCTTACCTGATTGACTCTGAGTAGAATCAATTACCTCAGCATTCTCCCAAGCTTGTGAAACAGCTACTTGATTAATTTGTGGAGATGCTGTCAAGGCATAGCTTAATGGACGTCCTTTCGCCATAAAATCCATTATCAGGTGAAAATCAGTTGACACCCCTTCCTTGTTGGTGATAGCTGCAACATGATTGTTCATCATAAAATCAAAGTCACCAAACTTGAAAGCTACTGATTTGGGTAGTCTTCTTTGAGTTGCCATTTTGATCTGAAAAGAACTTAAGAAATCTTTGAAATTGATTAGTGATTTTGAGAAGTCGAGAGTGTTTTTGCTTTAGAGAATGAAATTAGAGAAAGCAATTACACGATTAGAGTGTCAAAATAATTATATTTCAAAAATCCTTCAGACCCATTATCCCACATTGACACGTAGGTTGACAGGTGTCAGTCCCTGAAAAATGCAGTTACCCATGACTTTTGAAAAATAAAATCCAAAAATGATTTCAAGTAAATAAGTCAAGGTAAAAACAAGATAAAAATCAATACTGATCAGTTTCCTTTTCCTGATGTGATCTTTTCATCAGGATAATCACACGATTCAATGTGATTTCTGAATTAAAAAGAATTACTAATCCTGATGTGAACACACTTGTATTCCTGATCAATATCATCCTGATTCCAGAGACTAAATAGAGTTTCCACATGGCATTTTCTTTTACCTGAAAAAGAAATAACAAAATCAATTGGTTAAATTCATTCAATATTTCTTGAAAATACAAGAAATACAGTCACACATAATTATGACTGAATGCATTGATATCTCCCAAATGACTGTTCAGCTTCCCACGTCTTTCTCTAAAAGAAACCGACGCCTTATGCCATTCTCCAAAACCTTTTCATTCTTTTCTCTTTCTATCATGGCTTTCAACCCAAATTTCATATGAACCCTAGCTTTTGGTTCATTACCACTGAGAAGTTCTTTACTCTTGATAATCAGGAGCAAGTGAACTATCTTTTAGAAGAGATGACTTTTCTCATCAAGTTAAATATGGTTAATCTTAACCCAGATGATTTCCACAAATCTCCTCTAAAACATCTACCAGTTGGATACAATCCACTTCTAATCTCTTCACTCCTTGAGGATGAAGAATTTGGTGAAGAGTTGAAGGTTGATCTTGATGGAGATGCTATTCATCTTCTTCAATAAGCATGAAGATGAGTCAGCTGCTCTCATTCAAGTCACCCAGACAAGGAATTCATTCTTGAGATGCTCCTTGTCCTGAAGTCGATCGTTGAAGATTGAAGCAGCAACAACTTTAGACAAGAATAGAATTATCAGTAGTAGTTAGACAAAAAGAAGAATTGTATTTCATTTTCATGTATGTAATGCTTTTGATTAATGAAAATACAAGTTTTCTTAATATCTACTTGTCTATCGTTGTTTATTGACTGTCACGAATAATGATATAAATTATCAGTATGTATGTAATAAAACTTGCTAACATAGACTTAATAAAACTCAGAATTGAACCACCAAATGACATGAACTTCAGAATTTGAAACAGTAAGACACACAAATTTCACAATCCTGATATTGACGATACAATCCTGATGTCAATACTGATGACGTCAGCATACTGATAGCAATCCTGATGCTTATTAACAAGTCTATCATACTATAATTTGTCAAAGTAAAGTGTTACAACTTAAGCATTTAACAATCAAGTATAGATCCTGATAAAAATATCAAGTTCTATAAGCTGAAACAACATACCTTGCTACTTGTGCAGATGTTAAAGATTTAAAAATTTAACATTCCTAACTCATTAACCAATCTAATGAACGTGGCCTCATCAAGTGGTTTAGTTAGAATATCTGCAAGATGTTTGTCAGTAGGAACAAAATGAAGTTCCACAGTACCATTTTCAATATGTTCTCTAATAAAATGATACCTGACATCAATGTGCTTAGTCCTTGAGTGTTGAACTGGATTTTCTGCAATTTTGATAGCACTAGTATTATCACAAAACATAGGAATATTACTAAGTGTCATACCATAATCCATCAACTGATTTCTTATCCAAAGGAGTTGAGCACAACAACTGCCTGCTGCAATGTATTCAGCTTCTGCAGTTGAGGTTGAAACTGATTGCTGCTTCTTGCTTGCCCAAGAAATCAATCTGTTTCCCAAGAATTGACATATACATGTAGTGCTTTTCCTGTCTATTTTACACCCTGCATAATCATAGTCTGAATAGCCAATTAGGGAGAAATCAAATTCTCTTGGACACCACAAACCAAGATTTGGAGTTCCCTTGAGATATCTAAAAATTCTCTTCACAACAATTAAATGAGATTCCTTAGGATCACTTCGTAATCTAGCACATAAATAGGTAGAGAACATTATATCTGGTCTACTTGTAGTTAGATATAACAGTGAACCTATCATGCCTCTATAGCTAGTGTTATCAACACTCTTTCCTTTAGGATCAGAGTCTAACTTAGTGGCTGTTGCCATGGGTGTCTTTGCAATTGCACAATTTTGAAAGTCAAACCTTTTTAAAAGATCTTTGATATACTTTGACTGATTAATGAAAATACCAGTCTCAGTCTGTTTGACCTGCAAGCCTAAAAAGTAATTTAGTTCACCCATCATGCTCATCTGATATTTAGACTGCATAAGCTTGCTAAACTTAGCACATAACTTTTCATTAGTAGAACCAAATATAATATCATCAACATAAACTTGAACTAAAAGCAAATCACCTTTTATCTTTCTAAAGAAAAGAGTTTTGTCAATTGTACCTCTTGTGAAGCCATTTTCAAGAAGAAATTTAGACAAAGTCTCATACCATGCTCTTGGTGTCTGCTTCAGTCCATAGAGTGCCTTGTCAAGTTTGTAGACATGATTTGGAAACTTTGGATCAACAAAACCAGGTGGTTGTTCCACATACACTTCCTCATCAAGCTTGCCATTTAGAAAAGCACTCTTTACATCCATCTGGCATACCTTGAATTTTGAATGAGCTGTAAATGCAAGAAACATTCTGATTGCTTCCAATATTGCTACAGGTGCAAAGGTTTCATCATAGTCAATTCCTTCTTCCTGAGAATAACCCTTGGCTACAAGTCTTGCTTTGTTTCTTACAATCATACCAGATTCATCTAGCTTGTTTCTGAAAACCCATTTAGCACCAACAATAGATCTATCTTTAGGTCTTGGTACCAGTTTCCAAACTTTGTTCCTCTCAAACTCATTCAATTCTTCCTGCATTGCTATTACCTAATCAGGATCCTGTAAGGCTTCTTCAACCTTCTTAGGTTCATTCTTTGAGAGAAAACAACTGTACAAGCATTCATTTTGAATTGATCTTCTAGTTCGAACACCACTATTTGGATCACCAATTATCAAATCCTCAATATGATCCCTTGTCCATTTTCTAACAGGTGGTAGATTACTCCTGCTAGACTCTCCCCCTAAGTTAGTGGTATTTCTTGTAGAAGAACTTTCTCTGCCTTCAAAAGCTCCCCCTTGATTAGTAGAATCAGTGGATTCAGTACTGCTGCTAGTTCCTGATCTTCCTTCATTCGACTCTGAAGGATCAGTTC
Source organism: Saposhnikovia divaricata (assembly GCA_036435485.1). Lineage (NCBI taxonomy): Eukaryota > Viridiplantae > Streptophyta > Magnoliopsida > Apiales > Apiaceae > Saposhnikovia > Saposhnikovia divaricata. Next base: position 127,769,992 of record CM071598.1, read on the forward strand.
CTGATGAAGTAGACTCTGAATGACCAGTCTGATCCTGATCAGTCCTACGTTCTCCTTGATTGAATTGCTCCCCCTCAGCAGTAGCATTCCTTTGAGAAGCAATAAAGATTTCCTCTGGAGAACCTTCATCATCGCTGGAAGGCATCTCAGAATACTTAAGATTTTCAAATTCCAGATTGTCATGGCTTTCATCAGTTTGCAAAATTCCAAACTTCTTATCATCAAATGCAACGTGAATTGATTCCATAACAATGTGAGTTCTGAGATTTTATACTTTGAAGGCCTTTGTTGCTGAATATCCTAGAAAGATTGCTTCATCCGATTTGGCTTCAAATTTCCCAAGTTGTTCTGGATGAACTTTTAGGACATAGCATTTGCATCCAAAGATGTGAAAGTATTTCACATTTGGTTTCTTTCCTTTGATCATCTCATAGGGAATCTTGCCATGAGCATTTACCAAGGTACAGTTTTGAGTGAAACATGCAGTGTTGATAGCTTCTGCCCAGAAATAGGTTGGAAGCTTTGCATCTGCAAGCATGGTTCTTGCTGCCTCTATGATAGTTCTGTTCTTTCTTTCTACTACACCATTTTGCTGAGGTGTTCCAGGTGCAGAAAACTGTTGAGTAATTCCACTGTCTGCACAATACTCCTCCATTGTAGAATTCTTGAATTCTGTACCATTGTCACTTCTGAGCACTTTGACCTTGTACTCAGAGCTATTTTGAATATTCTTGACAAGTTCAATCATTTGCTGAGGAGCTTCATCCTTGTTGTGTAGAAAGAATACCCATGTGAACCTTGTGTAGTCATCCACTATAACTAGAGCATATCTTTTCTTATTAATAGACATAATGTTTACTGGACCAAATAAATCAAGATGCAGCATGTGAAATGGTTCAGTAATGGAATTTTCTGTCTTGCTCTTGAAAGTGGTTTTTCTTTGTTTACCAAGCTGACAAGCATCACAAAGTCCATCTTGCACATAGTTTGCCTGAGGTAGGCCTCTCACCAGATGATGCTTAACAAGTTGATTAAGCTTCTTGAAGTTGAGATGTGAGAGCTTCTTGTGCCAGTTCCAGGTTTCATCATTGGATGCCTTGCTGTAAAGACATCTGACAGTTCCTTTAGATGTGTCACTCAAGCTGGCTTCATATATGTTACCATGTCTCTGACCAGTCAGAACAATGTCTCCATTCTTCATATTCAACATTTTACATCCCTTACTGTCAAAGATTGATTGGTAGCCCTTATCACCCAGTTGACTTATGCTTAAAAGTGTGTGTTTCAAGCCTTCAACCAGTGCTACATTTTCTATGATGACATTCCCCAAAATAACTGAGCCATATCCCAGAGTTTCTCCTTTGTTGCCATCTCCAAAGGATATTACTGGGCCATCTTTCCTCTCAAACTTTGTAAGCAGGGACTTCTTTCCAGTCATATGTCCAGAGCATCCACTATCCAAGATAATTGAATGCTTCTTTCCAATGCCCTGCAAACAAAAAGTAGCTAGTTAGAATTTTTTAGGACCCAACTTTGATTGGATCCTTTCTTACTAACTTTTGAATCAACAGGCTTTGAAGATTTTGCTTTTGATTTACCTGTTGCAGAGTCAACCGTAGACTTAGATTTCACAAACTGTTTGTGACTAGGAGTTTCAGATTTCAGAGAATAATAGTCATAATACAGTTTATGATATTCCTTACACATATAAATGGAATGAAGTAAACTACCACAATGATAACAAGGTTCTTGTGGTTGGTATTGAATTCTCTGAGTCTTGGGGAATCTGGACTCAGTTTTCCAAGAAGGTTTTTGATTGCAGTCTAGGGCTAAATGATTATGATTTCCACATTTATAGCATTTCTTCCTAGGTGCATCAGGTACATTCTTGTAATTATTTTCTTTGTTAATACCTTCTTTTCCATTCCTATTTCTTCTAATCTTGCTAGACTCTGAAATACTTTCTAGTCTCTGTTTCAACTGAGACTTAGACAGAAAACCTATGTTGACAGTCTTAGGTTTTTCTAACACTCTTTCATCTGAATTGCTATTGTTAATTCTTTTGTGCACAACTGGGGTACCTTTAGAATTGATAAATTTAACATGTTTAGGTTCAGAAACTATCTTCTTACCTTCAGACTTATATGTGCTAGCTTCAGTTTTACTATTATCATTGATAATAGCTACAGTATTTTCTTGCCTAGCCTTATCAAAACCTAAACCATTAACTTTACCAAAAATTTGATTTTCAATGATTTCTTGAGTCTTTTTACCAGAATTGTTAATGGTTTTAATCACATCTCTCTCTTCCTCTAGTTCTTTTCTGACATAGTCATAAGCCTCAAGAATAACACCATAATCATGCTTAGCTTTATCAGAACTTAACTTATATTCTTCCATTTGAATTAACTCAGATTCAAGAAAATTATTTCTACTAACTAATTCATCATTCTTAGCCTTGAGTTCTTCTTTTTCACTAGCAAGAATTTTGAAATTAGTCATAAGATTCTTAAACTCAACATGAATAGATCTAATATCATCAGAATCTAAGCTATCAAACGAATCAAGAGAGTGAAGTGATACCTTAACAGAAGATGAAGAAGTTTTCTTTGGAGATCCAGGCTTGTCTGAAGCACTTGCCATCAATGCAATGTTGTCATAATCCAATTCATCTTCAGAATCACTGGAGTCTGCCCAATCCTTCTGTGTAACCATGAGTGCATTACCCTTCCCTGAATTCCTAGGCTTCTTGCACTCACTAGCAAAGTGTCCAAGCTCACTGCAGTTAAAGCACTTGATCTTGGCTTTATCAAGCTTGATAATTATACTTTTGCCTTTGTCATTCTTCTTCTCCTCTTTCTTCTGAAAAGAGCCTTTGCTAAACCTTCTCCTGTTGAATCTTCCTTTCTTGAAAGCTTTAGCAAACATAGCAAAGAGTTCTTGCATCTCTGATTCAGAATCATTATCTTCAGAGTCTATATCTATAGTCTCTGATTCAAAACTTTCTTTGCTCTTCTTCTTACTTAAGTCTCTTCAGTAGATTCAGACTTTTCTTCTGGAAGCTTCTTTGATTCAGACTGAGCAGTGAGTGCAACAGTTTTCATTTTCCTTCACTCCTGCTCTTTTTCTGCTGCCTGTCAAGTTCATAAGCTCTTAATTTTCCATAAACTGCTTCTAATGATATCTCATCAAGATCATTAGCTTCCTTAATTGCAGATATCTTCTCATTGTAGAAATCAGGAAGAGCTTTCATGAACTTAGTATTCATATCCTCCAAGTCATAATATTTACCATGCACAGCCATCTCATTGATGAGTTTAGTAAACCTATCAAAGGTGTCAGTAAGTGACTCACCAGACTTGGATTCAAAGTACTCATACTGTTGTATGAGAAGTGTCCTCATATTCTTCCTGATAGGTTTTGTTCCTTCACAGTGAACCTTTAGATTGTCCCATATCTCCTTAGCAGTTTTACACGAGAGAACATAGTTAGTGAGAACAGAATCAAGACTGTTGAATAGTATGTTTCTCACTTTAGCATCCTTAAGAACGTTCTCCTTTTCCTTATCTGTCCATTCAGATTTAGGCTTCTCTGATGTATGTTCTGGAACAACTTTTCCTTCGACAGTTGCTTGAGGAACAAGTCTTGTTGGAACAAAAGGCCCATCTCTAATTCTATCAAGATAATCAGGATCTGTTGCTTCCAAGTGATGCAACATCTTCACTTCCCATAGAGTATATTCGTTTCTCTTGAGCATAGGGATCTTAGTATTTCCATCCTTGTAACCAGACATGATTGCAGATCTTTATGATTATTCGAAATCAACCTGCTCTGATACCAACTGTTAACTCGAATAACTTGTAGAAGGGGGGGCGGTTGAATACAAGTTATATAATCGTGTCTGATTTTTGCTTGATTATATCAACAAGAGTAAACGAATAAATCAAACTTTGTTTGTATTAAAATAATCAAATACAAACTCTACCAAAGGTGTACAATACCTTTAGCAGCTGCTGACAATATAAATCTCTCTCTCTGTTTGTTTCGAACTCTCGAAACAAAACTTACGAACTCACTCGCTCACACTTTTTACAATGATATTGAGAGAGTATTTATATTGCGACTTATCAACTAATAACAGAATTATAATCTATCTATGACAATGTTCTGCCGTCCAGTTGATAGTTTCCATCAATAGAGAATTCGTTTCCTTCACGATATCTTCTTGCTTGTTTTTCAAAACAAAGATCCTGTTTTATAGCACTTGCCAGTTTCTGTAGCATCCATAATGACATCATCAGTAACACAACTGACATCATCAGTAACACGACTGATATCAGGATTTCCCATTGCAGCAGGATCTGATTATCCCATCAGTATTTGATCAGGATCTGACTTAATGTATCAGGATCTGCTCCTCTGTTCCTGACATGTAGTCCCCGGTACACTGTTCCTGACATGTAGTCTCTGACGCACTGTTCCTGACTAAATTCTACAGATTACTGTTTAACACATATATCCTATACAAAGTGCTAAATCCTTTATAAGACCAGGATATACAAGAAGTATTAGCAAAATTCTATTCTTAACATCACAACTTATGAATTATTCCTAACATTGAACTTGTTTCTTAACCGAAACTAAGTTCAAAAACCATTCGGCCATTACTCGATTTATATTCCACCGAAGGGTTCATTTCATAGTATATATTGTTGCATTCACGTTTAATTTATTGCCTTGCATTTTTTGTCCCGAAACCTAGTTCGTATCCTTTGAGAATACCTATTATTTGAGAATTCTTTGCTTTAATAAATTAAATTGGGAGTTGGACCAGTGAAATAATAACTAGTCCTCTTCAAGAAACACTAGCAACTAGCTAGACAAAATTTGCTACTCCACCTGTTTGAGACATCACCACTAGCTAGGACAATTAGCTAGGTGTTCTTCACAACATTACAATTTTGACTAGTTAGAACAATCAACTAGTCATTCATATTGACATATCGACTAGCCAGTTTCAATTGGCTAGAACGGAATTTCAACATCGTAACCACTGAAGAAACTTTAGGCTACTCGGACAACGAATGGAAATAAGAAGTTATTAAGTTTGAAAAAGAAAACTATAAAATCTGAAGAGAATGTTCTAGGTATCGGAACAATCGATAACCTCTCATCAAATATTACTTACCAGTGAAACGGTCCACCCAAGGGTGCCTCCGTACACATGCTTTATCAAATCCTACAATAGAATTAAATTCGGAATACCAATATCAAAATGATATCCTTACTATGATTTCGATGTACGATGTACAATCTTATATTAAAGCCATTTACAAGTGTTAACACTTGTATACTTCGAGTTTATTAGCTTGTTTAATATTTTACGGAATATTTATAACTTGCTCTAACTCTTTCTTATTTGTGTTGCAGAAAACAAGTAAGTTGTATATTTAATTTCGTTTATATTCGGCTAAACGGAATATTTATAGAAATTAATATACTCGGCTCTTATTTATATTGACATAGTCTATCTCATTAATATTTATATTTGTTTTCTTGATCTAGTTTGTACACTAGTTCATTTTTAATCGTCAAATTAAAAGGGATTTCAAGTCGTAGTGCTTGTATTATATCCTTCGACGTGAGGTGAAGTGAAGTGAGGTGATTCTTGCTCTAAGACCCAAGTCTTAGACACGCTGACGGGGAGTTGAGTGTCTTTGCACCGTGAGGAGGAGAAAAGACCCAAGATCTAAGACCTAAGATCCAAGATCGTTAAAGGGTATAGATATGAAGTCTACGCAAGGGTTACTTACGTGGTTGTGAGGAGGTAACGGGGAGTTACGCTCCAAGATAAACTCGTAAGGGGTTTTACTTGCATAGCATTTGAGGAGGTACGGGGAGTTACGTTCCAAGATAATCTTGCAAGGGGTAGCTATAGTATTTTGAGGAGGTAACGGGTAGTTAGGTTCTAAGATAAATACATAGTGGTTGTAAAGTCTTCTTTGCCTACTTTAAGGAGTATTTTACTTATAGTGGAAGAAATCTCGAGTTCGGGGGGAGCTCGGAGACTGGAGTAGGGGTGTTCGAATCCGTTAGGGGATTGCGGCATCGCGAACCAGGATAAATCGTTTGTGTCGTACTATTTATCTTTCTCTCTTTTATTTTCCGCATTTTATATTACTTATTTTTTAAGTAATTAATTTTAATAGGAGAAAGAAAATTCAAAATGCCAAGGTCTAATTTTTAAAAGGTGATAAGCTATTCACCCCCCCCCCCTCTTCTAGCTTATTTTACCCACTTTCGGGACCTATCAGGATCCAAATGTCACAATTTTAAATTAAATGGTTCAAAATGTCACAACTCAAAAATATGGCCCCAAATGTCATTAAAACACTACATTGTATAAGTTTTTCAATTTTTTTTATTTAACACTACATTGTGTAGCGTTTAGGGATATGGGGATGGGGAAACGTTACATCGTGTAGCATTTTGGGGAAGGGGGAATGCTACTGAAACTAGTGTTTGGGAGGGGGAACTCTACTTGAACTACCGTTTGGGAGGGGAAGGGGGAGAGGGAGGGGGGACACTAGTGTAAGTACCGTTTGGAGGGAGAGGGATGTATGTACCGTTTTGGAGGGAGGGGAAGGGATTTTTAAATTTTTTAAAATTTTACTTTTTATGTTTTTCAATTAATATTTTAATTTTTTATCGATATTTTCTTTGGGGTTAAATAGTTTCCATTTGGGGTTCAACGGGTTCCATTTAAGATTTAGAAATATTCAATTTTTAATTAAATTTTTTTAAATTTTATCAGTATTCTCTTAGGGGTTCAACAGTTAAATTTTGGGTTCAATAATTCCATTTTGGGTTTTAGAAATATTTAGAATGAAGAATAAATCGTATACGGACTTAGGGTTTAAAGTTTAGGGTTTAGGATTATTTACAACCCTACCCAAAATCCTAATCCGATTCTTTAAAAATCAAGCCGCCAACTCAGTAAGAAAACACAATTTGAATTAACTATTTGATTATAAATTTTCTAATAGTGTTTGCACATAAATATTTAGGAAAAAAAAAGGTAACACCACTTAAAATAGTATTTTAGGTTCAAAACACCACTTTAAGCAGGGATGGGCATTTCACCCGTCCCGCCCGATCCCCGCCCCGTCCGGTTCAGGTATTCGGGGAATTTTTCGAATTCGGGAAGGGTAGCGGAGAATATTTTAAAAAGAATTCGGGGATCGGGGATTAGGGGATTCCAGCCCCGATCCCCGATTTTATTTTATTTTATTTTATATTATATATATATATATATATATATATATATACATATATATATTTATATTTATATTTATATTTATATTTATATGCATATAATTAAATATATATTTATATATGTATATAATTAATTCCTAAAAGTAAATATATTTATAAATATTATTAGTGCTTAAAATTTATAATTCAATTCACAGATTCAAAATTTTAATAGTAAAATTTAATTTAATTATAATAATTTTAAAATATCTTTTAGTATAAAAATAAATATTAATTTGAAATTTTTTTAGAGTAGGTTCTTGATTTTAAAATATAAATTATATATCATAATTTAGCAAATTAATTCTTTTTTTTTGAAATAAAAATAGATTTCATTACTTCGAAACATCGTACATGAAAGCCTCCACCACATTCAATGGAGGATACGTAAAAAGAACCTGGCAGTAAGCTAAAGAGGGATACCTAGCTAACTCATGAGCTACCCTATTAGCATTTCTCCGAATAAAACGAAGTGACACATGCTCGAGTTGTTGGAGCTTCTGGCAACAGCTTTCGACCACCACTCCTACCTCCAAATAGTTGACATCTTCATTATGAATGGCCCGAACTGTGAGCTGAGAGTCTGATTCAACATAGACTCTCCTGTCTTCCAAATGTTGATCCGCAATCCATGATAATGCCTCTCGAACACCGATTGCCTCCCCTTCAAAAACTGAGCTTGGTGCCTGCAAACAAAGAGTTTTTCCAGCCATAAAAACTCTTTCGTGATTTCTAAGGACCATGCCAACCCCAAAAGACTCTGCTCCTTCACGAATGCTGACATCCACATTAACCTTCAGAACTCCTGCTTCAGGAGGTTTCCATCTACTAACAATGTTCACAGCTCCAGATGGTTTCTGGACTTGCAGTTTCTTCCTTACTTCTCTCCAGTTATCAATCGATCTGCAACTCTAGGCCATTGCCACAGAGGCTGTCACCATCTTGTCATTCCAAACTTTATTATTCCTCCAAAACCACACCCCCCAGAGAACCGTGATCAACTTTCCAACCTCGTCTGTAGGTAACTCGACAATTTTATCAAGCAACCACTCTGCAACATCTATCACCCCTGTCATTGTTGGGTTTCAAACAATCAAACGCAGCGAAAAAAACGCGAAAAATAAAAACCAAATTGAAACCCACCGCTAGGATCCATGCGAGAATTGTATATTTAATTCGTAGTTCACAGAAATCAGTACATTTAAAAAGCTTTTCGAGGTCTGAGATTGTAGGAAGGATGTTCGATCACCACGTATCCCGCACGAGCGATGTACGTCTCTATCGGTATCCACACGAATGAATTATCGAAGGTAGATGTGTACTAGCACCACTGATCCGTTCTTGCTCTCACTCTCTCTCTTTACAGCTAGGGTTTTTATAAAACGTGAACCCTAATATGAAATCATAATTTCATTAAATAGGAGAAAAGCAAAAAAACGAATCCTAAGTCTAGTATAAATCAGAATTTTGACAAATCCGAAATTCTATCTTTTTAATACTTTAAGTCCAACTTAAAGTCTTAATAAAATAATTTCAGATTTTATTCTAATTTAAATTAGAGTTTTATCAAATCCGAAAATCGTATTTTAAAGCTTATTAAGTCTAACTTAAAGTCTTTAATAAATCTGATTTCGAAATTGATTTATTTATAAATTCGAAATTCAATATTTTAATTAATTAAGTCAAACTTAATTTAATTAAATAATTTCGAATTATATTTGATTTAAATTAAATCCGAATTTAATTTAAATAATCCTTCATTCATTCTTTTGTGTGACCCTATAGGTTATTATTATATTGGCAACAATTTTTATAATAAATAAAATCGTAAACAATGAGCGGCATCTAGTAATACATCATTGTTACCCAAATAATAATAATTAAATCGATGAATCGATTTCGCCTTTCGTGAACAATGTACAATGTAATATAATCTCTTTAACCTTGATATTATAGATTAAACTAGAGGCATGGAATGTGTCATCCTCGTCATAATTTAATCTTTATTTTCTTGATCGATGAGTAGACTATTCAAACAAATCATTATTTGAGCACGACCATGCATTTCATAGTCTCACTCAAACAAGAGGCCAATAATATCACTCCTATATATTTATATATATTAAGGAGGGTTAAATTCCATCTAGATCATTCACATTTCTCATACGATTCATAATATACCCAAGACCATCTTTATCATTACCCGATTAAAAATAACTTTTGATAGAATCAAAATATATTAATTCTCATATAGAAATGTAATGACTTCAGGTCTAAGCATCATTACATCATTATCACATTGAGATTCATAATGACACATTTATTCATTTCATGTCGAATCTTATAGTGGGTCTATCCAGTACATCGTACTCATACAAGTACCTATGCATTGACTTTAGTATCATCATACTTATGATCAATGAGAAGTGATCATCAATCAATCAACATACTAGTCTCGATGTATTATTATTGTCCCAATAACAATAATACTTGACTAGGGATATTCAAGATTATTATACTGTATATTATCTCATAATTATATAGTTCGTATCAATAATCTAGGGACATTTATTATACTAAAAATTATATTGCAGTAAATACTAAGCATAATAAAACATCAATATAATCAAAATAGAACATAAATGTCAATGACGAAGTTTAACTAAACTGAAATGTATTGCCTCTAGGGCACCTACACTAACAGTCATGTCATAGCTAAGACCAACATTGTTCCAGCATTCAATAGCAAAATCATAGTTAAAGAACAAGTGTAGCATGTCTTCAGAAGCCTTGCCACACATAGGGCACGCTAACGGAAGAGTAATACCCCTCGAGCTCAGGCTAGTTCTAACAGGAATACTATTACGACAGATGCGCCAAATAAATATTCTAACCTTATGAGGAAAATTCAACTTCCAAACTTTACTTCAACCTTGATATTTCTGCACATTGCCTGTTCCTACCGTTCGATCAAACCAGAAATGGTACCCTGATTTCGCAGAATAAACTCCATTTGAAGTCCCAGTCCAGGCCAATCTGTCTTTAACATCACGTTGAGGGATTGGAATAGCCAAAATGGCTTTAGCATCCTCCTCCACAAACAGACTTCGAACCAAACTCACATTCCATCTCTTAGAACCGGCATTGAACAGACTCGATACGAGCTCAGAACGGCCTGCATATATGTGACTTTGCTCCACTGTAAAATCCCTTTTTTCCTCAGCCATTGATCCGTAGTAGCTACAATATCATCTCCATTCCATAACACCCACCTGAAACCCTTCTTTAGTTCTTCTTTCGCCGACCAGATCCCATTCCATATAAAACTCCCTCCCTGGCCTCTAACTGCTTTCAAAACATGAGTTGTTGGAAAATATTTTTCCTTGAATAATCTGGAGACAAGCGACATAGGGTTGCTCATAAATTTCCAACAATGTTTCCCTAGCAGAGCGATATTAAAGCCATACAAGTCTCTGAAACCGAGTCCACCCTTATTTTTAGATAAACTCATATTCCTCCATGAATGCCAATTCATCCCCCTGTTTCCAGCTTTTCTCGAACTCCACCAATAGTTGTTGAACAAACGCTCTAACTCTTGACAAAGAGATTTAGGGAGTAAAAAACATGACATAGTGAATGAGGGAATTGCTTGTGCCACGTTCCTGATCAACACAGTTCCCTACTCGTGAGATGGGTTTACTTTGCCATGACTGTATTCTTTTGCTGGCTCTTTCTTTCAAATACCCAAATACTCTTTTCTTACTTCTTCCCACCAGAGAGGGTAACCCTAGATACTTCGAGTTAGACAGATCATTGGACACACCAAGAATCGATGAAAGTTGCTGCTTCTTGTCACGACGAACATTTGCACTAATCAAGATTCCAGATTTTTGGAAATTAACTGACTGACCTGAGCATTTTTCATAGTTAACCAGCAAAGCTTTGACATTGTCTGCCTCCTCGACCGTGCCTCTAAAAAACAAGAAGCTATCATCAGCGAATAGGAGATGAGAAACCGTAGGTGCTGTAGGGCTAATGCAACATCCTTTCATCCTACCCTCCATATTAGCTTGATCAATGGCATTAGATAATCATTCGACACAAAACAAGAAAAGATATGGTGAAAGCGGATCCCCTTGACGTAAACCCCTCTTAGGAACTATAGGCCCCACATTCGGTCCGTTCAAACAAAAATTGTATGAAACAGATTTAACGCACATCATCATCCAAGAAGCCCAAGTATCACAAAAACCCATTACTTTAAGTCTGTGTCGAAGATATCTCCAACTAACACGATCATACGCCTTGCTAATATCTAGTTTTAGCGCAACCTCTCCATCCTCCCCCCTGTTTTTCGTTCGCATGTGGTGTATCACCTCAAAGGCCACCAACACATTATCTATTATACTTCTATTTTTCACGAAAGCAGACTGATTTTCTGAAATGATGTCAGGCAGGACCAGCTGAAGCCGATTCGCTAAGACCTTAGCCAAAATCTTGTAAAGGACATTGCAAAGCGCAATCGGTCTCAAATCTTTCATACAACTAGCATCCTCTTTCTTAGGAATAAGTACCACATTGGTATTATTTAACTCGCCAGGTAGCACATCTGAATCCAACCAACTTTTACAGTACTCGTATACATCAACTCCCATAATCGACCAAAACTTCTGGAAGAACGCCGGATTTAAACCGTCTCGACCTGCAGATTTATTGGGGTGCATTTGCTTAACAGCCGTTGTAAATTCTTCAAACCTGAACTCCTCTACTAACTTCTCATTCTGGTCCCTGGAAACAGTTCTTCTCCCCCCTGTTCATGGATTAAAACACCTTCCTCCACCTCTCCTGTAAACAACCTATTAAAATACTCACGAACCACCTCACTCATCCCCTCCTGATCTTCAACTCGAACCCCGTCTTCTCCTACCAAATATGTAATTTTATTTTTTCTTTTTCTTGCAGAAGCATAAGAGTGGAAGAACCTAGTATTTTCATCACCTTCTTTTAACCAGTGCAACTTCGCCCGTTGTTTCTAGTAAATCTCCTCTTGGAGTAACAACTCATTCAACTTGTCTCTCTCCCTCAAATATTCTTGAACACTATCATCATCAGTACAATTGACCAGTCTATTCAGATTTAATTTATGCACCTTCAGTTTTTCACGAAACTTATGAAAGAAAGACTTACCCCATCTGGCCATAAAAGACGATACTGCAAACAACTTTGGTAGTAAGTGACTTTTAGGGAGGCTCCTCCACGTAGATGTAACCTCCTCGATAAACGAGGGCTCCTTTAGCCACATGTTCTCAAAACGGAATCTAAAGACTCTCTTTGGTATGTCCACACGAATCAATTCCAGTAACAAGGGTTCATGATCTAAGACCGTTGTATGCAAGACTTTCAAATGACAGAGCGGAAACTTACCCCACCAACTTAAGGTTGCAAACGCACGATCCAAATTTTCTCTGGCCCATGCATCAGTGCCTCTACTACGTTCCCATGTGAATTTACCTCCAAACATATCGATTTCTGATAATTGACACTCTTCTATAGTAGTACGAAAACCTTCTAACAAGTTCTGTGGATGAGGAACACCCCCTTGCTTATCAGAAGCATACATAAGATCTTTAAAATCCCCCCAGAGACACCAAGGAAGAGGAGATAAATTAGCTAACCTTCGAATTATCTCCCATGAACTTCTCCTTCTTTCTCTCTCAGGATACCCATACATGCAAGACAGCCGCCAAGACTCGACATTATTCTCCAAAAACACCACGTCAATATGATTCTGTGAGTAACTAGTAATCTGACACCTCACAGGAGACTTCCACATTACAGCAAGACCTCCACTACGTCCCACTCTATCTACAGAGAAGCATTGATCATAATCGAAACGAACTCTTAGGTCCTCTATTTTATTTGCAAATGAAATAGTTTCACTCAAAAAACAAACTTGGGATTGTGATCTTTAATAAGGTCACGAAGCGTACGAACTGTGCGAGGGTTCCCAAGGCCTCGACAGTTCCATCCTAGGCAACTCATTTGGACTGGCTAGCTTGCTTTGCAAGCGTAGCCAAAACAGTAGGTGTGGCATCTGCACAATCAACATGAGAAAGAACAGATTCCTGGTGAGATTGTTGGTTAAAGACAGTTGTATCCGAAAACTCATGGGCCTCACTTCGCTGCCTTTTCCTTTCTTCTAACTTGAGCCCATTTAACTCCTCCTCCTCTGGCCCATTAGTTAAGTTTTGAAAAACATTTCCCTCCTTCAAATTTGAATTAATTTCCATATAATCCTTATCTCCCGTGATAACAGCTTTAGTTGTTATGTTGTTACGTTTGTTGGGCTGATTGTTCTCCGATCGCGGGCAATCAGGATTTTGAAATCCCGAAAATCTCTCCTTGCCTATATCGTTTCCAATCTTGCTTCCCCAGCTATCATCACCCTCCTCCCTCAGCCATTTACTCCGGTTACCGCCTGCTGACCTGCGTGGAGGGGCTCTTAACCAGCTACCCCAATCTCTACTAACTGCTTCCGAATCCATGCTGTGCTTCTTTGGACAAAATCTCTCCGTATGTTACAGCAAACCACACACAAAGCAGAAATCTCCAAGTTTTTCATACTTACACTGCACTATCACCTCAGACTTGTCTTTTCTGCATATTTTCTTTTTACGCTTTAGAGGCTTACGAACATCCACCTTGATACGTAGCCTCATAAACTCTCGTCATATACTGGAATTATTATTCGAATCATATTGCACAAATGACCCAAAAAAGTTCCCTAGCTGCTTAACCGATTGCTTCTGACATAAAGCCAACTGGAAGATCATATATCTGGACCCAGAACTCAACCTCCATTAATGGCACCTTCGTAGGATCCTCACCCACCTTAATGACATTCAGCACGAGTAACGCCTCATCAAACGACCACGGACCCCCATTAACAACCCATTGCATATCCTCCCTGTGATAAAACTGAAACAAGAACAGACCTGGTTTCAAATCCTTTATATTGATACCGGACGCCAAATATCTGCTAACTTCGACTTCATAACACGAACGTTTATGTTCTTCTCAGTTAGGAAACGACCCACCAGGCATAATTCAAATCTATTAACATTCTCCTCAATCCCTTCCTCAATGACCAGTTCCTCATTCTCCTCGTTGTCAATATCCAATTCATTGTAGCCATTGTAGCTACCTCTCACAAATCTGTACGACTGGAGAGAAAAACAAACCTCTCACGTTAAGGAGAGAAATAATTAAAATTTTAGCAAATTAATTCTATTTTGGAATTTGTTAATGGATGTATAAAATTTAATTTTTTTAAAAAATTAAAATTCCTGATTCCTCGCGGGAATCCTGATTCCCCGCGAAGATCCCCGTTTCCCTTTCGGGTTGGGGATCGTGGAGCAAATATTCCTCATTCGAGTATCGGAACGGGTTCGAGGATCGAAAGCGGGGATCGCATTCCCCGATCCCAAGTGACCCGACACCCATCGCTAACTTTAAGTAAAGTTTGAACTCAAAACTCTACTTCAAGTAGCATTTTGTTTTTTAAAAAAAAAATAATAATAACACCACTTAAACTGGCGTTTTGGGTTAAAACACCACTTTAAGTAGGATTTTGAACCAAAAACTCTACTTCCAGTAGCGTTCTATAATAAAATAAAAAATAAAAATAAAAATAAAAATTAAAAACCAAAACGCTACACGATGTAGCATTTTTCTTAAAAAAATGAAAACGCTATACGATATAGTGTTTTAATGTGATATTTAGGAACATTTAGTTTAAAATTGTGATATAGGAGAACATCCCAAAATAGTGGATTAACCAAATTACAAATTATACCATGTTCTTACAAATTTTTTAGTTTCAGTTAACAATTTTTCAAGTACTCTTACCTTTTTAAAAAGTACCCTAAAAAAATTCGAATTCGAATATAGAAAAATGAGAAGTTGGGGAGTCATTTGAGCCGAACTGAACTGAAACAAATACAAGATCGAATTCGAGCAAGATGTATAAAGCTTAACTGAAGCCAAACCGAACAAACAGTTATAAATTCTGTATCTAATCATACTACTATTTGCAACCCTTGATCAGGAGTCATCCCAAGTAGAAACAGTAGGAAACGATATTTACGTCAAAAACTTAGAATCTAAATCTGCTTAAAAGGATCGCTAGATAAGGCATCAAATGACCTTTTCAGGTAGGCACAGATCAAGCTCAAATACTTGTAAAAATATAGCAAACCAAAGACAATAATTTTCCAAATTTCTGACCATGAACTCAGAATTAGGAACGTTAAGCGCATGCATCAATTTATTTGTTTAATAAAAATCAGGACTTTGGTTCATCTTTCTTCACAAACTCATCATCACTGACGCCTGGCCCAGGAGGAATCTTTCCTGGATAATTAGTTGCCGAAGAATCTGATCCAATCATGCTGTGAAAGAAAGAAAAGGGGTACTCGTCTAGCAATTTTCTTTACAAGCATAACCAGATAATGGATGTAACCTTAGTCAAAATAATCAGAAACCTAAAATAGTTCACCTGTTGTCCACGATCACCAGAGAACGAAGCTCACAATTTGCAAAACTGTGCAAAATGTTGCCAAAGTTATTTACAAAGTAGCGTAAAAATTTATGTGTGCATATTAATTCTCTTACTTCAGCTCTGTTGTACACTTAATGAAGCTTTAGTTAACTTTTTCATAATAAAACTGCAACAGTTCCCTATACAGTGTACAGCATATAGATACTTCATCATCTTATGACCTAAACTGAACTTGTTTTACATCTACTGCTGAAGTACATATAAAGACAAGTTGTTGACCAACATAACATGATTTCACATTTTTAAACTTCACACTTCAGTAAAGTGACTAGTTTTTACAGGGTAAAATGGGTGAAACAAGCAAAATTTAGTACTGCAAGTCATATAAATTTAATGGTTGCATGCACACTATAAGAAGATGTCACGCTTATATGTCCAGATAGACAAGCGTTTCACGAGAACTTTATTTTATTTCTTTTCCTGAATGTTTAACAACTACCTAGGGCTGTGCCTATAACATAGAAAAAATTTCTTTGTTAATTTTATACAACCCACCAAGTTGCACATGTTTGTCCCCTCACTCCACCCCCCTCTCTCTTTCTTGTCCTTCGTGTCCAACCCACATGTAAAGAAATAGGATGGACGGAGGAAGTAGAACCAAATTAACTTAAGTTTGTGGTTTGACTTAGTGGCAACATGCAACCTCTAGATTCTGTCATTCTTTTTGAGTCAGTTGCATTTTGGTTCCCAAAGTCTGCACCGAGTTTCAAATTAGTGTTTGTAGTTTGAAAACTACAAATTGGTGGCTGAGTTTCAATAAGCAGGATCAAACTCGACTAGAAATTCAGCCACCAATCTGTAATTTTCAAACTACAGCCACTAATTTGAAACATTGCTACTACTTTTACCAACTTGAAATTAGTACATTATCCAATAGAACTATTCAAAGATATAATAACTTAAAAGCACAAAATTTACTTCTACTTGTAACTAAGAAATTCATTTTAACGAAATGCCAAGCAGGTCCTTACTGTTTGCATATTTCGTTTCTCATTAAAGGATTACAATCTTTGCCAAATTCTTTGAGTGTATGAAACAAGAATCCACTGTGTGTAACAACTGCTATCTCCTTCTCTTTCCGCGTCCATAACCTGTGTGAATAAGACAAATGTTTGTGCAATGCTTTTGTGCAAAAATAGTAGTTACAACAGATACGTACCTTGGTATTCAAGTATCAGCTTCTATAATAAATTTGCATTTTACTATAGAAGTAATACGAGTAAAGTAGTAGTAAATCAGCAATATATTTTCATATCATTTTCATATCTTCATTGTATTTTGATATCAGAAAATCAGTATTCTCAGCATAACCAAATACGTTAGAACACACTAGGCCCACAAGAGGTATCTATGAGATCTATTTACTTTAATTAATGCTACATGGTAAAAATCAATCGAATGCACACTCCTGAAGGGTTTAACATGTGATAACGCATTTTAATATCATCGTTGCTTGGTACTAATTACAAACCCCCTGTAGCTGCCTTTAGTTCCCTTTTAGCACAGTCACTTGGTAAAAAGCTCCCTTTAGCTCTCTTCTAAGCCCAAAACACAGTTAAGCTCTAAGTTTGCACTTCGTTCTTAAAAACGCCAATCACTTAAAAAAGGTGTCACTTTAGTACCATTGAGCTGAAAACTTTAATCTAATTATACATTTTGAGAAGAAAGGGATTGATCTTGACCAGATCCAACTTCCCAAATAATTTGTGGCCGTCAATTTCAACTAACACAAAGCAGAACATACCAAAAGCAAGGAATATTTTTAAAATATTCTAGATTTTGAGGAGGATTGAAGCTGTATTCATAAGTCAACAATATTCATGGGGAGATTGAAGATTGTTGAGGAAGACTGAAGCTGTATGAATAAGTCAACTTACCCAGGAATGATAACTCAATGATAGAACAAGACTCATAAATAATACTATGTTCATGGGAATCTATCCAGTATGAAGATTTGGTATATGCAGGAATCAGGGTTAGCCCATTGATGTTTCAGCATGGAAAAATGGTTTAAGTACAGAAAGTCGGAGTACAAGATCTTAAGTTGGTGAAAGTTTAAATGCCTGACAGTTGAACACTTGCAAGTTATTCAAGCAAACTCAGAAGGTGATGACTGAATGATGAACACAATTTAATGTCAAATGGTTAAACAATTTAAGTAATCAAATTGAGGAGCTCAAACAAGTTGAAAATAGAGAATCGCTACTGAGGGTCAAGTCGAAGCCAAACCACAACCTGAGTGTTATCAAAATTTTGAAGAATATACAGTATTGATATAATTGAGGTTAATTGTATCAATTTTCATTCCTAAATACTTGCTCGAGCCTAATTTACTTGCAAGTCATTTTTCACAGTTCTTTGCACCTAAGCCCATTCTTTGAAAAAGTACAAAAAAGTCTTCTTGGTTCCATCTCAAATTATCATGGTTCTTGTCTTCTACAAAACTCGTGGTCGAGTATTGTCCATCAAGGGGAGAATGAAGAACAGAAGTAAAAAATAAAAAAATAAAAGAATTTTAAAATCGTTTCATTAAATAATCTATAAAATTGTTATTCAGAAAGTAGTGAAATGTAGGCTCAACTTATTTATGAGACTTGGTCCGCTTGGGTTTCATTCTCAGTATAATTTTCCATTTTTAGGTTTGAAAACCCTTGGGCTAATGGATTTTCTATGGTTAATCAACCCAAGCTTATTGTAACAAATTAACTATATACGAGATTAAGCTGAGACTGATAATAAGACTGGAGTTTGATTAAATGTCAAAACAAACAGAATAAATGAAAAGATTACAAGATAAAGCCCCAATTCGAGGAAGAGGTCGCCTCCCAAATTCTCAGATCTAAACAATATTCAACATAACATTCTCAACCCTAATCTCATTCTATTTATACCCCTTGCCACGAAATTCCTATTTTGCCCTTCTCAGTCAATGCTCCAGTCAATACTTCTTTTTATTTATTTTCTCCAATTGTTTGTCCCCTGTTTTTTCCTTTTCTCCTTTGGAATGTCCACGTCACTGTTGGGTTTACATTATCCCTTACATTACCCCGGGCCCAAACTTGCACCTTGTCCTCAAGGTGAAAAGAAGGAAACATCTCCGTAATCTGGTGGGAATCTTCCCAAGTAGCTTCCCAATCCGCCATGCCCATCCACTTGATCAAGACCTCTGTTCTGCCACTCCCATCCCCTGCATTTCGGGTGCCCATCACTGCCAGGGGTTCCACATCCAGTACTAAATCCCTTGTCATTTGTGGTGGTATAGTCGGGTTACACGGCTGCTGACCGATAGCTTGCTTTAATTGCGACACATGGAATACATTATGGAGTTTGCAATCTGGGGGTAGCTCCAATTGGTATGCCCTCTTACCAATCCGCTCCGTAATCATGAATGGACCATAAAAACGTGCTGCCAATTTCTCACATACTCGCCTGGCCAAAGACTGTTGGCGGTAAGGTTGTAACTTAAGATACACCATCTCCCCCACTGTGAACTCGATATCTCTTCTGTGCACATCAGTATATTTCTTCATACGGTGTTGTGCTCGTAACAGATTGGCCTTAATGTCATCCAGTATGGCGTCTCGTTCCACCAACTGCTCTTCCAAGCTTGCCACAGCAGTACTGCCTTTCTCAAAACGGACCAAGTGAGGTGGGTCTCTCCCATATACCACCTTCAAAGGAGTGCTATTTATTGAAACTTGATAAGAAGTGTTGTACCAATATTCTAACCAAGGCGGCCACTTGGCCCATGAATTGGGTTGTCCATTGATAAAGCAACGCAAGTAATTCTCCATGACTTTGTTTACGACTTCAGTCTGCCCGTCGGACTGCGGGTGGTAGGCTGAGCTACGGTGCAGTTTGGTTCCTTGTGAGTGGAATAATTCTCTCCAGAATAGACTGAGGAACACCTTGTCCCGGTCCGACACAATGGTCGCTGGCACCCCATGAAGTTTTACTACCTCCTTGATGAACACCGTGGCTACTGATGGGGCTGTATAGGGGTGTTTCAGACCTATGAAGTGGGCGTATTTCGATAAACGATCTACGACTACCAGCACTGTATCAAAGCCCTGGGAACGGGGCAATCCATCCACGAAATCCAAAGAAATGTCTTCCCAGATTCTTGTGGGAATGGGTAACGGTTGAAGCAGACCAGCCGGGCTCAAGGATTCTGATTTGTTTTGCTGACAAACTGGGCACGCTTGCACATATAATTGAATACGTTTCCTCATACCCAACCAATACCACTCCTGTGCAATCCGTTGATAAGTTTTAAAATCCCCAGCATGCCCTCCAATGAGGCTGTCATGATATTCACTCAAGATTTGTTCCACTATCTTTGATTTTGCTGGTAAAACAATCCGTCCTCTATACCTCAAAATATCGTGATCCACTGTATATCCCTTAGGTGCTGTCTCCCCCTTCTTGATATCCTCCAATACCTTTTAAATGAACGGATCGAGCCTGATTTGAGACGCTATATCATTCCATGGAATACCACAAGTTGTTACCAACGTGGCTAATTCAGTTTGCCCCACATATTCACGCGATAAGGCGTCGGCTATCCTGTTGCTTGCCCCTGGTTTGTATTGAATTTGAAAGTCGAACCCCATTAGTTTGAAAACCCACTTTTGATATTCCATTCCCACTTCTCGTTGTTCAAATAAGAAACGCAGGCTTTGTTGGTCCGTGCGAACCACAAACTTTCGTCCCATGAGATAATGTCTCCACCTTTGAACGGCAAACACAATTGCCATTAATTCTTTTTCGTAAATCGATTTGAGCCTGTTGCGGGGCCCCAACAGCTTGCTAAAGTAGGCAAGAGGATGTTTATTCTGCAATAGCACTGCTCCTACCCCGAAGCCGGAGGCGTCTGTCTCAATAACAAATTCTTGTTCAAAATCTGGAAGTGATAAAATTGGTGCCTCGGTCATGGCTTTCTTGAGAGCCTGAAACGCTGCTGTAGCCTCTGTATTCCAGTGATAACTGTCTTTTTTTAATTGCTCAGTCAAAGGTGCAGCTATCCTTGCATAATTTTGTATGAATTTTCTGTAATAGCCGGTTAATCCTAAAAACCCCCGGAGTTCTTTGATGGTTCTTGGTAGGGGCCAATCTTGCATTGCTTGAATTTTGGAACCATCCACTGCCACTCCTTCTTGGCTAATTATATGACCCAAATAGGCGACTTGCTTTTGACCGAACTCACACTTCTTTCGATTAACAAATAACTGGTGCTCTTGTAAGATCTGCAGAACCGTATCGACATGCTTGACGTGTTCCTCATTACTCCGACTGTAAATGAGGATATCATCGAAGAAGACTAATACGAACTTCCTTAAATAGGGTCTGAAAATTTCATTCATTATTGCTTGGAACGTTGCCGGTCCATTAGTCAACCCGAAAGGTAGCACCAAAAACTCATAGTGCCCCTCGTGTGTGCGAAACGCAGTTTTAGGAATATCATCCTCCTTCATTCGAATTTGGTGATAACCTGATTTAAGATCGAGCTTTGTGAACACTGATGCCCCCCGTAACTCATCCAATAATTCATCTATAACGGGTATCGGAAACTTATCTGGTACTGTAGCCTTGTTCAATGCTCGATAATCGACGCAAAAGCGCCACGAGCCATTTTTTTTCTTCACGAGCAGCACCGGGCTTGAAAATGGACTCGTTGATAGTTGAATAATTTTGGCCTTGAGCATGTCGTTTATCAATCTTTCAATCTCGTTCTTCTGTACTTGAGGATATCGATACGGACGAACATTTATAGGATCCGTCCCTTCTTTTAATATGATGGCGTGATCATGGCTGCGTGTAGGAGGCAGCCCTACTGGTAATTCAAACACCTGTGCGTACTTATCTAGTACCGGTTCCAAGAACTCTGGGCAATCTGAGGTTCCTTTGTCACTCCCACTGACTTTTCCCAGAAAGTTAAATTCGACTAAGTACCCTGCCTTTTCTTTTCTCAACTGACGTAGCATTGCCTTCAAGGAAATTCCACTCCGCCCCAAAGATGGGTCACCTTTTAATGTCACTGTCTCATTGCCCAGTTGGAATCGCATGGTTTGAGTCTTCCAATTGGTTGTCGTAGTTCCCAATTTTTCTAGCCATTGTATCCCCAAAATAACATCAGAATTTCCCAAGTCCAATGGCAAAAAATTCTCCACTATTACCATGCCTTGCATTTCCAGCACCACTGATTTACACACCCCCTTCCCTGTTACTGCTTCCCCTGTCCCCAAGGATACATCGAATTCTTGGGACGGTGTTACTGGGATTCCTAACTTCCTTACAGCTTCATTCGAGATGAAATTATGTGTAGCCCCTGGGTCTACCATCACCATAACCCCACTCCCTCCAATCTGCCCTACAAGCTTCATTGTTCGTGGACTAGTAAGCCCCATCACCGAATTAAGTGAGATCTCTGGTTGTGGTGAGCTAGGGTACACTTCACTGTTCTCTTCCGACACTTGACTGTGAGGACTCAATTCTGGCTCTTCCTCCTCCCCTTCGCACGTGAGTAATACACTAAGCTCTTTTCTCTTACATCGATGCCCCACGGACCACTTGTCATCACACCGGTAGCACAATCCTTTCTCCCTTTTCATCTGTAACTCTTTATCAGTCAATCTCCTAACCGGCCCACTTCCCCCTGTTGATATCACCGACTGGCTCGAATTTGAATAAACACTAGGTGCTCTAGTTCCCACCGAATTTTGCCCTGTACTGCCTTGTGCTGACCACACGGGTGAACTTTGAGCTGCTACCCTGCCACTTGTGGTGTAACCCCCTCTGCTGAACTCTTTTTTATGACTTCCAACACGCAACTTATCTTCCACCATCAGGGCCAAATCCATGGCATTATCCAAATTTCCAGGCCCTAGTAGTCGCACCTTCACCTTAACTTCTTCCTTCAATCCGTTCAGAAACTGGCCCTTGGCAATCTCCTCCGGTACTCGATCTAATGGTGCGAGTAACTCAATAAATCTCCTCCGATACTCCCCCACACTGCCAGTTTGTTGATGGGCTAACCACTGCTCGTGCAACGTTCCCATGGCTGTTGATCTGAACTTTCGATGAATCATTGCCTTCATCTCATCCCAATTCAGTATGGGTCGCCATTTGTGTTCCCACTGGAACCACAATAAGGCGTCTCCTTCTAGCGCCACCACCGCCGCTTCAATCTTATCCTCCTCCGTTAGTCTGTAAAATTGGAAGTACCTCTCCGCCCGCAAAATCCATCCATCTGGATTTGTTCCATCAAACAATGGCATATCCAATTTTTTAAACCTCCAATTCGCTCCTCCCCCACCTGTGTATCCCATGCCTAGTCCACCACCACTTCCGCCACCAGGCCCTCCACCTGGACCACCACCTGACCCTTGTCCCCCATGACTCGCTTCCTCCCTAACCCCTTTATTTTTACTACTACTCTCACCCATCCCTGTTTCCCCTATTTTCTCCACATCAGTAATTAAACTAGGGTTACAGGGTACCTCTGATAGCTTCAACGGTGCCTTGTCTTTGGTCAGGATATCTCTTAAAGCCCCACGTACCTCCGATTGAAAACGTAACTGGTCATCTTTGAGGAGAGCGAGCATATGTTCTTGGTGTTCTCGCGATCTGCTTATTCGCCCCTCTAATCGAGTTGTTGTTTCATCGATTTTAATCTCCTGCCTCTGAAGTGTCTCTTCGAAGCTGTTAGTGAAACGGTTGGTCAACGCTTGCTCCATTGCGACCACTGCCCCTTTGATGGCGGCCGTCACTTCTTCAGCCACCGTCGCTCGTATCGATGTATGTATCGCTGCTATCTGCTCATCCAACAACTCCATTCTCTGCGCCGCCGTTGGAGGTCCCATGACGAACTGCTCTGATACCACTTTGTAACAAATTAACTATATACGAGATTAAGCTGAGACGGATAATAAGACTGGAGTTTGATTAAATGTTAAAACAAACAGAATAAATGAAAAGATTACAAGATAAAGCCCCAATTCGAGGAAGAGGTCGCCTCCCAAATTCTATGATCTAAACAATATTCAACATAACATTCTCAACCCTAATCTCATTCTATTTATACCCCTTGCCACGAAATTCCTATTTTGCCCTTCTCAGTCAATGCTCCAGTCAATACTTCTTTTTATTTATTTTCTCCAATTGTTTGTCCCCTGTTTTTTCATTTTCTCCTTTGGAATGTCCACGTCACTGCTGGGTTTACATTATTCCTTACACTTATCTTGTCTAGTTCAAATATTCATCTTCCAAATTTTGTCCACCATCAAATCTCTGTGTTAAATAAGATTCTATGTGATCACTCTCATGTTATTTTTACATAAATACACCTATATGGATGTATTTAAACAAATGTATATATATAACAAAACTAGGCTACCCTAGGTCAAGTCGGAGCAAGAGAGGTTGCTTATTTAATTTTAGGTATTTTATGTATACATATGTGTATTTAGCATCTACATATACATATAACTACATAGACACCCAAAAGCAAAATTGCATAGAACATATAACAATTTGTGAAGAACTTGGTGCAGAATGGTTAATGAAATTAGTCTAAGAATTCGTTGACTAGCCCTTAAATCGCATATGAATCACCTTTCCAGTATTATTTCGTAAAATGAAGAAACTTTGCATATTGAGGCTTGGTACGCTTTGCTTGGATATCATGCATGTGTGGAAAGCATTGAGTTTTTCATATATTATCCGAGAAAAAAAAAGCTTTTGTGAATTTAAAATTTCAAATCACGGTCGTTTACTTCTCAATGCTATCATGGAGGTCTAGGCTGCTGACGACCTAGACTCTATAAATGTGTGCGTTCTTCAGAAAAAAACAAATATTTATTAAGCTAAATTTACTTAAACAAAAAGTGCTATCCTCCCTAACACCCCAATTCGGGGTGTTGGAAAAAACATATTAATTAGTTAAAACCGAAACCCTCTCTGACCCCTTATTAACCCCAATTCAGGGTGTTTAAAATTTCATCTCAACTAATGAAAGTTGAGATCTTCACTAACCGTCATAGAGCCTACTAAACCCAACCCTTTCTTTACAAAGTCTCCCCAAAAAAGTTTTTAATTTCAACCTCTGTAAAACCGCTCCAAACACACACTACACAAATTAGAACCTAAAAAAGTTTTTAATTCGGTCATAATGAACCAAAAGTTCCCTAAAACATGAAAAGAAGAGAAAGATGTACTTACCAG